>CP136068.1:123528284-124885543 GCA_032622095.1 Siphonodentalium dalli | reverse complement strand
GCCATTATGGAATTTATTCTGTCATTTGTCAACTATTTACAGCTTATTTTTTTATATAAATAACTAAACACCTTATGAGATGTCTGGAAAATAATGATATATTAGTGTGACCCATTATAGGTATATAACTGTAAGGAAACACAGATTTATAAAACTTTAGTCATGTTATCTGAGAGATAGATGTCTTTGTTAGCTATTCTGGTCATTACTGTATACTGTTATTCTGAAATTACGATCTTGCGCCGTTGCGCATGCCCGCCCGGATGTTTACATTATTAGCGGTGTTTGTATACAATCGGTTTGTTATGGGTGGGTGGTTGGTCTCCGAGCTCGAGCTTTATGTCTCTCGAAAAGTTACTTTTTATGCGTTTGTTTACATAACAATGGTCAAATATATGACAATAACAATTCTGTGTATGCGATATTTCTTATTTGTATACGGACAAAGTATGTCTACATTTTGTTGTTCTTTCTGTTTGTGGCGGCTTTTGACGGGTGGAAATATTTTCACAGGATACCCACCGCCAAGGCCAACCGTACCTTTAACTAAGGAGGAGTTAATGAGACCTTTTGTCATCCAAAGTTGTTTCTTTATATATTTAGTTGGTGGTTTAGATAGGACCAATGGAAATTATTCATTAAACGCCCATATATAAATTGAAAGAAAATTATCATAAGCTTGGTTTGGTGAAGTACTATCGAAGACACATCGAAAATCTTGTTGTTGAAGTATTGATTTAAATTTGTCTGTGTTCTCTTTACTCATTATACGTTTCTCGGTAGAACTGCTCGCTTTTATATACTTATGATCGTGATATTCGGAATAAAATGTAGCAAAATGGTGTGACACATCTGAGAGGATTATCCCAGTATCGGCACGGGAAACATTGTTATTAGTAAAAATATTATCAATGAGTGTTGCCGAGTGGTCGGTTACACGTGTAGGTTTGGTAATTGCAGGTAAGAATCCATTTTCAAACATAGTTTCAATGAAGTTGTTAGTTTTCGTATGCGACTGAAAGTTAAGCAAGTCGATGTTGAAGTCTCCTATGAGATATGCTTTTGTCCCTGAATCATTTAATTGTTCGACCACACTTGAAATTTTATCTATAAATATATCGATATCTGCACGAGGGGCCGTATTTGGTCTGTAGATGGATGCCACAACACACGATGAGTGCCCCGAGTCAATTTCTATGAATATAGTCTCAATAACATGTGGGATGAATATCGTTAGGTCATCACGGATTTTATAAGAAAGTTTTTCATTTACGAAAATACCAACACCTGCATATATATCAGCAGTACAACAATTAATAGTCTCCGCCATAATATTGATTCCCATCAAGCATCACAGACCAGCCTTAGTATCACTTGTCTGCAGACAAAACATAATTCGTTCATCGTGTAAATCACAGTCTTAATAAACGTAGTCTCCACTTGTTTAACATAAAAATATCTTAACTCGCAATAATACATGCTTACATTGAGTGCCGCGAACAACTGCCAAGTTTTCTGTATGCAAAGCATGAAGTTCAACGCGATTTCCATTTCCGGACGTGTCCAGCTATCGTGTTAGCCATAGCTATATCACAATACATGAGCCATTCTAACATGCCACACTCTGACGGTTCAGGGTCTCTCATTGTGCATGAATATATATATATATATCTTAAATAGAATGATAAATATACTTTTAATGCTTTGTTCAATGTATTTGTTTTTTCTAGCTCACTATATGAAAGCCCTGATTCCCCTGCCGATATAATTATGAGAGTTGAGAAGATACAATTGTTCAAGTGACTTAATTCGGTCACCATTAAATTTTGTCGAGGTGAAATTTTAATGCCAAAACACCTTAGAACGAATTATGCATGGAGATGACTATATATAACTTTGGTGGATATCGGCGACTAAAACATTCTGATCAATGCTAGTGCCCCTCCTCTCTCTATCTCTGACCCAAACGGCACCATATGTGCCGTCTTTCAACCCACATGAATTGATTCCTCGTATTACTGGGGAAGTATGTATATGAATTTGGTGCAAATTACTCCTAAACATATTTGTATCAGCTTTGGTGCCCCTCTACTGTCCATTCATGACTAGAACGGCACCACTTTTAACATACATAAGCCATGTCAATTAGACTCCTGGTATCATGCAGATGATTATCATATTAAATTTAGTGAACGGTTGGATGCTGTAGATAAAACTCTATCAGACATTGAATGATTGATACAATTACATGACAGTGCAAAAGTGGATATTTCTGAATCTGTTGAAGTTTAAACTGGGAATAGGAAAGTGGTCTTTGTGTGGGAAAATAGGGTACCTAGTTAGAATACTGGTCACATAACAAATCATATGGATGATCTATTAAATAGTATAAAACATAACTATGTACATAATGGATGATGTCACCATCAATCTAATTAATCATGAAAATCACCTTTTGACAAACAATCTTCATGCGACTGTGTTTACTTTTGGGCTTATTCGTCTGCTACTCAGAACTACAAGAATGACATATGATAGTGCAACACTTGTTGACAATATATTCACAAATATAATGGCGGTAAACATAAACAGTGGTATTATAAATATCTGAGTTATCTTTTGCCTCATGCGACTCATATCAGATGAGGGGTAAACAGAAAACATCTTCATATTATCATTACGAAGCGAGAATTATCAGATTAGAATGTGACAGGTACCCTCATTAAATTTCTACAGGAACCATGGGAAAATGTGTTTGGAGAACATAATATAAACGCTGTATTTGAAGAATTTAATACAAAACTGATTGTTCATTACAATGAATCAAGTCCAGTGTAGGAAGTTAAAAAAACAAATACCTTTTCTATACCATGGATGATAAATAGAAGTGAAACTTATGAAAAGAGAAACAAAACATATAAATATATTGACTTCAATTATTAGGTTTGAACAGAAACAAATATTATTCTGATTTATTATATGCTTCCCCATTAAATAGTGGAAAATTACCGTGGCGTAGAGCGTTATATTCATCGACTGGACCGAGACGATGGATAACACACTTCCGGTTTATATGCTCGATATCTGTCATTAAGTGGTGAGCAAATCAATTGATGGAATGTAAACAAAATGCAAATGTCGAAGCTTTCTAACAATTTGAAGTGAACTGTAGGACAAATCTGGCAGTTTTGGGGGGATTGTATTGTTTGGATGAAAAACAGTATTTAGTTGGTATATTCATTGACCTCAAAATATAATATGACGCAATTGAGCATGCAATTTTGCTGAACCAGGCAGAGTATTATGGTATAAACGAAACTGTTCTCGGTTAGCTGATTACACAAATATGTTCCTTTTGGGGAAAAATTCTAAAATATTATCAAGAATTTTAATAGTGAGTTATGGAAACTTAATGAATGGATCAACCTTAATAAATTGTCTCTGAACATTTAAAAAAAACTACCATATGATATTCAGTGGTGAGAACTCGATTCAGAGGGCACCAAATTTTGTTAAATGAAAAAGATAAAAAAAATCAAGTATCTCAAACTTATTTTCTCGGGGTTTCGATTGACTATAAGTTATTTGGAAATATACAAAGTTCGTAAAATCTAAATTGCTAGATAATTAGGAATTATCAGCCATATGAAGCATGTCCTAAATAGTCAAGTGCTCCTGAGTTTATACCAAATTCTAGTGATACCATATATGTGACCCGCCATATCAAATCCAGTCGTAAGTCGGGATTTTTTTACCCTGTGCCAATGCATTTTCTTATATATGCGAGTCGACCATAGGTCGCCTCGCATATATAAGAGAATGCATTGGCCTGACAATTTTTTACAATTTAAAAAAATTGTTCTTGTATTCTTTAACAATTTTATAATTTCACCCATACAGAGCCCCAGACATACATGAGCAGACGACACTCTTCTATATGCATCTATATATGTGAGGGGCTCCCTGCAGGGTAATGGATGTTTTTTTTTATTTTATGTCCTAAAAATTGTAAGAAACATTTATTTTTTAAAAATGATAAACAATTGTTAGGCCAATGCATTCTCTTATATGTGCGAGGCGACCGACCTATGGTCGACTCGCATATATAAGAGAATGCATTGGCACAGGGTAAAAAAAAAACCCGACTTACGACTGGATTTGATATGGCGGGTCACATATGACTTACTGTTCGGAAGTATGGGGAAACACCTATCACACAAATCTGGAGCCTATAATTTTACTCCAAAAAGAGAGCAGTGGGAATTATTAATGATACAGGCAGATTTGCACATTATGCACCTATTTTTGAAACATCAGCTTAACATATCTGATCTTATCAAATGAAAAGTCTTGATTGCATTCGAGACCGAAAATGGTTGTCTGCCATGAAACATTTCAAATTGATTGGCAACAGTTGATAAAAGGCATCATTATTTCACACAACAAGTAAATAATTATGTACGCGATACGAGTCCAAGTATAAAGTCACAACAACACGATTTATTTTTGGTCTAAGGGACCACACTCTATACTTCAGCAGAGTTAATATTCCAACAGTTCAAACTTGGTAACGTCCTTACACCACGTCGTGGGAACATGGTGGCATAAATAATGCATGTAATATATTTCATGGTTAATACATAATCCTTAATAATATAGGTGAAGATCGAAGCTCGTAATTACATTATTTAGTGACTTGTATACGGCAAACAGACTCATTGGATTTTGCCGAGTGAAGTTACGGGGACTATACTCCATACAGTGGCCAGTGTTGGTTCCAATTCACGTGTGCATTGATGCTGCATAATATGTGAATCAATCAATCATTTTTTATATATTAAACATAGACTACATCAGTAACTCAGTATTATATATGTGGATTGTACAGAAAACATTGTATAGAATATACAGCATATCTAAAATATCGGTTTGGCATAGCAACAATTGGTCAAGTCCAAAACGATTTATTAAAGTAGGACTGGTGTGTACAAAGTTGATATCCCGATGCTGATGACCTCACAAAGGAATACACATTATAAGAAATAAATAACTATAAAATGTATATAATAAAATATTCATCATTCAATTCCCGAATCAATAAGCCTTGTGCGTTTAAGTCTATGTGGTATTTTCGTGTGAGACGCGAATTAAAGTCTTCATTGTCCAAACGCATCTGAAGTTCACCCTTGCATTATCGTTTCTAAAACGGCAGACGACTCATCACAAAGACGAGCGCAGTCAGTTTCTAACAAGAATATCCTCTTGTCTTATCTCTATTTGAAACGGGATAAAAACTGTCATGTTATGAAACAGAACAGCCTGTGACTGATATATATTGGCACACTAATAAATATTCCAATTTTTTTCAGAGCGCCAGAGGAATATCCCGCAAAAACATAACAGACTCAGAAAGAGTAAAGTTTGATCCAATTCCTATTTTGTGTAGAAACGAAATTCCAATTCACCATCCAGACACCACTGATTCGCAGCAACATATCTCACACTGTCGACAGAAACTACTCAATATAGATATAGCTTAAATCAAATAACACCAAACTGAGTTTCTTGAGAATGGGGGAGATGTCCCAAACACCTGCAAATACCAAACTGTCAGAGAATACTTGATATGATCTAGCAGGTGGCTCTTTGTGAGTTTCCATTTCTACACAAATAGAGAATGGAAGAACCTTACTTTATTTTTTTTTCAGTGTACACATGCCGTGGGTATTCTTTATTGAATGACAGGTGTGTGACTTCTTTGTGTGTTCAATAGAGATATTCCGCTTCTAGAGATTGTGCGAGTGCGGGTGATTGTAAAACATATCATCAGGGAAATACGCATATAATCGACCTATAATTTGAAATGGGTACATAATGTGATTATCTGATTATAAAATAAGCTGATAATGGACTCTTACCCGTTATTTCGTTTTATGGCGCGGGCCACAGTGAAAACACATGTTAAAGAGCGTACACCTGACAAGGCCTGAGTTGGTTTTTAGTGTGCTGTTTTTCGGGAGAACAGGCTGGATTGTAACTCTAATGTCACAGGGCACGCGATTCTACAATCTTGTTGTCTATAAGTGACTGACTTTCTCAACATGTAAAACGGGGTATAATTCTATTTAAGAAACATTTTGTTCTAACTATATGAGTCTGCATAGATCGATTATTGATTAAAACCTCATTTAATAGTTCGACATGACCATTGAATCAGAAAATTGGTTGAATATGTAGGTAAATATTTTACTTTTGCATGGAATCCACATAATTTACGCCAAATTTTGACTATAACATTGAGATATCGGAACTATGGCAGTCTCTGTGATTATTTTACTAGTATATGGGGTTGTGTAAGGTGACAGACACCAAAGCACCGTTCGTCAGGTACCACGTCCGCTTTACTGATAAACCACATAAATGTACAACGCCCAATTGTTCGGTGGAATTTATGTTACATTGATTTATAATAAATTATTATGAAAAACCTAACTTATATTTTATAGCCTGAATTTCGGGAGTTGACAACTTTGCTTTCAATTGGGGAGCTTGTTGGATTTATTGTTAGGTAACATCATTAAACTAAGATATTACTCACATCGACTCATACAGCGTGGAACATCACGTGCTGGATTAAAAGTCGCATGTAACTACAATCAACATTTTGAATCGAGGCATACAGAGCGGTTTTATGTCAATAATCTAACAATTATAAATGTTTCATCGTCTACACGTATTACACATTTACAAGTAACATCCACGTCTGACCTCACCCACAAGACCTAAGTTAATACGCAGTTACCAGTGATTCACTCACAATCCCTACACTACGTACAAACGCTGCAAGCGTAATCTCTTTATTAAAACTGACACACGTAACCATGGCGGTTATAATATGGACCAGATTTTTTAACCTCATACATCCTGTATGGGCTTTCAAGGTTTGTGATCAGACTCATGTGATTTGTGCTGGCCGACCCAGCCGAGCTGAATCCTGTTTGTAACCAGAGCGCATTCCCCGTTCTGTCCACCCAAACTCCGTTGACATCTGCGTCGTTCCCGTCGATATCGAAGTGATAAATCTGACCAGCCGCTGAAACATAATATAGAAAACGTGACGTAGGAGAGAATATGGAAGATCAGGAATCAAGCGTTGTGTGCGTATAGTAACCCATCTCCTCAGAGTAAGACAGCATGGTTGTACAGAACATAAAGTGAAGTGGGCGGAAGAGGGTAGTATATTGTATAAGCATATCAGGGTGATGATAGATACAATGAGCGTTATGATACTAACATAATGGACACCATTCGCATAATAAACTACTACATATATAAATTGAAAATAGGGTACTACGTCACTAGAATTTGTGAACTTTCTATTCGTGATCGTTTTAGCTCAACTTTACTTTGTAAAGTTTGACCTATAGCCGTGGGTTAGCGTTCGTAATTCCGTGCGTCCTTTGGCTCACCCTAAAGGTAGCAACCATCATCCCATCATCACCAAATTCCATAGGGATGACCTCTAGATGGGAGCCATCGACTTTTTTTCAATTTTCAATCCATCGGCTCACCCTGCAGCCCGCATTTATTGGACAAATGTTTTGAAAATTTACAGGCATGTTTAGGATCATCTCTGTATAGGAGCTGTTGCATTTGGACGTATGCATGCAGTTTGAACATGCATCACACTTTAAAAGCGCAAGTCGGTTATAAGCGCATGTCGATTCTAAATTTAAAGGTAACTAAATTAGCTTAAGTGTTAAATTATGCTATTAAGCTTAAGTGTCGATCAAGTATCTTCAATTTGCCACCCCGTCGATATATATTGGTAGATTGTAAATATATGTCTTATTGAGAATACATACTCGGAGGATAGTAAGTGACTAGTAACTGTGTGATCCAGTCAAACATTGCTTCATTCTTGATTGTGAATAGATGGCCTCCATCTGCCTCACATGCCGCGTTATGGTCATCCCAATGTTCACCATCATCCATGTGAACTTCGTAAATCAAGTCGAATTCTTTCACATATGAGTACCCTAAAATAAAACACACTGTCAGGGTCCTTGGTAGATATGGGATGTCGAATATGCTTCATGATTTGAAAACATAAACCGTTGCTATGAAACCATGTCTATTAATTTAGACTACGAAATTAACTCCCTTTTAAGTGATATATAGAGAATATCTACAGTGTTTGTTTGAATACCGATATATATCACGAGTGTCTGGAAAGAAATATCGAATTTTCACGAGGGACTACACTGTAGGTATTCTCTATACTTTCATGAGAACAGCCTGAGTCAGTTGTGACCCACTATTATTCAATTAAATTATGAACACATGTGCATTCGTGAATACTGATCACCGTATTGGATGTAGTAAATGCAGCAGCCTGTTCTTCTGAAAATAGGCTCATATCGAACTTTTTTCAAAAACACAAGTAAGCCCATATCTGCATTATTTATTTGTTTACGCTCTATGTGAACCTAAATCGCTTAACCTTTTTATATTGTGCTTTTCGTTGTGTCCCGCGCCATAAGACGGAATAACGGGTATAAATACAATATGGGCTTAATTCAGAATCCAATATGAACCTATGTTAATGTTTATGTTCAATATGAATATATGTGAATATTTAGGTCCAATATGAACCTATTTACTTCAGATACATCACATGGGCATATTGCACGCCACGCATAAACAAGATGGAAGTCATTTATATCTCATATTTAGTTTATGTCGCCATCAAACTATACTGTAATGTGTTCTGCGTCTGACGCAGAATTCCATCACCGGGAGGCAGCCCATCATTAATTCATAAATTATCCTCAACTGATTTGAGTCATATAAAATTAAACAACAGTATAGTGCACACGTATCCAATGTACATAGCAATACCCATTTTATATGTTATGTATATATATGTTGATTTTTGTACTTCTATGCATAATATCCACATTTTTGTCATGTCTATATATGTTCTCAATATACTCTCCCATGGAGGAGGAATAAAAGGCCATATATATATATATGGTATGTGGGGGTACTCTCTTACGGCGAGTCTCTTAATATATATATATCTATTCTATTATATATTTTGGAAGATCTGTGTGTGTGTGTGTGTGTCTGTGTGTGTGTGTGATCGCGATGGACTCGAAAACGGCCTAGCCGATTTCGATGAAACTTCGTATGTGAGAGTACTATCGGTCGGGAAGTGGCATAGGCATATTAATTTTCAGATCAGAGGTCAACTTTTCACGTGCCGAAGTCAAATCTGTTTTTACGCTGTGTTACGGGACTTTCATTTGAGTTCGGTGCTTACAAATCTATTCGAAACAGCGCGAATAATAAAATGCCAGTCATAATAATGACACTGTTAGAATCTTTCGTGTTTCCTCTTTCCAACGATATATAATGCGTATGTATCCGTTTTAGTTATCTGCCTCAATTATCAAGAAGAAGTGGTACTATCTTCCATCAGGATAAAAACAATGCGTAACTTCTATGACGTCGTTAGAGGTCATAACTTTAGATCACGTTAACGCTTAACCGGCCGATGCATTTGACTGTTTCAGACGTCTTGGCGATATCTCGGGCACCGATGGTAATTTATCTTTACGTTGAAACTTGATAATTAATGAGCGTGTGTATATGGGGCGCGATTATATACTTGAGTGGAAATCAAATCGGGTTAAACTGGCGGATTTTTACGGACGAAATTTGATGCATAGGGTATCTCGGTATCCGTTGGGCCGATTTCCCGGTATCCGCTGGGCCGATTTCCACCATTTTTGGGGTGTTGGTGTTTGACCCCACGTGGCATAGGCCTATTGATTTTCAGATCCGATGTCAACTTTTCACGTGCCGAGGTCAAATCTGTTTTTACGCTGTGTTACGGGACTTTCATTTGAGTTCGGTGCTTACCAATCGATTCGAAACAGCGCGAATAATAAAATGCCAGTCATAATAATGACACTGTGAGAATCTTTCGTGTTTCCTCTTTCCAACGATATTTAATGCGTATGTATCCGTTTTAGTTATCTGCCTCAATTATCAAGAAGAAGTGGTACTATCTTCCATCAGGATAAAAACAATGCGTAATTTCTATGACGTCGTTAGAGGTCACAACGTTAGATCACGTTAACGCTTAACCGGCCGATGCATTTGACTGTTTCAGACGTCTTGGCGATATCTCGGGCACCGATGGTAATTTATCTGTATATGAGGCGCGTTTATATACTTGAGTGGAAATCAAATCGGGTTAAACTGGCGGATTTTTACGGACGAAATTTGATGCATATAGGGTATCTCGGTATCCGCTTGGCCGATTTCACGGTATCCGCTGGGCCGATTTCCACCATTTTTGGGGTGTTGGTGTTTGACCCCACCTGACCTTGACCTTCAAAATGGTCAATTCAAGGTCAAAGCCCGGACGAAGTCGGGTCACCTTCTAGTCTATTATATATTTTGGAAGATCTGTCTGTGTGTCTGTCTGTCTGTGTGTCTGTGTGTTCGCGATGGACTCGAAAACGGCCTAACCGATTTCGATGAAACTTGGTATGTGGGGGTATTTTCGGCCGAGAACTGGCATAGGCCTATTAATTTGTCCGTGCGACGTGACCTTGACCTTGAAATCGGGTAATTTCAAGGTCAAACGCCCGAATATCACGGGATTTCGATGAAACTTGGTATGTGGGGGTACTCTCTTACGGCGAGTCTCTTAAGCATATTCATTTGCCCGTGTAACGTGACGTTGACCTTGAAATCGGGTAACTTCAAGGTCAAATCGCCAATTTTTATGGGATTTCGACGAAATTTGATACGTGGGGTTACTTTTGTCCACTGATTGTTTTGGACTGGTCCAATCGTGACCCCGACCAGACCTTGACCTTCAAAATGATCAATTCAAGGTCAAATCGGGTAAAACCGGATGGATTTCGACGGGCACGTTTGTCGGGTACTTTTGTCCGGCCAGTGTTTTTGGACTGGTCAAATCGTGACCCCAATTGACCTTGACCTTCAAAATGACCAATTCAAGTTCAAAGCCCGGACGAAGTCGGGTCACCTTCTAGTATATATATATATATATATATATATATATATATATATATATATATATATATATATTGATACGCCACGCATAAACAAGATGAAAGTAATTTATATCTCATATTTAGTATATGTCGCCATCAAACTACTGTAATGTGTTCTGCCTCTGATGCAGATTTCCATCACCTGGAGGCAGCCTATCATTAATTCATAAATTATCCTCAACTGATTGAAGCAGTTACGCTCTGGGAGGTTTCTAACAATATTTTCTTGGGGGTAATTTTGTCATGAAAATATCATACCAGAATAATTTCTTTAAACGGACATGGCTCATTACAACTTCCAAATTTTGTCTACGTGATTTTGAGGGAGGTATAAGATAGGTTGGAAAATACACGAAATATTGATCTACCAGTTTCATATACTCTGAAAAATATTGTCCATGGTCAGTCATTTTCCAGCTGTTTTCAATTTTTCGCACAGATGTGAAACAAACGCTCTTTGTTTATACCATATCAGGAATAGACTAACACGGAACGCTCTTCTCTGTTCCACGCCGTGCACGTGGCTGTTGTTTGTTTTGGGACATAAACACCGTATTTTTCATGACTTCAGTGCGTCTTTCTGTGACTAAATAATGCCCGTAGAAAGGTAGTTCAAGTATTTATCGAAGTATTTCGATACCGGGAAAAATTAAAAAGCCAATAGTGTAAGGTGTAATTTGGAGCGTAAATCGTCATGTTGCTTTAAACGGACATGGCTCATTCAAGCTTCCAAATTGTGTCTAAGTAATTTGGAAGTAGATATAATATACCGGCTTTATATGTTCAGTAAAATACTTGCCATGCTCACAGCCACTTTCCAGCTGTTTTAAATTTTTCGCAGAGGTGAAATAAACGCTCTTTATTTCTACCATAGCAGCAATAAACTAACACGGTATGTTCAAAGTTGTATTTCTTATGACTTCCATGCGATATTGTGGAACATATAATGCTCTTAGGAAGGTAGTTCAAGTATTTATCGACCTATATCGATACCGGGGTAATTAAAAAGTTAATATTATTAGGTATATTTTGGAGCGCAAACCACCATGTGACTTTAAAACTCATTATCTTGCATAATACTAACAGATATCCATGGTTATGGTAACCAAATGGTTACTGGACAATACATGAGAATGAATTAATGTTTGCATATACACCGGACAAACCTAAACATTTATGGTGCGATGTGCATACAAAATCCGGGCGATGACGTGAGAATGACAAAAAGAACCTGTATACCGCTATTTTATTCTGTTCAAGTTTATTATGTTTGAGATGAAGTTGAAACAGAAGTTCCGTTTATGCATGCACTATATAAAACTCTGGGTTATGCGATACCTACATCCTCCACAAATTTCAGTCTGTTCTCAAAGAATCAGAACCATATTCCAGCATAGACGTTTCAAGCAAACATAATAGAAAGAAGATTTAAATATAAAAATATGTAAAATGAACCGCGGCCCACCTGCTACGTGCACGATTAGGTAGAGAAATATACAGTAATGCCCTAAATAAGTGACTCTTTAACCACAGCAGAATTATGGATATTTTTTCAGGATTTAGTCGGAAATATGGCTTGTCATTCATCGGAAAGCTCTCAGTGAGGGATTTCCGATGAATGGCAACAAGCCATATTTTTGACTAAATCTTGAAAAATTACCCATAATTCTGCTGTGGTTAAGGAGTCGATTATTTAGGGAATTACTGGTACTTAATCGGGGTTCACGATTAGCTATCGATTGGTATTCAAATGCAGTAACAGGTGACATGCGAAGGTTAGGATTACATTTCGACATAGGTATATCCAGAGTTAATCGGAAGGGTGATAACTCTATATATATAGAATGTGCCTTGACGAAATAACGGAGATTTGTATGAAAGAATTTACAACACCACAATTGATAAACTTTGGTGAAATTCTCATATTTGGTGGGTGGTTTTGGGGTGGTTGGGATAACACTCTTTAAAATTCCAGTCTGTTCTCAAAAAACAGAACCACACTCTTATAACTAATGTGTAGAAACGATTACACATCAAATGTGTAAACCCGGTTAATACACATAGCAATGTGTAGTTTTACATACAAATACATTGACCAAGTGCCGTTCTACACATAATGTGTATATTTTGTAACACACAATTGTGTAAGAACGTAGAGCATGCGCATTGCGGTGCCTTCAGTTTCATAGTCTGCTACGTGACGGCCATATTGTTTGAGTATATTTTTTGGAATACAATCTACAGCGATCGTAGACAAGGATGTAAGTTCAGAATTCCAATTTGTGGGTTTAGTGTTAACTAGCAGGGTTACCCGGCGTTGCACAGGTTAATGTATGCTGTGGATATTTGTTGGGAATAGAGAATGCTCTTGCTTAAAGTGTTATACGTTTTCTCATAAATTGTATATTCAAATAGCATCACAAAACATGATTATTACAGTCATGGAAATATAAGTAGTGGCTCACCTTGTCAATTGTCATTCTGTTTATCACGATTAATCCGTTCCACCAATAATGAAGTATTTATTTATTTACAACTGCGTATACATTAGACGTTATAATATGATACATGAACATCATAAACACATTAGTTCGATAAAAGATGATAATTGGGTTTTACATATTGAGATGTATCAATCAATCTAGTGGGTTGGACTAAGATCTCGAGGACACCTGGCTATCATTTCTCCACGAAGATACAGATGTTTCAAAGAAATTTCCAGGTGCTCCTCTGTTCATGGTGCTATATATTGGCTTAATATTCTTAGTTTAAACGAAATGTTGCTGCTCACATATATCAGCTACATGTGCCAGGCACAGAGCGAGATTTTGAGTTGTTTATGTCAGTCGATGAGTCTGTTCTAAAACCCTTGTCAGATGTCAGTATTGGTAGGATCCTGAAAAGTCTTGTATATCAGAAGAAACTATATTTGACTGCACAATGTGATCACTATTTTTGAACATGTCTTCCATATCTCTTGACAAATTGTAACTTTTTGTGGAAACTGTATTGAATGGAACAGACTAAATTTTGTTATTATATATATGCAATCCTCTGACGGTTCGAGGTCTCTCAGTTTGCACGAATATATGTATCTCTTCAACAGAATGATAAATATACGTTTAATGCTTCTTCTAGTTATCTTGCTAGCTCATTGTGTGAATGCCTTGATTGCCATTCCCATATAAACATGACTGTTAAGAAGATATAATTGTTCAAGTGACTTATGTGGGTCACCATATGTCGGGATTGTGAAATGTGAACGCCAAACTACTTAAAATGATATGGAGATGGCCTGGTGACTGTATATAACTTATATGTGGATATAGGCGAATAGCAATATTATCAATGATGTGCATATCCGCTCGCCATCCGTGACGCAAACGACACCAAATGTGATTTAATTCATGGTATATCATTAGAGAAAAACGTGTATAAATTTGGTGGAATTTGGTTTATTAAATCAATTGTTGATGCAACGCTGACTCGAACAACGCCATATTGCGAAGGTGATTATGTATTCGTTTGGTGGAAATCAGCGACAAAACTATTTCACCATATTTTTTTAATTTCCCCTCCCACCAACAGCGTCATTTTAGAAAAATTTAACCCGCACCATTATCTTCCTTGTAAAAAGTTACCCCTCTTAGAACGCCTTGGTGCCATCTCAATTGTACTGCGTGAAGTTATATATAGAATGCACACAGACAGACAAAAAGACAGACAGACAGCACGATTTTATTTCGTGTATCATTTGAGAAGAACGTGTCTGAATTTGATGGTAATTGGTACTAAACATATTTTGTATCAGTTTTGGTGACCCTCCTGTCCCTATTTCGGACTCAAGCTGCACACACTAAGACTCATTAGAGATTAGAGATGCATATATATGAAATTGGTGAAAATTGGCGAGTATACAAATTCGTATAAAATTTAAGGTCCCCATATCTCTCACCCATAGGGCACCAATTTGGTGTATCTAAGCCACACGATAAGATTCCTCGTATCACGGAGAAGAATATGTATCAATCTGGTGGAAATCGGCACTAAACATATAGATATAATTTGTTGTGTCCCTCTCATCACTATACACTATTGACTCGAATGGCCCCATTTGTGACACCATTAAACCACACGATTACACTCTTGATATCATGGATATGATTGTTTATAAGTTTGGTGATAATCGGCGACTAAACAATTTTTTTTATCAAATTTGGTGCCAATCGCTCCCCTCTCCATCTCTCACCCAAACAGCACCACTATGGCGTCTTTAAATCACGATTAGATTCCTCGTATCATGGATAAGAACGTGTATCAATTTGGTGGAAATTGGCGCTAAAAAAATTGTGCATCAATTTTGGTGCCCCTGTCCCTTTAAATCAACCCTGACTCGAATGAGGCCACATTTGACAGATAAAAGCCACACAATTAGACTCCTCATACCATGGGGATGATTTTGTATAAGTGTGGTGGCAATCGGCGACTTATTATCAAATTTAGTGCCCACCCCCTCCCAATCTCTCATCCAAAAACAACAATTTGGCGTTGTTAAATCGCACAATTAGATTCCTTGTATCATGAAGAAGAATATATATCAATTTGGTGGAAATCGGCGCTAAAATTAGTTTTTATAAATTTTGGTGCCCCTCTCCCCTTCCGTTCATCCCTGACATATTTAAACCACACCGTTGGATTCTTCATATCATGGGGATGATTATATGTAAGTTTCGTGGCAATCGGCGACAGAACAAAAAATCTGCCCCCCCCCCCCCTTCCGGGCACCCCTGACGCGAACGGCGCGACTTTTGCCATATTAAAACCACGCCATTAGATTCCTCATATTATGGGAATGATTATATATAAGTTTGGTGGCAATCGGCGACAATTTTTTTTCTGCCCCTCCCCCTTTTCTGCCCCTGACAACAACGGCGTCTCTTTAGAAAATTCTAACCCCGACCATTATCTTTCTCGTAAAAAGCTACTCCTAGTAGACCCCTTTGGCATCATCTAGATGGTCCCCTGTGAATTTCTATAGAACACAGACAGACAGACAGACAGACAGACAGACAGACAGACAGACAGACAGACAGACAGACAGACATTCGCAAATATAGATATAGATGGTATATGAGGATTTATTTGTTAAAACTTTCATGGCGATTACTGCCCTTAGACTCTTGTTATGATTGTTGTAATAATACTAATATTATGCAATCACGCATCGACCCTGGTTTGTTCATTCAAAGCAAAAACTCACAGTACAGAACAAAATACTACATACCACTATGCGCCATGAAAGTTTTAACATATAAATCTGCATATATCTTTAATACTATACCCACAGGTCGGACTAATGAACTTGCATTTCTTGTCTACGAACTGTATGTGTAAGAACCTACACAAAATGTGTAAGGGATATGTGTTGATTTTATACACACAGTTGTGTATAAATGTGTAAAAATTTACCCATTTATGTGTAATTTTTTTTACACAATTTGTGTACGAATATGAAACTACACATATACTACACAAATATGTTTAAGATCAAAATTGAATAATGATTGTGTAGCAGGGCTACACATTTTGTGTAGAAAACCTACACATTAGTCATAAGAGTGCATATTCCAGCATAGACGTTTCAAGCAAACATTATAGAAAGAAGATTTAAATTTAAAAATATGTAAAATGAACCGGCCCACCAACTACCTGCACGATTAGGTAGCGAGATATACTTAATCGGGGTTCGCGATTAGATATCGATTGGTATTCAAACGCAGTAACAGGTGACACGCGAGGTTAGGATTATTTTCCGCAATAGGTATCCCAGCTGAGTTAATCGGAAGAGTGATAACTCTATATAGAACGTACTTTGACGAAATAACGGAGAATTGTATGAAAGAATGTACAACACCACACGTGATCAACTTTGGTCAAATTCTCATATTTGGTGGGTGGTTTTGGGGTGGTTTTGGGGTGGTTGGGATAACGTTCTTTAAAATCTCTAGTCATTTCCGTTATTTCGTCAATAATACTAGCCTCAATCCCAACTTCACGTGCCACGTTTAATATCAATCGCTATATAATCATGAACCCCGATTAAAGGCACGGGAGGCCTTAGTTGTCGAAAACATTCATATTTGTTCCAATCACCGTAAACAGAAAAACATTAAAACTCATACAGTTTCGTTCATATATACCATGACCATCGCGTAAACAGCATGCATGCTATCATAAAGACCTACTATATTTTACCTAAGCAAGAGCCTGGTTGTGTTACAGAAGACAGCACAGTGTTACTGGCTAATCACACACAAATGATATAAACGCTCTTTATTAGTTCCATATCAGGAATTCAGCAACAAAGAACGCTCTTTATGTTTACCATCATAATATAAACAAACACCAGGAAAGTAATTTTTTATGCTTTTGTTTACATAACAATGGTCAAACATATGACAATAACATACTGTTTATGCGATATTTCTTATTTGTATACGGACAAAGGTGGAAATATTTTCACAGCATATATACCCACCTCCAAGGCCTCCCGTACCTTTAAGTATATTTCACTATCCAACCGTGTACGTATTGGCTGGCCGGCCATAATAGCTTCCTGCACGGGGGTTCCCATGGTTCAACAGATTATATAGATATACTGAGGATATGATCAATGAAGCATTTTGTAAAATAGTTGCAAATTTTTAACGTCTGTCCGCTAAAGATTCCCATCCCAAATTAGAGATTATTAGGCCAGTTCTAAACACTTCGTGTTACTCTATTATCGCTATCTCTCCTTTGATAAGTTATACATTAGTAATGGATTCGGTAATGTCTGCTGCTTACAACCGCTAACAATCCGTGGTCCGCTGTATGGTTTGCAGAATGGGACAATCGTCTTGTGAAGTAACAGAAAAGATGTTCGTACACATTTATTCCAAATGAATATCAGTTTCCCACGAATCAACAATTACAACCCATATCCAGCATTCCCTACCTAAATCCTCGTCGAAGGATACTAGCACCCAACGAAAGATTGAAAATTTCCCCCAAAAATGAAGTATAATTAAATATGTTAGCCTGCGATAAATAAATTGTCTTTCGATAATATATCCTGAAATATCTGACCGGTGAACATATCACGCAATTTTATAGATTGTGGCATATATTTTAGAAGTTAGCATTATTTGTTGGATACAAACCTTCGTAACCCGGGGGAACCAGAACTCTGTAGACGACAGATCCGGGGGAGCTTGCTGAGCCTGAAAACGAATCTGTGTGCAGACGGCATAATCCATCGTCGCCAAAAGAGAAGGCTTTACATTCCCAATCTTCCAGACAAAGCGACGCGCATTCTATCTCTGATGACACTGTGGTGGATTTGTACAAACCGTCAGTCAAAATGGCATCCTGGTTAATTCGAGTTGATAAGATTCGTAGTGCAGAATATGTTACATGTATTCGCAAGGCGAAGAAGATGAGAAATTGTTCGGTTGCTACTGTCAACAACTTCATAACCATGCTCTATATTTTGAACGAGCGGAACTGATACAAGCAGCTAACTAGATGTGTCCCGTTGTAATATAATGGATAATATATACTAACTTCCTGGGTATTTCATCGTGGTCGATATCACTCATATACACAGATTGCATTATATTAATATTACATTGCCATGTTCCCCTGAGAAGCCAATGGTTTCTCGCTCAACTGCCGACGCGTGTGCTGGTACCATGGATGTCAATATTTCGCTGTCTCTGCAGAAGTACATGTCGGTTCAGCGTTCGCTTATAAAATTCTACGAGAGATGCTTTAGCTAAATCCGATTCCATTCAATGCACGCACCAAATTTCGTTAAGTCCATTTCGTGATATCATGTCGTGGGGCCATGGTAAATGCAATATGTTGAGACGATTTGGAATATGTCGAAATTACGACAACCGTCGGAGACTATACTCCGAATAATGAAGTTATGCTATCACATTCACATGTTTAATTACACATATATCATATGGTTCAAGATAAACAGTACATATAAAACCGCGTTATTGTTCCGTTGCTGGGCGCCAAGAAGTCCATATTTAACCGTTGTATGCGACCCTGAGTAGCCTATGGAGGAATGGTTTCTCGCTCAACTGTCGGCGCGTGTCCTGGTACCATGGTTGTCAAGTAAATTGTTTCCATCGATCTACATATTGATTGTAAGTATGGTTTCAATCAGAAAAGGACGAATACTGCGCTGATCTCAAAACCAGCACCAAAAAAATGACAATGCATCGGCGGTTTGTTCAATCAGAACCAGCCTCACACGGCTTAATCGATCGGAGGATTCGTTGGGACTGCCAACGAGGTATCAAGCGTTTTGTTTTTCACCCACTGAACAACAATTTAGCTGACTTTTGAACTGACAGCGGGTAGACTGGGTCGATTTAAATAAAAAATTGGTGCGATTTGAATGCGATTGTTGATGGTGCCAACAATTTTATATTCGCCTTCCACAGCGCAGCGGAACATTTTCATTGGACGATCCGATAGTTCCGAACTTCCGAGTATTTTCTATAAACAAATGATTCTGTAACGTTTGTTTACATAACAAAGCGTACATAAGTGACAATAACATGAATGTACGTGGTATTTATGATTGGTATAAGAACAAAATATGTCTATAATATAATAATCTTTCTGTTTATGGCGGTTTTAGCTGATGTAAATATTTTAACAGCAATACCCACCGCGAAGTACGCCCGTAAACGGACATGGCTTGTTCGGGCTTCCAAATTTTGTCTACGTAAGAGGTATAAGATATGTTCACAAATACACGAAATATTGATCTACCGGCTTCATATGCTCTGAAAAATACTAACCATGGTCACATCTATTTTCCATCTGTTTTCAGTTTTCCGCACACATGTGAAACAAACGCTCTTTATTTATACCATATCATGAATAGACTAACACGGAACGCTCTGCTCTGTTGCTCTGTTCCACGACTGTGGCTGCCGTTTGTTTGTATGAATATCTCTCACTGTACCATTGCAGTGAATTTTGAACGGATTGATGCTGTAGATATCAAAATAAATGATGATCCGTCACATTCTGCTCTGAGCCTCTGAGTACATATATTTCTTATTCTAGAAAGGGTCACAGAATCAACACATCCCTACTAAATATAATATAACTGTTTAATTACACATATATCATATATACAGTACATATAAAACTGCGTTATTTTTCCGTTGCTGGGCGCCAAGAAGTACAGATTTAACCGTTGCATGAGACCCTGCTTTCGCTTGCTCTCAAGTGATATACGTTCGAGAGAATTCGTACATTTTTATTCAAAAGTTTCTCTTTTACTTTGCAATAATTCTTCCTCGCATAATTCGATCGTTTGTTTACTCTCATGTGACTAGAATTTATTACGAATTTGGCATTAAAGATACGGGCGGCGTTGGCGGTGGTGGGTATGCTGTTAAAATATTCACATCCGTTAAAAAAAACCGCCATAAACAGAAGGAATAGTAAGATATAGACAGACTTTGTTATTATGCCAATCAGAAATATGGCATAAACAATATGTTATTGTCAATTTGTAAACAAAAGCAAAAAAGTTACGTTTCCTGGCTTTTGTTTAGATCCGGATATGGTAAACATAAAGAGCGTTATTTGTTACTGTCTTCCTGATATGGAAATAATAAAGAGCGTTTATATAAGTTTTGTGTAATTAACCAATAGAATTGCGCTG
The DNA here is from genome assembly GCA_032622095.1 of Siphonodentalium dalli. Taxonomy (NCBI): domain Eukaryota; kingdom Metazoa; phylum Mollusca; class Scaphopoda; order Gadilida; family Siphonodentaliidae; genus Siphonodentalium; species Siphonodentalium dalli. The sequence goes on along the minus strand of CP136068.1, from coordinate 124,864,705 downwards.
TGTTATGTAAACAGAAGCACAACTTCTGTAACACGATCAGGCTCTTGTTTACGTACACCATCGTACGTCTTGACAACAATATACTATTTACGCGCTGATTATGTTTGGCATATGAGCGGAACTGTATATATGTTAGTGTTCCATCTGTTGGTGGCAATTTGAACAAATATAAATATTTCTGCAACGAACGCCGCCCGTGCCTTTAATGGGAGCACCTACCTAAGAAAGTCAGCCATTTTGGACGCCATCTTTTTTGGATATGTTGTTACTGGTGTTTTCCGCGTCAAATGACACCAAAATCAGCATGTATTCAATTCATTCCGCTTTCAACTCTCTCAAGACCACACTATGGTATTGATTTGAAGTGCAACGGATATTGCTCGACCAAATTAATAAATGGCTGACCAGCCACGTGTAGTGCGTAGTGGCCACCATTTTATTTCTAAGTTGTTAATTGGTGACAAAACTCACGATTTCGCATGTCAAGTTATGTTATGTTCTTACTCCGCTGTTGTTTCGGTTCTGAAGATCAAACATTGCAATTTTGAAAATTATTGTGTCTTTTATTCGATTCCGTGTGTGGCAGTTATTTTGTACCCTGGAGTCATGGTCTCTCTACCTGAGGCTAATTTGAGGTCACGATTGCCCATATTAAATAATGTTGTAGATGCTGTGGAACATATGGTTGAAAAGAGAAAGTTCATGCGTTTGGTTATCACAACGATGTCGTTATATCGTTCGGGTGTCGTATTCGATTATGCATATATAATACACCCAGGCCCCAGAATTGTTATCACGTGTGAATATCGTCCCCTTCCATACATTGCTGTAATTTTCTCGCAGCTCGAATATTCAGCAAATGTCCAAGTTCTCTATAATCGAGAGTTTAGTCGCGCGGAAAAGTGCATCATTTTACTGGGAAGGTTCTACTTCCATAACATTTAGCATTGCGCAGCTATGTCATACCAATGATTTACAATATTTATTTATGTACATGTTTAATGGACCCGCTGCCTATGTCATGATTAAGATTTGTGATAAGTGCATGGTAACTCAAATATCTTAATTCTATCGATGATTTATAACTTCAAACGTCAATCACTGTCAGCTACCTTCATCCACTTAAAGGCATATTATGTGACCCGCCATATCAAATCCAGTCGGAAGTCGGGATATTTTTACCCTGTGCCAATGCATTCTCTTATATATGCGAGTCGACCATAGGTCGCCTCGCATATATAAGAGAATGCATTGGCCTAACAATTTTTTATCATTTTTTTTAAATAAATGTTTCTGACAATTTTTAGGACATAAAATAAAAAAAACATCCATTACCCTGCAGGGAGCCCCACACCTATATAGAAGCATATAGAAGAGTGTCGTCTGCTCATGTTTGTCTGGGGCTCTGTATGGGTGAAATTATAAAATTGTTAAAGAATACAAGAAAAAATTATTAAAATTGTAAAAAAAATGTTAGGCCAATCCATTCTCTTATATATGCGGGGCGACCTATGGTCGACTCGCATATATAAGAGAATGCATTGACACAGGGTAAAAAAAAATCCCGACTTCCGACTGGATTTGATATGGCGGGTCACGTATGGACTTGTTTTGGTGTATGGAGATGAGAAGTGAGTATTCAGGTGGTATATGCCAACTGGGGGGGGGGGGATGTAGCATCCTACAAATATCGCGAAAAATTTCAAAGAAATCGACCTTTATGCCACTCCATAGAAAATATTGTCTGAACTACGTTAATAATTTAATGCATTTAATTAATATATAAGAATGACCGTGTTTGTTGTCAATTTGGATAATATTCGTAAATATAAATACTTCAAGCAAGATTATTCTCCATTTCTATTTTATCACCCTACCGTATTGTTTCACATCACTTTAATTGTCTTTGACAGACTTGTTCGTATACGGATAAAGGAAATGCACCAGTCAGTTGATGTATATGGCCACCAGAGCCATATTTGTAGATATAGATATGTAAGTTATCGATCTTGACCTGTCCAATATTCTAAGACTATAGTACAGTAACGCCCGGATATTACATGCTGTTGTGCTACAAGATATCAGGATACTGGTGCTGCATATCACATGTGTAAATACTGACACGCAATATCAGTTTTGTTTTTCAAACCACCTTGCTTTGTACATTACATCTCCTTCAATTGGGAGTAAACTATTTTACCAGAGTACCATTTATAACTGCCATTGTCAGGTAATACATCAATGGCCACGTTGGATGTAATTTATTCCCACCATTAAAGTTACATAATCCGAATTAACGCTCCCAATTAATTACTATTTCTTTTGCTTCGGGGGATAAGCAATATTTGATTCGATTTGAGGAACCCACTCATCGAAGCTCAGAGAGATCAGATATCGATTTTTGAAATTTTTTATTCTCGAGATATGTACTTATTTGTGGCCTGGATAAAATCGTCAAGGCGACCCTCTCGGACTAAAGGGCCAAATTTCGTGATAATCAAGTCATAATACGGCCAGTGGTTATAGCATTATTTTGTTGTAATTAATCGATTCTGATAACCAAAGCGTATCTTGTTGTTGTAACTTGATGATATGGGACCATCATATCGGATTGAGTACCTTTAACGTTTTAGATTACCGTTCTGTAAGTAACAACGTATTAGTAGAGGAAAGAATTACACATCGCTGACATTGCGTCAATATAAATGTCTGTAGATTATCACAAATCCCTTGAGAAATTGATGTATAATTAATAACTTTATACGTCGGTGGAAAAATGGCGTACATACGGTACAAAGCTTGGTCATTAAACATTGGTGAATTCTATTTCGTCGTATGAGTTTTGAAAGGTCGTATCCCGCCATGTTTTGTCGAGTTAAATTCCCAAACGTCGTACGTGCCAGGAAATGTGCTCTAAAATGTGGACAATAAATTTTAAATCATCAGTTTAGTTGTATCGTATCCAAATGAATCAAAGTATGAAATTTCACGTTCCAATAGAGGGGGTAGGGAAAAACTCCAGGATGCAAGGTCCGAGTGGGTTTGTGTGGTCTTAGTGCCAATAGCATATTTTTCCCACTGTGTAGGAACTGTTACATTGGAAGTCGTTCTATTGCCGGTTTGTGATGGTTCTTGACTGATTTGTGACGGTTCCTTATGATCGAAATTATACATTTTCGCGACTTTTTGACAGTTCAAACGCAATTTTGGAGCCACCTAGCTGATAATTCGATTATTGTTTCCACCCTCCTCACAATCGGTAGCCCAAACGAGCGTAATAATAACGAAAATTCCATTGTGCGAGTTATAACAATGAAGAAAATCTCGAATTTTGATATTTGTTTGGGTTCTCTCCTGATCAAGTCGGTTCTCTCCCCATTTAATCGGTTTTATACGGGTAATACTATCGCTAATATTTAGCAGGACAATGGTTCAAACTGACCATGTCGTGAATGCTATCAAAGAAAACACAACACAATATGCATTAAGTTGACATTTGCCCCAATTGTTATCAATTTCTATTAATTACACTGCATTCCTATACTGATTCAATAACCTGTGTTACGCCTTTCAAAATTCACCAAGTCGCCAGCAAGTTTGAAAAATAACGCGTTTTGCAGGCTCAACATTTCCATGAGTCAATAGCCGATTAACTATAGTGCAATTTCATAGCGCTGGACTTCGGAAAGCGTGAGCGTAGAGGGATATATATAGTAATCTGTCTTGTATCTTATGTTGTCTATTTTCGTAGACGCATTTTAATCAGCAAAAAGCCAAAAAAAGTTAAACGTTCGTTGACACCCATACTTTGCTCTGATTACGCAATTTAAGAAGTTCATCCGCTTGCTGGGTGCTGATTATATAGGTTAGATGCTAGAATTCGTTATTTCTTCATCGCACTTGTTCTGCTGTTCAGGATAATCTGACCGGCAATCGCTCAGTTTGTTCTAACTTCTAAGCCTCTAGACAGTGAAGCCATGCCACTCAGATTCCTGATAAGAGATACCTGATTGCAACCAATCACGCAATTAATTGTATCCACTCGCCTGTAAGGGGAATACTTGTTTTATATTAGTAAAGGCTACCTTTTGTAATATTAAATAAAATGAAAATTGGATGAAGTGAAAGCAAAAGTTATTTTGTCAACCGCCTTTGACTTACTATAGCAGTCGCCCGGAACATGTAAGATCATCCCCGGGGCAACTGGTCTTGGGCATGAGTAGTCACGCATCCTCGGGGATATTCCGGAATGTAAATACTAGTACCAATACTAAACATTTAAAAGTAACTCAATCAGCCAATGGAAGTTTTAAAAATCATGTGACTATTGGTCAAAAGAGTACAAGTGAAGTCGGGCGCATGTGAAGTCGACCCAATATGAAGATGGCCCAATACGAAGACGACCCGACGCGAAGTCGACCTGAGAGAAGTCGGCCCCGATGATTAGATAGGAATTAAATATTGTTAATATTGTTTTAAATGAGCGCGGCGGACAATTACACTTTAAACGAACACATTATTATTAAAATGTGTGTATGTACATAAGGAGGGACTTTCCTCAGTCATTGTTGTAAAATCAAACTAAGGGAACAATTTAAAATTTCCAACCATGCTATCTAGTGTAAGGTATGAAATTTGTAACTGTTGAAAAATTTGACCAAAGTTGGGGCAGACACAAATTAAGCACCCCTCCCTGCCCAAGCACCGGGCCCCTCCCACCACCCATATCTCTCGGCTACGCCATAACATATGAATGATTCAGTTGAACGTGATTTCATAAGATATGTTCATGTCTGGGCGACAAACATGCGTAAATGTCCCTTAGACGGGACTTTCGAGGAAGAAATATCTAGGTGCTGGCATCGAAACATTGTCCCACCTGGATCTTTCAATCAAGGCCCTGTATTAATTAAATGAATAACGTTTCATAATCTCCTGAGAGTAGATTTCTATTACCATTGGTTATTTATATAGGCAGGCATGATTTTGATATTATACCCCTCAGGACTTTTAATATTTGGTTTCTGCCAATTAAAATCACTTACTATTATTATTAGATATTTATTGTATTATTTCTTAATATACCTGTTGTATAATGTAAATGGCATAATCTACAGTCATTATCTGGTTTAAAATGTCAGATACACAAGACAATATTCGGCCCAAAGTGCAGAAATCGTTCTAGTAAATCTCATGTATAGAACCGTCACAGCCATGATTGGGTTGAAATAGGACCATAACACGCACACGTGTTGATTACGAGGCAACTGTTCCAAATTATCAACCGCTATCGGGATATTTTCTCAGCTATTTTACAGAAGAATAACACGAGTATATTTTACACTCAGTGTTCGTGTTCAGAATGCGTTTCATATTTTATACGCCACCAAAAACAAAGGAATTGCGTTTACGTGGCTTGATTTTCAGTGATAATTTACGCGTTAGGTCGCTAATTCCGAATTAATTGTGATGTAGAGTTCGGGTTTCGATAATACGGCACTTCTGTAGCCTCTAATCATTCAAGATATCTATAATTATGCGTGATTTTGTCCCGAAAATGATTATTTTTAATCATAAGGAACCGTAACAAATCAGTCAAGAACCATCACAATACCGGTGATAGAACGACTTCCGATGTAACAGTTCCTACACAGTGATTTTTCCAATGATAGACAATATATCCATCTGTTTGGTTTGTATTTGTCTATTTACACATCGATTCATTTGCGAATTATGTGCGGTCTGAAATATCTTAACATCTTCTCTTGCAGTAATTATTCCGCAACATATTTATTAACGCCCATCGGGTGTATACTGGTGGCCAAATATTAGAAACATGTGGGCCAATGGGACTTTTATAAATAGAAAATTGGTTTTTCCGGTTTATTTATTTAAAAGTCGAACTGCGCGATCAGGAGGCCGGTCACCGGTAAAAGGTGTAATTGGGAATTTCAATTTCGTTTATTGTCCTTTACATTATCATGTCAACAATGTTGATTTTTGGTTTGTGACAAGCTATGTCAATTACCAATAAAATAAATTTAAAAGATAATTTGTAAGTCTTATATTTCAACTTTTATTGATATTTTTCGTTCTGCAGCACATATGGTTGTGGTCGGAGACGGCCGAGTCGGCCACCTGTTCGTTAATTAGGTGCTGGTTATTGTTATTTTAACGGAATTCTGAGTGGGTCATTCGCGAAACCAATATATTTTATATTCTATAATTAAAATCATGGGTATATAATATATTATCTTGTTTATGGAAATTGTAGGAAGTCTAATCTGGCCGTGTCAAATTGAGCTGTAGCGATGGGATTTCTCGCAGGACAACACATTTCGGGTTTTCGTGGGGTGTGTATCCGCTGGATGTCTTATAGTTGCAGTATGTAACAATTATGACCGCGTTAATTGCTTTCGATGTTTAGGTATGAACAATGGCTGGACCATACACTCTTGGCGGGAACACAATACCTCCGATTTTGTATCCGCATTTAGAAGCTTTCTGGTGTGGTGAATGAGAAACCGGCAGTAATAAGCCGTATAGTTGTTTGTAATAATTCGAAGGATTAGTTGTTTTAACGGAATTCTGAGGCGGTGAATTCATGTAACCAATATATTTTATATTATAATTTATATTTATGGCTAATAATATGATCTTGAGGGCGTTACCATTTCTGATTATGGTTTTCTTGTAAGTATATGCGAACACTTGTTCGGTTTCGATATGGTGACTCTAAAGTCATCTGATCTCCTGGTAGCTTAATTACTACCTGATGAATTAAGTCGACACGTCCGCACTGACACCGATTGATGGACTGGTTTATACCTGAGGGAAAATAACTACTTAAAATGAGCCTCTCTCCTCTCTCTCTCTCTCTCTCTCTCTCTCTCTCTCTCTCTCTCTCTCTCTCATTCAAAATGAAACTTAAATATTACGCGTTCCGGTATATATTGAGCTGGAGTTCAAGACAACCTTGCCAATTGCTTCTCTTCGTCTGTTTATGGATAATTGAATTCGTTCTGAGTTAAACGAGTTCTACTTGATTTCTATTAAGAAGGGTAACAGTCCAGCAGTTTGTGTCAGTGTGTCAGTGGGATACAGTTATGTAGTATGCATATACTACAAGTTCGAATTAGTAGGTGAAATACATATAGTATAGTTCGCGTCATGAGCACTATACCCGCGTAGTCAACTCCGAGTCATACCCTATTTATTAAATATAGGTCGATGAACTCTTTGTTCATTCGCGGGATTTCTGTGTGTCATGTATGAGACAATGAAAAATCCTCCAAAAAACAATAAAAAATAAATGTATTTATTATATACTTGCCCATGAAATTATAAGGTTTTAGCAGTGAGATATAAGTGATATCCCACTAGTGAGATATAAGTGATATCCCACTGGTGACATTTCTGATGTATTGACATTCATTGGGGGCCATAGGCAAGTAATTAAAGTATATAATAAACAGAATATCCACACTTTTTCAGTAGATATGGGTTAAATCTCATTCGTGATGACAAAACATTTGAATTTCCACTCGTGGCTAAAGCCACTCGTGGAAATTCAATGTTTTGTCATCACTCATGAGATATAACCCATATCCACTGAAAAAGTGTGGATATCCTCTATATATCTGAAAGATAACAATTACTATAGATTCAAACATATTTACTGAATCATTAACTTACATGCTGGTGTACACACCCAAGAACATTACACTATTCCCGTCATATATAAGTGAGAAAATTATGATGATTATTATGATGATTGTCAATCACAATGAAATACGATGTTATATATAAAACATGGTACCGACATTAAGTAAAACTACAGTTGAGTAAAGACGATCTTTGACATCGTGATAATTATTCTACCACGAATCCATGGTAAAGTCATGCATCGGACATGAAATCTAATCTTCTTGTTAAATTACGCATGTAATATCCCGCGTCCGAGTATACTCGCTTTGTAATATCCCGCGTCCGAGTATACTCGCTTTGTAATATCCCGCGTCCGAGTATACTCGCTTTGTAATATCCCGCGTCCGAGTATACTCGCTTTGTAATAGCCCGCGTCCGAGTATACTCGCTTTGTAATATCCCGCGTACGAGTATACTCGCTTTGTAATATCCCGCGTCCGAGTATACTCGCTTTGTAATATCCCGCGTCCGATTATACTCGCTTTGTAATATCCCGCGTACGAGTATACTCGCTTTGTAATATCCCGCGTCCGAGTATACTCGCTTTGTAATATTCCGCGTCCGAGTATACTCGCTTTGTAATATCCCGCGTCCGAGTATACTCGCTTTGTAATATCCCGCGTCCGATTATACTCGCTTTGTAATATCCCGCGTCCGAGTATACTCGCTTTGTAATATCCCGCGTCCGAGTATACTCGCTTTGTAATATCCCGCGTACGAGTATACTCGCTTTGTAATATCCCGCGTCCGAGTATACTCGCTTTGTAATATCCCGCGTCCGAGTATACTCGCTTTGTAATATCCCGCGTACGAGTATACTCGCTTTGTAATATCCCGCGTCCGAGTATACTCGCTTTGTAATATCCCGCGTCCGAGTATACTCGCTTTGTAATATCCCGCGTACGAGTATACTCGCTTTGTTTCCATTTAATTCAAACTGTCACTTCATGTGAGGTCAAATGAGTTCATATTTATGAAAACAATGTTATAAATTTTTTTTTCACATCACATTACAACTTTAAGTTGTCAACTATTGTGGAACATATAGAATAATTTCTATGTCAAAATATAATGGTGACATTTTATTACAGTTATTGATGATTTTAGGTGAGCGGGTCGACAACGCTAAACCCCGATATAGAATGACATATAGAATATCCACGCGAAGCTTTCGCGTCCAACAACATTATCCCAACCCACTCACTGGCTGGTTTATGTCAAAGGAAAATCGAAATATAGGTAAATCAAACCATGGTTAATGCAGTTAAACGTGGATTTTACTATGGTGTATATAGTTGTGAGATTAATTACTTTCACCATCATATTTTACCATAAAAATACAAGTTTTAACTCAAAAACCATGGTAAACCCAAACACGGTATACACATAACATATAATTGCCATGATGTATATGGTAAAACCGTAGTTAACGTAATATCGACTATAGTAAACCCAGATGGTAAAACAAACATGGTATGCAAATACCACAACGTTATCATTGTAAATATTATAAAACCATGATTACCGGTACCACAGATCTACTATAGTAAACCACAGGAAATTTGTATACGGGATTCATGGATAAATTTCCAACATCTCTGCTGACACTGCAGATAGCACGTTCAATACTTTACAACAAAAACAGTGTTTGACCTATAAAAATTATGGTCGTTTGTTGAACTTATTGTCTGAACATTCCCTATATATGGGATAGTTATGATGCTTTAGTATAGAAAGGATTAAACACGCTTCGTGTGCGACTTTCTCGACCCAAAAGTAATATTTTTTGCGCTCAAGGCGAAACAAAGAGTAATTGAGTGTTGTCAAAACCGACTTCTTTAACCCAGTCTGCATTGTGCTAAAAACTAATGGACGAGTTGATAACTTATGAAATGTCCCTGGAGTAGGTCCAATAGGCAGTTTGTTGAACTTAAAACTCAGCTCCTTTTTTTTCTACCTCGACTTTCTATTCTCCGAATGGGCATTTTATACTATGCTTTATACCAAAAGTCGACATTCGTAATCAAACTCCATGCATGGTTTACCTCCGTTGATGACTCGGTAAGACCGCTGCGACATTTCACCCACATTTGGTGGACTTCCGCGAAATTAAATTATATACTAAGCGAACAGAGCAACATGCTGCCCCTGTTAAGAACACAAAATATCGAACAAAATTTGTATAAATTTTGGACCTTATGTTTGAAAAGTCTCACTACAACCGAAGAACTATATTTCGAAACGGTGTGATTCGGTTTGCTGCAATTTTGACGAGTAGCCAGGGGGGGGGGGGACAAAACTGCGGGACAAAACGTACCGGGGGTGGGGGGGGGCATCTAGGCGTCAAAAATTTACACGTAAATGTTTTCCTTATTCATTTAGGGGGGGTGTCGGAAAATATTTGCATGTATTTTTTTTCCAAATATGTATTTTCAGACTCACAACTTCAATTTTCTCTCATTTCATAGAATATGGATTAACCTTAATATCCAAATCATATATACATGAGTAGTACAATCCACCTAAAACAATTTTGGATAACCACTGTCTTGGTTTACATGTGATATTGACCCCATTAACCCTCTTAATAATGCCGACTATGTCAGTGTCTAACAGTCGAATGCAGAATTCTACCCTGCGATCGCTTATCTGGCAAATTTTTACTGCAGAACTATCCCATGTATTAAACAATTTCTCCTCCAATGGTATCAGAAAACAGTTATATGCTGGTATCTCACTCATCTCATTTGCATCTTTTTCAAAGTCGAGGTAATGACTAGTTGTCATTTTTTTTAAAGTGCATACAAAGCTTTGCGATCACCAATATACATGTGTGTACATGTCATGACATCACGAGGTACAAATCTGCGTTCTACTGGTAGACAATGACCATTTTAGTCATAATAATCTAAACTAAGTTACCAAGCACCTTCTCGTGAATTGTATGCTCCGGTGTTTTTTTCGGTTTCCGGTCAAACCGAGTTGTTGTCCGGCTGGGGTAGATTTTATTTTTCTGGGGGGGGGGGGGGGGGCAAATGGTCAGTGGAAAAAAACTGCAGTTTTTGCTGTTTTGTGGGGGGGGGGTACCCAAACCGAAGAAAACAGGTTTTTTCACCCTGTGTCTGCAGTTTTTTTCCGCAACCCCCCCCCCCCCCCCTGGAGTAGCTTGCGAAAATCGTCAACAAAGCTACCGCTCTGTTTTTCCATTCTGTCATTACGCCACACCGTGGTGTTGCTTGGTACGCAGATTTTCATATTCTGTGGTCGATCGATAATCCACTGGGCGACTGTATTATTATGGTTATTTCGTACTGAGTATAAATCGTACCGATAGAATCACGATAGTACAACAAAGATTAGCACATGTGTTTACGTCACCGGTGTACTTGTGGGGGCATGTTTCTATTATGAAGGTTCGCTATCCCGAAGATCCGCTATTCCGAAGGTTCTCTATTCCGAAGGTTTTTGTTATTTTTAGGTTAATTCTATATTCTAAAGTATTGAGACTAAGTTGAGAGGGTTCATTATCACAAAGATTCTTTTTACGGAGTGTGCGCTCACATCCGAACTGATCCTGCGCGCATACCGATACAGATACAGGAGGAAATAACTTAACTTAGAACATTAAATGTGATTTTGTTTTGTTTTCGCGGGTTTTCTTGAGATTTAATGTCATTACGTGGGCCCATACTTTTGAATTCTTGGCATATAATATGAATGTTGTGGTATATTGTGGACCCTCCCGCATTGGGACATGACACAGGTACAGTTGACTTAAGTGATGTTCTGTGTGGGCTCCAATTTGGAGTTCAATATTTTAAGGGCCAAATTTAGGATTTTATGGGCCCATACCTTTGAACTCTGGGCATATAATATGAATATTGGGGGCATGTCTCTATTCCGAAGGTTCACTATCCAGAATGTCCACTATTCCGAAATTTCTCTGAATGTTCGCTATTCCGAAGGTTCACCAATCAGAAGGTTCGTTATTCCGAAGGTTCTGTATTCCGAAGGTTTTTGTTATTTTAAGGTTAATTCTATATTCTAAAGTATTGGGAGGGTTCATTATCACGAAGAATCTTTTTATGAAGGGTTTTCTTGAGTTTAATGTCATTACGTATGACTTTATTTCTCATTAAATATTCACGCCAAGCAGCCCACACAATTGCTATGTTTCCATGCGATTTAATGTCATTACGTGTGACCTAATATCTCAATAATCTGAGGCAAGAGTACGCCTGCTAAAGGCGAATTATAACAGTGGGGCTATAACGCTCAATGAATACTGGGAACTATAACAAACTGCGCAGCAGAATATTGCTGATTAAACGAGTATGAGATGAGCCTAACTGCAATTGTGACTTTGTTTAAAGGCCCACTTAATTTTCGAGTCATTCATTTTTGTTATAGTATATACGGTTTTAATAACAATTTATGCCATAAAATTTGAATAAATTACTATAATTCATCACCATTTGAAACGCAGAATCCTTCTATCTCCTAGTTTGAAACACCTTTAAAATACCGCGACAAGTCGTGCGTCGTATATCTAGCAATTAGCAACTAACATGTCCTCTTCGGCTTTCCATAGATTTCAACGTAATTTGATACTTATGGGTATTTGTGTCCGGGAAGTGTTTTGGACTGGTCAAATCGTGAGCCCGACCTGACCTTTAAAACTGTCAATGCAAGGTCAATTTGGGTAAAACGGACACATTTCGGCGAAATTTGATACCTAGGGATACTTTTGTCCGGGGAGTGTTTTGAACGGGTCAAATCGTGACATCGGCGTGACCTTGACCTTCAATGTGGTCCATCAAAGGTCAAATCGGGTAAAACGGATGGATTTCGACGAAATTTGATACCTATGGGTACTTTTGTCGGGGGAGTGTTTTGGACGGGTCAAATCATGACTCCGACCTTACCTTGACCTTCAAAATTGTTAATTAGAGGTCAAGTGGTGTAAAACGGACGGATTTCGACGAAATTTGATACCTAGTGGTACTTTTCTCCGGGTGGGGGTGTTTTGGACGGGTCAAATCATGACCCTGATCTGACCTTGACTTTCGAAATAGTCAATTGAAGGTCAAATCGCGCCTTTCGCCGGAAATCAGATGGGAAACATCCCGGACGAAGTCGGGCCCATCAGCTTGTGTAATAAAGAAGACAGTTTGAAGAAAGTAATGTATAACACGAGAAACGGGAAAACTTGAAATATAGAAGTATGCAAATTTCCCACATAAAATTTGAAAGCTAGTTTATAGAATTATTGTATTATAATTTATATTTATGGCTAATAATATGATCTTGGTGGCGTTACCATTTCTGACTATGGTTTTCTTGTTATGTTTTAGTGTGGGAATTGTTCTCGAAGCACATAGAAAATTTGACTTTGGAGCGATCGGGTTTCGCCATTTTTGCTGGAAAATCCCATGCTAGATATAAAAACACGGACTAGTACCTACACGGTTACAGAGTCAGAAAGGAAGCATGACTGGTGCGCTCAGGTAGAGATTGATTCGTAATCTCGATTGTTTATATCTTCCAATGTAATCATAAAGCGGAACTCCCACGTGGACCTCTTCACTTCTAACAGGCTAACACCCGCCCATAATAACAAACATCTGCATAGTGCGTATAAACCCCACTTAATACAATTCCTTGTCAGAAAAGACAGAATGTTAATTTGCATACCAGTTGCATCTGTCACATTAAAAGATAAAACGTCATCATAATAGAGTTACTGTTTTTCTGCGCGAACGATATCATTTTGATTATTCGCGAGTCAAAACTATCCTAAAATGCATTCGTGTCCAAAATACAGATAATTACGTCGAAAGTATATATTACACATATATATACTACCTTATATTTACAACGAGAACAAATATTTTATTAAATGTTTGCGTATATCGATGTTTAATTTCGAACAACGATGTACGGGACAGCTGTATATATGCCTGGACAATTGTTACCGCGACAATATACACATACACTTCCCACTCACATGAGCCGTGTCCGTGTTGTCTGCCAAGGACTATTTTCCCACCAGAAAAAAAGGTTCGTAAACGTCTCATTTATCGATATTTCTCGGAATTTTCTGTATCAATGTAATTTCTCTTCGTATTGTGTTTTTAGTCGGTTAATGGATTCGCTAATTGACATTCGTAAATTAATGGGCTCGGGCTATGCCCTCGACCATCTAGTTTACGAATGTCCAGTATCTCGTCCATTAATCCTGACTTATTATCTGAAACTTTCCACACCAATGGATATGAATCATTCTGAACTGCTTATATTTCCCGAACAAATTTCCATATACATGTGAATACTGCAGATCATTCCAGAGAATGATTGATTGATTGTTTATTAGCAAAGCCAACAGTTAAGTTGGAACATGCAATAACATATATACATACTATACACAAGGCACACATAACATATAAGTCATATCAATAAAAATACATACACACACAATTATATTGTAATCCATGATGCCCTTTACATTAAAGTGGTATCCTTTTTAAAGATAGTTTTATAAATATGCTTACTTTTTTAAGAAGGCTCAAATATTCAATTGAGAGCAAACGATGAAATTGATGAATATACTGATGTAACTGAATGACGCGAGTTAATACATTCAGTAAACAAAGACTCAACTGCGAATATGGCGTGTAGATACCAATTGTCCCATTTGAACTAACCGTCCAATTCGCAGATCCATAGCAACCAGCATCATTTGACGGAAAGTGTAGTTGTCGTAGATTTTAGCAGAGTTACCTATCCGGTATACGAGTCGTGGAACCCACCCATCAAAGCTCGGGTGATCAGATATCGATTTTTGAAGTTTGTTATTTCTCGAGATGTGCAATAATATGTGGCCCAGAAACACGTGGCCAAACGGAGATCTCGGACAAACTTTCGGATGAAGATGGATAATTCTAAAATCAAGTGGTATTAATACAGAAAAATTTCGTGATACTTTCGTGATAATACGGCCATATTTTGTTGAACAAAATGTTAATAAATAACAAGTTTTGGGAAATTTGATACCATAGTTGACAGAGGTTAGCATTATTTTGTTGCAATACATAGATTCTGATAACTAAAGCGTATTTTGAAGAAATGTTGTTGTTGTTGTTGTTGTTGTTATTGTTGTTGTTGTTGTTGTATCCTGATGGTATGGGGACCGTCTGATCGGATTGAGTACCTTTAAACAAACTATAGGTTGAAATAGATATCATAGCTTGATTTCCCAACCAGTATACATGCAATGGGAATTTGTTGTGTTTAGATCAACAGTCGCAAATCTTTCAACTTTTGGTCAAAAGTTTGGCCTGAAATGGCCATCAGTTGAAAATCTCACAATCATGGGATGGGAGGGGGTCAGGTTGGAATTGTCCAAACGTTGGAAAGTTTGAGGTTCCATTGGCAATTGTCCAAGGGGCCCTTTACCCAACAAAACGGCCAAAACCGGCCAAATAAAGCTTCAACAGCCTAAAATATATTCGGTCTGTCTCAATAGAACCATACAAATGTGGATATCATTGGAACCGGCTCCTTGACCACATTGTGATAGTTACAGTTATACCCTGTGCCAATGCATTATCTTATATATGCGAGTCGACCATAGGTCGCCTCGCATATATAAGAGAATGCATTGGCCTAAAAAAAATCTTTTTTTAACACGTTTTACCATTTTTTCTTACATTCTTTAACAATTTTATAATTTGTAATGTGTTAAGCCAATGCATTCTCTTATATATGCGAGGCGACCTATGGTCGACTCGCATATATAAGAGAATGCATTGGCACAGGGCCCTTCTGTTGGGTAAATCTTGCAAATAAGTATGTTGGAAAGCTTGTGGCACCAGTCGGAAAGTTCTTACCCAAGGGGTGCAAATGGTATTCTGCGAACCTGGAGTCTGGTCTGGTTCAACCGGGGGGCGGTGCAGTTGGAAATTGCAAGATGGACCCCCCTATATGGGACCATATAGCCACGTCCCTCTCTATGTACGTATGCGTGTATACGCAACTATCGGGATTTTGTATATTGTTCTATAGCTAGTTTAGGTATTTTAACAATACATGTACGTTATATTAAAGATGAGAATAGCAGGATAGATAACTCTGCAAAACAAGAACATGTCTACACATCCGGGGGTGGCGCACTCGCTTTAAATAGTTGATCATATGAAGGGGGCGGCGCACTCGCTTTAGATAGTTGATCATATGAAGGGGGTGGGTCCTGATATTGGGTAATTATAGGCGTCATTCCGTGACTCTGTCCGTGATGCATTTGTGCTGGAGGAGGCTGTAGCGGAGGAGACTGTAATTGTTGCGGAGGATGTTCTGGATGTTGAGGAAGGTATATAGGTGGATTATACTGTGCGAAACCCATTTGTCCGTACATTCCTGGTGGAAGGTACTGTCCCTGCGTCACCACACCAACACCCGGCGGTTGGACGACGCGTCCACCAGTAACAGCTGCGGGGACGGATGCCGTCTGGTCATGGATGATATGCACATCAGCAGTTGTTGTTGTCGTTGTGACTACAAGAAATGAAAGCTCAGCACGCATTGAAAATAAATCAAGTGAATGTTAAACCTAAATTTATCAACAACTTGTTCGAGTGCCTGTTGAATGGATAACAGGTTAGGTTGAACAAAGTTTTGCATAAATTTTATAAATCTAAATCCCATTTTTCCAAGTATACATTGGTCTATAAAACCTTGAACCATTTATGTGGGAAGGGGACACAGACTCCTCGTATATACATATGTCCAAACATGATTCATTTTATAGCACGTTATAATCATACAGAAAGTGCTGTCACCCGCTCTTGACAGAGGCACGGAGATGTGTCGCCTTTAGACAGGGGGGTGACATTTCGGTCGAGGGTGGGCGACAAATATCCGTGTCTCGCTAAACAAGGAGGCACTGTTTTGATGTTAGAAAAATAAATATACGATGGTCCCTGAAAGCTAGTGAGAAATTATCGATTTTATAATATATGAATATTCATGTGTCAATACTCCCAGCACGTCAGCATAAAATACATCGATATATGTAGTCCAAGTCTTCCGTTTTAGTGGGACTTTTCAAACGTACGGTTAAAAATTTATACAAATTTTGTTTGATTTTTTGTGTGCTTAACAAGAGCAGTATATTGCTCTGTTCGCTTAGTATATATCTTAATTTCGCGGAATTCCACCAAATGTTGGTGAAATGTAGCGCCATATTTATTCTAATGCTCGTTGTGTTTACACTGTTGTAAACTTTGAGAGGGTTGTAATTCCCGTAATTTATTTAATGTATTACATTTATATCTTCAATGTTTACTTAATCTATTTATTTTTTATTTATTGACACACATAATTACGATTACAATGGAGAATTCATCGTAATTTGCGTGGTTAGTCGAAAATCTACGGAATATTTACAACGGAAAATGCAGAACGCAGGTCGCGAGGTCAACTGAGTTCGCATACTTTTAAAAATTTGTAAACAGTGGGGTAATTGTCTCTTTTCACATTAAATTACCGCTTTCAATTCACAACTGATGTGGGTTTGAGATCAAATAGCATGTCTTCTGCGGAAAATATCCGTTTATTGTCGCAATTGTGATATTTTATTTCATATAATTGTGGTTTTATTTGAGCGGGTCATTAACGCCTAACTCGTGTCATAAGAGAAAATACGGGAGGATCTCGGACTAAATACCTGGTTATGTTGACAAATGTGCTAAACGCCTGTTATAATTAACAAACTGCGTATGAACTTACGTTGAACGACATTCTGCATATATGTTTTAATAAAAACCAAAATCAACGACTTCTAATAAAGAGCGTTTATAATTAACAACACGTGAACAGACGGCCGGTTCACAAGCCCCTGGGGAAAATTACTAAATACCAATATAGACTATACCACTGGTATATTGGTATTTTAGTAATTCCCCCAGGGGTCTGTGGGCCAGTTCACAGTGATATTATATGGTCTTTCGCGGTCCGTATACTATATACATGCTATATATTTTTTTTATTTCATCGTTAATAGATTATGATAATATACATAATAATAATAAAATAACACATATTATGTATTATTATCTTGTTGATATATATACGGGGTACATATACAATACATTTTTACAATCAAATTATAACATAATAATATAGAATGGCAAGTAAATAATAATAATAATAATAGCTGACATAAGCATTTATAAAAAAAACTGAGTATAAATCATTCACTATTATCCTCGATGTGAAAATGTTCGGACTAATTGTCTCAACATGATTATTGTCTACAGTGCGATTGGGTGATTTGAATCGCAAATGATGTTCAACTCTATGTAAATATATTCTTTTTGTAACAGCAATTAGAAATGTAATATAGTCCGGTCTTGGCGGTTTACAGTTAGTAGCGGACACCCCGCCAATCTTGCAACCACTGGCCACGTCACTGCTATAGCTTACCAGTTGGTTATTAATTACTACCATTTCTGAAACACCCCTCCGTGCTAGCAAGGTGTTATTCAGTTAAATGTGTTTATAATAATATATCCATGAACTAGATCCCATCCACATTTCGGACCAACTGCGGATCACAACGTAGGTCTTAACTTTAAGATTATCTTATGACACCTCACACCAGTCTTAAAGTTAAGACCAAAGTTAAGACCATCTTAGGTTAAGACTTTGTTCGTGAAACGCACTTATGACTGAAGTTTGAACTTATGACCATCTTAAGTCCCAACTATGTCATAAGTTGCCTTCATGAAACAGGGCCCAGCATCTCCATCCCAATATCTTAGCTGGTTTTAGTACGAGAAGACTTGGACTACGATATATGTTGCAATACTATAAATGGACACATCATCGAAGAAGTCTGATAATATAGGCAAGCGAATGCACACATATGTTATATGTATTATATATACATTTATATATGTGCTGTTCACCAGCATGACTTTATAAGCGACCTCAATACATGGAATCGTATCGACAAGAAGATATCGAGTGAATCTGTTGTTTCGATTTAAAAAGTAGAGAATAACAGCTTTACGATGAAACGGTTAAAAGTTAAAAGTCAAGTTAAAAGTTAAAATAATAGTGTTATCTAAAGATGTGAAAATTAGCCAAACACCACATTAAATTACACTTAAAGGGATACTGTAATCAAATGCTGTTGCCCGATCCACTATCCGTGAATTAATTTGATTACGTCTTGTACACGGAAATTCATAATTTATTTTATGGCTCCAGCCATAAATTAAATTTATATCGAATTATTAACTTCGATTTTTAGATAACCTATTAACCTGATCGACTACAGAATATATCTTCGACTCAAATTACTTATTTTTCTATATAATATCGATATTAGATCGTTGTTGTTATTACCGGGAAATTATTGAAAATGGCGTACAGTACCCCTTTAAAGATAATTAATTTATACTTAAATATAATACAATTACTATTAAAGGGACCCAAGACACTTGGTGGGTAACTGTGCAAACATCACCACCAAGAAGAACATGGATAAATATATAATCTTTGTTCTTATATTCATTACTAGCAGGGTTACCCGGCGTTGCACAGGTTAATGTATGCTGTGGATATTTGTTGGGAATAGAGAATGCTCTTGCTTAAAGTGTTATACGTTTTCTCATAAATTGTATATTCAAATAGCATCACAAAACATGATTATTACAGTCATGGAAATATAAGTAGTGGCTCACCTTGTCAATTGTCATTCTGTTTATCACGATTAATCCGTTCCACCAATAATGAAGTATTTATTTATTTACAACTGCGTATACATTAGACGTTATAATATGATACATGAACATCATAAACACATTAGTTCGATAAAAGATGATAATTGGGTTTTACATATTGAGATGTATCAATCAATCTAGTGGGTTGGACTAAGATCTCGAGGACACCTGGCTATCATTTCTCCACGAAGATACAGATGTTTCAAAGAAATTTCCAGGTGCTCCTCTGTTCATGGTGCTATATATTGGCTTAATATTCTTAGTTTAAACGAAATGTTGCTGCGCACATATATCAGCTACATGTGCCAGGCACAGAGCGAGATTTTGAGTTGTTTATGTCAGTCGATGAGTCTGTTCTAAAACCCTTGTCAGATGTCAGTATTGGTAGGATCCTGAAAAGTCTTGTATATCAGAAGAAACTATATTTGACTGCACACTGTGATCACTATTTTTGAACAGGCCTTCCATATCTCTTGACAAATTGTAACTTTTTGTGGAAACTGTATTGAATGGAACAGACTAAATTTTGTTATTATATATATGCAATCCTCTGACGGTTCGAGGTCTCTCAGTTTGCACGAATATATGTATCTCTTCAATAGAATGATAAATATACGTTTAATGCTTCTTCTAGTTATCTTGCTAGCTCATTGTGTGAATGCCTTGATTGCCATTCCCATATAAACATGACTGTTAAGAAGATATAATTGTTCAAGTGACTTATGTGGGTCACCATATGTCGGGATTGTGAAATGTGAACGCCAAACTACTTAAAATGATATGGAGATGGCCTGGTGACTGTATATAACTTATATGTGGATATAGGCGAATAGCAATATTATCAATGATGTGCATATCCGCTCGCCATCCGTGACGCAAACGACACCAAATGTGATTTAATTCATGGTATATCATTAGAGAAAAACGTGTATGAATTTGGTGGAATTTGGTTTATTAAATCAATTGTTGATGCAACGCTGACTCGAACAACGCCATATTGCGAAGGTGATTATGTATTCGTTTGGTGGAAATCAGCGACAAAACTATTTCACCATATTTTTTTAATTTCCCCTCCCACCAACAGCGTCATTTTAGAAAAATTTAACCCGCACCATTATCTTCCTTGTAAAAAGTTACCCCTCTTAGAACGCCTTGGTGCCATCTCAATTGTCCCGCGTGAAGTTATATATAGAATGCACACAGACAGACAAAAAGACAGACAGACAGCACGATTTTATTTCGTGTATCATTTGAGAAGAACGTGTCTGAATTTGATGGTAATTGGTACTAAAAATATTTTGTATCAGTTTTGGTGACCCTCCTGTCCCTATTTCGGACTCAAGCTGCACACACTAAGACTCATTAGAGATTAGAGATGCATATATATGAAATTGGTGAAAATTGGCGAGTATACAAATTCGTATCAAATTTAAGGTCCCCATATCTCTCACCCATAGGGCACCAATTTGGTGTATCTAAGCCACACGATAAGATTCCTCGTATCACGGAGAAGAATATGTATCAATCTGGTGGAAATCGGCACTAAACATATAGATATAATTTTTTGTGTCCCTCTCATCTCTATACACCATTGACTCGAATGGCCCCATTTGTGACACCATTAAACCACACGATTACACTCCTGATATCATGGATATGATTGTTTATAAGTTTGGTGATAATCGGCGACTAACCAATTTTTTTTATCAAATTTGGTGCCAATCCCTCCCCTCTCCATCTCTCACCCAAACAACACCACTATGGCGTCTTTAAATCACGATTAGATTCCTCGTATCATGGATAAGAACGTGTATCAATTTGGTGGAAATTGGCGCTAAAAAAATTGTGCATCAATTTTGGTGCCCCTGTCCCTTTAAATGCAACCCTGACTCGAATGAGGCCACATTTGACAGATAAAAGCCACACAATTAGACTCCTCATACCATGGGGATGATTTTGTATAAGTGTGGTGGCAATCGGCGACTTATTATCAAATTTAGTGCCCACCCCCTCCCAATCTCTCATCCAAAAACAACAATTTGGCGTTGTTAAATCGCACAATTAGATTCCTTGTATCATGAAGAAGAATATATATCAATTTGGTGGAAATCGGCGCTAAAATTAGTTTTATAAATTTTGGTGCCCCTCTCCCCTTCCGTTCATCCCTGACTCAAACGACGCCACTTTTGACATATTTAAACCACACCGTTGGATTCTTCATATCATGGGGATGATTATATGTAAGTTTCGTGGCAATCGGCGACAGAGAAAAAAAATCTGCCCCCCCCCCCCCTTCCGGGCACCCCTGACGCGAACGGCGCGACTTTTGCCATATTAAAACCACGCCATTAGATTCCTCATATTATGGGAATGATTATATATAAGTTTGGTGGCAATCGGCGACAATTTTTTTTCTGCCCCTCCCCCTTTTCTGTCCCTGACAACAACGGCGTCACTTTAGAAAATTCTAACCCCGACCATTATCTTTCTCGTAAAAAGCTACTCCTAGTAGACCCCTTTGGCATCATCTAGATGGTCCCCTGTGAATGTCTATAGAACACAGACAGACAGACAGACAGACATACAGACAGACAGACAGACAGACAGACAGACATTCGCAAAAATAGATATAGATTAATAGATCTGCAGTAACGAATGTTCTCGTGTTGAAACCGTTGTTATGTCAACAAACCCGTTAAGCACGGTGATTTGTCAACAAACATCGCTAATAGTAAGAAAATAGAGTAGAAAATTCAAATATTTTAGTATGAATATGAATTTCAGAATATTTTCCAATGCTTTGACCTTTTCGAATGTTTACCGCCAAGCTTTGAATAAACTCACGCTTTGGTATATTATTTGATTAATTAGACTTGTATCGGTATGTCCACTGCAACCGTAATGTTTACGTAACAATGTTTTCGATATACGCAATCTCGTTATTAGAGAGTTATTTATAATGCAACATACATGTAGAACAAAGGTGATCTAGTTTTACATGTATTTGTTGCTGATAGTTGTTTTACAGACTTTTATATAAAATTTATTTCAATTCGCACGCATGAACCCACTTGGAAGGCATTGCGTCCCTTTAAATGAGTTCACCAAACCTCACAGGCGATGAGCACAGGTTCCAACCGATTGTGATAAATATTTGTGCTCAGTTTCAAAAGAATTGATCTAACAATGAGGGGATGAATGTTGGTCAGAGAATGTAAGATCATGGCCTGGAACCTACGTCATCGGTTGCTCAAAATTGGCGACCAGATATCATGTCTGGCAATTGTTTCTATATTTCCCTAATATATTAACAAGATTTGTATGGGAGGGCATATTCAAATTTAATAGTTAATTATGCTTAAGCGTAATGGCATCATGCTTAAGCATAATGCAATATTACGCTTAAGCGTAATTGCCTCACTCACAACTCCATTACGCTTAAGCGTAATAAGGTTTTCATAGCCTTACTACCTTACATATAATGGTATCATCTAAGGTAAATATGTATCAAAAGTTATTAGTATCAGTAATTGGCTGTATCCATTTCAGCTCCAGGGGAGTTTTGAGATAAGGAATTTGAATTACATGTAATGCCAAATCTATGGAAGGCCAAATTCGCATGTAATAGCCAAAATTACGCTTAAGCATAATGACATTACGATTAAGCGTGATTTCCATTACGCTTAAGCATAATTCCATCACGCTTAAGCATAATACATTTACGCTTAATAGTAATGCCATTACATTTAAGTGTAATTCAGATTTCCATTATGCGTATTTCAGAGCTTAAGCGTAATGGAAATTGTATTACGCTTAAGCATAATGGAATTATTCGTAATAGTAATGGAAATCTGAATTACACTTAAGCATAATGGCATTACGCTTAATCGTGATGGAATTACGCTTAAGCGTGATGGTATTATGCTTAAGCCTAATTGGCAATTAGTTTCGAATTTGGCCTCCCATATATTTGGGACTAATGAGCTGCCACAACAACATAACGCAGAACATTGAACAGAAAATTGTGACCGAAGTCACTTGAACAATTGTGTCTTCTCAACAGTCATATTTATATGGGGTTGGATTCATACAGTGAACTAGTAAAAAATAGATACTATGTTGATAGTTATGATAACAACCAATCAATATTGATGCAATAAACATATCGTCAATTCTGACCAATCAAAACTAGTGGTACAAAGTTAACAACAAAATCGACGTTTGGGATATTTTGAAATTCAAATTCGCCTTTTGCAAATAATTAAATAAATACTTATTTTATTATCATCGGCCATCTACATGGAAAGGAGATTTTAAACTAGTTCAATTTATGCATTCAGTGCGATGAACCTGGAAATAGGCCGATGCCTAAATCGGCATATGTCTAAAATTTCCAATACACACGTACTGGATTTCAAAACCCAAGCTCAACCAGTGACCCCACCTCACATGGTTTCGGTTAGCCATTTAACGATTATTGTAGAGATTGATCAAAACCTCCTTTAAACTTTGTAGCAACTGTGAAGCTGCGATGTTATTCACAATGCCAATCTATACACGTACAACAACTAAAAATTCAATATTTTGCCGCCGATCTGGGAAAATTTTAACCAAGTCCCGTTTTGTGATAATAAATTTGACTGGTTACTATAAAACCAACAACAAGCAATTAGTAAATAGCAAAAAGCATGTCCCCTTCGGCTATTTGTTAATTGTAGCTGCTTGTTGCAAGCTGTGCAGTAACCAATCAAATTCATCGTCACAAAATGCGATTTTGGCACACATATTCCATAATAGGCCTTCGTTCAAACACATTTGTCAGTGAAACCTTTGTAGTCTGAGCTGTTTTGAACATTGATGACCATACAGCGGTGACATGCTGAACTATTATTTGTTTACGCCATCGGTGTAAGATGTTTTGGACATTTGATTTACGCGTGGACCAATGGGCGAATTCATTATGTGTGATTAGGTATTCTCGTACTTGAGTAAACCGTACCGATAGAGTCACGATAGTCTGACACAGATTAGCACATGTGTTTACGCCACCGGTGTAATTGGGGGGCATGTCTCTATTTCGAAGGTTCGCTATCCCGAAAGTCCACTATTCCGAAGGTTCTCTATTCTGAATGTTCGCTATTCCGAAGGATCACTGTTCCGAAGGTTTGCTATTCCGAAGGTTCTCTATTCCGAAGGTTCTCTATTCCGACGGTTTTTGTTATTTTAAGGTTAATTCTATATTCTAAAGTATTGAGAGGGTTCATTATCACGAAGATTCTTTTTATGAAGGAAATAACTTAAAACATGAAATGTGATTTTGTTTTGTTTTCGCGGTTTTTCTTGAGATTTAATGTCATTACGTGGGCCCATACCTTTGAATTCTTGGCATATAATATGAAGTTACGGTATATATGGACCCTCCTGCATTGGGACATGACACAGGTACAGTTTTGTTCTGCGCGGGCTCCAATTTGGGGTTCAATATTTTAAGGGCCAATTTTAAAAATCTATGGGCCTTTACCTTTGAACTCTGGGCATATAATCTGCATATTGGGGGGGGGCATGTCTCTATTCCGAAGGTTCGCTATCCCAAAGGTCCACTTTTCCGAAGGTTCTCTATTCTGAATGTTCGCTATTCCGAATGTTCACTATTCCGAAGGTTCGCTATTCCGAACGTTCTCTATTCCGAAGGTTTTTGTTATTTTAAGGTTAATTCTATATTCTAAAGTATTGAGAAAGTTCATTATCACGAAGATTCTTTTTATGAAGGAAATAACTTAAAACATTAAATGTGATTTTGTTTTGTTTTCGCGGGTTTTCTTGAGATTTAATGTCATTACGTATGACCTTATTTCTCAATACATATTCACGCCGCGCACCCCACACAATTGCTATGTTTCCATACGATTTAATGTCATTACGTGTGACGTAATATCTCAATAATATCAGAGGCAAGAATACGCCAGCAAAAGGCGGATTGTAACAGTGGGGCTATAACGCTTAATGAATACTGGAGGCTATAACAACCTGCGTAGCTGAATATCGCTGAATAGACGAGTATGAGATGAACCTAACTGCAATTATGACTTTGTATTGACTTTAAAGGCCCGCTTAATTTTCGAGTCATCGATTTTTTTATAGTATATACGGTTTTAATAACAATTTATGCCATAAAATTTGAATAAAATATTATAATTCAGCACCATTGAAACGCAGAATAATTCTATCTCCTAGTTTGAAACACCCTGAAACACCTTGAAAAAACAGCGTCGTATAACCAGCAACTAGCAACTAGCATTTCCCCTTCGGCTTTCCATAGATTTCGACGAAATTTGATAATTAGGGGTACTTGTGTCCGGGAAGTGTTTTGGGCGGATCAAATCGTGCCCCAGACCTGACCTTGACCTTCAAAATGGTCAATTCAATGTCAAATCGGGTAAAACGGACGGATTTCGACGAAATTTGATACCTAGGAGTGCCTTTATCCGGGGAGTGTTTTGGACGGGTCAAATCGTGACCCCGACCTGACCTTGACCTTTAAAACAGGCAATGCAAGGTCAATTTGGGTAAAACTGACGGATTTCGACGAAATTTTATACCTAGGGATACTTTTGTCCGGGAGTGTTTTGAACGGGTCAAATTGTGACCCGGCGTGACCTTGACCTTCAATATGGTAAATTCAAGGTCAAATCGCGCATTTCGCCGGAAATCAGACGGGAAACAGCCCGGACGAAGTCGGGCCCATCATATAGTGTAATAAAGAAGACAGTTTGAAGAATGTAATGTATAACACGAGAAACGGGAAAACTTGATATATGGAAGTAAGCAAATTTCCCACATGGAATTTGAAAGCTAGTTATACTTCCACGTTTTAACGTGGAAGGATATTGTAATTCTTCTGGCTTTTATTATTATTATACTTCCATGTGTTAACATGGAAGTATATTGTAATTCTTCCTGATTCTTCTGGCTTTTATTTTTCTTATTCCTATTATTCCGATAACATGCCTTAATCTCCGGAACGGCTGGACCGATTCACCTGCTGTTTTCGGTTTCAGTATATAACTTTGGAAGATCTCGGTAAATGGCCTATTGAGAATTTCGTCCGACCTTGACCTCCGGAGTTATCGCCATTTTGTTGATTTTTTGGAATTTTTCTAGTCACTAAAATGACTTACAAAATCGAGGTTTGATCTCTTATATCGTCAAAACGGCTAGACCTATTGATTTAAAATTTGGTACCTGCATAGCCATTGAGTATACGAAGTCGATGTAAATTAGGGAATTTCGTCTGACCTTGACCTTTGGAAAAAACTCTCGTTATCGGTTTTATTGTTGTTATCGTATCTCCTCCTAAACGGCTTGAGATATTGAGTTCGGACTTTTTTCATGATTTGCGCATGTATGTGTGTTATGAACTGCCGAAAAATGATAGGGTTCGCACTTCCGGTTTAAAAGTTCGCTACTGGTCGAAGGATAAAACAACGCTCTTTATAGGAAATCCAGAACGGCTTGAGATATTGAGTTGGGACTTTTTGCATGATGTGTAGCAAACTCTGCGCTCTCGAACGATATATATAGTTAACGGATATCGCTTCCGGTTCGGGAGAACGGGCGTGTGGGTATGTATCTCAAAACTATTTTAGCGCAGATTTTGATGAAATTTGGTAGACGTCATCAGTAGATGCCACTGATTGCTATGCAACTCGAATTTTAAAAATCGGACATAAACTTCGATAGTTATGGCTGTTTAAAAACCTTGTTTATTTCCGACCTTGACCTTCAGAGTTATCGACATTTTGTTGATTTGTTGGGGGTCTTCGCGCCACTAAAATGACTTGCAAAATAGAGGTTTGATTTCTTATATCGCCGAAACGGCTTGGCCGATTGATTTGAAATTCGGAAATGTCTTAGACATTGCGCATTGGCAGTCGATGAACTAATAGGGAATTTCGTTTGACCTTGACCTTTGGGTACACCGCTCTTTATCTGTTTTATTGTTCTTCCAGTATCTCCTCCGAAACGGCTTGAGATATCGAGTTCGGACTTTTTTCATTATTTGCTCATTTATGTGTGTTATGTACCACCGAAAAATAATAGGGTTTGCACTTCCGGTTTAAATGTTCGCTGCTGATCGAAGGATAAAACAACGCTCTTTATATGAAATCCAGAAGGGCTTGAGATATCGAGTTGGGACCTTTTGCATGATGTGCAGCAAACTCTGCGCTCTCTAATGATATATATAGTTAATGGATTTCACTTCCGGTTTGGGAGAACGGGCGTGTGGGTATGTATCTCAAATTGTTTTTGGTGCAGATTTTGATGGAATTTGGTGGATAGAATCTGTGGTTGCCGAGTATTACTATCAGCTACAGTATCACCATACTGATATGTGTCTCCTGAAAACTGACGCTTTATCAGGTGACACAATTCCGTCATTGGCGAACATGGAAGTATCGAAATTGCTGTGCAATTACAGTTTCATTCTAGTTCTTTTTTTTATTATTATTATTATTATTCCGATAACATGCTTATATCTTAGGAACGGCTGGACCGATTCACATGCTGTTTTCGGTTCCAGTATATAACTTTGGATGTTCTAGTAAAATGGCCCATTGAGAATTTCGTCCGACCTTGACCTTCGGATTTATCGCCATTTTGTTGATTTTGGGGGGGTTTTCGCGCCACTAAAATGACTTGCAAAATCGATGTTTATTTCTTATATCGTCGAAACGGCTAGGCCGATTAGTTTGAAATTTGGTACCTGCAGAGCCATTGAGTATACGCAGTCGATGCACTAATAGGGATTTTTGTGTGACCTTGACCTTTGGAAACAACGCTCTTTATATGTTTTAATATTGTGGACGTATCTCCTCCGAAACGGCTAGAGATATCGGGTTCGGACTTTTTTCATTATGTGCACATGTATATGTGTTCTAAAATACTGAAAAATTATAGGGGTCGCACTTCCGGTTTAAAATTTCGCCACTGGTCGAATAATAAAACAACTCTCTTTATACAAACAGAACGGCTTGAGATATTGAGATGGGACTTTTTGCATTATGTGCATCAACCTCTGCGCTCTATAACGGTATATAAAGTTTACGGATTTCACTTCCTGTTTGGGAGAACGGACGTGCGGGTATGTAACTCAAAACTATTTTGGCGCCGATTGTATTGGAATTTTGTATACATCATCAATAGTTGCCACTGATTACTATGTCACTCAACTTTTTTAAATCAGACTTAAACTTC
This sequence comes from Siphonodentalium dalli, assembly GCA_032622095.1. Taxonomy (NCBI): domain Eukaryota; kingdom Metazoa; phylum Mollusca; class Scaphopoda; order Gadilida; family Siphonodentaliidae; genus Siphonodentalium; species Siphonodentalium dalli. The sequence continues at coordinate 124,835,957 of CP136068.1, read as the reverse complement.
GGGAGTTATGGCTTCTTAAAAACCTGATTTTTGGGGGGTTTTCATACCACCAGAATGACTCGCAAATCGAGGTTTGATTTCTTATATCGTCAAAACGGCTCGGCCAAACGATTTTAAGTTATGAACCTGCATAACAATTGACCATATGCAGTCGATGCCCAAAAGGGGAATTTCGTATGGCCTTGACCTTTGGTAAAACGCTCTTTATATGTTTTATTGTTGTTATCGTATCTCATCCGAGACGGCTGTAGATATCGGGTGTAGACTTTTTTCATTGTTTGCTCATTCAAATGTGTTCTAAAATACTGAAAAATGATAGGGTTCGCACTTTCGGTTCTAAAGTTGGCTAGAATCTGTGGTTGTCGATTATTAGTATGAGTTATAGTATCAACATACTGATATGTGTCTCCTTACAAATGACACTTTATCATGTGACATGCAATTTCCGTCTTTAGCGACCATGGAAGTATCGAAATTGCTGTCCAATTTCAGTTTCATTCTAGTTTATATTATAATTATATTATAATTTATATTTATGGCTACTAATATGATCTTGGTGGCGTTATCATTTCTGACTATGGTTTTCTTGTAGTAGTTCTACTGCTGAGCATTGTGAACGACAGTGCAACTCTGCAATTCAATAATTTACTCAAATCGTAAAATGTGACACAATACAGCGTGGTGGAATACCATTGAACAGCGCATATTATTTCTGTGCAGATTACAAAAGTGCTGCGCTGTGAAAATTACACATATTTTAATAAAACAGTTGATTGAGAACAACGCATGGTTGCGCAAATGTCGGATTTTAATGTATTACGTATATATTATGCCTCAGGAGTTTTTGAATAAAATCAGGACGCGTCTAATGGATAAAGAAAGGTTTTTCAAGTTTTACAGTTAAAAAGTTCGGTAATTTGATGGTATTTGGTCTACAAGAATATTATTTGACTCGCAGGTCTTTTAAACACTGGCATTGCAATATTACGTAGAATTCGCCCCCTATATTTGTACCACATAGAGTACATATGGTCTATCGGAATAATCTGAGTTAATACATGCACCAGATTCGATTGGTAAGTGATGGTTGCGGGTGCAGTTCCCACAACATGCCAAGGTGTCTCTGGTCAATCTGAATAATAATTAATCGGCTAACTGAAACCATGTCAGAGGGTGACGATGCTGGGCTTGGAGATGTCAATCTGCTAGCTGCAGATCATCATCTGTAACTATTTAATTGTTAAATTGTATTGTAAATGGCGCTTTTGAATTACAAACTAACGAACATGCTATTTAACTTTTAAATGTCTTTTACTATTGTACATTGATTGGCTAGAATTATCGTTGTTTCATTTAGTCAGTATCACAACTAGTATAATTGAGGGGGGGCACCCCACCCACTCTGGCATCCGACATCCGGCCTAAAATGGGGGTGGCATCTGGAATACTCCATAACAGATGGTGGCGTCCGGAATACTATTTATACCAATTTAACCCATTGTTGCCAAACGTGTATAGCTAAAACAACGCATTGGTAGTATAAAATGTGCAATTCATTCTATATATGACCATATATACTCAAAGAAAGAAGGAGACGTGGGAGTACTATGCAACTATCCCTTTACGTTGCTCCATTCCGTCGCCGTGTCACAGCATAAAAACCTTCCATGGGGGGATTCTGGGTCGGGTTTTAGCCTTTTCAATGATATTTTTGTTTTGAAACTCGCCACCCAACGATGCGGCCCACTGAGTAACACCGTACTCATTGATGAGGAGGGTTTTTAGCTCCGATAATGAAATATTGGTTCCATTTGACAGAGACAAACAAAAACTCCGCTGTTCCGGACGGCGTGATGAACTGAATTCCATCCGGATGGATTAGTACAGGAGATATTGGTCGACCTCTGCACCCCCACGACTCAACTTCATCCCACTAATTTTCTTTCTTAATGTCACCTCTAATTTTGTTCTGTTGTTAACAAGAAAATAAAATGGTCGCAGAGACTTCAGACAAGATGGCGTCCATCATGGCGGCCATTTTTTTATATGCACCAGGTATCTTTGAGCACCATTATAGTAAAGATGATATCACATGGGATCTTGTTTCCGTTCGATTCGTTATGCTAATATACAACCATTACAAATTAGCAAACAATCCGACACCAGAATCCAATATGGCGGTCAAGATGGCCACCGAAATGTGAAAATATGCTATTTTTCTGACATTTCACAGCCTTTCGTTTGTCTCTGTGTGAAAATATTGGCATCTTGGCGTAAATTTATACATTTATTGTCGAGACAACTCACCGATTCTTACAGTTGAGTTGGAAATACTGAGGTGAAGTAATTACCTTACATCTCATACAAGAAATTGTTTTCCAAATCGAGATGACTGCCAAAATGGCGACCGAAATTTGAAAACACGCCTACATTCATTTACTTTCTTACGATGGGCGTTAATGTTTCGCGATTTCTACCCACCATTACATGTTGATGTGGAATATTGATATGAAGTATGTATTCATTTGAGTTTGGCAATTGATACTCACAGTCAAGTAGGCGGTCAAGAAGTGTGGGTATATTATGCATTATGGTCTTCTACGCCTTAGCAGAAAGGCATCCGTCAAATGTCAGGCTTTCAACATTCGAAGCCATATACAGAAGTTTTCCGGGTACGTCAGTGCATTAGATGAGTATGTGAATTGATGAACCATATATTGAGAAGTGGCTGTTTGGGAAGATCACCAGGTGCACATGTTGTTATCCCCATCAGGTTACCAAAGCTGAATATACACAGATAGAGACAGGCACCGGCATATGCATTATTTGACACATTCCGATTAGCGGGACCTTTCTACAAAGAAGTTTAGAAAACTGTGTTGGTGTGAGCGAGATAGATTAATCTGAAGAAGAGACGGAAACTGGTCCAGATAATGCTGAATGTGGCAAATCAGAATAAACTCAGGTACTGTTGTTTTGATTCTTGGAAGTTAAAATATGACTATTCGGCGCACCTATATACGGTTACGGCCATTATGGGCGCTTAGTGGAGAATGGATTTCGAAATGCCACATCGCGATTATTAATTGTGGGTTTTCATCCTTCCAGAAGGCTACGACTTATGTTGGAACTCATAGATGGCTTATATTATGTTCCGTTTTGTCCATCGAAATAATGACAAAAAGTTGAAATTAGTATGTGATAAAATCGACTTCTTTTTAATTTCTGGCCGCCAGTTTGATCGCCATCTTGACTGTGATAATTTGCCAAACTCAATTGAGTACTTCATACATTTTCCATATGAACATGTAATTGTGGGCATAAATCGCATAGCAATAAGGCCCATCGTAAGAAAGTAAAGGAATGTGAGCTTGTTTTCAAATTTCGGTCGCCATTTTGGCAACCATCTTCAATTTGGAATTTTCGTGCATGAGATGCAAGGTAATTACTTCACCTCAGTATTTCCAACTCAACTGTCAGCATGTGTCCAGTTGTCTCGAAAATAATGCCCAATGATGTGGAAATGAGGGAATTTCGTTGATTTTTCAAAAATATTTCGGCCATTGTGGGCGCCATTTTAGATTTTGGGGGACTTTTATTTGGATATGGTACAAGGACAGTTCTTCGCCTAAGTGTTCCCAACTCACAATAGTAAACAGGTGTGGATTTGTCGTGACAATAACGCTCACTGATGTTAAAATCGGCGATTCTGGTGGCCATTTTGGTCGCCATCTTGGATTTGGGTGAATATTCCTCAACTCAGGTATAACAAGAATCCTAGCTCGAGTATCTACTGCACATATATATGCATGGGTGTTGTTATAATAGCAATAACATTCATTGATTCGAAACATTACATCGCGTTATTAGCGTCGATTCGGCTTTGACCTATTATACCGGCATTTGGGAAAACGTGATATCGGACAAAAATATCCCACAATGAATGTATTTGATGGTCGCCTTGTGTTTGTTAATGACTCTTCTATACGATAAATGTATAAATTCGCGCCAAGATGCCAATATTTTCCCACAGAGACAAACGAAATGTGTTGAAATGTCAGAAAAATAGCATATTTTCACATTTCGGCGGCCATCTTTGCCTCCATATTGGATTCTGGTGTCGGATTTTTTGCTAATTTGTATATTAGCATAACGAATCGAGCGGAAAACAAGACCGCGTGTGATATCATCTTTACTATAACGGCGATCAAAGAGACCTCGTGCATATAAAATGGCCGCCATGATGGACGCCATCTTGTCTGGAGTCTCTGCGGCCACTTTTTTTTCTGGTTAAAAACAGAAAAAAATTAGAGGAGACATTAAGAAAGAAAATTAGTGGGATGAAGTTGAGTCCTTGTGGGGGGGGGGTGCAGAGGTGGACTAATATCTCCTGAACAAGATGCCTCAAATTTGAGCGCCATGTTTACTAAGTTAGATTTTCAAGGTCGCAAGTCGATGTCTCGAAAGCGATCGAGTTATCTCTCGTACTATACATTTTGCGTTCACCGTCTACACTATTGTTGTCATTGTTTCTATTGACGGGTAGGAAAATTAAAAATGTTAATTATTAGTTAATTATGAATGCAAAAAAACAACACTAAATAATATCTGTCATTGTAATTTCGGCACCCGGAATACGATATATACAGGTTTCGGCATCCGGCGTACTGACACTCGGCATCCGGAATACTCTATATTAACCCCGGAATCCGGCGTACGAAAAGGGGGTGGTCCCCCTCATAATTATTCCGAAAAAAATCTGACTATAACCGGAATCCCATCGGGATTGGACTATGGCCGGGATAACACCGGGATAGACCCGGAATCCTGGTGCTATTTTCTAAGGGGTAACAATTAGCAACTATAGCAACAAGTTTAATCCCCTTCGGCTTTCCATAATTTTATCCTCTCCCCTAACGACGATCGGGGGCGTGGTCGGGGTTATAAATATCGTTTGTAGATACTAACACATTCGTCTGGAGTTGAAACCTGTTTGCCCATTCTTCCTCCTTCGACATGTGGCTACCACACAACACAGTACGATAATGGTGAAAACAATCCCGACTATTACTCCAAGTAATGCACCCACTTTGATTCCGCTGAAGAAAAAACTATATATTAACAACAACATCAAACGACAAACAACAATTGAATTTTGAAGACACGCTAGAATTGATACACAAGAGAAACATATGGTACTACACATATTTCACTTAACAATTGCTTTAAAGATGTACTGTACGCTTTTTCAATAAATTCCCGGTAATAACAACGATCCAATATCGATATTATATATAGAACAATAAGTAATTTGAGTCGCAGATGTATTATGTAAACGATCAGGTTAATAGGTTATCTTAAAATCGAAGTTAATAATTTGATATAAATTTAATTTATGGCTGGAGCCATAAAATAAATTACGGATTTCCGTGTACAAGACATAATCAAATTAATTCACGGATAGTGGATCGGGCAACGCGTGGCACACATGATCGTGTAAACAATCATATTGATATGGGGCGTAAACTCAAGCCACTCACTGACTGATGACTGTAAAAAAAACTTATATGAGGATATCGGACTAGTATACATATAATATAACATTTATTTGATACATTTGCTTGAAAACTGTACAAAACTTACTCAACAACGACAATTTGTATTTTCGCAATCCGGCTAATCTGCCATCCATAACATTATACTTCGTACTCAACAAACTATGAAATTATGTAAATCTGGTTACCTTATTCTACGACTCAGAGCCTACAGAAATCAACAACAATATTTGAGTACAACATCCCTTTAAAATTATATTTTTAATCGAAAACAAATGTTGTACTGCTCTAAAGATAATAACACTCGTATGATGATTATTACGATGTGAGATTGTGATGATATTCCATCGTATATCGACTGACGTGTGCTTTTGTTCTAAACTGGGATGACAGACAGGATGCAGCATGCACGGCGGTCCGGATAACTATCTTGTCATACCGCGATATCATTAAAATCCGGATACCTCGTGAAGCCGTATATATAGAGGATCTACAACTCGTCCCCAGTTTATAGCGGAATTTACAAAACGAGTCCAGTAAATTAGGTCTGGACCGAGCCTTTGGCGAGGTCCAGACCTAATTTACTGGACGAGTTTTGTAATTTCCGCTATAAACTGGGGACGAGTTGTAGATTCTATTTATTACATGATCCAAAACATCGACAAAACAAACTTAAATCGACAAATGTGACGCGAAATTAACGTCGGCTTCTATAAGGCATGCGATGACGTTTCACGTAACTATTCGTTGTTTGCCCGCGTAACGAAATAGTCCCAGATAAATACAGACTTTTTAACGCATTTAATGGCGTATATTTAATGACATAACTTTTCAAACTCTTCCTTCGTAATAGTTTGTTGGAAAAATATTGGAAGCCATAGTATTTTGAGACGTAGCGTACGGAATGTTAACAGGTCGACAAACCGGAAGTCAAAGGTCACCTGGCACTATTTCCTGTTATTAAACGAACGTTTAATATCACAATTTATAGAATGGGTTTATTGAATGGAATAAGGGTAGGATCATGTAATAAACACGTATACCGGCTAGCTCTGTTTGTTTTGACTGCAAAATAGCTTTGAGATTCCGTGATGTATAGATGAGAAATAACAGACACCTATATCCAGACATGGCGAAATATTTCAAATACGAGTTTTATAGATCAATCAGACAAGATTTTAACAAACCAAGATAAATGTTGGTAGACAATAATAAAGTTGAGGTCCCTATTATAAGATTTAGTACCAGAAACCACCGACAGCCAGTCGAAACAGGCTCATGTACAGATACCCCATACAACGAAAGACTATGTACTTTATGTGAAGATGCTTTAGGGGACGAATCTGCCCATGCCTAAATCAACCGAGAGGTAAATACCAGGCAAAAATTTCAAATACTTGTAATCAGCATCATTCATATCATGCATGCATCGCGAAATCACACTATCACCATCATTCATATCACATATGAAACCCCTATTATATCATTAAAAAATCTATATAATATTTCTGTATCTGTCATGAGTGATGAATAGACGCGTGCAACATATCACTTGTCATCGCGCCAAAAAAATGACCGCGTCGCGTTTTTACATTGATTCGGGCGGATTAATACTATTTCGAAAAGTCGCACATGACACTAACACTAGATAATGCAAAATGATTGCTTTGTTCATTAAAGTCAAATTATTGTCCAACTTCGTTGTACTAACGAAAATAGACACAAACACAAAGAGTCAAATTGGGGGGGGGGGGCTATATATTGTCTATCGCCAGCCCTAGAGCACAATACTGTCTTATACGGCTGTGAAGCGGTTAATGTGCCCATTGGTCCAATCTAATTATGTTATGGCGTAGAACACGCACAGGTGGTGGTTTGTGGTACAAATCATACAGGACATCTTTAAACTTACCAGCACTCGGATCCACAACAATCTCCCAAACAGTAGTCCTTGTCACCCATATATGGGCCACAATAATTCCCCGCCGAAACATCTGGAATTGAGAGAAAATAAAATTGCTTACGTTTAACACAGACCAATTTTGTAATTATACATGTAACAATATAATACCCGAGCATTATTTCCATAAAGTCTACGCATTAAAACGTTAGCATGCATGCCTTTTTTTTAGGCACAGACGTCATAATTATAATTTACTTTCACGACAATTTGATATATGTACTTAACGTTACAGACAGATCCCTGAGGTAAGTGTTCAAAATTAGGAATGCATCTTACTCAACCCCAACATAGAGAAATTAAAAACTGTGCGGTCTTTCCTCCACCATTAAAGAGAGAGAGCAGGCGATAGAGAGAGAGAGAGAGAGAGAGAGAGAGAGAGAGAGAGAGGAGAGAGAGAGATAGAGAGAGAGAGAGAGAGAGAGAGAGAGAGAGAGAGAGAGAGAGAGAGAGAGAGAGAGAGAGAGAGAGAGAGAGAGAGAGGTGACATATAAAGCGAGACAGTGAGAATAATATAAGATATAAGATGTGAAACGGGAAAACGTTTAACGTTTTTTCTAGTTTTTAGTTAATAATGACAGAAGGTTGCCTTTCTAAATGGCATTGCCGTGATCACTAAAGCGATCATTCATATAACATTGTTTTGAGCACAATTGTTGCAATCGTTCCCTGATTTTTGGTAAAGTACGCCATTTCCCAAGACTGGCGAATGAATAGTTCAATGATTATCCCATTGTTAGGCACCCGCAACTCATAACAGACAAATCGCACGGGCGCTTCAAAGTGGCCATTGTGTACCAATATTCGATAGCTGTATATCCGATCCCATAATTCGGTTTCATTGTCGTGTAAAGGTCTACTCGAGTAGAAATAAAGTGTTTCTAAACATCATGACTAAAACAAAGCGTTGACACTATACAAACCCCAATTCGGTTAACACTCAACAAATATCCGACTAGCTTCACGTACACAAGAACGACAGCAATAACGTGCGTGTGATCATTGAAATGCGTTATAATTTATTCGCCGTTTTGAATGAACAAATTTTAATGCTCAGATGAATGTTCAATTATTTTCAATTAAACTATATTCATAATAGATGTATACACACTGTTTCGAAAATATTATGGAATAATATTTCAGAGTAGATTCGTAGTCCAATGGATCAGTCTCAGATACACACGAAAAGACGCCGTGCCTTTACGTTGCCTTTACAATGGTGGTCCGTGGGCCAAATTTCATAAGGGCTTTAGTTTTCTATATCGCTCCGCTTTGTCGGAACAAAGAATTCTTTATATCTAATTAAAGGTCATCATTTCCCAGATTAAAACATACTTGTTGCCAGGCTGTCAAAGCTTCCAAATATGGCGAAAATTAAGAGGGATAACGCCTACCCCCATAATAAAATAGAATTTTACCCAATTGTTTTCTGGTGAACATGGTGACAGTCAGCATCGTATGAGGATCAGAATGTTCTATCTACCATTTATCAGAAGGTTCTATCTACCATTTATCAGAAGGTTCTATCTACCATTTATCAGAAGGTTCTATCTACCATTTATCATTTTTGGTGGGAAACCGATGTTGAAATTTCGAGACGACAATTACCAAGTATAATTCGTATTTGTCAAATGTTAAAGCTAACTAAAATATAATTATATCCGAAGTTTCAGTTCTAGAAACTCACCAGTTTTATAATAAAAGACAAAAATTTGTTTTGAGAAAAAACCTTTTGCTTACAAAACCGTCGTCTCGCTTTCGGATCAGAGCGCACATGTAGATAGAACACTCAAGTCTGAATTTTCCGCCATTTTATGTAGGACTATGTTGTTAAATTCGACAGAAGTTTATTCAAGAAATATGTTGTATTAGCTCTCGCAGTTTGTGAGGGGGGTTGCGTTAGAGTATATGAGCGAGTGATCACTATTCTTTGCCATTTTGGGAAATGAATGTTTGTCTATTTCAATTTCATGTGTAAGAATGCGCCTATATATAGGCCTGAACGATGGCGTGACGCACAGAAGCTCTTCTCGAATTTCCAGGTTCACATTCATTCATACACCATGGAAATGAAAGAAACAATAACTTATTTCTTATATTTACATATCACAACGTTAACGAGGCAACAATTTGATTAAATCTGCAATAAATATCAAGGATGGTGCCATTTTCGTTCAGTTAGCCTATTTGGCTCAAATGGGAGTGTTTTGTCGACTAAACATTTTCAACAATATCATGACCGTATAATTGATATCTTCACGGCATGGTCTGCTTAAATAGTTATGTTGTGTAAGCAGATCCATTGTCTGTTTGTCCTTGACGATGTGTGTGATTCTCATAGTTCTAACGCATGCCCAGGTCAATCGGGTTACATCCACTAAAACAATATAAATATATATTTTATTTCAACCTTATAACACCAAACGAAAAGAAATAGGAACAAAAAGACGTTTGAGCTATGTCTCTCGCACAGAATCAGACAAGTCTGGGAAAAGGTTTGGTGCACTCTCAAATATTTTTTTATTCCGAAGGAGCGATTATTCGGTAGAAAATAACATAATTAACTTAGACACAAATTTCACCAAAAAAAAACTAAGAATGAAACCAGAGTGGTTCCATCTTTTGGATTTTCGTGACTAACGGGTCGCACAGTCTATACTTGACGGAACAACTCAGTTAATAACTAACGTTATGGTCTTGTAATAATGCTTTGGTGCACCATCTGGTAGACTGCTGGTCTTTGTTCTCCAAGTATGTGGCACCAAACATCACACTATTCTAAAGGAGGAACTCGATTATAGTTATTACCGTGGACGGGGGTACAGGAGACACAGTTCCATGCCCACACAATATGAGCGGTCGACTCATAAAAAATGTCCGAGAACATAGTACATATATACGTGTGGTCCGAGATCTTCTCGCAACACCAATTCAAATTAGAAAACAACTGTGCTTCCACTTTGAAATAAAAAAGTACAAGTCTGACGAACTGTCATGTACATTATAAAACACCACAACTACATGTATATATATATAGTAATCTTAAGATGGAAGTTGAATAAAATTGATGTGCAACTTTTTCGACTGATAAAAAAACGTACATAATACGAGGAGAAGTGGAAAATGAACGACGAAATTAAACTTAGAACCAACCATATTTATGTATGCCTCATTGAATGTTTCTCTTGGTTACAAACACCTAATTATTTCCCATAGGCGACAGTGATAACTAGAAGTCCCGCCGGCTATGGGTTAAGCCTATTTGAACTTCAAGTGGTCAATCTTCCCTCAGAACGTCATCCGCTGCACCAGTCTGTAACGTCAAACGCGCCCTTTTCGGTATTGTTTTCAAACGATAATCTTGCATTTCCACAACTACCCCATTTACTGCACAAAAAATCAGCAGCATAAAAATACCCAGACCCCTTCCATAACATCGGGACTCCACCAGACTCTTCCTGGACATCCAAACATGCATGATCGCCATATTTACGTAGGCTATGATTTTATGTTTTCGCTTAGGGATATTTCCCTCAATGATAATGAACCAATCAGCAGTCAGATTTTTTTTAATGCTGACTCGAGTTCAAGAAGCGTAACTATATATAATTAGTTGCTTGTAACCTATAGCTACATCCACTATATAAAACGATAACAGTATGTGCGAAACAATAGTTGATACTTCGGATCAGATTGATACATCAACACAAGATGATCAGTCCGGCATCATTAATTGTGCTCTGTTCTTGGAGAGTTCGGCGTATAAGGTGCACTAAAATATACGCCAAACCTGCGTGAGAACAAGTGACACCTTTAAAACATCACGTTTAGTTCTTAATTTGATAAAATAGTGGCCGCTGATATGTGATGAATTAGCTATGAGTATATATAAAAGTAACCGAAGCATGGTTCAAGTCGACCATCGGCGAACACCGAAAAGTATGCGGTTCCATATAGTCATATAGTTACGGAGAGCTGTTGCAACACTTGAGCTATATATATTGGCATCTATACATGTAGCTACAACATCTTGACAAAATGTACATATTTATTTACCCAATTGATAGCCAAATGGGTTAAACTTTACAATTATGGTGATGTGATGTTTGAGCATTGTTAAGAGAAATTTATTTGCATAACATCGTGTAAATTATTCAGAGAAAGTCGACAAATAATCGATTTATAAACTAAAAGCTCTCTGTCATTGCGTTTAATATCCTGGTTTCCCGTACGTGCTAAAGTCTTTGTGTCCCACCAAGGCGGCTATACAGCAATGCTTGTTTATCACACACTATACAAGTAAATACGTGAACGTACCACCAAAGAATCATAAATCTGATACGTTATTGGCATGTTCGTGTGGTATTTTAGTTTCAAACGGTCGCCCTCCCGCTTCGGTCCCATTTTTTCGACGGGTCACCCTGGGTCAAAATTGAGTGAAATGTTTATATGCAAGCCCCCTGTGTTGTAATTTGCCAACTGAACTTGCAGCAAGTGGTAGATTTGGTTTTGCACCCCCCCCCCCCCCCCCCCCCCCCACCGAGTTGGAATTTTCCAACTGACAGTTCCGACAAGTGGGGAAATTTCTAAATTCTCATTGAAACCCGAACAAAGTGGCCTAAATTACAGTCCGAAACATATAATTTCAACCGACTTCTACTAGGTTAGAGTATGAACTTTCCAACTGTAGGCTGCTGGAGGCTCCGAATTTTCAACTATTTGATTTTTGACCACACTTGGGGATGACACACCACACCCTCTGTCGCCACGTTCCTGGTTGGTGGTCAATGCTACAATTGTGTTGTAGTATTTTTTCTCTACAAGGCACCTTGTTCAGCCATGCACTCAGAGACGTGGCGACAGGGGGGTTTGGGGTGTCTCACCCCCCCCCCCAACTTTGGTCAAAATTTTCAACAGTTGGAAATTTCATACCTGCCAAAACATTAGTTGGAAATTTCACATCAACAATAGGTTGAAAATGTTCTTGTAGTTTGATTTTCAAACAATTTATTGGGGGAATTAATTGTTTTTTTGACCAATATATGCATATTTTCCTATTTTTGGTCAAAATTTTGGAATGAAATTGTCATCAGTTGGAAATGTTCCAACCTTAGGATGGGTGACATGTTGGAAATTTCCAACACTTGGAAAGCTTGTGTCCTGGTCCCTCCCCCGTGGCCAGTCAAAAACTGCTAGTTAATTTAAGAAAACAATATTGACATACATTTGGTCAGCATTGTCATTGGAACTGTCATCAGTTGGAAATTTTCCAACCTAAGTGGGGATGTCAGGTTTGAAATTTCCAACTCTATGAAGGCTTGATGCTAGTCTAGATGGTAGGATTTTGCGATTTTCTTGTTCAGATTTCAAAACTGTCGCACACCGGGCCGAACCATGGTCGGCCCGGTGTGTCATTGTCCCCGTGGCCAATAAAAAATTGCTAATTGATTTAACAATAGAATATACTACATTTGGTCAAACTTGTGGACTGAAATGGTCATCAGTTGGAGAATTTTCCAACCTGAGGGGGAGTGTTAGGTTTGAAATTTCCAACACTATAGGAAAACTTCAGTTGAGGTCAGTCTAGATGCCATAGGATTTGCAATTTTCTTGTATAGTTTTCAAAATTTTCTCACACCGGGCGGAACAACCATGGTCAGCCCGGTGTGTCCTGGTCTCTTGTCCGTAGCCGTGCATTTGTCTGGAGTTAGACCACTAGATGTTAGGATTTATGCAATTTTTCAGGTTAAAATATCTGAATGTTCTCATACCGGGAATTAAGAACCATGGTTTATGAATATATAGGATATTAGGCCTGATAGCACTGAGGTGCAAGGTGGTGCAAATGGAATTATGTGTTTGGTCCTAATCTGATTCAAGGGGTTGGAATTTCCCAAGGTGGACACCCCCAACGGAGACCCTCTAGCCACGTCCCTGCATGCACTGGACCCATTTTGGGATTATTCGTTGTACTGTAGAATGCTCTATAGTTGTCTTCAAAACTCAGGGCCGAATTCACAATGGTCAAGGTAGTACAAACAACAACATTGTATGGGATATAATTTTATTGTAACACATACATCACTCAAGAAACCTTGAATGTTCTATATATGTGACCCGCCATATCAAATCCAGTCGTAAGTCGGGATTTTTTTACCCTGTGCCAATGCATTCTCTTGTATATGCGAGTCGACCATAGGTCGCCTCGCATATATAAGAGAATGCATTGGCCTAACAATTTTTACAATTTTAATAATTTTTTCTTGTATTCTTTAACAATTTTATAATTTCACCCATACAGAGCCCCAGACAAACATGAGCAGACGACACTCTTATATATGCTTCTATATATGTGTGGGGCTCCCTGCAGGGTAATGGATGTTTTTTATTTTATGTCCTAAAAATTGTAAGAAACATTTATTTTTAAAAAATGATAAAAAAAAATTGTTAGGCCAATGCATTCGCTTTTATATGCGAGGCGACCTATGGTCGACTCGCATATATAAGAGAATGCATTGGCACAGGGTGAAAAAAAATCCCGACTTACGACTGGATTTGATATAGCGGGTCACATATGCCGATCGAATGTTATGTTGTATTTCCAGCAATTATTTTGTGAGTGCAAGAATGTTCTATCTACATCATGACATTGACCACATGATATTTCTTTCGAGTTTTATTCGACCAGCAGATAGAAACCTTCTGCTCGGAAGAAACATGCAGATATGGAGATAGAACATTTTTTCATAGCATTTCACGCAGATACTGCACGTGGTGGACATTGCGGGAAAGGCTAATCAGTTAAAGAATGCGATGCCGATTCGAATTACACCAATATCTCATTTTCCCGCCAAAATACAGATAGAACCTTCTGATCTTCACACGACGCAGACGTGAACGATGGACCATTACATCAAGATTAATCGAAATCGTTCTAATTTACAATATAATATATAGTTTCCCGACGTAAGTTTTCGAAAAAATTGTGTTCAAATTGTCGAAATGGTGCAAAAAAGGCTTATTTAATTTTGTCCAACCGTTGAGCCCGGGTGTTATTATGTAACCAATATAGGTCCTATTCATTTGAAGTTATACCAAAAACATCAGCAATGGTTACTCTTTCAATAGATATAAACATTGTAAAGCTATGGATATGAGATATTGTATCTATTTGGTCAAACTTAACCTTATACCCAGTGTTATACCCTCTAAATTACGCAATAACACGGATTTCGCCAAATATTCGCTCCAGCGTTTCGGATGACGACACATTTTACCAGTGTTTTAGACCAAATTATCTGGTTCATATTTCTATTTTTCACAATAAATTGAATAACTACCGGGTATATCTCTTCTTTCTTTGTGGAAAATTACTTTTATTATCAGTGAAAATGAGCAATTCATGGTATATGTCACTCTTTTTGTTTCAACAATACTAAGGAAGGACTGCATTCCCCGAAAGCATTCAGAATGGTGGGCTCATTTGCTGCATAGACAGTGCACGCTGCGTTACAACGGCATCACCCTAAAACGTATAACATTTTACTTTATCGTCAACAACCGCGTGATATAGACCCTTAGGGATGTTATCATATAATAGTAATATGCAATAAAATTAAACATGGATATATTATTGTATTTTACGCAAATTTAAATTTAAATTATTTTTTTATTTTGCGAAGAGTGTGAAAAAGCCCCACTGGCAGGGGGGGGGGTGAAAAAATTTCTTCCGGCACGTATGCCGGGGTGGGTGGGTGGTCAAAGCCACCAACAATTTTTTTCCGCAACTAAAAAAAAAAATTCCTGCTTCTTTTTTTAGTGTTTTGGCAATGAGTTGGGCTTCAAAACCACTTTGAATGAGAGAAATAATATAATTCTAACTGGTAAACTGACTGCAGGCAGTTATCGTGTTGTATTTTGTTGCAAATTTTGAAATCCAAGATGGCCGCTGGCAGCCATGTTTTTTTGGCCGAATGACCTCAAAATGACTCATTCCTATTTACATGTCCATGTTAACATCCATGATAAATAGTATGCACAGAAATTCATATACAGCTGTTTACAGTGAATTTCCCCCCGCAAATCTCTGTTTTAGTGTTAAAAGGGGGGTGGGTGTCAAAAAATGGTCGGAAAAAACTGCCAAAAACGGAAAAAAATTTGGCGGTGGGGGTGGGTGGGTGGGTACAAAAAATGATCGAAAGGGAAAAAATGCCATACGTGCCTGAATTTTTTTCCCGACCCCCCCCCCCCCCTGCCACTGGCAGTATTCTAAGGGTCAACGTGGTCTTAATGTCGATTTCTATAGTTATTCTCCTATCTTTTGCTAAGGCAGTTTTATGATAAAGAATAATGGGCAGAAATTTAAACAATCTGACTCACGGATGGAATGTCAATTGTCTTTTGGTAGAATTTGATGGGGTGAAGGTAAGTAATTTGGTCATACCAGGGCATTCTCCTGGAATGTCTAACTCTAATAATGGGAAATGGTCTTGTTGTGGAGCAAATTGATTATACTTTCCAAAAATGTATCAATACTCAAAAATAACTAGCAAAATAATTTGTAAAATATTTGCCGTGAATTTGATACTGACAATTCACAAAAATAAGCATTCTGCAACTACAGCTTGCCTTGTATATATAATTACAATTGTTTGGAATTATTCCATTGTTTTTCATAACATCTACTCAGTAGTAATGACAGTCTATGGAAATAAAATGGCCCATATATCCGATTGTTGTGCGCAAATAATGCAGTAAATGCGTTGTTCTTGCCGGAGATATAGTAGACGCATGCATGGTGGATCGGAAAAGTGGTTTCTCAACAAAAAAACGGACACTCATATCACAACGAAATCAACGATAATGGTGCACTGTCCTCACAAAATAAACTGAAATTTACCTCATGCGAATATGGTTTGTTTGGTCTGAGATGCCGAGAATGTGTCCATGTACCCATACCCCCCACATACAACAACAGCAACAACATGTGCTATTCAATAAAAATTAATGGTAGTTTGGAATTGGCTTTTTCCCATGACAACTATTGTCAGAAACTGCAGATGCCATAATATGCGGGCTATATCGTATCGCCAGTCTCAACTGTTATCGGGAAACCCGTTTAGCGTTTATTCCATTTGTGCATAAACGCAACAAATCCGGAGATATCCATAATATGACCTCTCTATCGATTAACATATCCTTGATTTATTTTGGAAAGCGACCGCCACCAAAATATATCTGTACAACCCGCCATTGGCCAAGCAGCCACTCCATATATACACACACCACACAAATGGCCATCCAACCACTCTAGTTGTACCCATACACCTCGTCCATGGCCATACAGCCACAGCTGGTACATATGTTCCCCCCACACATGACCATATAGCCATGAGTCACCAGGCAGGTACATCAGTTATACTCCTATACTCCACCTATGTCTATTTAGTCAATACCTGTATACTTATTCACGACATTAGTTACCATACATGAGTACACCAGATCAATTACCACATAGCCAAACCGTGTATACACAAACACCCACACATGTAGTCACTCCTTGTATACCTATTCAGCTCACATATGACCATATATCCACTCAGTATATACTCATGCAGTCACACCAGATATACGTGTGCACCCCACACATGACCATATAATCACTCCTGTGTCCACATCATTCGTGACCATACATTAACTCCATGTATGCATATTCACCTCACCTATGACCATACATTACCCCTGTATACATCAATCACGACCGTATAGTCACTCAAGATATACGGTTAGACCCCATCCATGACCATAAGTCAATCCAGGTATATATGTACTCCACCAAAGGCCACACAGCCCTTCCAGATATATAAATACACTGCACCATCGACTAGTCATCATCTCCAGACTTGCATATACACCTCGCTCATGGTCATTCATCAATTCGCTGTATTCTCATTCACTCCACCCATGGCCATGCAACAACTCCAGACAACAAGTACGCTCCCTATATACCAATACGCTCCACCAATGGCCATCTAGCTACTCCGTGTATGCATATATACTTGAACCATGGCCATACAGCCACCCCCTCTTTATTCCATACACCCACTCCATGGACACACGAATCTGAATATAAATCTGACTTGATTTTCTTCTTGTTTTATAACCAATGTTAGAAATATGTATGAAAATTAACATTTCGATTTAATTTTTTACATTCCATCGCCATTTTGGCAGCCATCTTGAACCTGTGACAATTATTCAATTCACCTTATATGTAAAATGTTATTCTTATATATATTTGTGCTTGTCTAAAATGCTCTCTAAATTCGAAGAATTGTTTTCAACTCAAGACTGAGTCATCCTTATTACTATATGTTTTATCGACAAACTATATTAGAAAACTTTCCATTAAACCAACCATTTACTTGATAGAGATGCCCGCTATGATGTAATTTATCTCATAAGAACAATTTGGCAGTGGACATATGTTTGTATTTAAGAAAAATAGGATCAGAATTGGAAAAAAATCCATTTTTATTTTATTTTCAGTTAATATTTCAAATTTTCATGGTTTTTCGCACGAATTTCAAAACTCTGCATTAAATATGTTATTGTGTAAGTCAGGCGTACTCCTTCGTGGACACATCGTTTCGTATAATCAATACACTTGTATCATAAATGACATTAGATGGTGAGAAAGTATCTCCCATGTCACGAAACATTGAACTGTGTTTCCATTTGTATACTGAGATCATTTGGTATAAGTCTAGACAGTGCGTTTCTTAATTTCGCATGTATGCACGTTAGAGGCATGTTTTGTGTTAATGTAAAATCACGACTTGTGGGCGGATATCTATAGGATTATAATTGATTTTAAAAGGCAAATGACTGCGTATGTTTGTCTAGGCAAAGTAAAAGTCGACTAATCATTGAATATTTAGTAAAGTTTACATGGCGCCATATTGTGATTGGAGTGTGGGTTGAATATAATTTGCGGGTGGAGTTAGTTTTTGTCATAAATATGCTATATCCCTCCACTGTGTTTTTGGAATATCCTACATACATGCATGGTATATTGATATATACTAGGAGTATGTATCACTTTGCATTCAGTTTCAGCTATATGGGGCAATTGAAATTCCATAATTTTAATACAAATTTTTGCAATTTTAAGACCGATTTTTCAAACAAAAAAATAATGCTAAAACAATACATAATATTTCCTTCAATGTACAAAATTATATTGAATATTCTGATTGAATTTGATCACATAAAACGATTGAGAGTTGTGCTGGTTAGATAATAGCATAACATCCTAAACCATCTTGATTTGGGGGGGTAGGGTTAAGTTTTACTCGATATTTCAACCTTATAACAGCTTTAGATTCTGGGCTCTTCTAGCGTTTTGTTTTGTTTTTGTTTTGGCCCACGGTCTAGCCTATATACAGGAGTAGAGCCACCATGGTTTACTCTGACTTTTACCATGCAGAGTGTCCTTTTTTTTAATAATGGTGGTTCAGAATCATATACATACCTTCAATTAATCCTATTAAAATGGATAAACCCAAGAAAACAACATCTCTGATCATCTCTTATTCATACATTCGCTATACATATTATATTATGCCATGTATACTCCATATAATATTAATAGCAATCGTAAGACTATACGACGTCCATTCAAATTTAAAAGCGATGATTCGTGAATGTAAACAAAGTTTGCCCATTCTGTGCTTTCATACACGCCGCGAATAACGTGCTCCCGAAGCGCATACAGTTTATGTCACCAAATGGTTGAAGACGGAGAGTCAGGCGCCATCGATTTCATTATTTACATTTCAGCAAAGGATCGATGGGCAGACACGTCATTGTGTCCACAAATCTACCCGAGCTGTTTTGTCAGTGCATAAACACCAATGGGCGAGTGGTCCTGCTAATGTGCTATGATGGTGTTGGTCTTGCTGAATTGCTATGATGCTGTTAGGGCAAACTGATGCCGTTATGAAAAAAAGTACCGTTATTTTTTCTAAAGTTGTCATTTTCATGGTGTTTGGTTAATCCGAGCGATTTCAGAAAAGCCATGTTCTATTGTTCTATATGAAACATTTAAGAACATAAATATTTTTTGAAAAAATTAGTAATGGCTGCGCTGGTGTTTGCAAAACGATATGAACAGCCACCTTGATCATAATCGATTTGCAACAACTAAAAATACAACCAGTATTACACTATTTCGCAATATATATGTTTTTGAATGTTTCATACACATAGTGGCTTTTCCTGGTTATGTTCAGATTATCAGAATACATGCAGCGAAAATGACAAATGCTATTAAAATATCCACCTCCGTCAAAAACCGCAATAATCAGAAAGAATAGTAAAACATAGACATACCTTGTTCTTATATCAATCAGAAATATGGCATAAACAGTATGTTATTGTCATTTTTCCCCCTTTGTTGTGTAAGTAAAAAAACGTTACGTTTCCTGGCTTTTGTTTAGATTTGGTATGATAACATAAATAGAGGATATCCACACTTTTTCAGTGGATATGGGTTATATCTCATGAGTGATGACAAAACACACTTATATCTCGCTAGTGGGATATCACTTATATCTCACTTCTAAAACCTTATAATTCATGGGCAAATATATCATAAAGAGCGTTATTTGTACTGTTTTCCTGATATGGAAATAATAAAGAGCGTTTATATCATTTTTGTGTATTTACTAATAGAATTGCGCTGTGTTATATAAACAGAAGCACAACTTCTCAGTGTAACACGAGCTGGCTCTTGTTTACGTTCACCATCGTACGTCTTGACAATTATATACTATATTTACGCGCTGATTATGTTTGGCATATGAACAAAACTATATATATTTTAATATTCCTTCTGTTTATGGCGATTTGAACAAATATGAATATTTCTGTAACGAACGCCGCCCATGCCTTTAACAGCATCATATCAATTTAGCAGGACCCACCAGTATCATAGCACATTAGCAAGACCACTTGACCAGGGTGGTAAAGTATACACATAAAAGACGATCGATATGTGTGGTCAATTGCAGTAGCTATTTATTGGCAACTAATGAATGAATTTGAGCCATGAATTAATTCATAATGCACTAGTGTGTTCTATGTACGATGCAAACAACATGGTAATTATAATGTAAATTAATTTATGACACCATTCAGCTTTTTAAATTTATTTTAAACTTGTTCGCCGTCTCTATGGTACCATCGTCTTCTCATCATCTTTGTCCCCAGTGGTGCCACACACGACTGCATGCTCTGCGCGCTCCACTTGTTCTGATTTAATTTAATAAATTAATTAATTGTATTTACACATAATTTTATCAATTTCTTGGAAAGGGATAGACCAAGTCTTCCCAGTTAACAACAGCTTGGTGTATCGGTTGGGGTGATGCTGTTTTGGACCGATTCTCTTCTCGAAATACTTTTCTATAACGGACTTTACGCCCAGAATCGTGGGTGGGAGTTACCATGCCTGTACGTGTATATCTTCAGACTAGCTATATGTCAAATGGAAGCTTTGAGTATATGAAAATAGAGGACAGCCTTTTCCAAGCATGATGATATCAAACATGCGTAGGTCTGCGGGCATGTATCAGATGTCCGTCCACCCTCATTACGGTTCTCCTGACACAGGAGTAATTTACAGAGAATCGGCAAGCAGCAGTTAAATGTCAAGGCAACGAGATTTATAAGTAAACAAGGCCTTTTTCCAGAGAATTTCGATTTGTCGCACTATCAGAAAATGCATGTAAACAATTCATTAAACGATCGTATTATCACTTTACCTTTTTTTATCGAAGTAAATCATATATAATTTTGAAGACTAATCGCGGACATGTCAGCTGATTAATCACATTCAGGGGTTTACGATTCATGCACGAGCTGCACGTGTAGCCTACGTACGTGTAGAGCATCTTTTGAATGAAAGTCCGTAATGAAAGAGCAACGGGCGGAACTCGGTCCAAAAACAGCATCAACCCAACCAATATCCCAAGCTGTCGCGGACCGAGAAGACTTGGTCTAGGAAAAAGGAATGACATATTCCAGCTCCAACTATTTATTGACAAATCTGCCCTGACGAATTTTTTTATCATCCACTATCTTATCGCCTGGGCTATATACGGACCACTATGGAAATCAACCCCTCGTGGGATTTTTTGTTTGTGTCATCCCCGATAGCCCTCAACATTAATATACTTACTTTCGATCTGATCGCCCACCAGGTATAGGCCTACCATTTAACTCTCCTCTCTAAAGTTAAATAGGCCTACTACTTTTGCATGCAGCTAATTAGTCCAAGTCTTCTTGTACTAAAATCAGCTAAGATATTGGGATGGCGATGCTGGCGTTTAGTCCAAGACCGCCCTATATGCTCGCTTATGACACGGCTTAAGCGTTAGCCTGACCCGCTCAAATAAAACCACAATTATATGAAATAAAATATCACAATTGCGACAATAAACGGATATTTTCCGCAGAGGACATGCTATTTTATCTGAAACCCACATCAGTTGTGAATTTAAAACGGTAATTTAATGCGAAAAGAGACATTTACCTCAATGTTTACAATTTTTTAAAAGTATGCGAACTCGGTTGACCTCGCGAACTGTGTTCGGCATTTTCCGTTGAAAATATTCCGTAGATTTTGGACAACAACGCAAATTACGATGAATTCTCCATTGTAATCGTAATTATGTGTGTCAATAAATAAAATAATAAATAGATTAATTAAACATTGGAGATATAAATGTAATACACTAAATAAATGAACCTTAAGTTTGAAAAGTCCCACTAAAACGGAAGAACTATATTTCGAAACTGTGTGATTCGGTTCTCCGATTATTTTATCAACACAGATGTCAAAATGCACACCACACGCATGGCAAGTCAGACACAATAGATCTAATTTGCTCCAATTTTGACAAGTTGCTTGCGATAATTGTCAACAAAACTACCGTTCTGATCCTCCATTATGTCATTAAGTTTTTAGTGCGGGAATTGTTCTGAAAGCACATAGAAAACTGGACTTTCGGGCGATCGGTTTTCGCCATTTTTGTTCGGAAAACCCGCACTATATATAGAAACGGAAAGTAGAATTCCCAGAACAAACAGCGGATTATGCCGAACTTATTCGGACCACTTCGGCTTTCGGTTAAAACGTAAACAAACAGAGAAACAAATCGATGTTTGTGGCAATCAACCGGAATATTCTATGTGTAATTTAACATTAAAGTTAGATTATTATACACCATTATGACCATTAGATGTAAGCCTTTCCGATGTATATAGCATCATACATGTATTGATTTGCTAGGTAAATCGAGTAAAATACACCACAAATTCCCGCCACAGATCGTGGGCGTAACTCATGTGGTAGGATTGGTATGCAAGCGGGCTTGGACTAAACGCCAGCATCGCCATCCCAATATCTTAGCTGGTTTTAGTACAAGAAGACTTGGACTAGCAGCTAATATATAAATATCTCCACATTCAAATTTTTAGTTATCTTTTGTACTGTATTTATCTGTGTAATGTACTTAGTTATTACATGTATAATATTGATCGTGTCATCAAAATAAAAATCAATGTAAACATCCACAAGTGACATTTTCCACACGGTTACGATAAAATTGTCAGGAATTTAGATTTGCCCGAATAAGTTTTGAGTTACATCCCTTGATATATTTTATTTTTGGAAAAATGCTAGCAAGAACATTCGGGATTTCTGTTAAATGCTTGACAAAAATTAAACTCGAAAGGCCGAATAATCACAACAAAGGTGTGGCCAAACGCGATAATTAAAATTTATGCTCATTTAAGCTACTGATCTTTATATTAGCTGGCGAGTAATAATTGTCGCCTAAGTTCGTTACATTTCGTTATTGATTTAAATTTAAAGCGACACATATTGTGACATAATGTTATATAATGTAAAATTAAACCAAATAATGCTCACTGTTAAACTATGGTACCGGTACGTCAATAAATACATGGAATGCATATAGATGGCTCTATATTTCTGAAAAGCTTCAATAGCAATTATTACTTTAGAAAATGTTCTTTCCACAATCTACATCATCACTCATGAAATCATTGCATTAATAAAGAGCGTTTCTTGTAAGATTTTCACTCATATGATAAAAATAAAAGTAATTGGAACAGCTGATAAATTTCTGTCAGTGTGGTAAGACAACCAACATGTTATTGTTACATGTTGTATAAAATTTATTTAAGTACAGGTATTTCATGTACATGTATACGTTCATTGGCCTATAATATTCTATATTCTCCAAATTCAAATGTGATAAAATTAAGTATATAATTTCTTTTCATTTGAGGCCTGAACATTATGTGCCTTTAACAGTTTAATTGTAACATTATTACGCCACACCGTGGTGTTGCTTGGTACGCAGATTTTCATATTCTGTGGTCGATCGATAATCCACTGGGCGACTGTATTATTATGGTTACCGATAGAGTCACGATAGTACAACAAAGATTAGCACATGTGTTTACATCACCGGTGTACTTGTGGGGGCATGTTTCTATTATGAAGGTTCGCTATCCCGAAGGTCCGCTATTCCGAAGGTTCTCTATTCCGAAGGTTTTTGTTATTTTTAGGTTAATTCTATATTCTAAAGTATTGAGACTAATTTGAGAGGGTTCATTATCACAAAGATTCTTTTTACGATTCTTTTTACGTGTGCGCTCACATCCGAACTGATCCTGCGCGCATACCGATACAGATACAGGAGGAAATAACTTAACTTAGAACATTAAATGTGATTTTGTTTTGTTTTCGCGGGTTTTCTTGAGATTTAATGTCATTACGTGGGCCCATACTTTTGAATTCTTGGCATATAATATGAATGTTGTGGTATATTGTGGACCCTCCCGCATTGGGACATGACACAGGTGCAGTTGACTTAAGTGATGTTCTGTGTGGGCTCCAATTTGGAGTTCAATATTTTAAGGGCCAAATTTAGGATGTTATGGGCCCATACCTTTGAACTCTGGGCATATAATATGAATATTGGGGGCATGTCTCTATTCCGAAGGTTCACTATCCAGAATGTCCACTATTCCGAAATTTCTCTGAATGTTCGCTATTCCGAAGGTTCACCAATTAGAAGGTTCGTTATTCCGAAGGTTCTGTATTCCGAAGGTTTTTGTTATTTTAATTCTATATTCTAAAGTATTGGGAGGGTTCATTATCACGAAGATTCTTTTTATGAAGGAAATAACTTAAAACATTAAATGTGATTTTGTTTTGTTTTCGCGGGTTTTCTTGAGTTTAATGTCATTACGTATGACTTTATTTCTCATTAAATATTCACGCCAAGCACCCCACACAATTGCTATGTTTCCATGCGATTTAATGTCACTACGTGTGACCTAATATCTCAATAATCTGAGGCAAGAGTACGCCTGCTAAAGGCGAATTATAACAGTGGGGCTATAACGCTCAATGAATACTGGGAACTATAACAAACTGCGCAGCAGAATATCGCTGATTAAACGAGTATGAGATGAGCCTAACTGCTATTGTGACTTTGTTTAAAGGCCCACTTAATTTTCGAGTCATTCATTTTTGTTATAGTATATACGGTTTTAATAACAATTTATGCCATAAAATTTGAATAAGTTACTATAATTCATCACCATTTGAAACGCAGAATCCTTCTATCTCCTAGTTTGAAACACCTTTAAAATACCGCGACAAGTCGTGCGTCGTATATCTAGCAATTAGCAACTAACATGTCCTCTTCGGCTTTCCATAGATTTCAACGTAATTTGATACTTATGGGTATTTGTGTCCGGGAAGTGTTTTGGACGGGTCAAATCGTGAGCCCGACCTGACCTTGACCTTTAAAACTGTCAATGCAAGGTCAATTTGGGTAAAACGGACAAATTTCGGCGAAATTTGATACCTCGGGATACTTTTCTCCAGGGAGTGTTTTGAACGGGTCAAATCGTGACATCGGCGTGACATTGACCTTCAATGTGGTCAATCAAAGGTCAAATCTGGTAAAACGGATGGATTTCGACCTTACCTTGACCTTCAAAATTGTTAATTAAAGGTCAAGTGGGGTAAAACGGACGGATTTTGACGAAATTTGATACCTAGTGGTACTTTTCTCCGGGTGAGGGTGTTTTGGACGGGTCAAATAATGTCCCTGACCTGACCTTGACTTTCGAAATAGTCAATTGAAGGTCAAATCGCGCCTTTCGCCGGAATCAGATGGGAAACATCCCAGACGAAGTCGGGCCCATCAGCTTGTGTAATAAAGAAGACAGTTTGAAGAAAGTAATGTATAACACGAGAAACGGGAAAACTTGAAATATAGAAGTATGCAAATTTCCCAGATAAAATTTGAAAGCTAGTTTATAGAATAATTGTATTATAATTTATATTTATGGCTAATAATATGATCTTGGTGGCGTTACCATTTCTGACTATGGTTTTCTTGTCATTAAGTGCTTCAATGTTATAGATTTTATAAGATATGACTGGAACTGCTAAATGGCCTATTTCTGCACATTGTGAGGAGTGTAGGCCTACACGCTGGGCTGAATTTTTTTTTTGGCCAATTCTGATTTGTTATTGGTAAAAAAACACTTTGGCCAAAATGCCGCCAAATTAAATTATCATTTTCTGGTTTCACAATTAATGAATATTTTTGTTTTATTTCGGAAATGTTGCCTGATCTGTTTTTCATGATAGGAACCAGTGTCACTTCTAACAATTCCAATGCAAGCTGTCCGTGAGTGAGCATAGCATTAAATAAAGTGGTTAGACATTTGCAAAAACCAGTATGATACAATTTAAAGTGATGGGGACTCATGACATCTGCCCATTTGGTGGTCCATTGTTTGATAGTGCAATGCCATGAGTACCTTTAAAAAAATTGTTACCCATTAAGCTATATCATCTGATCAATTAGCAGATGAGTATACTATAACTTTTATTCTCATGTTGCTCCCATTACAAAATCAATTTGGGATTTTTAATTAGATTTCCGATTGTGGGATTAAAAAAAAACTTTGGCCGAAATTTTATTTGCCCTTTTTCGAAAAATTTGGTCCATTACAGTGTGAACCTATGGGAGGCCAAATTCACATTTAATAATTATTGCGCTTAAGCGCAATCAATTGCGTAATCAATTGCGCTTAAGCACAATCAATTGTGCTTAAGCGCAATTATTTGCGCTTAAGAGCAATCAATTGCGCTTAAGCACAATCCATTGCGCTTCATGGTTATATGTAACTAAACACCCCTGGTGAATAAATAGGTTTATCCATAACTTAACCTTAACTCCTATTGACATATCACCTCTTGTTTCCATTGATTTGGATGGGTAGAGAGCTAGCCCAACTTCTTTATCAAAATGGCTGACTCGCAATAGTATCACCTTCTGTTTTAGTTGGAGCGACTCGTGATAGCATTATATTATCTTCGGTATATATTAGTTGGGGCTACTCGCAATAGCATTACTTTCTGTATTAGTCAAGGTGACTTTGATTTTCTTCAATTTTTGAGTATACAGACACACCATATGAGGGAAGCAAGCCCTCGGTGACACCACATTCACACTATATGACCATGGAAATACTATAGATTTGTGCAAGAGATGCTGATTTAATAAAAAAAACTAGAGCTCGAGGACTGAGACACCAAATCTCCAGGAATGAGACACCAATTTTTTGGGACAGGGATGCTGATAATATGAAAACATGTTTTTTTTCCCCTGATTTAAGTCAATAAGTAAACCATACTAGTATGTGGTAAGCAAGCCCTCGTGCAGTGACATGACATGCATGCTATAGTATATGACCATAGTAATGGCCCAAATCTGTGCAAAAATACATTCAAAAACATCATATAAAAAATTACTAGAGTTCCGCGAAGGAGACATCAAATCTTTGGATATAGGAATGCTGATAATATGTAATTAGGGATTATCATTGTTGAACACATACTCTCAGTTGACTGTTGAGTACTCAGGCTAATTCAAACAGGTTAAAATGAGCCCAATATGCTCCTCTTGTGTTGCTATGTGATACACCAGGTCATGCCAATAGTTTATGGGTAGGTTAGATAGTAGTCACAATTACGCTTAAGCGCAATTAATTGCGCTTAAGCACAATTAATTACGCTTAAGCGTAAATGCCTTATTTGTGCTTAAGCGCAATATGTGGTATTTGCGCTTAAGCGCAAATAATTGCGCTTTAGCGCAATCAATTGCGCTTAAGGCCTAAAAAAAAAATACATTTGTTTCTGCTAACGAGCTGAAATAAATTAGGGTAGGTAGGTAGGCTTAAGTTTTTTTTGTTTTTTTTCAGTATCTTTAAAAATAACTGTATAATACTTGTCAATAACCCAAACTATGCACTTCTTAGCCCCAATCAGGTTAACCCAAATGACAGAGGAACTAAAAACTCCAATTCAATCTTACATATGATTCAATATTTACATATATATACTAGTCTATATACTAATATAGTCTTTGATAATCCTAATATTTCCCATATGGTCTGGCGACAACTGGAGTCAGTCCAGCACCACTGCACTGTCACATATTGGAGTGACTGACTTGTACCGATCTCTTAATGATGGCTTCACAACCCCACCTTCTCCTCCGCATTCGGTGTGAAGGATCTAGGTATTTTTTGGGGACACCTGTTTTTGGGCAATGATATGCCAAAGACATAACCTGAGGCCTGAGCGGAGGAAGGTTTGGGAGGGGTGACCCCCTGCTGATGGTGGGGGTTCTCCCCCTGGTAAATGTTTGAAAATCCATTGTATTTAGAGCTAATCTAGGGCACTTTGAGTCAGTATTTTGAATTTTACTGAGAGGTCAATTTGATCAAGTTTCTCAAGCATAACTTTGGAAATTTTTATATATGTATGGATTGGAAATGCTTATAACTTATTGTCAGATATCTTTTGGTTCAATGGATTATGCTTATCCTGCTTGAAATGAGACTTACCATTATCACTCTAATTCATATAATAGGCTATTTTATAAAATTCAAGTGAGACACATACATAATGTACTACATGTAGTACAGAAACAATATCTATTTAGTTAGTATTTACTATTTATAGTACTAATCTCTATGTTAATTTTTCATTTGGTATTATGAGATCCCACCTGATAACCAGGTTGATTCGATCAAATTGTTAATGTTCCTGTACTGTATTTGATTGAAATACTGAAGTCTGAAGGCTGAATCATAACAAACCTGAACTGAAACTATTTGAAGTTTTCACAGATGAAAGCTAGATAAAGCCAAACATACATGTACTTTACAGTATGATTCCAACTGTTAAACTTGAATCTTTATGTAAACTAAAATTTCTTATGTCAATATAGATAAATGTTTTGCATCTTGTTATTATATGAATTAGGACCTATTAAAATTGAAAAAAAAAGTGGCAATAAAAAGTTTAGGGTCGGGGGTTTAAAATAGGGTCGGTCGGGTTAGCGGAAACAAACGTCTTTTTGTTTTAGGCCTAAGCGCAATTCATTATTAAATGTGAATTTGGCCTCCCATATGAACCCTGCTTGTGGGCTCTTCAAGGATGTAAGTTGGGTTGTTAGAGTGATATGGAACACTCCGGTGAGCTGTTCAGATTGAAATAGCAAATAATCATGCCAAACTTGTTCATAAATTTTATATTCAAATTGGCAGAAAATGGCATCATTGTTATAATAAGCTGGATCAGTATGCACCATTCTGAATCTATGATCATGGTCAAGGCCATGGTTAATTAAGTTTATGTTTAGCATCATCCAGGATTCTAAGAATTAAATGCAAAATGCAGTGATTATTTATTATTAACTATTCTTGCAGCCCTCATAATTGGCTACGGCAATCGGCAATGCCGAAGCCATTTGCTGAAGCAAGCTGGGCCACGATAAAGGGTTGCCGTAGCAGATTGCCGAAGCCAAACAATCTGAATTAAAAGGGCTGTCTTGATAGTTACTTATAAAGTACAATGTAATTATATATATAAATCTAACATAAATATTAATATCAATAATGTTAAATTCATGTTATGCAAATGAGGCATGTGTTTATAGACTGAGAGTAAACTTTTCCTATCTGACTTTTCACAAGGGACACTCTTTGGGACAATAATTAATCAAATGGGTTATTATTTTCTGCCAAAAAAAAGGAAATGCGGCAATTGAGGCTAAACATAAATTTAATTAATCATGGCCTAACTGTGCAATCGCGTCTTTGTTTCAACTTGAGAAAAGGGCTGACTAAACAACACAATACAATCACTTTTAGTACAAAATATGAAGTGCGTATGCTGAAAATAGTAAATATGTTGCAAAGAAAGCAAGAGCTAGTGGCAAATGTTAAGTTTGGCATATTCACTCATCTATACATGAAGGTTGTCGCCTTACAGTCAAAATATTTACACCCACAAACACTTTCCCACCACGGCTTCCGCTTGTGTCAAAACTAGGGCTGCAATGATTCATCGCGATTATGATGCATCGCATTTTAATGTTCATGATGCAATGCATCGTATTGGGAGGGTGCGATGCAAAAACAATTCATGTATGCAGAGTTATCAATAGTCAGATTACTCAGATATCCAAACTTTTCCACTCAAAACTCCCCATCTGCGCTGATCTTGGGACTGTATTAACTATTACAGTCTACTTCTAAATCCTAATACCTGGTAATGCATTTTGGTAATTTTAATTAGGTCTTGTAATTTAGTTCAATTAATATGCTGAGGTGAACACTGATGAGAATATACATACATGTACTATTAACAATTATTAAGTGGTTAATCTAGTTTTCACTGGCGTCAGTTGCCAAACATTTGCATTGTGATGTGCATCGTTGAATTGTTGCAGCCCTAGTCAAAACGTTTCACCATTAGCTCAATCAGAACCTTGTTTTTTTTACCCCGATAATTTCGATAAGACATATTACTTTACTTTTTATCAGAAAAAGGAGTATAATTAACCCTTTCAGTGCCAAGTCCGATTTTTGTATCAACCCATATTTCCTTGATCATTTTTCAAATTTATTGATTATAATAATGTGATACATTGATGGACAGAGCTCTAAGAGCTCTTTCCATCAATGTATCACATTATTATAATCAATAAATTTGAAAAATGATCAAGGAAATATGGCTTGATACAGAATCGGACTTGGCACTGAAAGGGTTAAGTGTATTTTGCTTTAATATTTGACCATTTATATGATTGAAGGAATTGCCCAGAACTCATATTTTGCTTGGTCCTAATTACTCTGTCTCTCTCTATTACATTCCACCACAAATCTGGACAATCTCTGACAACTTCATGGGCCATGGTTTCAGAGTGGAATTCTTTTGTCTTCCAGTTCGAGAATGGATTTCCTGCTGTTGTTTCTCTTCAAAGCCAGTACAGCCTCCCTTGCAGGGAATACGAGTTCTGGACATAACAAGGTGATATATAGTTCTAGCTACCATCTTTTCGAAAATTCAATAAATTTTATAATCAAGGTAATTTACACAACTCAATTGTCTGAGCAATCTTTGTCAACATACACTCAGATTCAGACTGATATAACTATTTATGTGTGTATGTAGTTTACTCCAGACTGTTGTCTAAGATTATTATTTATTAATTTTGAGATGGATCATGATTGAAACATCAAATTATTTATGCAAAATTTGGAAGTAGTCAATCTGGGTGGATATCAAAACATACATTCAGGGAATTTTTCTCACACAACTGAAGGAATAAAGAGCCATTTTCATGTGTACCCATACCATAGTATGATACACATTGTGTCAATGTCCGGATTGACTACTCGTCGTTTGTCCGTCTGTCCATCTGTCTGTCTTGCCATTCGTCTAGCCGTCCGTCTGTCCATAGACACTTTACGCATGGTGCGATAACTCAAACATTTTTGATCTGATCGGAAACCAAAGTTTGTATATGAGTTTCTCAGCCCTAGATACATATCAAGTTCGAATATGGGTTTGATCCGATTTTGTTTCAAGGGAGTTATGGTCCTTTTTCGACTCAAATCTTTTTATCCAATCGAAATCAAAATTTGGTATGTGAGTTTCTCAGCCCTAAATACAGATCGAGTTCGAATATGGATTTTATCTGATGTTTTTTATCAGAGATATGGCCCTTTTTCGAAAGAAAAAAAAATCCCCCCCCCCCTAAAAAAAACTTCGGGGGGGGGGGGGGGGGGGGGGGGGGGGGGGGGATATGGCTTGTTGCCATTCATCAGAAAGCTCTCTCACTGAGAGCTTTTCAATGAATGGCAACAAGCCATATTTCCGACTAAATCCTGAAAAGTTACCCATAATTCTGCTGTGGGTAAGAAGTCGATTACTTAGAGCATTACTGTATACCAGTAGGGTATGTCCCAACATCATATCTAAGTATATTTACTGATCATAATTGCGTTCTTACTCACTATAATGGTTTTACAAATGGGATATTGTATTGCATGATGATTATTGGATGATAGAATGGTGATGTTGGGGTGTAAATTGAACTTCAGACATTTACTTCACCCTGATTACAGTCCACTTGTCCCTAATAACCAAACAGGGAGAAGGGGAGAAGTGACTTCTCACAATTTGTAACCTCTAGGCTGGTCGCTGCAATGACAGTGAAACAATTAGCACACAACACACCTGCTGATTAATGGTGCAGGCCGAAATTAATAATAGTGCAGGCAATTTCATGATATGTCTCATTGCCTAATAATTATGCAGGGTTGTATTTTTGATTGAAATTAAATAATGATGCATCCACTATTATTTGGAAGGTGATTGTAAAATTGTGTTAAT
The DNA here is from genome assembly GCA_032622095.1 of Siphonodentalium dalli. Taxonomy (NCBI): domain Eukaryota; kingdom Metazoa; phylum Mollusca; class Scaphopoda; order Gadilida; family Siphonodentaliidae; genus Siphonodentalium; species Siphonodentalium dalli. Next base: position 124,803,568 of record CP136068.1, on the reverse strand, counting down.
TTATATTTGAAAATATATTTACACCAGCTGAAACAGCCTCCCGTCGGGAGCCTTTATTCAGCGGAGGAGGAGCCTGTGGTCTCTGCACAAAGGGGCATGCAGCCCCTTTATGCATAAGGGGCCTGCGGCCCATTTAATTTTTTTTTTAATGAAATATTTTTAAATCAAAGTTTTGAAAAACTAATACCGTTATAACCTCCACCAGGGTAACTCAAGTCAACACACCAATGAAATCGGTCGAGGGCCTTGGAGAAAAATCCAGACAGGTAGACAGACAGAAGGACAGACATATCCTACTCTTTTATATATATAGATTATGGAAATGATGCAATTACAGCCTATGATATTTCTTATCACAGCATCCACAAATGACTGTCTGATGACATTCCTCAAAAAAGCCTCAGCAATTTATAATTGAAATGAGTGTTATGAAAAAACTAATAGATGATATTTTGTGGGTTGATACAAAAAGGCAGTTAGCAGATTGTCTTACCAACTTGGTGCTTTGCCAGTCTTGTTAATGCAAACATTGAACAGTAGTAAAATTGCTTCTGATTTCGGTTTTATTAAGTTAACTGGTATTTAATGAGGCAGTTTCCTGATGTTCAATATACACATGGTACAATTAATAGTCAACTTGCCTACATGTATTCATAATGTATATATTCTGTTTATTTAAATATTGACAGGGAGATTGATAGTCTGAGATGTTAAATAATTATATCTTGTCTTATTGTGTGTAAGGTGATAAGAGTGCAGTGAGGTGTTAGAGAGGATTACTGTATTGAGTGAGTGAAGGTATGCTGTAGTGTGAATGAGTAGTGCTAATGAATGAGTGAACTGATTATCTGAGGAAACAAAGGACAGTCACTTGTGTGTTAACTGTGGGAGACATGTACATAAGTCAATTTTTCAATAATATTGACTTATACTTGGATAATTCTTTTTTGTTGAAAAAATAACTTTTTATGAACTGTTGTATATAACATGTTATTATTCTATAATATAAAATAAAAACTTATTGAATTGAATTGAATTGAACTCTCGTAGATGCAGTGATCATGTTTTGACAAAATCATTTAATCTATTGTTGACCATCAAACTATTGAAGCACCTGCGACAGACCAGAGCATCCACCAGTTCAGCTGAGGTGATGGTATTGAACTTTACTAGAATGCATGTTATGGAACTCATGCAAATTCATAATAATTCCGGAGTTGTGTATTGACATCGACAAAAAGGTAACCGAGTCACTTAATTTAAACTACATACAGTAATGCCCTAATTAATGGACCCCATAACCACAGCAGAATTATTGGTAAATTTTCAGGATTTAGTCGGAAATATGGCTTGTTGCCATTCATCGGAAAGCTCTCGCCGAGAGCTTTCCGATGAATGGCAACAAGCCATATTTCCGACTAAATCCTGAAAATTTACCAATAATTCTGCTGTGGTTATGGAGTCCATTAATTAGGGCATTACTGTATATAATAGTATTAGTCAGTCTCACAACTGGACTCTTTAGGGAATTTCCAACCACTTTCTGTTTGATACTGATTGTAGAGTTCTTTTTGATGAGGAATTCAGTGGTTTAATTTCACTACATTATGTTTTGATTGCAAATTCATTTTGTTCACAGAGTTCTTGCTGGGCCATATTGTACAATGATTCTTGGTGATATGGGAGCTGAAATTATCAAAATTGAAAGACCTGGTGAGTTTAAAGCGAAAAAATCTTCTCCTAGTTTGAATTATTAAAATACTAGAATGAACTCATGAATGAATTTATGAGATTTCATATCTGTACGAGTAATCATTGTGGCCACTTCAAATCAGGGAGCAGCTATAGGGATTGGGGGTGGGGGTGTACCCACCCAGGCCCTCAACCCTCAGAATTTGTTTTCCTCAAGCACAGCATGCGAGGACCCTCAATATATGGTCATGTCCCCACACATGGGGATCATGGCTGTACCTCTGCTTAAAACTCACATCTGATTGAAAATATTAAGCTGTCAAGCATCTCCCTACATGGCTGGCAAAGAAAATGTAATGCCTTAAGTACATGACATAAATTTGTGACAATATACTTCATGTTTTGATGCCGAAATTGCAGAAATCTGAGGTTATGGGTTGTTTGTGTTCAGCCCCTTTTGGGATTTCGGATGCACAAAACAGGGAGGAATTTTAAAGTAGATGATTTAGTAGATTGATAGATACATGAGTGGCCTTAGTTAATACTTCAATTGCACCCCACTATGTTAGCATTCAGCCCAAGAACTGATACAAGTATACCCACATGCAACATGTGTCGAATTGCACCTTCATCCAAGTTTCTATATATCTATCTCTATACAGTCACACTCCCGGCTTATGGGCATTACAGAGAGGGATCGAGTAGATCTTTATTTTGAATTTGTCCAGGAATTTTTGCCGAACCCGTGACTTCTTCGCCCCGGCCGGGATCTTTACCATGCTCTGATTGTTGCACATGGGACAGCCATTAATGTCAGTTCCGAATCTGACGGTGTGCCAAGCGTAATGTCATCCCTGGTCATGACATTACGAGAGGAGCGGAGGTACAAAATTCACCCAGTACATCTTTTTAAAATTTTGTCTGAGATTCTTTTGCTTCTGGAATTGTTCTCAGAGCACTGATGGTGGCATCGATGGTTGATTTGTGATGCCAATGGTATGGGGAATGCAGATAGCGATGCAATGTCTGACCAATACTATGTCGGATTTGTACCCTCGACCGTGTCGAAGGTGTAGCTCAGAGGTCGGCCCACAAACCAACTGAGCAATCTGCTCCTCTCAAGGCAACTGCCCCTGCTTACCCTCCTGCCCTGCCATCCCTGGATGATCTCATATCAGTCATGGGTCTTCTAACCAGCCATACCCATCATGGGGTCTCTAGCGAAATAATCTCAATCATTCATGCTGTAAACAAGCATACTGCCACACTTTCATTAAAGCACAGTGCCAAAAATCCAGTATTAGTGCTTTCTCTTATAAATGCGAGTCTCCCATAGGGAGCCTTGCATATATAAGAGAATGCACTGGCTTACAAGGTCAAGGTAAAAATTGTTAATTAAGTTTATGTTTAGTGTCACCCAGGATTCTGAGAATTAAATGCGAAATGCCGTGATTATTTATCATTAGCACTTTCATGATGGGAGCTGTGCTGGTGCATCATTACATATCATGTGCCAGTGTATTCTCTTATATATGCAAGTCTCCCATAGGGAACCTCGCATATATAAGAGAATGCACTGGCTTACAAGGTCACGGTAAACTTTTTTAATTAAGTTTATGTTTAGTGTCATCCAGGATTCTGAGAATTAAATGCTCGCAGATATAAGAGAATCCACTGGCTTAGAAGATCAAGGTAAAATTTGGGCAAATAGGGAGACTCACATATATAAGAGAATGCATCGGCACAGGGTTTTCGCAAAATTTCAGGAAGCTCCAGTCACGGAATGGTTATATCATTGCAGGAAGCGGTGATGATACAAGAGCATGGGGTCCTCCTTTTTGTGGTACAGAGAGTGCTTATTTCCTGTCGGTGAACAGAAACAAAAAAGTAAGTCACAGCGGTGCAAAATATAGTTTGTTATACATGTATAATTTTTTTGCCCGTTTTTTAAAAAATGAGACGTTGATTTATTGGTCTGTCCATCTGTTCGCTTTTGGTTTCCAGATGATAATTTTAGATAGTCTCAAGTGAATGTATCATGACATTTGGTATGTGGGTTTACAATTGAGCACAGTTCAGATAATGTTTTCTATGGAGTGGTAAGGTCAATATGTTTGAGATTTTCAGCGATTTTAGTGGCATGGCTATGCAAAGCTAGAGTAAATTATTGGGATGTCAAATATCTGGACTGAAACAATTCTGTTTTGAATATGACATGATGTAATACTAAAATCCTTTTTTTCACATGAGTTATGGGCTGCTCATAATTATATTAACTTCTGATTATTTATCTATTGATGTTGCCATTTGTTCATGTTTTCTTCGCAATCAGTAGTTAAAATTGTACCCATTTTAGTCATTGGCCCTCTCTAATTGATGCAATTGTTAGATAGGTTTCATCTAAACAAAAATAATCTAGAATACTTTGGGAAGATGTAAAAAAAAACTCCAATTTTCAGAGTATTTGATTACAAATACTGTTACGCAATACTTTGGCTCCTAAAATTCTTGATTACAAATACAATACAAAAACTTCAAAAAATGTAATCATTTCAAATACAACACAAGTAATGATAATGATGGAGCTTATATCGCGCGTATCCCCAATGAGGGCCCTAAGCACTTCACATTATTACCCCAGCTGTTGAGTAATGCCATGTTAAGTAATCCTTAAACGCACGCTGCCATAATGGCACTACACAAGATTTCTCTTGGCTACACTTACCCAACAACCAGGTCCCTATTTCTCGTCTAGGTACGACGAAGCGAGCACAGTACAAGTGACCTTGCCCAAGGGTCACAACATGGCGCAAGATTTGAAACAGCGTGTGGCTATATATAGCACACACACTGCTTAATCTGGCCAAGCCACTGTTGTGGAGACGAAAGTCCAACGGCCGGGCGTGAACTCACGCCGGTGCAGTAACACCATTACAAGTCTGACACTCTAACCACTGGGCTACCACTTCCACAGAGTACAGAATATGATTATCCCCATCCCTGTTAACCCTTTGAGTGCCAGGTCGATTTTTGTATCAACCCATATACCCTGTGCCAATGCATTCTCTTATATATGCGAGTCGACCATAGGTCGCCTCGCATATATAAGAGAATGCATTGGCCTAACAATTTTTTTTTTTTACAATTTTTTTTACAATTTTAATAATTTATTCTTATATTCTTAAACAGACTTATTTTGTAGGTTTAGGGCCGATGAGATCGGCCCCTGGCACTCAAAGGGTTAAATAAAGCATGTTTCATTCCTCCAGTTGACAAAGTGCCTGAGTATGAAAATAATTATCTGTAAACCAGCAAATAAAAATAAAGTTGCACTTAGAAACACTTGACACACTGTAATGTACTGTACGGTAGTCCAGTGATTTGTATGGAAATCACCATTCAAAATTGGCCACTTCCTGAAATTTTGCGAAAACCCTGTGCCAATGCATATATAAGAGAATGAATTGGCCTAACAATATTTACCTTGACCTTGTAAGCCAATGCATTCTCTTACCAGTATATATGGGAGACTTCCATTTATAAGAGAATGCACTGGCACAGGATATTTAATGCTTCACCAGCTCAGCTCCCGTCATGAAAGGGTTAACGATATCTTGATAACTGAGACTCAAATCACAATAAATTATTCTCTTCAGCACCGCCTGATGATGTGTCTCCTTGTCATATATCTTATTGTGTGAACATGTGGACCATGATGTGCTATATATAGAATACACCCATAGTTGCCGAGTGCACCCAAATTTTCACCACAGGTGGAATTGTGGTTTTTATCACAAACTTTTTGGTGAGTGGTTAAAACCACAATACCACGAGTGGTAAAAATTTGGTACACTCGGTTACTATGGGTGTATTTTATTTATGCCATATAAATTATTATTTTTAATATGTTCCCCGAATTTAACTACTCTGCTACTACATGAACACTTGGCTTTTATACACAGTAATGTCCTAAATAATCGACCCCTAAACCACCTCAGAATTATGGGAAATTTTTCAGGATTTAGTCGGAAATATGGCATGCTGCAATTCATCGGAAAGCTCTCACTGAGAGCTTTCCGATGAATGGCAACAAGCCATATTTCCGACTAAATCCTGAAAAATTTCCCATAATTCTGCTGTGGAAATGGGTCATATACTTCGGGCATTACTGTACGTAGACAGATGATTAAAGAAATCATTTTGCATTGTTTTATTTTATTTCACAGAGTGTGACTGTTGATATGAAATCACCGAGAGGTGTTGATATTATGAAAAAGGTAAGCCTCCTACATGTATAAGTATATTAATAAACTTTTTTTTTAATTATCAACCATATATGTGCCCAATTAGCTCTGCAAACTATAATAAGATATTACACAAGTTCAATTAATGTTACTACTGTACTCATATTTAAATTCGTGAAGTAATATATTTCGCTCCCTTTTAAATTCAAGTATCCTGCTGTATGAACTCAAATCTGACAACAATATTTCTGTAAACATCATGTATCCAATTGCATCCAGTTATGGTTCTTGATTGATTCTGAAGGTAATAGTGATCTTTATGGGCTTAGCCAGAGTAGAATTTCATGGCATGATCTAGGTGCACGAAAAAATACTACTGTCCGAATTTAAATACGAGTAAGGTATGTGAACACTGATCGATAAGTACAGTCAGTCTCATTTGTCCTACTACATTCGTTATATAAGCCAGCATGACCCAAATAGTAATTATTTAAAGATACCTAGCCAGCTGGGATGGAATATTACAGAGAGTAATGTAAAATTCTAACTGCTACTGTCTTTTCAACAATTTTTACATTCACAAACATTGATAGAAAGAGATTATGACTTATGATGGGGATCATGGTGTACCAAACGCATAAGGATATGCTTGTGATTAATCAAATATGGATGCAATTGAAAATTATGGCCAATTACAGGATTGAAGTGCCATTCTCAGTTTGAAAGTTCACATATGAGATAGGAAAAAATTAGTTTTTTACAACATCGGAAAACTTATTCGAGCAACATTCGATCTAATAAAGTCTCTAGTTTGGATGGAGATAGTGTTACGAGAAGATCATTTAATTTTTAATTAAGTTTTTTGTTAAAAAACTTGAATTATGATTTAACGAGGGGCAGTTGGTTGATAGGCGGGCAGTCAGCCCTAATCCTCTATAACTTTATTTTATTTGATGGATTTTAACAATTCTTGGTAGGTCGGTTTATAGCCATGTACAAAGCTTCACACAGAAATTCGGGCCCATCCCCACATTGTTGCTAGATGTGTATATTTTAGAAATGTTAAGGCTGTTAGCATGGTAACTTGAACAAGTGTCAACTGATTCCATTCATATCTGGTACATGTATATGGATTTTCACAATAATATTTTGATCCAGTTCGAAATTCAGGTTTGTCAGATATATTTTTATCTGAGGTATGGCATGGCCTTTAGTATCTATTTTTAGAAATTTTAAGACCATTGGTGCGATAACTTGAATATAGGTCAACCGATTGCATTCATAGTTGGAATATTTACAACAATATCTAGATTATAATCGAAAACGTTTTGTGCAAATTTATTTTTGTATGATTAATTTTATCTGAGTTAAAAAATTTAGTTGTCTATTTCTTTTTTAAATTTTAAGGCCGTTAGAATGATAACTTAAATGTACGTAAACTGATTGCATTCAGTTTTGGTATGTGGATCCTTTACAACAATATCTAGATAGTTTCGAAATCTGATTTAACCAATTTGTTTTTTACCTCAGGTATGGCCATTTGTCTATTATTAGCAGATTGTTAAAACAACAAATTGAACAAATGTCAATATTTTTTTTTTTTTTTTAGACAAGATAAAACTAGACAAGCGCCATCGTCGATGTGCAACCCTTGCTAATATGAACAGTGTTTATTTTGAATAAAGATATCTAATGTGCTCTATTTCCTGTGACAATGATCCTATCTCATTTTCTATTTCGGACCAAATAACCAGGTCTGTAACCTTGAAAATTATATGGCCACTTAAAGGTATTCAGTCCGATCAGATGGTCCCCATATCATCAAGATACAACAACAACAACATTTCTTCAAAATATCCTTTAGTTGTCAGAATCAATTAATTGCAGCAAAATAATGCTAACCACTGTCAACTGTGGTATCAAATTTCCCAAAACGTGTTATTTATCAACATTTTGTTCAACGAAATATGGCCATATTATCACTTGAGTATCCAGAAATTTGGCTGTATTACCACTTGATTTTAGAGTTATCCATCTTCATCCGCAATTTTGTCCAAGACCGTCTATTTGACTTCTTTCTTGGCCACAAATAATTGCACATCTAGAGAAATAACAAACTTCAAAAATCGATATCAGATCACTCTGAGCTTTGATGGGTGGGTTCCTCAACTCGAATCAAATATTTTTTACCCCCGAAGCCAAATAAATAGTAATTTAGGAGTGTTAATTCGGATAATGCATCTTTAAGTCAATCATCTTCTTATTTTGTTTACAGCTAGCAATGAAATGTGATGTTTTAATTGAAAACTATCTTCCTGGTAAGATGGGTGAACTTGGTTTGGGATATGATCAGCTGAGCGAGCTTGCGCCACACCTCATTTATTGTTCAATCACAGGTAATTATATATCACAGGCGAGTCTATTGAGTTGCCTATGTATAGCATGTTTTTCTTATAGAAGTCATTGGGGTGTATTGCTCAATGTTAGAAATCATTAACCCTTTGAGTGCCAGGTCCGATTTTTATATCAACCCATATACCCTGTGCCAATGCATTCTCTTATATATGCGAGTCGACCATAGGTCGCCTCGCATATATAAGAGAATGCATTGGCCTAACAATTTTCATCTTTTGTTATTATTTTTACAATTTTTTACAATTTTAATAATTTTTTCTTATATTCTTTAACAGACTTATTTTGTAGGTTTAGTGCCAGGGAATCTTATGTTTTTTATGGGCATCAAAATTATTACTATGAATACTTGTTGATAGTTTTGAGTTATAACATGCCCCTAAGGTGTTATCCAGTTTGTTTTTAAATTCGCTATAGCATGCTTAAGGGCCGATTTTACACACCGTAAATTAGGGCCGATGAGATCGGCCCGTGGCACTCAAAGGGTTAAAGATGTCTTCTCAAAAATAAATGGTCTATATAGTCACATAATATAGCAGGCCCAGCCCAAGTTGCAACTTGCTCAGACCAAAATGGAAGGTAATACTATCTTGCAAAGAGTTGGTTAATTTAAATCACTGAGAGCTTTCCGATGAATGGCAACAAGCCATATTTCCGACTAAATCCTGAAAAGTTACCCATAATTCTGCTGTGGTTAAGGAATCGATTATTTAGGACATTGCTGTAACACTACATGTACATCTGCCAATCCAATTTAACTCAACTGGCTTGCAAATGACCGACCTTCATTCAAATACTTATCTTGATTATTATGTTGAATGATTTGGAAAACATGACCATGTATTTAGTAGGGCTGCAACGATTCATTGTTAATTCAATGTATCACGATACACTTTTAAACGATATGCGTATTGTATTGTGTCATGAATATCGCGATACAGGAAATCAAGTAATGCCTGAAGTTGGGCTGGTGTAAAATATCAAAACCTGCAATTATCTCTAGAGGTCCCCAGAGGGGGAATTTAGCAGGCTAGCATCACGAAATTCGCCCTCTGTGGACCCCATTCTGCCTAGGCCTCATCTTCTCTGGAAAGTTTCCTCATCAAATTTCTATAGAAACTTCTTCACTTAGATGTATTTCTTTTTTAGTTTAGTTTCTCTATATCCCCAAATTGGCAGACGACACATCGTATAATCGATGTGCCCAATGGGTGTGCATCACAATATTCAAGATATTTGCGGCCTTTGCGGTGGGTATAGCTGTTAAAATAGTCACATCCGCTAAAACCGTCATTAACAGAAAGAATATTATATAATAGACAGATGTTGTTCTTATACCAATCATAAATGTTGCGTACATTGCATATTATTGTCAGGTTTGTATGCTTTGTTATGTAAACAAACATCAAAAACATTACAGAACCATTTGTTTATAGACAAACACTTGGAACTACCGGAAGGTCCAATGAAAATGTTCCGTTGCGCTGTGGAAAGCGAAGATAAAATTATTGGTACCATCAACAATCGCATTTAAATCACACCAAACTTTATTTTAATCGGGTCGACCCATTCTACCCACTGTCAGTTCAAAATCCAGCTAATCCATGTTACTTTATGATTGGGAAATGGTCAGACAGAAAATGTGTACATAATATATGAATATTTTTCAATCCAGTTAGTATTTTCTCCTAACCTACATGTATATATGGTAATACATACCAAATAAGGAGTTTACTATGAATAGTATGTTAGTTGTAAGTTGTAGACGCACACAATTAGGGGTTTTACAACCGACGTATGATTTGCACAAATCTAAATAAGGAAATGACGCAATACCGTGATGCTGCTTATAAAAAATCCACTGCGTTTTTTGTGAGAAGCTAAACAATGCTCGATCTGCATTTTCTCGGACACAAAGCATTTTTTGTGAATAATATCGCATTCATATCATCATTATGCTATACTATCAGTATATTCTTGAAGAAATTATCATAATTTGATAAATGTTCTAAATTATAACCTACAAGGAAGGCTGCCTGTCCCTTTCACCATTTGGGAACTTCAATCTGAGTCTGCGTCTTCCATAGCAGATGAGGCTATGGAGAATGAAGTCCCCATAGGGTGAATTTGGTGATGCTAGCTCACTAAATTCACATTCTGGGGACCCCATTCTGCAAATGATAGGCACACTGAAATCTGGCTTGCATGTTACAGGAAAATGGATCATTTTTTCCTCTTTTTTTGGGGCGATAATTTACAATCACTTCAAAAGTCTCTCGGAGGCACAAAATGATTTTAATTTTATTCATGTAACAATCGCTCACTTTTGTCACCGTCCATGGAACAAAATAAGGTAATAAAAGGTTTAATTTGAGGATTGACGGTGTCACTGTGACATTGGTTTTGATGATTTGTTTTTGTAGGCTATGGCCAGACAGGACCTCATTCCAAAAGACCAGGATATGATGTCATCATATCAGGGGTCGCAGGTTTAATGGGTATAACAGGATCACAGGTATGGGCATGTTTAATGGGTATAACAGGATCACAGGTATGGGCATTCAGGGGTCGCAGGTTTAATGGGTATTAGTCTAGCTGTCGGAGCTGAACAGTGGGACCTACCCGGAAAAAATTCTTAACAAGCTAAATTTGGTATCGTTGGAAAGAGGAGATCTTCGAGTATAACATATACAAAATCCGCTAAAATCCGCTTTGGGGAAATTTTTCTACAGCACCCTGAATAGGGGAGGGGTCTGACGTAATTTATGAAGGTAATTGTGACTAAGCGACTCTATATATGCGCTAAGTGATCTAGATAACAGTTGTTTTCAGTACATATATGTGTGTATAATGAACGATTATATAATTGCAAGGTCATCAGATAATATATTTACATAAATATGGACAATGGAAAACGTATTTCTTATATCATGATGAAAGTCCGTTTAATTAAACGCTCTTTAATAGCTTTCAGTAAACTACAAAGAGTCAGTCTCGAATTTATCATTCTATATCGGGAAATGATTCATGTTGAACGCTCCTTAATGGTCCAAGACGATAAATTCAATGATTTATGTAATAATGTAACATAACTATCAAATGTAACGTAGCGATTATTTCTTCAAGCGTGTAGTGGCAAATAATTTCTTGATATAGTTATTTTGATAGATTTTTGTGTGACATTGTGTTTATTTTTCGCCTTCTGTTGAAACCTAACGGTGCCCACATATACGCAGAAGGCTTATTGTACATTCAAACTGCATTTTTCTTGGTTGTGTTTTTTTAGTTCTCATACTAGTCTCATTGGTTTGGTGTGGTACGTGTTCGGCGATGGCAGAACCAACCCCGTATCTAGGGACCAGCAACTTTAAAGAGGACTTGTGCGTCTTATCCTTTCATAGCATATGTCAATGTTATGTGGACACCAGGGTTGGGGCGATTACATGCCAATGTAATCGATTACGATTACAATTACTTTTGATTTACATGATTACGATTACGATTACTGATTACATTTTTTCCAATGTAATCGATTACGATTACAATTACTTTAGTAAATGTAATCGATTACTTTTTGATTACATCTGATTACAATTGTTAGTTTCCAACCATTTTGATCGCATATGAATAAATAATGAAATAATTCAAATTAACATATCAAATTTGATTGAATAAAGACATAACTGCATCACACGGAAACAAGAAACGACTGAAGCAATAGAAAGAAGCAAGCAATAAACATATAAACTTTTTACATTTACATGTATTGGAAAGGTTTCATCATGAAGTTATGCACCAACTTATTGGGAATACAATATGTTTTATGTGTATTTATTTATGTAAATGTATTTTAATATATTTTTAATTTTCTTACATGCATTCAAATTAACGCATAATATTTATGAAAATATCACCAGAAACAATTATAAATTATTTGCATGTTCTGTTAGATTCAATACCCAACACAATGAAGATAACATTAAGATTTATTTGATGATCATCCATTGTTAATCCTGATGAGGATTAAATGAGGCTTAACTCCATGAGTGCAGAAAATGACAAACCAGCTAATTAGGTCTACCAATGTACATATCACACCTGCTTTGTTCAGTTAATTAGCCCTATTGTACCAGTGCGATTCTACAACCATTGTCTGCAGTAGTTCCAATTCAATTTAATCATAATTGAAGTCGGCTAGCCTATTTATTCATATTAGAACATTTCATTGTCTGTATCACAAGTTTATTGCCATTCATGCTGTATTCAACAATTGTGTGTTGTTATCTGTGTCCACTGTCAGAATGTACATACACACTGTACCACTAACATGACAAAATTGTACTAACTTTCTAATATGTTGTTTGTATATTTGTACACTCCACAGTACCACAGTATGAGACTATGGGTATCCAATAGCCATCCATATTGATATTTTAGTAAAAGTAATCAAAAAGTAATCAAAATGTAATCATGATTACAGGTACATTTGAAAGTAATCGATTACGATTACGATTACTTGTAATCATGAAATGTCATGATTACTGATTACAGACGATTACTCCAAATTTTGTAATCGATTACTTTGATTACGATTACTGATTACGATTACCCCAACCCTGGTGGACACTAAGGACAATCCATTGGTAAAACTTATGGCAAAAGGATTGGAGAACCTTCAGTGTCAATCCTGGATGTATGGATACGGTTCCGCTATCTAAGAAAATGAGGTCTAAACAAGACCCATTTAATTTCAAAGAAGAATATGTGGAAAGGGTGCCATACACCAGAGCCCCGCCATCCCGGTAGAAGGCAAGTGCGAACAGTAGCAACTCTCCCTATTAGAGATAAAGTTTTAGAACATTGCCGAATAAGAGAGGATTCGTGGGCATTGAAGGTTCAGAAACGCATTCTAAGTTGCATCGATCTTGCTGCAGAAGCCGTATATCATGCATCTTGTTTCTCCATGTTCTTGGGAGAAATAAATGAGGAACCATCTGAGAGAAAACCACAGGACAGAACACCAAGTGTCGAAATGCAACGCTCATTTGATTCGTTGCGTGTATGGCTGGAGTCTGGGGTAGTAAGAACTATATACTCTGTCCGAGTTACATTCTCGAATGGTAGAGCTAGCAATTGGGTCAGAATCATATTCAATAAAACGCCTTAAACAGAAATTGGAATAACGGTATGGGGAGTATATATGTTTTGCTGAAGTCGAAGGGCGTAGTAACGTCATTTGCTTCAAAGATATGACCAGGTACTTGATAAATGACAAGTGGTATGCCGATAAGAAAGATGACATAGAGGAGGAGGCAGACAGAGTTGTTGTGACAGCCGCGAAGATGATTAGGGCAAAGTTGTGGGAAATGACATATGATAAGAAAACCTACCCCACCAGCGAAGAGATAGGGAATATTGACGACAGAATAGCATTGGCCACAGTATCGTGCAATCTGCGAGGTCCCGGTCTGTTATCACACTACCCTTTTTGTTATTGGGGTTGAAATGGATCACGTGTTCGGGTCAAGGTGGCATGTTGAAGAACTGTCTAAATTGGGGGTTTCATCTACTTACGACGAAGTAAGCAGGTACAAGCAATCAGTGATGTATGTGGAACGTCTTGAGAGTACACTAGTGGAGTATTTGCCAGGTACCTTTACTCAGTGGGTAGCAGATAACGTCGACCACAATGTCGCTACTGTTGATGGTAAAGGTTCATTTCATGGTATGGGGATAATCGCAGTATAAACTCCGAAAGACGAGACCCTGCTTGCACCTACATCAAAAGTGATCACTCGTCAAAAACGTGTTATGGTTGAAGAACTAATCGAAGACAAGGGTGTGCCTATCATACACTATTTGAAACCTAAAAAGTTGGAATTATCCACAATAAAGTACCGACCCATGCTTGAGTTACAAAACCCATACACACTGCCTCAAGGTTTGAACACTGATTTGTTATGGCATTGCGGTTGGCTTTCAAATCGAGCAATGAAGCATACACCGAACTGGTCTCGATTCATGGAACACATCTTTTCTTCAAATCGCTCAGAACCTTCAGCCAAGTCAGAAGTTCTTTTTCTACCGATAATAGACCTCAACCCATCAGATCTAGATGAGCCTTGTTTTTTTTCCACTTTGATGTATATTCAGAATCATGCGTTGGGAATTGTGACTCCATGCTTGACGTTTGACCAGCCACTTTGGTTCAAAGCGGTTGAGATAATTGAAGCCAAGTCACTAGGAATAGTTTGTAGACTCGGCGGCTTCCATCTCATGAGTTTCATAGGTAGAATTGGTACCATGGTGAATGGGTCGGGGTTAGACGAGGCTCTTGAAAACGCTTATGGCTCAAACGTAGTTGCCACAATGCTTTCCGGGAAGGCATTCTCGCGAACACTCAGAGGTCATTTCCTTGTGGGCGGAGCCCTTACTAACAAACTATTGGGTGAATTGATCTCTGAGGATTCAAATGAAATTTCCAAGTCGACAGCCGATGATGCGGGGTCAAACAGTTACCGAATTATCTGCAAAATAAAATGTTGAATTACCGCCAACGTTAAATATCGAAATACCTTCGACATCAAATGTCGAAGAATCGGCAATCGAAAGAATCGCTTCAACTGGTACAGGCAGTTTCGAAGGGGAGAAGCTTAGTCAGGCTGAAGTGAAAGCGATAAATGAGCTGTATGAAAAAGTGTTTGATGGGCCCATCCCAGTTTCGGCTGTTTCCGATTCAATATAACTGCACAAATTGAACGAACTTATGTTATATTAAAAGACGTACCTGGCGAGAAATCCAGAAAATTTGGAAACAGTATATGGAGTACATAGATATGTTGAAAGATTTTATTCGAGCTGAGAGAACAGGAGATTGGAATCTCCATTTAGTAGGAAAAATGTTGAATTTGTTTGCCGCCACTGGGCACGTGCACTATGCAAAGAGATGTCGCTTGTATTTCCAAATGATGCTTTACTTACCCAAGAAATATCCGTGGTTATACAAATGTTTTATAGAGGATGGTGTTCATACTATTCGAATGAGCAGTAGGTTTTTGGCAGGACTATCAAGTGACATAGTTATTGAGCAAGTCTTGATGCGTTCCATCAAAAGTCGGGGTGGACTTTCGCGAGGAAGGGGAATAACTGAATCTGTACGCCATCAAAATACACGGCGCAATGACAGACTTAACAAACACAAAACACAAGACCAGTGAACAACAAGATACGCGAAGTTCATGACCATGATTTCCTCCGGCCGGTCTGCTATCGAACCTCAGAATTGCCACCTACAGAGAGGGCAGCCTATTTCCATAGTCTTAGGGTTCACTTACAGGTTTTAATCTGGGCATATCTCGGGAACATAGATCTAGAACCAAGACATTTGGGATGGAAACTGCAGGGGTCAATACTTATCCCAATAATGACTGACCTAGAACCAGCACCAGAAAATATTCTTAAATTCATTCGATGAAATTATAAAATGTCGTCAAGAAAGCCTTGTGCACAAATCAATGTTCCTGTTGCAAAAATGGATTTAAGTGCGTCATTGCCTGTGAGGAATGACGTGAGGAGATTTGCACGAATTTTGAGCAAACGGTTGTTGATCAGGAACTGGATTGAATGTGGCCGTATAGCCAGAAAGCAATCTCAACACTCAATAGATTTATCTTTCGTTCGGGTGGGAGATTCAAAGTCAATAGATTCACAATATGGAAAATTAGTGGGAAAATAAAGTAAAACACATATTTTCCGGTTTTGGCTGACATTTTGGCCGCCATCTTTAGGTCTTTTACCAAGAAACAACATAGTTTGCTCTGGAAATATATTGTATACACCACAAAAGGAATTTTGTTATAACATGGGTTGATAGTTTTATTGTGTGAGTCAAACAATAGACTTCTCGAAATTATCAACTTTCAAGCGGCCATGTTGGACGCCATCTTGAATAAAAAATATTCCCCAAAGCGGATTTTAGCGGATTTTGGATATGTTCACCAGGGGGTTATTCTGCTTCGAATGACACCAAATTCAGCTTGTTAAGAATTTTTTCCGGGTTCAACCCTTCAACAGCCAGACTATATAGCAGGATCACCAAATTGGCAGATGACAAATTGCATAATCAAGGTTCCCAATGGGTGTACACAAGCCTTGAAATAGTGTGCCTGTCATTTGCAGAATGAGGTCCCCAGAGGGTGAATTTAGTGATGCTACCCCATATAGCGGGCTAGCATCACCAAAGTCACCCTCTGGGAACCTCATTCTGCTGAGTTGTAAGCAGAATGAGGTCCCCAGAGGGTGAATTTGGTGATGCTAGCCCGCTATGCGGGGTAGCATCACTAAATTCACCCTCTGAGGACCTCATTCTGCAAATGACAGACACACTATTTCAAGGCTTGGGTGTACATCACAATATTCCCCATTTGGGAACTTCAATCTGAGTCTATGTCTCCCATAGCATATGAAGCCATGCAGAATGAGGTCCCCAGTGGGTGAATTTGGTGATGCTAACCCGCTGTGCAGGATAAGACCATAAATTCACCCTCTGGGTACCTCATTCTGCAAATGACAGGCAAACTAAACTCATGCTTGTGTGATACTCGGAATAGGAATGTGAGAAAAGCAAGAATTACTAGGTATCATTCGAGGCTCTAAACGACCAAGGGTAATATGATCATACGCTAGCGTAATTAACGAACCAAAGCTAAACCACTCACATGAGGGTATATGTAGCGTCTAAAACAATTCTTATCAAGATCACTTTATAGATTCCCGCCAAATAAGATTCACATGCATAAGGCTTATATTTCGTGTCGGTAATTATAAATAGTTATACACATGTATGTTGTCGAGAGTGGAACTGGACCTAACCATTATTAGCTCAACTTACTTTTGTAAGTTTGAGCTATTGCCATGGCTTGGCGTCCGTCGTCTGTGTGTCCGTGTGTCCGTCAACAATTTCCTTTGGCGCGGGCTACAGGTCGTACCTTTGGTCTGATCTTTATGAAATTTTGCATGAATGTTGACATTGACATGTAGATGGGAACGAGTCATTTTGGGGTCATTCGGCCAAAAAACATGGCCGCTGGTGGCCATCTTGGATTTCAAAATTCAATCCATTGGCGCGGGCTACAGGTCGTACTGTTTGTTTAATCATCATGAAATTTGTCATGGATGTTAATATTGACATGTAGATGGGAACGAGTGATTTTGGGGTCGTTCGGCCAAAAAACATGGCCGTCAGCAGCCATCTTGGATTTTACTCTTTGCATGACTAAATCATATGGCGCAGGCTACAGGTCGTAGTTTTGATCGGAACTTCATGAAATTTGTCATGGATGTTAACAATGACATGTAGATGGGAACGAGTGATTTTGGGGTTGTTCGGCCAAAAAACATGGCCGCCAGCAGCCATCTTGGATTTTACTCTTTGCATGACAAAATCCTTTGGCGCGGGCTACAGGTCGTACCTTTCGTCTGATCTTTATGAAATTTGTCATGAATGTTGACATTGACATGTAGATGGGAACGAGTCATATTGGGGTCATTCGGCCAAAAAACATGGCCGCTGGTGGCCATTTTGGATTTCAAAATTCAATCCATTGGCGCGGGCTACAGGTTGTACTGTTCGTCTGATCATTATGAAATTTGTCATGGATGTTAATATTGACATGTAGATGGGAACGAGTCATTTTGGGGTTGTTCGGCCAAAAAACATGGCCGCCAGCAACCATCTTGGATTTTACTCTTTGCATGACTAAATCCGTTGGCGCAGGCTACAGGTCGTAGTTTTGGTCGGAACTTCATGAAATTTGTCATGGATGTTAACAATGACATGTAGATGGGAACGAGTGATTTTTGGGTCATTTGTCTAAAAAACATGGCCGCCAGCAGCCATCTTGGATTTTACTCTTTGCATGACTAAATCCTTTAGCGCGGGATACAGGTCATACCTTTGATCTGATCTTTATGAAATTTGTCATGGATGTTAACATTTACATGTAGATGGGAACGAGTGATTTTGGGGTCGTTCCACCAAAAAACATGGCCGCCAGCAGCCATCTTGGATTTTACTCTTTGCATGACTAAATTCTTTAGCGCGGGCTACAGGTTGTAGCTTTGGTCAGAACTTCATGAAATTTGTCATGAATATTGATATTGACATGTATATGGGAACGAATCATTTTGGGGTCATACGGCCAAAAAACATGGCCGCTGGCAGCCATCTTGGATTTCAAAATTCAATCCATTGGCACGTGCTACAGGTCGTACTGTTTGTCTGATCATCATGATATTTATCATGGATGTTAATATTAACATGTAGATGGGAACGAGTCATTTTGGGGTCGTTTGGCTAAAAAACATGTTCTCCAGCAGCCATCTTGGATTTTACTCTTTGCATGACTAAATCCTTTGGCGCGGGTTACAGGTCGTACCTTTGGTCTGACCTTTATGAAATTTGTCATGAATATTGATATTGACATGTATATGGGAACGAGTCATCTTGGGGTTATACGGCCAAAAAACATGGCCGCTGGCAGCCATCTTGGATTTTACTCTTTGCATGACTAAATCCTTTGGCGCAGGCTACAGGTCGTACCTATGGTCTGATCTTTATGAATTTTGTCATGAATGTTGACATTGACATGTAGATGGGAACGAGTCATTTTGGGGTCATTCGGCCAAAAAACATGGCCGCTGGTGGCCATTTTGGATTTCAAAATTCAATCCATTGGCGCGGGTTACAGGTCGTGCTGTTCGTCTGATCATCATAAAATTTGTCATGGATGTTAATATTGACATGTAGATGGGAACGAGTGATTTTGGGGTCGTTCAGCCAAAAAACATGGCCGCCAGCAGCCATCTTGGATTTTACTCTTTGCATGACTAAATTCTTTGGCGCGGGCTACAGGTTGTATCTTTGGTCAGAACTTCATGAAATTTGTCATGGATGTTAACAATGACATGTAGATGGGAACGAGTGATTTTGGGGTCGTTCGGCCAAAAAACATGGCCGCCAGCAGCCATCTTGGATTTTACTCTTTCAATGACTAAATCCTTTGGCGCGGGTTACAGGTCGTACCTTTGGTCTGACCTTTATGAAATTTGTCATGAATATTGATATTGACATGTATATGGGAACGAGTCATTTTGGGGCATATGGCCAAAAAACATGGCCGCTGGCAGCCATCTTGGATTTCAAAATGCAATCCATTGACACGGGCTACAGGTCGTACTGTTTGTCTGATCATCATGATATTTATCATGGATGTTAATATTAACATGTAGATGGGAACGAGTCATTTTGGGGTCGTTTGGCTAAAAAACATGTTCTCCAGCAGCCATATTGGATTTTACTCTTTGCATGAATAAATCCTTTGGTGCGGGCTACAGGTCGTAGCTTTGGTCGGAACTTCATGAAATTTGTCATGTATGTTAACAATGACATGTAGATGGGAAACGAGTCATTTTGGATTTTACTCTTTGCATGACTAAATCCATTGGCACAGGCTACAGGTCATACCTTTGATCAGATCATTATGGGATTTGTAAAGGCTGTAGATGGGAACAAGTCATTTTGGGGTAATTCGGAAAAAAACATGGCTGCCGGTGGCCATTTTAGAATTTACTCTTTGCATCAATAAATCCTTTGGCACACCATAATCACCACATCCCTGATCCGATCATTATGAAACCTGTTATGAATGTTGATATTGACATGTACATCTAGTCTTACTTAGACATTTCAATTAGCACTTTTCCTATTCCTCCATTTACTGTCGACCATTAAATTATTCCCCTACCTAAGTTGAGCTACAGTGTCATTGACACTTTCATATTACTTGAAGTGTTGGGGGGAGCTCTCCGCTTGAGATACTCATTACTCAGGCTAGATGGAGAAGCGTACACGTCCATTTCATAATGTTCATTTCATTCATAACATGTCATCATGTAACTTTCCCCATTGACCGAATTCGAGTGGAACTGAATATATCTTCTGCTTTGTTCATAAGTATGTGATTTCATTCTATTCAAGAAATAGGATATATATGGATTAACAGAAGTATGTACTAATTAAGTCAGTATTAAATATTATGTTATTTCCTTTCGCACAGTATATTGTGTCTACTGCACGATACAGTATTGATCAACTGCCGTGCATCAGTTGGAAAATAAAGCTTTGAGATACACGTAGATCGTGTTGTGGCTGTCACGATGAGGCACCTCGCAAAACTGTCCGCCTCTGACGGAGAGCTATATAGGTCCGGTAATTTGATCCAATAGAGTGAGTAGACCTGTTACAAATTCATTATAGACCAGCTACTTATAAATAACAAAACACATAAATGATTGTATGACGTTTATATAAATAGGAGAATGTTGCACATCGACTGATTTGTGTTGGCCTCTTGACAGCCGATTGCGACATTAATGCTTTAACCCCACCGATCTACTCTGCGACAAAAGTGGTCGCAAAAATTTAAAACAGCAGTGTCGTATTAGATCAATAATTGGTGACGTCACAAAATCAGATATAGTCTATATACGACCCAAAGCGTCCGACTTTGGTTCTTTATTAACCCTTAATTGACTAAATTGATTCTTAAAACAGTTTATAAAAGTATAGATTGGAATGGTCTATTATTCATCTGGAGGGATGTTAACCCTTTCATGAAGGGAGCAGTGAAGATCCTGTGCCAGTGCATTCTCTTATATATGCGAGTCTCCCATAGGGAGCCTCACATATATAAGAGAATACACTGGCTAACAAGGTCAAGCTAAATATTGTTAGGGCAATGTATTCTCTTAGATACATGTATGTGAGGCTCCCTATGGGAGACTCGTATTTATAAGAGAATGCATTGGCACATGGTTTACACAAAATTTCAGGAAGCTCCAGTCATGGAAGTGTTAAGGAAATGTAAGCAAACAGCAGACTGACAAAATGATGATACAAGTTCAGAAGGATTTCTATTAACTGGTGGAAAATGTTCAGATAATAAATTGTTGAACTTATTATCTACTTATTAACTACTCATCAATAACTATTTAATAATATAGAGAGGGTTAATTCTATGCACCTATAGTAATGCTCTAAATAATCGACTCCTTAACCGCAGCAGAATTTTGGGTAATTTTTCAGGATTTAGTTGGAAATATGGCTTTCCGATGAATGGCAACAAGCCATATTTCCAACTAAATCCTGAAAAATTACCCATAATTCTGCTGCGGTTAAGGAGTCGATTATTTAAGGCATTACTGTATTTTCATTCAAGGATGGAGACCCATGTAAGACTGGCGTGGCATTGACCGATCTGTCTACTGGGTTGTATGCCCACGGAGCTATACTGGCAGCTCTCCTGCACCGCCAAAAAACTGGCCTGGGCCAACACATTGACTGCAATCTCCTCTCTACTCAGGTATATTTATTTATCAAAATTAAATATAAATTCCATGTGTCTGACTCTAGAGCCCTACAAGTCACTATTTGAATTACGCAATTCTGATTATGTATGTCTGTATGCAGTCCATATCCTGGTGGATATATATTTATACATGTATTTCTTATTTATTACTAATTTATGTCACTGATCATTGATAAAACCGTCTGTTATTGTATTCAGGTCCACTCGGCGATGCAAACATTATATAAAGGGTCTACATAGAAATAATCGGGGACAAAAACATTACTAGTATGTGGGCCTTAACCCTTTGAGTGCCAGGTCCGATTTTTGTATCAACCCATATTAATTAAAGACTTGTTGAAACATGTCTTTTTAAAGAAATGAATGTAGTGGGTGTGTGTGTTATTGGAGGATACGCCGCTGTGGTCAATGGGGTACATTGTACTAATTTTGCCCCCTAACCACCACAGTGCCGTATCCCCCAATAACACACACACCCACTACATTCAATTCTTATATATAGCTTTTTGATTATTTATTCCCATAAAAAGGCTGAGTGTATTCTTATCTATTATCACAAAATGGCCTATAATTTTCGACTAGCTCACGCAGCACATTAATTCAGCTTGATATAGGATTTCCAATCTTATTGCTTTATTTATTCAGGTAGCATCTCTTGTCAACATAGCATCAAATTATCTGAATGGAGGACTGGAAGCAAAAAGACACGGTACAGCCCATGAGAGTATTGTACCTTATCAGGTTTGAATTAGCTACATCTGGTCACATCAACCATATTAGATAGACATATATATAGACAGAAGTTCCAAAATATATAATAGACTAGCAGATGTGCCCGACTTTGTCCGGGCTATTTAGGGATTTCTTTGTGATCGCCTCCATCAGGAGAAAGAAAAAAACCTATTGTTTGATTAGTATAAAATATGTGTATATGAGCGAGGTCAAGATGAAGGACACGGTCGCACGTGAAACTGGACCCACCCATATTGTTCCCAGGATCAAAGTAGGCCTACATTCCAAATTTTAGTCGATTCGGTCGAGGTCCAGAAACATGCCTATATGAGCATATATGAGCGAGGTCAAGGTCACGAACATGGTTCCGCATGAGATTGGACCCGCCCGTATTGTTCCCGGGATCAAAGTAGGCCTACATACCAAATTTGAATCGGATCGATCGAGCAGTTTTCGAGTCCATAAGACAGATGTTCCAAAATATATAGGAGACTAGCCGATGAGCCCGACGTTGTCCGGGCTATTCAAAAACCAAATTTCAAGTCGATAGCTCTACCCAGCCCGAAATTTCAAGTCGATAGCTCCACCCGTTTCCGAGATCTGGTCTGCGCATGCGCGAAGCTGACGTCGCACGGGCTCGGCGACCCGATAAAATTCGTATCCGGGGCAAGATACATTCACATAGCAAATTTCAAGTCGATAGCTCCACCCGTTTCCGAGATCTCGTGTGCGCATGCGCTGCACGGGCGTCGCACGGGCTCGCCAATACGACAACGACCACCGCCTGGTCAAACTACACACACGTACCAAGTTTCGTCCCGATCGGTGGAGAATCGTAGATTTGTATAAAGGACAGACAGACAGACAGACAAACAGACAGATTGTTTCAAAATATATAAGAGACTAGCCGATGAGCCCGACGTTGTCCGGGCTATTCAAAAACCAAATTTCAAGTCGATAGCTCCACCCGTTTCCGAGATCTGGTCTGCGCATGCGCGAAACTGGCGTCGCACGGGCTCGGCGACCCGATGAGATTACCGGGGCAAGATACATTCACATAGCAAATTTCAAGTCGATAGCTCCACCCGTTTCCGAGATCTCGTCTGCGCATGCGCGAAGCTGGTGTCGCACGGGCTCGGCGACCCGATAAAATTCGTATCCGGGGCAAGATACATTCACATAGCAAATTTCAAGTCGATAGCTCCACCCGTTTCCGAGATCTCGTCTGCGCATGCGCGAAGCGGGCGCCGCACGGGCTCGCCAATACGACAACGTTCACCGCCTGGTCATACTACACACACGTACCAAGTTTCGTCCCGATCGGTCGAGAATCGTAGATTTGTATTAATGACAGACAGACAGACAGACAGACAGACAGAGGTCTTCAAAATATATATGAGATTACATATGAAGACATGGAAACTATCTCTGTAAAACGTTGTATAACTTTATCTCTAAATGAGTACTAGCCATCAAGCTTTATTAAGCATGGTTGGTTTTAGTTGCAATTTACATGAATTGCTATATAAAAAAAACAATCACTTGTGAAATGGTCATTAATTTTTATAGAAATAAGGCATTGCATGGTGTATCTGTTGTGTTGTCAACTTTTGCCTTGAAAGCTGGCACTATCAGAGTCCTGAAATACACAGCCACTATTTAAACAGGCATGGCTCTTTCGATCCTTAAAGGTATGTATAAATAATTTGTTGAGAGGTATTTGAAGACATATCTACACAGAAGATTTTCAAACAATTTCATCAACATAGCACTGAAAATACATGTTGTTTCTCATACTTTTCGATAAATTTGAGATTTTTTCGTTAGGCCGTTTCAATCTTTTAGTCAGCGGTCGTGTAAATGTAGACCATATCAAGATAAATCTAGAGCTGTCATCACTGTGAAACGTTTATGATACAACATAATTTGGATGATCAAATGAAGACAAAAAAGTGCGTGAACTTTTAAAATAATTTCATGTTCAGATAATGCAATATATCTTTTCGAACATTCTGTTTCCGATTCCAGAAATTCTATGAATGAAAATGGTACCATTTTAACACTCAGCTTGTACTTTTATGACTTCAATGGCCTTTCTGGGACAATAATGAAAGTGTCAATGACACTGTAGCTCAACTTGGAAAGGGAATAATTTAATGTGTTACTGTCGATGGAGTGATTAGGAATGTGGAAAGTTGAATGTCTAATACTAGTTTATCAACATGAAGAGATATATATATACATGTATATAAAAGTAAAATTTAAGATGGTTACTGGCGGCTATGTTTTCCAACAATTCAAAAACATTTGATAGCTTTAGTCATGCAAAGAGTAGAATCCAAGATGGCCACTGGCAGCCATGTTTTAATGCCGAATAACCCCAAAATGACTCGTTCCCATCTACATGTCAAAAGTCAAGACAAATTTCATAATGATCCGACCAAAGGTACGACCTGTAGCCCGTGCTAAAGGATTTAGTCATACAAAGAGTATAATCCAAGATGGCTGCTGCGGCCATGTTTTTTGGCCGAATGACCCCAAAATTAATCGTTCTCATCTACATGTCAATATTAACATCTATGACAAATTTCATGATGATCAGACGAACAGTACGACCTGTAGCCCGTGCTAATGAATTGAATTTTGAAATCAAAGATGGCCGCTGGTGGCCATGTTTTTCGGCCGAATGACCCCAAAATGACTCATTCCCATCTACATGTCATTGTTGACATCCATGACAAATTTTATGATGATCAGACTAAAGGTACGACCTGTAGTCCGTGCTAAGGGATTTAGTCATACAAAGAGTAAAATCCAAGATGGCTGCTGGCGGCCATGTTTTTCGGACGAATGACCCCAAAATGACTTGTTCCCATCTACATGTCATTGTTAACATCTTTCATGATGATCAGATGAAGAGTACGACCTGTGGCCCGTGCTAATGGATTGAATTTTGAAATCAAAGATGACCGCTGGCAGCCATGTTTTTTGTCCGAATGACCCCAAAATGACTCGTTCCCATCTACATTCCAATTTCAACAGCCATGACAAATATCATGATGATCAGACTAAAGGTACGACCTGTAGCCCGTGCTAAAGGATTTAGTCATACAAAGAGTAAAATCCAAGATGGCTGCTGGCGGTCATGTTTTTTGGCCGAATGACCCCAAAATGATAGGATAGGATAGGATATTTTATTTAAATATACACATATTAATGCATAATACATTTGACAAATATTATGTTGTATATTCGAGGGGTGGCATAGTCAGGCTAGACTGTCTTACTGACTCGTTCCCATCTACATGTCATTGTTAACATCCATGACAAATTTTATGATGATCAGACTAAAGGTACGACCTGTAGTCCGTGCTAAAGGATTTAGTCATACAAAGAGTAAAATCCAAGATGGCTGCTGGCGGCCATGTTTTTCGGACGAATGACCCCAAAATTACTCGTTCCCATCTACATGTCATTGTTAACATCTTTCATGATGATCAGATGAAGAGTACGACCTGTGGCCCGTGCTAATGGATTGAATTTTGAAATCAAAGATGGCCGCTGGTAGCCCGTGCTGAAGAATTTAGTCATACAAAGAGTGAAATCCAAGATGGCTGCTGGCGGCCATGTTTTTTGGCCGATTGACCCCAAAATTACTTGTTCCCATCTACATTCCAATTTCAACTGCCATGACAAATATCATGATGATCCGACCAAAGGTACGACCTGTAGCCCATGCCAAAGGATTTAGTCATGCAAAGAGCAAAATCCAAGATGGCTGCTGGTGGTCATGTTTTTTTGGCCGAATGACCCCAAAATTACTCGTTCCCATCTACATGTCAATATTAACATCCATGACAAATTTCATGATGATCAGACGAACAGTACGACCTGTAGCCCATGCTAATGGATTGAATTTTGAAATCCAAGATGGCCGCTGGCAGCTATGTTTGTTTTCCGAATGACCCCAAAATGAATCGTTCCGGTCTAAATGTTGATGTCAACAGCTATGACAAATTTCATAATGATCCGACCAAAGGTATGACCTGTAGCCTGTATTTGTTGACGAATCACGCAGACACGCACACACGGACGACAAAGCCATGGCAATAGCTCAAACTTTACAAAGTAAAGTTGAGCTAAAAATGGGACGTGTTATGTTATTGATCCATCTGTCCATCCATCTGTCCTTTCGCTTTTGGTTTCCAGATGATAACTTTAGATAGTCTCAACTGAATTGACTGAAATTTGGTATGTGGGTTTGCTATCACAAAATACTGGTCAAGTTCGAAATCACATTCTACCAACCAATTTTCACCAGTTACGGCCCTTTTTTTTTTAATTGACACTCAATTTTCGTTTCCGGATGTTAACTTTAGTAAGTCTGAACTGTATTGAATGAAATTTGGTTTGTGAGTTTACTAGCCAGGTTAAGTTCGAAAATGGGTTCCGGCTGCCAAATTTCACCTGAGTTGTGGCTCTTTGTTGGAATTATCATGAGCGTATTTTGCCCTGCCCTAGCAATGCTCTTGTTTAATATGGCATCGCATGACTACAGTAATGCCCTAATTAATTGACTCCTTAACCACATCAGAATTATGGGTAACTTTTCAGGATTTAGTTGGAAATATGGCTTGTTGCCATTCATCGGAAAGCTCTCAGTATCGGAAAGCTCTCATTGAGAGCTTTCCAATGAATGGCAACAAGCCATATTTCCGACTAAATCCTGAAAAGTTACCCATAATTCTGCTGTGGTTAAGGAGTCGATTATTTAGAGCATTACTGTAGATATAGGGTATCTGAAAGATAGAAATAATGTGTTCATTTTCTTGATCTTTCCATAATATGATATATTTATTGATCAGTATTTACTTGTAGGCTTTCAGAACATCTGATGGATATTACCTGGTTGGAGCCGGAAACGACAAACAGTTCAAACGATTGTGTGAGGTATGGTCACCTGAATGTTCCAGTATTCTCTCCGACGTATAGTTATGCAGGCATTATTATCAGGATTTACACTTCCAGGTGCCAATTGAGCAGCGAACACTAAATATTTTCATTTAGCTCCCATTAAATACCTTTTGCACCAGACTTTACATTTATTTAATTTGCAACAAAACCGTTTTGGATTTTTGTTTCCATTTACATACACAGTCAACAAAATTTCCCCGGATTGAAATGACATACACTTCCATTAAGTTGATTTTGGTCCCTGAGGTTGTGTTCAAACCATCGGTCTGCCCAATTCTTATAGTGTGCGGGCTAGCATTACTATATTTAACCTCTGGGGAACTCATTCTTTTACAAATAACTCCATAATCTTATATAAAATACAAGTTTGGCTAACAGGATGGTTCCATGCGTAACCCCTTCTTGAATATTCATGTGACAATAGATACTAGTATCGAGGCTGCATTGGTCACTCATTTTTGACATGTGTGTGTATATGTAGAAATATTCATCATATACTTCTAATTTTGTCAAGACCTCATTATCATATAACTATTAATTCTGGAAGCAGCAATTTGAAAAGAGTATGTGATTACTGCATAAGGTTTGATGAACCAGGGTAACTTTATCACCATTTTCACCAATTATGCATATACCTTTACATATCATCAGGCTACTGTGGAACTATATTTCTTCAAAATGAATTTTTTTTCCTCTGGCCACATTCCTGGATATATCAAGCATTAAGCGGATGTGATTCTTGTTGCATGTTATTCTTTAGCTTTGATAATTTAATTCCAGCTGCTTGGAATGAGTCATATTTCTGATGATCCTCGGTACGCAGACAATAAGGCCAGAGTCGCCAACAGAAAATCTCTCTTGTCCATGTTATCAGAAACGTAAGTAGCAGGAAGTAATCGACTCTTTAATCACTCAGTGAGAGCTTTCCGATGAATGGCAACAAGCCATATTTCCGACTAATTCCTGAAGTTACCCATAATTCTGCTGTGGTTAAGGAGTTGATTATTTAGGGCATTACTGTACTCTGCTGAATTGGACAATCAGGGATTGAAGCATGAAAACAGTTTGTTAACCAGACAGCTTGCTGTTTTCGTACTCAAATCCCTGAATGTCCAAAGAAACAGGTTTTTTTTATCTCTATTGTAAATAACAAGTCACCAAATAATTTCGGAAACTGCATGAAATTCACTTATCAACATTAGCTGCCATGAAGTAAGATATCCTATTAGGGTAGTGAGGCTGATTCTCCTGGGAGTGCATTAATGACTTAATTATAAAGGGGAGATAACAAGAATCTCCTGAAATCACTATGTCAAAATCATTGCAAAATAATGAAAGTCAATAGTGAGACCTCTGAGGCTCTGAATAATATCAAGTATCTAACAGATATCCCTTTCATAACTTGATCTTCCCGAAATTTTGCGAAAACCCTGTGCCAATGCATTCTCTTCTACAGCCTTCAGGTCTCGAGATATCGTTCTGCCATCCGCTCTCGTGTGATAACCACTTCCCCAAAACAACACGATGCGGTTCTATATATATACACCTAAACCTCTAAAAAACAGAATCCACTAAACACAGAATACCTCGCCATACCGACCAAATTCTCCGGTCCCGAGTTCATTCTCACTAAAATTTACCTCTGTAAACCGAAACTCTCTATTCCGAACATCGGATGGCTTTTCTTGTCCAAAAGTGAATGATTATATTAATTTTACCTCTGAAATCCGAACGCGGAAAACGATACCAACTGAATGCACATGAGGTAGATTTGACATACTTGATGCTGAACTTGTTTGGCTCTTGTGTTGACTGGGGATCCTTTATAGTTTTAAATTTCTAGTCTATATATTCAACTCTGAGCAGCTGTTTTCGTGACGGCTCATTCGTTATGACAGGTTGATTAAAACTGTATTGGTGACAATACCCTAACATCGTGTACGTTTAGCTAATTAGTGTTTAGGTTGGACAGTGGTCATAAAAATAAAATTCCAATTCAGCGCAATGATTGATGTAAAAACAAAATGTCAGTGCTGTAATCTCTGTGAAGTCACCATTGTTCACTCAATGTGTTAACCCTTCCTAATTTACGGTCTGTAAAATCGGCCCTAAAAATATTTTTTTGGATTTTGGGTTGAATTTTTTTTGGGTATGCTTAAGCATGCTATAGCGAATTTAAAAACAAACTGGTTAAAACATTCACCAAGTATTCATAGTAATAATTTTGATGCCCATGAAAAACGTAAGATTCCCTGGCACTAAACCTACAAAATAAGTCTGGCACTGAAAGAGAGTAGAATATAAGAAAAAAATATTAAAATTGTAAAAAATTGTAAAAAATAATAACAAATGATGAAAAATTGTTAGGCCAATGCATTCTCTTATATATGTGAGGCGACCTATGGTCGACTCGCATATATAAGAGAATGCATTGGCACAGGGCCGTTCTGTTGGGTAAAGGGTTTAATAAGTATTCAGTTATCTAATCATAATCTAGTTATGTCTTTATATGCCAAGTTTTTAATTCTTATTATTATAACATGATGTTTTATCTATTGTTATTTATATTTGATTTGGTACTTTATTCAATAAATTTAAATTAATCAACAGTGAGTCGGTTGTGCTTCGATAACGATGTCAGTATTACATTCCGTTCATAGTTTTATTTTCTATAAATCGAACATCTCTCTAAATAGAACAGAAGGGCAGGTCCAAAGGGTGTTCAGTTTGGAGAGGTTTTACTGTGAAACCTGCTATTTAATATCATTATTCCCCAACTTACAGTAGTGCTCTAAGTAAGCGACTTCTTAACCACAGCAGAATTATGGGTAACTTTTCAGGATTTAGTCGGAAATATGGCTTGTTGCCATTCATCGGAAAGCTCTCCCCGAGAGCTTTCCGATGAATGGCAACAAGCCATATTTCCGACTAAATCCTGAAAAGTCACCCATAATTCTGCTGTGGTTAAGAAGTTGCTTACTTAGAGCATTACTGTACATTCACCCATCTGAACATAATAACCATGGGTTATCAATTCATTTTTCTGTAGTGACTTGGAGCAACAGCGATATAAAAAATCTAGGTTTCCTTTTTTATTAGACATTGTAATTACAGCAAAAGTTTTGCCAGCAATTTGCCTGAAATAATTGTGAATTTTCAGAAATTGCCAAGATATTTTTCTTCTGATATTCAATGATTCAGAAAGTTCATTTGAAATGTATCCAGGTTTGCCTCGCAGTCATCAGATTATTGGGACGACCTTCTAGCTGATAGTGATATCCCCTGCGGTCACATCAACAACATGCAGGAAGTCTTCTCCAACAAACAGGTTAGTGCTACCCCTGATAAAAATATAAATATGTGATTGGTCAATGTTATCCCCTGTTGCCATATGAACAACATGCAGGAAGTCTTCTCCAACAAACAGGTAAGTACTGCCCCTGATGAAAATATAAACATCTGATTGGTCAATGTTATCCCCTGTTGCCATATGAACAATATGCAAGAAGTCTTCTCCAACAAACAGGTTACTGCTACCCCTGATGAAAATATATATTGGTCAATGTTATCTCCTGTTGTCATGTGAACAATATGCAGCAAGTTTTCTCTAACAAACAGGTTTGTGCTACCCCTGATGAGAAGCTAGCAATCTGATTGGTCAATGATATCCCCTGTTGTCATGTCTACAATATGAAGCAAGTCTTCTCTAATCCGTGATGAGAATCTAGCAATCTTATTGGTTGGTTATGATATACTCTGTTCGGAAGGACATGTGGTAACATGCTGATCTGAACAGATATCAACTGATTCTGTTCCTACTTGGTATATGAGACTTGCTCAACAATGATTTGGTTGAGTTCAAACCCTAGTCAGTCGCCTTTTAAGTTATGGTCCTTAATTGTTTAAAGTTTGAGCTCTTTCATTTTGTCAGAAAACCAATTTGGTCTATTCTTCTTGAGCCAAGTTACATTAACCCTTTACCCAACAGAAGGGCCCTGTGCCAATGCATTCTCTTATATATGCGAGGCGACCTATGGTCGACTCGCATATATAAGAGAATGCATTGGCATTTTATGGCTTAACACATTAAAAATTATAAAATTGTTAAAGAATGTAAGAAAAAATGGTAAAAAGTGTTAAAAAAGATTTTTTTTTAGGCCAATGCATTCTCTTATATATGCGAGGCGACCTATGGTCGACTCGCATATATAAGAGAATGCATTGGCACAGGGCATAACTGAAACTATCAGAATGTGGTCAATGAGCCGGTTCCAATGATATCCATATTTGTATGGTTTTATTGAGACAGACCCAAGATAATTTAGGCTGTTGCAGCTTTATTTGGCCGGTTTTGGCCGGTTTGTTGGGTAAAGGGTTAAGAGACATCTTCTCCCTGAAATGTGCCACTTCTCCCTACTTTAGTCCAAGTGAGAAGTACTGACCTCTCTCATAAGATAAACAATTATTCTGAAAACATGAAATTTTAAATATTGGATGACCGGACTGCACATGCTAACAATAACAAATGCTGCAATCATGATATGTACATGTAGTATGCGTTGTATATAGAGGATCTCACATGAGTTTCTATTTTATACGGAATTTATCAACCGAGTTCACTAAATTCGATTTGAGCCGAGGTTTACCGAGGCTCAAATAGAATTTAGAGGACGAGGTTGATAAATTACGTATAAAATAGGACGAGTGTGAGATACCTTTTATCACATGATCAAATAAACCCGAAGCAACGCGCAATTTTCATCGAAAACAACAATCATAAACTACAGCGATCGCAAGTTATTTGAAGAACGCCGTGACGTCATCGCACGCGCTGATATTAAACGTGTCTATTACCGATAATTATGAAACTGCTTTTATGACCAAATTATGTGATAAACACATATTATAAATTATCTCTAAATTCAATAATTTCCCCCATTACCTCACTCAATTGCCTCCGCGTTGACCATGCAAAACAACATCCATTTACCGATTGTTATGAGCAAATCTGGCAATAGTCCGGGTTGGTACCCATCAACCTAAACAGTATCTGTAACATACCCTTGATAATTATGTTCACACGCCATGATTGTCTGTGCACTCACATGGAGATGAACGCCCACATACGCCATCTTTAAACATTCACTATAGCGATACCTATGCCAACGGGGATGACAGGAAGACAGCTTGGAAGGGCTATATCACCCCCTTGCAATATACAAAATATTTGTATTTGTTGTTCATATGTTTGTGATATTCATGTATGTATATTGTAAATAAACTATAGTATATATATGTCCAAACAGCATATTTAACCCATTCTTTACTAAATACTCATTCTCGAGTAGTTATCCCTTTGGAAATAAGTTCAATAAATGACCATTTGTCCGTTAGCAGTTTTGGTTTCCGGATGGTAACTTTAGTTTGGGTGATTTTATCTCAACTAAATTTGATAAGTGAGTAAGCCAGACCAAACTACAGCCCAAGTTTGAATTTGGGTTCAGTCCGATTATTTTGTTCTGACTTATGGCTCTTTTCGACTTAGAATTTCATTATTTGAGGTTTCCAGATGATAACTTTAGTTTGGGTTATTTTATCTGAACCAAATTCGGTATGTGAGTTTTGCAGACCAAATTACAGGCAAAGTTTGATTATGGGTTCGGTCCAAAAAAAATTTCCAGCCGCTTCTGTATAAACAATCAGTGCGCACCTTTAGATAAAAGCCAATTGCGCCAGCCTTTCAAGTTGGACACTGCGTGTCGCTAGTAGTCCCTCATGTGACGTCACACGAGGGAACATTAACTATTCAGACTGCATAATCCATGATGGAACATTAAATTGGCATAACTGCAGTTACGGGCAGCCTATCACAAAAATCTTTTCTGCACCGTGCTCAGTTGATTAGCGGCGATCGATATCGATAAAAAACCTAGGCCGGAGTAATCCTTTAACTGTGAGATATGTTTGGCTTATTTATTTGGCACTACATGACGCATGTGAGTAGCGTGATTCCATACGATGCATGTGAGTAGCGTGAATCCACATTACGCATGTGAGTAGCGTGAATCCATATGATGCATGTGAGTAGCATGAATCCACATGACGCATGTGAGTAGCGTGAATCCATATGATGCATGTGAGTAGCATGAATCCACATGACGCATGTGAGTAGCATGAATCCACATGACGCATGTGAGTAGCATGAATCCACATGACGCATGTGAGTAGCATGAATCCACATGACGCATGTGAGTAGGGTGAATCCATATGATGCATGTGAGTAGCGTGAATCCACAGAGGGTGAATTTAGTGACGCTTAGGTGGCTAGCATCACTAAATTCACCCTCTGGGGACCTCATTCTGCTTAGGCCTCATCTTCTCTGGAAAGTTTCTTTATTATCATACTCAGATTGAGGTTCCCAAATGGTGAATATTGTGATGTACACCTATTGGGAACCTCGATTATGAATTGTGTCATCTGCCAATTTTGAGTTGTTGTTTAACAAGACTTTTCCCAATTTTAAACTTCTAGGCTGGTTACATTCCTTATTTAGTCAGAGTCAATTTTCTAGAGTGCTGCAAGAAATTTTCTGGTAAAGAGATGACCAGGCATAACCTGGGGAAGTCTGTAGCCGAGAAGTAGCATACTGGTCTTTCATGCTAGCAGACCAGGGATCTCAATGTGTTCAGAGTATTCTGACTCGGTCAGATACAAGTTTGTCAGGCTGAAAAGTCTCATTCGAGATCACTGAATAAAGATCCGAATTCAAAATGCCGACTTCCCCCATTAGAACATTTGTTCAGGTATGTTGTCATGTGTGCAGTATGCTGTCCAATCGGGCGCGGACATTTATGGCTGACCAGTGTACACAACTCGGTGTGTGCACATTAAAGAACGCTACTATTGTCACCACAGGGTTATAAAGTAACTCAGCTTTGGTAGCACCTGGACCAGTGTGTCTATAACTGGAAGGTTCCCGCACTCAAATATCTAGATACAAAACCTATGAATGTGTCTTTCCATAATTATAGCCTCTAAACTGTATTCTCATTAACAAGCCTGGATATTGTGCCTGACATTTGCAGAATGAGGTCCCCCAAAGGGTGAATATAGTGACTATCGCACACAGCAGGCTAGCATCACCAAATTCACCCTCTTGGGACCTCACTCTTCTTAGGCCCCTTCTTCTGGAAAGTGCCTATAGTCTCAAATTAACATTGTTTTTAGTTACTTTTTCCCTTCTGTCAGTTTCTATATCACCTAATTTGCAGAAGACAAATTGCATAATCGAGGTGACTAATGGGTGAACATCACCAGCTTCAACTGGGGAACTTCAATCTCATCCTTGATCTCCCATAGCAGTTGAGGCCTAAGCAGAATGAGGTTCCCAGAGGGTGAATTTGGCATCACTAGCCCGCTGTGCAGGATAGTGTCATTAAATTCACCCTCTGGGGACCTCATTCTGCAAATGTCAGACACACTATAGCCAGACTTGCTCATTAATATTTTTATTAATAGGTTCTTCATAATAATCTTATACAAGAAATGGACCATAAAACAGCTGGGAAGGTGCGAGTGCAAGGTATGTCTATTGACTCTATTCATTTATTCGACTTGACATTTGTTATGCATCAATAAATATTTGTCAGTCATTAAAGGTTTATCAAAGACTTACTGTTATGTTGTCTCTGACGGCTTTTAAAATTAGGAATACATCATTTAAAAGATAATTTATTTTAAAAATATTATTGAATGTGTAGTTTGTGTAGTTTGTGTAGTTTGTTGACAAATGCATATATTTCTGTGAATCTCAGAAACTTTCCCAATGTTTGAAATCAGGAATTGGGATTTTGTCAGCTACCATCATTGAAAACTTTCATATGCTAGTACAGTAATGCCCTAAATAATCGACTCCTTAACCAAAGCAGAATTATGGGTAATTTTTCAGGATTTAGTCCGAAAAATTACCCATAATTCTGCTGTGGTAAGGAGTCGATTATTTGGGGCATTACTGTACTATTTAGGACATTACTCATGTCAGCACCAGACTTGTAGCACATTGGGTCATGCCAGTTTATTTTTATGA
Organism: Siphonodentalium dalli; assembly: GCA_032622095.1. Taxonomy (NCBI): domain Eukaryota; kingdom Metazoa; phylum Mollusca; class Scaphopoda; order Gadilida; family Siphonodentaliidae; genus Siphonodentalium; species Siphonodentalium dalli. Next base: position 124,768,000 of record CP136068.1, on the reverse strand, counting down.
GTCAGTCGGTTTTATACGTTCGGCTCCAATCAAGCTTTTGTGGAGTTAGTCATTTTAATACCAATTTCTCTGGCCCAACATGTTTAAAAACAGCCTAATTGACTTTAACTTCAGTGGAATTGAACCCACTGCAGTGAAACTAATAGCATTACAGTCAGTGAAACTAATAACATTGCAGTCAGTGAAACTAAGAGCATTACAGTCAGTGAAACTAATAACATTGTTAGTGAAACTAATAACATTGTTAGTGAAACTAATAACATTGTTAGTGAAACTAATAACATTGTCAGTGAAACTAATAACATTGTTAGTGAAACTAATAACATTGCAGTCAGTGAAACTAAGAGCATTGCAGTCAGTGAAACTAATAACATTGCAGTCAGTGAAACTACGAGCATTGCAGTGCAGTGAAACTAATAACATTGTCAGTGAAACTAAGAGCATTGCATTCAGTGAAACTAATAACATTGTCAGTGAAACTAATAACATTATCAATGAAACTAATAACATTGTCAGTGAAACTAAGAGCATTGCAGTCAGTGAAACTAATAACATTGTCAGTGAAACTAAGAGCATTGCAGTCAGTGAAACTAATAACATTGTCAGTGAAACTAATAACATTGCAGTCAGTGAAACTAATAACATTGCAGTGAATTCAATTCTGCTGTGTCACAACTAATCACACTTTAACCTTTTCTATACTATAATAGCAGACTTTTATATTTTTTCACATTTATCCACTGTGTGTGCCTTGGGTCCCTTTAACTAATAAATGTGATATAGTTTATCTCCATAGGAATGAATGTAGAAGCATGTATCTATCAGCTCCGGCAGTAAAGCATAGTGCAACATCCACTGTTTATCTCCATACATACCTAGAAACATATATATTTGTCTTTCAGCACCTGCGGTAAAGTATAGTGCAACACCCACTGTTCTTCAGTGCCCGCCTCCATTGCTAGGGGAGCACACAGAGAGCGTTCTGGTCGACGTACTGGATATGTCTACTGATGAGGTATCATCTCTCCAATCTGCTGGAGTGATATGAGGGAACTGATTGAAGGAAATGTGATTTCTTCTGTGATCAAATTGTGCATGTGATGCAGTAATTTGAAAGAACTAAGCAGCCAGATTATAGTCAATTATGTGATCAAATCATGCATGTGATGCACTTATGTTTTAACCCTTTACCCAACAAACCGGCCAAAACCGGCCAAATAAAGCTTCAACCGCCTAAAATATCTTCGGTCTGTCTCAATAGAACCATACAAATATGGATATCATTGGAACCGGCTCCTTGACCATATTGTGATAGTTACAGTTAGCCCTGTGCCAATGCATTCTCTTATATATGCGAGTCGACCATAGGTCGCCTCGCATATATAAGAGAATGCATTGGCCTAAAAAAAATCTTTTTTTTAACACTTTTTACCATTTTTTCTTACAATCTTCAACAATTTTATCATTTTTAATGTGTTAAGCCAATGCATTCTCTTATATATGCGAGGCGACCTATGGTCGACTCGCATATATAAGAGAATGCATTGGCACAGGGCCCTTCTGTTGGGTAAAGGGTTAATAATCAGATATGTTTCTCAAGATAATCATCTAATCAGGTTAATAAACATGTTCTTGGAAGTTTCACAAGGATAACATTACTACATCCAACAAGGATAGCATTTACTACATCCTACAATGATAACATTTACTACATCCTACAACGATAGCATTTACAACATACTACAAATATAACATTTACTACCTTCAACAAGGATAGCATTTACTACATCCATCAAGGATAACATTTACTACATCCTACAAGGATAACATTTACTACATCCTACAAGGATAACATTTACTACATCCTACAAGGATAACATTTACTACATCCTACAACGATAGCATTTACAACATACTACAAATATAACATTTACTACCTTCAACAAGGATAGCATTTACTACATCCATCAAGGATAACATTTAAACATCCTACAAGGATAACATTTACTACCTTCAACAAGGATAACATTTAAACATCCTACAATGATAACATTTAAACATCCTACAATGATAACATTTAAACATCCTACAAGGATAACATTACTACCTTCAACAAGGATAACATTTAAACATCCTACAATGATAACATTTAAACATCCTACAATGATAACATTTAAACATCCTACAAGGATAACATTTACTACATTCAACAAGGATAACATTTACTACCTTCAACAAGGATAACATTTAAACATCCTACAAGGATAACATTTACTACCTTCAACAAGGATAACATTTAAACATCCTACAAGGATAACATTTAAACATCCTACAAGGATAACATTACTACCTTCAACAAGGATAACATTTAAACATCCTACAATGATAACATTTACATTTAAACATCCTACAAGGATAACATTTACTAGCTTCAACAAGGATAACATTTAAACATCATACAAGGATAACATTTAAACATCATACAAGGATAACATTTAAACATCATACAAGGATAGCATTTACTACATCCAACAAGAATAGCATTTACTACATCCAACAAGAATAGCATTTACAACATCCTACAAGGATAACATTTACTACATCCAACAAGAATAGCATTTACTACATCCTACAAGGATATCATTTACTACCTTCAACAATGATAACATTTACTACATCCAACAAGAATAGCATTTACAACATCCTACAATGATAGCATTTACTACATCCAACAAGAATAGCATTTACTACATCCTACAAGGATAGCATTTACTACATCCTACAATGATAACATTTACTACATCCAACAAGAATAGCATTTACTACATCCTACAAGGATAACATTTACAGCATCTTAAAAAGATTACATTTACAACATCCTACAATGATAAAATGTTTACATCCTACAAGGATAGCGTTTACTACAATCAAGAAGGATAACATTTACAACATCCTACAAGGATAACGTTTACGACATCCATCATTGATAGCTTTTACTACAAACAAGAAGGATAACGTTTACAACATACATTACATGTACTACAAATATAACATTTACTACATCCTACAAGGATATAATTTACTACGTCCAACAAGGATAGAATTTACTACATCCTACAAGGATAGAATTTACTACATCCAACAAGGATAGAATTTACTACATCCTACAAGGATAGCATTTACTATATCCTAAAAAGATTAAATTTACAACATCCTACAATAATAAATTTGTTACATGCTACTAGGATAGCTTTTACTACAAACAAGAAGGATAACATTTACAACATACATGTACTACAAATATAACATTTACTACTTCCTACAAGGATAGCATTTACTACATCCTACAATGATAACATTTACTACATCCTACAAATATAACATTTACTACATCCTACAAGGATAGAATTTACTACATCCAACAAGGATATAATTTACTACATCCTACAAGGATATAATTTACTACATCCTACAAGGATAGAATTTACTACATCCTACAAGGATAGCATTTACTACATCCTACAAGGATAACATTTACTATATCCTAAAAAGATTAAATTTACAACATCCTACAAGGATATAATTTACTACATCCTACAAGGATAGCATTTACTACATCCTACAATGATAACATTTACTACATCCTACAAGGATATAATTTACTACATCCTACAAGGATAGAATTTACTACATCCTACAAGGATATAATTTACTACATCCTACAAGGATAGAATTTACTACATCCTACAAGGATAACATTTATTACATCCTACAAGGATAGAATTTACTACATCCTACAAGGATAGCATTTACTACATCCTACAAGGATAACATTTACTGCATCCTACAAGGATAACATTTACTGCATCCTACAAGGATATAATTTACTACATCCAACAAGGATAGAATTTACTACATCCTACAAGGATAACATTTACTACATCCTACAAGGATAACATTTATTACATCCTACAAGGATAGAATTTACTACATCCTACAAGGATAGCATTTACTACATCCTACAAGGATAACATTTACTACATCCTACAAGGATAGCATTTACTACATCCTACAAGGATAACATTTACTGCATCCTACAAGGATAGCATTTACTACATCCTACGAGGATAACATTTACTACATCCTACAAGGATAGCATTTACTACATCCTACAAGGATAACATTTACTGCATCCTACAAGGATATAATTTACTACATCCAACAAGGATAGAATTTACTACATCCTACAAGGATAACATTTACTACATCCTAAAAGGATAACATTTACAACATCCTACAATGATAACGTTTACGACATCCATCAAGTATAGCATTTACTTTCTTCAAAAAGGATAACATTTACAACATCCTAAAAAGATAGCATTTACAACATGCTACAAGGACAACTTTTATGTCACCCATCAAGGATAGTATATACTACATACTACAATGATAGCATTTTCTGTCATTTGCAAAAAGAGGTTCCCAGAGGGTGAATTTAGTGAAACTATCCCGCATACTGGGCTAGCATCACTAAACTCACCCTCTGGGGTCCCCGATCATTCTGCTTAGGCCCCATCTTCTCTTGAAAGTTTATTATCAAATTTCTATATAAACTTGTTCACATAGATTATATTTCTTTTTAGTGTAGTTTCTCTATATCCCCACATTGCATAATTTTCACCATTTGGGAACTTCAATCTGAGCCTATGTCTCCCATTGCAGATGAGGCCATGCAGAATGAGGTCCCCAGAGGGTGAATTTAGTGATGCTAGCCTGCTATGCGGGATAGCGTCACTAAATTCACCCTCCGGGGACGTCATTCTGCAAATGACAGTCACACTAAACTCAGGCTTCTTTTTTATTATATTATACAGTTTTATGGGAAGAATTACCTGAGTTTATTTTTTAATTTTGAGTAAAACTTTAAAAATCTTGTGAAATTCATGGACAGTCCCGCTATTTTTCCCCTCCTGCATTAACTTGTTTTCAACCCAATTGTCTGTAAACCAGGATATTTTATTGTTGTGGCCTAACAAACAATTTTTGAATTATATCTGTCCATTATTAAGCTTGGCCTAAAGCAAGCCTTGAAACATGGTGTCTGTCATTTGCAGAATGAGGTCCCCGGAGGGTGAATTTAGTGATGCTACCCCGCATAGCGGGCTAGCATCACCAAATTCACCCTCTGGGGACCTCATTCTGCTTACACCTCAGCAGAATGAGGTTCCCAGAGGGTGAATTTGGTGATGCTAGCCCGCTATGCGGGGTAGCATCACTTAATTCACCCTCTGGGGACCTCATTCTGCAAATGACAGACACCCTATTTCAAGGCTTGGCCTAAAGCCCTCAACTCTTGATGTGATCACTTTAAAACTTCAGATGCTCATTCAGAGTCACATCTGGATTACAGTTAGAATTGTTAGCTCAACTTTACTTTGTCCGTTGTCCGTCCATCTGTCCATGCATGTGTCCATCAACAATTTTTTGGTTCACCTGCAGGCTGCATCACTCATGCGATCATCACCAAACTTCATATGGATCTTTGGGGGTGACCTCTAGATGGAAGCCATTGATTTTTTCAGAAATTCGTTAAAAAACATGACTGCCAGCAGCAATTTTGGATTTCTCAAATTTGAACCATCAGCACACTCTGCACCCCGTATTTATTGGAGAAATATTTTGAAAATGTACAGGCATATTTGGAATCAACTCTAGGTGGGAGATATCGATGAAAAAGATGGCCAACTGGCCGTCGTCAGCCATCTTGAATTTTAATCCTTGCATGACTAAATCCTTTGGTACACCCTACAGACCACATCCTGAAATGACCTGAATCTAATCGTCACCAAACTTTATATGGATCTTCATGGTGACTTCTAGATATGAGCCATCAATTATTTCGGAATTTGTTAAAAAACATGGATGCCAGCAACCATTTTGGATTTTACTCTTTGCGTGACTTAATCCTTTGTCATGCCCTACAGGCCACATCCGATCATCATCAAACTTCATATGGATCTTCATGATGACCTCTAGATGGGAGCCATCAATTATTTATGAAATTCGCTAAAAAAACATGGCCACCAGCATCCATCTTGAATTTTACTCTTTATTACTAAAATGCTTTGACACACCCAACACTCATCCAAACTTTGTATGGTTCTTTGGTGTGACCTCTAGATGGAAGCTGTCCAATTGTTCCGAATTTTTTTTTAAAAAACATGGGTGCCTGCCACTGGAGCCATCTTGGATTTCACAGTTGAATCCATTGGAACACCCTGCAGCCCACATTTAGCGGAGAAATGTTTGAAATGAAATTAGTTTCATTTACACAATACAATCCATTTACTGAAACTTTTTGACTTTCCTTCTTTATCATTCTGTTAACGCTTATTAACCACTTCGCTGCTATATGACGTTATGACGTCGTGTGCTGGGCTGTTGACGTTATTGCCATTTTCCATTGGGAAAATATAACGGGAATATCACAAGAACCATAATACTGACTTGGTTGAAATGATATTATCATTCATAATCGCGGAACATCTTACAATGTTTGAAACTTCGAGATACAGTTATTCCGATGCACCAATGTCTGAGTCCAGTTATGTATAATGGCCTACTGCTAGTGCGCCGAAGTAGGTCCGTAGTACCTACGGACCATATAGCACACGGCGTGCACTTTTACGTCCGTAATAGTTACGGACGTCATAGCAGTGAAGAGGTTAAGTTGAGCTATAGTGTCAATGATGCTTTCATTTTTTTGTCTGCTATCAAATATGGGCTCACTTCCTGTTATTCGACTTATGCACACCCTTACAAGCTATATTTCTCAACTGTTCACTTTAAATTCAATACTAAACAGGACTAATGTCCAGATGGGAGCTACAAAAGACATAAAAATTCTCTTATGCATAGCCTATATTTGGACATATTTTGCCACTAAATACGGGCCACAATTATAGTCAGTCCACTCCAAATCTTCGTACAGTTAATTAAATTAATATCGAGATGGTTGCTATAACTTATTTTGATTATCCCCGATAAATTCTGCAGTCTATTTTCATATGCCGATTGGTCAACATTGCAGAATGCTGTTAATGTCAAGTTGAAATACAGTGTCATTGGCACTTTAATTTTTATCTCTGTTGTATCAAAAACCAGAGGCATTATATTTTAATGTGCGACATGTATTTGTGTTCATTTTATTATATATATTTCTACGCAAGAAGCTTAACAGATTTTAATAAATGTTTAAAACAGTAATTTTTCCATTCATCCAAGAGACCAAGACAGATGGTTACTCACTCAGTAGTTTCCTGTGGGCGAAGCAGACACCAACATTTGTGTGTCCTTCAAGTCGCATGAAAATTGTGTAGAATATCTTCATGTTTGGAGTGGTCACTGGAATTATCTCATTGCTAACAGTGTTCGCGCTGTCGGTGGTTAAATTGGCCAATAATTTTTTTTTTTGGCCTGTTTGGCCAAACTTTTTTTCCCCCCAAATTGAGTTGGATTTCCAAAGCGCTGAATAGATCGACAAAGTTAGGCGACGAAAGTATCTCCTTTCTTGAACACGCGGGTTTCGTACTTCGGAAATATCATACCATGTAGACTCAAATTTATTTTTTAACGGGAGCATTGATTGAATTGTGACAGCTGTACAAAGGGGACAAGGTAAGCTCTAACATTTAACCAACAATTTAAAATAATATTGGACTAAATACACTAATCATTAAAATGCTTAATCTGTACTCTGGTTATGTAATGTTTTATTGATTAGGCAGTCTGTAAGATGAAATTTGTAAGTGCATTGTCCCATAATTTGATGTACAAGCTAGCAGCACTTAACTCAATGGCATGTCAGTTACGTAATGTGTCTTAAACTGCCTCCCATCTACTAACAACAACCTGGCTTCACATCATAAAAGGTTTGAATACAATAGATATTCAACAGATAATAAGCAACATTTTTTGTTGTCTTCGTGACAATAGCGATGACAACAACTAACACAGCTCATTACTTTATTAGTTGGGACCATGGTGTCAGTAACAAAGCGTTATTGCACTTAGTTAAGCAGTATGTGATTATAGTTATATACCTTTAGTTAGTTATATGAGTTTTGAGGATTTAATTTGACCAAAGTTTTTTTTTTTAATTTGGCCTAAGTTTTTTTTAATTTGGCCAATAAAATTTTCATTTTCAATAAAAATTTTCAGTCCAGCGTGAACCCTGATTGCTAACAACAACTGTCATATTTCCACAAGCAGCTTGGTTATATATAACTGGATATTTATCTTGTCATTATAAATATTTATATATATTCTATAATATATAAAGATATATATACTGGATATTTATCTTGTCATCATTATAAACATTTCTGGTATCCATTCGAATACTGGCAATTAGGTTTTAAACTTAGCGGAAAAGGTTGCTTTAGTCTAGAACAGTTTCTCAATGTTCACTGTCATCATGTATGGAGTGTTTTGATGCAAGTTGTTAATTTCATCAGTATTCTAACTATTGGCTGCTATACGCCAGTGCTGAGTACGGATCTAAAAATGTCACGCTGTGAACTGTCCGTACTGAGTGCAGTGCATCAATTTCTTAATTAATATGACAATACATCTTATGAATATAACTGCAACATACTGACAAAAATGAACTGTTTAGTATTCCGATTAACCCACAATAATGGAAGAATCGTTCACTTCCGGATAAAAGCACCAAACTTCGCACATATATTGCCCACTATATCCCTGATCATAATCCAGCTGGTTCCAGCTTTCGGTTAAGTGGAACCCGTTCAATTCAAGATGGCGCCCAACATGGCCGCCGTTTTTCAGACGGGTCACTAAGTCAGTTTGATGCAGATTATAGTGAGACAGTGTTGTCATATGTATACAAATGTATACATTTTTGTGAAGATAAGATCAAATGCCACCATTATAGGGTAAAATTGGAATTCACCATCCAAGATGGCCGTCAAAATGGCAGCTGGAAGTGGAAAAATAGATTTTTTTTCTCTAATATCTTTAAGATCAGTTTATGCTGTTTGGTACTGGTTGAGAATTGTGACTTTATGTTGGATTTTTCATGTTAACTGACCATTGGAGCAATGAAATATGCCATTCATGGTGTCAGAAACCCTTCTGATCCCTCAAAAATTCGATTTTACAAAAAGCGGTATAAAATTTTACCAAAAATCACCATTGGGATTTCTAGTCATATTTCATCAAGAAATGGGCAGAACTGTGAAATTTTAGTGAAACATTCCATTTCTTATGCATATTCCAACTCATTAGTACCAAAATTGTCACTATGGCTCAAAATGGCTGAAAAAATGGCGGCCAAAATGGCAGCCGGATGTGGAAAATTTGATTTGTTTTCTCTAATATCTTTAAGATCAGTTTATGCTGTTTGGTACTGGTTCAGAATTCTCACTTCATGTTGTACTATTCATGTTAACTGACCATTGGAGCAAGGAAATATGCCATTCATGAAGTCAGAAACCCTTCTGATCCCTCAAAATTTGATTTTACAGAAAGCGGTATAATATTTTCCCAAAAAATGTGATTTCTAGTCATATTTCATCAAGAAATGGGCAGAACTGTGCAATTTTAGTGAAACATTCCATTTATTATGCATATTCCAACTCATTGGTTCCAAAATTGTCACTTTGGCTCAAAATGGCTTCAAAAATGGCGGCCAAAATGTGAAAAATGGTAAATATTGCCCCATGCTGTGTGCCATGCAACCACATACAAGTTGTGGTTGATGAAAAAATTTGACTATTGTGTGTTATATAGATTGAATACAAACATTTCTTATGCACCCAACAAGTTAATTTTTCATATATATCCCAAACATTATTCTCTGCTGTTCCGAAAAGGTAGCAAATTGTGACCTACTGGGTTATTAAACATGTTACTTAATCAAATGAAAACTATAGGTTATATTATGGCTGTCCCAGTACCTTATGGGGCATGACAAATTCATTTTAAAGGATGCAGTATGGAATTTTACCTAAAAAACTTCTTTTGAGATTCTGGCCATGTTTCTGAAGGGAAATGGGCATGCAGAACTTCGAAACTGAGCTGAGCAGGACCAATTGACGTTGCTACTCTCACAAATTAGCGTCAAAATTTATCAACATTGATCAACTTAATACATGATGTTTGTAAAAATGGTAGTCAGGGAGTGAATTTGTGGTCACAGATGATGTGAATAGGTATACATGAAATATAATCACGAATGGTGTGACTATACAAGGAGTGTCTATATGGTCATGTGTGTGGTGTTTATGGTGAGATGCAGGTAAACAAGGAGTGCTAAAGTATGAGGTGAATAGGTATACGTGGAGTGGCTGTATAGTCACTGAAGTGGTGTATGCGTATAACAAGAGTAGCTACATTCCATCCGTGTGTTGTTTATGTATCTATGGAGTGATCTTATGATCATGTGTGGAATGTACAGGTGTACATTTGCTGGCTTTATTGTCATGGATGGGTGTATATGTATACATGTGTTGGTTGTATTAAAATGGGTGGGGTGCATGGATACATAAGGAGTGGTTGTATGCTTATGGTTAGAATTTTGTGATCTTATGTGTATGTATGTGCATCTTTGCTGTTGGTGTATTGTCATTAGGGGGTATATATGTATACAGGGTCCTGTGAGTCGCTGTATGATCATGGATCGGATGTATGTGTATACAGCGAATGGCTGAATTATCATGCGTCAGGTGTATGTGCAAGTCTGGAGTATGCAAATGACCATGTGGTATTGGTGTATCCATTCAATGATGAGGTGTATATGTATACATTGAATGACTCTATGGCCATGTGTGGGGTGTATATGTATATCTTGAGTGGCTATATGCAGCCGTCATAATTGGCTTCGGCAATGCCGAAGCGATTTGCTGAAGCAAACTGGGCCACGGTAAAGGGTTGCCGTAGCAGATTGCTGAAGCCAAACAATCTTAATTAAAAGGGCTGCTATATGCCATGTATGTGGCAAATAGGTATGATCGAGATACCATATGGCTGATGGTGAGGTGGTGTAAATGGTACGGGTATGTCTTGAAGGATTTTATGGCAATTAGTGAGGTGTATACGCACAACTGGAGTGACTCTACTAGTATGGTGATGAGTGGGGTGTATATGTATATCTTGAGTGGCAATATGGTAATGTGTATACAGGGAATGACCGTATGGCCAATGGTGAGTTGATGTATTGGTATGTCTTGAAAGCTGCATGGCCACTGGTGATGTGTATATGTATACATGGAGTGACTTTATAGGCATGGGTGGGGTGCATATGTATATCTTTAGTGGCTATATGACCATTAGTGCAGCCAATATGTGTATATGGAATAACCATATGGCCAATGGGGATGTGAATTGGTAAACAATGATTGACTATATGACCACGGATGTGGTTATGAGTATACAGCGAGTGGCTGAATTGTCATGAGTGAGGTGTATATGCAAGTCTGGGTGTATGAATGGTCGTGTGAGCGGGTATTGGTATATATAGAATGTCTGTATGGCCATTGGTGATGTGTATATGTGTACTTGGAGTGACTCTATTGTTATGGGTGTGGTGTATATGTATAGCTTGAGTGACTCATGTGTGTGGCAAATATATATACATGGAGTAATTGTATGGCCAATGGTGAGGCGAATATGTATACATGAAGTGACTGTATAATCATGGGGTGTAGAGCTATATATATATAGAGTGATTATACGGTCGTGGGTGAGGCGTAGAAGTATACCTGCATGGTGACTTGTGACTATATAGTCAGGTGAGTGGTGTACGGTTATACCTAAACATGGCTGTACGGTCATGGATGAAGTGTGTGTGTAAAAAACGAGTGGCTACATGGTCATGTATGTGGTGTTTATGTATATATGGAGCGATTGTATGGTCATGGGTGGGTTGTACATGTGTAAATTTGGGTGGTTATCGCTTTACACAATAACTCAGGGACATGTTAATCGATATAGAGGTAATGTCAGAGAGTTCTACATCCTGATGGTGGTTTATATGCACAATGGGGGAAACGGTTTTCCTGACATTAGTCCTTTCGATGCCAATATTTGAGCCACAATGTTATTGTTATAGCCTCATAATAATGCCCCTTTCAGTTCAGTTTCAAAGTGTTGTCCATTTCCGTACAAAAAAACATGGTCAGAATCCCAAAAGAAGTTTTGGAAAAATTCCGTACTGCATCGTTTAATAATATTCAGAATATATATGAAAAATATTATTTTTTTTACCAAATTTGGTTGCCATTTTGCAAACTATCTTGAGTAATTTTGTCCAAAAACAGATAAGTGTGACCCATTTAAGACAGATCAAGACAATAAACACCTTCGATGCCATTTTACTTGAAAAAATTGTCATAACCTGAAAGGTTAATTTTTGCTGATTTTTATGTCAAGTTTGTGATCCAATAATTCTGGTAATTTCAGTGTTTAAAATAGCAACAATTAACCAAGGTGCATCAGAAATGGTAGTATTCAATATCTATAAGACAGAATGGTCATTTTTTTCATCAACCACAGCTGGTGTGCGTTTGCATGACTCGCTGGGGCAATATTTACATTTTTCCATATTCTGGCGGCCATTTTGGCTGTCATTTTGACAATTTGGGTACAATTGAGTTGGAATATTCATAAGAAATGGAATTTGTCACTTAGATTGCACAGTTCTTCCCATTTCTTGACGAAATATGACTAGAATCCCAATGGTGAATTTTTTGTGAATTTTTATACCGCTTTCTGTAAAATCGAATTTTTAAGGGATCGGAGTTGGCAGGGAGCCCACGAATGGCATATTTCAATGCTCCAATATTCAGTTAACATGACCAATACAAAATAAAGTTGCAATTCTCAAACATTTCCAAAAAGCAGGAACTAATTTGAAAGTTATTAGTGAAAAAACGTCAATTTTTTTATTTTGGCGTCCATTATGGCGGCCATTTTGGATTATCATAGATAAATGGAATGTGGATACAAAGGCGGACATCCATGGTATCGCTTTGACAATCTCCAATGTATATATATCATTTAATATAGCCATTATGATCCATTATATTCGATACAAAATTGATACCCCTAAATCTCAAATTTTCTAAATGTCGAGGTCAATTTGAAGGTCAAGGGTCACCAGAAACCTGGAACCAGCTAACTGGTTTATGAGTACCACATACCCAAACAACCCTGAAAGTTTCATGCTTTTATCCAAAAGTGAACCAGGTCTCTTTGATCGCCGTTATAGTAAATATAATATCACATGCGGTCTTGCTTTCCGCTCGATTCGTTATGCTAATATACAACCCTTACAAATTAGCTAAAAATCCGACACCAGAATCCAATATGGCGGCCAAGATGGCCACCGAAATGTGAAAATATGCTATTTTTCTGACATTTCACCACCTTTTGTTTGTCTCTGTGGGAAAATATTGGCATCTTGGCGTCATGTTATATATTTATCGTATAGAAGAGTCATTGGCGAACTATTATGAGTTGGGAACACTTAGGCGAAGAACTTTACTTGTACCATATCCAAATAAAAGTCCCCCAAATCCAAAATGGCGCCCACAATTTGGCGGACAGATTTTGAAAAATCACCGAAATTCCCTCATATTTACATCATTGGGCATTATTGTCGAGACAACTCCACCCATGCTTACAGTTGAGTTGGAATATTGAGGTGAAGTAATTACCTTACATCTCATGCAAGAAATGGTTTTCCAAATCGAAGATGGCGGCCAAAATGGTGACCGAAATTTGAAAACATGTCTACATTTCTTTACTTTCTTACGATGGGCGTTATTGTTTCGCGATTTCTACCCACCAGTTCATGTTGATATGGAATATTGATATGAAGTATTCATTAGGGTTTGGCAATTGATACTCATAGTCATAGATGGCGGCCAAACTGGCGGCCAGAAATTGAAAAGAAGTCGATATTATCACATACTAATTTCAACTTTTTGTCATAATATCGATCTGTATAGACGAAACGGTACATAATATAAGACATCTATTAGTTCCAACATAAGTCGTAGCCTTTTGGAAGGACGAAACCCCACAATCGCGATGTGACATTTCAAAATCCATTCTTGACTATAAAGGGCCCATACTGGTGGTAACCGTATATAGGTGCGCCGAATAGTTAAATTATGACTTCCAAGAATCAAAACAACAGTACCTGAGATTATTCTGATTTGCCACATTCAGCATTATCTGTACCAGTTTTCGTCTCTCGTCAGCTAGATTAATCTATCTCGCTCACAACAACACAGTTTTCTACACTTCTTTGTAGAAGGGTCCCACTAATCGGAATGTTTCAAACAATATATATGCCGGTGTCCAGCTCACGTGTTTGTTTCGAAAGCTTTGAATTCGTATCCTTATTCTTGGTGAGCTTCATTCGTGGTATAGCTTATGGTATAATTCAGATGCTACATATGGGGTATGGGCGTCATCTTGTGCGATAAACTAGACAGGTATTCGGTCGATGTGTATACTAGCTTTCAGAAGGACCTATCTATCTGCGTATTTTCAGCTTCGGTGACCTAATGGGGATAACAACATGTACACCTGGTGATCTTCGCAAACAGCCACTTCTCAATATATGGTTCATCAATTCACATACTCATCTAATGCACTGGCGTACCCGGACAACTTCTGTATATGGCCTCGAATGTTGAAAGCCTGAGATTTGACGGATGCCTTTCTGCTAAGGCGCAGGAGACCGTAATGCATAATATGCCCACACTTCTTGAACATGAACATAAGAACAATCTTGTTGGCGTCCAGCAATCGTCTCACCGAACAGAATTGGATCATGACTGCACCGCCCCTTATTTTGGTATGTTTTAGATTCAGACAGGATCTCATGTGTGGCTTTGCTTTCCTTGTATGCTAAGATTGTACGTTCCCATTCGTTTGGAAGCCGTTCTTAATCAACTGGACCAGGCGTGTAACATTGGCTACTACTATATAAGCCCTACCCAGACTGGGGTGTAGTCTTAAGGGCGATGCCTTTGATAGTTGGCTGATATGTCATACTCACGCTGGGTGGTGGTCGGTATGTTTCGAGAAAGTACAAATGTCATCAACACAAGGGTGAAATATTCAACGCGAAGAACATCCAGAGGAATGTTACGTTGATGAGCTCTGGCATTCAGTTCAACATACGTTGGGCACACCAAGTGATTTCTTGGTAACTATTGCGACCATTGTCCTACATGAGACATTAACTACTATATTCTAAAGTTATATATATATATATATAAAGCTATATGATCACAAAGGTCGCGTTCCCCAACGTCCACAGCCATTGCCATCGAGACTATAAATTGTGCTTTAAATACATAGTGAAATAAATGCACCACAGTTCCTGACATTTTCTTGAATAACACCGCCCACATACTGACACTAACCCTGCGAGAGGATAACAAAAACGCATACCTTCATGCCATAAAGACATTATCCTTTAGTCTATCCGACTGTTTTGAGGGAGGCTAGCATGGTCTAGCATAGTATTATCCAGACAAAATTGTACGTCTGGTCAAGTTGAATCAGAACGGCTTCGAAACGGATGTGGAAATACAATCTTACCACACCAAAAAAAAAAACCCGACACGCATTACATTCTATATCTTAACCATGCACCAGGTATAGTAGTCCAAGTCTTCTCGTACTAAAACCGGCTAAGATATTGGGATGGAGGTGCCGGTATTTAGTCCGAGTTCGTACCGTATATAGTCTCTTATGACACGATTTAAGCGTTATTGACCCGCTCAAATAAAACCACAATTATATGAAATAAAATATCACAATTGCGACAATAAACGGATATTTTCAACAGAAGACATGCTATTTGATCTGAAATCCACATCAGTTGTGAATTGAAAGCGGTAATTTAATGCGAAAAGAGACATTTATCGCAATGTTTACAATTTTTTTAAAGTATGCGAACTCAGTTGACCTCGCGAACTGTGTTCGGCATTTTCCGTTGAAAATATTCCGTAGAGTTTGGACTAACAACGCAAATTACGATAAATTCTCCATTGTAATCGTAATTATGTGTGTCAATAAATAAAAAATAAATAGATTAATTAAACATTGGAGATATAAATGTAATACATTAAATAAATTACGGGAATTACAACCCTCCCAAAGTTTAAAACAGTGTAAACACAACGAGCATTAGAATAAATAATATGCCTTATATGGTGCTACATTTCACCCACATTTGGTGGACTTCCGCGAAATTAAGATATATACTAAGCGAACAGGGCAATATACTGCTCTTGTTAAGCACACAAAAAATCAAACAAAATTTGTATAAATTTTGAACCTTAAGTTTGAAAAGTCCCACTGAAACGGAAGAACTATATTTCGAAACTGTGTGATTCGGTTCTCCGATTATTTTATCAACACACAAGTCAAAATGCACATCACACGCATGGCAAGTCAGACGTAAGAGTTCTAATTTGCTCCAATTTTGACAAGTTGCTTGCGAAAATTGTCAACAAAACTACCGTTCTGATCCTCCATTATGTCATTAAGTTTTTAGTGCGGGAATTGTTCTCAAAGCACATAGGAAACTGGACTTTGGGGCGATCGGTTTTCGCCATTTTGTTCGGAAAACCCCGCGCTATATATAGAAACGGAAACTAGAATACCCAGCGGATTATGCCGAAGTTATTCGGAACAATTCGGCTTTCAGTTAAAACGTAAACAAACAGAGAAACAAAGCGATGTTTGTGGCAATCAACCGGAATATTCTATGTGTAATGTAACATTAAAGTTAGATTATTATACACCATTGTGACCATAAGATGTCACCCTTTCCGATGTATATAGCATCACGTATTGATTTGCTAGGTTAATCGAGTAAAATACACCACAGATTCCCGCCACAGATCCTGGGCGTAAGTCGTGTCATAAGAGACTATACGGGACGAACTCGGACTAAATACCGGCACCTCCATCCCAATATCTTAGCCGGTTTTAGTACGAGAAGACTTGGACTACATGTATAGGGGTGGTGTATACCGTGGCCCATTTCATTCCAACTATCATGGCGCATGTCCACAAACTATAGCACCGCGAGTATTGTTCTTGTCTGCTGGGAGATATTCGACGAGACAACTGCTGGACGTCACACAGTTTGCTTCGGATCATGGTCAAGAAGTGTGGGTAGTCGGTACATTATGGTCTTCTCCTTAGCAGATAGACATCTGTCCAAGGGAATGAGACAGTTAGCAACCTTCGAAACACTGTCAAAGTTGTCCACTGAGTTTGCGTTCGCTGAGTTTGTGAGTTGACGAACCATCTATTGAGAAGTGACTAGCTAACTGGTTCGCCAGGTGTACATGTCGTTATCCCCATGGGGTATGCGACACATACATAGAGATGACCTTCTGTAAGCTTGTATATACTCATCGACCACTGTGACCATATACCTTCCTAGTTCAAGATGACGCACAAATCCCATATAGTCGGGGAGCCAATAAGGTCAACCTGCACCCCCCCCCCCCCCCCCGATGATTACAAATAACCTTATTTTTATTGTTCCCTATGGTATCCAGATAAAGAATCCGGAATTCTCCGAAAAATAAAGGTGGCCCTACTAGGTGCTAGAGCCATTTGAATCCAAGATGGCCGCCATTTCCTCTAATTCCGACCAGCTGTATTTAATCGTTGTAATAGATCGGTTGTTAGCAAAAGACACAGACAAAATATATGCCATTTGTTGGTATGATGTCCTTCTTCAAAATGACGGCAAAAAATTTCGAAAAAAATTCAAAATGGCCGCCGAAAAATGACGTCATCTGCACGAAAATAGGAAATTTAATTAATATTTCACCATATCTTCCATTTTTCTTCACATTAATCATTAGTAAATGGCAATGTTTTTGAGACAGTCATCAAGCGTGATATTATAGCGTCATTTTAAGACATTTGCCATTGACGAGGGTTCCGTAATAGATACAGAAAGAGGATTTGATAGTCATTTTATCGACAAAGTACACAGGCTGTTAATAGAATGTCAACAACTATGTGCTTTATTTTATTGGACGGATGTTTTACTTCAATGGGAATGAAATTGGTGTAGAAAATTTCCAAAATGGCCGCCGAAAATATGAAAAATGGTAAATATTGCCCCAGGGTGTCCTGCAATGGCTTACAAGTTGTGGTTAATATATAAAATTGGCTAATCTGTATTATATACATTGCATACTAACATGTTTGATGCACCATGGATCATTGTTTCTATTGTCACCACTGACATCACCAGAAATATTGGATTTTTCTCTCACAAACTTGACATAAATTTCGGCAAAAATTCACTTTTCAGGGTTGGACAATTGTTTTAAGTAAAATGCAACTATCATTGGTATTAAAGGTATTTATTGTATTGGTCTATCTTAAATGTGTCACACTACGGTGTTTATAGACCAAATTGCTCAAGATGGCTTCCAAAATGGCAACCAAATTTGTAAAAAGTTAATTTTTTACATATATCCCGAACATTATTCTCTGCGTTATCCGACAAGGTAGTAAATTGTGACTCACTTGGTTATTGTACGTGTTAGTTAATTAACTGACAACTACGTTCTATTATGTTTGTCCCAGTTCCGTATGGGGCATGACAAATTCATTTTAAAGTTGCAGTATGGAATTTTGCGGAGAACCTCTTTTGTGTTTCTTGCCATATTATTGAAAGGAAATGGGCAGAACTTTGAAACGGAACTGAGATGAACCATAATATGTGGCTATTCTGGTCCATTATGATAAAACATATCAACTGGATACACGGTGGATGCCAAGATGGTAGCCATGGAGTTACTATATGGTCATAGATGAGGTGAATAGGTATACAGGGAGTTATTGTATGGTCAACGGTGAGATGAGTACATGTATGTATACAATTAGTGACTGTATGATCATAAATGTAATGAATAGCTATACAGAGAGTGACTTAATGGTCATGTGTCAGGTGTATGAGTATACCCGGTGTTCCTGCTTGGTGATGTGGCGGTATGGTCATGTGTAGGTTATACGGGTATACACATGTGTTGCTATTTGGTCATGGGCGAGGGGTATGTGTATATAGCGAGCGGCTATATGGCCATGGATGATGTGCATATGCATACATGGAGTGAATATACTGACATGGCTGGGGAGTATTAGTATATCTTGAGTGGCTTTTCTGCTATGGTGTGACAAATAGGGATACGGGGAGTGACATGGCCAAGGGCGAGGTGAATATATATACAATGATTGACCATGATCATGTACGAATGTTTTGAATAGGTACACACGGTGTGACTATATGGCCATAGGTCAGATGAAGGAGTATACCAGGTGCCATGGGTGAGGGTATGTGTATGAAGCGAGTGGCTATATGACCATTGGTGAGGTGGATATGTATACCCGGGGTGACTCTATGGTCATTGTTGTGGTGTTGATGTATATATTGAATGTCTATTTGACCATGTGTGTGTGGAGAATAGGTATACATGGGATGACCGTATGGCCAATAGTGAGGTGAATGGGTATACAAGGAGTGACTCTATGGTTATGGGTCATGTTTAGGATTATACCCGGTGTGACTGCATTGTGACTCATGGCTGTATGGCCATCCATGGTCATGGGTCAGGTGTACGTTTATACAGTTGGTCACTATATTGTTATGTCTGTAGTGTTTATGTATATATGGAATGACTGTGTGGTAATGGGTGGCTATCGCTTTTCACGTTTAAAGTTCCCCCATGTACACAAACACTATCATGGTGGATAACTCTTTGATATGACCTCTCTATTGATTAACATATCCTTGCGTTATTGTGGAAAGCGATAGCCACCCAAATTACACATGTACAACCCACCATGACCTCATATGTACATAAACACCACACAAATGACAATATAGTCACCCACTCTATACACATACACCTGACCATACAGCCATATTTGGTTATACTGGTACATGCCACAAATGACGATACAGCCATGAGTCACCATGCATGAACACCAGGTATACTCCTACACCTGACCATATAGTCACTATGTGTATACATATTCACCACATTCACGATCATAAAGTCACTCATTGTATACCTATTCACCTCACCGTGGACCATACAGCCACTACATGTATATCTATTCGCCATACCCATGACCATAGAGTCAATCCAGATATACATATAC
Source organism: Siphonodentalium dalli (assembly GCA_032622095.1). Classification (NCBI taxonomy): domain Eukaryota; kingdom Metazoa; phylum Mollusca; class Scaphopoda; order Gadilida; family Siphonodentaliidae; genus Siphonodentalium; species Siphonodentalium dalli. Next base: position 124,747,750 of record CP136068.1, on the reverse strand, counting down.
ACCTCATCAATGGTGAGCCCTTCCAAATATACCAATACCCGCACACACGACCACTCATAAGTTTAATACTTGCATATACACCTCGCACATGACAATTCAGCAACTCAATGTATACTTATACACGCCATCCATGATCATTCATCTACACCCTATACACCACCGATGATAATACATCCACAACATATATCAATATACGACCCACCCGTTACCAAAAGGGCACTCCCTATATAGCCACAGGTATGCATATAACTTCAATCTTGACCGTACAGGCATACCAGGTGCACCTATACACATTACCCATAACCATAAAATCACTCCCTATTTATCTACGCACTCCATCCATGATCATACAGACAGCACAAATATACATATACACCCACATGTCACAATACAGCCACACACGGTACACATATACATCCCACCACGACATTACAGTCACTCCATATATACATAAACAACTCTCGTTATATCTATACACCACAGCAATGCCCATACGGTCACAACGGCCACACACAACAATACACAGTACAGTCACTACATGTATACCGATTCACCTCACACATGCCCATACAGCCACTCCTTATATTCCTATGCATCTCACCATGGACACCCCACTCATAACCATATAGTCACTCCTTGTATACATATTCACACCATTCATGCCCATACAGTAACTCCCTGTATATATATTCACCTCACCCTTGGCCATGTCACTCCCCGTATCCCTATTGTCACACCATAGCAGAATAGCCACTCAAGATATACTAATACTCCCCAGCCATGTCAGTATATTCACTCCATGTATGCATATGCACATCATCCATGCCCATATAGCCGCTCGCTATATACACATACCCCTCGCCCATGACCATATAGCAACACATGTGTATACCCGTATAACCTACACATGACCATACCGCCACATCACCAAGCAGGAACACCGGGTATACTCATACACCTGACACATGACCATTTAGTCACTCCCTGTATAGCTATTCATTACATTTATGATCATACAGTCACTAATTGTATACATACATGTACTCATCTCACCGTTGACCATACAATAACTCCCTGTATACCTATTCACCTCACCTATGATCATATAGTAAGTCCCTGGCTACCATATTGGCATCCACCCTGTATCCAGTTGATATGTTTTATCATAATGGACCAGAATAGCCACATATTATGGTTCATCTCAGTTCCGTTTCAAAGTTCTGCCCATTTCCTTTCAATAATATGGCAAGAAACACAAAAGAGGTTCTCCGCAAAATTCCATACTGCAACTTTAAAATGAATTTGTCATGCCCCATACGGAACTGGGACAAACATAATAGAACGTAGTTGTCAGTTAATTAACTAACACGTACAATAACCAAATGAGTCACAATATACTGCCTTGTCGGATAACGCAGAGAATAATGTTCGGGATATATGTAAAAAAATTACTTTTTACAAATTTGGTTGCCATTTTGGAAGCCATCTTGAGCAATTTGGTCTATAAACACCGTAGTGTGACACATTTAAGATAGACCAATACAATAAATACCTTTGATACCAATGATAGTTGCATTTTACTTAAAACAATGTCCAACCCTGAAAAGTTAATTTTTGCCGAAATTTATGTCAAGTTTGTGAGAGAAAAATCCAATATTTCTGGTGATGTCAGTGGTGACAATAGAAACAATGATCCATGGTGCATCAAACATGTTAGTATGCAATGTATATAATACAGATTAGCCAATTTTATATATTAACCACAACTTGTAAGCCATTGCAGGACACCCTGGGGCAATATTTACCATTTTTCATATTTTCGGCGGCCATTTTGGAAATTTTCTACACCAATTTCATTCCCATTGACGTAAAACATCCGACCAATAAAATAAAGCACATAGTTGTTGACATTCTATTAACAGCCTGTGTGGTTTGTCGATAAAATGACTATCAAAATCGTCTTGCAAAAAATCGAAAATTTTACCCCTCTTTTTCAAATCCTCTTTCTGTATCTATTACGGAACCCTCGTCAATGGCAAATGTCTTAAAATGACGCTATAATATCACGCTTGATGACTGTCTCAAAATCATTGCCATTTACTAATGATTAATGTGAAGAAAAATGGAAGATATGGTGAAATATTAATTAAATTTCCTATTTTCGTGCAGATGACGTCATTTTTTGGCGGCCATTTTGAATTTTTTTCGAAATTTTTTGCCGTCATTTTGAAGAAGGACATCATACCAACAAATGGCATATATTTTGTCTGTGTCTTTTGCTAACAACCGATCTATTACAACGATTAAATACAGCTGGTCGGAATTAGAGGAAATGGCGGCCATCTTGGATTCAAATGGCTCTAGCACCTAGTAGGGCCACCTTTATTTTTCGGAGAATTCCGGATTCTTTATCTGGATACCATAGGGAACAATACAAATAAGGTTATTTGTAATCATCGGGGGGGGGGTGCAGGTGGACCTTATTGGTTCCCCGACTAATATTTAGCAAATATTTAAAATCGTAAGCTAGACACCGGAAAATGAGCTGTTTGAAACGTTGTGATTAGAGGGACCCTTCTCCCAGGAAGTGGTTAATACTTTGTCGGTGTGAGCTACCTAGATTTATCAGACAAAGAAATGGAAGCTGGTCCAGATAATTATGGACGTGACGTGGCAAATCAGAATCTGTTGTCCTATTTTCAATTTCCGGCGGCCATTTGGCAGTCATCTTGGATGGGGAGTTTCAATTTTGCCCTATAAAAGTGTCATTATATCTTAGCTTCACGAAAATATATACATTTGTATAAACTTTACCAGATTTTCTAGTTCAGTCATGAACGTAGTGCGTATCCTTCTACGCTGAAAGCAGCAATCTGCGAAAGCGGTCATGTTGACCTACAGATTTTCCAGCTATATAATTTGCATCAAACTGACTTAATTAGGGCCCAGTCTGAAAAACGGCGGCCATGATCGACGCCATCTTGTCTGGAGTCTACACGGCCACTTTTTTTTCTTGTTAACATTGCTTAAAAGTTGAAGAACATAATAAATAAGGAACAAAATGAGTTGGGTAAAGTTAAGTTCCAGGGGGTGCAAGGGTACCCCTATATATTAGCTCCCGGACTACTCGGTCTTTAGTATAACCACAATTAAATGTGGTCCGAAATCCAACTACTGGTCGACAAAGTACTTGATACGTCGGGTCGATGTATTGTGGGAAAACAGCAAAATGGCGACTAAACAAGCTCGAACGCACGAAGGTTTGTTGTTAATAATATCTCATTTATACAGGTTAAATGTCTCTTTTATAAGTTGACACAATGTCAGACCAACCAAACAATAGATTATCTATATCGGAGCACTGTTATAGATTACCATTACGCCTTTATAAGTGTGAAATTGCGCACATAATTGCGCAGCATAAATTTGTATTGTAATTTGTAAACGCCAAACGGGTCTGGGAATTCTGTGAGTACAGTAGACGTCCCATGGTCCCAGTGACGGTGATGGGGTCGTTTTCGTAATGTGTTTTACATAATTGCATAATTTGCGTAGCATAAATTTGTATTGTAATTTGTAAACGGGTCTGGGAATTCTGTGAGTACCGAAGACGTCCCATGGTCCCAGTGACGATGATGGGGTCGTTTTCTTAATCATGTGTTATAGTATACCCCGCTGGACAAAACAAGTGTCCACTGCCGGTGTACTTGATGTTCGGCCGCGGTTGTGTAACCGCGGTCGAACGGCAAGTACACCGCGGCCGAACGGCAAGTTAGATTTCTGGTTTGTATCGTCTTTTTTGTCGAGTTTAAAACATGTTTTTTATTATAGTAGAAATATACGAAGGTTAGTATTTTTAATTAAAGGAAATTTAAATCCGTACATAATATCGGCTTTAAGGTCATTATATGACGAATCACATTTATATTTAACCCCACTGTTTCAACTATCTAATGAAGATTTTAATGGAACTTTGTTGTCAAACATAAAAAAACTTGAAAGTCATGCGTCGATCCACGTCGAAATACCGGTACATCTGTCAATCATCCAGGATTAGTTTGTGAGATTTTATTCTCTGCTTTAATTGGTTGGCTGTGGGAGGAGCTTACCGATACAGGCCTGGCAATATGGCGCGAGCGATTTTATCGCTCGCGCGTCGCCCGCGCAATTTCAATTTGGGGTGGGCGATATATCGCTTGCGCAACATTCACTACCCAACATACTTTTGCAGTCGTAATTTTGATGAGTTACAGGGATTTTTTTAGGTGTCCTCAGGGTCCGGTAAACGGCCCCATTCCCAATGGGAAAAAGGCACCTTTATTCCCAATTTTCAACCACCAAATTCCCAATTGCAGGCAGGTATATAATATCATCGGGTTTATTGAATAATTATCAAAGTTTGACAGTTATTATACCCCGCTGGACAAAACAAGTGTCCACTTAACCGCGGTGCGGTTTGCGTTGCCACCGCGGCCGAACTGCAACAACACCGCGGTTCCACCGGCTGATTGCAGTTCGGCCGCGGTGTACTTGCCGTTCAGCCGCGGTGTACTTGCCGTTCGGCCGCGGTGTAGTTGCCGTTCGGCCGCGGTGTACTTGCCGTTCGGCCGCGGTGTACTTGCCGTTCGACCGCGGTGTACTTGCCGTTCTTGGAATGATGTTGAAAAACACAAAGAGGGCACCATAAATGAGGCTTGATTGAGGCCATTGTCTAAATACCGTCCGTCAGACGATCTATTATATGTTTGAGGGTTAATCTGTCGGGTGACAAGGTGTGATAATCTTTTAAGTAGTCAACGTACGTCCCACCGGTAAACTGTCATAAAATCAAGGTGTCATAATCCATCCTGATTATAAAAGGCTCCCGCTGATAATTATTAGGCGACACGGAAGTGTGATGTTGCCGAAAACAGACTTCATCTAGATTTGGCAGCACGTGTCTTTTTGAGAAAAAAGCACTGGAATGGCGTGCACACGTGGCAGCCTCATCATGAGAGAATTGAATCACTATGCTGTCATTTAAGACTGATTATAAAATAAGGATTGTCGCATCCTACTTTGAACTGTTTGTTTGCCCATGTTGAAATATTTGTTATTGTGATGTTGTTTTCTCTTGTTAATTTTTTTTTTTTTTTACATTAATTAAAACTATTATTTGGTTTGAATTATATACTGACAACATCCACCCATGTGGACCTCCTTTTGGAATTCACTGCCGTCCATTGAATGTATAAAAATCGGTGCCAGAATTGTCTTCAGAATGAACAATAAAGAGCGTTTGTGCGTGATCAGGTATTTTTCTCCCGCGAAGATTTTATGAACCTAAATATTCAAATCCTTTCAATACCGTGGTTACTTTAAAGACAAAACTGCGACAGAATGCCAATTGAACTTTGATAAAACTTGAAAGGGAATATCGAGGAGAAAGTGACATGTCATAATCTAGTCCCAGTCTTCTTGTACTAAAACCAGCTAAGATATTGGGATGGCGATTTGCTGTTTTTAGTCCCAGCCCGCTTGCATACCAATCCTATCACACGAGTTACGCCCACGATCTGTGGCGGGAATCTGTGGTGTATTTTACTCGATTTACCTAATGAATCAATACATGATGCTATATACATCGGAAAGAGAGACATATCATGGTCATAATGGTGTATAATAATCTAACTTTCATGTTAAATTACGCATAGAATATTCCGGTTGATTGTCACCAACATCGCTGTTTTTTCTGTTTGTTTACTTAACTGAAAGCCGAACTCAGGTTCCGAAGAACTTCGGCATTGTCCGGTGTTTGTTTTGGCCGAGACGAATTTCGATACAAACAAAATGGCGGCCCCCATGATATTCTAATGGTCATTGTGTTTACACTGTTTTAAACTGTGAAATGGTTATAATTCCCGTAATTTATTTAATGTATTACATTTATATCTTCAATATGTATTTAATCTATGTAATAATTTATTTATTGTCACGTATAATTACGATTACAATGGAGAATTCATCGTGCGTGGTTGATTGAAAATCTACGGAATATTTTCACCGGAAAATGCCGAACGCAGTTCGCAAGGTCAACTGAGTTCGCATACTTTAAAAAATATGTAAACACTGCGGCAAAAGTTTCTTTTCACATTAAATTACCGCTTTCAATTCACAACCGATGTGGGTTTCAGATCAAATAGCATGTCTTCTGCGGAAACTATCCGTTTATTGTAGCAATTGTGATATTTTATTTCATATAATTGTGGTTTTATTTGAGCGGGTCACTAACGATTAACTCGTGTCAAAGGAGACCATGGGCCTGGAACTCGGACTAAAGACCGGCACCTCCATCCCAATATCTTAGCCGGTTTTAGTACGAGAAGACTTGGACTAGTCATAATCATGTTAACTCAAACAGTTACGATGTAGCAAACAATGTCATTGCTACATTCCTCGCGCCCAGTTTCTGAATAATGCTGACGTAATCGCGTGCACCTGGCATTTGAGATGTACAGATGTGCGCAAAATTAACGTCGGTTATCAACCTCCCAATCGAGGGTTTCACTCAATTTTTTGTGGCAATATACGTAAACAATACTTTATAATGAATATATAACAAAATAAAAATTTAATGAGGCATGCATGGTTTATACATCCATTGAATAAAAGCGACCACGTGGTTCGTTTTTGTGAATTTGCAATAGATCGGATATGGGAGGGAGATCATGGGATCATTATAATTGTGCTAAATTAATCGGCTTTCTGGGAAACACGGCACCAGAGCGCATCGCTTCAACAAAACGGGAATATCTGAGAATGTACCGTACTGCCGTTGCGAAAACAAAAGAATCGTGGTTCTCCGTTTTTTTTATTGGCGTATACGGCGCCGAGCGCTGTGTATTCCAATGTTTATTTATTTATGAAACTCTATTACAGTATATAAGCATGTTTGTTGAGATACTATACTTGTCAATATTATATATGTCATATCTGTCTGGTTTTTAAAATCCCGATTCCTACATAAATTATACCAGTAATAAACGCATGCATGACGTATTGACCGCGTGGTTGTTTGTGCACGCGAGGTTTTCCCCGAATTATCTGCATTTTCTGATCAGGGCTAGTGGTTTTCACAACTTGTCAACATGAATTTTTTTATTTGAATATGATGACTAAATTCTTATATTTAGGAATGTTGGTAGAGAATACAATAAATGGTGTATTTTCAATAGCTTGTTAATGCATAATAAAACGGAAAACATTAAATGAATTGAAAAGCTTACCGCCCACCCCTAATTTCGGGGTGTCCGTTCGGGGAAACGTGTGCATTATTCCTTTTGACCTTATACACGTGTCCCATCACAATTCTAATTTGTTTTTCAACACACATTGATTGTGTAATCTTTATTCAGTCCATCCTCTGGTGGCAAATATCGTGGACTTATAGATCGAGCAAAGTGTAAAATGTTGCGTATTTTCAGTTTCTGGCAGTTAATTTTTACTTGGCAATGGATTTGCCACATATATGGATCGATAATATAACACTTTTATTTAATATGCTCATTTGATCATATTTATTTTCAAAAATAATAGCAACTCTAATAAAAACATGGGAATCATTTTATTTACCAAATCTCGGTTATGCATGGTGTCAAAGCATACCACATTAGAACAAAATATCGGTAAGCTCCTCCCACAGCCAACCAATTAAAGCAGAGAATAAAATCTCACAAACTAATCCTGGATGATTGACAGGTGTATGTCGACGTGCTAGCATGCACAGGATCGACGCATGAAGTTTTTTTTATATTTGACAACAAAGTTCCATTAAAATCTACCGGTACGTTAGATCGTTGAAACAGTTGGGTTAAATATAAATGTGATTTGCATAATGACCTTAAAGCCGATATTATGTACGGATTTAAATTTCCTGTAATTAAAAATACTAACCTTCGTATATTTCTACTAATAAAACATGTTTTAAACTCGAGAAAAAAAGACTATACAAACCAGGAATCTAACCCCGGTGTACTTGCCGTTCGGCCGCGGTGTACTTGCCGTTCGGCCGCGGTGTACTTGCCGTTCGGCCGCGGTGTACTTGCCGTTCGACCGCGGTGTACTTGCCGTTCGACCGCGGTGCTCAGCCGCGGTTCCACAAAGTGACACCGCGGCCGAACGGCAAGTACACCGCGGTGGCATTGGACACTTGTTTTGTCCAGCGGGGTAGTAAATACGTCACTCGCTTGAGAGGAATTCCCACAAATAAACATAGCAGGGCGAGCCAGGTGTTTACCTCCCCGCATTCATTTGAAAGTGGCAGCATCCGACTTGTAAGCCAGTATATATTACTTTCGCGCACGTGGTTGCTAGGATTATCTCATTATCAGGGGGACGCACCATGTTCTTCCAGAATACACATCCCCCCGGCCCCCGCATTCCGTTAAAAGTGGACTCATCGGTTTACGATTAAGCCGTGTATCCATGACGTTTACGCACGTTTTCAGCAGGATTATCTCATTATTAGGGGGGACGCACCATGTGGTTACCGGAATACACATTTTTTACTGTGGCAGCGTGGGGCTCCATTTAAACAAAAATATAATCTTGGGGAGAAGAAAAAGCTTGCCGAGTTATGTATAAAATATAAAAATTTCACGTCCTCACCAGCTGTCCTCACTGTTAATTTTATAAACATTTGCTGGAATCCCCCCCCCCCCCCCCCCCCCCCCCCCCAGCACTATTATTACCGTTTTTCCGTCGAAGTTTGGTGGATGGCTTGAATCCTTCCGTTGTTATCTGTGAATTTTCAACTTACCTGAGGCTGAGAAATGGACCCCAATGGGCTGGGATTTTACTCCATCTTTGAGTTACCTGTGTTTAAGTAGCGTTATACACCGAAAATTACGGTATTAGTACTATTTACTTGTGTGTAACAGTGATTAATTGAATTTTTCTAAAACATGGAAAATTCCCAATTTTGGTCTGTAAAGACACATTTTTCCCAATTCGAACGGACCCGGACCCATTCCCAAAATAGGCAGAAAAATCCCTGAGTTATCCGTTTGAAAACATATAAGGCAACGCGACATCGCATCTTTGAAGCAGGAGACACATGCTATGTTAACAGTCGGCTACCACCGGTATATCTAATTAGGCCAAACCATGCTACACACCCGTCACCAGTGACAGACTGACGATTACATGACCTAACTGTGAACGTGCAGTGCTACCCACAAATCATACCTTACCTACAAGGTAGTTTGATGAGCGCTGTTGACAGCGATGGGTGGGGCTACGAAGGAATCCGCCAATCGCGCAACAGTGCTCGCTGACATGTAAACAAATGAGGTGAATGAAGTGACGAAAACAAAGAATAAATATCGCGATATCGTGCTATTAATTACATGAAATGAGTGATTTATACATAGCACGGATGGGTTATGAGATGATACAAACATAGAAGTGATTTAATTTATGATATGTACGGAATAATGTATGTTTTGACGCGATTGAAGTGGACGAAATTTCACAAATGTACGGAAGCCGCGAATGTACCGATGGATTATATAGATAAAAGTATGGAACAAATAAATGCATGATATAATGATTGATTCTGGTTAGGTAACTTGGTCACTCAGATATAAAGGAACAAACACAAACATATCATGTACATGTATGTACAATATATGCATGGCATAATGATTAATTCTGGTTAACTTACAATAATATCTTACCATGATGTCACCTCATACATGTATTATACAGTATAACAGCATGTAATAGATGATATAAATATATTATAATGATTGATTGATTCTGGTTAACCATTAGGTCACTTGGGTCAGGCATAAAGGAACAAACACAACAATACCATATATGCAAGACATGGTATAACATTTTATATAAAAGTACTTTTAAACATTAATAAGTTATACAACATTCATTGATAATTTCACAATTAATATATGATTATAAATTAATTAAATTTAAATATTATCACTTACCACATAATAAGTTATATGCAATATGACATATGTCAGTTTACTTGTATTTCATATGTTACAACATAAATACCCCATAAAACAGAAATTGCCCCTGCAAAATATTTTAGCCCCTGCAAAGTATTTTGGCGAGGGCGAATTTTAGCCCCTGCAGATTTTTCATGAGGCCAGCACTGCCGATATTTTGCTCTAATGTGGTATGCTTTGACACCATAACCGAGAATTAGTCAAGGTTGATGGTTGCCATCCACAGTGTAAGACGCGTCTTGAAAAATTTCAGACAGTGCTATCTCGTAAGCGCAACTTCTCTGTGAGAAACAGGAGAAGTTGAAAGCTAAACGAAACAAGGCAAAATGAGCATGTCTGCAATTTCCCAAGACGCATTTAAACAGTGTGAATGGCAAACATCAGTTTAATACCTCACTATATTTAATATAATCATTCCATTTTCAGTCCTTTCATTTGCTTAGCTTTAAAGTTTAAGAGGAACAACCTCGATGTTATTTTAGAAGTAAGATACTTCAATGCATATCTTTTATTTTATACACTTTTCCAGTTTTATTTCACTACTAGTCTGTTGTTTTGTTTTGTTTATTGGTTCGCAGTTTCAATTATAATGATTCCACAATTAATTGAGCCTTCTGGTCTTGATTTCGGGGATCCCAGATGTATGTCTGAACTGGCCGCTGGAAATAAAAAATAAAAATAAAAACCGCCCTCCCTCATTCATTTGAAAAAAAAATTGCCTGAGAATCAATTCATTAATTTTGTTTGGCCTTAGAGTTGCTATTTTTTTTTTTTAATTTGGTCAAATGAGCATGTTAAATAAAAGTGTAATATTCTCAATCCATATATGTGGCAAATCCATTGCCAAGTGAGAATTAACTGCCAGCGCCAGAAACTGGAAATTCGCGACATTTTACTCTTTGCTCTATAATTCCACGGCATTTGCCACCCGAGGATGGACTGAATAAAGATTACACAAACAATGTGTGTTGAAATTTTTTTAGAATTGTGGTGGGACACGTTTATAAGGTCAAAAGGAATAATGCACACGTTTCCCCGAACGGACACCCCGAACTTAGGGGCGGGCGGTATGCTTTTCAATTCATTTAATTTTTCCGTTTTAGTATGCATTAACAAGCTATTGAAAATACACCATTTATTGTATTCTCTACCAACATTCCTACAGATAAGATTTTAGTCATCATATTCAAATAAAATTGTCATGTTGACAAGTTATGAAAACCACTAGCCCTGATCAGAAAATGCAGATAATTCGGGGGAAAACCTTGCGTGCACAAACAACCACGCGGTCAATACGTCATGCATGCATGCGTCTATTACTGGTATAATTTATAGGAATCGATTTTAAAAACCAGAGAGCTATGACATATATTGACAAGTATAGTATCTCAACAAACATGCTTACTGTAATTACTTCATTCAAGGGTGAAAGAGAAATAGAGTTTCATAAATAAATAAACATTGGAATACACAGCGGCGCCGTATACGCCAATTAAAAAAAGCGGAGAACCACGATACTTTTGTTTTCGCAACGGAAGTACATTCTCAGATATTCCCGTTTCGTTGAAGTGATGCGCTCTGGTGCCGTGTTTCCCTGAAAGCCGATTAATTTAGCACAATTCTAATCATCCCATGATCTCCCATATCTGATCTATTGCAAATCCACATAAACGAACCACGTGCTCGCTTTTATTCAATGTCCCAGATGTATAAACCATGCATGCATCATTAAATTTTTATTTTGTTATATATTCATTATAAAGTATTGTTTACGTATATTGCCACAAAAAAGTGAGTGAAACCCTTGATTGGGAGGTTGATAATCGCCGTTAATTTTGCGCACATCTGTATATCTCAAATGCCAGGTGCACGCGAATTACAATTACGTCAGCATTATTCAGAAATTGGATGCGAGGACTGTATAGCGATCGACATTGTTTGCTACATCGTAACTGTTTGAGTTAACATGATTGTGACATGTCACTTTCTCCTCGATATTCCCTTTCAATTTTATCCAAGGTCAATTGGCATGCTGCCGCGGTTTTGTATTTAAAGTAACTACGTATTGAAAGGATTTGCTGGCGAAAAATAACTTATCACGCACAAACGCTCTTTATTGTTCATTCTGAAGAAAATTCTGGCATAGATTTTGATACATTCAATGGACGGCAGTAAATTCCAAAAGGAGGTCCACATGGATGGATGTAGTCCGCATGTAATTCAAACCAAATAATAGTTTAAATTAATGTAAAAAAATATATTTGAACAAGAGAAAACAACATCACAATAACAAATATTTAAACATTGGCAAACAGTTCAAAGTAGGATGCGACAACAAACCATATTCCTTATTTTATAATCAGTCTTAAATGACAGGATGGTAATTCAATTCTCTAATGATGAGGCTGCCACGTGTGCACAGCATTCCAATGCTTTTTTCTCAAAAATGCACGTGCTGCCAAATCTAGATGGAGTCTGTTGTCGGCAACATCACACTTCTGTGTCGCCTAATAATTAACCCTTTACCCAACAGTAATATGACTAACGTCATTACCTCCAGCCAACAGAAATTTCTGGTGATGTCAAAGTTTTTGGGGAAAAACATGTATTATTACTAAATGTTATGTGGCTCTTGGTTTATGAAATTATGTTCATCTGTATGGATTTTTTCAGAGTTGTGAATCCCTCTCCCCAAGCATGATAGTATGGTGAATATTTAGTAGGTTTTATATTTATATTTTATAAAAAAAAATGTAATAAACAAACAAAAGGTAAGTTTTGTTTTATCAACAGATCAATGTGACTTTCAGTTTCAATTTCTCTGTCGGAAAACCATATCACGAAATTGGGTGATTTATTAATGTTTTAAGCAATGGCTACGTGGTGAAATGAAACATAAAATAAATCATCAAGTGGCCTATCAACTCTTGGATAGTTACGTGTAAATTCAGTTACAATTAACTGCATTATTAGTCCAAACTAGTCAACATTGTGCCATCGATTACAACACACATGTTTTTTTGTTTACTTCAATTTGGCGCACCGGTTTTTGACCTTGACATTGCAGTCAATACATTCGCACCGCACATACGTATCTTGTGCAATTAATAAATTAAACAATTCTTTCGTGCCTACATTGTATCTTACGATCGAGAAAAGTGCTTTCTCTTAGTGAAATTTTGAGCAATCATATTCAATATAAAATGACAAGACAGTGCCGATAAGTAATTCGCGGTAAATGCAGAACCATTCGGAATTGATTTGCGCACTTTCAATTTAAAAATAGCCGCGTTTGTCTCGTGAACTCTTGAATCATGTGTCCATTCCTTTGTATTTTTCTATTATAGTGTGGAGAATATACTCAAGATTATGTATTTGTCAATGCGCTTTAACAACATAATTTATTTGGGTACTAATCCAGGCAATCCCCGTGCCCACAATATTGGGCTGAATTGGCGTGACGTTTGGGACGTGTAACTGAAGAGAAAATCGAAAATGTTGTCGAACTTTCCTATCAAAACTTTATTGAATTCTCAAAATTGCTCACTCAGTGTATTAAAATAAAATATTATTCATATGATCTTGTGATGAATGAGGGAAAAAATCAAATCAAATGACAGTTTTATTTGAGAACATTTCTAGGGCCAAAAGAGTAAGAACAACACGGCGTCCTTAGTAACACCAACACTGCAACAGCGCAGGTGTCTTGGAGTTGACTCGGAACTGTATTTGCTTCGCTGGTCAAATCATGATATTGCAGGGTTTCCGCTAGGGGTAGGGGAATGGGGCCGGTAGCCGTCAAGGGGAAAAATCCAGGTAAAAGTAGCCTGTTTTACTTTTAGCACTGGTTGAACTACTTTCGTTATATCGGCCAATAGAATCGTGTGAGAGTAGAAACGGCAGATTGTTTTGTTCCATTTCTGCCCAAGTGCCAAGCTATCAAACTTTATACATGTACCTGTAACTTTAAAACTAGTAAATTTATTAGATATATATTAATTTACGAAGTACATGTACAGAAAACCAGTAATTTTAATCCCGAGTTAAACATGCTCGTTAATGTTAAAAGACTCACTGTGGAAGACACAGCAGATGTTTCGGATGCATAACGTAATCGGAATATATTAAGGCTGATTACATACAACCGCAACGTAACTAACCGACCTCAAAGGCATAGCTCCTAGCGATGTCAGTTCTGATCACTTCCTGTTTCAATTTAACAACGCGTACACTCACAAGATATAAAATAAATTCACCTTTTAAAATTCCTTAGTACTATTCCAACAAAATTCAGAAGTTTTAAACATCTTTATACCTTTATAGACATGCAGTATGTCCTGGGGTATGGCAGGAGGGGGGAACGGGGCCGTCAAGGGGACCCTGTGCCGGTATAGCGGAAACCCTGGATATTGGTCTTTTTAATTCAGTTGCATATTATTAATAGCTCAAAAACATAAAGAAGTCAAATAAATATTCTATTAGAAATAAAAATAAAGTTTGTAAATAAAAATCTGTAGAATAAAACTATATTAGATGGCTGTACACAGATCACAATTGCGAGTACATTGATTTAGTCGACTTGAAAAATAGCACCGCGACGACGCAGTTTTCGTTTTATTACGATTTTATTATGAAATGTCGATTAAATTGTACAAAATCTACCACAAAACCCAACAAAAACATAAATAGTAATAATGTAACATCCATGTTATTGTTTACATTAAAAATAAAGATAATTTTGTTGTGTTATAATGCAATATTTTTGTTGTAAACTATGACCGAAAAAAAATCCAAAAACTCCGGGCGCTCTGTGGCTTTCTGGACGCTACGCGGCCAGGCACTCTGGGGCTCTCTGTACGCTAAAGGGTTAACAGCGGGAGCCTTTTCTAATCAGGATGGTTTATGACACCTTGATTTTATGACAGTTTACTGGTGGGACGTTGACTACTTAAAAGATTATCACACCTTGTCACCAGACAGATTAGCCCTCAAACATATAACAGATCGTCTGGAGGACCGTATTTAGACAATGGCCTCAATCAAGCCTCATTTATGGTGCCCTCTTTGTGTTTTTCAACATCATTCAAAGAACGGCAAGTACACCGCGGCCGAACGGCAACTACACCGCGGCCGATGAAAGTTTTAGTTTCCGATTCGATTCCCTTTTTTAGGAACCGCCGGCAGTCCATCGTACATTCCTTCTTTTATATTGTTTGTATATTTCGCTATTCATAACACTGAAATTAATCGCTATGTTCATTCTAATGAACTCACATAATATTATAACCATAACATCTCCGAGAACTGTGCTGGTAATGGTATTCAATTACATCAGCAGATGCCTCAAACAACAGCGACAGTGCAGTTAACCAGCACCCAGCCAATAGGCCATATTACAGAAAACTTCCACTCATGTTATTAATATTAGGTTACCTAATTTAGGTACGATTAATCGATTATAGTCGATTATTGACGATCAATTATCAAAATCGATAATCATGGCACCTCTACCCAGTGGCCAGTTCCGCAACTGTTACGCTTAGATTTTGCTTCGCTGTGGCCGTTTTAATTAGGACTTGGAAACAAGTTTATGAGTGTACAATTCAAGTAGCCTGATATAATTCAAGTTGAGGGTAACTACAATCTGCACATGCGTGTAGTTTTTACAACTAACCAATTCCAATTTGTTACACATGCGTACTGTTAATTTCCTGATAGTCATGCAGGTTGCAGAATCATGTTTGGTGACATGTGCCATGCGCGGTAATTTACACGGGACGCATGTAGTCATGTGATATGTTAGCTCCTCCTACTTAGGCCATTAACAACATTTTGTCAACATGTTTTCCGACTGGATTTTTGGATTGTATAATTACGGAATTATACACACTTTCTGGTAGGTGTCAGAGTTTAAGTTAATATAGATTGCAATATTGTTAACATTAATGACTGTTAGTTGATTCACTAAATTAAGTGTATTTTTTAAAATTAGCTACTCGCCCATGCTGAAGACCAAGGGCGATCTGACTTTATCTGAGCATTAAGTTCATCAAGTCAGGTCTGACTACCCTGTCACATGATATTACGCGAGACTGATGTGCATTTTATGTATACAGGACTGCAAACAGTGTGCATCTATGCATAAAATGTTTCGTTTCGACAACGACCCCATTAGCCATGGATGGGGGCAAATTGACCATGGAGGAAAGGTACCCAAAGAGGGCCCAACTACCCCCCCCCCCCCCCCCCCAATCGAAAACCCTGTTTCACTGCACGTGTCGAAACAGGGCAGGTTTATTATTAACACATTTGTCTTATACTCTTACTAAAAAATATGAGGCCGGTTTTAGGGGCTTAATTATGTAATTATGTGATAAAACTGCATTGATTGAAAATTGACTCTTATAGAGATAGAAGAACAAGTGCGGAGCCTCCAACAGAAAAGAAGTCAGCTTGCTGCAGGTGGTGCAGCCGAGGAAGTACATGTAGAGAAGGAAGACAATCGTGTTGGACTTGGCTCTGAGGGACACTACGACACTGACATTTATGGACTATCTGTTGGTGACAAATATGCTGACTATGTTACCTCCATCGCCCCTAATGAGGAACAGGATGTGAGTATCTTTTTTTCTACACATTCTAGTCGATCAACCCTTTTATGACTGGAGCTGTGTTGGTGCAGCATTAAAGACTCTGTGCCAGTGCTTTCTCTTATATAAGCGAGTCTCCCATATGGAGCTTCACATATGTATGAGAATGCACTGGCTTACAATATCGAGGTAAATATTGTCAGGCCAATGCATTCTCTTATATATGCGAGACGCACCAGTCATGAAGAATTAATTTACAGGAAAATATTTTCATTTGAATTGAAATTATTGCCTGTTCTTACTGGAGCTGTAGTATAGTTCATTTTTAAACCAATTTACAGCACTCGACCAATTAAATCGCTCAAATCCATACTATACAGACCCTCTCAAAATAAGTGTCCCTTTTAACGTGATCGTAATGCGGTCGTAACATCAACGCAACGCGCTCGTTGCGTTGATAATGCGTTGGCGATACGTTACGACCGCGTTGAAAATCAACGGACCGCGTTGAAGTTTAACGCAGACCGCATTGAAGTTTAGCGCAGACCGCGTTTACGTTAAACGCGTTGCATTAATGATCAACGGCTTCAACGCACACACGTTGAAGATTGCAATCACCGCGCCGAAAAGTAAACATTTGGTTTTATACCAATCAATTTTTGTTTTATTTACAATCACCTATGACTAATTTAGTGTCATTTTCCCACTCTCTGAAAACCGAAAATCACATATCTACGCATTCGTTCCAAATAAGGCAATTTATTTGCAACTTTTGACTCGCGTTAGACATTTTTGTGATATATACAGGTACAATGTGTATGTATCAGTGTATCGCACGGAGCGGTCATGTGGTTGTGTTTCCCAATGTATGGAGTAAAACACTACGCACGAATGTATTGCCATAAATGTCCGCTACAGAACTGCTGGAGAGTGAATATATGTACACGTCGTTGCAAACAGAACGAATAATACATGTAATAGGCTTAGTAGCAGTAAATAAATCACAATTGACCTAAATTCTGCTTTTGTAGTTGACGAAATCAGAATAACTTAGTCAACTTTACCAGTTTCAAAATGCGCAGTACATGTATAAGCATGACGTCTGTCATTTCCAAACTTTCCCTGCACCAGTATGTCAGTCTCCGTTCAGGAAATGAATCTGACCAATTAGAAGATCAATTGTCAAATATGGGTGGAGTTGCAGAAAAATTATGTGGTGGAGGTTTGTGTGTGGGTTTTTTTTTAGCGGGACATGGAATTACCGTACGTATTTTGTCTGGCATCGGGTAATGAAATGGGTATGCCATTATGTGTAGACTTGTTTTTTATGTTTACCCATACCATAGAATGGTAAACATAATGTCGACGTCCGGATTGACCACTCGTCGTGCGTGCGTCTGTCTGTCTGTAGACACTTTACGCATGGTGCGATAACTCAAAATTTTTATATTTGATCGGAACCAAATTTTGTATATGATTTTCTCAGACCGAAATACAGATCGAGTTCGAATATGGGTTTGATCCGAGTTTTTTTTACGGAGTTATGGTCCTTTTTCGACTTCGAATTCACGCATGCTGTCATAACTCAAACAATTTTTATCTGATCGGAACCTAATTTGGTATGCGAGTTTCAGAGCCCAAAATACAGTTCGAATATGGGTTTGATCCGATTTATTTTAAAGGAGTTATGACCCTTTTTTCAAAAATAAAATTAAAAAAACAAAAATCCGATGCTATAACCGAAGTATATTTTGTCCAATTGTGTTCATATTTGATATGTAGGTTTATGATGACACGCCCCTCATCTGTATAGTTTTTGGTATTGATTGGTTGATCGGTTTAGAAAATAATTAACCCTTTACTCACATGCTATCCAATGCAATAAGTTGAACATATTTCTTCTGGTCTGCCTCATATTTCTTACCTAGGTTTTTCTTAGCATGTTCTCCATCTGTATGGTTTTTGGTATTGTTTAATTAACCATTTCACTCTTATGTTTACTTAGAATTCACCCAAGCTGCTATGACTCAAAACATTTTTCTTCTGATCAACACCAAATTTGGTATATGAATTTATCACCCCCTATATACAGATCGAGTTCGAATATGGGTTTGATCCGATATATTTTTAACAGAGTTATGACCCTTTATAATTCAAGTAATTACTGCTGGGAATTTGAAGAGACGATATCTCACAGACCATGTGTGTTATTGAAATGAGTTAATTATCACTATGGACATTAGATAAGGCATGCTATAAAGCCTGATAGTGGTACCACTGGCTGCAAATTTGTTTACAATGTCAAATTGATTGATGGCTATCTGGTGGTGTTCTGTTTTCTGTGCAATATTAAGTTAACCCCTTTGTTGAAACAGGTTCATTACATTAGATAATGTACACGCTATAGGACACCTATTATAAAATATTAAATTGGAACAGTCCATTGTTACTTTGTAGGGATGTTTTATAGACATTGTTGTTTACAGACACTGTTGTCTTATCTTAGACAAAAATTAATCCACACATTCCTTAGTTCCATGATATGATGTCATTGAAAATGATTAACCCTTTACCCAACAAACCGGCCAAAACCGGCCAAATAAAGCTTCAACAGCCTAAAATATCGTCGGTCTGTCTCAATAGAACCATACAAATATGGATATCATTGGAACCGGCTCCTTGACCACATTGTGATAGTTACAGTTATGCCCTGTGCCAATGCATTCTCTTATATATGCGAGTCGACCATAGGTCGCCTCGCATATATAAGAGAATGCATTGGCCTAAAAAAAATATTATTTTAACACTTTTTACCATTTTTAGTCAAGTTTTTTTTCAAAACTCGACTTATAGTTTGATGGGGGACGGTGGGCGGGCGGGCGGCGGACTGGCGGGTGGGCGGCGTGTTTTGCTTATAACTCAACCGTTTATTGACGGATTAAAAAAATATTTGGTGTGTGAGTACATATCCATGCACGTAAGCTGCAGACAAAAAAATCGGGTTCGTCCGCACATTTATTACAGAGTTATGGCCCTTTGAATTTTCAGCTCGTTAGCGCGATAACTTCAACAAACGTTATCCGATTTGATTGAAATTTGGTATATAGGTGTCTCCCAAGAATATCTCGGATGAGTTCGAAAACCGGCCTGGTCCGATAAAATTTGATAGAGTTATGGCCCTTAATTAGTCATTTTTCACGAATTTTCAGCTCGTTAGCGCGATAACTTCAACAAACGTCCTCCGATTTGTTTAAAATTTGGTATATAGGTGTCTCCCAAGAATATCTCGGATGAGTTCGAAAACCGGCCTGGTCCGATAAAATTTGATAGAGTTATGGCCCTTAATTAGTCATTTTTCACGAATTTTCAGCTCGTTAGCGCGATAACTTCAACAAACGTTATCCGATTTGATTGAAATTTGGTATATAGGTGTCTCCCAAGAATATCTCGGATGAGTTCGAAAACCGGCCTGGTCCGATAAAATTTGATAGAGTTATGGTCCTTAATTAGTCATTTTTCACGAATTTTCAGCTCGTTAGCGCGATAACTTCAACAAACGTTATCCGATTTGATTGAAATTTGGTATATAGGTGTCTCCCAAGAATATCTCGGACGAGTTCGAAAACCGGCCTGGTCCGATAAAATTTGATAGAGTTATGGCCCTTAATTAGTCATTTTTCACGAATTTTCAGCTCGTTAGCACGATAACTTCAACAAACGTCATCCGATTCAACTAAAATTTGGTATATTTAAGTGTCTTCCAATAATATCCTGGACGAGTTCGAAAACCCGCCTGGCCCAATAAAATTTGATAGAGTTATGGCCCTTAATTAGTCATTTTTCGTGAATTTTTAGCTCGTTAGCGCGATAACTTCAACAAACGTCCTCCGATTTGTTTAAAATTTGGAATAGAAATACTTGCCAAGAATATTTCGGACAAGTTCGAAAACCAGCCTGGCCTGATAAAATTTTATGGAGTTATGGCCCTTAATTAGTCATTTTTCGATTTTACCTATTAATTAGTCTACCGATACTGATGCACACCAATTGGCGGTAGCCACCGGCGGTAAGCCACCGAAAACGAGACACTGCATCTCTGATGCCACCTCTTGTTTCTTACATTCTTTAACAATTTTATAATTTTTAATGTGTTAAGCCAATGCATTCTCTTATATATGCGAGGTGACCTATGGTTGACTCGCATATATAAGAGAATGCATTGGCACAGGGCCGTTCTGTTGGGTAAAGGGTTAACCCTCTCCACACATCATATGGTTTTGATGCTTTTCATTTGATCATTTTCCTGTATTATGTCCAGGTTGATGGTGATCCACTTTTGATTTGCATGGATTTGGGTTTTAAATTAAACCATTCCATAGACACATATTATGCGATAAACAGATATAATATTATCCCTTTCACTTTGATCCAGGTTCAGTAAGGGTTTCAATAAATCACCAATTGAATATATATACATCATTAGAGGAAAAGTCTTTTTTTGAAATTCCCTCAATTGCATTTGGGTTCCAGGGTAATATTAATGGTGCTGGTATTCTTGAGACTGACTTATTGTATGGGTTTCTAAATCCAATGACATGCTTTTTATAGACTATTTTGTGTTTATCAGTTCATTAGTTTGGGTAAGACTAACTCCATTCTATCCGATTTGATAACTCAAATATTTCCATTGATTATGTTTTACATGTAGTTCTTGGCATAGTTGATGGGAACACACCCCTAACCTGCATAGTGAGGGTCATTTGGTTTATTTGCTTAAAAATATTAACATCCTACACCAATCCTGTTGACACAAAGTGATAACTAAATATTTTTTAACACGATCACTATATTATGTGTGAATTGTTGAAACTTTTGCACTCATGAAAAGGTTGGTGTAAGGATTTATAAAATTTGTAAAAATAGCTAATCGCTATCGCCAAGGTATGGGTTAAACATCTGCCAATCGTGATCGGCCTCTCGTTAATTTAATTGTTGCTATTTTACGATGTATTTACATGTATCAGCGGAATGACGACGAATTTCTGAGAATACTGTAAATAAATGTGCTAAAGGTAAAATGCACAGGGGTTGTGCAACTTTTTTATTTTATTATATTATTTTTGAAAATAATATCATAAAATAAAAAAAATTTGATGTTCCCGGACCCCTGTGTGTAAAAGATATCATTGCATGTTTATTTTGGTGTGGTTATTATGCACAACGCATGCCGTTTTATTCCTAATGTAACTATATACATGTACATGTATCATACCATGAACTTAAGGTTTCTATAATTGACATACCGGTATCTGTTATCGAGTTATCATATCCTCACAAAGACTCTTGGCGTACAGATAATTGACCTTTAATCGGATGTGACGCTGAATATTAAATATTCAAAAATATATGTACATGTACATTGCGACGTGAACTCAAGAGTGTTTTGTTTGTTAGAAATCTCAATTGCATCTCTATTAATCGTGCAGCGCGATCTACATTTATTTATTAGCTTTTCCGGAAAAATTCTAATTGAAATGTAAAACATTTCACACCAATCAATCATGCATTATCCATGCCTCCCACCACGCAAAAAAACATTGTATTATGTTGGCAACGTTCCGTTTCGTTGACGGTTATCTCGACCACGTGTGTTGCGTTGACGGTCTGACGGTCATGCCGACCGCGTTATGTTGCCCTCTGCGGACCTCATTCTGCATGGCCTCATCTGCTATGGGAGACATAGACTCAGATTGAAGTTCCCAAATGGTGAATATTGTGATGTACACCCATTGGGGACCTCAATTATGCCATGTGTCGTCTGCCAATTTCGGGATATAGAGAAACTAAACTCTAAAAAAAGAAATAGAATCTATTTGATGAAGTATCTGTAGAAATTTGATAATATAGAAACTTTCCAGAGAAGATTAGGCCTGAGCAGAATGAGCTCCACAGAGGGTGAATTTAGTGATGCTAGCCTGTAATCAAATGTCACAATTGCGACAATAAACCAGTTTATTCTGTAGAAGACATGATATTTGTTCTGAAAATCACATTAGTTGTCAATTTAAAGTGGTAATGTAATGTGAAAAGAGACATTTACCACAGAGAGCTTTCCGATGAATGGCAACAAGCCATATTTCTGACTAAATCCTGAAAAATTACCCATAATTCTGCTGTCGTTAAGGAGTCGATTTTTTAGGGCATTACTGTACGTGATTTGTTCTAACCTGTATTTGATGGGGTATTTTCAGGATGAGGACGACTACACAACCATTCCAAAGAGGTCCAATTATACAGCACCTCTCAACTTTCTGAATGACACAGCCAACGATAAGGTTTGTTTTCTTCAATCAAATTAACCCTTTACCCAACAAACCGGCCACAACCGGCCAAATAAAGCTTCAACAGCCTAAAATATCTTCGGTCTGTCTCAATAGAACCATACAAATATGGATATCATTGGAACTGGCTCTTGACCGCATTGTGATAGTTACAGTTATGCCCTGTGCCAATGCATTCTCTTATATATGCGAGTCGACCATAGGTCGCCTCGCATATATAAGAGAATGCATTGGCCTAAAAAAAACTTTTTTTTACCATTTTTTCTTACATTATTTAACAATTTTATAATTTTTAATGTGTTAAGCCAATGCATTCTCTTATATATGCGAGGCGACCTATGGTCGACTCGCATATATAAGAAAATGCATTGGCACAGGGCCCTTCTGTTGGGTGAAGGGTTAAGGTATCGGCTAAGGCCTAAAAAAGGGCTTCTATTTCTGCTAACAGAATGAAAAAAATTAGGGTCAGTAGGCAGGTATAAAACTTTCCTTTCTTTTTTACTACCAATATTTAGCAATTATTTCTTCAGTATAATGCCCACTAACAATTTAGAAACCTAGCATCAGCTGGCTGGTCAATAAACTGCATAATGCAACAGTCGAACTCATTCACAGAACATTTTCTTTCTTGCCATATGGTCTGGCTGCGTTTTACGTTGAAATTTGCCAGATCTTATTATATTATATTAGTCCGAATCAG
Source organism: Siphonodentalium dalli (assembly GCA_032622095.1). Classification (NCBI taxonomy): domain Eukaryota; kingdom Metazoa; phylum Mollusca; class Scaphopoda; order Gadilida; family Siphonodentaliidae; genus Siphonodentalium; species Siphonodentalium dalli. Next base: position 124,724,109 of record CP136068.1, on the reverse strand, counting down.
TAGCTATTGCGACCTTTCACAGAGAAATCCCGCGTTATGACCTTTTTTTGTTGTATATTTTTCATTGTGAACACCTTTGTACACAGAGATGGCGAAAATGTTGTCTCTGTCCATCATATTATAGGGGGAGACAGGGTTCGTACACGGGTCTGGAATCCTGGAAAAGTTATGGAATTAGAAAATTTTGATTCAATACCCTTGAAAAGTCTGGAAAATGGGACCTTTTTTCACCCAACTATGGGAAAAGTCTTGAAAATTAGCTACCCCGAGATTCAAGGTCTTGAAAAGTCATGGAATATCCCAAGGCCAAATTCTTAGGTAAATAAACGCTGTTACTTTCCGATCTTATCGTGTAAGCTTGCAATACCATCTTCATAGTCATAGTTGAACTACACGTTTTACGGTACGCCGAAACACGAATTGTCTCCCTTACCGGAACTCCTGTTTGACCGCTAAATATATCAGAATTTGACCTAAATAGTAATACATTATGTAGTAAACAAATATTACTGGAAACTGTCTTCCGTGACAAATGGGTCACAGATACGCGGTTTGAAGCATGGATAGATCGGGTACCAGAGCACCGGATGAAGGCGAAATGCCGACTTGTGTTAAATCCGGAAAGTTAATAGATATTGCCAACATGGGGGAAGCGGCACTCATCAGCCACACTAAATCAAAAACTCACAACGATGGCATAACAAACATGAAAAGTAACGGCACGAAGATGATGTGCTTGAACATTAAACTCTGGGTATATCTGTTTATGATTTATTGTTCATATCAGCTCAATTAGTTAAATGCATCTTTGCAGATAAAGGGCTCATTTTAACTAAAGTATATGTGTGCTCTGTTTAAACAACCTGGAAATTTATATATTGGTCTTCCTATTGTTTAGCTAGGTACGAGGTATGGAAAAGTTATGGAATTTTTTCACTGAAAAGTCTTGGAAAATTTGTCCGAAAGTCTTGAAAAAGTATGGAAAAGTTATGGAATTTTACTCTCAGCTAGGTGTATGAACCCTGGGAGAGTACTCACTAATTAACATGGTTGTGACAAACATGTTAACTGTCCTCTATGGGTTGAAGATAAATAAGAGTCAATAATAAATAATGTTGTCATTCCTTTTTGTGCTTGCTTTAAGGTACTCAATCATATCAGACAGTCCCCATAACATCAAGTTACAACAACAACAACATTTCTTCAAAATACGCTTTAGTTATCAGCATCAATTAATTACAACAAAAACCTTTTAATAAAGACTGTCAACTATGGTATAAAATTTCCCAAAAAGTTTTATTTATCAACATGTTGTTCAAAGATATATGGCCCTATAATCACTTTATTATCATAACATTAGGCGATATTACTCCTTGATTTTAGAGTTATCCATCTTCATCTGCAATTTGGTCGGTTTGTTGAATATTTGCCAGGTGGAAAAAGTACATATCTCGAGAAATAACAGATTTCAAAAATTTATATCTGATCACTCTGAGCTTTGATGAGCGGATTCCTCGAATCGAATCAAATAATTTGTATCCCGAAGCTAAAGAAATAGTAATTTAGGGTGTTTAATCGGATAAAGCATCTTTAAGACTCTTAACCCATTCTATACAAATTACTCCATATCTAGTGGTTCTCTTCGGAAATGTTCAGATAATAAAAATAAAATAAAAATGATGTTGTTGTTGTAATTGTGGCCCGTAAGAGATACACTATTGAGTTCGGTAGCCCAGTGGTTACAGGTTGTGATCCTTGGGCAAGGTCGCTTGTACTGTGGTCACGTCATACCTAGACAAGAAATAGGGACCTGGCTGGTGGGTAACTGACTAAGCATAAACCACTCTGGTGAAGCACCTGTAAAATTACAGCAGACATAAGACTCGGCATTACTCAACAGCTGGGGTAATAATGAGAAGCGCTTAGGTTCCGCTGGCAATAGCCTGGTATAGGAGATAGTCATAAGTGCTATATAAACACCACTATTATTATTATTTATATTATCATAAAATGATTATGGATTGAAGTCTAAGCCTTGATATGCTTTCTTTTCAGGACTATGATCCTCTGGCAGATCGGCGGCCACAAAAGGTCACGGATAAGGAAAATGAGTATCAAGCACGAAGGCGTCAAATGATAATTTCCCCAGAAAGAGCTGACCCGTTTGCCGATGGTGGGTATTTCTCCTTGAATATCTTCAATATATCTATTTATTATCTTGACCAATTAAATGCCCACATTTGTTGAGCCGTAATGATTTTTCAAGTGTTGTCGGATCTAATGTTCTCTTTTCAAATTTATGTTCACACATCATCATGTGAATACAATTTTAATTCAAAACATTTGAAGTACTTTTGAAAGTTGCTATTTGAAAACACTTGCCTTCTCATTGGCTCAACAATTGTTTATAAAATATGGGGGAGTATTTTATTTGCTCAAGACATACAGTGATATATCTGTATACTTATAGGTCTATTTGGTCATATATTAACCCTTTACCCAACAGAACGGCCCTGTGCCAATGCATTCTCTTATATATGCGAGTCGACCATAGGTCGCATCGCATATATAAGAGAATGCATTGGCTTAACACATATTAAAAATGATAAAATTGTCAAAGAATGTACAAAAATATTATAAAAATTGTTAAAAAATGTAAAAAAAAATGGACCAATGCATTCTCTTATATGTGCGAGGCGACCTATGGTCGACTCGCATATATAAGAGAATGCATTGGCACAGGGCATAACTGTAACCATCACAATGTGGTCAATGAGCCGGTTCCAATGATATCCATATTTGTATGGTTCTATTGAGACAGACCGAAGATATTTTAGGCTGTTGAAGCTTTATTTGGGCGTTTTTGGCCGTTTTGTTGGGTAAAGGGTTAAAGGGGTACTGTACACTAAATTCGGCTATTTATGGGAACATTTCATTTTATACCCAACAGAATATATGCAACAAACGAATGAATTTGAGCCATGGATTAGTGCAATATTATACACTCATGTGCTCCATGAACGATGCAAACAGCATGGTAATTATAATTACAATGTTGTTTGCATCGTCCACAGAGCACATGGGTGTATTTTGCACTATTCCTTGGCTCAAATTAATTCCTTTGTTGCATATATTCTGTTGAGTACAAAAGGAGATGTTCCCATTAATGGCCGGATTTAGTGTACAAACCTCTTTAAAGACCACCAATGCATTCGCAATGTGAATAGAATTTTTTTGAATGAACGTTAATAATGTGAACAACTTTTCAAAACTACCGCAACAGTTGTAAGTAACATATATTGTTCAAATTCCAACACAGTCTCCCAATAACAACATGCAGCTTGAAGTGGCGTAGGTGTTCATCGCTTTTTGTGAAGTGGACACCATGCACAGAGCGCGTGCACCCAGTCGGTGACACGGTTGCTGATTTCTCTGCTCTACCCATCGTGAATGCCTTCACTAGTTTTGAGGTAGTATATCTAGAAAATACACAGGATTGGTATCTTGTAGCTAGGTATTCTTACTTGTTGTGGGTCATGATGCGCAAGGATCGACTGGCACAAACAAGAAACATAACCTTTTTATCGGTCTGCTATTGCATTAGCCAAGGAAAGCTGATAGAATTTCATTGGTGCTCTACCCATCGTGAATGCCTTCACTAGTTTTGAGGTAGTATATCTAGAAAATACACAGGATTGGTATCCTGTAGCTAGGTATTCTTAATTGTTGGGGTCATGATGCACAAGGATCGACTGGTACAAACAATAGACATAACCTTTCTATCGGTCTGCTGTTGCATTAGCCAAGGAAAGCTGATTGAATTTCATTGGGATTTTATTCTAGATTAATGATAATGAGAAATATATACCTTTTGCTATGAGTTCCTGGGCCAGCAAACTTTTCCATAATATTATTTAGTAATGCTCTAAAGGGTGAATAATATTAATCTAATGCTCTAAGTAATCGACTTCTTAACCACAACAGAATTATGGGTAAATTTTCAGGATTTAGTCGGAAATATGGCTTGTGGCCATTCATCGGAAAGCTCTCAGGGAGAGCTTTCCAATGAATGGCCACAAGCCACATTTCTGACTAAATCCTGAAAAGTTACCCATAATTCTTCTGTGGTTAAGAAGTCGATTACTTAGAGCATTACTGTATGTTCTCCTATGGTTATCTGTGTGTGCCTTATATAATTACACTGATATTCCCTTGGATTTCCTTGTAAAATTGTTTCGCCATTCACTGAAGAGGTACTCCGTTATAGTTTGGGAAATCAAAGTCTTTAAGTCCACTCTTCTTTTTTGCCAGATGCCTCATCTGTGTGTTTTCAGAGTATAGTGCCTGAATACTATGGAAATCCTGTTAAAATAGAAGCACATGACATATTATGCATATGGAGGTTCATGTCTTCATTGATCATTGGGTGTCAATTAGTAGGCATGTCAGCAGGGTGTGAATATATGAATAAACTGGTTTCCATAAACATGATTAACGATTCGTTAATTATTATTAATTTGAGTCGGATAATCCAGTACTGAGTCATTCTGTCTGTTGCACCAAGCATCGTTGAGAAACCAATGTCAAATATAGCATAAAATAACTTTGATAAAAGGATAACTTTATATTCATATTCAAATTTTAAAATAATCCTTCTTTAATGCTCACCATACATTTGTGTGGTATGGGACGGGACGTACACAGAACTCAACCGGCATCTTAATAGGGAATCTTTCATCAAACTTGTTGTAAATTCCATAATTATGGCTTCGCATTTTACTCTTGTCTTCTTGTGAAGTGCAGTCATGCACCATTTACAATCATGTTAGATAAAAGTTTCTCAATCTAGATGCACATTGCAATATGTCTGAGATCACTCTTTCAGTAATTTTTGCGTAAATTAGCCCCAGGATTTGTGAAAAATTTGCAAGCAGTATTTTTGGCTTTGGTGAAGAACTGACTTAGATACGCCGGAAATCACCTTGGCAATCTCATTACAATGTTACCCATTTCCAACTCGGGGATAGTCATTTAACCCTTTCATGACTGGAGCTGCGCTGGTGCATCATTAAAGATCCTGTGCCAGTGCATTCTCTTATATGCAAGTCTCCCATAGGGAGCCTCGCATAATATATTAGAGAATACACTGGCTTACAAGGTGAATGTAAATATTGTTAGGCCAATGTATTCTCTTATATATGTAAGGCTTCCTATGGGAGACTCTCATATATAAGAGAATGCATTGGCACAGGGTTTTTGCAAAATTTCAGGAATCTCCAGTCATGGAAGTGTTAAGCAATTATGGACAATATCGATAAATCTTATTTTCTGTCACACGTTTAACAAATAGGCTATCGGCTGTACAGCTTTACAACATTTTGTCAGATCGTAGAATCCACCAAGTGTAAAATAGGTTATTCTACATATATCAGATGGAAATATTCTATCCAATTCTGCCTATCTTAAAAATGAGAAATTTTACTAATAACGGTTTAACATAACCCTGGTTAGAAAAATAAAATAAAAATATGCTTACAAAATTATTTGTTTGTCACCCGATATCAACTGACATTTATTCTAACAAAAAGCTATCTTTAGTTCATTCCTAATCAGGTTGCAAGTTCCTGTATTTCCTTCGTGTCCATTCTCCCGAAAAAGTTAATATCAGATATGGGTGGTATTGGGGAGATGAATATCTATGTTAGAAAACCTATTATACAAATTTTCAAAGCCAGAAATACATTGAAAAGAAAAGCTGAGAGAAAAAACCTAAATATTTATACTTTTGAATTATCATTTATTTTGAATTATAGAATGTAACTACCCTATTTCTGGCATCTTAAGACTCTGCGGTAAATGTGAGCAAGATCAAGATATGATGATAAAAGTTTGAAGAATAGACTAGGGAGATGGGAAGAATTAACAAACAATCTAGTGTGACGATTATGTTATCATATTTATAGTTGAACATATTAATGTTTTGTGTAGTTCGATGACACCAAGCAGACAGCCTCTAACCACGTATCAATTTTCCTTTTTCTAGCTCCTACAAAGATTCTGCCGACGGTTTGCAAGGAACAAGTTTCTGTAATTAGTGTTCATCAAATGGACCATCACTGATCATCAGAACCTTATACTCCCCATTACTCAAATTTCCCTTTTAAATTCCGATCAGAATAATTTTTACTCGGTATGAAAATTTTCAGCACCCATTGACTGTTATGTTTAGGTAGAGTGTGACTCATATTAATTGATGTATTCAATAATACATATAAATAAAATCGTTTAAATGGATAAATATTATATGACTATTTACACTGTAAAATTTCTAGTCCAGCGAAGATAATAATTTAATTGAGTCTTTAATTTTGTATGGATATTCAATGATTTGTAAATGTTCGCATTCATAATTCAAGAAATTTTTACACATAATTTACCCTGCCTCCCCCCTTCGGTTTAGTTCCCTGGTTATGCATACTGCTTGGTTGTTCATTACTGTACTACATGTCTTAAGACTAATTTTAGGCTTGGAGAAGATAATATTACCTGTGGTGGTAATGTGCGGCTGCTGACGATGAGTATAACGTACGTACACATGAACTGACCTTGTCATTCATGTACCAGGTGCATAAAATGACTCACAACCAAGTTCTTTCAACAAAAGCTGTAATTATGATTTTTGTGTGCAAATTTGAAAATTTTGAATCTTTCGGAAATAATTCTTGTTTTAATTAAGTACATGTAATATGCAGTTATAACCAAAAAGTTTGAAGACAAATTCTTTTAACATTTAGCACGATATAGTAAATGTATTTTCAAAATTTTCAGTTACGACTAATACACTTAATAGAAACAAGATTTATTTCTTATAATTTAATCCCATGATTGATAAAAAATATCTAGTTTTCCTGATATATTAGAGGATAAGTTCTTTGCAAGCAGCAATTATGGGAACAGACACTTATCAATCACACATCCAATTGAAGAGAAATTGAATTTTCATTGTTCAGTCAATTGAAATTAACAAGGCTGGCATCTTTCCAAACAGGTGTGAGCTGTTGTCTGGAAAGTAGTTCGCACACCTGCGCTTCTTTCTGGAAGACTGATTGAAACTGATTAAGTGACAACCAATAATTATTATCGTTTTATAGTATTCCGTGAACTGGCAGCTTAAAACAAAATAACCCTTTCATGACTGGAGCTTCCTGAAATGCCAATGCATAGGGCGCCTTGCATATATAAGAGAATGCATTGGCCTAACAATATTCACCTTGCACATATAAGAGAATGCTCTGGGACAGGGTTTTTAATGCTGCACCAGTGCAGCTCCCATCATGAAAGGGTCAATGAACTATTATCAAAGATATCATACTTCATGTTATTCTTATATGACAGATTCGATACCAGTCTGATTAAAATGTAGTCTATTTCACAAGTATTGGACAAGCTACGTATCCTATAGTCTGAAACATTTCAACACTCTTCCTATTACCGACATTATAAATAGCTTTCCCTGGCAATCCCTGCAGTAGGATGTCACCCCACACATTTGCATTAAATATAGTTTTATGATTGACAGATCTGCGTTCTGTTTCATTTTCATGAATAAAAAATACGGTGCTAACTGTTGAAATTCTTGGAAATATGTAATTCTATTCTCCTTGCTTGGTATTAACGGTCAATTCTGGATGCTTTTTAGTGTTTTAATTAGTTTTCGTAAATGTAGAAATTTGCAAATGCTGTGTGAAATTAGCAACGTGACAGATAATTTATTATGCTAATTTTATCTATATGACAAGCAAGCCTTGAAATAGGGTGTCTGTCATTTGCAGAATGAGGTCCCCAGTGGGTGAATTTAGTGATGCTACCCCGCATAGCGGGCTTGCATCACCACATTCACCCTCTGGGGACCTCATTTTGCTTATACCTTAGCAGAATGAGGTCCCCAGAGGGTGAATTTGGTGATGCTAGCCAGCTATGCGGGGTAGCATCACTAAATTCACCCTCTGGGGACCTCATTCTGCAAATGACAGACACCCTATTTCAAGGCTTGATGACAAGGTTTACTGGAATCATGTTGCTGTATAGGAATTCTGACAAACTTCTGATTGGCTTCATCGCTTTACCATGGAATGTTGTGATTGACTGACACTGACATAATGCTTCTTGGAAACAATGGGATTCTCTGCTATTTGTTTCAGTCTATAGAAAGTGTACCTTGTTCAATAGTCTGTATTTTAATTAGACAAATCAGATACAATGAATTGATCTCATGTAGATTGCAATTGTAGTTCTGAATATCTATTTCAGATGAAAATTGGAATCAGTTACAATTGAAAGAACTTAGCTGAAGTCATGAGAGGAAATCATTGCAGGATGTCTGGAATTGTTAAATCAATAAATTTTGTTCAATTATCTCATGAAGTTGGCAACATTTGGACCAAATAAATAAAATACTGTGTTCTCAGGCACCTCCCTCATCACACAAGAAGACCTCATAAAATACTTTTACAACTGTTGAATTAAAATTGCATTAATGCTTTTCATAATGAAAAGTGTTATTTTTTGTACCCAACAATCTGCCTGCTGGAAAGTTTGGGTCATAAAATGTGGGAAGAAAAACCTGCTTGTTTTGGCTACAAAATAACTATAAAAACCTGCTGGCCTGCCCACAATTGTTTGAGAACACAGCTATTTATTTTAGTGGCCTTGGGACAACTTGCGACATCCATAAACGAAGATTTTCTCTCTGAATTTTCTCTTTGATTGAGCATATCTGTTTTCAAGTCAGAATAAATCTTTGCAAAAGGTACACTAACTGAACATAATAAATAAATAAGCTTCCCGAATCACTGAACTTATCTTTATAGATAGTGTATCTCATCCTGGCAAGTTTTATATAGATACCAGGGTATACAATAATATATATGAATCGAGGACACCTGGCCGAAAAATCTATCAATTAAAATTGGTGTTATTTCAATTTTTTCTCATATTATGCTTAATAACAGTAAAAGGGGTGCTATTTTTAGAACAGAAATATCAGGCGATCTCGCAGAAATGTTTGGAGCATAGCAAGAGGGGGAACTCTATCTGATTAGCACCCTCCATCAAAGCCAAGATATTTTGTCATGAATGCTCCACTGCCTCAGAAATAAACTATTTTATTATGCCTTTTTGACACAACAATATACACAATCTTCAGTTTTATCTGTTTTATTCACAAAAAGGCTATTCATAATCTTGACATTTGGTTTTATAATAGTTATGTTGTTGTATTTGTGGCCCAGATGAGATACACTATCTTTAACCCTTTCATGAAAGGAGCTGTGCTGGTTTAGCATATAAGATCCTGTGCCAGTGCATTCTATTATATATGCGAGTCTCCATATAAGAGAATACATTGGCTGAACAATATTTACCTTGATCTTGTCAGCCAGTGCATTCTCTTATATATGTGAGGCTCCCTATTGGAGACTCAAATATATAAGAGAATGCACTGGTACATGATCTTTAATGCCGCACCAGTGCAGCTTCTGTCATGAAAGTGTTAATAGAATCAAACCATTTTCACTTTTTCAGGAGATTTATTCTGGCTTTCATTTAATTTAATTAACTGATTTAAAATAGTAAAATAGTAACAATACTTATTTGTTTTAATTTGTCACGACTCGGTCGTGACATTTCTGCTTTATATTATAGGCGGTAAAACTCCAGATGTCAAACAGGGGATTAAGCGAACCTTTGCCGACGTCATGATGGATCAGCAACTTACGAGGGAACAGGTTAGTTTAAAAAATTTTTTTTTTGATAAATGAACTGTAACGTTCCAGTTCCATGGGATTTGGAATGTAGTTGATATTTGAGAATATGCCGTTCAGGTTTGAATATGGTCATGGTCCAATGACTATTTACTGAGTTATGGCCCTTTTTCTACTTTTCACAGTTTTTTCGAATGTCTGTTTTGATAACTTGAGCAATATTCAACAGAATATGAAACATGAACTTGCAAAATACAGTTTTCTATCCAGTGGAAATGCTTTTTATTGCCTGTTTAAATTGTTTTCTCAAAATGGAGTATCAAACACATGAACACAAGGATACAGTGTGGTATGATCCTGGAGGAACAGTGGCTAAAGAAGGAGTTAATTTTTACAGAGGCTATGTTGTGAGACCCCTCTTGAGGTGACAAGGGATGTGCCTTAGAATAGAGTATATTTTATTCATATGGCATTAGTGTGTCTGTCATTTGCAGAATGAGGGCATCAGAGGGTGAATTTAGTGACTCCCGCACAGCAGGCTAGCATCACCAAATTCACCCTCTGGGGACCTCATTCTGCTTAGGCCTCATCTTCTGGGAAGTATCTATAGTCTCAAATTAAAATTTGTTTGTTACTTCTGTTCAGTTTCTAAACTTTCTATATCCCCTAATTAGCAGAAGATAAATTGCATAATCAAGGTGAATAATGGGTGAACATAACCAACTTCAACTGGGGAAATTCAGTCTGATCCTCGGTCTCCCATAGCAGTCGAGGCCTAAGCAGAATGAGGTTCCCAGAGGGTGATTTTGGTGATGCTATTCTGCCATGCTGGGTATCATCACTAAATTCACCCTCTGGGGACCTCATTCTGCAAATGACAGACACTATTTGCAGGCTTAGGCATTAGTGTAATTATCTTATGGCCATTGATTCGACTCTTCAATTTGACTTTCAGCGGATGCTACGTCAACAAATGGTGGAGAAGGCAAAAGCAGGTGAGCTTCGAGCACAGAACGGAAATGTACCAGATGCCGGGCAGGTACAAAAGGAAAAGGAGAAAAAGAAAAGAAGGTGGGACCAAACAACTGGAGAAGACACGCCCACTCCAAAAAAGAAGTCCACTTGGGACGCAGTAGAGAAAACCCCGACAAACGACAAATGGGAGATCACACCTGGGCGAGCCAAAGGTGCAGGAACTCCAGGTGCCACGCCAGGACAGAGTACTCGACAGTGGGATTCGACACCTGGCCGTGCTACTCCCGGGGCTACGACACCTGGACGGGGGGAAACTCCCGGTCATACGACACCCGGAACTACGTCGAGAAAAAACAGATGGGACGAAACGCCAAGAACTGAGAGAGGAGGAGGTAATGTTCAAACCGATGAGAATATCTCTAAGCCCCTCTCATCCAGAGATTTTTGTACCCGTTTTCGGCAGGCCTGAGAATAAGGTGCCTGTCATTTGCAGAATGGTGTCCCCAGAGGGTGAATTTAGTTACGCTATCCCACATAGCAGGCTAGCACCACTAAATTCACCCTCTAGGGACCTCATTCTGCTTAGGGCTCATCTTCTCTGGAAAGTTTCATTATTAGCTCATCTTACTTTGTAAGTTTGAGCTATTGCCATGGGTTGGCGTCTGTGTGTCTGTGTGTCCGTCAACAATTTCCTTTGGCACGGGCTACAGGTCGTATCTTTGGTCTGATCTTTATGAAATTTGTCATGAATGTTGACCATCTTGGATGGCCATCTTGGATTTCAAAACATTTTGGGGTAATTCGGCCAAAAAACATGGCCGCTGGTGGCCATCTTGGATTTCAAAATTAAATCCATTGGCGCGTACTACAGGCCGTACTGTTTGTGATCATCATAAAATTTGTCATGAATGTTATGGGAACAAGTCATTTTAGGAGCATTCGGCCAAAAAACATGGCCACTGGTGGCCATCTTGGATTTTACTCTTTGCATCACTAAATCCTTTGACACATCCTGCAGACCACATCTCTGATCCGATCATCACCAAACTTCATATGGATCATTGGGGCGACCTCTAGATAGGAACGAGTCATTTTGGGGTCATTTGGCCAAAAAACATGGCCGCCGTCAGCCATCTTGAATTTTACTCTTTGCATCACTAAATACTTTCGCACGGGCTACATGTCGTATCTTTGGTCGGATCTTTATGAAATTTGTCATGAATGTTGACATTGACATGCAGATGGGAACGAGTCATTTTGGGGTCATTCGGCCAAAAAACATGGCCGCTGGTGGCCATCTTGGATTTCAAATTTGAATCCATTGGCGCGGGCTACAGGCTGTACTGTTTGTCTGATCATCATAAATTTTTTAATGAATGTTGACATTTACATGTAGATGGGAACGAGTCATTTTAGGATCATTCGGCCAAAAAACATGGCCGCTGGTGGCCATCTTGGATTTTACTCTTTGCATCACTAAATCCAGGGTGTACTGGAAACTTGAAGATACTGGAAATAGGTAAATATAAATACTGGAAAGTTGTGGAAAAATCACTCCGCGATGTCTGAGTACTTGAATATACTGGAATCGGCCGATTTTAGGTAGCACCGGTCACTGGCACTGGATATTTTTCGTAACACCGGTAAAACAACGCTGTGCTTCCTGTTTGACCATTTATTTATGTCTACAACACCGGTTTATAAATTTAGAATAGAAGTGTAGTTCAGCACGAATTCTAGATGAATTATAAATTTGTACGTTACACATTTAACACATTCAAAACATGCGCGGGAGGTGTGTTTTTCGCGAGAATTGGCTTGAGATTACCGAGTTTAGTGGATGGTTGGCTACCGTCGATGGAGATCGACATCGTGCGAAGTGTCTTGTATGTTCAAAGACATTTTGACATTGGAAATATGGGACAACATGAACTTCGTAGTCACGCTATTGGTAAAAACCACATAACTGCCATGAAAATCAGAGATGGCATGAACGTTCGTACATTTTTTTGTACAAGTACTTCAACTTCTAACTCTAATACATCTGGCAATTCAAATTTTGCTGCTACAATTAGTACTAGTAGTGCAAGTACTAGTAAATTTTGGTGGCCGTAAGGAGTCGTAATACTGAAGTTGGGGGCTGTAGAGACTCCTGTCACCTCTCTGGCTAAGTCTGTGACAGTACGTAACCCTAACCCTAAACCTGGGATCGAGTAGAGTAGTCCTAACCCTAAACCTGGGATCGAGTAGAGTAGCCCTAGCCCTAACCCTAATTCGCCGTACTGGAAATTCATAATATCAGTACTGGAAATATACTGGAATTTACTGGAAAATGATTCCAGACAGGGTGTACGAACCCTGTAAATCCTTTGACACATCCTACAGACGACATCTCTGATCCGATCATCACCAAACTTCACATGAATCATTGGGGTGACCTCTAGATGGGAACGAGTCATTTTGGGGTCATTTGGCAAAAAAACATGGCCGCTGTCAGCCATCTTGGATTTTACTCTTTGCATCACTAAATACTTTCACACACCCTGCAGACCACAACCCTGATCCGATCATCACCAAACTTCATATTCATCATTGGGGTGGCCCCTAGTTGGGCACGAAACATTTTGGGGTTATTCGGCCAAAAAACATGGCCGCTGGTGGCCATCTTGGATTTCAAAATTGAATCCATTGGCGCGGGCTACAGGCCGTACTGTTCGTCTGATCATCATAAAATTTGTCATGAATGTTGACATTTACATGTAGATGGGAAACGAGTCATTTTAGGATCATTCGGCCAAAAAACATGGCTGCTGGTGGCCATCTTGGATTTTACTCTTTGCATCACTAAATCCTTTGACACATCCTACAGGCCACATCTCTGATCCGATCATCATCAAACTTCATATGGATCATCGGGGTGACCTCTAGATGCGAACGAGTCATTTTGGGGTCATTTGGCCACAAAAAATGGCCGCCGTCAGCCATATTGGATTTTACTCTTTGCATCACTAAATACTTTCGCACGGGCTACAGGTCGTATCTTTGGTCGGATCTTTATGAAATTTGTCATGAATGTTGACATTGACATGTAGATGGGAACGAGTCATTTTGGGGTCATTCGGCCAAAAAACATGGCCGCTGGTGGCCATCTTGGATTTCAAAATTAAATCCATTGGCGCGGGCTACAGGCCGTACTGTTTGTCTGATCATCATAAAATTTGTCATGAATGTTGACATTTACATGTAGATGGGAACGAGTCATTTTAGGATCATTCGGCCAAAAAACATGGCCGCTGGTGGCCATCTTGGATTTTACTCTTTGCATCACTAAATCCTTTGACACATCCTACAGACCACATCTCTGATCCGATCATCACCAAACTTCATATGGATCATCGGGGGTGACCTCCAGATGGGAACGAGTCATTTTGGGGTCATTTGGCCAAAAAACATGGCCGGCGGCAGCCATATTGGATTTTACTCTTTGCATCACTAAATACTTTGACACACCATACATACCACATCTTTGATCTGATCATCACCAAACCTCATGTGGATCATCGGGGTGACCTCTTAATGGGAATGAGTCTTTTAGGGGTTTTCGGCAAAAAAATATTGCCACCAATGGCCATTTTGGATTTTACTCTTTGTATGACTAACTATTTCTACAAAATCCATTAACATGGGTTATAGACCAATCTGTTTGTTTGATCTTCATGAAATTTGTCATGGATGTTGACATTGACATGTAGATGAAAACGAGTCATTTTGGAGTCATTCGGCAAGAAAACATGGCCGCCGGTTGCCATTTTAGAATTTGCATCACTAAATCCTTTGGCACACCCTACAGACCACATCCCTGATCCGATCATTGTGAAACTTGTCATGAATGTTGATATTGACATGTACATCTTGTCTTACTTAGACATTTCATTTAGCACCTTTCCTAATTCCTTCATTTACTGTCAACCATTAAATTATTCCCCTACCTAAGTTGAGCTACAGTATCATTGACACTTTCATTATCAAATTTCTATGGAAACTTCTTCACATCGAATTCTATTTCTTTTAGTTTAGTTTCTCTATATCCCCAAATTGGCAGACAACACATTACATAATTAAGGTTCCCAATGGGTGTACATCACAATATTTACCATTTGGGAATTTCAATCTGGGTCTATGTCTCCCATAGCAGATGAGGCCGTGCAGAATGAGATCCCCAGAGGTTGAATTTGGTGATGCTAACCCGATATGTGAGATAGCATCACTAAATTCACCCTCTGGGAACCTCATTCTGCAAATGACCAGCACCTTATTCTCAGGCCTGGTTTCCATTGGGAAAATTTATGCTGTTAACCCTTTACCCAACAGAATGGCCCTGTGCCAATGCATTCTCTTATATATGAGAATGCATTGGCTTAACACATTAAAAATTATAAAATTGTTAAAGAATGTAAGAAAAAATGGTAAAAAGTGTTAAAAAAGTTTTTTTTTAGGCCAATGCATTCTCTTATATATGCGAGGCGACCTATGGTCGACTCGCATATATAAGAGAATGCATTGGCACAGGGCATAACTGTAACTATCACAATGTGGTCAAAGAGCCGGTTCCAATGATACCCATATTTGTATGGTTCTATTGAGACAGACCGAAGATATTTTAGGCTGTTGAAGCTTTATTTGGCCGGTTTGTTGGGTAAAGGGTTAAGGCTTATAATAGGGAATATATAGAGAATATTGGAACAAGTTTATCATTATGAAATCAAAGGGTTTAACCATTTTATGACGGGAGTTGCGCTGGTGCAGCATTAAAGATCATCCTGCATCAGTGAATTCTCTGATATATGCAGGTTTCCCAGGAGCCTCATATATATAAGAGAATGCACTGGCTCCAGTAATAGAAGGGTTATTGTATTTCTCAGACTATTTATACCCCCCGCAACGAAGTTAGGGGGGGTATACTGGAGTCAGCTTGTCCGTCCGTCCGTCGGCGTCGTCCGTCCGTGGACACAAATTTGTCCGGAGTTTTTCTCGGTCGTTTTTTGATCAATTTCCGTGAAACTTGGCACAGACATCAACCACCATGGGAACCTGTGCACCTGCGATTATGACGACTGTTGGACTTTTTTTAGTGGAGTTATCCCCCCTTTTTCAAAATTTTCACAACATGTATACTTTTGTCCGAGCTTTTATTCCTACATTTTTCAGTCAATTTTTTTAAAACGTGGCACAGATATTTAGTACCATGGGAACCTGTGCACTTGCGATTATGACGTCTGTCCGACATATTTTGGTGGAGTTATCCCCCTTTTTTTATTTAGAAACTTTTTTTGCTACATTCATAATTTTGTCCGAGCTTTTATTCCTACATTATTCGGTCAATGTTTTTTAATCTTGGCACTGATATTTAGTACCATGGGAACCTGTGCACCTGCGATTATGACGTCTGTCCGACATTTTTTGGGGGAGTTATTCCCCTTTTACAACTTAGAATTTTTTTCGCAACATACATAATTTTGTCCAAGCTTTTATTCCTACATTTTTCGGTCAATAGGTTTAAGATTAGGGTTATGGTTGTACACCTGCAATGGGAACTGTTATTTTATTATTTTAACTAAACGTTTACTGACATGTGAAACATCTTAGTATTTTAAAAACAGGGGGGTATCCGTAGTCCCATTGGGACAGTCACACCTCTAGTTATTCATATTTTATGCAAATAGACGACAATATTACTATTAATGGCAATGTAAAACCTGAAATTACCTGATTTCAGTCAAGCCTGTAAATAGTGTGTCTGAGGTCCCCAGAGGGTGAATTTAGTGATGCTACCCTGCACAGTGGGCGAGCATCACCAAATTCACCCTATGTGAACCTCATTTTGCTTGGGCCTCATCTTCTTGGAAGTATTTATAGTCTCAAATTAACATTGTTTTTAGTTACTTTTTCCCTTCTGTTCAGTTTCTATATCCCCTAATTTGACAAATATAGAATTCATAATCAAGGTGACTAATGGGTAAACATCACCAACATCAACTGGGGAACATCAATCTGATCCTATGTTTCCCATACCAGTTGAGGCTTAAGCTGAATGAGGTTCCCAGAGGGTTAATTTAGTGATGCTAGCCCATTTAGCGGGTTAGCATCACTAAATTCACCCTCTGGGGACCTCATTCTGCAAATGTCAAACAATATATCCAGGCTTGATTTCAGTAATTTGTACAAAATGAGCTAGAAAAGCTGTAATTAATTTAATTTTGTGATTTGTTTGTGATTACAGCCACTCCACATGGTGGAGGATGGGCGGAGACACCAAAGACAGACAGAGGCCTGGACGATCTGATAGAGGACACGCCCACACCCGGTGCGAGCAAGAGGCGATCAAGATGGGACGAAACGCCCGGAGCAAACACACCTGGAATGACTCCAAGCATGACTCCGGGTGGAGGTCATACCCCAAGCATGACCCCTGGTGGAATGACGCCTACTGGGGGTTCCACACCCTCAGGATCACATACGCCAGGCGCATTCACACCTAGTGGGAGCACACCCACAGGGTCAAAGGCAATGGCTATGGCCACACCTACACCAGGTCAGCTGATGTCCATGACACCCGAGCAGCTTCAAGCCTTTTCTTGGCAGATGGAGATTGATGAAAGGAACAGACCTCTCTCTGACGAGGAGCTGGATTCGATGTTCCCACCTGGGTACAAGGTAATTTCAATTGTGATAAGTTTCACTAAATTAATATTGAATATTTTCTCAGCCGAATTTTTTCCTCTATATGCGGTTATGTCATAGAAGGACATGTAAGATCCTTCTTTTGCCTTATGGTGAAGATCACATTAGGTGCCAACTTCGGTTCTCCTCCTTCCTACTAGTCCAACTATGGCAAAACACTTCAATCAATATAGTCTCTTGTGGTCTAATAATAGTCATCAAAATTAATTATCAGCTGAACATTCCTGCAAATAAATCCTTCAAGGATAATACATTTTATGGCCCTTCTGTTTGGATACCAATTTGGTTGAATTTAGAAAGCGATGAATAATCATAATGGCTTCCAACGTAGGGCATCTAGGCTTATAACAGGTCATGTTTTAAGTGTCTTTAATCCCATTTGCTTACATATCTTTTTCAGGTTCTAAATCCACCAGCCGGGTATGTTCCAATCAGGACACCAGCTCGCAGACTTACAGCCACACCTACTCCAATGGCCGGCACACCTCTAGGTTTCCGAATGCAGACTCCAAATTCCAAGACGGAAGTTGTGGACATGCAGCCAAAAGGGAACTTACCGATGATGAAGCCTGATGACATACAGTATTTCGATAAGCTACTTGTATGTATTATGTTGTGTGTAACTTATTATTCCAGAATTTGTTGGCAGATGACACATTGCATAATCGAGGTGCCCAATGGATGCACATAACAATATTTATCATCTGAAACTTAAATCTGAGTCTAGGTCTCCCATAGCAGATGAGGATTGAGGTCCCCCAGAGGATGAATTTGGTCACACTAGCCTACTGTGTGGGGTAGTGTCATTAAATTCGCCCTCTGGGACCTTATTCTGCAAATGTTTGGTGCCATTTTCTCAAGCCTGTGAATACATTAAATGAAACGATTTTGTGTAATAAACGCAGAGATTGGGATGTTTAATATTAGCATGCGGTATATCTACTTCGGTGCAAGGTGAGTCTCCATAATGTATGCCTGGAGGAGTATGCAAGGAGTCTAGAATGGTGTTTAATCTAATGATTTGTACAACACACATGCACATGGAGTTATCTCCCTTCTTCTAAATGAGATAGTCAATACTTTAAGTAATTTTCATTTATATATTCAGAAAGTCACATGAATCGCCTGGTGCTTGGAAGTGTTAGAAAATTTTCCAAATCTTCACTATTATTTTGAATCGACTCAAGTCTTTTGAGTGATTTCACATCGAATCAAATCTTGTTTGGAGTAGCCTATTATTTATGTCACTAGCATTTAAATTTAATCAGTTATTTTTCTTTCAGTTTTAATTTTTAGAATCCCTTTTTGAAAAAAGGTCGTATTATGTAATCAGTCCGTCCGTCCGTCTGTCCGTCCGTCTGTTAACATTTTTGGTTTCCGATCGATAACTCCAGTTTGGATTATTTGATCTGAACCAAAGTTGGTATGTGTAGTTCCCAGCTAAAGATACAGGCCAAGTTCGAATATGGGTTCCGTCCAATTATTTTTACATGAGTTACGGCCCTTTTTCGACTTAGAATTTGACTGTCTGTTAATATTTTTGGTTTCCGACCGATAACTCCAGTTTGGATTATTTGATCTGAACCAAAGTTAGTATGTGTATTTCCCAGCTAAAGATATAGGCCAAGTTCGAATATGGGTTCCGTCCAATTATATTTACATGAGTTACGGCCCTTTTTCGACTTAGAATTTGACCGTCTGTTAATATTTTTGGTTTCCGACCGATAACTCCAGTTTGGATTATTTGATCTGAACCAAAGTTGGTACGTGTATTTCCCAGCTAAAACTACAGGCCAAGTTCGAATATGGGTTCCGTCCAATTATTTTTACATGAGTTACGGCCCTTTTTCGACTTAGAATTTGACCAATTTCATAACATTTTGGTTTCCGACCGATAACTACAGTTTTGATTATTTGATCTGAACCAAAGCTGGTATGTGTATTTCCCGGCTAAAACTACAGGCCAAGTTCCAATATAGGTTCTGTCTAATTATTTTCACATGAGTTACAGCCTTTTTTCGACTTAGAATTTGACCGCATTTTGGCATTGAAATTAGGGGTATATCAGATATTCTTCAAATGTAAGCCCAAAGTATTATTTTATTTTGCGGTAGTACAATTCGAAATAGCTAAAGGGCGTATTTTGCCACGCCCTAGCGATGCTCTTGTTCATAGTTAAAATTTGCAGTCTGGAGTTTTTTGAGATATTTTGAGTTGAACCTTTCACTCAATGAAAGTATTGTTTCTGAATCAGCCACATTAGCTATCAAATCTGATGAAAAAATTGGTTAGAATTTGCCAGGATTTCTGCTAGGGTTGGGGAATGAGAACTCTATAGCTGCTTGGGGAGAATTTCAGTCTATGTAACCAACTGCCAATATGTAACATTTGGTAAATATCCCATAACTTAAGCCCTTATTCTGAAGATATATGTTCAGTATAAAATATGAGTAGATTAATTCAAGGAATCACAAATGACTATTTTTGACAAACTGAAAGTTTACATGATAAATTCATATCAAGAAATCATAACAACATGCTTTGACAATATCAAACATGTGGCTTTTAGCGATATATACTTTGATACTTTCATGATAAGGCAAAAATTGTTGATGTGTGTCACACATTGAAAAGTATTATTTTTCATAAAATTGTCCACTACTGGTCAACATTGGCAAATAAAATTATTTTTGTTTATTGGTTGGTTTTATTTAGTGGGAGATAAATTGGTGACGGCATTAATCTGTGCACCGGGTAGACGACTGTGTCAGAAGGGAAATATCGGCCAGGATAAAGGACCCTAAAAGGAACCTACTGCCCCTCTATCTTTACACTAAAAAGTGTGTTTAACAGATAGGGCCAAGCTGACACAGATGTACTTGAATTATGATTGCTGAAACTTTGAACCAAATCTGAGTTTACAATTTCATAGCAGACGGGCATGCCCATAAACTATCTAATCTATATCTAACCTATATTACGTTACTGATAACTTAACCCTTCCATGACTAGAGCTTTCTGAAATTTTGCGAAAACCCTGTGCCAATGCATTCTCTTATATATGCGAGTCTCCCCATGGGAGACTCGCATATATAAGAGAATACATTGGCCTAAGAGTATTTACATTGGCCTGCAAGTCAATGCATTCTCTTATATATGCGAGGCTCCCTATGGGAGACTCACATATATAAGAGAATGCACTGGCACAGGACCTTTAATGCTGCAACATGAATGAGTTTAGACTTAGAATATAAGCCAATATATTAAGCAACAATTTTAAGGTTAATAGAAGGCATAGATAATCGGTTGGTTTATTTACAAAATGATATTTAGATTAGAACGTAGACTCAGTTAACAACTCTTAATGTGATTTGTAGTTTGAGATTTGGATTTAAGGTACTCAATCCGATCAGATGGTCCCCATATCATCCAGTTACAACAACAACATTTCTTCAAAATACGCTTCTGTTATCAGAATCGACTAATTACAACAAAATAATGCTAACCACTGTCAACTATGGTATAAAATTTCTCAAAATGAGTTAATTATCAACATGTTGTTCAACGAAATATGGCCGAATTATCACTTGTCTATCATGAAATATGGCTGTATTACCACTTGATTTAAGAGTTATCCATCTTCATCTGCAATTTTTTCCAAGAAATTGGTTTGATGACTCGTTTCTGGGCTACAACTAATTACACATTTCGAGAAATAACAAATTTCAAAAATCGATATCTGATCACTCTGAGCTTTGATGGATGGGTTCCTCGACTCAAATTAAATATTTTTCACTCCCGAAGCCAAAGAAATAGTCATTTGGGAGTGTTAATTCAGATTATGCATCTTTAAACTTTTGCAGGTTGAATCTTGATGTGGTTTGTAGTTTGAGATTTTGATTAAACTGTTGCAGGTTGAATCTTCATGTGGTTTGTAGTTTGAGATTTTGATTAAACTGTTGCAGGTTGAAGTTGATGAAGAAACTTTATCTCCGGAAGAACAGAAGGAAAGAAAAATAATGAAACTCTTATTGAAAATAAAAAATGGAACACCTCCAATGAGAAAGGTCAGTAACACACATTATATCTTGACAAATGAGCAAGCCTTGAAATATTGTGTCTGTCATTTGCAGAATGAGGTCCCCAGAGGGTGAATTTGGTGATGCTAGCCCGCTATGCGGGGTAGCATCACCAAATTCACCCTCTGAGGACCTCATTATTCTGCTTACACCTCATTCTGCAAATAACAGACACACTATTTCAAGGCTTGCAAATGAGGATGATATGATATGACCACACTGGCTTTGAACCTGTGAATTCTTGTTAAATTCACTTAATGTTACAGCCATTTTTACCAAACATTAACAAAATTATTTGTTTCTGGATGCCTTTTTGTAATTTATACATACACTCCTGGAATTAGTTAACTAATCCACAGATAATAATAATCTAGTAAAGTTACAATAACCAAGTATTTACATGTTTACCTGTCATTGGAAACTATATACCACACTTATGACTAGGGAAAGTTTAGAATTGTATTTTATTCTAAAATGTTTTCCAAATGCTGCCTGTAATATAAATATGATCTTAATAATTGAAGGTATCTTGCCCAAAATGATGTTTATTATATTTTTTCGACAGGCTGCTTTGAGGCAAGTCACTGACAAAGCGAGAGAGTTCGGAGCGGGACCTCTATTCAACCAGATTCTGCCATTGCTGATGTCGCCCACACTGGAAGATCAAGAACGCCATTTGCTAGTCAAAGTCATCGATCGAATTCTCTATAAGCTTGATGATCTCGTCCGACCATACGTACACAAGATTCTTGTTGTAATTGAGCCTCTACTTATTGATGAAGATTACTACGCTAGAGTGGAGGGCAGAGAAATTATCTCTAATTTAGCCAAGGTTAGTAATTAACCCTTTCTTTAAAGTGATGTGAAACACTCCAGTAGGGTGATCAAATAGAAATGATCAAATAGAAATGGAAAATAATCTTGCTCAAAGCAGTTATTTTTATATATTTTATTCCAAATTTACAGCACACATACACCATCATTCTTATATATTAATTCAATGACTCTCGATGACAAAATCATTTGCGTTAGTTTATCATCGATGGTTGCATCCTGAATCGAGATGTAAATATTTACAATTAAGCATAGTTCAGTCAGTGATATCTATGGAGTGGTATGGTCGATTTCTTTGAAATTTTCGGCAATTTTAGTAGAATGCTACATACCCACAGTTGGCATAGCGCATGAGTACTAACTTATCAGTTTCATGCACCCGAACAAGTCCATAATATGTCTTTAATACTTGATGCGTAGTTATACATTTGAGAAAGTTCAGATCAAACCACATACTTTACACTAAATAATCTTTGGAAAATTGAGATATTAGAACATCCTCAATCTTTGTTGTCTTAAAGGGGTACTGTACACTAAATCTGGTCATTTATGGGCCCATCTCCTATTTTACCCAACATAATGTATGCAACAATTGAATGAATTTGTCCCATGGATTAGTGCAAAATACACTCATTTACTTTATGAACGATGCAAACAACATGGTAGTTATATTTAAAATGAATTTATGACTGGAGTCATAAATTAATTTTCATTTTAATTACCATGCTATTTGCATGAGTGTATTTTGCACTAATCCATGGCTCAAATTGATTCATTTCTTGAAAACATTACTTTCAATAATCTTCTACAGGCTGCCGGCTTAGCAACAATGATTGCCACTATGAGACCTGACATTGACAACATGGACGAGTATGTGCGTAACACGACAGCCCGAGCTTTCGCTGTGGTAGCTTCAGCCTTGGGCATACCGTCCCTGCTGCCCTTCTTGAAAGCTGTGTGTAAAAGCAAGAAGTCATGGCAAGCTCGTCACACAGGTATAAAGATCGTACAACAGATTGCCATTCTGATGGGCTGTGCTATTCTACCCCATCTCCGGAGCTTGGTGGAAATTATTGAGCATGGTAAGATAAAAGTTTACAATTTTTGAATAATTTCAACATTTTATTATACGCTCAACAATAGATTATAGAAGAAATAGCTAACAGATAATAATCGTTATCCACCCCTAGCAGTGAAGATATAGAAAATTACACTTTCATTGTAGCTTTGATGTTACGAATGTCTATGACATAACCAAATTTCTTGAATAACTATCATCGAATTGTAAAATGTTAACCATATTTTGTAGCATTAGTGTAATTCTATTATGAAGTTTAGATATGAATGTGACCCGGTTATAATGGGTGGCCATGCATGGGAATATAATTTCATTGAGGTGCATTTTGAAATTCAACAGTGATAAATGACAGCTCTTTCGTTGCTCGGATCAAGGTTAAATGAAGCCGGGTTGTATTTACAAATGATCAATTTATATGCACAGCACGCGTATAATAAAAGAAAATCTACTGTTTTTGAGTGGATTCGAAAATTTATTTCATAGATGACTGTGACAAATGTTTATTTTTAAAATTATTTAAATAGACATTTGTCTAGGTCCGTATCCACTCAAAAACACTAGATATCCTCTATATATTCCCTTCACCATGGTGGATTATCCATTATCAATTTAATTGAACTGAATTGGATCCAAAAGTATTTCTGCATTTCCTTCTTGATGCTGTCTACAGTGGTGTCATTGTTGATTGGCAGTTGTCAGGACTTCATGAATTGGATCAGTGTTTAAATATATGCTTTCTCCCACATGTTCTCGGTTCTGGGGTCTGTAAATAACGGTAAGAGAGGCACCGCTTGTCTTAGCTATTTATGGAACCCAACCCATTGGTAATTTAATCTGCCATGCGGCGATCTTTAGATTGGTAATTTAATCTGCTATGCGGCGACCAGCTGCAATTAGTAAACACCTGCAAGCGTATACTCGCAGAATGTCATCTTATCAAGCAAAATCCTTAGATTACTTCTTACTAAGAATACTACAGCAAACAACAATAAAATAAGTATGATATATAATGTTTGACATATTAAAAGATAATGTTAAGTAAATATCCTGTTTTACGAAATAATTGATCAGAACTAAGATGGAACTATTTTTATGCGCGGAAGACTACTTTGTTTATCAAGAGGAGCGGATGCCCGGGATTCCTTCTCTTTTCTGGCTGCGACTACAGCAGAGAAGTAAACATCGCACTGTCGCCAGGAAAGAGCAGATAATATTCAAAGTTTTCCCACCACCACCCCATCTACCTCACCAGTATTTATTATATTGGAACATGTCTATTTTGTTGATGTCGATACCAAAAGTTGGTGACGCGCTTGTATCGCTCACCTTTCCAAACTTCTGTTGTCGATATTATTCCATCCAAATTGGTTTTTCATCATATATTTACATCCTTCATATAAAAAACAAAAACAAAAAATTTGTCCTACGTCGACTGTGGTGGACAGGTGTGATGCGCCTGTATCGCTCACATCTGTCTCGCATGGCGCGACTTGTCAAATTACATCAATTACTTGCAATGCATCTATGGCATGCATCTGGGGGGCAACGCGCCTGTATCGCTTTCCTTTCCAGTTGCACTGCCAGTGCTATATTCATTTTGGTTTCCTTCATTTCATCATTATGTGGATTATGTCTATCACTGGTGGCGGCGGTTTGATCGTCCACCAGTCAAATTTTGACTCCTGTTTGATACTTTTTTAATGACACATATAATTTACAAATATGCTATCAGAATAAACAGAGAGTCCAAACGGGAAATGTCGCTGTTGTTTTTTATAACCTATAATTATTGGAGGGTTGGGGTTCA
The DNA here is from genome assembly GCA_032622095.1 of Siphonodentalium dalli. Lineage (NCBI taxonomy): Eukaryota > Metazoa > Mollusca > Scaphopoda > Gadilida > Siphonodentaliidae > Siphonodentalium > Siphonodentalium dalli. The sequence continues at coordinate 124,698,834 of CP136068.1, read as the reverse complement.
TAAATACAGTAATGCTCTAAATAATCGACTCCTTAACCATAGCCGAATTTATGGGTAATTTTTCAGGATTTAGTCGGAAATATGGCTTGTTGCCATTCATCGGAAAGCTCTCGGCGAGAGCTTTCCAATGAATGGCAACAAGCCATATTTCCGACTAAATCCTGAAAAATTACGCATAATTCTTCTATGGTTAAGGAGTCGATTATTTAGAGCATTACTGTAGGATAGTATTGGGTGGCACTATATTGGAGATGGATTGGAGCCACGATTGGAAATTATATAACGAATGTTGACTGGCAGTCAACATGATTATATAGTGGGGTCCCTTAAGAGTTGAATCGTGACTTTAGTGACTAAAGCATGAAACTTTAAAGATATGTTGCTTAGTTATAAGGGAAACTTTTTTGGAGGGGGTCCTGTGTCAGGATAAAATAAGGTTTCCATGGCAACAGTATCAATTATTTGGAGAAAAAGTTTAAAAAGGCCACTAATAGGGTTGCGGGTTACATAGGTTAATCGGTACATTATTATAGTTTACCGAGACCAGCTCACTTATTCAAATGAATTATGCCGGTTAGTTTCATTGCAAGCTTGTTCTACTAATTAAGCTCATTTTCTCTTACTTTAACAAACTGCATCTTTTTTCTCTTGCCAAACTATTTGCCAAATTTAATTGAGGGAATAATTGGGATAATTGAAGGGACATCTCATGTTTTTATCTTTGATATATACTGTAAAAACTAACAAATTACTTATACCAGCATCGATGAAACATTTTCAGAACATTGTTTTTTTACGACTCATATTTTAATAAGGGTCGCTTAGCTGTTTGATAAAAGTTTGATTATTACGGAAAGATGGGATTGCCGTTTTATGAAAAATAAAGAAGTTTACATATAACTGCTGACCACGCTAAGTTGATAGATTTCTTGATCGGGTTTCCCTTTGTATTATCTGTAAGTCGGCACACGGTAACAAATAATCCACTTCCGATGATATATGACCAGATAGTCATAATTAAAAACCCACTTGCCAAATTTTTTTTGTTTTGCCAAATGAAAATATTTTTTGCCATAGGCACATTTGGCATGTGGCAGCGCGAACCCCGCAGTTAGATGACATACATCATATTATTACAGAGGCTTTTCGATAATTTTCCATAATTCAGCTGATATTTTGTAGGTATTTCCAAGAATTGGTTTATATTTCTTTCATATTATTCAATACATTACAGGTTTGATTGATGAGCAGCAGAAAGTCAGAACGATCACAGCTTTGGCCATAGCTGCATTAGCAGAGGCTGCCACACCATATGGTATCGAATCCTTTGATACAGTACTCAAACCATTGTGGCGTGGTATTCGTCAACACAGAGGAAAGGTAATACTATTTTCAATTGTTTTCAATTTGGGTACAGATGAGGACAAAATAACTATTATCGCTTGGTATTTCATAGGGTATAACATGAAAAAAGCGATACAATTTAATATTTCCTGTATCGTAAAGGAAGTGACTTTAGAAGGGATGGGGCTTATTATTTATATTTTTTTATTTTCCATATCTCAGAACTAAAAATCTTGAGTGGTATTGATTAATTGGTTCTTAGAAGCACCCTATCCTATAGAATGACTTCAAACTCATGCATAATACAAGCACTAAATATTGACATTGTTTAATAGCAACCACCAGTGTGCCGCAGGCTCTCGTGGTTGTTTATACCTTAGCACAGGCAAATTACGTCCTATAATTTTTCTATATCCATCCGTGATTTTTCAAAGATCGTGGGTAAAGATTTTGGAGAAATTGTTACGTGACTTCTGGTTAGCAACTGTGTGGAGATTGCCAACGTGCAGATTCGGAAATGGACCATCGCGATGAAAATGAAATTAGCTATACTTCTCAACTTACGAAGAATTCCCATCTTATTTTAGGCCTATTAGTTTCATTTAGACCAATTTTGTTGGTTAGCTTAATGAAAAGCAGCGAAGATGTCATGACATGGTTTCTGACATCATTTACATGTTTTTTGATTTATGGACCAGACAATGACCAAGATTACAATCCACGACAAGTCCTGTCATGTGGTCTCGACCGGGACCACTGCATGATGTTACTTAAATTATTCTTAGCGTTATATATGTTGCCGATAAAAAGCAAATCTGAGGCACAGCATGTGTGGTTACCCCACTACATGTCACATACGATTCATATCATACAATCCCTAAATATTCACATTGGTCAACTTGTTGTTGACATCGCTTATTCAACAATATTATAACCTAGCACTATTAGAAACACCTTGCCGGAAATGGAAAACTGTATAAGTATGCTTTGATATTTTTAAATTTTTTTCAATATTTTTATTTTGTTCCCAGGGTTTGGCAGCCTTCTTGAAAGCCATTGGTTATTTGATTCCACTCATGGACGGTGAATATGCCAACTACTATACAAGGGAAGTGATGTTGATCCTGATTCGAGAGTTCCAGTCTCCCGATGAAGAAATGAAGAAAATTGTGTTGAAAGTCGTAAAGCAGTGCTGTGCCACTGATGGTGTGGAACCACAGTATATCAAAGATGAAATCCTGCCACCGTTCTTTCAGCATTTCTGGAATCAGAGAATGGCTCTGGATAGGAGAAATTACAGACAGGTCAGTTCATTATTTAATGCATCTCAGTTGTAATTAAATTAAATAGTGTGCCTGTCATTTGCAGAATGAGGTCCCCAGAGGGTGAAATTAGTGATGCTACCCCGCATAGCGGGCTAGCATCACCAAATTCACCCTCTGGGAACCTCATTCTGCTGAGTTGTAAGCAGAATGAGGTCCCCAGAGGGTGAATATGGTGATGCTAGCCTGCTATGCGGGGTAGCATCACTAAATTCACCCTCTGGGCACCTCATTCTGCAAATGACAGGCACACTATTTCAAGGCTTGGAAATGGAAGAGGATTCAGTTCATCATAAAGCCGAGTCTAGAAAATTACACCACATCTCTCCAGCAGCAAAGTTATTGGGGGGTTGGATATACTGATATAAGTTTTTCCATCAGTATGTAAGCAGACACAACTTTTGTATAAGCATTTATTCCTTCATTTTCTGTTCATTTGTTTTACAACTAGGCACAAATAGTCTGACACCTATATTCATCTATTGCACCTGTGATTGTACTTCAGTAATTTATGAGTATTTTTTTCTATTCGTCCCAGAAACATTAACCGCCATGAAATTTAGATTGAATGGAAGATTAAACCTTTCTATTCTAAATGGATTCTCCCATTCCATTAAAGCAGATAATACTAGAGCAGAGTCTAACCTCTGTCTGGGTTTTATGTCCGTTACTTTCAAATGCTTACCCTTTCCCCTTTTAGTACATGGGCACATGTAGGAGGGTAGTAGTTTCCTTCGACGTAAACCAGATAGTGAAATCGTTTTATGTCGAAGCATCAGACTTTACGCCCAGATCCAGTGGTCGGAATTTTTTTGTCAGTTTTAATCGATTTTTATTTTAATGATGAATTATAATCTAACTTTTATGTTAAATTGCTCATAGAATATGAGCGTAATTACGAGTAACATCAGTTCATTTACATTTAATTCAAACTGTCAATTCTCGAGGTCAGATGTGTTTGTATTTATGTAAACAACGTGATAAAATATATTTTTTGCATTACATTATTATTTTCTGTTGACAGTTCAGAACAAATATTATAAGCCATAAGCCATTTTACTATATTGTCATAATTGTGACTGTCACAATAGTGACATGTTATTACAGTTATTGGCTATTTTAGGTGAGTAGGTCAACAACGCTAAACCCTGATATAGGAAGACTTATACACAGGGCTTTGACATAAAACAGCATTATCCCAACCGATTTCACTAGCTAGTTTACGTCGATTGAAACTTGGACTGGTTTACTAGGTACAGGGAGCCTCACATATATGAGAATGCACTAGCTAACTGTTGTTTGGGCAATGCATTCTCTTATGCGAGGTTCCCTATAAGAGAATGCATTGGCGCAGAGTTTTCGTAAAATTCAGAAGGCTCCAGTCATGAAAGGGTTAACCCTTTGGAGAGTATCTATATAACGTCATATACATGACGTCATGTATGAGTTTAACATCAACGTCATAGCAATAATTATTAACAAATTCGGATCAAAAGGTCCAATAATTTGTTTTAATTTATGTGTATTTACTGTTTACGTGTGTTATCATAATCTATTGCACTTATACGTTGGGACATTATATTAATCAAAATATCTCCTATACAAATCATTTATAAATCAGATGATCAATTGAAGTTATGTCTACATAAAAATGACACTTCCTGAAACGACATATATGTCGTTCCACTCGCGAACCGTACGGTGACATATGTAAGTTTTAACAAATATTTTGTGATTTGTTTGCAGCTGGTAGATACAACAGTTGAAATTGCGAACAAAGTTGGAGCATCTGAAATCGTTGGCAGGGTTGTTGATGATTTGAAAGACGAGTCTGAGCAGTACAGGAAAATGGTGATGGAGACCATAGAAAAAATAATGTCGAACCTCGGAGCTGCCGACATCGATTCCAGGTTAGAGGAGCAGCTCATTGATGGCATTCTGTATGCCTTCCAGGAACAGACACAAGAGGTAAGTTAGCAGATACTATTTTGCCAGAGTGCACAAAAATGTGAGTTAATACAAGTTAAAATTTGAAATTTTCCAATATCGAAATAGGTCGATAAATACCTGAACTTTCTTTTTGTATTATATACTACAGAAAGACGCAGACAGTACAACTTCTAACATAAAGTATGAGTCCTGTATAAAAATCTTGCAATTTGCATTCATCTGAATTCTGGAATCAGAATTCTAGACAGATCTAGATTTTCTCGATAGTCTACAGGTGCAATTTTTACGAGACCGCTGACTTAAAAATCTGAACCGGCACAAATAAAACAATCTCAAATCGAAAAATATAAGAAACAAAACGCGGATTTCGGCACTATATCGATGAATTTGTTTGGAAATCTTCTGGGTAGGTATGTTTTGAGATACCTGTTACCAAAATATGTATAAGAACCATTTCCGTTTAATATATGTTTACAAGTCATAAAATGTAATAGTTTGACTTGTTTTGGTTAAGGATACACAATCTGATTCGATGGTCCGCGTATCATCAGATTCTATCAACAACAACCTTATTCAAATGATGCTTCAGTTATCAGAGTTGATTAATTACCCATAAACAATGCTAACAACTGTCAACTCTAGTATAAAATTTTCCAAAACGTGTTATATATCAACATATTGTTCAACGCAATTTGGTATTGAGAGTATGTCGGTCGCTCGTCGAATATTCCAGGTGGTGAAAAATAACAGATTTCAAAAATCGATATCTGATAACTCTGAGCTTTGATGGTTCCTCGACTTGAATCAAATATTTTTTACCCCGAAGCCAAAGAAATAGTAATATACCAGCGTTAATTCGGATTATGTATCTTTAAGAAGTCAAGAAGACAGTTGACAAATCTACCATGAACCATATGATTTGTGTTTTCAGGATGTTGTGATGTTGAATGGATTCGGAACTGTGATTAATGCTCTGAGTAAGAGGGTGAAGCCCTACCTCCCACAGATTTGTGGTACGATTCTGTGGCGTTTGAACAACAGATCAGCAAAAGTTCGACAACAGGCTGCCGATCTCATATCAAGGATAGCTCTTGTGATGAAAACGTGTCAAGAGGTAATTATACTCACTCTCTCTATCTCGTGACTTTTCATACATTGATGTGCTTTGGTTTCAGGGGCCGGACCAGCCTAGAGGGCGACTTAGAAGACATCTACTTAAAATTTGCCACTTCTCCCCATTGTTGTCCTGGGGAGAAGTGACATCTCCCATAAATACCAGTAAGGCCAAACTTTTTTATTTTAGTGCTTTACGGATCCGCCGACCCTGTTTTCTGTGGCCCGACAAGGAAATAAAAATCAAATATAATTTTTATTTTTATTTTCACAGCCGACAGCTGTTTCTGCTTATCAGTAACAAATTATCTAACCACATTTCACTGATTAAAGATGCCTAGGACACACCAACTTTAGATATCTGTGGCTTTAATTACTTTTAACTACATCCAAGTTGAAAACTGAGAAGTCAGCTTGAGTTTATATGTGTCAGCCACCAAGATACCTGTATGCTTTCTATAAATCTTGACATCTCTTTAAAACTTTAAATGGCCTTTAGAATACATTTTGTATTCCTGGGAATTTATGGTGATCTTTATGACTGAAGACCAATAACAATCCACAAGGTTTCTTAGATAGGAATGACAAACTAATGAGTATATGGGTTTGCTCAAGTTACACATTAACTTTTTATCACTACCACTAATCTCAACATTCCCATCTCTATACTAAATACTCATTGGCCAGACAAGTAGATTCCTTAGGAAATGTTCAGATAATAAGTTCAACAAGTTCTAAACTTATTATCTGAACATTTCCCACCAACTAATAGGAATCCTTCTGCAAATATATTATCTGTCGGCTACTTATTTTTCCATGAATCCATCCAGATGATTAATGGACATTTTCAATGTATACATTATAACTGAATGGGGGAGTCCATTTATTCAATAATGTTGAACAAAAACAAACTCTTTATTTCTGGATTTTTTTAATATTATTCAATAATCTGAGCTATGTTTAAAATAATAGTGCTGGATTTGAATTTTGTGATATACATCCAAAACGTGTTCTCTATAAATGACTGACAGAGAATTATAAAGACACAGTTACCACCTTAGCGAATGTCCAAAAAAAAAAAAATGATTCAAGCATTTTTATTTTTATTTTTTTCCGACCGACCCTACCAAAACAAGGTTTAAAAAATCCGTAAAGCAGAAAAATAAAAAAGTTTGGCCTAATGCATATGTCCCAACAGCATATTTAAAGAATATTTACTTTTATTACATTCCTATGCGCGATTTACATTGAAAATGCCATTAATTAAAAATGGTAATGTCACTAGTGAATTATGTCATTTCTTGTGACGTCACTGACGTTATGTCGCTTACTGATCTAGACTGAATTTTCGATGGTTGATCTTTCTTCACATCGGGACTTTCGCTAACCAAATTGATGCAGAAGTGTAATAAATAGAGTAATCAATTAGTTCCGAGAATTAGGTTTAATAATTCACTCGAGGCGAGAGACGTTTGGGTAAGAAACTCGTGCGCTAACGCGTACTCGTTTCTTACTGATGTCTCTCGCCTCTCGTGAATTATTTAATGTAATTCTCGGAACCAATTGATTACTCTCTATATTATAATGGATTTATAAATGGGCTCTTGTTTTTGCATAATACTTGTTGTTTCATAGAAAGGTCCCATAGATGTCGAAGCTGGTTTGATTCCCTGATCAGGCCTTAGAATAATGTGCCGGACATTTGTAGAATGAGGTCCCCAGAGGGTGAATTTAGCAGGCAAGCATCGCTAAATTCACCCTCTGGGGACCTCCTGTTGCATAGCCTCATCTGCTATGGGAGACACTCAGATTTAAGTTCTCAAATAGTGAATATTGTGCTGTATGAGTAGAATGACATTTATGTCGCTGTAAGGTTGGCGGGTGGAGCAACATTTATGTCGTTTATGATAGCTCTAGGGTAATGTGTGTAAATCTGTTCCAAAAATCGTCTCCTAAATAGGCTAAATTGGAACTTTTCATAGATAGCATGCAGATGGGTATTATTTTTATTATTTATATTAATTTGTGCTTTTAATAAAGTTGTTTATAAGATTTATTTCTTAGAGTAATAGCCAATGTTATAATATTGCTCATTTTATTTGCAAAATATATTCACCCATGGATATGACATCAAATATGACGTACTCACCCACCAAATGGTTAAGGGGCATCAATACATAACCATTTTGATAAGACATTAGTGATTGTTCATGAAGTAATGAACACTCTTACTTAGCCAGTGCCTCCAAGCCTGAGTTTAGTGTGCCTGTCATTTGCAAAATGAGGTCCCCAGAGGGTGAATTTATTTGTTTAGTTTCTCTATATCCCCCATAGCGGTGAATATGGTGAATATTGTGATGTACACCCATTGGGAACCTTGAATATGCAATGTGATGTCTGCCAATTTGGTGATATAGATAAACTAAACTAAAAAAGAAATAGAATTTATGTGAAGAAGTTTCTGTAGAAATTTGATAATAAAGAAACTTTCCAGAGGAGATGAGGCCTAATTAGAATGAGGTCCCCAGATCTTGAATTTAGTGATGCTAGCCCGCTATGCGGGATAGCGTCACTAAAATCACCCTCTGGGGACCTCATTCTGCAAATGACAGGCACACTAAATTCAGGCTTGAGTGCCTTTATAAACACCGGGTATATATTATATCAAATCTAATGAATAAATTGCATCACTCATAATGCTTATTTAATTCTTCATTTCAGGAAAAGCTCATGGGTCATTTGGGTGTGGTGTTATACGAGTACCTAGGAGAGGAGTATCCAGAGGTACTAGGAAGTATCCTGGGTGCGTTGAAGGGTATAGTCAACGTCATCGGTATGACTAAGATGAATCCTCCAATTAAAGACTTGCTACCTAGGCTCACACCTATCCTCAAAAACAGGTGAGCCAGATTTGTTTCATGCTTAGTGCAAAATACATAGTAGCGTTCAGACAATTGTTTTGGATCCGTGGAACTCTTTACTTGTTATAGCACAGAGCTTCCTTTTGTAGCCCGATAAGTGTCGATATTGGAATAAATAAAATATTGTAAATCAATCTATCTGTTCTAAATGAATTCTACGATTGTGCCAAACCTGTCAATTCACAACAACAAAATCTTTATTCTCATAATACAATTAAATTTCCTTCACTTCTCAGACCAAGCTGCCATCTTTAATAGATTGAAAACAAGAACTACGACATGACATCTTAATACAGTTATGCTCTAAGTAATCGACTCCTTAACCACAGCAGAATTATGGGTAACTTTTCAGGATTTAGTTGGAAATATGGCTTGTTGCCATTCATCGGAAAGCTCTCCCTGAGAGCTTTCCGATGAATGGCAACAAGCCATATTTCCAACTAAATCCTGAAAAGTTACCCATAATTCTTCTGTGGTTAAGGAGTCGATTACTTAGAGCATTACTGTACTTCCATTGGGTGCATTAATAGATACAACACAATGTAGCATCGTAGCCGTCTAAATGTCTCCATGCTATTGGATAAATCTCGAGATGTAGAGATTATTAACACTGGACAGGATTAGATTGTGAAATGGCACATGTCAACAAAGCATTAGACCTCCACTATGGCTTGCTCCTGGTCTTTCCCGAACAGATGTTGTAAAAAACATTTATCATTTCTAAGTGATTTCTTTCATTCAAAACCATTGAATCAAGTATCAATGACACATATTTATATGCCTGTTTTTTTAAAACGAAACGTATTTAGTTATTAGTCTGGCCATCCGTCTCGACGTCTGTTCGTGCGTCCGTTCGTTTTTTTTTATAGATAACTTCAGTAAGTCTGAACTGAATGGATTGAAATTTGGTATGTTAGTTTACTAGCCCAAAATACAGGTCAAGTTCGAATTTTTGTTCCGTCTGCTTATTTTTCACGTTCACAAATGACATATTTTCGGTATCCACTCGAAAACAATAAATAATCTTTTTATTATATGCATTACCAAAGAAATTAATCTTGAGCTAGTGGGAACTAGTGTGAAATTGAAAATGTCTATTATCCCCTTCTGGGGGATATCAAAATTTATTTAACCGCGATTTTTTGATAAACCACAGTGGAGCTTTTAATAAAAATTGTTCTTCAAATCTCCATAAGAGATACACATCCAAAGCTTTTGTATTTTATTTGGTTTGTGTTCAAAATACTCATCCCATGTCAATGTGTCTTAATGTTTCTTGTTCATTTACAGGCACGAAAAAGTACAGGAGAACTGCATTGATCTTGTAGGAAGGATTGCCGATCGGGGAGCAGAATTTGTCTCGGCCCGTGAATGGATGAGAATCTGCTTTGAATTGTTGGAGCTCCTTAAGGCTCACAAGAAAGCAATTCGACGAGCAACTGTCAACACATTTGGTTACATAGCCAAAGCTATTGGGTCTGTATCCTATTTATCTAGTTTCTCTAGCGATATCTGATTCAGATGAGATAGCTACCGATACAAATCTAAAAAATATTTTAATTTAAAGATGCACAGTGTTCAACCATCTATTAAAGGATATGATAGGGAAAAATAAAATACAATTATTTAGTTGTCAATCATTACTCCATGATGGACAAATTAAATAAAGAAAATACAAATAAAATTATTGTGTTGCTTCTTCAACCGTTTCTATACTAAATATTCATTTACGAATAGTTCTCTTAGGAAATGTTCAGATAATATATTCATCAAACGGCCATAGGTCGTTTGTTGAACTTACTATCTGAACATTTTCCACCAGTTAATAGATATCCATCGTAGTATCATTTCGTTTGTCTATCATCTGCTTTTATTACATGATCATCCCTCCAAAATGAATTATAGAACATTCCAATGTAGTACTTTTATAACTGATGGGAGAATCCATTCTGTATTGAAAGGGTTCATTAGAAAACAACTGACAACCAACATGGTTGTTTGGTATGCTGATTCCTTGAGATCAGAGAATGGGTTATTTTCATATTTTATTTTACTGTGCAGTACAATATAGTATCAGTGGTCAATTAAAAGTCTCTAGTGAATGGATTTAGTAGCTTCCATGACTGGAGCTTCCTGAAATTTTTGAAAACCCTGTACCAATGCATTCTCTTGTATATGCAAGTATCCTAGAGGGAGCATTGCATATATAAGAGAATACATTTGACTTACCAACATTTATCATAACCTTGTAAGCTAGTGCATTCTCTAATATATGCAAGGCTCCCTATGGGACACTCACATATATATAACAGAATGCACTGGCACAGGATCATTAATGCTGCACTAGCGCAGATCCCATCATGAAAGGGTTAAATGATAGAGTTAGAATGATAGCTTCTTGTCGGGCAGATAAGTCCCATGAAGTACAATATTTGATTTTATTATATGTTTAGGGTTCACAGAGGGTCATACTGTCTTTTGATTGGACGAAGCGTGATCACATGTCAGACAGTAGTTTTGACCATTGCCCAGCATGCGTATTATCGCCCGGGCAATAGCCTTTTATCCGCCTGCTGACATCCCGGTTGACGTGAGGCAAGAATTGTGTCATGTATAATAAAACACCTTGTGGTAGAATAGCGAGAGCTATATTCACTCGATGGTGTCTTCTGATCTCCACCTCAGTCAATAATCCTGCTTGCTTTTCAAACGACACCACCTCGGTGAAAATAGTTCCCGCTCTTCCAGTCAGTCAGTCAATAGGGGAATAATATTCTCAATAATATCTTTTCATTTTCAGTCCTCATGATGTATTGGCTACACTTCTCAACAATCTCAAAGTTCAGGAACGACAGAATCGTGTGTGTACGACAGTTGCTATAGCGATCGTTGCAGAGACATGTTCACCATTCACTGTTCTACCAGCTTTGATGAATGAGTACCGAGTGCCCGAACTGAATGTGCAGAATGGTGTTCTCAAATCTTTATCATTCATGTTTGAATATATTGGTGAAATGAGCAAGGATTATGTGTATGCCGTCACTCCACTTCTTGAAGATGCTCTCATGGATAGGTAAGCTCCCAATAACACTGCGCCACAATATTGAATGGATATCAATAGTGTCATTCAGTCAATCCTTGAAATAGTGTGTCTGTCATTTGCAGAATGAGGTCCCCAGAGGGTGAATTTAGTGCTGCTATCCTGCACAGTGGGCTAGCATCACCAAATTCACCCTCTGGGGACCTCATTCTGCTAAGGCCTCAACTGCTATGTGAGACCTTGGATCAGATTGAAGTTTTCCAGCTGAAGTTGGTGATGTTCACCCATTGGTCACCTCGATTATGCATTTTTTGTTCTACAAATTAGGGGATAGAAACTTCTCAGAAGATGAGGCCTAAGCAGAATGAGGTCCACAGAGGGTGAATTTAGTGATGCTAGCCCGATGTGTGGGGTAGCATCACTAAATTTACCCTCTGGGGACCTCCTTCTGCAAATGACAGAGACACTATTTTAAGCCTTGCATTCAATATCAAAATAATATATTGGTAAATTAGAAGTTATGAACCTTAAAGATACACTCTGATTCGCAGGTCCACATATCATCATGTTACACAACAATGGAATTTCATCTAGAGTCGATTTAGTTATCCATATTAGTTTATTACCGTACTGACCCGGTTCAAAGCCCATGCCCGTGTTTAAGCCCACCCATATATTTTGGCCAAATTCCATGCACAGGGGTATATTCGTGTTTAAAGGCACGTGCGGCCTTAATTGTCGAAAATATTCATATTTGTTCCAATCACCGTACACAGAAAAACATTAAAACGCATACAGTTTCGTTCATATATACCATGACCATCGCGTAAACAGCATGTTATCATAAAGATTTACTATATTTTACATAAGCAAGTGCCTGATTTTGTTACAGAAGACAGCACAATGCTGCTGGCTAATCGCACACAAATGGCATAAACGCTCTTTATTCGTTCCATATCAGGAATTCACCAACAAAGAACGCTCTTTATGTTTGCCATCATAATATAAACAAACACCAGAAAAGTAACTTTTTATGCTTTTGTTTACATAACAATGGTCAAATATATGACAATAACATACTGTTTATGCGATATTTCTTATTTGTATACGGACAAAGTCTGTCTACATTTTGTTGTTCTTTCTGTTTGTGGCGGTTTTTGACGGGTGGAAATATTTTCACAGGATACCCACCGCCAAGGCCAACCGTACCTTTAAGCCCACCCCAAATTTTGTTCAATTTCAGCAGTGGTAAGTAAGTATTTGCTAATGATACTCCCCAAATAAATAATTCCAAGAAGTATATTCACAAACGATCGGTGACGGCGAGAATGCCACGAAAAATGGAAAGTTATAATTCGTAGGTAAGTGATAATATTAAATGAAATAAAATAAAGTGAATCTTAAATTCACATTTCTTTATTCAATTATACTTCCCTGCGGAAACCAAACGTTTAACAGACATAAAATACAATAGAACCCACTTGCTAACAGCGTATAGCTTTAAAAGCCATGTGCGGCTATGCGCGTGAAATACTTTTAAGTTTAATCACAGCGCACCTGTTCCAACTACAGTACCGGTACTGTAAAAACATATTTTTCGTGTTCAGTGACAACGAAGACCTGTGTGTTCCTACATGTGGCCAAACACAAAGAACTGGCCTCTTGGTTATGTAAACACACAGTGGGTATCATAATGGAGCAGAAGGGGGAACTTGTCAATTAACAAAAATGTCTTCCAAACTGCGTCAACTTTATTCACTCGAAACCAAAATATTCAAACACGTGCTTTTGTATACGTTGTTTTTATACGTGTTAGCATTCGGCAAACCTCGTCAGATTCCGTCATCGTTTGCCCCCAGAGGTCACAGGTCGAGGAGTTCAGAATGCCGTTTTAGTAGAAATACAACTGCCTTGTCAGTGCTGTTAAATAATTACACTCACTGGCTTTTGTTAAACATGCAATTAGTCGCCATTGTAACATCCTCTATGTAGACAATGGATCACGAATAAAGCGCCGGGCTTATTGTTTTCATAATCGGATTAAATCTGAACATTGATATAAACTATAGTCAGACTATAGATAACCCACACTGCCGCTTACATAATAACCAGGGCATTCCTGACTCCAAGCACACACTTTGGGAACAAGACGGCTGTCAGTCAAGACTACTTACATAATAGTGTCATTTCAACATGGGAATGTTGTCCAATAAAACTACAAGACTTAAAGTGTTATTATAATATTTTAATATTCACATTTAATTGAAAAAATTCAAAAATAATCGGCGTTAGATCGGCTTTCATCATTTTTACTGTCCCGATTTCTTAGGATTTTTGGTTTGCAAAGGGCCATATCCGAGTTTAAGCCCACTTGGATTTTTGAGCTCAAATAAAACAAAGGCCCCCTGGGCCTAAACGCGGGTCAGTACGGTACCATAATGCACTCAATAATTCCAAGCACAGTATCAAATTTGCCGAAAAAAAGTCATATAATGTTTTTCCTTGGCAGTTCGGGCAGTGAGCGAGTAGCGGCCTTTTATTCACCTTTCTTTCACTAAATCACTTTTTAATATGGTGGATAGAGACCTATTTGATTCACATCATCATCATAAAGTTTCTTATTCCTTATATCTTTTTCAGAGATCTAGTTCATCGACAAACATCTATGTCATCAATAGGGCATTTAGCCCTGGGTGTTTATGGTTTCGGATGTGAGGACTCTCTTGTGCATCTAATGAACTATGTGTGGCCGAACATATTCGAAACATCTCCACATGTTGTCCAAGCTTTCATGTCTGCGATGGAAGGATTCCGAGTTGGCTTGGGTCCATCTAAAATTCTCCAGTACACATTACAGGTTGGTACAGGGATATATCCAGAGCTCTAGATACATGTTACAGGTTTTAAAAAAATTATGTCCCTCAATTTATATCAGAATATTCCCATCTGAAAACAGGGGTACCCCAAAAACTATTATTTACATTACAGAAATTGTAATTTATGTATTTTACCAAAACAGTTAACATAAGTGATGAAGATATCAATAATATACTAGACTGACATAAAAAAAAGTGTTCAAGACTCTCATCTTCTCATGATGTCATCTTCTATCTGGACAAACTAATCGGATTTAACCCTATGATGACTGGATACTCGCTGATGAGTACTTCACTTTGGAAATGTTCTGATAAAAATAAATTCAGCAGACGACCTTAAAGGGGTACTGTACACTCTAATTTTGTACTTTGTTGTGTTATTGAGTATTAATCAATCAATGAATATGGTACCACTGCTACTCTGTTATCTGAAATCCGGCTTTAAAAAAGACATGGAATACAGGATCAAGTTAATTAATTTAACAATAAGGTCGTACAAATTACTTTGGAGAAAAACAACATTGAATGCAATTAATTTAAAGGGGTACTGTACACTAAATCCGGCCATTTATGGGACCATCTCCTTTTATACTCAACAGAATATATGCAACAAATGAATGAATTTGAGCCATGGATTAGTGCAAAATACACTCATGTGTTCTATGAACGATGCAAACAACATGGTAATTATAATGAAAATGAATTTATGGCTGGAGTCATATAGAGCACATGAGTGCATTTTGCACTAATCCATGGTTCAAATTGATTCATTTATTGCATATATTGTGTTGAGTATAAAAGAAAATGGTCCCATGAATTGCTGGATTTAGTGTACAGTACCCCTTAAAGGCCACGCAAAGTAAATTTCCTGTTTCTGAGGCCAAAACATTTTGAAAAACATGGAGCTCGCTCATCTTGATATTTTATTAATTATTTTTAGGGCACACGCCAACTAAGCAATTGGCAAGCTCCTGGTCTAATTTCAGTTTCCCCTTGAACAATTCCCGATCAGATGTCTGTACAAAATTAGCAGATAGATTACTTGTGATATATTATTGTAAAAAATCATCAAATCGAGTGACCGACATATTTTTACTGAGATTGCAGTCGCTATCCATCATGTGCTTAACAAATGTTTGAACATAGTTCCCCATTACAGTTATGAATAGGAAATCTGAACTGGGAAACGGGTCTCTTCTATATCAATTCTGCAGATGTTTGTATAAAAAATGTGTTGCAATTATTTTCAACTGACTAAAACTTCCCCAGACAGATTGAACGCAAATAAATAAGGTTGCATGCACGGGGTCTCTGGGACTAATCACGCGGGCCTGAGAAACTGGAAATTGACTTTGCGTGAACAAAACTTTTTATAATCTGAACAAATGATATGATATCATTTGATTTCTTTACTAATATTATTAAAACTCACCAACCAATGGTTAACCCTTTCTCTACTAAATACTCATTGATGAGTAGTTATCCCTTAGGAAATGTTTAGATAATAAGTTCAACATAGGACTCCTTCTGTACTTGTATTATCTGCTGACTGCTTATTTTTCCTGAAAACCCCTCCAGATGAATAATAGACCATTCCAATGTTTAATTTTGTAACTGAATCAGAAATGGTTAATATCAATATAAAAAACATTTCTGTTTCCGGTTGCCAACTGACCTGCTGAAATTGGGCCGACCCGGAATATCTTTGTATACCCACTTTAAAAAAAAAGGGGGGGTATACTGTTTTGCACCTGTCCATCCATGCGTCTGTCTGTGTGTACGTCCGTCCAATGTCTGTTCATGTCATAACTTGAACACTAGTGCTCACATAAAAAAATTAAAAAAAGGCTTATCTACCTACCTGGAATTTTTCAGCCAACTAATCGGAAACAAACATGTTTTTTATTTTTGGCCTTAACAAAACATTGCAATGTATGCTTTTTCATTTCAGGGTCTTTTCCATGCGGCCCGAAAAGTGCGAGATGTTTACTGGAAGGTATACAACACAGTTTATATCGGAGCACAAGATGGAATGATTCCGTGCTTTCCCCGGGTCCCTAATGACTCAAAGAACCAGTATACCAGATACGAACTTGATTACATGCTATAGTGCTTATTCATCTCATCATTAAAATCATCATCTTGGAGACCTATTCCTTGTCTACAAACAACCAATGAAGCCTCATTGTTCTGTTGTTGTGATTTCATGGAATGCTGTGAAGGGAATTGGTGTTTAACCCTTTACCCAACAGAACGGCCTGTGCCAATGCATTCTCTTATATATGCGAGTCGACCATAGGTCGCCTCGCATATATAAGAGAATGCATTGGCTTAACACATATTAAAAATGATAAAATTGTCAAAGAATGTAGAAAAATATTATAAAAATTGTTAAAAAATGTAAGAAAAAATGATAAATTGTTAAAGAAGGCCAATGCATTCTCTTATATATGCGAGGCGACCTATGGTCGACTCGCATATATAAGATAATGCATTGGCACAGGGCATAACTGTAACCATCACAATGTTGTCAATGAACCGGTTCCAATGATATCCATATTTGTATGGTGTTATTGAGACAGACCGAAGATATTTTAGGCTGTTGAAGCTTTATTTGGGCATTTTTTGGCCGTTTTGTTGGGTAAAGGGTTAATAGCCATAATGACCAATTCATGCAGATATGATATCATGATAGTATTGGAGTTTGTTTTATGATTCTTTTTGTGAAACACCGTAATCAATTTATTTTAATATGACTTATTTAATTTTATAAATCAGTTGGTAAAACAACTTACAAATGCAACATGAGATAAACCAGAGGCTTAGATTTCTGGTACAGACTAATGAGAAGAGTTTTGCCATGGTGTTGAGTGTCAACATCTCATAAGCAGCCACAAAACTGAGTTTCATTAATGAATTCAGCGGGAGCACTTAGAAGAATAATCTGTTGTTGATGTTGAGCGTCAACATCTAGTAAGCAGCCACACAACTGAATTTCATTAATAATTCAACAACAGCACTTAGAAGATTAATCCATTGAGGATGGGATAATAAATGATTATGTACTATTGATTGCATGAGTTGTCATATCTCACCTCTCGTTTCTTTGATTAAAATTTGCTGCAAATTATTGCTGTAAAATAAGATGTTATGAATGAGATCAGAATTAAAGAAGATAATATTTGACCCGCCATATCAAATCCAGTCGTAAGTCGGGATTTTTTTACCCTGTGCCAATGCATTCTCTTATATATGCGAGTCGACCATAGGTCGCCTCGCATATATAAGAGAATGCATTGGCCTAACAATTTTTTATCATTTTTTTAAAATAAATGTTTCTTACAATTTTTAGGACATAAAATAAAAAACATCCATTACCCTGCAGGGAGCCCCACACATATATAGAATCATATAGAAGAGTGTCGTCTGCTCATGTTTGTCTTGGGCTCTGTATGGGTGAAATTATAAAATTGTTAAAGAATACAAGAAAAAATTATTAAAATTGTAAAACATTGTTAGGCCTATGCATTCTCTTATATATGCGAGTCGACCATAATATATAAGAGAATGCATTGGCACAGGGTAAAACAAATCCCGACTTACGACTGGATTTGATATAGCAGGTCACATATTTCAATTCCTCTGTTACTTGTGATCTTTGCTAATTCAGCTGATTTCAATCGTTTCATGATCATTATTTTCATTGGCTGGAGAATTCTTATGAAGATAAGCCTGGATCGTTCATCAAGAGTTAATCATTTGTATATATGTATAGTTTTGTAAATAAATCCGGAAAGTTTCCAATGATTGTGTTTCACTTTCTAATGTTGAATGGAAATTTCATCACTTTCTCTCTCATATGTCAGTTTTCATATATTTTAATAATTTAGTATCTGTGTATACACATAGCAACCCTCAAAATTAACAATGTTGTAGAAATAGCTGTTGAAAAAACTTGAATTGTCAATGATCTACAGCTTCGGTTTATATTACTTTAGCCACTGGGCCATACTACAATGTCAGTTTTATTTGTGGAGAAATGGTTGCACACAGTTAAACGGACATGGCTCACTCAAACCCAAAAATTATGTATAGGTAATTTGGTTAGAGGTATTTCAAAACTTTCCTATGCGGAAGATTTCCAAAGTAAATAATTGATATATTGATATATATATAACCACAGGCTTTCTGCTATAGAGGCAGCAGGTCCCTCAAGAAGCTAGGACCCTGCAAATCGGAAATCTGGCAACCGAATCGAATCTCGAATCGTGTGTCGATATTGAATCTGAATCGAATCGGGACAAGCACTGTACACAGAAAATCATAGCTGACCATCGGATGCCTTTTAGTTATTGTTCTGTTATTTGTCAAGCTGAGTCTTTTTTTTTCGAATATGAATCAAGAACCTAGACAGAGTTCACAACTTTTTATTTGAACGAAAATCAAAACTATATTAAGGTCTGTGCTTCAGATGGCGGCGTATATGTTACAGTTATACTAAGTGATATATTATATATCACTTAGTATAACTGTAACATATATGCCGCCATCTGAAGCACAGACCTTGACGACAATAAAATGAATGAAAGTGTCAATGACACTAGCTCAACTTTGTAAAGAAGGTAATTTTTTTTGTGATGAGCAATGAATAGAGAGATTAAAAAGGAGTGTAAAAAATTAGCAGTAAAGGATTTAGTCATATACAGAGTAAAATCCAAGATGGCAGCCATTTATTTTGGCCGAATGACCCCAAAATGAAACGTTCCCATCTATATGTCATTATTAACATCCATGACAAATTTTATGATTATCAAACTAAAAGGTACGACCTGTAGCCCGTGCTAAAGGATTTAGTCATACAAAGAGTAAAATCCAAAATGGCTGCTGGCTGCCATGTTTTTTTGGGCGAATGACCCCAAAATTACTCGTTCCATTATACATGTCATTGTTAACATCCATGACAAATTTTATGATGATCAGACTAAAAGTACGACCTGTAGCCCGTGCTAAATGATTTAGTCATAAAAAGAGTAAAATCCAAGATGGCTGCTGGCGGTCATGTTTTTTGGCCGAATGACCTCAAAATGACTCATTCCCATCTACATGTCATTGTTAACATCCATGACAAATTTTATGATGATCAGACTGGGTACGACATGTGGCCTGTGCAAAAGGATTTAGTCATACAAAGAGTAAAATCCAAGATGGCTGCTGGCGGCCATGTTTTTTGGCCGAATGACCCCAAAATTAATCGTTCCCATCTACATTCCAATTTCAACAGCCATGAAAAATTTCATGATTATCACACTCAAGGTATAACCTGTAGTCCGTGCTAAAGGATTTAGTCATACAAAGAGTAAAATCCAGGATCGCTGCTGGCGGCCATGTTTTTTGGCCGAATGACCCCAAAATGACTTGTTCCCATCTACATGTCATTATTAACATTCATGACAAATTTTATGATAATCAGACTAAAGGTACGACCTGTAGCCCGTGCTAAAGGATTTAGTCATACAAAGAGTGAATTCCAAGATGGCTGCTGGCGGCCATGTTTTTCGGCCGAATGACCCCAAAATGACTCGTTCCCATCTACATTTCATTGTTAACATCCATGACAAATTTTATGATGATCAGACTAAAGGTACGAACTGTAGCCCGTGCTAAAGAATCTAGTCATACAAAGAGTAAAATCCAAGATGGCTGCTGGCGGCCATGTTTTTTGGCCGAATGACCCCAAAATTCTCGTTCCCATCTACATGTCAATATTAACATCCATGACAAATTTAATGATTATCAGACGAACAGTACGACCTGTGGCCTGTGCTAATGAACTAAATTTTGAAATCAAAGATGGCCACTGGGCGCCATGTTTTTTGTCCGAATGACCCCAAAATGACTCGTTCCCATCTACATTCCAATTTCAACAGCCATGACAAATTTCATGATGATCAGACTATAGGTACGACCTGTAGCCCGTGCTAAAGGATTTAGTCATACAAAGAGTAAAATCCAAGATGGCTGCTGGCAGCCATGTTTTTTGCCTGAATGACCCAATAATGACTCGTTCCCATCTACATGTCATTGTTAACATCCATGACAAATTTTATGATGATCAGACTAAAGGTACGACCTGTAGCCCGTGTCGAAGGATTAAGTCATGCAAAGAGTAAAATCTAAGATGGCTGCCGGCAGCCATGTTTTTTGGACGAATGACCCCAAAATTACTCGTTCCCATCTACATGTCAATATTAACATCCATGACAATAAGACGAACAGTACGGCCTGTAGCCCGTGCTAATGGATTGAATTTTGAAATCCAAGATGGCCGATGGCGGCCATGTTTATTTTCCGAATGACCCCAAAATGACTCGTTCCCATCTACATGTCAACATCCATGACAAATTTCATAATAATCGGACCAAAGGTACGAACTGTAGCCCGTGCTAAAGGAAATTGTTGACGCATCACGCACACACACGGACGACGGATACCAAGCCATGGCAAAGTAAAGTTGAGCTAATAATTACTACTGATGGTACACTTCTCGACTACTCGACTATAGTAGTTTATATATGTAATATAGTGTTTATTAATTTGATAAGACGCCAATGACTATGTATTCTAAGGATTCCAGGACTGACGTATGCTGTATCATAAGTTTACAATGGCATGCATAATTATCAATGCGCATGACGTCACATACTCACATCCACGAAAGGCGGCAGACTGTGATTGGACGCAATTGTGTAACTAGTGTAAACTCTAAATTACATCATACGCGACGCCGTCGAGACCTCCATATGGGAAAATAAGTGGGGAAACAATGGGTTGATTCAAAAATATACGATTCGGAGAGTCGATTCGGTAACGATCCCGAATCTGATTAGCGATGCTGACACGTGCGAATCGAAGCTTCGCAGGGACCTACTAGAAGCTCCAGTCGTGAAAGAGTTAAACGTTATCTTCTCAAGATAGTCCTTGGGTGATTGCGATTCAGAGCCAGAGACATCACTGGGATTCAGATTTATTCAAATGTGGTCACCGGGCCTTATAGGGGCAGTACCAGGTACTTAACTCTTTCCATCCAGAGTAATTCTTAAAACCTCTTTGCAAAGAACTATTTAGCATTTGTTTGGTATAGAGAGATCTTGGGATTCGGATTTGTTCAAGTGGGATCACAGGGTAGAATAGGGGTGGAACTGTTCCCTCCATAGTAATTCTTAAAATGTTTTCTTAAGAACCATCAGGCCTATTGAGTAAGGCCCACTTAAATTTTGAATCACCAGATCACTTTATATACAACATATTCTATGTTATATACCATTTGAAAGAGGAAGCTCCAAAACATTGTATTATCATCTTATCCGAATAAACTGTGTGCATGTTGTTTTCGTCAAGGTACCCACGTGTGTTCTGTTCTTAATTTCGATCTGGTCTGTGCTGCCAGTTTTTTTTTTTTTAGAAAACTGGCGGGAGGGGAATTTATTTATTACCTAACATAAATGATCACGGACAGTTCTAGATATTGAAGCAGTATCCTATCTTATAGAATACAAGTTGATGTAGATTGTCCATTTGATTGAATTAGACTGATTAGTGGGTCATTGAAATGTAAATTGATGGTTATAGATGTATAATCCGATTAAGCTCCCCTCAATTACTATTTATTATAAGTCGAGGATCCTACCTATCAAAGCTCAGAGTTATTAGATGTCGATTTTTGAAATCTATTATATTTCACCATCGAGAGTTAGTGGCCCCGTAAAAAGTCGACGAGCCAATGGTCTCAGACCAACTTGCAGATGAAGATGGCCAACTCTAAAATAAAGAGCCTTTGTGTTGATAATAAGGCCAAATTTCGTCGAACAACATGTGGATAAATAACACATTTATACTATAGTTGATAGTGATTGATAGTGATTAGCATTATTAATCGATTCTGATAACTGAAGCGGCATTTCTATAAATGTTGTTGGAATCTCATTATCTGGGGACCATCGAATCAGATTGAGTACCTTTAAGACATGAGAAAAAAATTTACATTAAGGATATCCAAATAAAACAAAATTGAAGAGGGGACTAATTATAGGGTCGGGGAGGGAGGTAATTCTAGCAATTTTTTGCTCAGCATTATTTTGCAAAGTTTGAGCTATTGCCGTGGGTTGTCATGCATCCGTCCATCAACAATTTCCTTTGGCTCACCCTACAGGCTCATCTGATCATCACCAAACTTCATACGGATTTTCGGGGTGACCTGCAGCCCGCATTTATTGGAGAAATGTTTTGAAAATTGACCGGCATGTTTAGGATCACCTCTAGATAGGAGCTATCAAATTTTAGCGATTTTCGATGAAAAATATGGCCGCTGGTAGCCATCTTGAATTTTACTCTTTGCATGACAAAATCCTTTGGCACACCCTACAGACCACATCCCTGATCTAATTGCCACCAAACTTTATATGGATCTTCGGGGTGAGCCATCAATTATTTCCGAAATTTGTTTAAAAACATGGCTGCCAGCAGCCATCTTGGATTTTACTCTTTGCATGACTAAATCATTTGGCACATCCAACAGGCCATATCCCTCATCCGATCATTATCAAACTTCATATGGATCTTCGGAGTGACCTCTCGATGGGAGCCATCGATTATTTCTGAAATTTGTTTTTAAAAAAACATGGCCACCAGCAGCCATCTTGTTTTATGTTGGCCTTAGTTGTGAATTATGATGCATTTTGGGGTAAAAAAACGGGGGAAGTCTTGGGGTGAATCTGATAATCTCTTTATCACCTGATGGACACTCCAAGGCCACAGCTATTCATTATTCTGGTGGAATATATATATTTCCTCTGCCAAATTGTCAATAATATGGAATATCTTTGTCATTTGCAGAATGAGATCCCCAGAGGGTGAATTTAGTAACGTTATCCCGCACAGCATGCTAGCGTCAACAAACTCTTCCTGTGTGAACCTCATTCTACTTAGGCCTCAACTGCTATGGGGGAGACCTGGGATCAGATTGAAGTTCCCCAGTTGAAGTTGATGATGTTCACCCATTAGTCACCTCGATTATGCATTTTATATTCTGCAAATGAGAGGATATAGAAACTGAACATAAGGGAAAAAGTAACTAAAAACAAGGTTAATTTGAGACTATAGATATTAGAAGATGAGGCCTAAACAGAATGATGTCCCCAGAGGGTGAATTTGGTGATCACTAAATTCACCCTCTGGGGACCTCATTCTGCAAATGACAGCACACTATTTCCACACTTGCATTTAGTTTATAAATGGTTAATTATAACAGAAATTCAGTGATCACATGATCCAACGATCATGTCATGTGAGAGCCCATTATGACTCAGTTGGTATGGTGCATTAGGCCAATATACAGTAATGCTCTAAGTAATCGACTTCTTAACCACAGCAGAATTATGGGTAACTTTTCAGGATTTAGTCGGAAATATGGCTTGTTGACATTCATCGGAAAGCTCTCGGGGAGAGCTTTCCGATGAATGGCAACAAGCCATATTTCCGACTAAATCCTGAAAAGTTACCCATAATTCTGCTGTAGTTAAAAGAGTCAATTACTTAGAGCATTACTGTAAGTCGTCCAGCTGGATTGAATCCCAGTATGTGACGATTTTTTATCCATGAAACTGGATGGTAATCTGATTCGTGTATCTGGGAAAGTTTGAGAGTTTTCTGGGGATCGGTGAAGTCAATTGATTTCTATGCGGTCTATCATCCACCCACAGAACCGATAACATTGTGATATGGCCTACATATCAGTGGCTAAAACGATCATACTCATATGGTGGTCTAACTATATAACTTTTTGCATTTCTAAAATCATCTATAGTTAAAGTAATCATACGTAAGAGTCATTCATTTTCTTATTTGACCGTTCTATATTAAATACTCATTGATGAGTAGCTATCCCTTAGGAAATGTTCAGATAATTGAACAAACGACCATAACTTATTATCTGAACATTTCCCTCCAATAAATAGGACTCTGTCTGCGCTTTTATTATCTGTCATCTGCTTATTTTTCCTGAACACCTCTCCTGATGAATAATAGACAATTCCAATCAAGTGGTGAACATATGATTAAATTGCCAAACAAAAACCATTGTTATGTAAGTAACCTAAACAAAACTGTTACAGTAATTTGTCAACAAACATCGCTAATCATGTAATAATAAGTTCAAATATTTTAGTCTGAATATGATTTTCAGAATATTTTCTAATGTTTACAATCAAGTTCTGATTAACATGCATGCTATTTCAAAATATAAATATTGGAGAATTATAAATAATGAAAATAAGAAAGTCAATCTAATTTTACATATACTTGTTGATGATAGTTGTTTTACTGACTGTTATGTTATTTTGCATGAACCCACTAAAGGGTCTCGGTTGGGGGGTGTCCACTTTGGGGAATTCCAACTGCGCACCCCCCTTGAAACCGACCAAACACAAATTTTGCATAATTCCATTTGCACCCCCTTGCATCTCAGTGTTCATACCTAATAGCCTATATATTCATAAACCATGGTTCTATATACCCTTTATATTAGAACATTCAGATATTTATTTGCATAAATCCTAACATCTAGTGGGCCAACTCCAGACAAATGCACATGGCTACTGACAAGAGACCAGGACCACTGGGCCGACCATGGTTGCTCGGTCCGGTGTGAGAAAGTTTTGAAAACTAAACAAGAAAATCTCCAAATCCTAGCATCTAGACTGGCCTCAAGCTTTCCTAGTGTTAGAAATTTCAAACCTTATACTCTCCCTTAATTAGGTTGGAAATTCTCCAACTGATGACCATTTCAGTCCACAATTTTGACCAAATGTAGTAAAATACTGTTTTCTTTCTGATGACAATTCCAATGACAATGTTGACCAAATGTTGGACAATATTGTTTTCTTAAATTAATTAATAACTAGTAGTTTTTGACTGGCCATGGGGGAGGGACAAGGATACAAGCTTTCCAAGTGTTGGAAATTTCTAACCTGACACCATAAGGTTGGAAAATTGTAAAATTTCCAACTGATGGCCATTTCAGTCCAAAATTTTGACCAATAGTAGGAAAATATGCAAATATTAACTTGTTATTGACTGGATTTGATAATTAGAGCATTAGAGGAACCTCATTAACTTGTTATTGCTGGATTTGATAATTAGAGCATTAGAGGAACCTAATTAACTTGTTATTGCTGGATTTGATAATTAGAGCATTAGAGGAACCTAATTAACTTTTTATTGCTGGATTTGATAATTAGAGCATTAGAGGAACCTAATTAACTTGTTATTGCAGGATTTGATAATTAGAGTATTAGAGGAATCTAATTAACTTGTTATTGCAGGATTTGATAATTAGAGTATTAGAGGAACCTCATTAACTTGTTATTGCTGGATTTGATAATTAGAGTATTAGAGGAACCTAATTAACTTGTTATTGCTGGATTTGATAATTAGAGTATTAGAGGAATCTAATTAACTTTTTATTGCTGGATTTGATAGTTAGAGTATTAGAGGAACCTCATTATCTTGTTATTGCAGGATTTGATAATTAGAGTATTAGAGGAATCTAATTAACTTTTTATTGCTGGATTTGATAATTAGAGTATTAGAGGAACCTAATTAACTTTTTATTGCTGGATTTGATAGTTAGAGTATTAGAGGAACCTCATTAACTTGTTATTGCTGGATTTGATAATTAGAGTATTAGAGGAACCTAATTAACTTTTTATTGCTGGATTTGATAGTTAGAGTATTAGAGGAACCTAATTATCTTGTTATTGCAGGATTTGATAATTAGAGTATTAGAGGAATCTAATTAACTTTTTATTGCTGGATTTGATAATTAGAGTATTAGAGGAATCTAATTATCTTGTTATTGCAGGATTTGATAATTAGAGTATTAGAGGAACCTAATTAACTTGTTATTGCAGGATTTGATAATTAGAGTATTAGAGGAATCTAATTAACTTGTTATTGCAGGATTTGATAATTAGAGTATTAGAGGAATCTAATTAACTTTTTATTGCTGGATTTGATAATTAGAGTATTAGAGGAATCTAATTATCTTGTTATTGCAGGATTTGATAATTAGAGTATTAGAGGAACCTAATTAACTTGTTATTGCAGGATTTGATAATTAGAGTATTAGAGGAATCTAATTAACTTGTTATTGCTGGATTTGATAATTAGAGTATTAGAGGAATCTAATTATCTTGTTATTGCAGGATTTGATAATTAGAGTATTAGAGGAACCTAATTAACTTGTTATTGCAGGATTTGATAATTAGAGTATTAGAGGAATCTAATTAACTTGTTATTGCAGGATTTGATAATTAGAGTATTAGAGGAATCTAATTAACTTTTTATTGCTGGATTTGATAATTAGAGTATTAGAGGAATCTAATTATCTTGTTATTGCAGGATTTGATAATTAGAGTATTAGAGGAACCTAATTAACTTGTTATTGCAGGATTTGATAATTAGAGTATTAGAGGAATCTAATTAACTTGTTATTGCAGGATTTGATAATTAGAGTATTAGAGGAATCTAATTAACTTTTTATTGCTGGATTTGATAATTAGAGTATTAGAGGAATCTAATTATCTTGTTATTGCAGGATTTGATAATTAGAGTATTAGAGGAACCTACTTAACTTGTTATTGCAGGATTTGATAATTAGAGTATTAGAGGAATCTAATTAACTTGTTATTGCAGGATTTGATAATTAGAGTATTAGAGGAACCTAATTAACTTGTTATTGCAGGATTTGATAATTAGAGTATTAGAGGAACCTAATTAACTTGTTATTGCAGGATTTGATAATTAGAGTATTAGAGGAACCTAATTAACTTGTTATTGCAGGATTTGATAATTAGAGTATTAGAGGAACCTAATTAACTTGTTATTGCAGGATTTGATAATTAGAGTATTAGAGGAACCTAATTAACTTGTTATTGCAGGATTTGATAATTAGAGTATTAGAGGAATCTAATTAACTTGTTATTGCAGGATTTGATAATTAGAGTATTAGAGGAACCTAATTAACTTGTTATTGCAGGATTTGATAATTAGAGTATTAGAGGAACCTAATTAACTTGTTATTGCAGGATTTGATAATTAGAGTATTAGAGGAACCTAATTAACTTGTTATTGCAGGATTTGATAATTAGAGTATTAGAGGAACCTAATTAACTTGTTATTGCAGGATTTGATAATTAGAGTATTAGAGGAACCTAATTAACTTGTTATTGCAGGATTTGATAATTAGAGTATTAGAGGAACCTAATTAACTTGTTATTGCAGGATTTGATAATTAGAGTATTAGAGGAACCTAATTAACTTGTTATTGCAGGATTTGATAATTAGAGTATTAGAGGAATCTAATTAACTTGTTATTGCAGGATTTGATAATTAGAGTATTAGAGGAACCTAATTAACTTGTTATTGCAGGATTTGATAATTAGAGTATTAGAGGAACCTAATTAACTTGTTATTGCAGGATTTGATAATTAGAGTATTAGAGGAACCTAATTAACTTTTTATTGCTGGATTTGATAATTAGAGTATTAGAGGAACCTAATTAACTTTTTATTGCAGGATTTGATAATTAGAGTATTAGAGGAATCTAATTATCTTGTTATTGCAGGATTTAATAATTAGAGTATTAGAGGAACCTAATTAACTTGTTATTGCAGGATTTGATAATTAGAGTATTAGAGGAATCTAATTAACTTTTTATTGCTGGATTTGATAGTTAGAGCATTAGAGGAACCTAATTAACTTTTTATTGCTGGATTTGATAATTAGAGTATTAGAGGAACCTAATTAACTTGTTATTGCAGGATTTGATAATTAGAATATGTATGTTGTGTATAATGAACCTGCAGACATTATTTTCTCTTTCTATCGCTGGGTAGTGAAAACATGGTCACAGAAAATGGAATTCATGCTACAAGGTGATATAATCTCTTTTGGCACCATGTAGCGAAATGCTGGTCACATTTGCGTAATGTACACGCCGCAACCATAACCCCCCGGCCACCCCTCCCCCTGTCGCCACGTCTCTGTTTGAAGGACTTTGAGTCCAGATAATAGTTCGGATTGGGTCATTAATAAACCACAATGCATGCTTGTCATGTCATTATTGCTATTAGTATCATCACTGACAGCCTGTGAATTTCCCATTGTTGATATGTTGATGCATGAACTATTTATCATTTGTCACAATCAATCAAACTGCCAATACGCTGGGTGAGCTCAAGTGGCAGGTGCGCGTAGGTAAAAGGGTCGAGATTAGAAAAGGTCGAGTTTTGTAAAGGACTATTTTCTCAATATTTGAAGGAATTAACTCCACTTAAAGGAAAAATAAATCGTGTTTTTTTAAAGTACGCAGAACTCAGAATATTATAATTGTAGAAACGACATTTGATGTCAGTTTTAGAAGAAATATTGGTTCGGTGTAATTATTTGGAACTATATGTCATTACCTAATTTCCGGCTGATCACAATCCAATCTGCAGCGATGTAAACATGGCGAATAAACATACCCTAACTTCGCCAGGTATGTTGATAATCATTTTGATTATCCAAATTATCGGGTGTCATGCCTTCAGACTAGGTGATGTTATGCATAATCTGCATATCTCCCGGGATTTACTGGCAAAGAACCCGATGAAGACGTCATTCGAACTTGCATCGAAATCCATCAACCAGGAAGTAGACTCGGCTCGATCTCTGCTGCGCAAAATTCGGGATACAGGGGAGACCAAAACAGTCGACCCAGAGAGTAAAATAAAAACATATTCTGTAAGTACAAAATGAAATCAAATGGAAAATATTATCTACCCTGCTTGACAAAACAAGTGTCCACCTAACCGCGGTGCAGAAATAGCGTTGCCACCGTGGCTGAAATGCAACTACACCGCGGCTCCACCGGCTAACTGAGTAACTACAGTTGGGCCGCGGTGTACTTGCCGTTCGGCCATGGTGTAATTGCAGCGGTGTACGTTCATTAAACTGAAAAAAGACGATACAAACCAGAAATCTAACCACGGTGTACATGCCGTTCGGCTGCGGTGTAGTTGCCTTTCGGCCGCAGTGTACTTGCTGTTGGGCCACGGTGTACTTGCCGTTCGGCCGCGGTGCTCAACTGCAGTTACAAACTCTGACACCGCGGGCCGAACGGCAAATACACCGCGGTGCCAATGGACACTTGTTTTGTCCAGCGGGGTATATGTATGTATACATAAATGCACACCAGTCTCACTCTCACGCGAGATTGGACTGTTGCCGTAAATAATTGCCGTCTGCTTCAAGTAGCGACATTACCTCCCTTCAGATCAGGGGCGCCGGAAGCATCCAAGGGCAAGGGGGCAGAGCCTACAAAAAGGGCATTTTCTCCGCAATCTCGGGAAAATAACCATAAATTCATTGTGGCAAAAATCCCTGGCCTAGGCTATTTTAATGGTATTTGTCGGTTTTTATGGCCGTTTTGTGATAAAATTGACAAAAAATTAATATTCCGTGTGAAATTGGTGGTATTTGGACCAAAAAAGTCACATTTTGCTATAAAAACACGAGATTAAACACACAAAAAGCAATTTATGTCTCCAGAAAAAGGGCAAGTCCTGTCCCCACTCGCCCCTCTTGGTCAAGGGCAGGGGGGTCAGCTGCCCCCCCCCCCCCCTCTTCCGGCGCCCCTGCTTCAGATGTCGCTCGTAAGCTGACTTCCGGTATTAAAAAAAAAGACAACCCGACCATGGAACCGGAGCGGGGTGTTGCAATCTATGGAATCACATGACACTCGATATTTATAGATCTTTTTGGTTATCGCGCTAAAACGAAAGCCCAATAAATAAGCTATCATTTAGTGTTCAAATAAACCACCGGGATCAATTAGAACCTGATAAAAGAATTTTTCGAAAATTAGGCGGACAAAGTAATTTGGATAAAAAGTAATTTTTGAGACAGAATTTTTTTTTATTTACCTGCTGCGCTCTCATCGGCAGCCCTTTTAATTCAGATTGTTTGGCTTCGGCAATCTGCTACGGCAACCCTTTATCGTGGCCCAGTTGGCTTCAGCAAATGGCTTCGGCATTGCCGATTGCCGTAGCCAATTATGAGGGCTGCATCGGCCACGTTGAACAATCCGTGGTTAAAGTAAATGGTGTCCCAAATTTTATAGCGGCTATAAATAGACAAATGAATTATATGGCAAGGGGGATAATTCACTGAATAGTTGTCACTTCCGCTTTAGTTTTGGGATCTGAAGCAAAGCACGTTTTCGCGAACTGAACGCTTTTTACGAAGCAAAAGCTATAATAACAATATATTTCACTTGTTTATTTTGTGGTAGGTGAAGCTAAACATTGAATACGTATATTCGGAGTGCCATGACTTAGCTTGTTCCCATCGTCTCCGACACAACTTATAAATTCTTGTCATTGCCATCAGTTTTACTAGTTACCTGAGGCTGAGTACCTGGTCAAAACAGCTGATCGCTACAGGTGTTAGATTAAATTTTATTGTGATAGCATTCATATACCGTAATGCCCAAAGTAATTGACCACTTAACCACGGCAGAATTATGGGTAATTTTTCAGGAGAGCTTTCCGATGAATGGCAACAAGCCATATTTCCGACTAAATCCTGAAAAATTACCCATAATTCTGCTGTGGTTAAGTGGTCAATTAATTTGGGAATTACTGTATGTACATGTAATGCAGTGCAGTGTTACAGAAAATAGTATAACTTTATTGTCCCCCGAAATTTTCAACATTCAATCAAGTGAGCTTGAGTTTCATTCATATAACTTAGCTGCAGCATGCTGTGTCATTCTGCAGTCTGCATTTCAGATATATATACATTCTTAGCAAAATGATGCAATTATCTTTCGATTTTTCATGTTGTCCGACACTTGCCCCTCATGGCACATTCATTACTGACAATTAATTCCATCAATTTCATCATATTTCAGCAGAACATAACCTTAAGTAAGGCATGGATACAATATTACCTAACTGAGTGAATCCTGGTGTGTTTTATGTCATGGGTTTGACTTTGGAGCATTTCTCGAAATATGAATTTCTCATGTCTTAAAACTTAAATTTTTTCAAAGTCAAATTTTCTCACTTAGACCAATTCTAAGTTGTGAAACTCAATCAAATGGTTATCTTTATGTTCTAAATTACTACAATACCCGAAATATTTCAACAAAATCCCAAACACGAAAAAGTTTGTTATGTTGCTACTTAAGTTCAATTCCAAATTTATTTGTATAAACTATAATACAGGAGAAGTCGGCTCCGCTACGAAGTCGGCTTAAAATAAAGTCGGCCCAGGAGAAGACGGCCCCGCACAAATTCGGCCCGCTATTTAAATTTATCAATGTTTTTTTTGTTTTTTTGTTTTTAAATTGTTTTTTCTTTTGTTACAGCTTGTATATATAAATACATGTACATGTTATATATATGTAATTTTTATTGCACATCTACTACTAATAAAAAGCATATATTCAATGCAATCATGCCTTCACCTAAAAGAATCTATATTCCTCACGTGGAGTGCAAGTCAGAGTTATTTATTTCGGATACTATATTTTTTATGCAATTTAAATGAAATAATTTGATTTAAAGTGTGATGTGCAATAAATACAGAAAGCATTGCATGCTCGATCGGAGGAGCACTTCATGCAAATGGCCGAGATGACGTGGTCACATCTCTACGCCATTCTAACTTGTCACACAAAAACCTCTCCATTCAAAACACACATTACGCCCTGTCTATATATCCTTTCGGAACAATTATAACAAATACGTTACATAACAGGTTATTGTGACATAATGTTCTTTATTGTTCTATTGAAATTTCTTTTGTTATCAGTATTTACCCTCTTAACATGGAGAAACTATCTAGAAAAGTTTACTTTAAGTGTGTCAACTTCTTGAGCTTTTTTGTATTTGTTCTGGTTTATGCTCCATGCCATCTATATTGTGTATAAGTTGCTTGGTTGGCCGAAAAGAGGGTGGTATTATCGAGTTGAATTGCAGTTGATTTGACTTTCTCAGATAGTGAATAGCTACTAGAGGTCTTTTATGAATTATCGTACGATAATCTTACACTAGCTTAAACGTACTGTATATAGTAAAGCAAATATTTTACTGGGATGAAGTTAATGAATTGTGGTAATACAGAAGCCTTGTAGAATATCAGTTAGGCATTATCAGGGCAAGGACACTGTCCCATTTTGTGTCAAAACATCTTTGTATAGAATAATTCCACTTACAGCAAAATTTCTCAATCTCAAATTCGTGTTTAATGAATTTTATTGCAGTTTTACCTTTGGCTCTTTGTTTTGACACTGTGTTACATATAAATAGCATTTTATTGCTAGAATAATTGTATTTATTGCAAGGTAATTGTCTTCAAAAAAGCTTCCTAAAATTATCTGGTCAACTTTTAAGGGGCTGCCCATGTTACAGTGAGTGATAAGGTAACCTGAGATAAAATCCCATATTGGTTTTACTTTTGCACATGTTACTAATAGATGTTTACTATTTTCTCTTTCGATTTGGCAGAAAGTGCATTTATTTGAGGTCTTAATTCTAGATTTTTCTAGGAATATATTTGTTACTAATGTATTATGGATAATTTGAAATTTGAAAGGATTGCAATTTTGTGTTTTTTGTTATTTTAAATGGTAGTGTGTATATATATTCCCAATTGAGATCATCAATGTCAAGACTTAGTCTGTGACACCAGCCAGTTTCAGCAACTGCGTTAGGTGAGCTATTAGCAACATAAATCCAGTACAGGAATTTGTTTAGTCTCTCTTCATTGATAATGTTCTGTATTAATTTAGTTTCTACCAATTCATTTGAATTATTAACTGTAGATTGTATTTTTTTCCTCCATTCTACAGGAATAGATGAAAGCAGACTTTGGAGAGTCAAGACGTTCACTCTTAGTCCATATTTTTTCGATAATTCTTTGACATTCATGAAGGACCCATCGTCATTCAGGATGTCTTTATTAAAGATTATCTGTTTGTCCATCCAAGCACGATAGTATATAGGTTTTCGTTCTATTTTAAAAAGCATATTATAGAAGATTGGTTGACTTTTATAGTCCTCGACTGATGAAGGTTCCTTAACTAAATCTGCATAGGCTAATATCGTGTCCGTCCAAAAATGGTTAAAAACACTGCTATTTTTTTCAGGCTGTGTTTATTCAAATATAACATTCATAATCCACCATATTTTTGCAATTTTCCTAAAAGTATCAGTTTCCATTCAGAGAAGTTAAGCGGGTCTAGTAGTTTTTTGAGCCAACTCACTTTTAGAGATTTAGAAAAGCAATTAATATCCGGAAATTCTAGTCTACCTTTTTCTTTTTTCTTAAATAATGTTTCTCTTTTTATTCTATCTCGTTTCCCATTCCAAAAGAAATGGAATTGCAAGGCCTGCATTTCGTTGAGGAATTTATTTGGTGGGGTAGGCAATACTGTTAATATTTGGATAATAATAGGTAATACTAACATTTTTATGACAGTTACTTTGCCTATATGAGACAGTGTCCTGAGAGCACAATGCTTTAGAGTATTCTCCATACTTTCTTCTTTTTTTTCCCCCAATTTTCCAGTACTAGTGAGGGATCTTGTAAATCAAACAGAATCCCCAATGTTTTAAATTTTCCTCTAATGTTCCATTTAAGATTAATATTAGTTTCTAATATTCGAGTACAACCATGTCGAGCTCCAAACCACACCGCTTCTGTTTTTTCAAAATTTGGTTTTAGTCCTGATAAAGTTTCAAAGTCTTTCATAAGGGCTATTGCCTGATTGAGGGATGATTGTGTCCCATCAAGCCAGAGTATGGAATCATCCGCATTTTGACTTATTTTATATTCTCTATCATTAATTGAGATACCCATGATGTCATTATCATATTTCAATGTGGCTGAGAATGTTTTTGTACAGAGGATAAAGAGGTAGGGGGAAAGCGGGTTTCCCTGCCTAACTCGTCTCTCTATATTGAAATTTTGTGACAAATTACCATTATTAATAATAAAGCTATTAGCGTCTTTATATAATGTTGATACCCATTTTATGAGAGATTCACAAATCCAAAAAATTTTAATGTTTTTTTGGATAAAATTCCAGTTTATAGTGTCAAATGCTTTTTCATACATGTAGTCTAATAGAAGCATCAACCAGGAATATCCTATTCCTTACTTTCTAATAACAAGTTGTATGTTAGTCTTGTACATTCTCCGATGAGACGGCCTTTGAGAAATCCCTTTTGTGTATCACTAATCATGGAACCGATTTGTGTTTTTATTCTATTTGCAATAACGGCCGATGTTAACTTGTAGTCTACATTTAGTAGTGCAATCGGGCGTAAATTTTTAATAAATTTTCTGTCTTTTCCTGGTTTTGGCAGGCATGTTATCATACCTTGTCTCTGTGTTATTGACATTGAGCCTCTTCTGTATGCTTCATTAATAGAGTTTAATAATGGGGTTGAAATATCATTCCATAAAAATTTATAGAACTCGGTGGTAAACCCGTCTAATCCTGGTGATTTTTGCTTTTTTTGAGTTTTTAATGTTGAAAGTAGTTCATGGTGTGTAATAAGCCCTTCACAACATATAGTTTCTTCGTTTGTTTTTTTTCCCAGAAAAGGATTATTTCGGTCTAAAAACTTACTGTACAGGTTATCCTTGCTATTTAAATCATCACTAGAGTGATATAAAGTTTGGTAAAATTTTCTCTGATCTTCATAAAGTTTGGTAAAATTTTCTCTGATCTTCTAATATTTCCTTCAGGTCAGTCGTTGAACTATTATCTTCTCTTATAATTTTTGGAATGAGTTTTTCTGTATAATTCCTATTTTAGAGGTAAGCAAAGTATTTTGTGTTTTTTTCCCCTTCTGCATGCCATTTAACTTTTGCTCTGATTGACAGACCTCTGATTTGTATCTGTCTTATTTTGTATAGCTCTTCTTCTAAGTTTTCTGCTAATGTTTTATATTTTATATCCATTGTTTCATCATATAAGTTTTGGTTTTCGAAAATTTGTGATTCAAGTTTGGTTTGTTTCTCATTTTCTGTTTTTTTTTTGTATGAACTAAATGCAATTGTTTTACCTCTTACTTCTAGTTTAATCATTTCCCACAACATTTATCAATGTTCCTATGTACAACAATGTACAACCTGATCATTTTTACTACATAGAGACTCATCACTAGTCCAAATTCCAACACCAGCTGGTCAAGGAAGGAAAGTTAAAACGCATTCAAAGAACGCAAACCACGAGCACAGAAGGCCAGATATTCCAGATTTGGTCCGCTGTAAACAGAAACAGATATCAGTTTATTTTTCTAATTGGCAAACATCGATGTAACAGTATATTTCCTGTGTCTTAAATTCGCCTTTAACAAACCATGTCGACATATCTGTGAAAAGGCATGACAGTGTGTGATAAGCAAATGGAATGCTACAAGGTGATACGGTATAATCGATCCCCTTTGACACCACGTGGTGAAAACATGGTCACAGAAAATGGAATTCATGCTACAAGGTGATATAATCTCTTTTGGCACCATGTAGCGAAATGCTGGTCACATTTGCGTAATGTACACGCCACAACCATAAACTATATAAACACCTGTTTGTGCCACAGGCGTTAACAGGCATTCCAAAATAATGGGGCCGACTTCTCTTGAGCAATCTTTAATTTACCCGGGCCGACTTCTCTTGGGGCCGACTTCTCTGTGGCAGACTTCTCCAGATACCATTTTGCATATGTAGATATTTCAGTGGGGTAACCAATTATGGTTATAGACGCACTGATCCAGGTGTTACCACGACCGAGTAACTTTATAAACCTGTGGTGACTCAAGTAGCGTTTTTTAATGTGTTCACGAGTCAGCCATTAATGTCCATGCCCGATCAAACAGCATACTGCACCCACGACCACATACATGTACCTGGACAAATGTTGTAATGGGGGGAACTTTTAAGGTCAGTCAGTATTTTGCAATCGGATCTTTATTCAGTGATTTCGAATGAGACTTTCAGCCTGACAAACTTGGTATCTGACTGAATTCTGATTTTTGTCAGAATACCCTGACCAGGTAACGATCCCCGATCAAATTGATCTTTGATCACATATATTGATCTTAGTATTAAACAGGGACCCAAAGAACTGCATTGTTGTTTGATCAATGAACGGAAGAACATAAACTTACAAATATGATCATCACGTGATATGTGCATTTAATGATTTATGATGTAAAAAACACCTGGTCTTTATCGACAGCACGTCCAGGTGGCTAAAAGCTTCAGAAGTAATGAATTTACACCATGACTTCCAATTTCAATGGGCTATAAAACACAGTACATGTAGCTTTTATACTTAGTAGTTTAAAACCAGTATATATTATTAGATGAGCGATATTGTTATGGTTAATTATAGGCATGCTAATATGGGGCACAATTGAAGTCCTGTTTCTTGATGTGTTGAGCCATGGATGAGTGCAAAATACACTTATCATGTTCATGTGCTCAATGAACGATGCAAACAACATGGCAATTATAATGAAAATGAATTTATGACTGGAGTATGAAAGGAAATGGTGCCATAAATGACCAGATTTAGGGCATAGTCCCCCTTTAATAAATATATTATTAATAATACTCCAATAATGAGATTTTGCTGCTGTGTAAACAGTATTGTTTGCATCAACATCACCGATCAGTCATAATTAGTCCAAAAGATAAACAACACATGATGTTGCGGCAATGCCTCTGTGAAGTTCACAATATTTAATGCTATTTCCAACTCAAAATACACTTTCAAGTTGTTATTTTCACTTTCTTGGATATATACGGTACCGTACCGGTAATTATAAGTGATGATCTTGGTTTACTTATATAAGCTAATCATTTTGCAATTTAAAAGTGATTTGGTACATGCAGGTTGACTAACACGTTGAGTGCCCGAACCCTATAGTGTAACATTCCATTTTAATTTTTATATTAAGTATTAAATAGGTAGATTGCACCATATAACCACCATCACCAAAATTTTGACGAACACAAGCTTACATGTGGTATCATGCTACTTCAAAATTGATGTCTACTATTCAAGTACATGAACTAACTCGTTATTCTGGAGTGCAGAATGTTAGGGGCTTTTGTGGATCTTTAATATCATAAAATGTCACGTCTTATCATAAAATGCCAATTCAGCCGGCACAATTAGAGGCCAATGCGTCAGTATAACCATACTTTCGGGCAGTTTCGGCCTCAATTACCATCACTTTATTACAGAGATGCAGTGGCATCACTCACATCACATATATATTTGAGCTTCCTAAGATGGTTGAAAT
This sequence comes from Siphonodentalium dalli, assembly GCA_032622095.1. NCBI lineage: Eukaryota > Metazoa > Mollusca > Scaphopoda > Gadilida > Siphonodentaliidae > Siphonodentalium > Siphonodentalium dalli. The sequence continues at coordinate 124,660,842 of CP136068.1, read as the reverse complement.
CATGTTTACGTGTGGAACTCAATTTCTTAAATTTCTGCAGCAGAACATCTAAACCCCTTATAAAGTACGATATAACTTGTAGTGGCACCCTGGAATATAACTGAGATAACTCATAGCTGGCACTCAAAGTGTTAAGCTACATGTACTTTATGCACAGTAATGTCCTAAATTCATGTCAACCCCTAAACCACAGCAGAATTATGGGAAATTTTTCAGGATTTAGTTGGAAATATGGCTTGCTGCCATTCATCGAAAAGCTCTCGGTGAGGGTCATATACTTTGGGCATTACTGTAATTACCTTTGGAAACAGATATTATTCCTTAATAAATTGTCAATGTATAGTTCCACTCAGTAACATCAAGTTGCAAGAGACGTGTAATCGGTAACTTGATGCTTATTCAGCATTAACTGGTCTGCTGAGCTGCATCGTTGTTTTACTTCGTTTCCCTCTTTCAAGTATGTATTATATAAATAGTGCACGGCTTGCAGGTTACTATGCCAATATAGTGGTCCGATGGGAGAAATAGTCCCGGAGGCGAGGGGACTATTCCTCCACCGAGGACCACTATTTTGGCATAGGTACCGACAAGCCGTGCAATATTTATTATATTTTATCTAACGTTCTTCATTATGTCCCAGGACCCATAATGTCAAACAATTCTTAATCATCTATGTTCCAATGTATTCCCTTTTCATTGCAGAATTATAATTTTTTTTTTTTTGCTTGCCAAATTTTCTTCAATAAATTGCCCGCCTTCTAATTGGGCAAATCTTAAATTTTCTTCCTCATGAATTATTTTTGCCATTTTGACTTGTAATGGAAAGCGAACGTCGGTGTTGTTGTTAAAAAAAGATGTCAGTTGAAAGTAATCCTTTTTTTTACAGAAAACAAACTGAGGATTTGTTTAGAAAAATTTGTAGCGCGAACTAAGGAAATAGACAAAAATATCGAAGCCATATTGTGATCAGCGGAGAAAGGAACATGATAAATCGCCAACATCAAACATGTGTAAAACATCACAAATAACATAAAGAAATTGCTTACGATCATTTACTGTGCTCTAGTTGTCGATTACAAAGACATTTCGGACAAAAACATGTTGAACTTTTGCAGCGATGCGGAGATGACTTTCAAATTACCTAGCAGAATAGTGGGTATGCTAAAATAGATTTCTGGATTTTCCAAGCGATAGTGGGTGTGCTAAAATTAGGAGGCCCACTATAGTGTCGTTCACTATCGATAATAGTGAATGTCAAGCAGCCAATCACAAGCGCGGATAAGGCTTAGATAGTCACGTGAGATAAAATATACTATAGTATCCATTGTAACTTCTGGTCATTATGTATCATTTATTGCTTGAAATATGTTGATTTTTGATAGGCCCCTGAGAATAGTGGGTTTTTGATCGAACCCAATTTCAAATCGAATAGCTCTCAAAAATTTGAAAATGAATCGGATATCGAATCGAATATTTCGTAATTTTAGTCGCCAAAATTATCTGATAAAGATGTTTCCTGTTTTCGTCTGTATGTCAAAATTATCTATGACTATTAAATAACACACGTGTGAATGGTGCCTAGATCGAAAATTAAAGACATAATTTCTTCAAAATATAACAATTTGGAAAATACCATTTTGTAAATTTTCGTGCGCTGTAAATAAAAAACTTCCGGAATTGAATGAGATCACTAATGGGGAATTTCACACTTTATTGATTCAAAATGCGGAATAGGAGATGCAGTTTTGCGCTATCACAACAACAGGCATTTTATTGAAGGGATTTTACCTGCTCTGTCACAAACAACATTATACATGTACCCCGCTGGACAAAACAAGTGTCCATTGGCACCGCGGTGTATTTGCCGTTCGGTTTGTAACTGCAGTTGAGCACCGCGGCCGAACGGCAAGTACACTGCAGCCGAGCGGCAAGTACACCATGGCCGAAAGGCAACTACAACGCGGCCGAATGGCATGTACATCATGGTTAGATTTCGGGTTTGTATCATCTTTTTTCAGTTTAATGAACGTACACAGCGGCAACTACACCATGGCCGAATGGCAAGTACACCGCAGCCCAACTGTTGTTAACCGGTGGAGCCGCAGTGTAGTTGCATTTCGGCCGCGGTGGCAACGCTAACCGCACCGCGGTTAAGTGGACACTTGTTTTGTCCAGCAGGGTAACTGCCACTGCAAGACAGCACTGAGCAAACACAATCAAATAACGAGAAAAGATAATACAATTGTACATCTAATAGCATGTATGAACAATCAATCACATGATGTACTGTTCAACAGAAATGTTAAGTATCTTTCCGTCTCTAATTTATTGTCCTTGCACTAAATTATAAACTGTTATATTCATGTTCATGAAACAAAAGGGTTTGAACAGTTAAAGTTAACTTAACCCTTTACCCAACAGAACGGCCCTGTGCCAATGCATTCTCTTATATATGCGAGTCGACCATAGGTCGCCTCGCATATATAAGAGAATGCATTGGCTTAACACATTAAAAATTATAAAATTGTTAAAGAATGTAAGAAAAATTGGTAAAAAGTGTTAAAAAAAGATTTTTTTTGCTATGGTCGACTCACATATATAAGAGAATGCATTGGCACAGGGCATAACTGTAACCATCACAATGTGGTCAAGGAGCCGGTTCCAATGATATCCATATTTGTATGGTTCTATTGAGACAGACCGAAGATATTTTAGGCTGTTGAAGCTTTATTTGGCCGGTTTGTTGGGTAAAGGGTTAAAACGACATATTTTGAGGGATTACTTACGAGTGGATATCTACTTCTTATACTTCGCAGTAGTTGTGAATGTTAAAATATCAGCGATAAATGCATTACATTCGCATTGACTGATTTGAAGTATTCAAAATTACTATTCGTTGTTTCAAAGTCCAATCAAATTTGAATTGAATGTCGATGTCCAAATGAATAACAAAATGAATATCGAATATTTGCAGGGTCTACATGTAATTTATGACAGCCTTTGGGAGTTAGCAACTCTTAGTAGCTATATATATAAGCTAAACCATTTGCTAACCTTGAATTTGAATTATGTGGGGACGTGTTGCTTCTGTAAGGGGTACCAATCACTGCTAGTTAGGTCAACAAGTTTGAGCTATTGCCATGGATTGGCATCTATCATTCGTGTATGCATGCATCCATCTGTCCACCAACAATTTCCTTTAGGACACCCTACAAGGTCACATCTCTCATCCGATTGTCATCAAACTTAATACCGATCTTCGGGGTGACCTCTTTTCTAGATGGAAGCTATCAATTTTTTCCGAAAATCATTAAAAAAACAAGGCATCCAGCAGCCATATTGGATTTCATTTTGCCAATTATTTGGTGTCCAGATGATTATCTTTAGTTTCGGTTAAATTTGTTATATGAATTACTGACATGATATTACAGGTCAAGTCCAAATATGGGAGAGGTCCACCCAATTTTACCAGTGTTAACCCTTTACCCAACAAACCGGCCAAAACCGGCCAAATAAAGCTTCAACAGCCTAAAATATCTCCGGTCTGTCTCAATAAAACCATACAAATATGGATATCATTGGAACCGGCTCCTTGACCACATTGTGATAGTTACAGTTATGCCCTGTGCCAATGCATTCTCTTATATATGCGAGTCGACCATAGGTCGCCTCGCATATATACATGTAAGAGAATGCATTGGCCTAAAAAAAAATCTTTTTTTAACACTTTTTACCATTTTTTCTTACATTCTTTAACAATTTTATAATTTTTAATGTGTTAAGCCAATGCATTCTCTTATATATGCGAGGCGACCTATGGTCGACTCGCATATATAAGAGAATGCATTGGCACAGGGCCCTTCTGTTGGGTAAAGGGTTAATGTCCTTGTCGACTATAGAAATAACTGGTGTCTATCCCAGATGGTTTCTGGATGATAACTTTAGTTATAGTTATCTGATTGTTTTCAAATTTTGCATATGGATGAAAAATACAGGTAAAGTTTTAATTTGGGTTTGGTCCGCCCAATTTTACTGGAGTTATGACCCTTTTTTACTTAGAATTTCCGATTATTTTGGTTTTGTATGATACTTCATAGACTTGGAATTTACTGATTATTCTGGTGTCTAATTAAATAAAACTACCGGTAGGTCTGTTAACAACATATATAGTTGGAAGAAAAGTCTTATTCCCAGTTTTATTAGCTCAACTTTACTTTGTAAAGTTTGAGCTATTGCCATGGCTTGGTATCCGTCCGTGTGTGTGTGTGCATGTGTGAGGCATCAACAATACAGGCTACAGGTCGTACCTTTGGTCAGATCATTATGAAATTTGTCATACAGGTAGCTGTTGACATTGACATTTAGATGGGAACGAGTCATTTTGGGGTCATTGGGGAAAAAAATATGGCCACTAGTGGCCATCTTGGATTTCAAAATTCAATCCATTAGCATGGGCAACAGGTCATACTGTTCTTCTGATCATCATGAAATTTGTCATGGATGTTAATATTGACATGTAGATGGTAGGAGTAATTTTGGGGTCGTTCGCCCAAAAAACATTGCCGCCAGCAGCCATCTTGGATTTTACTCTTTGCATGACTAAATCCTTTGGCACGGGATACAGGTCGTCCTTTGGTCGTATCATCATGAAATTTGTCATGGCTATTGACATGTAGATGGGAACGAGTCATTTTGGGGTCATTCGGCAAAAATACATGGCAGCCAGCAGCCATCTTGGATTTTACTCTTTGCATGACTAAATCCTTTGGCACGGGCTACAGGTCGTACCTTTAGTCGGATCATCATGAAATTTCTCACAGATGTTAACAATGAGATGTAAATGGGAACGAGTCATTTTGGGGTCATTCGGCCAAAAAACATGGCCACCAGCAGCCATCTTGGATTTTACTTTTTGCATGACTAAATCCTTTAGCACAGGCTACAGGTCGTACCTTTGGTCGTATCATTATTAAATTTGTCATGGCTTTTGACATGTAGATGGGAAAGAGTCATTTTGGGGTCATTCGGCACAAAATATGGCTGCCAGTGGCCATCTTGGATTTCAAAATTCAATCCATTAGCATACATACATGTAGGCTACAGGCCATACTGTTTGTCTGATCATCATGAAATTTGTTGTGGAAGTTAATATTGACATGTTGATGGGAATGAGTCATTTTGGGGTCATTCAGCCATAAAACATGGCTGCCGGTAGCCATCTTGGATTTTACTCATTGTATTACTAAATCCTTTGACACAGGCTACAGGTCGGTTTCTTTTGTCGGATCATCATGACTGATCACTTTATTGACTGTAACACATGAAATTATTCCCTTTCCAAGTTGAGCTACAGTGTCATTGACACTTTCATTATTGTTCCCACAAAAAAAAATTCATTTCTAAAAAAAGCCATCAGTTCAAACAGCCACCTTATTCAGGGTACATACATGTATATCTGTGGCCCAGCAGCCTTTTCTTATACATGTATATCATATTATGTATTATATTACTTTACAGGTGCCACTCAATGACATACACAAGATTCTGCTGGTACATTGGGCAGGAGAAGGCAGTGACGTTATTATAGCACTTGCTCACGACAGTGCAGAAGATCCAAAAAGTAAAAATACAAGCAAGGTCATGCTGTCAAAGGATTATGGCAAAACATATGATGACATCAGTACAAAGTTCAAATTAATTGATGCCAAGCGCTCTCCAGCTCTACTTGATATGTTCTATGACAATCCAGTTTGGAACAGCCATGTAAGTTGGAAATAGTAAAGAGTGTCATCCACTATGTTAAATTTTTCTTATATGGTACATGTAGTTATGTATAGCAAGTTTGACCTTTTAGCGAAAGCTAATAGCAGAAATCAGTAGTGTTTAAAGGGAAATCTAAGATAATTGATTTATTTTAAAACCATTGAATCATCATTGATTCATAGAGCGGGGCAGGGAAGTTATAATAGCAGAAATCAGTAGTGTTTAATATGATATGGTGTCAAACTGTTGTGTTCCACTAATATTTTATAAAAAAAATGGATATCCATACTACGTTGGGTATCTTAACAATGTAATTAACTCCTCATGAAACATCTCAACTTACCGGTGAATTATTGATCATATCGTTATCTTCCTTCAGTTTATTTTCACGGATATTGTGCTTAACTATACATTCATTTTCTATTTTACAGTTTGTTTTCAGGGACATTGTGCATAACTACACATTCATTTTCCATATTACAGTTTATTTTCGCAGGCATTGTGCATAACTACGCAATCATTTTCTACTTTACAGTTTATTTTCATGGCTATTGTGCATAACTACACATTAATTTTCTATTTTTCAGTTTATTTTTACGGACATTGTGCATAACTACACATTCACTACAAGAGATTACTGTCAAACATTTGAAGCACATGCTATGTCATTCTCTCCACGAATTGTTGCATTCCACCCATCAAAATCAGAATTTGTTGCGGCCATGGATCCCAATCAATCGGAGAAAAGGGTAAGTGTTTAACCCATTCGGTTATAAAAGTATTATTCATTTGGATGGGTGTTCAGGTAATAACAGCAGACGACAGACATACAAACAGATAATACAAGAGCAGAATGATTCATATTCATTGGTGGGATATGTTCAAATAATAAATTCAAGTAACGACATATTATTATCAGAACATTTCCTAAGGAACTACTCGTCAATGAGATTTAGTATAGAAAGGGTTAACTCTTTTCCCAACAGAACGGCCCTGTGCCAATGCATTCTCTTATATATGCGAGTCGACCATAGGTCGCCTCGCATATATAAGAGAATGCATTGGCTTAACACATTAAAAATGATAAAATTGTCAAAGAATGTAGAAAAATATTATAAAAATTGTTAAAAAATGTAACAAAAAATTATAAAATTATTAAAGAATGTAACAAAAAATGGTAAAAAAGATTTTTTTTAGGCCAATGCAATCTCTTATATATGCGAGGCGACCTATGGTCGACTCGCATATATAAGAGAATGCATTGGCACAGGGCATAACTGTAGCCATCACAATGTGGTCAATGAACCGGTTCCAATGATATCCATATTTGTATGGTGTTATTTAAAGACAGACCGAAGATATTTTAGGCTGTTGAAGCTTTATTTGGGCGTTTTTGGCCGTTTTGTTGGGTAAAGGGTTAATGAAAAATTAAAACGACATATATCTGATAATAAAAATCTGATGCATAGGAAAGTCCAAAGCATACAGTAAAGCCCTAAGTAATCGACCTCTTAACCAAAGCAGAATTATGGGTAACTTTTCAGGATTTAGTCGGAAATATGGCTTGTTGCCATTCATCGGAAAGCTCTCGGCTCTTTGGAGCAGTCTGCTGCTGGATTAATTTGTACAAATGGTCAAAACCAAGTTATGATACCCGGTATGCACAGCACAGCACAGTCCTCATGAATTTCCAAGATGTATGGAAGTAAAGGTAGTTGACGTTCTTATTTCTCAATATTGAGGGTTTGAGTACTTTATTGATTGACCACTATTCAGTGATGTATGTCACATCATTTAAATAAAAGTCAAACAGACCTCATAATCACAGGTTCACCATTGACATTGACTGAAACATTTAGGAGTATAAGCTCGGACAAAGTTGCATTCACAGACAGGTGGACAAGCTGATTCCTATATACCCCCATAACTTTGTTATGCAGGGTACAGTAATGCCCAAAATAATCGACTCCTTAACCACAGCAGAATTATGGGTAACTTTTCAGAATTTTTTCGGAAATATGGCTTGTTGCCATTCATCGGAACAAGCCATATTTCCCACTAAATCCTGAAAAATTACCCATAATTCTGCTGTGGTTAAGGAGTCGATTATTTAGGGCATTACTGTATAATTAGCAGAAAACAGTCTGCCTTCAATTTTTGTCCCCCAAAAAAAAATGTCGGGGGACTATTAAAATAGCTGGTGTCTGTCCGTCCGTCTGTCCATCCGTCCGTCTGTGTGTGCGTCCGGAATTGGTTTCCAGGTGATAACTTTAGTTTCGGTTATTAGATCAAAAGCAAATTTCATAGGTGAGTTTATCAGACCAAAATACAGGCCAAGTTCATATATGGGTTTGCTCCGCCCATTTTTGCGAGAGTTATGGCCCTTTTTTTCAACTTTTTTTACTTAGAAATTTTTCTCACTTTTTCGGTTTCCAGATTATATCTCAAGTTTGGATCCTTTAATTGCAAATGTGGATCAGTCATATCAAGATACAGGTTGAATTTGAGTTTGATCCAATGATTTTTCCCAGAGTTATGGGCCTTTCGACTTGAAAAACATTTTTTATAATTTTCTGTATGAGATTACCTTCATGGTGTAATCAACTCCTCCTACAGTTTTGATCATAGATATTTGAAACTTCAGAGTATTGTTACCCACATATTGGAGATGTGCAACATGTATATAGATGACGGAAAAATTATTTCTTTACGGAATTATTAACCCTTTCGACATAGAACATTTCAACATTTTTTTTAATTTCTTTAATTTCATCGACTTGCCGATTTTGCTGCACTTCTATTAGTTGGAATTGATTGTTATTATTGGTGGTTTGGAGCTGACAATTAACCCTTTGAGTGCCAGGGGCCGATCTCATTGGCCCTAAACCTACAAAATAAGTCTGTTAAAGAATATAAGAATAAATTATTAAAATTGTAAAAAAAAAAAAAAAAATTGTTAGGCCAATGCATTCTCTTATATATGCGAGGCGACCTATGGTCGACTCGCATATATAAGAGAATGCATTGGCACAGGGTATATGGGTTGATACAAAAATCAGACCTGGCACTCAAAGGGTTAAATTTTGACAAAAGTGTTGGAGAAACAGATAATGAACTTTTTGTTGCCTTATTTACATTTGTACCAGTTTGTACATTTGTTTTATTTCAGCTTTATCTTTCCAAAGACTTTGGATTTTCCTGGAGTGTGATACAGTTCAATGTCATGGCTTTCTTTTGGTGAGTTGATCTTTTTAGTGCTAACCCTTTCATGACTGGAGCTTCCAGAAATTTTGAGAAAATCCTATGCCAATGCATTCTCTTTTATATGCGAGCTTATATATGCGATCTCCTATAGGGAGCCTCGCATATATAAGAGAATACATTGGCCTAACAATATTTACCTTGACGGTGTCAGTGCATTTTCTTATATATACGAGGCTCTCTACGGGAGACTCGCATATATAAGGGAATGCACTGGCACAGGATCATTATTATTGCAACAGCAAGAGTTCAAGCCTGCAAATAGTGTGTATGTCATTATCAGAATGAGGTCCCCATAGTGTGAAATCAGTGACGCTATTCCGCACAGTGGGCTAGCATTACCAAATTCACCCTCTGGGTACCTCATTCTGCTTAGTCCGCAACTGCTATGGGAAGCCTATGATCAGATTGAAGTTCCCACTTGAAGTTGGTGATGTTAACCCATTAGTCACCTTGATTATGCATTTTATCTTCTGAAAAATAGGGGATATAGAAACTTCCCAGAAGGGAAAATGTAACTAAATCAATGTTAATTTGAGACTATAGATAATTCCTAGAAGATGAGGCCCAGTGGTCCCCGGATGGTGAATTTGGTGACCCTAGCCTGTCGTGCAGGATGGCATCACTAAATTCACCCTCTGGGGACCTCATTCAGCAAATGACAGACACACTAATTGCAGGTTGTGCAAGATAGCTCAAAGTATTGGAATGGCTACTGTTGTGATTTAAGGAGACCAGAATAAAACTATCATAAACGCTTTCATGCCGGGAGCTTTGCTGGTGCAGCATTAGGGATACTGTGCCAATGCATTCTCTTATATATGCAAGTCTCCCATAGGGAGCCTCACATATATAAGAGAATGCACTGGCTTACAAGGTCAAGGTATTAATATTGTTAGGCCAATACATTCTCTTATATATGTGAGGCTCCCTATGGGAGACTCACATATATAAGAGAATGCACTGTGACAAAGTTTTTGCCAAAATTCAGTAAGGTCCAGTCTTGGATGGGTTAAAACACGACCAAGTGAAATATGGAATGTGGACCAAGCCTTGAAATAGGGTGTCTGTCATTTGCGGAATGAGGTCCCCAGAGGGTGAATTTAGTGATGCTACCCCGCATAGCGGGCTATCATCACCAAATTCACCCTCTGGGAACCTCATTCTGCTGAGGTGTAAGCAGAATGAGGTCCCGATAGGGTGAATTTAGTGATGCTAGCCCACTATATGGTGTAGCATAACTAAATTCACCCTCTGGGGAACTCATTCTGCAAATGACAGACACCCTATTTCAAGGCTTGATGTGGACCCTTCACATACTACTCTACTTTAGTTATGCCCGATTTTGCTTTTTGAATTGCTTACAATTGTGGAAATTTTCCCTGGTGTTCAAAATTCAATGTTTGTAAGGAAATTGGCTCACAAAAGTCAGCTAAATCATGGACATGTGATCTCGAGCAGGAACCTTCACCTACTAGTACTGTGAAATACATTCTTCAGGAACAGGTATAACTGAAATATATCACCTACGTTATTTTTTCAATATTAATATTATAAAGTTAAAAAGTCCCCAGGTTTATGTACTGATGTAATATGATCTCTACGGGTTGAGTAAAGATTTATGGCATTATCTGTATTTAACCATGTGCTGTATGCTTTACAGGGACACCATGGGAACAGACCATGTTCTCTACATTCAGCGTGCACGCCCTGCGGGTGATAGTGTCATCATAAAGCTTGTCATAGGGGATGTAAACAACAAGGAGTATGTTATGTTCGAAGGAGCTGCGGAGTTGGAACTTCACAAGGAATATATGTTTGTAACAAAAAAGCAGAGAAATGTAAGTCATGTTCATAATTTGTTCTGGATATTTTGTCTCTGATTGGTATAATGGACAGTGGAATAATTGGTGTCTGCTTATTTCTTATAGTAAGAAAGAGAAAAAACAGTGATTTTTTTCTGCAGCAATATAGGCCACGTAAAGTCAATTTTCAATTCCTGAGGCCAAAAATGTTTGAAAAGCATGCGAGCGTACATTTTTATATTTTTATTTTTATTTCTGGGGCACATGCCAACCAAGCATTTCACCTCCACATTGGCTAGGTCTCTGGTTAATGTCTGTTGCCCGTTGCCATTATTTCTTCAATAGATGTCCATAAAAGTTATTTCTATGGCAGAGATTTCATGTGATTTACAGTAATGCCCCAAATAATCGACTCTTTAACCACAGCAGAATTATGGGTAACTTTTCAGGATTTAGTCGGAAATATGGCTTGTTGCCATTCACCGGAAAGCTCTCAGTGAAAAATTACCCTTAATTATGCTGTGGTTAAGGAGTCGATTAATTAGGGCATTACTGTAACTATTAAATCCCAAAATTTTGTTTTATTAAATGCCTCGACTGTCCAAGAAGTGATGTGAAACACTCCTCTGAGGTGTTCCCGGGTGGAAAAATAAATAATGCGTCCCGAATAAAGTAGTAAATATTTACATTTGTGTGTAGTTCAACCATTGTGTTCTCTGTAATGGTACAGTAGATGTGGTTGGAATGTTCGTCAATATTTGTTCTTTGTTACATTCTTCCAGTGTGGATAGCGTTTGGATACTACCGTACTGACCCGCGTTTAGGCCCAGGGGGCCTTTGTTTTATTCGAGCTCAAAAATCCAAGTGGGCTTAAACCCGAATATGACCCTTTGCAAACCAAAAATCCCAAGAAATCGGGACAGTAAAACTGAAGAAAAAATAAAGTCGATCCAGCAGAGTTTCGGTGAAATATACACGTCTTCCAGATTAAATAAAGTTAAGTATAAGTTACTTTGAGAAAGTATTTGTTTCATTTTTATGTGTATATTAAAATATTACTTGTTGTCTTGTTTTATTGCCCAAAATTCCCATAAATGACAGTTTGTAAGCATCATGGGTCATCGGATTTTTCTGCCATTTCAGACAGTTGGGTAAATCCACTATCTATAGTCTATATCTATAGTTATTATCTATAGTTTATATCAATGTTCAGATAATTAAAAAATGTCAGAAAATTGTACAGGGAAATATTATGCAACATATAAGAGAGCGACTTAATCCGATTAGGATAACAATGAACCCATGCAGTGCTCTATTCATGGCCCGTTGTCTACAAAGATGTTACAATACAATAGTGACCAATTTAACAAAGCCAGTGAGTCTAGTTAATTAACGAAATGACGTTGTAAATACGTATACAAAAAAACACGTGTTTTAATGTTTAGAGTCATCGCTCCCAAACCGTTGACACAGATTAATGTTTATACTATAGACTATAGTCTATACCGTAAAATGTGAAAAATAGCAGTTTAAAAATTTTAAATAATGATTATTATATACTAACCACCGGGTACCAATACGACATCGGTATCTCTTTTTTTGAAGGCATCTTGTGCTGTTGTTGTTGTTGAATGACAAGTGCCCCTTCTGCCCCATTATTATACCCACCGTGTGTTTACATAACCAGGGAATGAGTTCTTTTTGTGTTTGGCCACATGTAGGAACATACCGACATCCAAAGAATATGTTTTTACAGTACTGTTGTTGACATGTGTGCGATGCACGCACGTGATTCTTTGAAGTGATTGTTGTTTACCGCGTTCTCAGATATACGCCGTTAGCGAGTGGGTTTGATGTCTGTCGACGTTTGGTTTCCCCCAGGAAGTATAATTGAATAAACAAATGAGATTTTAAGATTCACTTTATTTTATTTTATATATTATTATCACTTACCTACGAAGTATAACTTTCCATTTTTCGTGGCATTCTCGCCATCACCGATCGTTTGTGAATATTCTTCCCGTTATATATTGGAATTATTTATTTGGGAAGTATCATTAGCAAATAATTACTTACCACCGCTGAAATTTAACAAAATATGGGGTGGGCTTAAACACGAATATACCCCTGTGCATGGAATTTGGTCAAAAGATATGGGTGGGCTTAAACACGGGCATGGGCCTTGAGCCGGGTCAGTACGGTAACTGTTCGTTTTTATTTAATGAATTAAGTCCAATATGTTTTTAAAACCCTTTCAGTGCCAAGTCCGATTTTTGTATCAACCCATATACCCTGTCCCAATGCATTCTCTTATATATATCGCACATATAAGAGAATGCATTGGCCTAACAATTTTTCATCATTTGTTATTATTTTTAATTGTTTTTACAAATTTAAATTTTTTTTCTTATATTCTACTCTCTTTCAGTGCCAGACTTATTTTGTAGGTTTAGTGCCAGGGAATCTTACATTTTTCATAGGCATCAAAATTATTACTATGAATACTTGGTGATAGTTTTGAGTTATAACATGCCCCTAAGGTTTTAACCAGTTTGTTTTTAAATTCGCTATAGCATGCTTAAGCATACCCAAAACAAATTCAACCCAAAAAATCTAAAAACAAATATAAAAAATGACTGGCACAAATTATTAATGACTGAAACAAACCAATCCAAGCCTGTCATTTTCAGAATGAGGTTCCCAGAGGGTGAATGTAGTGGTGTTATCCCAAATAGTCGGCTAGCATCACCAAATTCACCCTCTGGGGACCTCATTCTGCATGACCTCGTCTGCTATGGGAGACATAGACTCAAATTTAGGGCCCAAGCTATGGGTTGAAAACAGGGAGAAGTGACTTCTCCCTCTGGAGATTTTAGGGAGACTTCAGCCCAAAATAGGGAGAAGTGGGGGAGACTTAAGAAAAACATAAGAACCACTTATTAATTTTATATATCGCTTTATTTATACAGTCAATTACGCTTTATTGCATAGCGTCGGTGCATGGCCTTTCTCATGCAATTAACCGAATATGCATAAAGCCGAAATCATCCCATCACCCCATTTGAGGTCCTTAAGATTTTTAGTTTGTACCGTTGTACCACGAAATGGCGAAATAGCGAAATCATTAGGTTGCTGTCTATCAATTTAAACTTTCATCCCATACCTTGTTGTAAATTACTATTATGTCTATAAATTGATTCATTAACATCTTTATTTGTTGTTGCATGTAACATCAATAAAAAGATAAAATAAGAAATAAAACTAAAAAAAATTGACTTGATCTGAAATTAGCCTAATTAATTGTTATTATAAATTTAAAATTTTTGGAAATGTTTTGTGTAAATATCATTTAAGCAAGACAATTAGCAAGTTACAGTAGTAGTTAATTAATTAACTTAAATGGAAGTAGTATTGTAAAACAATATTAAAGTATTATTTCCTAGACTGTAACTTGGAAGATATGTTTGTACAGTCTGAATCATGATGCATGTTACTTTGTAAGTTTAATTTGGTCACGGCTGTAATGTGGGTGTCCACTAAAATAAACAATAAGGACTAACTAACAAAGTAGTTGCAAAAGCTTTTAGTTTTATTTCTAAAGCTTTTATTAATTAATGGCATCCCTTAATTAATGCCAACGTCACTGGTATAATCCGATTAATGCAATAAACTTGCGGAAGCGGTCTCACCAAAAAGTTACCGAAACGAACTTCCGAAGCACCTGGTACATACTCTGATAATGTCGTAATTGTTTTATATCTGAAAAGCGGGACTGCGGTCTTGTACTAATTTATAACATGTAACTCGATTAGTCTAATTATTTCTGATACTAGCGATAATGACTTGCGATAGTTAGATATATAATCCCCCAATAATCCCGGCGAATATAGGCCACTTCAAATAGATCGTACCGGGTTGAATGTGAACAACTTCTTCGATCAGAAAGGGATATTTTAAGGAAATGTTTCGCCAAATGGTTCAGAAAGATAGGACAACAACATTATGACATATATTTTAATATATTTTTGGCAAAGCAAGTCAAATTTCCACCGGTAAATCTCAGTTTGGTCAAATTTGGAAGGCGACTTCGTTTTCGCCTCGCAGACTTCCGTGGGCGAAGTCGCCATCCCGAAGGCGAGAACTTCGCCCGAGTCGCCTCCTAGCTTGCTCAGATTGAAGTTCCAAAATGGTGAATATTATAATGTACACCCATTGAGAATCTCGATTATGCAATGTGTCGTCTGCCAATTTGAGGATATAGAGAAACTAAACTAAAAAAGAAATAGAATCTTTGTGAAGAAATTTCTAATTCCTAAGCAGAATGAGGTCCCCAGAGGGTGAATTTAGTGATGCTAGCCCGCTATACGAATATTATCACTAAATTCACCCTCTGGGAACCTCATTCTGCAAATGACAGGCACACTAAACTCAGGCTTGGTCAGGCATAAGAATTTAAATTATTTCCCAAACTCCATGCAGGTTTTACATCCCTTGATGACTTGTGTAAGACTGCTGCTACCGGCGACGTTTTACCCACATTTGGTGGACTTCTGCGATATTAAGATATAGAGCGATCAGAGCAACATGCTGCCCTTGTTAAGCACACAAAATGTCGAACAAAATTTGTGTAAATTTTTAACCTTAAGTTTGAAAAGTCCCACTAAAACCGAAAAACTATATTTCGAAACGGTGTGATTCGGTTCTCCGATTATTTTATCAACACAAAGTCTAAACGCATGTGTACAACATTGTCACAACTCGCACCGGAAGTCAAACACATGAGTTCTTATTGGCTGCAATTTTGACGAGTTGCTTGCGAAAATCGTCAACAAAACTACAGCTCTGATTTTCCACTATGTTTTACTTTGGAGTGATTTGGTTTCGCCATTTTTGCTGGAAAACCCCATGCTAAATATAGAAACACAGACCAGTACCCAGTCAGAAAGGAAGTATGATTGGTGCGCTTTGGTAGAGATTGGTTATTTCCAGGCTTGTATCATTCCTCTATTCTTGTTCCAGTCTACTATAACTCAATGGCTCGACCTCTATGTGTCGTATAACCGTGAGCTGTTCCAGAAGGCGGAGTTTCCTGTGTCGGGGTCTCATGATGACTTCTTCGTGGCTGACGCCTCTGAGGACCAGGTGTTCATGATCGCTCGTCATGTCAATTCCAGCGGCTACTCACAGACGAATCTATACATCTCGGAGGTCAAGGGCATAAAATTCAGCAAGTCATTGGAGAAGATAGTATACTGCAATCCAAAGGTTGGGTCAAAGGATCAGATATGCGAATATATCAGGTGGGTAGATGAGTATCTTAAAGCCAAATGGCAATTTGCACTCCAAAATACACATGATTACAAACATTATATAGTTCCTCAAAGTCATAAAAAAAATACCACATCGAACACAATGTTCGGGGCTGAACACTCGTTACGCCATTTGTATTAATTTAAGTTCTGAAAAATTACCAGCATTTCAATCAGCTGTAGTGTTATATGAACTTGGTAAAATATGAACTCCTCGAGTATCAACTGACCAATGGCTTAGAAATAGGCTGATCACTGAATGATGTAGAAGTGTTTATCGCTACGTGTGATGCACATATATATGTAACTTAGTTCATTTTCGTGAATTTTGATAATAATAGCTCGATAACAGATATCAACTGATTTCTTTTTAGCTCACCTGAGACGAAGTCTCCGGTGGAGCTATAGTCATCACTCCTCGTCTGTCGTCCGTCCGTCTGTCCGTTGTACCGTCCATCCATCAACAATTCTTTGAACATCTTCTCCTCTGGAACCGTCAGACCGAATTGGTTCATATTTGGTGTGGATGTTCCCTAGGTGACTCTCATTCAGATTTGTTCAATTGAGGACACTGGGTCAATAGTTGCGAAGCCAGGGCCATAACTCTGTAATTCTTACTACGACTTCTTCTCAAATTCTTGGTACAAAGGGTCCTTGGGAGACTGTTATTCAGATTTGTTCAAATGAGGTCACTGGGTCGAATGTGGGTGGAGCCAGTGACATAACTTTAAAAAAAAAAAATGTTAAATTTAGATTTTTGGAATTTTCACCATACTCAATTTAACAAACAAAAAATTAATTTTTTAATCATTTTATAAAATTTGAAAAAAGTGACACCATTATAACATCTGCAGAGTTATGAAACTTTAATCTTTAATCTTCTGAAATTACAGAAATATTCCATTACCCATCTCCCCTCCCACATGGCCCAGACCCACCCCCACCCTGCAGTGGCCTGCACCCAACCATCATTCCTTCCAACGGATATCATTTCCAGCTCCCAACTTGAATACCTGTTCTATTAAAGTTGCAGGTATCTCTTTGTGGATAGACAGAGAAACAGAGGTCATTAATCTAGATTAATGACAGTCACTGACAGCTTGTATAAACATACTGCTAGCAATTTTAAACAAACTGCCTGAATTTAGTGTGTCTGACATTTGCAGAATGAGGTCAGAGAATCATTAATAATGGCTCTAACTGTATGTGTGGTATGCCTACATATAATCATGAAGGTAAATGATATATACATCACTGATATAATCAAGTGAAATCTGACATTTTATAAACATTCCCTGGAGATTTGCTAGAAGTAATTAATTCCCTATTGTATTGTTCAACAGGGCTAATAGCATGCCTATCATTTGCAGAATGAGGTCCCCAGAGGGTGATTTTAGTGATGCTATCCCACACAGTGGGATAGCATCACCAAATTCACCCTCTGGAGACCTCATTCTGCTTAGGCCTCATCTTCTGGGAAGTATCTATAGTATAAAATTAACATTGTTGTTAGTTACATTTCCCTTCTAGGAAGTTTCTATATCCCCTAATTTGCAGAAGATAAAATTCATAATTGAGGTGCCCAATGGGTGAACATCAACTTCAACTGGGGAACTTCAATCTTATCCTAGGTCTGCCATAGCAGTTGAGGGCCTTAGCAGAATGAGGTCCCCAGAGGGTGAATTTAGTGATGCTAGCCCATTGTGCATGATAGCATCACTAAAGTCACCCTCTGGGGGACCTCATTCTGCAAATAAGAGACACACTATCACACTATTTCAAGGCTTGATTGTATAATACATTGTGTTGCTTGAGGCCAGGCACATACAATGTAGGAATAGGCACACTATTTGCAGGCTTGCTCCTTTGGTGATTGTGATTCAGATTTGTTCAATCAGGGTCACCAGGTCAAGTAGGTGCAAGGCCAGCTACATTACTCTTTCTCTCTTAGTAATTCATGATGTGTCTTCTATGCAAGAATCAAATGGCCTATTTTGCTTATATTTGGTATGAAATTACCTTCGGTGACAGATTTGTGAAAATGGGATCACAAAGTCAAATAAGGGCAGAACAAGAGACTTAACTATTTCACTACATAGTAATTCTTAAAATATGTTTGCAAGAACTAGTTGGCTTATTTAGCATGGAATGCAATTCAGATTTTTTTAAATGGGGTCACCTGAGCAAATAGGGACCAAACGAAGGACAGTTTCCCTCTTAATATGCTTCCTTCACAAGGACCATCAGGTCTATTTTACTGATATTTATCATATGTATGAAGGGTTCTTTGGTGTCTGGGATTCAAATTTATTCAGATGGGGTCACCAGGTTAAATAGGGTGGGACCAGGAACATAACTATATGCCTCTATAGTAATTCTTAAAATGTCTTCTCAAGAGAGGTTGGACTATTTAGCTTACATATAGTATGGAGCGATCAGGAGGATCCTTTAGGACTGAGATTAAGATTTGATTAACCCTTTACCCAACAGAACGGCCCTGTGCCAATGCATTCTCTTATATATGCGAGTCGACCATAGGTCGCCTCGCATATATAAGAGAATGCATTGGCTTAACACATTAAAAATTATAAAATTGTTAAAGAATGTAAGAAAAAAAGGTAAAAAGTGTTAAAAAAAAAAAAATTTAGGCCAATGCATTCTCTTATATATGCAAGGCGACCTATGGTCGACTCGCATATATAAGAGAATGCATTGGCACAGGGCATAACCGTAACTATCACAATGTGGTCAAGGAGCCGGTTCCAATGATATCCATATTTGTATGGTTCTATTGAGACAGACCGAAGATATTTTAGGCTGTTGAAGCTTTATTTGGCCGGTTTGTTGGGTAAAGGGTTAATCTGACATACATGTATTGTGTTTTGGGTCCATGGATAATTGGGCTTCAAACATGTCTAAATGGTTTTAGAAAAAGGCGCTTGTGAGATTGGAAATTTCCAACAATTGAGAAAGTTTGAGGTGTCAGTTGTGATATTCCAACCTAAGATTTGGGAGTATGTAGCCCGGTCGGAGGGGACTTGTTGAGCTGGAGGAGGAGGGGGTGATCAGTAGTGTACAGTTGGTAATGTCAAGGTGGATTTCACCAATCTACTCGTCTCTCTAGCCACATATCCTGTTTAGAGCTATTTCTTTTAAAGTGATTATGAAACGTTCTGACTGTTGTGGTCTCCAGAGTCCCAGTCGTTGCAGTCTGGTGAGCGACCCCACAGTCATTGACTGTCTTGTTTATTCGGCATTTGAGACTTGCTCAACAATGTTTTGATCGAGTTTTAAAACCGTCCAGGTCTGCCTACTTTAATTATGACCATGAATCAGTCCTTCCCAGGAGACCGGAGTGATTGTTCTCGCACCCGTACGCACTCGTAATTTTCAATTCACGGGTGCTAAAATTCGCAGCCGGCCATCCGTCCCAACTTACAATTATAGTATGGGTGCAATATTACACCCGTCTTCTGAATTACGGGAGCAAATAAATGCTCTCGCTGTGTTTTCCTCATGGGAAGGACTGATGAATTAGTTAAATTTTCATGAATTTTCATTGTGATAAGCATGAACAAATATCAACTGATTTTGTTGATATTCGGTATGTGAGACAATGTCATGATCAAGTTCGAAAACTTGCCAGGTTTGCTTATATTAGGCAGAGTTACAGCCCTTTCAGTGCCAAGCAAGCCTTGAAATAGTGAGCCTGTCATTTGCAGAATGAGGTCCACAGAGGGTGAATTTAGTGATGCTACAGCGGGCTAGCATCACTAGTGGGCTAGCATGCACAGCGGGCTAGCATCACCAAATTCACCCTCTGGGAACCTCATTCTGCTAAGATCTAAGCAGAATGAGGTCCCCAGAGGGTGAATTTAGTGATGCTAGCCCGCTATGCCCATATTTCTTAGAGCTCTTAGAGCTCTTTCCATCATTGTATCACATTATTATAATCAATAAATTTGAAAAATGATCAAAGAAATATGGGTTGATACAAAATCCGACTTGGCACTGAAAGGGTTAATTACTTCAATTTTGTGAATTTTGATCGCGATAGCACAATAACTTTGGCAAAGTCGGTTCTCAGGGAATATTTTGTATATCAGACTTCCTCAACGGTGTTGTGCATGATAGCCAGTTACAATTTATGCATTTTCAATCCAAACCCATATTTGGTGTCGCAACCACAACTCAACCACCTCATCTCTTATGCTATTCTTGTTTTTTATTTTGTCAATGGATAAATTTGAATGGTCTTTTTACTGATATGATAATTGCATCTTTAAAGATGGTCTTATCTCTTTTCTGCACAACTTCCAAGAACAACAACAACAAAATTTCTATGAAACTTCTTATGAATCACCGTTATTATTCACAAAAACACCAAGAGAAACTTCTGGTGTTACACATATTTACTTAAAGGTGTTTTAACCATTTCATGATGGGAGCTGTATTGGTGCAGCATTAAAAATCCTTTTCCAGTGCATTCTCTTATATATGTTAGTATCCCATAGGGAGCCTCGCATATATAAGAGAATGCACTGTCTTACAAGGTCAATGTATATATTGATAGGCCACTGTATTCTCTTATATATGTGAGGCTCCCTATGGGAGACTCACATATATAAAAGAATGTGCATTGGCACATGGGCTTTCGTAAAATTTCAGGAAGTTCCAGTCATGAAAAGGTTAAATCATAGAGTTTGTATATAAAAACATACGGGTATTGCAGCTAAACATTTCAATGTTCTAAAAATAGCGACCATAGTTTCTGTGGAAAAAAATTGGGAAAAAAATATTTTAAATTTAAACTTGTGAGCACCATATATGTGATCCTTTAACCCTTTACCCAACAGAACGGCCCTGTGCCAATGCATTTTCTTATATATGCGAGTCGACCATAGGTCGCCTCGCATATATAAGAGAATGCATTGGCTTAACACATTAAAAATTAT
The DNA here is from genome assembly GCA_032622095.1 of Siphonodentalium dalli. NCBI lineage: Eukaryota > Metazoa > Mollusca > Scaphopoda > Gadilida > Siphonodentaliidae > Siphonodentalium > Siphonodentalium dalli. The sequence continues at coordinate 124,639,749 of CP136068.1, read as the reverse complement.
AAAATTGTTAAAGAATGTAAGAAAAAATGGTAAAAAGTGTTAAAAAAAGATTTTTTTTAGGCCAATGCATTCTCTTATATATGCGACGCGACCTATGGTCGACTCGCATATATAAGAGAATGCATTGGCACAGGGCATAACTGTAACCATCACAATGTGGTCAATGAGCCGGTTCCAATGATATCCATATTTGTATGGTTCTATTGAGACAGACCGAAGATATTTTAGGCTGTTGAAGCTTTATTTGGCCGGTTTTGGCCGTTTTGTTGGGTAAAGCGTTAACCCTTTCAGTGCCAAGTCCGATTTTTGTATCAACCCATATTTCCTTGATCATTTTTCAAATATATTGATTATAATAATGTGATACATTGATGGAAAGAGCTCTTGGAGGGGGGGGTGTTATTTCTCCATTAATTTCTCCATTAATGCCAGCTGAGGGTTAAGTCGAAAAACCATGGAAACATGTACCGTTATATATAAATATTTCATAATATTGTCTCGTATTGTCTTGATGGCAGAATGCTTTTGTTTTGCAGATTTGATCTGGAGGAACCGTTCGCCGATTTGCACAAAGTGGCGGGTATGAGAGGAATCTATATAGCATCGCAGTTCACAAGTGTCAAGTTTGTATCAACAAATCTCCGAAGCTTGATAACGTATGATAAAGGAGGAGAATGGGAACTGATTGAAGCACCCAGGACAGACTTCTATGGAAAACCAACTAATTGTTCCAAGGTTTGTTTCTGGTTATAGGATTTCCGCTAGGGGTAGGGGGGAATGGTATTTCTATGGCTGCTGGGGGAAATCTCAGTCCGTTATAAAATTGTGAATTTATAATAGTATTAAGGTACTGTAAAATTTGTGACAAAACATCAAGTTAAAGTGTACTGACAATGGTAGATCAAATTGTAAAATTTTGCAATTTATTTCGACATCCGACTTCACTACATTTCTGAAAAGCATTTGTTTCCTGCCAAATAGTTCACTAGTGAGCAGCGTTAACTGGTAAATAAAATTCTATTTGTTTATTACTCCCTGTTGGTTTTATTTAGTGGCAGATATACACATGTGTTGCAGGCATTAAAGTGATGCGAAACACTCCAGTAGGGTGATTAAATAGAAATGGAGAATATCTTGCTCAAAGTTGTTAAAACATAAATGTAAAAACAGATAACCGATTTTGTAATATAATGTAATAAGTCTTTTTAAAATAACAAATACAGTAATGCGGACTAATGCCCTAAAAAATCGACTCCTTAATGACAGCAGAATTATGGGTAATTTTTCAGGATTTATTCGGAAATATGGCTTGTTGCCATTCATCAGAAAGCTCTCACTGAAAGCTTTCCGATGAATGGCAACAAGCCATATTACCGACTAAATCCTGAAATATTACCCATAATTCTGCTGTGGTTAAGGAGTCGATTATTTAGGCCATTACTGTAGGTGGTATATCCATCAGGAAACAACTTATGCGACAAAAGTTACTTCATTCAAATTTCATTTAGATCAGCAAACTTTTAGGTAATGTTTTTTTTCTTCATGTGAGGTCTGCTTTAGATTAAAAAAATAACTGAAACGGCTAAAAGTTCTTCCTGTGATGCCGAGTGGAATCAGCAATTGGAGTTGAAATATCAGTTGAATATCATATTCTTCACGTGTTTGATTGCCTAATTCAGTATTCGGGTCAGGTACCACCTGCCAGCAGTATCTAAGGAAAAAAATGTCACACAATATTCATAACAACATACAGTCCTGAAGTTTTACACATAAACGAAACTCGTAGACAACTGCACAGGATAGTTCTTTTATGGACTATATTGAATGAATGTAGTTGGTGTGTGTGTTATTAGGGGATACAGCACTGTGGTCATTGGGGCACATTGTGTTAACTGCGAAGCTGTAAATGTGTCCCAATGACCACAGTGCCGTATCCCCCAATAACACACACACCCACTGCATTCATTTATATTTATATAGCTTTTTGATGATTTATTCCCATAAAAAAGCTGAGTGTAATCATATTTATTTTTACAAAATCTGCGAGAATTTGAGACTAAGCAGCACATTATTAAGTCAGCCCAATTTAAGATTTCCAAGCACTTATCAACGATAATATGATCGATATAAATAACTGGCTTCGGATGCAATTTGACTGAACTTTGAAAAGCACGCCCAACTATTCTGCTGACTGCCTTTAGTGATTAGATCAACAATTTGTGACATTGTGTTCATGTTAAGGTCTGTGTGTTATTGGGCGTCTATGTGTTATTATGATACGAACCGGGTGGCACAATTGGCAGTTGACCAATCACCGACCACGATTTAGTGTACCACAGACTGGCTATGTAAATATTCTTGGATACACTTCTTTTTCTCGCTCTCTTTTTACACTCAAATTTTAATAATATTCATTTTAATCATCTCTTCATAGTTTTGATTTTGACAGTCCTGATTACAATACAAATATGTTAGTCTTTGCATTAAATTTCTTTTTCGTGTCTCTCTTTATTGCTAACAGGACAAGAGATCTGACTGGCAGAAGTTACAGGTATAAATTGTGTTAGTGTTGTAATGCATGTAATTTCGTGCGAGGAATGCTTTTTGTTTTTAGCTTGTTACTTATTTCCTATTTTTATGATGTGGAGATGTAGAGTGCATATAATATATTCTTTGACTGCCTCTGACATCAGTCGAGATGGACAATTGCAAAGACGAAGTTCTATCCTCTCTTTATATTCACTAGAATATATCTACTTTTTAGTCAAGTTTTGTTTATAAAAAAAATTTACTTATGCTTTGATGCTTTTTTTGGTGTCTTTTTAGAGTTTTTTGTCATGCATCGCATGAAATCGGGCCTATCCCAACTTTCTAACTAGACTTATTATTTATAGCAATTGCATGTCTGTTCGCACGATAACAAACATCAACAAATTTCATTCATATTTGGTATATGGATCTTTCACAAAACAATATCTTGATTGAGTTCGAAATAAGGTTTGCCCAATTTTTGTTTTATTTGAGTTATGGCCCTTAGTTTCTCAATTTTTTAGCAATTGTTTTTACCGTTAGTGCGATAACTTGAGCAAACATAATATTCATATTTGTTATAGGTATTTTTTAACAACAAAATCTTGATCGAGTTTGCAAACAAGGTTTTCCGATATTTTTTACCTGATTTAAGTAGGGCCCTGCGAATTGGGGATTTTCATTTCGAATTGAATCTCGAATCAAATCAGGCAAGAGATTCGAAATCACATCGAATCTCGAATCGAATGGTTATATCAAGTGTATCAACAGTGAAGAGGTGGATCAGTTCAGTAAACAATTAAATTGGTAGCTGTAACAAACCGAAAACCTATTAATAACTGATCGCCAATGGATTGTATATTACTTAACAATATTCTGCGCAATATGCATGAATCTCATTTTTCTAATAAATACTTTTGGATGTGAATCATTGAATGTGATGAGTGGTGGATGGGGAGTAACTATTACAATGTGCTTTCGAACTTTTGTAGTCGTCAAACTTCATCGATCTCAGTGTTGTACTGAAATCTTCCATTTTTCGAACTTTTGTAGTCGTCAAACTTCATCGATCTCAGTGTTGTACTGAAATCTTCCATTTGAATTTTATCAAGCTGAACTCCTTGACCTTTGGCACTGTATCGGTATATGGGATGGAGACTTATGAGGTATTCCGAATGATTTGGCTGTAATTCCCTTGTGACATTCAACTCCTGGAATCCCGGAGTCATGTTTGGTTTACATCATTCTTACTGAGATTATAATGAATTTAATAATTTGGCGGTCAATTTATATATCATTTGCGACAGTCTTATCTGTCTGTGCATGCGTTCGCTAGTATTGCAAAGTTTTCTTATCACAAGTGCAATGTTGTAAGAACTCTAGCTGTAGTCTAGAAACCATGGGAATGCAGTCAATGTATCTGAGAGAACAGATTCGATATAATTCGAATCAGGACAGCTGATTTAAAATTGAATCGAATCGAATTGGACAAACGATTCCGATTTACATCGATTCGATTCGCAGGGCCCTACATTTATGGCCCTTACTGTAAAAAATACACCTTCCTCTGTACTACTGGTATGTGTCATCTTTTTCAAACTATTTTACATGTGTGTGGAATTTAATACCACAGTGTAAATGATGTTCGCCTCGACAATGAAACCAGAAGTTTAAAATATAGAAATAGAATGGAATTATTCTTCAGAAAAACATCAGAAGTGATGAGAGATAAAAGATGTCAGTTGGGTTTGTAATAAACACAACCACATGTGTGTTGCTGGCTGGTAGTTTATAGCACTCTTGCCAAGCCTGCAGATAGCGTGTATGGCCTACTTTGACTCAAGGATTGCAACAAAATCAAAACAATTTAGGTCAAAATTTATTCTTGAAGACTACACATTTGTATTTCCCTATCATGATATTTGATCAGTTGATTTCAGTAATTTTGACTATATAATTTGTTGATTTCAGCAAGCAAACTGCTCGTTGCATTTGACTCAGCTATTTCTGCGATATATCACCAACCGACCGTCTACAATTTTCTCGAGGAAAGGTGCTCCAGGGTTGATAATAGCGACTGGATCGACGGGGGACACAATGAAATATGACTTTGATACTTACATATCTATTGATGCTGGCCAGACATGGAGACAGGTAAGAATGTCTGTTAAGGGATAACAGTATATTTTTTGCGATTTCCTTGGGTTCTTTTAAGTTGTCAGGAAAAATATTTGTCAAAATTCAAGTACCGTACACAACCACTGGTTAGCCCCACCCGCCGGTAAGCCCATTACCAACTTTTGAAGCTTGCAAAAATCTAGGGTTGTCCCCGCTGGTAAACCCATGTGCCGAAATTTACTCATGTGAACAGCCAGGAGGTCGCCAACATTGATGAGAAGTGCCCAGAATACAGATCGAACAGCTATTGTTTGTGATTGTGATTAAAGTTTATTGTGTTGTTTTAGTTGTCTCTAATGCCCTGGGTGACACAGGAAGCCATTAACACCCATAATTGACTGTTTCTCATTACCTATCATAATGAGTGTTTATACAAAGGCTTAAGAATACATTGCCCAACTGTGAAACGAAACCCAGTGGCGTTTGACAGCTTCCTGTGTCATTGTTTTGTGGTGGATTATAAACACTATTTATGCCTACTTGTGCCCAATTCAGCATTCATTTCTATGCAAATCTCTCATCATGTCCAAAATACGTGCTCGCTACACACTGGAGACTAAAATTACTGTTATTCAATGGCATCGCGACAATGGAAATGTGATTCTTAAAACTTAAAACAGTTCAATATAGACAGAAAGCAAATTCGTTTGTGGGATCGGGACTTCGATAAATTCAATCTGCTATCAAAAAAAGACATCAGAAAAAAGAAATCAATTGGCATTGGAGCAGAACCACTCTCAGTTGAACTCGATGAAGATGTGTTCGAATGGTTGACTGAGCAAAGAACTATGGGAATTCCAGTATCCAACTTCGCGTTACAAGGTAGAGCAAGAGAAGTTGCATCACAGCTACGGTTCAACGGCTTCAGGGGTTCAAATGGGTGGTTAAATCGGTGGAAAAAGAGATACTCGGTCGGTATTCGATAGGGAACAAACGATAGCCAGAAACTGCCATCCGACTATAAGGAGAAAATAGAAGAATTCCGAGCGACAATTAAGACCTTACACCACAGACACGATTACACAGACCATAACATAGCAAATATGGACCAAACTATGGTGAGGTTCGACATGGTGCCCACATATACAAACAGTGTTATCGGCGAGAAGACAATCAGAATAAGCAACACGGGCGCAACAAAAAAGGGATGTACTGTGGCATTGTGTGGGAGAGCAAATGGGTACAAACTGCCAGCGTTTATAATCTTTAAAGAGAATGGACTGACACCACGGATACGCAACAAGTTAACTGTTCCTTCAAATGTGAGAATTTCCAGTTAAAAAAATGGATGGATGACCGGTGGTGAAGTTATGACCTGGATTAATAAAGTTTGGACCCGCAACGACGATGATGTGAGAAGAATGCTAGTTCTGGATTCTTATCGGCGACATATCATGAAAGAAACGACGGAGGCATTCGACGAATTCGAAACTGATATCGTTCAAATTCCAGGTAAGATATATTAATTTTTGCTGTTTTATTTAAAATCAGCCCAAAATAAAGTCACCAAAAACCACATGCTTTTGGAATAAATGAAAGTCCTTTCCGGTGTCCTTTGACCTTTACATTGTGACGTCTTCACAACGCAAAACACTTTGAACTCATCGACCTTACGGGGTATAACGAGGTTTGCCGAATACCCACACATCGCTGGGAGAAAACTATATATAGCAATTGCGATAAATTTTACTTCCCGTTTCATTATGTTCGCCACGTGGTCTATGGGAGAAAACTCTATCTAATATCATTTTGTAATTTCGTATTGAAATAAATTTCAATTTTTTTTTTCTTTTTTCAGGCTGTACCCCACTTGTCCAACCAATGGACACCCATGTTAATAGGGTGTTTAAAGGAATGCTCCGGGAGCTGTGGATGGATTGGTTTCAGACCGCAAAGAAGAACAAGCGGGGAAATTATATTCAACCAGATCGACAAAATGTGATCGATTGGGTCAGTGAATCATGGGATTACATCGACAAAAAATTATATTCAACGCCTTTCTGAGCTGTGGAATCAGCAATGCGCTAGATGGGAGTGAGGATCAGTTAATCGGAGAACAAATAAAGAAGTGCGGTGTCGACATACTGGAGGAAGAAACTGAAGAAATAAAGGGAATATTGTTTGATGACGATGACGGGGAATTAGAGTTCGATGATGACAGTGAAGTTATACTTGAATGAGACGAAAATGACACTTTGTGTATTCATGTTATTATTGTTATTCATATTTATTTTTGTTTGTAATTATATATGTGTATGTTATTATTAAATCAAATGAAATAAAACATGTTTTTTTGTCGTAATTCTACATCCTCTGCTGTCTCCCTGTTCGGCCATACTTACCATACTTACTCTTAGTCTGACGACGAAAATCTCTCCACGTCCATTTTCCGAGGGTGATCCCCACGGGTAAGCCCATTCAGGACTTTTTGAACTATAATTTTCCTTGGGTACATGGGCTAACTGGCGGGTGTGTACGGTACGAACAATGTTTTCCTGAAAATGTCAGCGCAAACATGTGGAGTAATGTTTAGAACTAATTGAAAACTGAGAATTTTAATATCAAAATATTTAATATATTTACCAAAAACTGTCCTGTGTCCTGGCTTCCTGTTTCAACGCCGACCATGTGATCAATAAGCGAGATCACTGAGTCGTGGCCACATTGGATTAATCCAGCCCCCGTTCCACGGTTTAAGTGCTACAGATAAAAGTTCTGGATGTGCATTCCATATATGGAATCATGAATTCTCAAAATATCCATATATGGAAAGCACCTCCAGAATTTTGACCTGTAGCACTTAAACTGCGGAACGGGGGGCTGGATGAATTAAATATGGCAGCGACTCGGTGATCTCGCTTATTTTTGTCAAAGTTTCACATTGATTTCACATGGTGTCACAAAGACAAATCATTTAAGTAATATGTATGCTACTCAGGGTCCACGCTGGACCGAAATTTACTTTTGCCAAATAAAAATATTTTTTGCCAAATTTTTTTAACATTTGCAAAAATGCAAACCCTGATAGTATCATTTTCTGCAACTTTAAGTCTTATGTTTCGACACTCGCGGTTTGAACGACTTTTGATATCGATAGAAAAACAGTTATTTAATAGTTAATTATACTCGCATCTCTATTGTTGTTTATCATGCAACAATAAGCCAATCACCGAACAATACAATGGTAGAAGGGTTGCTTCATGAGAAGGGCACATCACAGGAGGATTAGTATTCCCTCCAACCATCAGTACTAATGCTGTGAGATTAACTGCGTCTTAATAGAGGTGTTAACTTTCTCTAAACCTTCTAAAACACCACTAATATAATTACATGTATGTTGTAAGGGTTTCCTGAAATTAATGGTAATGATTAACCAATATTTTTCAAATTGCTTGATTAATTAAAAAGTGACTTGCCAAAACTTTTGCCATATGAAAATATTTTTTGCCAAATGTGAATTATTTTTGCCATTGGCAAATTTGGCAAGTGGCAGCGCGAACCCTGATGCTACTTCTGGGGATTTGTGTATAAATGTTCTGGTAAATACCGTAATGGGGTAATACCGGAAGGTAAAAGTTGGACACCTCGAGAAGCAGATATGTTTTTAGGTGATATTGTGATGTACACCCATTGGGAACCTTGATTATCCAATGTGTCGTCTGCCAATTTGGGGATATAGAGAAACTAAACTAAAAAGAAATAGAATCTTTGTTAAGAATGAGGTCCCCAGAGGGTGAATTTAGTGATGCTAGTCCACTATGTGGGATAACGTCACTAAATTCACTCTTGATTGTGACTGCTATTTATACCTGGTTGTTTGACCTCCACCTGTTTGTTTGACCTCCACCTGTTTGTTTGACCTCCACCTGTGTGTTTGAACTCCACCTGTTTATTTGACCTCCACCTGTTTGACCTCCACCTGTTTGTTTGACCTCCACCTGTGTGTTTGACCTCCACCTGTTTATTTGACCTCCACCTGTTTGACCTCCACCTGTTTGTTTGACCTCCACCTGTGTGTTTGAACTCCACCTGTTTATTTGACCTCCACCTGTTTGACCTCCACCTGTTTGTTTGACCTCCACCTGTGTGTTTGACCTCCACCTGTTTATTTGACCTCCACCTGTTTGTTTGACCTCCTCCTGTTTGTTGATTGCAGGTATCTGAGGGTAATTACTTCTTTGCGATCGGTGATCATGGAGGACTCATTGTTCTGGTTGACGAGACCGTTCAGACTGATGAACTATTGTGAGTATATTTTAGTCTGATGGAAGAAATGGCCAGTGTTCAAAATAATTTTTTTATTTCTAAAGTAGTACTCCTTCAGTACTATTGAGACTTTCACATCTCTAATTGTGACTAAGTTCCATTTAAAGTGCATCAGGAAAACATCTTGCACTTTTTAACACAGGAAAATAATAACACCAACCTGGGGACAAATAAATATAGAATATGTAGCCAGTGTCGTCGCTTAAACTGTTTATGTCCGTGAGGGGGATTTGAGCATCTATTGGGCAAGGCTCTGCCGAGTCCAATAGATGCCAAATCCCCCGAGTGGACATAAACAGTTTAAGCAACAGCATTATTAGCTACATATTTTATTTATCCATCACACAAAACTTGCCTTTTGTGAAGTAAATCTGTCATTTTCCTCAGTTTGACATTCGTTACTTCGATGATGCTCTTACATTTATTAGATCAAGCAAACTAATTAGCATTCATGACGTGCAAAAACTGGAGTGCAGCTTAGAGCGAAAGAGTTCGTTGTTTTTTTTTTATACCTATTCTAAGCTGGCCTGGTACTAATGGTTTATAGATGTTTTAGAGCGAAAACACATATCCGTTTACGAATTTTGTATCAATTGCGGTGAATTATGGATGATAAAAATGTCCCAAAATCACAATGACGTCATTTCGGTCAGTTGACGTCCTTAGTTACCTGTGCAATTTGCATATGCAATTACGTCATGAAAGTAGTACAACCTAATAAAGTTACGTTGACCTAATAAAGCTACATTGACGTAATAAACGTTTATTAGGCAGGCTTTATGTAGGCAATAGAGGTAGTTAGTGGAGAATAAAATATAACAGTGTAAACAATCTCTCTGAGTATTGATTCTGAAGGTTGCAGCAGGGACCAGCCTAGAAGGTAACTTGGGAGATATCTTCTCCCTAAAATGTGCCACTTCTCCCTATTTATGTCCCAGAGTGAAGTGACTTCTCTCCCATATACCAATTTCCATATTCCCGTCAAAGATACGTTACACGCTGAAATACATGGTATATTCATATTTATTCACAAAGGAGGGATCTATGAGACCCGTTTAAAATTTATTATTTTGGTACGAAATATCTTAAGTATGTTTTGAATCGGTATTATGACGTAGCAGTTCACGTGCCCTCTAGCTGTATTAATAACAAGCTGGCAGTGTATACGGCCTCTTTTCATCTTTGTGATCAAGATTGAGGGAAGTGATATGAGTAACAATGAACCTGGACATACTTATTACAGTAATGGCTGGGCTTACACCAATTCGCCTTTGACATCTGTACTATTGCGTTTATCGGCCGGTTCATTTATTCTTTTAACCCGTTCCATGTTTTTGACTTGTTCTGATTTTGGGAAATGATACATAATTATTAAATTATTAACAGAGTGGCGATTTCATTCAAATTCAATTTCACTTGAATTTTATTTGTCTGTTACGCAAAAAATATCATTGTTCTGTTGAGAATTGTTGGAAAATTTCCCAACTTCCGGTCTCTGCACGTGGTTTCACAAATCGCCTTTCCGGCTTTCGCGTGTAGAACTCTCTTCCAGAACACTGTTTCGCGGTCCAATTGCTATGTTATCTCTGTTCACGTGGTTCTAGAATGTAAGTATTATTTCAAACCTTCGACCAGTGAGACAAATTGGATTTGTACATCTTGTTTGTTTGAAATTATTACTCACAATTTTGTTTCAATGTTGACAATGTAGCAAATACGCAGGGAGCAAATTACCTGGAATCGCATCGCATCACAATTTGCTACCCACAATCCCACATTGGCTTTTTGGCTATGCAATTTGGTAATGACTTTGCTATGATTTTAGAACATTGCTATCTACTCATGTCAATGTGAGGTTGTTTGCTAATCAAAATTTCAGGTTATTTGCTCCCTGCAATTAAGGATCAGGAATTAAATGAGGGCCCAATTTCGTTATCTATGACTTAACTCAATTTTGTGTAGTTTGCTTGATTCATAGTTCACTTGAATTTGTTTACACTACTACTCTGAGGTTGTTTGCCAACAAATAACTTTGTGACAAGTGATCAAATAGCCCTGACACAAATCATAATGTGACTCATCAGTCACCCAATTTCATTGTTAATTTTGAGGTCCCCTTTCCTGATCCTTATAAAAGGTCCGACTATTTTTTCTTCCTCGAGTGGCCTCCGAATCGTACCCCCAAGGTCCATGGCTCAGGCTAATCAAATCCCTCGTTCTCAATCATCTTTGGGTGAGGCTCAATACAATCACGTCAACTGGGCACATCCGAGGGTGGGTTCCAGTGTTCACGGCTCTGACCATGTTCATCTGCTCCTGCTGAAACCTACCTCAGATTTTTGCCTCCCACCTCCCTTTCACAAAGAACCAAGATCCGTCAGCCCACCCTTGGTCAGAATCGCTGAATAGGACTGCCACTCGGGACTCTGCATGGCCTTAAAATGCTTAATATTTGGCGAGAGGCAAATTATAGTAAGTGTAGCGGCTGGGGCTGCGGCGATTCATCGTAAATTTCAATAGGGTGATACGTGTATCGCGATACACGAATCAAGTAATATCTGCAGATCTATGGGCTAGTGTAAACCAAAGTTTCGGTATTCTATGTATATTTGACTGATCTGCCCAACAATTAATCTCCATTCTAGTTTAACCCTTTACCCAACAAACCGGCCAAAACCGGCCAAATAAAGATTCAACGGCCTAAAATATCTTCGGTCTGTCTCAATAGAACCATACAAATATGGATATCATTGGAACCGGCTCCTTGACCACATTGTGATAGTTACAGTTATGCCCTGTGCAAATGCATTCTCTTATATATGCGAGTCGACCATAGGTCGCCTCACATATATAAGAGAATGCATTGGCCTAAAAAAAATCTTTTTTTAACACTTTTTACCATTTTTTCTTACATTCTTTAACAATTTTATAATTTTTAATGTGTTAAGCCAATGCATTCTCTTATATATGCGAGTCGACCTATGGTCGACTCGCATATATAAGAGAATGCATTGGCACAGGGCCGTTCTGTTGGGTAAAGGGTTAACTGAACTCTTCATCCTGTTCTAAACGGGTTGATTCTGATAATGCAGATAGTATCCATTTAGAACACTAATGTAGTGTATCGTGATCTGTATCGTTTCGTTGGTCGGTTATCCTGATTCATATCGTGTCGTGGCCAAGTATGTTGCCGCTGCCTTAATGGCTGCATAGCCTGATTCTGCTTCTCGTCAGATATAAAGCTGGCTCCGGGCTAGGGGGGAAACAGTCTGCACCTTAATCATCCCTCGATGCCTCTTTCCAGGCCTTACCCAGCCATTTTATGCAGTTTTTACTTGTAAAGAAAAAACGTTGGTTGGGTCTGCCGATCTGACCGTCTGGTTTACCATTCTAATTAACAGGGCTGATTATCATCAGACGCGAATTATGATTCTCACTTTGGATTTCGAAAAGCACTTGATGCTATTTCTTGTGTCTATGTGGAACGTTGGTTCAGATAAAACTCACAGGTATTACGGGACCAAGTTTTACCTAAGCATTGCCAAATAGAGCTATCGACCAAAATAACTTGTGCTGATCAGATCATATGTGCCCGATCTCTTCAACACAGCAGGCTAGCATCACCAATTTCACCCTCTGGTATCCTCATTCTGCTTAAGCCTCATCTTTTTCCATTCTGGGAGATGACAGGCACACTAATACTAGGACAACCATGTGATATTTAACCATTTCTCTACTAAATATTCATTGATGAGTAGTTCCCTTAGGAAATCTGCTTTTATTACCTGAACACCCCTCTAAATGAATAATAGACTTTCCAATGTATACTATTATAATTGAATGGGAGAATCCATTCAGTATAGAAAAGGTTAATTAAGATAAATCTTGTTCTTTATAGGTATTCATTTGATGATGGATTATCTTGGAAAGTGCACAAATTTTCTGAAAAGAAGATGAAAATTATCGGCGTGTTAACTGAACCCGGAGAGAAATCATCACAGTTCTCGCTTTATGGCACTGTCAAACAGGAATCGTCTAAAGAAGTCACCTGGGTCGTAACCCAGGTTGACCTGGCTGGAATCTTCCGTGAGTCGAAGATGGAATCACATGTTAACTCTTTCTGTACTAAATACTCATTGACGATTAGTTCCCTTAGGAAATTGTCAGATAATAAGTTCAACAAATGACCAGGATTCCTTCTACACTTTCTACTGTCTGTCATCTGCTTATAATTGCTGAAGAACCCACCAGATGAATAATGGACTCTTTTGGGCAATTTGCAGAATTTGCAGGCCAACATCCACGTTTACCGACTGCAAAATTAGGGTGGCGAGTAGAATACGGAGATGTTGCTCATGTTGCCTTCCAGACTGGGCCGAATTAGGGTATAAAAATTTTTCTCCTCAATTGCAATGTGTTTGGCCTAATGGGTTTCCTCCAGGCCTCAGCCTAGGGGTCCAGAACAGGGAGACTTGAAATCTCCCTCCCGGAAATTTAGGGAGACTTCAGGAAATTTAGGGAGACTTCAGGGTGGGGAGACTACCAAAAATTGACAATTTTCAAATATCGCTTTATTTTATAACATCTGACAATAAAAAATTTAAAAAGATAAAATAACAAATAAAACTAAAAAAAATTTACTTTATCTGAAATTAGCTTAATTAATTGTTTTTATACATTTAAAATTTTTGGAAATGTTTTGTGTAGCTATCATTTAAGCAAGACAATTGTCAAGTTACAGTAATAGTTACTTTTTTAACTAAATGAAAGTAGTATTATTTCCTAGACTGCAGCTTGGAAGATACGTTTGTACAGTCTGAATCATGATGCATGTAACTTTTTAAGTTTAATTTGGTCACGGCTGTAATGTGGGTGTCCGCTAAAATAAACAATAAGGACTAACTAACAAAGGAGTTGCAAAAACTTTTATTAATTAATGGCCTCCCTTAATTAATGCCAACATCACTGGTATAATCCGATTAAAGCAATAAACTTGACATTATTTTATTTACGGAAGTCGATCTCTTCAAAAGTCTGACGCGGTCTCTTCAAAAAGTCTGACGCGTTACCGAAACGAACTTCCGAAGCGCCTGGTACATACTCTGATAATGTCGTAATTGTTTTATATCTGAAAAGCGGGACGGCGGTCTTTTAAGTTAATTAAAACATTTATTTGTGACACTCACGATGGTCAGTAACAACATCTCATCGTGTTTTCAGCGTGTCAAAACTTTCGTGATTAACATTCATTACCGCAAAGGGAACAAAGGCGACGGAATAACAACACAAAACAATAGGTCATATTTTATTATTTTATTTTAAACACTTGGGTCTTTGGCTCTGCATCGTCTGTTTCTTTTTGGGATGGCCGCCACAATTCATCTATATACGGACATGTCCAGACATGTCTGGAAAAAAAAATAGAAAACAAATTAAGAAAAAAAAAAAAAAAAAAATCTCCCTAAAATTGAAGGCGACTTCGATTTCGCCTTAGAGCGCCGATAGGGCGAAGTCAGCGACAGTAAGGCGACAATCTCGCCCGAGTAGCCTTGTGAGCTGAGGCCTGGTTTCCTCAGTGTTACAATGAATCTCTCACATTGGATGCATCATGTTTACATCAACGAACTATGACAACAAGTACAGTAATGCTGTAACTAATTGTCTCCTTTACCCCAGCAGAATTATGGGTAACTTTTCAGCATTTAGTCAGAAATATGGCTTGTTGCCATTCATCGAAAAGTTCTCAGTGAGAGCTTACCAATGAATGGCAACAAGCCATATTTCCGACTAAATCCTGAAAAGTTACCCATAATTCTTCTGTGGTTAAGGAGTCAATTATTTAGGACATTACTGTATAAAGAATTGAGCACATTTAATATGATGCCCAAAGTAACAACTAGATTAACTCTTTCTTTACTAAATACTCATTGGCGAGTATTTCATTAGGAAATGTTAGGATTATAAACTCAACAAATAGCTCATTTGTTGATATCATTCTGCATTTGTGTTATCATTTCCTCTGTCTGCTGTCTGCTCAATTTCCATAACACCCCTCCAAAATGAATAATAGACCATACCAATATATACTTTTTATAACTTTTTTTATAACTCCATTTAGTAAAGAAAGTGTTTATTGTCTTTAAGGATGTTCAGAAATTCAGCACATGTTTGTGGATGGTATTAATTTAACTGAACATTCAGGGTTCATTTGTCAAATTAAAAGTGCTTAAATTTAGACCAACTCCTTCAACCCTTTTATGACGGGTGCAGCGCTGCTTCAGAATTAAAGATCCTGTATCAGCGCATTCTCTTATATATGCAAGTCTCCCATAGGGAGCCTCGTATATATAAGAGAATACTCTAGCTTATACGGTCAAGGTAAATATTGTGAGGCCAATTTTTTCTCTTACATTTGCAGGGCTCCTTATGGGAGACTCGCACATATATAAGAGAATGCATTATTGGCACAGGGTTTTCGCAAAATTTCAGGAAGCTCTAGTCATGAAGGGTTAAAAGTGTTTAAATAGATACCAGTACTTGAAAAGTTCTTAAAAATAACAATGGCCCTTGAAAAGTGCTTAAATTCCATGAAAATGGTTCTTATGGGTCAATTTATTGACAATAGAGCAAAATTTCGAAGCTGCCACATCTTTCAGACAATATTATAACTACCGATATATGTTACTGTAAATAACAATCCGTGTTTTCCCTCTGCCATAAAACCTCATCAAACTATGTATTCATGTACATATGTACCGTCTCTGCCATTAGTTCAGTTAAACAGATTTTGGTCAGATAAATGCAGTCTGAAATATGCATTTTACTTCCATTTTGGAGAAACAGTAGCCATGGATAAGACTTTAAAGGAAATAAATGTAAAGCTGGGTTTGAGGTATGAAAGAAAAGAAAAAAAATAAATAGCATTTTTGAAGATATAGTTAAAATGTTCAATGTTAAATTTACCTTAGAAGCAATGTAAACTATTTTATCTTTGTCTGTTTTAGCATACAACTGCTCAGAAGATGACTATAAGAAATGGTCTTTCACTGATTCAAAGAACAACAAGCAGTGTCTCCTGGGTCGTAAGATTATATATGAGAGACGCAGTCCACATTCCAAGTGCTTTAATGGCTTTGATTATGTTCGCAAAAATATTCTCAAGAACTGTACATGCACTCGAGAGGATTTTGAATGGTGAGTTTCCAGCAGACTATTTAACCCTTTACCCAACAAAACGGCCAAAAACGCCCAAATAAAGCTTCAACAGCCTAAAATATCTTCGGTCTGTCTCAATAACACCATACAAATATGGATATCATTGGAACCGGTTCATTGACTACATTGTGATAGTTACAGTTATGCCCTGTGCCAATGCATTCTCTTATATATGCGAGTCGACCATAGGTCGCCTCGCATATATAAGAGAATGCATTGGCCTAAAACACTATTTAACACTTTTTACCATTTTTTCTTACATTATTTAACAATTTTATAATTTTTTTCTACATTCTTTGACAATTTTATCATTTTTAATATGTGTTAAGCCAATGCATTCTCTTATATATGCGAGGCGACCTATGGTCGACTCGCATATATAAGAGAATGCATTGGCACAGGGCCGTTCTGTTGGGTAAAGGGTTAAATACCCACATAATTATAATAGGTGGACATTTTTTGACATTATCAGGGTTTGATTTATTGCAGAACCTGGACATAGATTTAAGTTCCCAGATTGTGAAGATGCAATGTGTCATCTGCCAATTTAGGGATATAGAGAAACTAAACTAAAAAAAGAAAATGAACCTTTCACAAGAAGTTTCTAAAGAAACTAAAAAATATTGTTAATTTGATAATAATCATACTTTCCAGAGAAGATGAGGCCTGGGCAGAATGAGGTCCCCAGAGGGTGAATTTAGTGATGCTAGCCCACTGTGGGTGGTAACATAACTAAATTCACCCTCTGGGAACCTCATTCTGCAATTGACCAGCAGTATATTTTGAGGCCTGCTAGTGAGATAGTATGACGCACACTCCTATTCCTTATCATATCAGAAGCTAATCAAGCATTGTTTCATTTTCAGCGACTTTGGATACGAGACCTCTGGCGTGTTATCTGATAAATGTGTGCATGTGAACACCAGTGTGAATATCCATGCTGTGCCCAGACCGTGCCCACCAGGAACAGTTTATCCATACTCCAGGGGGTAGGTTCACATTCATTACTATCATTATGTAAAACTAACTGCTCTAAGGGGTCATCTCAAAACTCTAATCGGTACCGATTGACATTTACCGATTGTAATTAAGCCTTTTGAATCGGTAAGTCCGATAGCGTAATTACGTTTAGAGCGTCATGAACGGAAAAATCGGTACCGATTCTACCGATCAATGCACAAGACGTCCAAAGAGGGAACGCCACAGTCGGTAAGACAATCGGTGAAATCGGTACCGATTGAGACGTTTAACGTTCGACTTTTGTTGCATGAAAGAGTGAACGCCGCAGTCGGTAAGACAATCGGTGAAATCAGTACTGATTGAGACATTTTACATTGTGTCGTCGTTGTATGAAAACAACACGCATCTGTCGTTGTTTACCCCAGAACAGAGATCATCGGGGATTCCCCCGGAAAAAATCCTATGACATTTACGACAATGCATGGGACAATCCTGGATCAACTCTGTGGACTACTTTGCACGCGCTTAAATTAAAAAAATACATGTTCCAATGTGCGTCTTATGTGAGATATAAAAGTGACCATTATAAAATCCGCACATTGTGTGAATAATATTTTATTCAAAAATACAAATGGATTAATGTTAAATCTACGCTAAACAGTACTTTTTCGGAACTATTTTGACCAATTCTCTTGTATTCCTCTGCGCACATTTCGGAAGTTTGTTTTGCGCGCATTCTGTCATTATTTTTGAAGTCAATGTGACGTTTTCGAAGCCTTATCAACTTAATCAAGGTGAATCGACTCGGATCAAAAAAATTTATTATTTATATTTTATTTTTTACATAGGCAAAAAGCCGTTCTGTCCTTTTGTTTTCAATTATAAATAGTAATCTAACAGACACTCGAAAGCATGTGTTTGTCAAAAAGTAAACAGATTCGAGGTACCTGGCACATGCAGTGAGCCGACGATTTGCAGTATGTTTTCATATACTTATTCAATCGGTAATTTTGTTTCTAAGCATCGTGTAAATGGAACCGGTGTTCTGAAAAAAGTGCACGTGTTCTTAGATAATATTTGTTGCAGAACACCGGTCTTTCAAATTACCGATTGAATGAGTATAAGAAAACATGGATGCCGACGAGTCAAGAGTCGCTACTCGCTAATGGTGAAAAATGTTTTAAGCTCCGTTAATTTGGCGTCCGGAACGATTTTATCGCTGCAGAGTTGTAGCTGAGTATGTTAATTATAGAAAACAGGCGACATATGCCCAGTATTTTGTGTTTAGTGTTTTTATTTGAGATATGTTTGTCTGGGCACCTGGTTAAGCCTGCATAACTTGAGTATATTATATTAGGATACCGATTTATAAACTCGATTAAACCCTTATTTTTGGACTTTATGTCCAGTAACTGTGCCTATAGTATATATATAATACAGGCCTACGTGGTACCGGTATTAACGAAAACAAATACATAAACAAATTAAATCATGTGTTGCCAGACCAATAGTGAATTACTCAGGTGATGCGCCAATTAGCGACGTTATATTTGAGTGCCGGTAACGTTCTGATCGGTAGATTCGGTACCGATTGTGACCGTCACAAATTGACGTAATCGGAAAAATCGATAACGATTGACGCGTTGTTCAAAAACGTCATTTCTACGTTGTAATCGGTATTTTATCGGTAGAAATTACTTCCATAATGCGTTGTCAATCGGAAAAATCGGTGTTTTTGGCCATTTTACTGATTTTAGTTTTGAGAAGACCCCTAAAGTCGAATTATGCCTTTATTATTTAATGTCTCAAAGCTGTCAGTCATAAACTTCATATGTGGGAGCACAGAACAAATACAGGTGTACAGTAATGCCCTAAGTAATCGACTCCCTATCCTGAAAAGTTACCCATAATTCTTCTGTAGTTAAAGAGTCGATTACTTAGGGCATTACTGTATATACATGTTGCGTGATTAAACTTAAAGATGCACTATATCGTGCCAGCAAAACCTTCTAACAAGAACAGCAACAAATTCTAGTTCACCTTGCGTTGAAGACAGTTTGCAGTATTATTCCCCAAAACACAAGTTTAATAGACATATGTTATGTTGCACAAATTTCTCTTAAAATCTTTTAATATACCACAGGTACAGATTTTCGAGAATATACACACATTACAGCTGAACAGTTAAATGTTCTAAAAATAGTACTCCTTCTTTTCCCAGTTTGTTGAAAATAATAAGGGGACCTCCGGCCCCTGCCCAAAGGGGCCTGTGGCCCATGTATGTGATTCACACCCATAACAGACTCATCCTACTCTTTTATATATACAGATATTTATTATGCTACTTCAATATATCATCGGGCAAATAGGTTCATATTGGACCTAACTATTGGCATTGGTTCATATTGGACTTATATGATTCTGGAATAAGCCCATAGTGGACTTATACCCGTTATTCCGTTGGATGGCGCAGGCGACGGTTAAAACATATATAAAGAGCATACATCTCTGCTGAAACATATCCTCATGCAAATAGGTTCATATTGGACTTATTTGATTCTGAAGTGGGCCCATAGCTAGTGAGCTTATTTAAAAACATTTTTTTTATTTATTTAATTAAATTGTTTTAAATCCAATTTTGGAAAATTTAACACCGTTATAATCTCTGCCATGGTACCCGAGTCACCACACCAAATTTGGTTGAAATCGGACCAGCAGTCTGGGAGAAAAATCCAGACAGACAGATGGACAGACATATCCTACTCTTTTATATATATAGATGAAGCTCCTTTGGCTGATTACGTTGCTTCAAAATTATTATTCTCATAATGTGAAACGTACGAAAACAGCGTTTTTATCGGGAAACATTGGCATTTTTCTTACCAGTTCTTGGTGGCTATTAACAGATAGTTGGTGGGTAGTTAATGTTTAGTTATTTGTTTAATATTACATATATGTAATTCATTTCTAACTGATGTTTTATTGAATATATTTTCAATATAAACAAGTATGTAGTGAGTATATTATGAATGGGGGTTGCCGTTCCCGGCAAGAACATTGTTTTATTCTTGAACATTTTACAATTGTAGATAATAATTATTATATAATATGGAATAAAATAAAATAAATTTAGATTAAGCTCTTTATAGACATTATTATTTTTAAACAAACTAAATTGTTTATGAAACGAAACATAAACAATACACTGTATAGTGTATTGTTTATGTTTCGTTTCATAATCAAACGGCCTGGGTTTTTTTTCTTCGTATATTTTGGCTTTATGCATATTCGGTTATTTGCATAAGAAAAGCCTTGCACCGATCCTATGCAATAAACCGAAATTGACTATTATTGTATACCCATAATTATAAATCAATACAGAAAGTTCTGGCAAGAGATACACCTTCTTTAACCTTTTCTATACTGAGTGGATTCTCCCATTCAACTATAAAATGATACATTGGAATGACCTACTATTCATTTGGAGGGATGTTCAGGTAATAAAAGCATATGACAGACCGATGAAAAATACTGAAGGATTCATATTCAAGCCTTGAAATAGTGAGCCTGTCATTTGCAGAACGAGGTCCCCAGAGGGTGAATTTAGTGATTCTATCCCGCACAGCGGGCTAGCATAACCAAATTCACCCTCTGGGAACCTCATTCTGCTAAGACCTAAGCAGAATGAGGTTCACAGAGGGTGAATTTAGTGATGCTAGCCCACTATGCGGGGTAGCATTACTAAATTCACCCTCTGGGGACCTCATTCTGCAAATGACAGACACACTATTTCAAGGCTTGTTCATATTCAGTGGTAGGAAATGTTCAGATAATAAGTTCAACAGGTAATACAATTTGTTGAACATATTATCTGAACATTTATACTCTGACATCAATAAGGACTAGAGAAATTATCAGAAATGATTTATTTTAATATTATCTGTACATTTTTCTTGATATTGTAATTGATAGATTACCATAGATACAGGAAGGTCTTTCATAGATTCAGAATATTGCGGAGCATTACATTAATACATTGAACAACTATTTCCACAGATACCGGAAGGTTGCTGGTGATACGTGCAGTGGTGGTGATGAAATGACGTATGCTCCATTGAGATATTCTTGTCCGTTTGCTCGTAAGTGACAATCATAAACATTATCATTATTTATGATTTCCTCTTCTGTCTCCATTTCTTAAAAGTAGACTGTGCGTTAAGACCTGTTAAAAATGTGTTTAATTGACATAGTGAAAAGACTACAAGCTATCCTATATTGTGCTTATGAAATGTTTCTTTACGATCCAAAAGACAATACATGCTCATTTTTAGCTCAACTTGACGAAGAAAAGTTTGAGCTATTGCTATGGGTTGGCTTCCGTTGTGCATGCTTGCATCCGTTCGTTCGTAATCCATCAGCAATTTCCGTTAGCACACCCTGCAGGCTACATCTCTCATCCAATCGTCACCAAACATTATATACATCTACGGGGGGATCTCTAAATGGGAGCCATCAACTTTTTCCGCCAGCAGCCATCTTGTATTAGTTTGAGGCTAGTAAAACGATGAGTTCTACCTATTTATTACTCAATCTAACCCTTTCTTTACTAAATGGATTCTCCCACTCAGTTATAAAAGTATACATTGAAACTGTCTATTATTCATCTGGAGGGGTCTTTGGGAAAAAGGAGCAGACGACAGATAATAAAGGTGGGACTTTGTTCTGTACAGTCAAAGATCAAATCAAGCAGAATGAGATACCCAGAGTGTGAATTTGGTGATGCTAACTCACTGTGCAGGGTAGCGTCGACTAAATTCACCTTCTGGGGACCTCATTCTGCAAATGGCAGACTCATTATTTTCAGGCGTGACAATAATCAGTGCTTTTGTACAAGCCTTGAAATAGGGTGTCTGTCATTTGCAGAATGTAAGCAGAATGAGGTCCCCAGAGGGTGAATTTGGTGATGCTAGCCCACTATACGGGGTAGCATCACTAAATTCACCCTCTGGGCACCTCATTCTGCAAATGACAGACACCTTATTTCAAAGCTTGCTTTTGAATCCCCACAGATAGTCGAGACTTCGTTCTGTATAGTCGAAGAACAGATATACGGAAGTTTGATTTGGTTGAGTACACAGACATTGAGGTGGTTTCGTCCTTAGAGGATGCTGTATCAATAGACTTTGATATGAAGAACAACACACTCTACTGGTCAGATGCTCAAGAAAAGACAATCAAGGTTGAGTTATTTATTAAATTATTTTATCTCCCCCGTTATTGAATGTAAGTAAAAGTTATAAAAATTGCTAAAGAATGAAAGAATTTTTTTTTTTTAAATGATAAATAATTGTTAAAGAATGCAAGAAAAAATGATAAAAATTGTTAAAGAATGTAACAAAAAATGATAAAAAATGATGCAATTGTTAAAGATTATAAGATAAATGATAAAAAATTGTTATAGAATGTAAGAACAAATTCTAAAAATTGTTAAAGAATGTAATAAAAATTGATAACAAATGATAAAAGGTTGTTAGGCCAATGCATTCTCTTATATATGCAAGGCTACATATGGTTGACTTGCATATATAAGATAATTCATTGGCATAGGGTCAGATATACAGAAATTTGATTTGGTTGAGTACACAGACATTGAGGTGGTATCATCTTTAGAGGATGCTGTATCAATTGACTTTGATATGAAGAACAACACACTCTACTGGTCAGATGCTCAAGAAAAGACAATCAAGGTTGAGTTATTTATTAAATTATTTTATCTCCCCCGTTTGAAACCTTGTGATTGCACTCTCAAGATGTACAAATTGGTTTCACTTGGCCAACTATTATTTTGGTCTAGTTGTTTAACCCTTTCATGATGGGAGCTTCCTGAATTTTTCCGAAAACCCTGTGCCAATGCATTCTCTTATATATGCGAGTCAACCATAGGTCACCTCGCATATATAAGACTGAAATGGCCTAACAAATTTTATATTATTTTTTATAACTGTTAAAGAATGTAAGAAAAAATTATAAAATTGTTAAAGAGTATATGAAAAATGATAAAAATTGTTATAGAATGTAAGATAACATTATAAAAAATTACTAAAATTGTTAAAGAATGTAAGAAAAATTTATAACAAATGATAAAAATTTGTTAGGCCAATCCATTCTCTTATATATGCGAGACGACCTATTGGCATAGGGTTTTTGCAATAATTCAGGAAGCTGCCATCATGAAAGGGTAAACCCTTTTTATACTGAATGGATTCAATGACAGATAAATAAAAGTGCAGAAGGAATCATATTTATTGAGAGAAATGTTTAGATAATAAGTTCAACATGACGGGAGCTTCCTGAATTTTTGCGAAAACCCTGTGCCAATGCATTCTCTTATATATGCGAGTCGACCATATGTCGCCTCGCAGATATAAGAGAATGCATTGGCCTAACAAAGTTTATATTATTTTTTATAACTATTAAAGAATGTAAGAAATAATTATAAAAAATGATAAAATTGTTAAAGAATATATGAACAATTATAAAATTGTTATAGAATGTAAGAAAAAAAGGTAAAAAATGATAAAAATTGTTAAAGAATGTAAAAAAATTGATAAAAAATGGTAGTTTGTTGAACTTATTATCTGAACATTTCCTATGGGATAACTGTCCATCAGTGATGCTTTAGTACAGAAAGGGTTAAATCCCAATAAACCAGGCCTATTTAAACAAGCCTTGAAATAGTGTGTCTGTCTTTTGCAGAATGAGGTCCCCAAAGGGTGAATTTAGTGATGCTACTCCGCATAGTGGGCTAGCATCACCAAATTCACCCTCTGGGGACCTCATTCTGCTGAGGTGTAAGCAGAATGAGGTCCCCAGAGGGTGAATTTGGTGATGCTAGCCCACTATGCGGAGTAGCATCACTAAATTCACCCTCTGGGGACCTCATTCTGCAAATGACAGACACACTATTTCAAGGCTTGTATTTAAAACCAATAAATTTTCTGTAACTAATTAATGCTATAGAAAACAAAATGAATGTAATTATTCAATGTTATTTATTGATAATGCCCGCTTTATGCTAAATTGCTATCTACCATTTTCCATTTCAGCGAATTAACCTCTCAGCCACGGCTCTACACACTGAGGTTGTTGTACATGAGGACATCCAATCCCTGCAGGGAATAGCACTTGATTGGACCAGTGGAAACATATATTACATTGACTCTTCTGCCAGAAAGATTGTCGTAACAAATAGCAGAATCAATGGTCAATTTCATAAAATGCGAAAAACACTCTTTGATGGAGTTACAGTGGAATCACCTAGATCCATAGCACTGCATCCAATGATGGGGTAATATTTTATTGGTTGTGTGTTTGGTTGGTTGTGTGTTTTTAACGCTTCCATGACTGAAGCATCCTGAAATTTTGTAAAAACCCTGTGCCAATGCATTTTCTTATATATATATATAAGTATATGCATTGGCCTAACAATATTTACCTTGAAATTGTGACATCATGAAAGTGTTAAAAGTTCAAAATCCAGCCATATTCGCCTACTGTAGGTGGAGTTGATGGCTGTAACGATTCATCGTGAATTCAATGTATTGCGATACACTTTCAAACAATACGTGTATCGCGATACTGGAAATCAAATAATTTCTGAAGATGGGCATGTGCTTTAGAGCAACACCTGCTACGTTCTCTCAAGTGTTCATGATAATTATGTGTAATTGACTCATCTAGCTAACTATTATCCCTTTCATGAAGGGAGTTGTGCTGGTGCAGCATTAAAGATCCTGTACCATTGCATTCTCTTATATATGCGAGTCTTCCATAACCTCACATATAAAAGAGAATGCACTTGCTTACAAGGTCAAGGTAAATGTTGTTAGGCCAATGCAATCTCTTATATATTCAAGGCTCCCTATGGGAGATTTGCAATTATAAGAGAATGCATTGGCACAATTTAGTGTATCATTTATCATGTATCATGATTCGTATCATATCCTGACAAAGTATATCGTTACAGCCCCAGTGGAGTTACGGCCCTTAATTAGTTCATTTTAATTAATTTTTATCAATAACTTGAACAAATATCTACCGATTTGATAATAATTGGTATATGAGACTTGCCCAACAAGGTCTTGATCGAGTTTGAAAACCGGTGAGGTCCAACTATTTTGGAAGGAGTTACGAACTTCATGAATTTTGATCACGATAGCACAAAAACTTTTGCAAGATCAGTTTGCAGGGGAATATTTAGCATGTCAGACTTCTTCAACAGTGTTGTGTATGATAGCCAGTAACAATTAATGCATTCTCAATCAAAGCCCATATTTCCGCCAAAGGAAGCCCTCACACTGAACTATATGGATAGATGTCCTGCGTTTGTAAACCATAGCAGAAAAGGGTTAACTTTTTGGTCGCCTACGGTAACTAATGGTCAGTGGCTTGCCTCGGTATCAGTCACGCATGCGCAGTCCCAATATAATTCACTGTACAGATTGAATTAGCCAGTTTATTTTTCTGCTACCAACCGACCGGATCATAAGGGAGTATTTTTCCGAATTTGTCGTTTAACAATAGCGACAAATTCAATTTATCGATACAATAATTACTGGTCGCCTACGCGTTCGTTTTTATAATTATCGTTTCGAATTCACGGACCGTTTCGTTTCAAACATATAATTGTTCGTGTTTTTCGAATAGGCGGCTGACTTCAAAATTTTCGAATATGAAAATCGACATTTCGCCATAATCAGCCGCCATTTCAAGGCCTTACGAGGCGCATAGACTACTGTGAACAATTCATCTATGTAATTATTATAGAACCTATAAGGTATGATATAATTTGTCAGATATAAAAAATGCCACGTGATTCGCTAACGGAAGTCTCCTAATTTCGTGGGAATTTATTTACGCGTGGACATTTATTTAGCAATAATTACCATCGCTACTGACGCTATCTATCATAATGTTATGAACAACATTCTTTCTCATAATACTTTGTTGTTTTATGGTTCTATACCACTGATCCAGATGTGTTGGTCACATTCGAACTTAAAGTTGATAACATTAACATCTTGGTTTATCAATGTCAAAACCAGATACCATTTCAAGGCCTTACGAGGCGCACAGATTATTGTGAGAAATACATCTATGGAATTATTATAGCACCTATAAGGTATGATTGAATTTGTCAGATATCAAAAATGCCACGTGATTCTCCGCCGGAAATATCATAATTTCGTGGGAATTATTTTGACGTTTTAATGCGTGGAAATTTATTTAACAATCATTCCATCGCTACTGACGCTATCTCTCGTCATGTTATGAACAACGTGCTTTCACATAATACTATGTTTCAATACAAATGATCCAGATGTGTTAATCACGTTTGACCTTGAAGTTGATTACAATCTACCCAAGAATACTGACAGTTGATTAGTTCTTGGTTTATCAATGTCACATGCATAACAATAACTTCATATGACAGTAGTACCGTAGTGCTACGAATAAATCTCAGCCATGTCATAGAGGTATGTCGATTAATAGCTACCTTGTATATACCGCTATTCTCAAAGTGATTGACCAGAGAAACGGGGTGATACCCCGGTCATGACCGCGGTGATACCGGTAATAAACGGTAGCGGTATCGAGACAGTCATGGCGTGAAGTTACGGTATTGGGTGATGATACAGTGGTCTTTTAGCGGGCACCGCATTAATTTTGTGGAATACCGCAGTGATTTTCATGGAACTCTTTTAGGGGAGGTATTTACTCGCGCATGCTTGTTCGCGTTAACAAGCGGTATCGGTGCCGCGGTGTTGGAGGATACCGCGGTATAGTACCGCCATATTAACTGGGTGACACCACGTTATTGGTGGTTAATTACTTTAAGTATGGCGGTAGGTCTAATGAACAATAGCTGCGATTATACACCAGCCGGTTCAGCAAGCCGGTCTGAACCGGTGGGCTTGTAAATTTCTGAGAAGGATCCAGGGATGTTTTTCTACCTGCTACAGGTTTGGGCGCTCAAACTCTGGAGACCCTGGGGATAGTAATTATTAAAGTGGTTCTCCATTATTTCAACAAATTTTTCTAAGAGAAGAATAATTCAACAACTAAACATGAAAATCGGATGAGATAGTCTACTAGTATGATATAGAGCCTTTATTTGCACCATCTCTGGATCCTTCCCAGGTAGTATTTCTCGGTCGGATCTCTTCTCGGGCAGGAACAGTTCACGCTCCCCCGATTATGCCGCGGCATTAAATCAATTAGTGGGGAAGTGACCGGTGGCGATGCAGGGGTACTTGGGACCCCCAGGACATTTGGTCCCACACCGGCGCAAGCGGTTCTGTGTGCTGAAGTTGCCAAAATCGCGTGCGAACGTAACGACACCGGCTGGGCGGCCTACGGCGACTTCGGCATAGGGCAGTGGCCCTACCCATGAGGTAGCAAGCCCGGTCCCCTTGGTCACGATCTATATAAAGACACGGCCTTGCCTGCCTCTCAGCCGTCTTGGGGTTTCTGCTGCAATGGCCTCTACCCATCGTTCTGCTTGGACAGGACATTCAGCTTGGTCGGGACCACCTGCATTTGGGGGGGGGGCTCACCCCGGTCCGATGGCTCCACCTCCTTCCGGTTATCAGAAGGAACCAGTTTTGGCTATGGGATTCTTCATTTCGACACTGGACTCCAAAATTGGAACTCAGTTTATCAGCCTTAAAATTCCATGGGAGGTATTTACTCCTCGATTGAGCCATCGCCGGAATGGGCCTCCCTCTAGTGTTTTGTCGTCCATTATTGCAGGTCGTTCCGACGCTAGGGCAGAGAGCGACATGCTATCCTTACACCCCAAGGCGTCTGAGGCTTTCGATGACGACCCGTCTGCGCACAATACGTCAGACTGTGGGTCTTTTCGGTCGTCACAGTCTGGCATCGGTAAGGCAGAAGCTGCGGATCGTGATTTCCTATCCACGGATTATCTCATCTATAGGCTTCTTCCTACTGAACTATGAACTCTCAAGCCCTCCTGGCACGCCCTGCGCAATCGTACCACCGTCTTCAAAATGCATCGAGAACTCGATCTATCTTACCTGTGATATACATTTCATAGGTAAGTGACACGACCCGCGACTGACACACTGGTCAATAGACTTCACACATGAATGAAGCACATTTACATGGAAAGCATTTCTCTTGTCACGTGCCACAACGACCCTGCCAATGGCCTGGCCGACAGAGTACATCTCATGGCTCTTCATACTACTATTACCAATATCAATTTGATTATCTGGCACATGGTAATAAAATTAACAGGGCACTGCACGCCTATAGACAATAGACAATAACGCGGGCAAAGACGTTTGCACTGTCCATCTCAGCTTTCTAGGAAGCTCATTGACTAGCGTTATAGACCTTTCTTTGCAGGCAGGGGACCACCCAGTCCGAGTGGATCCCAACCCCATGGCATCCGATCATACGGGCCTGAAACCATGCTGCCAACTCTGCGCGCTTCGGTATATGCCGGAATTGTCCTATCAACATTCGACAATAAAAACAGGCAAAGACGTTTGCGCTGTCCAGCTCAGCTTTCGAGGAAGCTCTTTGACTAGCCATCAAACCTTTCCTTGCAGGCAGGGACCAACCCATATGAGGGGATCCCAACCACATGGCACCAGCCGCCCAATCATAAGGGCCTGAGATCATGCTGACAACTCTGCTCGCTTCGGTCTATGCTGGATTTGTCCTATTTTCCTTAAACCTGCCTTCAACAGGACCACTTAGGTCGGGGGAGCTCCTCTCCATCATGGCTCTTAAAATTCAATAAGTAACAACATTATAAAGGGATGTGTGTCCTTTACTAGGAGGATAAAAATGTTCATTTGTTTCCTTAATCAGCGAGCCTTTTTGGAGAGGGTCTTCCCCTAGTTTGCTGCATGCCTCACACTAACATATCACACACCTAGGTCGTTCTGCTGCATGTTTGGGGGGGAAAGTGACATGATGTTCTGGGCAGAGGCTCAGAACTGAATATTCCGCATGGTGACAATTTACCCGTGGTTATCATCTGATTACATTGTACATCATTTGAACTGATTTCAGTTGTCAAAGAGCCAAAGGGCCTTCTGCAATGATCTCATTGTGACTTATAGATCACCTTGATATATAATTTTTATATAATTTTTATATATTTATATCAGTCCTTCCCAGGAGACGGGAGTGATTGCTCTCTAACCCGTATGCACTCGTAATTTTCAATTCACGTGTGCTAAAATTCGCACCCGTCCTTCTTCACAAAATACTAATGGAGACTGTAATTGTTGGTTCAATATTGAACTATTTTAAGGTTTATTTAGATGCTTTGCTTTACCATCTCAGTGCAACTATGGCATATTAAAGTGTAACTAGACATAGGTCTATTCCACAATGACTTTTGGTTTGAGCAAAAACCAAACTTACATGTACAATTATGGTATCGTATGGGTGCCATATTACACCCGTCTTCTGCATTACAGGAGCAAATAAAGGCTCTCGGTGTGTTTTCCTCATGGGAAGGACTGTTTATATACTCGTAAGATTTGTATCACAGGATTTCTGTCGGATATCCTGTGATGCATAGGTACCTCAGAGAGGGCTCCCTCTGTTCAGATGGCTTGACTCCATTATCGTTGTACAACCTGTTTGGCCTAATGGGTTCTCAACTCAATCCCTGTGTCAATAATTTGGCATCAGGTTCTCTGGCTTTTTCTTTGGCGAATAGCAGTTAGTTAACTTAGGTTGTCTCGCCATCGATGGAGTGGGCCTCCGTCTGCAGGTCGTTCTGTCGCTAAGGCGGAGAGTGAGTTAGTCTCCTTCCTTCATGATCCTGCATCATGGGACCTTGACGGGTGGGACCTTAGAACAGACAGCTGAAGAAGACGACACAGAGAGGAACGAAGAGTTTCTTCTAACGTTATACTTGCTCGGTTCGCTCGCAACTATGCATTGGATGGCACCTCATGGGATGTTTGTTTCAAAACAAGGGGGGCGGTACACATTTGAGCAATATAGCACTCTAACTATATGAGTTATTTCACGTAAATAATCCTAACAGATTCATTAAAGTGTTCATATATGGTACAATCTGTTTTAGAAGAGTACCTTTACTCAAAATTTGGCTATTAACTTTATTGCTCGTGCCTCCTCCTGGGCTTGCATTCTAATCCATATAGTTCAGTGTGAGGGCTTCCTTTGGCGGAAATATGATATTTTTAAAAATATAATATATATTTCCTTAAAGAAAGCCTGAACACTGAACTATCATAGGGCCCTCCCATGGCGGTGCCATTCCCAACCCCGCGACTCGCCAATCTTCTGATTGAGTTGAAAATAAACTGGCTAATTCAATCTGTACAGTGAATTATATTGGGACTGCGCATGCGTGACTGATACCGAGGCAAGCCACTGACCATTAGTTACCGTAGGCGACCAAAAAGTTAACCCTTTTCTGCTATGGTTTACAAACACAGGACATCTATCCATATAGTTCAGTGTTCAGGCTTTCTTTAAGGAAATATATATTATATTTTTAAAAATATCATGTTCGGCATAGCTACTGCAACTTGACCCATCATCTCTGATGCAATTCTTGTATTTCAATGAAAAATTAATGCTATTAATCATTTTTTTGGAGTTATATAAAAATAAATATGTAGTAAATACTACATTACTTCTCGTTTAACCCTTCCATGACTGGAGCTTCCTGATATTTTTCAAAACCCTGTGCCAATGCATTCTCTTACATATGAGAGTCTCCCATAGGGAACTTCACATATATAAGAGAATGCATTGGCCTAACAATATTTACCTTGACCGTGTGCCTGTCATTTACAGAATGAGACTCCCAGAGGATGAATTTAGTTACGCTATCCCGCATAGCGGGGTAGCATCACTAAATTCACCCTCTGGGAGTCTCATTCTGCATGGCCTCATCTACTATGGGAGACATAGACTCAGATTGAAGTTCCCAAATATGGTGAATATTGTGATGTACACCCATTGGGAACCTCAATGCATATTCTTATATATGTGATTCTCCCATAGGGAGCCTCGCTCATATTAGTGAATGCATTGGCCTAACAATATTTACCGTGACCTTGTAAGCCAGGTCATTCGCTTATATATGCGAGGTTCCTTATGGGAGACTCGCATATAGAAGAGAATGCACTGGCACAGGGTCTTTAATACTGCACCAGCGCAGCGCCCATCATGAAAGGGTTAACAAACTGTATAGTTTTCCATCCGTACTGACCGTGAATCCTTCTGTAGCTTTAATTGACACTTTCTTTACTAAATACTAATTGACGAGTAGTTCCCTTAACCCTTTACCCAACAGAACGGCCCTGTGCCAATGCATTCTCTTATATATGCGAGTCGACCATAGGTCGCCTCGCATATATAAGAGAATGCATTGGCTTAACACATTAAAAAATTTAAAATTGTTAAAGAATGTACCGGGTAAGAAAAAATGGTAAAAAGTGTTAAAAAAAGATTTTTTTTAGGCCAATGCATTCTCTTATATATGCGAGGCGACCTATACTCGCATATATAAGAGAATGCATTGGCACAGGGCATAACTGTAACCATCACAATGTGGTCAATGAGCCGGTTCCAATGATATCCATATTTGTATGGTTTTATTGAGACAGACCCAAGATAATTTAGGCTGGTGCAGCTTTATTTGGCCGTTTTTGGCCGGTTTGTTGGTTAAAGGGTTAAGAAATGTTCTGATAATAATTTCAACAAGCATTTGTTGAACTTATTATCTGAAAATTTCCAACCAATAAGAATCCTTCTGTGCTTGTATTATCATTTCGTATGTTTGTCGCCTACTCATTTTTCATGAACACCCCTCCAAATGAATAATAGATTATTCCAGTATATATTTTTATAACTGAGATGGAGAATCCATTTAGTATAGAAAGGGTTAATGAAAGTTATTAATTGTTTCAGATTTATATATTGGACTGACTGGTCCACATCTGATCCTCGTGTAGTCAGTGCATACATGGACGGAACTGTGACTTCAGTGAAGCACATCATTAATGGCACAGATAAAGTCAGAAGACCAAACGGACTCGCTGTGGATCATCAAAACAGCCGATTGTATTGGACAGATGCCGAATTAAAAAGCATATCTTCTTCAGATCTCGATGGACGAAATTACAAAATTCTGCACCGAGACACAGAATATAGGTCAAGCCCATTTTCTGTTGGAATACTTAAGGTAACTCCTCATTCACCACTTCTTAACTCAGCTGCAAGGCTTGAAATCTGAGGTTAACCCTTTGAACCCTGACGTCCTGAACGTTAAATGGTCCCAACCCGAGGTGCCTGACGTTATATAGTGTTCCCGACGACGTAACTCATAATGCTATTATATACATGTATACACTCTCAACTATAAGGCAAAATACTATGCTAACTGAACTAGTCTGCTGTGAAATATGTCACAAGGTATTTCAACAAGTCTATTCCACGTTCAATATACTTGTAGATTATATTGTGGCCCCCTTTGGTCGCGCTATATATGTATTTATAACGAAATTATTAACCTTTGCCTAAAATAAAAGGATAAAAGGTTTGTCTATCAAAGTCACGTGGGTAAACATGTGATGCATGTGTGCAAAGTAGAAGTACAACTCTAGTTGATATGTGCGTTTATTGTGCTGTAATTTCGTGTCAAATATCGTATGAATTCCGGACCGGTATTCCGGTCTCCCGGGATATAGGAATATAAGGATTGGACCGTTATTCCGGTCTCTCGGGTTCAAAGGGTTAATGAAAAGAAACTTTTATCCTACAGGGTTAAAATGAAAGACAAACAATGGAATTGTTTTACCTACCTGTTTAGAAAAAAACAGTTCATTACAGGAAGCCGATACAATAGATGGTAGAAATAACACAAACAAGCATGTAATATGCAATTTTTGAGGCGCAATAACCGCAAAAAGGCAAAGATATCAATCTATTCCACGTTCAATATACTTGTAGATTATATTGTGGCCCCCTTTGGTCGCGCTATATATGTATTTATAACGAAATTATTAACCTTTGCCTAAAATAAAAGGATAAAAGGTTTGTCTATCAAAGTCACGTGGGTAAACATGTGACGCATGTGTGCAAAGTAGAAGTACAACTCTAGTTGATATGTGCGTTTATTGTGCTGTAATTTCGTGTCAAATATCGTATGAATTCCGGACCGGTATTCCGGTCTCCCGGGATATAGGAATATAAGGATTGGACCGTTATTCCGGTCTCTCGGGTTCAAAGGGTTAATGAAAAGAAACTTTTATCCTACAGGGTTAAAATGAAAGACAAACAATGGAATTGTTTTACCTACCTGTTTAGAAAAAAACAGTTCATTACAGGAAGCCGATACAATAGATGGTAGAAATAACACAAACAAGCATGTAATATGCAATTTTTGAGGCGCAATAACCGCAAAAAGGCAAAGATATCAATCCTGTGTGAACTCCAACAACACAAACGAAAATGGGAGGGAGGGAGGTTTTTCAAAATTCCTGACCACCTTCACCGGTCAATTAATTAAGGATTAACTGTCATGTGGACTGTTTTTATGGAGATGTAACGGTGAGGTAAGTGGACATAACTTGTGTAAAACCCAAAGGGTTTTACATACAAGTTATGTCCACTTACCTCACCGTTACATCTCCATAAAAATAGTCCACATGACAGTTAATCCTTATATTTATATACATTTAGCGAAAAAGCCACTTTTGTAAATATATTTAAATCGAAAAGTGTATCGTGACAAGATCAGCCCAAAATACCCAATAGCACCCTTGGCAAAAGTTAATAGGAACAATTTATCTTCATGTTGAAACCCGATGATGTATTAAGTCAATCCTGCGCGAGTCCAAATGCGCCCAAAACATTACGCGTTCGTCTTTCCAAACCTAATGACGTATCGATGGTGTTATTAGCTTGGTGTTATGAGGCGTTACGCATTCACCGAGAAATAACTGCAACTAGCCACGTGGGCGCCGACCAATCAGAATGCTGGATTTAGTGATGACAACACTTAGTGTGTAAATATAATATAAATAACATTATTGCCAAAATTCTTGTTCTTCACGATTATGTTGTAAATTTGTCTAAGTACTTCACCAAGTCATTATTTTGCTTACTTTTGTGGAATTTCATGTTGTATGGCGTAATGATCTATGTCTACCAAACATGTTTGCCTTTCTACAAATTTCCTGGTTTAAATTTAAAAATCTGGTTAACCCTTTGGGTTAAAATACGTCGCTCTTATAGGACTATG
Organism: Siphonodentalium dalli; assembly: GCA_032622095.1. Lineage (NCBI taxonomy): Eukaryota > Metazoa > Mollusca > Scaphopoda > Gadilida > Siphonodentaliidae > Siphonodentalium > Siphonodentalium dalli. The sequence goes on along the minus strand of CP136068.1, from coordinate 124,605,269 downwards.
TTTTGTGAAGAAAAAAAAATAAGATGAACCCAACAGCTCCAACAAATTAGGCCAAAAAAAAGTTATTTTCTGTTTCATAAACAATTAGGTTTTTTTCCAATCTTAACCCTTTACCCAACAGAACTGCCCTGTGCCAATGCATTCTCTTATATATGCGAGTCGACCATAGGTCGCCTCGCATATATAAGAGAATGCATTGGCTTAACACATATTAAAAATGATAAAATTGTCAAAGAATGTCAAACCTATGGTCGACTCGCATATATAAGAGAATGCATTGGCACAGGGCATAACTGTAACCATCACAATGTGGTCAATGAACCGGTTCCATTGATATCCATATTTGTATGGTGTTATTGAGACAGACCGAAGATATTTTAGGCTGTTGAAGCTTTATTTGGGCGTTTTTGGCCGGTTTGTTGGGTAAAGGGTTAAAGCATTTGCCTAGATGAATGGTCAGACACTCAGAAGTGCTTAAAGGTCCACTTAATTTTTGAATGCCCTGTTCACATTATATACAACATATTCCATATTATATAATATTTGAAAGAGGAACCAAAAATATATATATTCTACCGGAATACGGAACAGCTGTGGCCTAGGAGTGTCCACCAAGTAACAGATTCTCAGATTCACACCAAGACTTCCCCTGCTATTTACCCAGAATGCATCATACTTCACAACTAGCAGATAGAGGTATTCCTCTTCCATTGAGAAAAATAGACTGGCAGTACAGACCAGATTGAAATTTAGCACAGAACACATGTCGGTACCTTGACAGAAACAACATGTTCACAGTGTATTCGATCAGATAAGTTAATAATACAACATTGTGGTGCTTCCTTTTTAAAATGGTATGTAATATAATATGCTGTATATAATGTGATCTGGGGATTCGAAAATTAAATGGGCCTTTCAGTTTGTGCCCTGCATTTGTATGTTGCTCCAAATTGCAAAACGATACATGCAAAAGTTTGGAAACTCACTGCCAAAATTCAGCTCCCCTTGGTCTCGCTTGAAACAGTGAAGTGATTCCCATGTTTTTTTTCAATTCAGGATCACATGTATTGGTCTGACAAAAATGCCATTTTTATAGCTGATAAACTCGAAGGGCATGGAGCACATGTGCTGAGGGACAATCTCACAGGCATAATGGACCTTAAAGTATTTTACTTCGCAACACAACAAGGTAGTGTAATTAGCAACTGCAGTCAATCTTATAGTCAGGCCTCAACATATGGTGCCTTAATTAAAGACCGTGTGCCAATGCATTCTCTTATATGTGCGAGTCGACCATAGGTCGCCTCGCATATATAAGAGAATGCATTGGCCTAACAATTGTTTATCAATTTTTCTTACATTCTTTAACAATTTTGAGAATTTTGAGAATTTTTTTCTTACATTCTTTAACAATTTTGAGAATTTGTTCTTATATTCTTTAACAATTTTATCGTTTTTTTTTATCATTTTTTCTCACATTCTTTAACAATTTTTATCATTTTTTATCATTATTTCTTGCATTCATTAACAATTTTTTACCATTTATTTTTATTTTTTCTTACATTTTTTAACAATTATAAAAAATAATATATAATTTGTTAGGCCAATGCATTCTCTTATATATGCAAAGCGACCCATGGTCGACTCGCATATATAAGAGAATGCATTGGCACAGGGTTTTCACAATAATTCAGGAAGCTCCCATCATGAAAGGGTTAACCCTTTCTATATTGAATTGATTCAAGGAAGTGTAATTAGCAACTGCAGTCAATCTTATAGTCAGGCCTCAAAAATAGGGAGCTGGAAATTTACAGAATGAGGTATCCAGAGGGTGAATTTAGTGACACTATTCTGCATGGTGGGCTAGCATCACCAAATTCACCCTCTGGGGACCTCATTCCGCTTAGGTCTCATCTTTTCTGGAAAGTCTCTTTATTATCAAATTAACAAGTTTTTGTTTAGTTTCTTTAGAATGTTTCTTTTCTTTTTAAGTTTAGTTTCTCTATGTCCCCAAATTGTGCAGACAACACAATACATAATCGAGGTGCCCAATGGGTGCATATCAACATCTTAAATCTGTGACTAGGTTTCCCATAGCAGATGAGGCCATGCAGATTGAGGTCCCCAGAGGATGAATTTGGTGACACTAGCCCGCGGTTCGGGGTAGCATCACTATATTCACTCTCTGGGAACTGCATTCTGCGGATGTCGGCACCTTATTTAAATTGCTTGTAGTTAATTCCTTGAAGATTTTCTATCTCATATCACACCAAATTGGTTAAAATTCCTTAATCTACGCTGATACTTCCAGACTGATATTCTGATACTTTCATGCTGATCGGGTCAAAATATTTTCCTAAAAAGCACACAAATCTTCATAGTAATGTGATACACACATATATGTACCTAATATTGGTTTCTGATCTATCTCCAACTGACCGTATCCTTTTAAGACTAGACAGTCTTTGTAATTAAACCCATCATTTAATTTAGTATTAGCGACCACTAGGAAATAAGAGGGATTGTTTGTCCTTCTTTCAGTGTTATTCCTGGTAATGATATATCTATATCTATATTTGCGAATGTCTGTCTGTCTGTCTGTCTGTCTGTCTGTCTGTCTGTCTGTCTGTGTTCTATAGAAATTCACAGGCAACCATCTAGATGATGCCAAAGGGGTCTACTAGGAGTAGCTTTTTACGAGAAAGATAATGGTCGGGGTTAGAATTTTATAAAGTGACGCCGTTGTTGTCAGGGGCAGAAAAGGGGGAGGGGCAGAAAAAAAATGTCGCCGATTGCCACCAAACTTAAATATAATCATCCCCATAATATGAGGAATCTAATGGTGTGGTTTAAATATGGCAAAAGTCGCGCCGTTCGCGTCAGGGGTGCCCGGAAGGGGGAGGGGCAGATTTTTTTCTGTCTCCGATTGCCACGGAACTTAGCTATAATCACCCCCATGATATGAAGAATCCAACGGTGTGATTTAAATATGTCAAAAGTGGCGTCGTTCGAGTCAGGGATGCACGGAAGGGGAGAGGGGCACCAAATTTGATAAAACTAATTTTAGCGCCGATTTCCACCAAATTGATATATATTCTTCTTCGTAATACAAGGAATCTAATTCTGCGATTTAACAACGCCAAATTGTTGTCTTTTGGATGAGAGAATGGGAGGGGGTGGGCACTAAATTTGATAATAATTGGTTTAGTCGCCGATGGTCACCACACTTATACAAAATCATCCCTATGGTATGAGGAGTCTAATGGTGTGGCTTATATCTGTCAAATGTGGCATCATTCGAGTCAGGTTTGCATTGAAAGGGACAGGGGCATCAAAATTGATGCACAATTATTTTAGCGCCAATTTCCACCAAATTGATACACGTTCTTATCCATGATACGAGGAATCTAATCGTGTGATTTAAAGACGCCATAGTGGTGCTGTTTGGGTGAGAGATGGGGAGGGGAGGGATTGGCACCAAATTTGATAAAACAAATTGTTTAGTCGCGGATTATAACCAAACTTATAAACACTCATCTCCATGATATCAGGAGTGTAATCGTGTGGTTTAAGGATGTCACAAGTGGTGCCATTCAAGTCAGTGGTGTATAGAGATGAGAGGGACACAAAAAATTATATCTATATGTTTAGTGCCGATTTACACCAAATTGATACATATTCTTCTCCGTGATACGAGGAATCTTATCGTGTGGTTTAGATACACCAAATTGATGCCCTATGGATGAGAGATATGGGGACCTTCAATTTGATACGAATTTGTATACTCGCCAATTTTCACCAATTTCATATATATGCATCTCTAATGAGTCTTAGTGTGTGCAGCTTGAGTCCAAAATAGGGACGGGAGGGTCACCAAAACTGATACAAAATATTTTTAGTAAAAATTACCATCAAATTCAGACACGTTCTTCTCAAATGATACAAGAAATCAAATCGTGCTGTATGTCTGTCTGTGTGCGTTCTATATATAACTTGACGCGGTACAATCGAGATGGCACCAAGGCGTTCTAAGAGAGGTAACTTTTTACAAGGAAGATAATGGTGCGGGTTAAAATTTCTAAAATGACGCTGTTGGTGTCAGGGGAAGAAAAGGGGGAGGTTAGCAAAATTAAAAAAATATGGTGAAATAGTTTTGTCGCCGATTTCCACCAAACGAATACATAATCACATTCGCAATATGGCGTTGTTCGAGTCAGCGTTGCATCAACAATTGATTTAATAAACTATTTTTAGCCCAGATTTCCACCAAATTGATATATTATTCTTCTCTATGATGCGAGGAATATCATCGTGTGGTTTAAAGACGCCAAATTGCTGTCGTTTGAGTGAGAGGTGTGGGATCATAACTATTCCCAAAATTTGTTTAGTTGCTGATTACCACCAAACATATATATAATCATCGCCAGTATATCATGCATCCATGAGTCTAATGGGCGTGGTTTAAGTATGTCAAAAGAGGCACACGCTGATACAAATATATTTGGCACCAATTTCCACCAAATTCATACACGTTTTTCTCTAATGATATACCATGAATTAAATCACATTTGGTGTCGTTTGCGTCACGGATGGCGAGCGGATATGCACTATCATTGATAAGATTGCTATTCGCCGATATCCACATATAAGTTATATACAGTCACCACCCAGGCCATCTCCATATCATTTTAAGTAGTTTTGGGCGTTCACATTTCACAATCCCGACATATGGTGACCCACTTAAGTCACTTGAACAATTATATCTTCTTAACTGTCATATTTATATGGGGATGGCAATCAGGGCATTCACAAAATGAGCTAGCAAAAAGAGATACATATAAATACAAGAAAATGCAGTTAGTAGCACAAGACTGTTCAGGATCCTCCCAATACTGACATCTGACAAGGGTTTTAGAACAGACTCATCGACTGACATAAACAACTCAAAATCTCGCTCTGTGTCTGGCACATTTAGCTGATATATCTGCGCAGCAACATTTCGTTTAAACTGAGAATATTTAGCCAATATATAGCACCATGAACAGAGGAGCACCTGGAAATTTCTTTGAAACATCTGTATCTTCATGGAGATATGTTAGCCAGGTGTCCTCGAGATCTTAGTCCAACCCACTAGATTGATTGATACATCTCAATATGTAAAACCCAATTATCATCTTTTATCGATGTTCATGTATCATATTATAACGTCTAATGTATACGCAGTTGTAAATAAATAAATACTTCATTATTGGTGGAACGGATTAATCGCGATAAACAGAATGACAATTGACAAGGTGTGCCACTACTTATATTCCATGACTGTAATAATCATGCTATTTGAATATACAATTTATGAGAAAACGTATAACACTTTAAGCAAGAGCATTTTCTATTACCAACAAATATCCACAGCATACAGATGGTTTCACATCGCATTAACCTGGGCAACGCCGGGTAACCCTGCTAGTTTAATTATAAAGGCAGTATTAATAATAAAAAAAAATTTAATATTAATTACCACGACTAACCATCTTTTAAAACTGTATTGGTTAAATCTCTTTTTGATTATACATCTAAATAGTGAGCAGTTTTTATCACTCACTTACAGATATTTGTTAATGTCGTACGCAGTTCCATCCATATCATATACTATTGCTCATTCAATTTCTATACACGTGACATCTTTTGTATAAAATTGTATAGATATTTTTATCCCACATGGTTGTTATTAATAACAAGACAGGTTTGCCTTAATGACTACCATTTATTAATCACTAAAGCAACAGGTAGTCGGAAACGTGTTTATGGACCTCCAGCTTTCTTGTCATTGGTGAAGGCCCTTTTTTGGTACCACCCAAGCGCCAACCACGGAGTCCTGGCAACATTCACCTATCTAGTCCTGAAAGACACTAAGCATAGCTGTTAGCATCAGGGATGCCTCCCCCAAAACGGAAGGAGGAAAACTGGGCGGGAGGGTGGGACGCTAAATAATTGTCGACTGATCCGGGCGGATGGTCTGACGAAAAGGCTGTATGATGTCCGTGTGATTACCCATGTGACCTGACCCCAGACGAAATAGTTCCTCCCTCAATCTCGATGGGCTTTGTTCCAATGCTTTAGCATATACTCGTCCCTTTAGGACAAACAAAGGTATTATCTCAGTTGACAATTAGTGAAGTGAGGAATAGAAGCTGGCAAATTGATTGTCTTGATTTCCATATCGCTCCGCATGTACTGCAGTACGTGATTGAATATATGCAGTACTGTCATATCTATTTATAGCCATCGTGGGTTTTCCCTTCCAATATATGCATGTAGCACCCCGTGGAATAAATGATCTGCTTGCTAGCTTATGCTCTGGCATCTCTGTTGTATCATTACCAATAAATAATCTAATCTAAATTTGTGAGATGGTAGATCTTAGTATTCTTTGGATTCCCGAATTAGGACTGAAATTAAGCTACCAAAATAATGCAGTATGTGTAGCTAGTTTTCTTTTTATCATTCTCTTAGGACATAGTGATTGCAGTCAGGATAATGGTGGGTGTACTCATCTATGCCTTCCGAGACCAGGCAAAATGCAACACACCAAGAGTCACACCTGTGCATGCTTTGATGGAGTACCGTTCTCCAAATTGCCAGATTCAACTGTGATTTGTTCCCCTCAAAATCGTAAGTATCATTCATGCGGAGACTTACTATGATTAGCCTTCATTTACTGAATGGATTATCCCACCAGTGACCGGGGGTGGGGGGGGGGGGGGGGGGGGGGCCCCCCAACTTTGGTCAAAATATTCAACAGTTGGAAATTTCATACCTGCCAAGTCATTAGTTGGTAATTTCACACCAACAATAGGTTGAAAATGTTCTTGTAGTTTGATTTTCAAACAATTTATTGGGGGGAATTAATTGTTTTTGGACCAATATTTTCCTATTTTTGGTAAAAATTTTGGACTGAAATGGTCATCAGTTGGAAATTTTCCAACCTTAGGGGGGGGGGGTGACAGGTTGGAAATTTCCAACACTTGCAAAGCTTGTGTCCTGGTCCCTCCCTGTGGCCAGTCAAAAACTGCTAGTTAATTTAAGAAAACAATATTGTCATACATTTGGTCAACATTGTCATCAGTTGGAAACTTTCCAACTCTAGGAAGGTTTGAGCTTGTCTAGATGCTAGGATTTTGCGATTTTCTTGTTCAGATTTCAAAATTCGTGCACACCGGGCCGAAGCATGGATGGCCCAGTGTGTCATTGTCCCTCCCCCGTGGCCAATACAAAACTGCTAATTAGTTTAACAAAACAATATTTTATTACATTTGGTCAAACTTGTGGACTGAAATGATCATCAGTTGGAGAAGTTTCCAACCTGAGGTTTGAAATTTCTAACACTAGGAAAGCTTCAGTTGAGGCCAGTCTAGATACTAGGATTTGCGATTTTCTTGTACAGTTTTCAAAATTTTCTCACACCGGGCTGAACAACCATGGTCCTGGTCTTTTGCCTGTAGCTGTGTGCATTTGTCTGAATGCCAGGGAATATAGAATCATGGTTTATGAATATATAGGATATTAGGCCCGAGCACGGGGGGGTGCAAATGGAATTATGCAAAACTTGTGTTTGGTCTGAATCTGATTCAAAGGGGAGTGAGGGTGCAGTTGGAATTTCCAAAGGTGTACACCCCCCCCCCCAACGGAGACCCTCTAGCCACATCCCTGTCTCCCACCCAGTGATAAAAGTATACGTTGGAATGGTCTATTATTTATCTGTTCTGGAAATATAAGCAGATGACAGACAGACAAAAAGATAATAAAAGTGCAGTCCACATTGGTGGGATTGAACGTTAACCCTTTCTATACCAAAGCATCATTGATAAGTAGTTATCCCTTAGAAAATGTTCAAATAAGTTCAACAAGCAACCATAGACCGCTTGTTGAACATATTATCTGAATATTTTCCACTTACTTACTTAGGCAGCTGGATTCCATTTTTCACTGGTTTGATTCATGAAAAAGCCTATTTTACCAAAAATAAATGATAATGTATACTATTACACGAAAAGATAACACCGGCATGTTAACCGCCGTATCAATGTGGATATTTTGATATATAATTCAGTTTTCTACTCTTCCACATATACGACAGAATGAACACTTTATTGACTTTCTGATATGAAAATATTACATCTTGGCAGCCATTTTGAAAATGGTTGCCATGGAGACGGGAGAACCATTTGACGAAGTCTTCCCAAATTGTTTTGGAAGCCCTTGACCCAAGGTACATAACTTATATAGAGTCTGCTCTAGAGCAAGAAAATCCTATGGAACTATAGCCCTTTGAGTGCCAGGTCGATTTTTGTATCAACCCATATACCCTGTGCCAATACATTCTCTTATATATGCGAGTCGACCATAGGTCGCCTCGCATATATAAGAGAATGCATTGGCCTAACAATTGTTTTTTGTTTTGTTTTTTTTTTTACAATTTTTTACAATTTTAATAATTTATTCTTATATTCTTTAACAGACTTATTTTGTAGGTCTAGGGCCGATGAGATCGGCCCCTGGCACTCAAAGGGATAGGCTAAGGCCAGTACTAACTGCTGAATATGAATTATTCTGCACTTGTATTATTATTTCGTATGTCTGTCGTCTGCTCATTTGTTTTGACAAAATGGAATGATAGACTATTCCAGTGTATGCTTCTATAACTAATTGGGAGAATCCATTATTCTCACGGTTTCACTGATCAGTCTTATTCATTAAGTTTGTAACTACACATATTCTTAAAATAAGTGTCCCTTCTATTGCGGTCAACGCAACTTGGTTGTTTCATTTACAACGCATTGGGAAGGTTTGTTAGGACCGCATTGAAGTTTAAAGCACCTTTTTCAAATTAAAGGCGCTGCCTTGGAAGTAAACACAGTCGCGTTGAAATTTCCAATCACTGCGCCAAAAAAGTATATCAACGCTGAATTACATTAGTCTATAGCAGTATATCTTTTACTTTTTTTTTATTTACGTTTACCTACCACTCCTAGTGTCCCTTCGGGGGTTTTATTGAGCCCATTACTAGAAATAAGTCCAACCTTGTTGAAGCAATGTTAGGACCTCATTGTATTAACCCTTTCAATGCCAAGTCCGATTTTTGTATCAACCCATATTTCCTTGATCATTTTTCAAATTTATTGATTATAATAATGTGATACATTGATGGAAAGAGCTCTTAGATCAAGGAAATATGGGTTGATACAAAAATCGGACTTGGCACTGAAAGGGTTAACACTAGAACCACGTTGATTAGCGTTGATGCTCATTTTTCAATGCGGTTTCATGACGGTTCCAACGCTGTCATGGCGGACACTTATTTTGAGAATATGTGTATGGACCTGTTTACAAAATGACGTCTCATAATGTGGGGAAACGGTAGGAGTTGCCCAATTTCTTAAAGTATCACTGCTTGTTCTGATGCAGGAAACAACACTACCCTCAACTGATAGCGATTGACGAGAGCTTATATTGAATGGCAACACGCCATATTTCCGACTAAATTCTGAAAAATCACCCATAATTCTGTTGTGGTTAAGGAGTTGATTATTTAGGGCATTACTGTATATAATAAAATGCAATTATGTTATTCGGGTGAAAAAACCTTTTAAAAATAATCTCTTGATGCAGACACCGCAAAAGGATGTAGACCTGACCAGTTTTTATGCAACAATGGAGTTTGTGTGGAGACTCTGTTTAAATGTGATGGGGACGATGATTGTGGAGATTCCAGTGATGAACATGATGATAATTGTGGTAAGTTTCTTCCATTCTATTAACTCTTTCATGATGGGAGCTTTGCTGGTGCAGCATTAAATATTCTGTGTAGGCTTGCCGCGATTTTGGGAATAATCGAACAATCGTCAGTGGTGCCGATTAATCGATTTTCAAAATTTTCATTTTGAAAATCAACTTTTTTAGTTCAAATAACAATGCATATTATACAACAACACAAGAACGCTGGCATACAGCGTATTTGCAAAGAACTTATCTCAACTTAAGAGGCAATATTTTGCACCGTATTTACAGCACTAATCTAACCCAGAAACCCATCCACGCAAACATTTGTGACTTTCAGTTGCGGCGTCTTTTGAGGTCGGACCGACAGAGTAATCTAGTTCCGTCTTGGTTTCTCGTCACGGCGGTTTTTCATTTAATGTGCCGATGCATGTGTATACTCCGCGGACAAACTCGTATTCTTGAATAAGAATATTGACAATCGAATGAATTGAGAGATTCCCGACTTTGAATTAAGGCACGATCCCGAACTTCAAATTCAATTAATGCACGATCCCAAATTCACGAACAGTCTCACGAAGCACGTGGCCCGACGAGAGTTGGGAGTATTTTTCCGATTTTTTCGTTCAATTTGTTTAATCAAAATGATTTCTGAATCTGCTTAGTGCTTACATAAAGTTCATAAACTACGAGTAATTATTTAGTTTTTAGCTCAACTTTACTTTGTAAAGTTTGAGCTATTGCCATGGCTTGGTATCCGTCGTGCGTGTGTGCGTGATTCGTCAACAATTTCCTTTAGCACGGGCTACAGTTCGTACCTTTGGTCCGATTATTATGAAATTTGTCATGGATGTTGACATTGACATGTAGATGGGAACGAATCATTTTGGGATCATTCGGAAGAAAAACATGGCCACCAGCGGCCATCTTGGATTTCAAAATTCAATCCATTAGCACGGGCTACAGGCCGTACTGTTCGTCTTATTATCATGAAATTTGTCATGGATGTTAATATTGACATGTAGATGGGAACGATTAATTTTGGGGTCATTCGGCCAAAAAACATGGCCGCTGGCAGCCATCTTAGATTTTACTCTTTGCATGACTAAATCCTTTGACACGGGCTACAGGTCGTACCTTTGGTCGGATCATCATAAAATTTGTCATGGATGTTAACAATGACATGTAGATGGGAACGAGTCATTTTTGGGTCATTCAGCCAAAAAACATGACCGCCAGCTGCCATCTTGGATTTTACTCTTTGTATGACTAAATCCTTTAGCACGGGCTACAGGTCGTACCTTTAGTCTGATCATCATGAAATTTGTCATGGCTGTTGAAATTGGAATGTAGATGGGAACCAGTCATTTTGGGGTCATTAGGACAAAAAACATGGCTGCCAGTGGCCATCTTTGATTTCTAAATTTAATCCATTAGCACGGGCCACAGGTCGTACTCTTTGCCTGTTCATCATGAAATTTGTCATGGATGTTAATATTGACATGTAGATGGGAACGAGTAATTTTGGGGTCATTCGGCCAAAAAACATGGCCACCAGCAGCCATCTTGGATTTTACTCTTTGTATGACTAAATTCTTTAACACGGGCTACAGGTCGTACGTTTAGTCTGATCATCATAAAATTTGTCATGGAGGTTAACAATGACATTTAGATGGGAACGAGTCATTTTGGGGTCATTCGGCCAAAAAACATGGCCGCCACCAGCCATCTTGGATTTTACTCTTTGTATGACTAAATCCTTTAGCACGGGCTACAGGTGGTACCTTTAGTCTGATCATCATAAAAAAATTTCATGAATGTTAATAATGACATGTAGATGAGAACGAGTCATTTTGGGGTAATTCGGCCAAAAAACATGGCCGCCAGCAGCCATCTTGGATTTTACTCTTTGTATGACTAAATCCTTTAGCACGGGCTACAGGTGGTACCATTAGTCTGATCATCATAAAATTTGTCATGAATGTTAATAATGACATGTAGATGAGAACGAGTCATTTTGGGGTCATTCGGCCAAAATACATGGCCGTCAGCAGCCATCTTGGATTTTATTCTTTGTATGACTAAATTCTTTAGCACGGGCTACAGGTCTTACCTTTAGTCTGATCATCATGACATTTGGCGTGGATGTTAATATTGACATGTAGATGGGACCGATTAATTTTGGGGTCATTCAGCCAAAAAACATTGCTGCAGCAGCCATCTTGGATTTTACTCTTTGTATGACTAAATCCTTTAGCATGGGCTACAGGTCATACCTTTAGTCTGATCATCATAAAATTTGTCATGGATGTTAACAATGACATGTAGATGGGAACGAGTCATTTTGGGGTCATTTGGCCGAAAAACATGGCCGCCAGTGGCCATCTTTGATTTCAAAATTCAATTCATTAGCACGGGCTATATGTCGTACTGTTCGTCTGATCATCATGAAATTTGTCATGGATGTTAATATTGACATGTAGATGGGAACGATTAATTTTGGGGTCATTCGGCCAAAAAACATGGCCGCTGGCGGCCATCTTAGATTTTACTCTTTGCATGACTAAATCCTTTAGCACGGGCTACAGGTCGTACCTTTGGTCAGATCATCATGAAATTTGTTGTGGATGTTAACAATGACATCTAAATGGGAACGAGTCATTTTGGGGCCATTCGGCCAAAAAATATGGCCGCCAGCAGCCATCTTGGATTTTACTCTTTGTATGAATAAATCCTTTAGCAAGGGCTACAGGTCGTACCTTTAGTCTGATCATCATAAAATTTGTCATGGCTGTTGAAATTGACATGTAGATGGGAACGAGTCATTTTGGGGTTATTCGGCATTAAAACATGGCTGCCAGCGGCCATTTTGGATTCTACTCTTTGCATGACTAAAGCTATCAAATGTTTTTGAATTGTTGGTAAACATAGCCGCCAGCAACCATCTTAGATTTTACTTTTATATACATGTATATATATATCTTTTCATGTTGATAAACTAGTATTAGACATTAACTTTCCACATTCCTAATCACTCCATCGACAGTAACACATTAAATTATTCCCTTTCCAAGTTGAGCTACAGTGTCATTGACACTTTCATTGGGTCATTCGGGGAAAAAACATGGCCACCAGCAGCCATCTTGGATTTTACTCTTTGTATGACTAAATCCTTTAGCACAGGCTACAGGTCGTACCTTTAGTCTGATCATCATAAAATTTGTCATGGCTGTTGAAATCGGAATGTAGATGGGAACGATTAATTTTGGGGATCATTCGGCCAAAAAACATGGGTGCCAGCAGCCATCTTGGATTTTACTCTTTGTATGACTAAATCCTTTAGCACGGGCTACAGGTCATACCTTTAGTCTGATCATCATGAAATTTGTCATGGATGTTAATATTGACATGGGTCAATCGGCCAAAAAACATGGCCGCCAGCAGCCATCTTGGATTTTACTCTGTGTGTGACTAAATCCTTTACTGCTCATTTTTAGCTCAACTTACTTTGTAAGTTTGAGCTATTGCCATGGGTTGGCATCCGTGTGTCTGTGTCCGTCAACAATTTCCTTTGGCGTGGTCTACAGGTAGTACTGTTTGTCTGATCATCATGAAATTTGTCATGGATGTTAATATTGACATGGAGATGGGAACGAGTCATTTTGGGGTCGTTCGGCCAAAAAACATGGCCGCCAGCAGCCATCTTGGATTTTACTCTTTGTATGACTAAATCCTTTAGCATGGGCTACAGGTCGTACCTTTAGTCTGATCATCATAAAATTTGTCATGGCTGTTGAAATCGGAATGTAGATGGGAACGATTAATTTTGGGGATCATTCGGCCAAAAAACATGGGTGCCAGCAGCCATCTTGGATTTTACTCTTTGTATGACTAAATCCTTTAGCACGGGCTACAGGTCATACCTTTAGTCTGATCATCATGAAATTTGTCATGGATGTTAATATTGACATGGGTCAATCGGCCAAAAAACATGGCCGCCAGCAGCCATCTTGGATTTTACTCTGTGTGTGACTAAATCCTTTACTGCTCATTTTTAGCTCAACTTACTTTGTAAGTTTGAGCTATTGCCATGGGTTGGCATCCGTGTGTCTGTGTCCGTCAACAATTTCCTTTGGCGTGGTCTACAGGTAGTACTGTTTGTCTGATCATCATGAAATTTGTCATGGATGTTAATATTGACATGGAGATGGGAACGAGTCATTTTGGGGTCGTTCGGCCAAAAAACATGGCCGCCAGCAGCCATCTTGGATTTTACTCTTTGTATGACTAAATCCTTTAGCATGGGCTACAGGTCGTACCTTTAGTCTGATCATCATAAAATTTGTCATGGCTGTTGAAATCGGAATGTAGATGGGAACGATTAATTTTGGGGATCATTCGGCCAAAAAACATGGGTGCCAGCAGCCATCTTGGATTTTACTCTTTGTATGACTAAATCCTTTAGCACGGGCTACAGGTCATACCTTTAGTCTGATCATCATGAAATTTGTCATGGATGTTAATATTGACATGGGTCAATCGGCCAAAAAACATGGCCGCCAGCAGCCATCTTGGATTTTACTCTGTGTGTGACTAAATCCTTTACTGCTCATTTTTAGCTCAACTTACTTTGTAAGTTTGAGCTATTGCCATGGGTTGGCATCCGTGTGTCTGTGTCCGTCAACAATTTCCTTTGGCGTGGTCTACAGGTAGTACTGTTTGTCTGATCATCATGAAATTTGTCATGGATGTTAATATTGACATGGAGATGGGAACGAGTCATTTTGGGGTCGTTCGGCCAAAAAACATGGCCGCCAGCAGCCATCTTGGATTTTACTCTATGCATAACTAAATCCTTTGGCGCGGGCTACTGGTCGTAGCTTTGGTCGGATCTTCATGAAATTTGTCATGGATGTTAACAATGACATTTAGATGGGAAACGAGTCATTTTACTCTATGCATGACTAAATCCTTTGGCGCGGCCTACAGGTCGTAGCTTTGGTCGGATCTTCATGAAATTTGTCATGGATGTTAACAATGACATGTAGATGGGAACGAGTCATTTTGGGGTCGTTCGGCCAAAAAACATGATCCTTTGGCGCGGGCTACAGGTCGATGCTTTGGTCGGATCTTCATGAATTTTGTCATGTATGTTAACAATGACATGTAGATGGGAACGAGTCCTTTTGGGGTCATTCGGCCAAAAGCTAGCGACCATCTTGGATTTCAAAATTAAATCCATTAAATCCATTCGTCTGACCATCATGTTAATATTGAAATGTTGATGGGAACGAGTCATTTTAGGGTCGTTCGGCCAAAAAACATGCCCGCCAGCAGCCATCTTGGATATTACTCTTTGCATAACTAAATCCTTTGGCGCGGGCTACTGGTCGTAGCTTTGGTCGGATCTTCATGAAATTTGTCATGGATGTTAACAATGACATTTAGATGGGAAACGAGTCATTTTGGGGTCGTTCGGCCAAAAAACATGGCCACCAGCAGCCATCTTGGATTTTACTCTTTGCATGACTAAATACTTTGGCGCGGGCTACATGTCGTAGCTTTGGTCAGATCTTCATGAAATTTGTCCTGGATGTTAACAATGACATGTAGATGGGAAAGAGTCATTTTGGGGTTATTCGGCCAAAAAACATGGCCGCTAGCAGCCATCTTGGATCTTACTCTTTGCATGACTAAATCTTTTGGCGCGGGCTACAGGTCGTAAGGGTCATTGAGCCAAACAACATGGCCACCAGCAGCCATCTTGGATTTTACTCTTTGCATGACTAAATCCTTTGGTGCAGGCTACAGGTCGTAGCTTTGGTCGGATCTTCATGAAATTTGTCATGGATGTTAACAATGACATTTAGATGGGAACGAGTCATTTTGGGGTTATTCGGAAAAAAACATGGCTGCCGGTGGCCATTTTAGAATTTATTCTTTGCATCACTAAATCCTTTGGCACACCATACTCACCACATCCCTGATCTGATCATTATGAAACTTGTCAGGAATGTTGATATTGACATGTACATCTTGTCTTACTTAAACATTTCACCTTTCCTATTCCTCCATTTACTGTCAACCATTAAATTATACCCCTACCTAAGTTGAGCTGCAGTGTCATTGACACTTTCATTATTGTTTAATAGAGGCATTTGAATTTATATGGGAGCAAATTCTCAGAACTAATGCCCTTCATTTCCGATGTGCGGTGCCCGTAAAACGGGAGTTATACTTACCATCTTACACTTACCAGACGCACCTCTTAATAGTCTCTTTTTTGGCTTCTATTTACTACAAATCAAATCTCTATTTGAGATTTAATTTTATGGGTAGAAAAATCGATTAATCGTCGATTATAGCCACTGATTAATCGATTTTGAAAATCCAAAATCGCGGCAAGCCTAATTCTGTGCCAGTTCATTTTTTTATATATGCGAGTCTCCTATAGCCTCTCATATATAAGAGATCGCTTACAAGGTCTGGTAAATATTGTTAGGCCAATGTATTCTCTTATATATGCAAGGCTCCCTATGGGAGACCTGCATATACCCTGCTGGACAAAACAAGTGTCCACTTAACTGCGGTCTGGTTAGCATTGTCACCGAGACCGAAATGCAACTACACCGCAGCTCCACAGGCTAATTACAGTTGGGTCGCGGTGTACTTGCCGTTCGGCCATGGTGTAGTTGCCGCGGTGTGCGTTCGTTAAACTGAAAAAAGATGATACAAAATTTTGAAAAATGTTCAGAAGATATTATTTTTACCTCAAAATTTCCTAAGGGAATTATTTGTTAATGAGTATTTAGTTAAGAAAGGGAACAGAAATAAATTATGCATACAAATTTGGAAGGAAGGAGATCAAAACATATTGCAAAAGCTCTGAAGAATTTATTTTCAATTCATGGAAATACGTTGTCTGCAATTGATGAGACAACAGAAAAATTATCACATTTATATATCACGAGAAGACAGAATGAGAAATTGACTAAGTATTTTGTTGGACATTTACAAGAATCCAGTTGGGAAATTAATGTTCTTATTCAATGGTAATATATATCTTCAAGCTGGATTCAATGTATTTCCGGAGATATGTTGACAGTTTCCGATGATTGTGACCTGACGATTGTTATCGGCCTCTAATTTTCCAAACAACAGTACTGCCAGAGATATGATTAAGACATGTATCATTGATTTATTCCTTTGCAGCCTATCGCCATTGTCCTGCTGATGAATTTAAATGTCAGAATGGTAACTGCATACCGAGCAAATGGACATGTGATTACGACGATGACTGTGGTGATGGCTCAGATGAAGGCCCAAGTTGTGCTGGCAGTTAGTATTAATACTATCTTCCGTCTTTAAAACTTATGCATCCTCATGTACAACCCCCCCCCCCCCCAAGTCCCCCCCTCCCCCTTATCACTAGCTGATATATGACTGTTGACAAGCGACCGTTTAGTGGGTCTGTTAGGTGACCGAATTGTTATAGGTTTTTTAATAGTTTGCCAATTTGGAATCAGATCTAATACATTTCGTTCTTTTGGCTCCGACCTTGAATGTTGCGAACTGAACATTGATATACATCACTATTGAATATTGAAAACTAGTCCGCCAATGTGTACGTTAACCAGCATTACTTGTCATGTTTGATCATGCGTATGCATATGATTGGTAGTTGCATCTCACATGCATATGGATTTAATGTCATATACACTGTATTCACATATTTATCCTTATTTCATGTCTATTTATAATATACTTGGAAATTCGGTATCAAAATGGAAATGAACTTGGTTTTACATCCACAATATTGTAATTATTTGTTCGTATTTATCTGCAGGTCAAAACCTAATAATTCATGTTACATGGCAAGAGGCGTGGTTTGAATTTCCTTAGAGAAACAACCCCCCCCCCCCCCCCCTCCCCATGTACAAGGCACAAGCCATGAATTGCAACGAATAATATTTACAAAGGATTTGCGCGAAGACAGTTCTTGTAGCTATGTCATCCCATACAGAAGTACCTGACCACAATATATTCTTTGGGCAGTAATGAAATTTACATATACCTATATTTTTATATAAATTTCACCATATACATGCACACCGTTACTTATTATGTACCATGTTGATAATCTCTATTATGGAATGCTACTGGTCTAAAACATTCTGGTTTTGACTCTGTTTAACCCTTTCAGTGCCAAGTCCGATTTTTGTATCAACCCATATTTCCTTGATCATTTTTCAAATTTATTGATTATAATAATGTGATACAATAAATTTGAAAAATGATCAAGGAAATATGGGTTGATACAAAAATCGGACATGGCACTGAAATGGTTAATGAGCAAGAATTTACATAGGCCAAGGAATCACATATATAGACTAGTACCAAGCTCTACATATATAGTACAGGAACTTTTTGCATGATAGACTGTGTTTGGGTGTGGCTTAAAATGGACCATTTAACCCTTTACCCAACAGAACGCCCCTGTGCCAATGCATTCTCTTATATATGCGAGTCGACCATAGGTCACCTCGCATATATAAGAGAATGCATTGGCTTAACACATATTAAAAATGATAAAATTGTCAAAGAATGTAGAAAAATATTATAAAAATTGTTAAAAAATGTAAGAAAAAAATTAAAAAATTGTTAAAGAATGTAAGAAAAAATGGTAAAAAGTGTTAAAAAAAGATATTTTTTAGGCCTATGCATTCTCTTATATATGCGAGGCGACCTATGGTCGACTCGCATACATAAGAGAATGCATTGGCACAGGGCATAACTGTAACCAACACAATGTGATCAATGAACCGGTTCCAATGATATCCATATTTGTATGGTTTTATTGAGACAGACCGAAGATATTTTAGGCTGTTGAAGCTTTATTTTGGACGTTTTTGGCCGTTTTGTTGGGTAAAGGGTTAAAGCTTAATTTGAATACAAGTTTGAGCTATTGCCGTGGGTTGGCGTCCATCAACAATTTCCTACAGGGCTCATTCATCCCTCATCCAATCATCACAAAATTTGATATGGATCTTCGGGATGACCTCCAAAATGGGAGCCATTGATTTTTTTATGAAATTCATTAAAAAACATGGCTGCCCACAGCCATTTTGGATTTAAAAATTTAATCAATCGGCACACCCAATAATAATTAATAATTTACAGGCATGTTTAGGATCACCCCTAGATGGGAGCTATCAAATTTGAACAATTTTTGATGAAAAACATGGCAGCCGGTAGTCATCTTGAATTTTACTCATTACATGACTAAATCTTTTGGCCCATCCAACAGCCATTAGTTTTCATCAGATTTGTCCCATACTTCACATGGATCTTCAGGGTGAGCAACAAAATTTTGGGGGAAAAATAAGTCTAGGTTTCATTGTAACTACTGAAATATAGATAGTACTAGCAGAAACAGGTTCCCTTTGGTCTGTACTGGAACATGAATTGTCTTTAATAATGTTCATACTAATATTTGTAATGATGAGGCTCCATAAGTGGAGCTTCCTGAAATTTTGCGAAAACCCTGTGCCTATGCATAGGGAACCACGCATATATAAGATAATACATTGGCCCAACTATATATACCTTGATCTCGTAAGACAGTGCATTCTCTTGTATATGTGAGGCTCCCTATTAGTCTGGTCGATAAAAGGTTTGACCTAGAAAAAATTTGGACTAAGTTGGTTTTTATTCCATTTTGAAGAGGAATATTTCCTCTACAACATATCCAAAATCCGCTAAAATCCGCTTTGAGCAAACTTTTTTACAGAGATTTTAAAAAATGCTCATTTTTCGACCTTGCGAAGTACGTTTTTCTACAATATCCCTCATCGGCGACACCAGAACGCATTAATCCTCCATCCGATATACACCATTTTGTGTAAAAGAGTATAGGGGGCGAATAGAGTGACAAGGACAGAAAACAATGCAATCGCGGCGATGAAATGGCTGTCAAAATGGCCGCAACTACAATCCATGCTACGATGAAAGCAACATATTGGATAACCCCATATAAGCGAAAACACACATTTGTAATTTACAAGAATGTTGTTATATATCTTTAAAGGTACACATATAATTAAAACAGATCTATCTGAATGATTTATCGATCACTGCTACGCACGTTAACCCAATGATTTACGTTCAGGTTTTCTTATTAGAATACATCCAACAGTCGGACCAAAAACAGTTATTTCGGGCATGCAACACACGAAGTAATATTTCGTCACACAGTGCGTGGTAGTTTCCTTTTGGAATGATGATTAATTATTGAATGTAAAGCAGAAACTGAAGTGCCCACCCTATCTGTGTAAATACTAGTTATATTTCCAGAATTTTCAACACTCTCCGTGACAATAAACCATACACGTATGTCGTAATGCTGATTATACTGTCAAGAAACACTTATCTCTTCAACAGAATAGTACCATATCTCACTAGATCGAAGAGACTGTACATCGTACATTTTATTTAGTACTAATTTTCATGGTGCTCCCAAACCGGTTTCTTAGTAGACAATTATGTTCAAATTACTTCAATCGGCACGTTACAACATGAATATGTACCACGCAATACACACCATTAGCTGTCAGTATCTTGTTGTTTGAAATTATGTTACCATTGCCACCCACATACTTGCGCTAAATATCAGGTCATCAGCGTTTACAGTTATTAGTTCTGGGTTTACCGTTCACTCAATGTTGCTGTTATGGTTTTGTATGCAGAAGATATGTGTAACATTAGGGAGAATGGGTAAACGCGGCGATGCGGTTGCAGAAAAGGTTGTACGTTTCGCGTATATGTGGCCTTAGTGCATTTAGGTGCACATAATTTCCAGGTATAAAGACAGTCTCTGCCATAGAGTATGTAGGCAAATTGGGTTATGTTGATAATGTATTGAAGATAGTCTATTGTAATCCTTTGTATTTTGATAAATTGCGTTCATGGTATACCACCATGTATTTGTGTGATAAAAGTGAAATATTCGTGTTTAATCACTTGACCGGAGGCAACTATGACTACTATTTTAAGACACGGACAATAGGATCTACACATTTTACCTAGTACCATATGAATAGCCCTCATACTGTTCTATAGTAGTGAATTTTGACAGACTGTGTGTTGTAGATTCAAAAATAAATGATTATCGGTCACATTCGTGAGACTGTTTTCATTACATATATTTCTGCTTCTAGAAAAGGTCACACAATGAGTACATCCCTATTAGATCACATTAAACTGTTTTAATACACATATATTACACGATTCAAAATAAACAGTACAGATAAAACTGCGTTATTCTTCTATTTCTTGGCGCCCAAAAAGTCCACATTCAATCGCTGTATGAGACCTGGCTTTCGGTTGCTCTCTCGCGAGATACATTAGAGAGAATTCTTACATACTATTATTAATAGCTCCCCTTATACTCTAAAATCATTCTTCCTCGTATAATTCGACGGCCTGTTCGTTCTTGTATGACCAGCTATTCAATTTTCCGCAAATTATAAATTTCATTCGATTTTGTCCATTTTGGCGGCCATTTTGGACATACATTATACCGATATGGTTTACGACTGAGGATTGTTTGTGTGCATTTTATTTTATTACTAATTTGGTATTTGTTGGCGCACCTACCACCGAAATTCAGGATTTGTCTATACCAACTGCCATCATGGACGCCATCTTGTATTACAGAAAATGCTCAAAGCGGATTTTAGCGGATTTTGGATATGTTATAGAGGATATATTCCTCTACAAAATGGAATAGAAACCAACTTAGTCCAAATTTTTTCTAGGTTGACCCTAAAATTTTAGTTTATCGACCAGACTATATGGGAGACTCACATTTATAAGAGAATGCACTGGCACAGGATCTTTAATGCTGCACCAGTGTATCTCCTGTCATGAAAGTGTTAACAACAATAACATTGATTGTGTAACTTTCTTCCAGCTTACAGCAACTGCACGACTGATCAATTTCAATGTACCACGGGCCAGTGTATCCCAATAAAATGGAAGTGTGACATGGAAGACGATTGTAGCGATGGGACTGATGAGGCTGGTTGTCCATTTACAGGTATCACTACATTCTTCTTGAGCCCGTTCATTACTGAAGGGATTCTCCCAATCGTGTATTAAACCTTTCAGTGCCAGGGGCCGATCTCATCGGCCCTAATTTACGGTCTGTAAAATCGTCCCTAAATTTTTTTTTTTTTTTTTAATTTTTTTTTTTGGGTTAAATTTTGTTTGGGTATGCTTAAGCATGCTATAGCAAATTTAAAAACAAACTGGATAAAACCTTAGGGGCATGTTATAACTCAAAACTATCACCAAGTATTCATAATAATAATTTTGATGCCCATGAAAAACGTAAGATTCCCTGGCACTAAACCTACAAAATAAGTCTGTTAACCCTTTACCCAACAGAACGGCCCTGTGCCAATGCATTCTCTTATATATGCGAGTCGACCATAGGTCGCCTCGCATATATAAGAGAATGCATTGGCTTAACACATTAAAAATTATAAAATTGTTAAAGAATGTAAGTAAAAATGGTAAAAAGTGTTAAAAAAAGATTTTGTTTAGGCCAATGCATTCTCTTATATATGCGAGGCGACCTATGGTCGACTCGCATATATAAGAGAATGCATTGGCACAGGGCATAACTGTAACCATCACAATGTGGTCAAGGAGCCGGTTCCAATGATATCCATATTTGTATGGTTCTATTGAGACAGACCGAAGATATTTTAGGCTGTTGAAGCTTTATTTGGCCGGTTTTGACCGTTTTGTTGGGTAAAGGGTTAAAGAATATAAGAAAAAATTATTAAAATTGTAAAAAATTGTAAAAAATAATAACAAATGATGAAAAATTGTTAGGCCAATGCATTCTCTTATATATGCGAGGCGACCATAGGCGACCTATGGTCGCCTCGCATATATAAGAGAATGCATTGGCACAGGGTATATGGGTTGATACAAAAATCGGTCCTGGTACTGAAAGGGTTAAACCTTCTATACTGAATAGATTCTCCCATTCGCTCATAAAAGAATACTTGGAATGGTTTATTATTTATTTTGAGGGATGTTCGACTAGTAAAAGCAGATGACAGACTGATGAAATGATAATACAGGTGCAGAAGGAGTTCTATTAATTGGTGTGAAATGTTCATATAATGTTTGTGCGTCCGTCCGTCAACAATTTCCTGTGGCACATCCTACAGGCCACATCCCTCATCTGATCATTACCAAACTTCATATGGATCCTGATGGTGATCTCTGGATGGGAGCTTACCATTTTTCCGAATCATGTTAAAAAACATGGCTGCCAGCAGCCATCTTTGATTTTACATTAGAATCCATCGTTACACCATGCAGCCCACAATTATTGCCAAAATGTTTTGAAAATCTACAGGCATGTTTGTGATCACCTGTCCTCTGGATGAGAGCTATGGAGAGTCTGATAAACCAAGCTAATGTTTGTGCATTTAGTAATGTGTGTCCAATAATAATTCTGTTAATCACTATTTCAGTCTTTCTGTTTGGATGATGAGCACTTATCAAGGAGACCTTTGAAGTCATGTTGAACTGAGGGAAACTGTTCATATGAATGTCTAAAAAAAATTTAGCCAGAATCAGCAATTTTGAATTTGCTAGCTCCTGCACTAGATGCTACTTCTGTTGCCAACAATCGTCAAAGTTTCGGTAATTTTAATGTTCAGGAGTCTTTAAAAGTAATACAACTTAGATATTTACAGCATAATTTGATTAGGAACAATTAAAAAACTCTTTTTGATAAACTTGAAGCACTGTCCTTAAAATTATGGTTGATAATATCGCCTCTGGCAATTTTAGCTCCTGGCTATCAAAGAGTTAACTACCCAAATTTGATACATTGGGTATGGAGTTGTTAAATAGAAATTTTATGCTGGCCTCATCATTATTTTTTCAGGATCTTGTGAAGGGGATCTTATTTTCAAATGCGCAAATACATCGCAGTGTTTTCAAGAATCGAGGCGATGTAATGGTCATAAGGATTGTCTAGACAATAGCGATGAGATTAATTGTGGCAATCATACTTGCCCTTCCTGGAAGTTTCTGTGTGACGATGGCACCTGTATCCCTGTCAGTTGGCATTGCGATGGAATGAAGGATTGTGAAGATCGTTCAGATGAGCCAAACACTTGTATTAATGGTAAATATGTGCTTTAAAAACATTTTCAGTGTTATTTTTTGTACCTCTTGACTGCTACACGTCCATACTGAGTACAGACATAAAACTACATTGTGTATTATATCAGGGTTTCCGCTATACCGGCAGGGGGTCCCCTTGGTGGCCCCGTTCCCCTCGCCAAGTTTTCCCCTCCTGCCATACCCCATACCACATACTGCATGTCTATAAAGGTATAAAGATGTTTAAAACTTCTGAATTTTGTTGGAATTTTAAAAGGTGAATTTATTTTATATCTTGTGAGTGTACACACTCTAAACGCGTTGTTATACAGAAAATTGAAACAGGAAGTGATCGGAACTGACATCGCTAGAAGCTATGCCTTTGAGGCTGGTTAGTTACGTTGCGGTTAGTACATGCAAAAGAGCAGTATTTTAATCGTAACTGTCATGTTTTATACCGCAAAATTTACTGTTCACTTTGTAATAGAGCGAGAGAGAAATGTGGGATCAAGGCATCTTACCACTGCCCACAAAGAATACTCATCGGCCAGATATGTAATCAGCCTTCTATATTTACACTGCAGCTGCTAAAATATATTCCAATTACATTATGCATCCGAAATATCTGCTGGGTCTTCCACAGTGAGTCTTTTAACATCAACGAGCACGTTTAACTCGGGATCCAAATTACTGGTGTTCTGTACTTCGTAAATTAATTTATATCTAATAAATTTACTAGTTTTAAAGTTACAGGTACATGTATAAGGTTTGATAGCTTGGCACTTGGGCAGAAATGGAACAAAACAATCTGCCATTTCTACTCTCACACGATTCTATTGGCCAATATAACGAAAGTAGTTCAAACCAGTGCTAAAACAGGCTACTTTTACCTGGATTTTTCCCCTTGACGGCTACCGGCCCCATTCCCCTACCCCTAGCGGAAACCCTGATTGTATGTTCCGGGACCAGCCTAGAGGGCGACTTGGGTGACATATTCTCCCTAAAATTTGCCACTTCTCCCTATTTTTTGTCCCAGGGAGAAGTGACTTCTCTCTCATAATACAGTTATGCATTTATCCCAAAACATATTTAAAGTATATTTGCTAATTATAATGGTGTTCTTATTCAGTATATAGAGGATCTGCAACTCGTCCCAAGTTTATAGCGGAATTTACAAAACAAGTCCATTAAATTAGGTCTGAAAGGCTCGGTCCAGCCCTAATTTACTGGACGAGTTTTGTAAATTCCGCTATAAACTGTGGACGAGTTGTAGATTCTATTTATTACATGATCCAAAACTTCGACAAAACATACTTAAATCAACAATGGGACACAAAAATTGCATCGGCTTCTATAAGGCATGCGATGACGTTCCACGTAACTATTCGTTGTTTGCCCGCGTAAAGAAATAGTCCCAGATAAATAAAGACTCTTTGGCGTATTTAATGGCATATATTTAATGACATAACTTTTCAAACTCTTCATTCATTATAGTTTGTTGGAAAGATATTGGAAGCCATAGTATTTTTAGATGTAGCGTACGGAATGTGAACAGACGACAAACCAGAAGTCAAAGGTCAACTGGCACTATTTCCTGTTATTAAACGAACGTTTAATATCACAATTTATAGAATGGGTTTATTGAATTGAATAAGGGTAGGATCGTGTAATAAAATGGCTTTATAAATGGGCTCTTAATTGATACTTATTTGATCATAGAAATGTGATGTTGGACTGTAAATTAACTTCAGCCATTGTTACTTCTCCCTAATAACAGTCCAATTCTACCAAATAACCAAACAGGGAGAAGTGACTTCTCCCAATTTGAAACAATAAGTTGTAAGTCGGTAGCCGAGAGGTAGCATACTGGTCTCTCGTGCTAGCGGACCGGGGATTGCAACCTGGTCAGGGTATTCTGACAAAAATCAGAACTCGGTCAGATACCATGTTTGTCAGGCTGAAAAGTCTCATTCGAGTTCACTGAATAAAGATCCGAATGAAAAATACCGACTTTCCCCCATTACAACACTTGCCCAGGTATGTTGTCGTGGGTGCAGTATGCTGTCCGATCGGGCGCGGTCATTAATGGCTGACCCATGTTCACGCCTCGGTGTGTGCACGTTAAAGAACGCTACTGGAGTCACCACAGGGTTATAAAGTTATTCAGCCGTGGTAGCACCTAAACCAGTGTGTCTACAACCAGAATTGGTTCCTGCAATGTAATATCTACAGATACAGATACAGAAACCTCTAGGCAGCTGCTCCCGGGAATGTCCATACTGAGTATATATGGAGGTAAAGAGTCATGCTGTGTGCTAAATGTCCATTCTGAGTACGAAATACTCCAGCGCATTAGCAATCGGCCATCGTTGATAACAGGAACTCATCAATTAGTGCTATTTGTACAGAAAGTGTATTGCAATGTTTGAAAAGGTATATGATGTACTGGGACTGTGAATGATACCTTTGAATTGAGTTAGTTTTAGAGTTTCCCATTATAATTCTCTACTGCAAAATGGCATAACGTCAATAGCCCAGCACACACTGTCATTAAGCATTGAAGAGGTTAATTACATTTTCTGTGTTTTTAATTTAAATTCTTGTACATCAGTCCAAATAAAAAATATTATTTGAGTTTTATACACTGCCGCATTGAAATAAATGGTCCGCATTGGACGTTTTGAGGGTATATGCATAACAAAGTTCCCTTTACATTTTCTGAATATTACGAGACAAGGGAAGCTAGCATAATCCATGCTTAAGATGTGCACAAAAAAATAAAAAATAAAAATGAAGTCCTCCAGTTTTAGGGTAACCGGACATTTCCCCACTGGACATTTCCCCACCAGACATTTACACACCCGCTTTGAAATTGGCAAAGTGGACATTTCTTTTATTTCTAGTTTAGTTTCTCTATATCCCCAAATTGGCAGACGACACATTGCATAATCGAGGCTCCTAATGGATGCACATCACAATATTCACAATCTTGGAACTTAAATCTGAGTCTTGGTCTCCCGTAGCAGATGAGGCCATGTAGAATGAGGTCCCCAAAGGATGAATTTGGTGATGCTAGCCTGCTGTGCAGGATGGCATCACTACTAAATTCACCCTCTGGGAACCTCTTTCTGCAAATGTCCGGCACCTTATTCTCAGGCCAGGTTGTGGTCTGAAATACATATGTACTTCCTTTATTTTTCAGCTACTAAATCTGTTACTACAACGCCAAATCCCTCAACAACCAGAAGACCATGCAACCGAGATCAGTATCCATGCAGATCAGGGGAGTGTATTCTGTCGATGGAAGTGTGTGATGGTGTGCCTGACTGTAGAGATAGCTCTGATGAAGATATATGTAAGTTTAAATGGACATGACTCTTTCGAAACCCAAAATTTTTAAAACACAATTTGGTAACAGGTATCTCAAAGCATACCTATGCGGGATATTTCTAAAGAAATTCTTCGATATTGCACTGAAAATATTATTTTTCAGTAAATTTTAGATCGATTTGTTTGTGCCTGTTCAATCAGCGTTCACGTAAAAATGACACCTGTAATCCATGGGAAGAGAATCGAGAGCTGTCGTCGCTGAGTCGCTCTGAAGCGTTGATGGTACTACATAAGTTTGATGGTTAAAACATTAAGGACTAATTCGGGTGCGAGAAACTGATAAGTTAGTACTCAGGTGCTATGCCAACTGTGGGAATGTAGCATTCTACTGGCATTACCGAAAATCTCCAAGAAATCGACCATACCACTCCATAGATATCATCATCAAAACTACGCTTAATTGTAAATATTTACATCTCAATTCGGGACGCGACAATTGGCGATAAACTAACGCAAATTATTTCGCCATAAAGAGTCATCCCATTCAGTTAATATATAATAATGACGGTGTTTGTACTCTAAATTAGGATTAATATTCGTAAAAATAACTGCTTTGAGCAAGAGTATTCTCCATTTCTATTTGATCACCCAACCGGAGTGTTTAATGAAGAGGAAAGCAGTGTTTTTAAATAGTTTCATGTTAAGATAACACAATATACAGTAATGCTCTAAGTAATCGACTTCTTAACCACAGCAGAATTATGGGTAACTTTTCAGGATTTAGTCGGAAATATGGCTTGTTGCCATTCATCGGAAAGCTCTCCCCGAGAGCTTTCTGATGAATGGCAACAAGCCATATTTCTGACTAAATCCTGAAAAGTTACCCATAATTCTGCTGTGGTTAAGAAGTCGATTACTTAGAGCATTACTGTACCTTATTTTGACAGTCACGCATTATTTTGTTTCCGCTCTGGAATTTCAATGAATACAGATGGCGCAGTATTAGCGTGGGGTCCAATTTTTGTGTTTGAAGTTCTATTTTTTATGACTTCAATGCATACTTCTTGGACATATAATGTTCGTAGAAAGGTAGTCCAGGTATTTATCGATCTATTTTGATACCAGATAAAATTTAAAACCAAATATTATTAGGTGTATTTTGGACCGCAAACCGCCATGTGGCTTGAATTATGAATATACGGGGAGGCTTGGCACTGAACCAAAATTTCTCTTACCAAACGCTTTTGACAAGTTAGTACTATTATTATATATCAAAGTAGCAATTTTACAAATTACAAGTCTCTGTCATCAAAGCGCACATATTATTTTGACTGTATCATTGTTGGAGACAAAGAGCCACCAATTAATCTGTCTCCATTAACTTTGACTGATTAACTTTTTGTCTTATAATCTTTGGTCATAAGACACCATCTATACATATGTGAATACAATGTCGCCATTAATATGTATTGTTACAATGACTGCACGCATGACCTTCATGCCCGGACAAAGAGGATTAACTGTAAAAATCAAATTTATCATTACATTTTGCTGTTCGTGCAAATTGACAGATTCTTTCTTGAGAAACGAATAGCTGGTTATAAAAACAAATTACTTATACCAGCCTCAAACTTTACAGAACATTGCTTTTTTGACAGTCATATAAGGATTAACTGTCATGTGGACTGTTTTTATGGAGATGTAACCGTGAGGTAAGTGGACATAACTTGTGTAAAACAAGGGCTTTACATACAAGTTATGACCACTTACCTCACGGTTACATCTCCATAAAAATAGTCCACATGACAGTTAATCCTTATATTTATATACATTTAGCGAAAAAGCCACTTTTGTAAATGTATTTAAATCGAAAAGTGTATCGTGACAAAAACAGCCCAAAATACCCAATAGCACCTTGGCAAAAGTTAATAGGAACAATTTCTCTTCATATTGAAACCCGATGATGTATTAAGTCAATCCTGCGCGAGTCCAAATGCGCCCAAAACATTACGCGTTCGTCTTTCCAAACCCAATGATGTATCGATGGTGTTATGAGCTTGGTGTTATGAGCCGTTGCGCATTCACCAAGAAATAACTGCAACTAGCCACGTGGGTGCCGACCAATCAGAATGCTGGATTTAGTGATGACAACACTTAGAATGTAAATATATTTTAATCACAGTCAATTAACTATCCATACATTTTTGAATGTCAGTTTTGTCAATTTTATATGTTCTTTAGTGACTTCCGAGGGCATTTAAAAAAAAGTGAAAAACCCACTTATCTTTTGCAGTAGTAAACTTGCACCTCAGGATCAAAGATATCTGAGGCGCGGAATTAGGGTTTCCACTTTAAATAAACCCTTCCCCAATGACCAGAGCAGATAATATTGTATAATGATATGAATTTATTATGGTAAATTTTAGTCCAATTAGCATTAATATAAGCATCAATTTCCGAGAATATTTAATAATCAGTTCCATATTTATTCTAAATATGAAATTTCAATATTTATTTCTTGAATCAAGCATTAACACTTTGTAATTTGTTTCATACCTACAGGTGCTTGGACAACCAAAGGAAGAATGATTACAACTACTGCAGGTATGACTGCGACATTAACCCTTTGAGTGCCAGGTCCGATTTTTGTATCAACCCATATACCCTGTGCCAATGCATTCTCTTATATATGCGAGTCGACCATAGGATTTTTCATCATTTGTTATTATTTTTTACAATTTTTTACAATTTTAATAATTTTTTAAAAATCTCAACAAAAAAAAAATGTTTTTTATTTTTTTATTTTTTTAGGGCCGATTTTACAGACCGTAAATTAGGGCCGATGAGATCGGCCCCTGGTACTGAAAGGGTTAAAGGGATTCACGGCCTTCAAAGTTGGTTCATGCAAAATAACATAAAAGTTTGTTAAACAACTGTCATCAACAAGTACATAAAAACAATCGATTGACTTTTTATTTTTTATTTTCATTATTAAAGACATGTTATGTATTTGTCCGGGTTCGTAAAACTGATAAGTTAGTATTCAGGTGCTATGCCAACTTGATGAATGTAGCATTCTACTAACATTGCGAAAATCTCAAGGAAATCGACCGTACCACTCCATAGAGAACATTGTCTGAACTATGCTCAGTTGTAAATATTTACTACTCGGATTCCGGACGCATGTATCGGCGATAAACTTACGAAAACGATTTCGTCATCGTCGGATCACTAATATATAAGACATGATGGTGTGCATTGTCAATTCACATATGATATTAGTAAAACAACTACTTTGAATAAGATTATTCTCCATTTCTATTTGATCACCCTACCGGAGTGTTTCACATCACATTAATAACTCTCCAAATAATGAGATTTTGCATGTTAAAACCGTTGTTATGTAAGTAAACATTATTGTGAAAGTGGAGTTGCTGACAAATGTGTTTTTATTGTATATGTTTTGTTTTAGTATAACTCACTGTCATTTCTAATCACAGTTGCTTCACTCGATTTTGATGATATGTTTCTTCTCATCATGATATGGCTTTGTTGCTAAAATGACGTTAAACCCCAATCAATTAATCAGCTAACAAAATTCCAATTAATCCAATAAGATACTAAAGTTTAATTAAAACATGATGGTAAGCATTGGAAAAGGTTAATGCATTGAAACAGTGAAACAGTTTCTGAAAGTTATATTGAGACTAAAATAATTTAACGTTATTAAATACTGTTAATATTATAACCATCAACAAGTACATGAAAAAATAGATCGACTTTGTTCTTATTTTCATTATTAATATCTCTGCAATAAATTTTTTTTGCATGTTAAAAGCATTGTTATGTAAACAGTGGAATGACCGATAAAAGACCAATTGGTCCAATATAATACCCAAGTTTAATCAAAACTTGATGGTAAACATAGCATTGAAAAATATTCTGAATATCATATTTAGACTAAAATATTTTAACTTGCCTCACGATTAGCGATGTTTGTTGACAACGCATTGTTTCAAATTTCCTTAATGGAGAACTATGAATAATGAATATAAGAACAAAGTTTATCTATTTCACCAAGTTCCTCTTTGTGCTGATGTTTTTATATTTTTTGCACATTTATCAACTGCGAGTGCCTTTGTTCCCTTTAAGACTAACATAATTTAACACCTTTAGGCCCAGTCCCTACCTGTGTGAGTGACCAGCAGAGGATTATGTGGAAATGTGATGTGACGTAACATCATTCATGTACAGGGTTCACCTCATATTTATAATATGATCATCTGCTAATTATACCCCCACTTTCGAAGAAAATGGGGGGGGTATACTGGATTGACTGCATCTGTCCGTCCGTCCGTCCGTCCATCCGTCACGATTTCTCCGTCCGTTTGTCCATCCGTCCGTCGGACCTCATAACTCGAACAACTATGAACCGATTTCAATAATTTTTTGTATGCAATCTCCTTAGGACAGTTTCTCCGCATGATGCTAATTGCTAATTTTGACTTAGAAAATTCTGTCAGACTTAATAACTTTAACAAATATGAACCGATTTCAATAATTTTTGGTATACATGCTTCTCACAATACCCTCTCTACATGATGCGGCTAGGGATTGGCTCAGACTGTTTTTCGTAATATTACACCTCATTTTCGACTTATTTTGACTTAGAAAATTCTGTCTGACTTAATAACTTTAGCAAATATGTACCGATTTGAATAATTTTTTCTGTACAAGCTTCTTGTGACACCATATCGATATTATTAGTCCGAATTTTTCTTTAAAGTTAAAAATCTTTTTGGTTGAGTTTATTGATTATGTGATACAGCTTAATGGGTAACAAATGGCACTCATGGCAGTACATTATCAAACAATGGGCCAACAAAAGCAATGAAACAGTAATGAGATTTTAACTCTTTCAACACCGCAGCCAGCTTTAGAGGGTTCGGCATAATTTACGTTCACCACCGCAGTCCGCTTTAGAGGGCAGAGCTTTATTTTCCGCAATGACCAGGGGTGGTGAAAAAAAAATATGCCGGGGTGGGTGGGTGGTCAAAGCCACCAACAAGCAATTTTTTCCGCAACTAAAAAAAAAAATTCCTGCTTGTTTTTTTAGTGTTTTGGCAATGAGTTGGGCTTCAATACCACTTTGAATGAGAGAAATAATGTAATTCTAACTGGTAAACTGACTGCAGGCAGTTATCGTGTTGTATTTTGTTGCAAATTTTGAAATCCAAGATGGCCGCTGGAAGCCATGTTTTTTTGGCCGATTGACCTCAAAATGACTCATTCCTATTTACATGTCCATGTTAACATCCATGATAAATAGTATGCACAGAAATTCATATACAGCTGTTTACAGTGAATTTCCCCCCACAAATCTCTGTTTTAGTGTTAAAAGGGGGGTGGGTGTCAAAAAATGGTCGGAAAAAACTGCCGAAAACAGAAAAAAAATTGGCTGTGGGGGTGGGTGGGTACAAAAAAATGATCGAAAGGGAAAAAATACCATATGTGCCTGAAATTTTTTTCCGACCCCCTGCAATGACAGGGAATAATACAATATTTACAGGGATATACATATTATTTTATTGTTTAGCGTCTTGGATATCCTTTGGGTGATATTCTGTATCATTACTGTATGATTGGTGCGTACTCTGAGTCGCAGACCTAACATGTACGACCATAAAGAGATATTCCAGGTCTAAAAATAGATAGCACCTGTATGACATCACAATTACTAGTTTTTGGGTTTTACTAAACATGACAAAACACTGCAGACAGGTGTGGTGTTTTCAGTCACTTACCAGTTTTGTTTAATATTGTTTATCACAAACACATACCGATAGTATTATACGTTTACGAAATAAAGAAAATATGTTGACCTTTCTAACGATGTTTTATTTGTGGTATCCATCTATTGTCTCCTATTTTCAATGCAATGTTATGAAAATCACCGCACGGCAGTGATGCCAATTCAATAATAGTAGCCACAGATGCATGTTACAAGCATGACATTGGCATGCATACACATTCTGGGAAAGCGATGAGGGCATTGGTACTTGTTGTAGTTGGAAAGTTACTCATAATTCACCAGAATAATCACAAGTAAATACATGTGGACCTAAATGTGAGGAAATGTGTCTATTTCAATCAAATAACATCTTTTTGTGAATATTAGGGTAGTCCTGGTCTGTTCTCGTTATTGTATATGTTATGCATATGTGACCCGCCATATCAAATCCAGTCGGAAGTCGGGATTTTTTTACCCTGTGCCAATGCATTCTCTTATATATGCGAGTCGACCATAGGTCGCCTCGCATATATAAGAGAATGCATTGGCCTAACAATTTTTTACAATTTTAATAATTTGTTCTTGTATTCTTTAACAATTTTATAATTTCACCCATACAGAGCCCCAGACAAACATGAGCAGACGACACTCTTCTATGTGCTTCTATATATGTGTGGGGCTCCCTGCAGGGTAATGGATGTTTTTTTATTTTATGTCCTAAAAATTGTAAGAAACATTAATTAAAAAACATGATAAAAAATTGTTAAGCCAATGCATTCTCTTATATATGCGAGGCGATCTATGGTCGACTCGCATATATAAGAGAATGCATTGGCACAGGGTAAAAAAAATCCCGACTTACGACTGGATTTGATATGGCGGGTCACATATATTAATGATAGCTAACTATTTGAAAGTGAGTTTGGCCCATACTTTTGTGGTGAATTACTGCATATCAAATTAACTGGAACAGTGTTTATTGAGTTCAAACATATTTTACACACCTTTTCACACCTGACTTCCATTACCATGGTGACGTCACCACAATTATGTGATGTCATCCATCAGCAGTTGATGCAAATTTATGGGTAATCATCATTGGTCATGACAATATATTGGTTTCCATACCTACCATACATATAAATACTATTATGAATGCCCTACATATGAGATGCAGCATTTCCATATATACTGCTGAAAACCCAGTGTTCTGACCAATTTACTTACGTAAATTCAGTGGTGAAAGAGTTAACACTAATGAATCCTTTGTCTTGTCATAAGATTGAATGGTAGGTGATGGATAGTGGTATATTGTCAAGGAACAGTGGTGGGAATAAAGAAGTCTATCAGGGTATGTGAAGGTTTGGACATAATTATGTAGAAATATGTTAAATAAAACAAAAATATTCATAAATTGTGAGGCCAGAAAATGAGGATTAAATTGGGCCAAATTTGGCAGAGCCTGCTCAAATCTCCCTCACGACGCCAGTTGCATATTCTATATTTATTTTTTCCATGAAGCTCCTTACCAGAATTGTGGCAAGTACCGCTACAAATGTCAGAAACATTCAGTCTATGAGTCACAGGAATGTATATGGGATGCATGGAAATGTGATGGATTTGCAGACTGTCGCCATGGCGATGATGAATATAACTGCTCAGGTAGGCATTAATCTCTGGCCAAACATGTTTATACTGTAGCAGGGTTCACACTGTCGTTGGCTAAATGTCCAAAATAAAATTTCATTTGGCCAAAGTTTTTTTTACCCCCAAAATTGGAAATCTAGAGAATCAAAGTTGTAGTATGATCATCTGCTAATTGATTAGGTGATACAGCTTAATGGGGAACAAAAAGCCTCATAGCAGTGTACTGTCAAACAATGGGCCACAAAATACAATAAATCAGTGATGAGGATTAACACTAATGAATCCTTTGTCTGACAGAATGGTAGATGGTTGGTAGTGGTATATTGTCGAGTGACAGAGTAACAGATTTTAGATATTGTAATTCAGCTGGGCATTCAATTGCTTTTCATCTGTATTCTTGTTAACAAAGGAATTACAATTCGATATTTGATGGCATGATCTTTGAGAATTATATAACTATTTCATGATGGATTGCAAGTAGAATCTCAGTAGAAAATGCGTCTGTCATACTTCATTGGGTTATTTTTGACGAACATGTAACTATCAGCTAACTTTTTTCGGACATCTCTTTAGGAAATAATAGCCACGGGCAACTGAACTTAGACCCGGTATCAGCTGATGTGGAGGTGGAATGCTTCGTTGGTTTATTAGACCCGGAGCCAGCCGATGTGGAGGTGGAATGCTTCGTATAAATAGACGATCTACAATGAGTCCCCCATTTATAGCCGAATTTACAAAGGGAATCCAGACCTAATTTACTCGACGTATTTAATGGCATATATTTAATGAAATAACTTTTCAAACTCTTCATTCATTAGAGTTTGTTGAAAAAATATTCTAAGCCATAGTATTTTGAGACGTAGCATATTGAATGTAAACAGATGACAAACCGGAACTCAAAGGTCATCTGGTACTATTTCCTGTTATTAAACGAACATTTAATATCACAATTTATAGAATGGATTTATTGAATGGAATAAGGTAGAATCATGCAATAAAATATAAATACATGCATACTTTTCCAATTTTTTTGGCCAGAGAAATGGGAAAAACACTTTGCATGACCGTATTAGGCCTGAGAATAAGGTGCCTGTCATTTGCAGAATGAGGTTCCCAGAGGGTGAATTTAGTGACGCTGTCCCACATAGCAGGCTAGCATCACTAAATTCACCCTCTGAGGACCTCATTCTGCTTAGGCTTCATCTTCTCTGGAAAGTTTCTTTATTATGAAATTTCTTCACATTAGATCCTTTTTTAGTTTAGTTTCTCTATATCCCCAAATTGGCAGACAACACATTGCATAAACGAGGTTCCCAATGGGTGTACATCACAATATTCACCATTTGGGAACTTCAGTCTGAGTCTATGTCTCACATAGGAGATGAGGCCATGCAGAATGAGGTACCCAGAGGGTGAATTTGGTTATGCTAGCCCACTGTGCAAGATAGCTTCGCTAAATTCACCCTCTGGGGACCTCATTCTGCAAATAACAGGCACACTAAACTCAGGCTTGGGCCTTATCGATTTATTATTTTCAATAAATTATTTTTCTTTGTGTGTATGCACTGGTTTGTGAACAAATAGTGTGCAAAATCATTCTGACTGTATCTTTTCTAGAAATAAACAGATATTATTGCACTAGTCAAGTCCTTTAGTTTTTCCATAAATTCATTAGCAGATGTAGCTTCATTTGTTAGAGATTTAGTTTTTTGTTAAAAAAAAATTATTATAACTATCAGATCGCTGAAATGACGTAGTAGTGGTGAAACAATTAACCACTTGGCTGCAGTACTGAGTACGGACATAAATTGTCAGGATATGTGCTATACGTCCGTACTGAGTATGGCAGACCTACTTTAGCACACTAGCACTCGGCCATGGTTCATACTGGAACTCAGAGATTGGTACATCCGAACAACTGTATCTCAAAGTTTCAAAAAGTGTATGATGTTCCCGATTGTGAATGATAATAGCTATTCAACTGAGTCAAGTTTATGGTTTTCATGATATTCCCTTTCTATTTTTCTACTGGAAAATGGCCATAACATCCAACGGCCCAACACACGACATCATAACGTTATTAACAGTGAAGAGGTTAATCACTTCAAAACTATATCGCTGCACAATCTTAATATCTAAACTGCCTCTTATTTTAGCCGTGTCGCGGTGTAAGGCAGATGAAATTCGCTGCTATTCCGCATCAGAATGTATACCGAAACACATGGTCTGCGATGGTATAGCCAACTGTCCCGACAAATCAGATGAGGAGGGTTGTGGGCCACCATCGTCTACAGGTGAGTGCTTGGTTGGCTCCTTCGAATTATGATTTTTTTGTTGAATCGAACCTCGAATCGAATCGGCGGTGCAAGATTTCACATCGAAACGATTCAATGAAATTGAAAGTTCAGCAACAATAACAATTTGTTTGTGTCGCCGGCAATTATAGAAAACATGATTTAGTAATTGAGTAATTTATCACTTCATCATAGCCATACACTAATATTTTCGCTGATTAAGCTGGAAAATTGAATTGATAAATTAAGTGGGACTAGAAGGAGGTACTGTGAATACTATATAGGAAAAGATTTTCAGGAATTAAGGCAGAGACCGAGATGTTTAACTACAGCCCGATGTATCATACTTCGGTGCAAGAGAAGTAATGAAATGTGTTCCATATGATGCTCTGGTGCAAAGGGGAGTAATTCAATTGACTCAAAGTAATTATTTTTCTATATATTATCGATATTAGATCATTGCTATTACTGGGAATTTATTAGAATTGACATACAGTCTCCCTTTAATCTGTCCATGACTCTAGCTTCCTGAATTTTTTTTGAAAACCCTGTGCCAGTGCATTTTCTTATATATGCGAGTCTGCTATTGGGAGCCTTGCATATATAAGAGAATATATTGGCCTAACAATATTTACCTTGAACTGCATTCCCTTTTATATGTCAAGTTCCCTATGGGAGAGAATGCACAGAATCTTTAATGCTGCACCAGTGCAGCTCCTGTCATGAAATGGTTAAGAACGGAATGGTAGAATCCATTCAGTGATCAAGGGGTTCAAGAAATTACTATATTGCCTATGTTTTTCAGTGGCACCCCCTGCTAGAGAATGTGACAAAACAAGAGAGTTTGAATGTGATACTGGAGGTTTATGTATC
The DNA here is from genome assembly GCA_032622095.1 of Siphonodentalium dalli. Taxonomy (NCBI): domain Eukaryota; kingdom Metazoa; phylum Mollusca; class Scaphopoda; order Gadilida; family Siphonodentaliidae; genus Siphonodentalium; species Siphonodentalium dalli. The sequence goes on along the minus strand of CP136068.1, from coordinate 124,567,364 downwards.
TCATTGATGCAGACTTGTGATGGAGTGCCTGACTGCCCTTACCAAGGTGATGAGGTCATACCAAAATGCAAGGCACTTACAGGTATATAAATATTCAAGTCTTAACCCTTTTTTCTTACATTCTTTAACAATTTTATAATTTTTAATGTGTTAAGCCATTGCATTCTCTTATATATGCGAGGCGACCTATGGTCGACTCGCATATATAAGAGAATGCATTGGCACAGGGCCGTTCTGTTGGGTAAAGGGTTAATGATGCTCTATCTCTTAGCTCTCAATCTTAGTTCATTGCTACATTCTTCCAATGGGGATAGTGTTTGTATACTAACTGATTGTTTTCTCTATGAATTTAGTCTGCAATATGTCTTAACTCTTTCACTGCTGGTCGCGACTGCAGTCAAATTGCCCATACACTGCCGATAGTGACTTGAGTCGAAATCGGGTACATGCTGTCAGCAGGACGGGTACATGAAGTGTAAATATGGCCGTCCAGTTAATGTGACGTTTATGAGTCCCAGTGGTGGGCATATACCTGTCATGCTTATAAGTTCCGGATTATATATAGCACCAGGAAACATATGAGGGAGTCTCTGTATATATAGGACTATCTAATGCGCACAGTTATATAAGGGCCCTTGGTGATGTCATGGTCACATGATCTTTTCATAGGTCACGCTTGTGTCTCTAGCTATCACATTTTAACCAATAATATAAAATTGAAACTCAAATACAGCAACCTAACCAGCATGATATATTCATCACAAGCTTATAACATAATGCAGTCGGAATATACCAAAAACTTACGGTTATACTGGCATTATATATAGATCCAAGATGGCCACCAAGGTCATGTGACCAATGTGGGGTGGCCAATGTGGCTGCGACATATCAACATGTCTATATAGTTATAACTACAACAACATAAGATGATATATACGATATATTAAAATATTACTGCATTACCCGCACCTATACATCTATGTATATGTACATGGTATATGTGACCACACACAAAATATCACTAGTAATCACCATGGTCATGTGACCTATTCAAATGTGGGTATATAATTATACCCTCCGCAACGAGTTGTGGGGGGATATACTGGTATCAGCTTGTCCGTCGGTCCGTCCGTCTGTTGTACCGTCCGTCCGTCTTTACGTGTTTACTAATGACTACTTATGTGGCTAAGATTGTGTAAAATGGATATTTATGTGCATAACTTCCGTTGCGTGGCTAGCCACGTAACAGCTTTCAGATGGACGTTCAAAAATGATCTATTTGGCCTAATCAGCTTATTTAATTTTGTAGTCACTCAAAATTTGGAAACAAAAAGTCCATAGATTTAGACATCCATGACCTGTCAATAGGAGATGTCGGACACTGATGGACATTTATGTGGCTAGTCACCCAATCACGGACCTGTCAGTTTCTCCTATTCCACTGTCCCAGTTGCTGTGTGCAAGTTTTTGAGTTTTAATCAGCTTCTTCTGCTATAATTCCAACATGTTATGAATCCATAATCTGGAGTTTTATCACTATCTACTACTTGATAGCCACATACAATTTGATGGCTACTAGAGAAGCCACATAAAAACTAAAGCCACATTACCATTTCTAGCCACATAGGTCGGAGCCACATATCTACCCATTTGTTCGTCCGTCTGTACGTACCGTCCGTCCGTTCGTGGTCACAAATTTGTCCGGAGTTTTTCTCAGTCGTTTTTATACCCCCCGCAATGAGTTGTGGGGGGTATACTGGTATCAGCTTGTTTGTCCATCCGTCGTACCATCCATCTGTCCGTCCGTGGACACAAATTTGTCAGGAGTTTTTCTCAGTCGTTTTTTGATCAATTTCTGGAGGAGTTATCCCCCCTTTTTCGACTTAGAAAATGATCACAAAATGTATAATATTGTCTGAGCTTTTATTCCTACATTTTTAAGTAAATTTTTTTTAAACTTGGCACAAATATTTAGTATCATGGGAACCTGTGCACCTGCGATTATGACGTCTGTCCGACATTTTTTGGTGGAGTTATCTCCATTTTTCGACTTATACATTTTTTTGCAACATGCATAATTTTGTCCGAGCTTTTATTTCTACATTTTTAGGTCAATGTTTTTTAATCTTGGCACTGATATTTAGTACCATGGGACCCTGTGCACCTGCGATTATGATGTCTGTCTGACGTTTTTTTGTGGATTTATGATTAGGGTTAGGGGTTAGGGTTAGGGGGTCTAGGGTTAGGGATACCTGTTGACTTTTTTTGTGGAGTTATGATTAGGCTTAGGGGTTAGGGTTAAGGGGTTTAGGGTTAGGGATACCTGTTCAGTGCCCAATATATGGTAATGGCTACTTCACTCAAATAACATTTTGAATACGGGGGGTATTGCGTCCAGTGCAGTGCGTAAATAGTGTGCAATAAGCAAAACACTCAGCATCGGGGAGATCCCACTACTTGAAATTTGGTTAAAACTAACTTACTGTTATAGCTGCCACTAATTTTTGCCACTCAATATTTGTTTTGAATGAGTCACAGTGAATCAATCTTCCAAAAAAATCACCACGGTAGTGAGTTTTTAGCTTATCGCACACAAATACTTGGCTCGCACTATTCATTCTTGAAAACTGCAATTTCTAAATTATAATTAAAAACAAAGGCCATCTGTGCCTTTAGGCACTATATAAAAACCATCATTACTAACTGTAAAAGTCTTCTCTTTCAGATGAAAAATACAGAGTTTCATTTCTGAAATCGAAGGGAAATTACAGTGACACAATCAGCCTCTTTTGGGGTGAAGCTAAGGCTTCAGGTGTATCATATATTGTCTCATTTTTGTAAGTAAACATTTCTTATATATTATTCAAGTCTGGATATAGTGTGTCTGAAATTTACCAAATTCACACTATGGGGACTTCATTCTGCTTCGGCCTCATCTTCTGGGAATTATTTAAAGTCTTAAATTATCATTGTTTTAAGTTACTTTTTCCCCTTCTGTTCAGTTTCTATGTCTCCTAATTTGCAGAAGATAAAATTGAATAATCGAGGTGAGTTAGTAATGCGTGAACATCTCCAACTTCAACTGGGGAACTTCAATCTGGTCCTTGGTCTCTCATAGCTGTTGAGGCCATGCAGAATCAGCTCCCTAGAGGGTCAATTTGATAACGCTAGCCCACTGTGCAGGATAGTGTCATTAAATTAACCCTCCAAGGACCTCATTCTTCTACTAGTAAAAGCTTGATATTATTACTAGTAATCCAAAGTGAGAAATATGCTGGATTGACTTCATCCTTCCAGCCTGTCCAGCCTGCCACAGTATATATCTCAGCCACCCGTTATCGGTTTTCAATGAAATTTGGTATGTATGAATGTTCGCCATCGGTACTGCCTCAAATGAGGGCCCAAAGATGTTCATGTTTTCCATTCTATTGTTATCCTTCTTTGTTTATCTGTAAATAGTGGTTTTCTGTCCATCCACCCATAACAGAACTAATACAAATTCAGCAGTTTGCACTATATCATTCTAGTTACCAAAATCATCTCAGTGTTGACATTAACCCTTTACCCAACAAACCGGCCAAAACCGGCCAAATAAAGCTTCAACAGCCTAAAATATCTTCGGTCTGTCTCAATAGAACCATACAAATATGGATATCATTGGAACCGGCTCCTTGACCACATTGTGATAGTTACAGTTATGCCCTGTGCCAACGCATTCTCTTATATATGCGAGTCGACCATAGGTCGCCTCGCATATATAAGAGAATGCATTGGCCTAAATGCATTCTCTTATATATGCGAGGCAACCTATGGTCGACTCGCATATATAAGAGAATGCATTGGCACAGGGCCCTTCTGTTGGGTAAAGGGTTAAACCTTTCCATACTAAATTCTGAATGACTTAGTTTCCTTAGGAATTGTTCAGATAGGTCATTTGTTGAACTTATTATCTGAACATTTCCCGCCAATAAATAGGAGTTTTTCGGCACTTTTATGATCTGTCATTTTTCCTGATAGGCCATTCCAATGTATACTTATATAGTTGAATGGGAGAATCCATTTAGTATAGAAAGGGTTAATAAAAGGTGCGAGAGTTACTTGTGGTTTGTATAATATTTTTGCCATCTGTGGTAATAAATTTAGTAATATAAACCTGAAAAAATATTGCTGGATCACTGATTAGCCCTTTCATGATGAGATCCGCGCTGGCGCAGCATTAAAGATCCTGTGTCAGTGCATTCTCTTATATATACGAGTCCCCCATAGGGAGCCTCACATATGTTAGATAATGCACTGGCATATAAGATCAAGGTTAAATCAAGGTAAATATTGTCAGGCCAATGTATTCTCTTATATATGCGAGGCTCCCTTTGGGAGACTTGCATATTATGTTAGAGAATGCATTTGCACAGGCTTTTCGCAAAATTTCAGCAAGCTCCAGTCATTGAAGGATTAAATCTTTAATATCACCCTCTTTAGAATATAGCTAATGAGATGCAATTCTTTTCAGCGCTAAAGATGAACCAAGTTCTTGGGTGAATGAAACAGACACGAAAACGTTGAACAAAACTATAAAAGGGCTGTCTCCCTTGAAAACATACATTATCACAATTTATGTGAAGTCTGCACAAGGAACTGTTTACAATCCTGTGACGCCAATCATCATTAAGACCAATGAAGGAGGTAAGCATTTCATTTCAAAATATGGAGAAATTTGGTAGTTAGGCCAAACAAAAAATGTTTTTTGTTTCTCAGGTAATTTTTTTTTTTTCGAATCATTGAGGGAGGGTTTTATTTTTATTTTTAATTTTTTTTCTGCACAAAGTAAGCATACCTTTCTCTGTCTAGAAATAACCAGAATTGTAGAGGGAACTGTTACGCATATAACATAATTTAATCTTATATTAAAATGACATTGTACTACTAGTGTACGACTGGGATTACCTAACATTATATAATGCCCCTGACATTCACTATTGTTATTGTTGTCTAAAAACCGATACGTCTCCATTCTAATATGTGAACCTGAATTTCATTCTGTGCCTTTCAATTGTGTGGAGTTACAATTGGTGTAATTTAGTTCACAATGACTAATTGTAAGAAGAGCATGAGGATCAGCTAATCATTTTCTTAATTGCAGTAAGTCACTTTTCACACATTACACAGAAATGTAAGAGCTCAATGCACATTTAAGCCTTGAAATAGTGAGCCTCTCATTTGCAGAATGAGGTTCCCAGAGGGTGAATTTAGTGATGCTATCCCGCACAGTGGGCTAGCATCACCAAATTCACCCTCTGGGAACCTCATTCTGCTAAGACCTAAGCAGAATGAGGTCCCCAGAGGGTGAATTTGGTGATGCTAGCCCACTGTGCGGGATAGCATCACTAAATTCACCCTCTGGGGACCTCATTCTACAAATGACAGGCTCACTATTTCATGGCTTGTGCAAACTAATATCGAACACATATCTACTGTGGACATGTTTTTATCATAACATCAGGCATCACAATAAAAAATGCCTAACACAGCCCTTTTTATTCAATGAGGCGGGGCCTGAGAACCAAAACAGTTTTTTTTTTTTAGGCCTTGTGGTTAGAAATTTTATTTTTGGAAGAAAACGCCTTAAAGTTTTCTCCTCCTGGCATATTCATGTTCCTGGCATAATGGAGATATATGGTTGAGAAATGTTTAAATTTACTGAAGGTCAATCCGTTTTTTCAAGAAAACACTTTAAATTTCTCTCCTCATAGCCTATTCTTTTGTCTGTTATTGCTTCATTTTCTAGTCGAATGCTTTGAATCTTGGTACAGATATTTTTTGCAATGGGAACTTGTCTGAGCATATAAGAATATTATCGGTCAGTTGTTGCTCTTTATCAAGATTGAAATTTTTTGTAATTGTTTAGACTGATTTAAGCTAAATTGTCCTTTTCCAACTTAGAATTTTTTTTTGCAGCATTCTTAATTTTTCGGAGCTTTTATTCATGCTGCCACGTGCCAAATTTGCCAATGGCAAAAATAATTAACATTTGGCAAAAAATATTTTCATTTGGCAAGTCACATTTTAATTCCTCAAGCAATTTGAAAAATATTGGTCAATCAATACCATTAATTTCAGGAAACTCTTACATCTTAATTATATTAGTGGTGTTTTATAAGGTTGAGGGAAAGTTAACACCTCTATTTAGATGCAGTTAATCTCATAGCATTAGTACTGATGGTTGGAGGGATTACGAATCCTCCTGTCATGTGCCCTACTGATGGAGAAACCGTTCTACAATTGTATTGTTCGGTGATTGGCTTATTGTTGTATGATAAACCACAATAGAGATGCGAGTATATATAATTATTAACTAACTGCTTTTCTATCGATATCAAAAGTCGTTCAAACCGCGAGTGTCGAAACATAAGACTTGATAGAAAATGGTACTATCAAGGATAACATTTGGCAACTGCTAAAATAATTTGGCAAAAAATATTTTCATTTGGCAAATTATTTGGCAAAAGTAAATTTCGGTCCAGCGCGGACCCTGTCTGTCTGTCTGATTTATTTTAGTACAGCTCTTGTCCTTGTCAACATTGAATGTTATGTCAACATGTATTTTGTCTTTAAGTTATTTATTCCTTCATTTTCACATCAATTGATTTAAATCTTGGCGCAGATATTTACCATCATTCAAACCTATGCACCTGCAGCTGTGAGATTTGTCTGATTCTTTTTCAGCAGTAATTGCAGGTATTTGTCCTTTTTCAACAGAGAAATGTCTTACCCCTTTCTCTTCATATACTCATTGACAAGTAGTTCCCTTTAGAAATGTTCAGATAATAAGTTATACAAATGATCATAGCATTTCCCTCCAATGAAAATGAATCATTCTGCACCTTCATTATCTTTCTGCCTGTTTGTTGTCCACTCAATTTTCCTGAACATCCCTACAGATGTATAATAAACCATTCCAATCTATACTTTTATATCTGAGTGGGAGAATCTATTTAGTATAGAAAGGGTTAATATGGCTACTCTTTTTTTAACCCATATTTACTGACAGGGTATTATTAGTCGGATTGGGACCGTCACAAATCTTTTTGCTACTTCATTACAGTTCCTGGTCCTCCTAGTCATGTGCATCTGTACCATTGGAGCAAAGCAAGGATAGAAAGCAAAGATAGGGACTGTATTAAGATAGAATGGCAGCCTCCCCATGCCTGGTTTGGAACTATGCAGCAATATCGGGTAAGTTTGTTCTGCCATCATTTACGGGTCCGGAAATCTATGTTGGGAGCAGACCTGTTTACTTTCAAAATTGGAAAGAGGGAGATTTGTCCTCAGAAATAGGGAGATTTAGTGAAAAATAGGGAGATTTTTTTCAATGTCATTATCATGGAAAAAACTTCATATTTTTCATTTAAATGTCATATTGACTGTTTGTTGCATTTGGTTTGCATCTGCCACAATTAACGGCCTTGACACTGATTAGCGGATTACCGAGTGCCTCTAATTTCTAAAATCATTGGGAATAAAATTACGATTTTTCGGTTATGGATCACGTTTTATTTCGAATAAGGCAATTCAACGATTAAAACTATATTTGCGCACTATAAAATGGTGCTCTCGGATAATTTTGTTGCCAAATATATTCAGTAACATCCGGTAATATCAGTGAATTTAAAGAGAGAACGTATTGACAGAATTGTTTGAGGTCCGTTCGATTCGCGTTCTGTTATTTCGTATATAAAACATGGAATACCACAAAGACTGAAACGGAACTAAAAAAAACAAAAAGTTTAAATAAGCTATATAATAATTTGAGTCGGCGGTTTTAAAGCAGTCGGTTGGGACTAGCAGAAACCAACACTTTATTAAGTGTGGCCAAAAAAGGAAGGCTTCTTGTTTGATATATTATAATCCTTGTCTGGACATTGAAGACCGCATTTACTTACTCAACGCTGTTAGACAAAAGAGAGTCAACGTTGTGTCAACATTTTGTCACAGTTTGACTCGCAGGCGATATATTCCTAATTGATTTGTAACACTAAAGCATGCATGGCTTATCGCTTGCTATAGCTGTAGGCTAATTTTTGGCTTCATCTTTTAAATCGGGAGATTTCGTTTCCGGATCGGGAGCACATGAGAAATGACACATAATCGGGAGACTCCCACCAAAATCGGGAAAGTAAACAGGTCTGGTTGGGAGAGGGGCTACAATAGGTTGATATAACTTGTGCCCCAATCCCTTGTTCAATAATGCCATAAATAATTGACTCCTTAACCACAGCAGAATTATGGGTAACATTTCAGGATTTAGTCTGAAATATGGCTTGTTGCCATTCATCGGAAAGCTCTTAGTGAGAGTCATATTTTCGACTAAATCCTAAACATCTCCCACCATTGTATGATTCCTTCTGCACTTTCTATTGTCTGTTCCCTACTCATATTTCCTTAACATTCATCCAGATAAATAATAGATGCTTCAAATGTATACTTTTATTACTGACCGAGTGGGGAGAAGCCATTCAGTATAGAAAGGGTTAGCACTACAATAGAAACAAAACAGAAGATCTGAAGTATGACGTAAATCAGAAACAATGAACTTAATTTTAATAACGCCATTAACACCAACAAGGCAGAAATCGCAGTCACAGTCTCAATCACTCACAATTACAAGGAAAATTTGTATGTTGTGTCTAATAATAATCAGTATAACTATTGATTTATTTAATAAAAATATATATGATTATTAATTCATACACTATCACATACAGTAATGCCCTAAATAATCGACTCCTTAACCACAGCAGAATTATGGGTAATTTTTCAGGATTTAGTCGGAAATATGGCTTGTTGCCATTCATCGGAAAGCTCTCACTGAGAGTTTTCCGGTGAATGGCAACAAGCCATATATCTGACTAAATCTTGAAAAGTTACCCATAATTCTGCTGTGGTTAAGGAGTCGATTATTTATGGCATTACTGTAACTTTTGTTATAATAAATATGTATTAACCAAACTTGTCATAATTGGCAGAAAATGGTGGCAAGATAAAGCACCTGGCAACTTCAACATAGTCTATTGAGCTATCCCAAGAACTCAGCTCGATTACCATCAACCAAATATCAAACAGATTTGTTTTTAAGGAGATTTTTGCAATCAAATTTCAGAACATCGAAAAATGCTGACCGAAGTAACTTGTCTGCAGTCATATTTATATGGGGACATGATTAATAGCGAGCTGTCTACAGTCATATTTATATGGGGACAGTACTAATATCGAGCACAAATTGACATGTGCAGTAATGCTCTAAGTAATGAACTTCTTAACCACAGCAGAATTATGGGTAACTTTTCAGGATTTAGTCGGAAATATGGCTTGTTGCCATTCATCGGAAATCTCTCGGGGCATCGGAAAGCTCTCCCCGAGAGCTTTCCGATGAATGGCAACAAGCCATATTTCCGACTAAATCCTGAAAAGTTACCCATAATTCTGTTGTGGTTAAGAAGTCGATTACTTAGAGCATTGCTGCAGCTCATTTGCTATCTTTTTCATTTGAGTTATTTATAGAGATGAAAAAAACAATCAATTACCACTCAAGCCTTGAAATAGTGTGCCTGTCATTTGCAGAATGAGGTTCCAAGAGGGTGAATTTAGTGATGCTAGCCCGCTATGCGGGGTAGCGTCACTAAATTCACCCTCTGGGGACCTCATTCTGCAAATGACAGACACGCTATTTGCAGGCTTGGTATTCAGTACACATTGTGCACAAGCCTGAGTTTACTTTTTCATTTGATGGCATGATTATCCATTGAGAAATCTGATAATAGAAAGCACAATCAAGCCTGAGTTTAGTGTGCCTGTCATTTGAGGAATGAGGTCCCCAGAGGGTTAATTTAATTAAGCGTCGTCTGTCCGTCCCTCTGGGGACCTAATTATACCCCCCGCAACGAAGTTAGGGGGGGTATACTGGAATCAGCTTGTCCGTCCGTCGTCTGTTCGTCCATAGCTTTTATTCCTACATTTTTAGGTCAATTTTTTTTTAACTTGGCACAGATATTTAGTACCATGGGAACCTGTGCACCTGCAATTATGACCTCTGTCAGACTTTTTTTTGTGGAGTTATCCCCCTTTTTCGACTTAGAATTTTTTCGCAACATGTATAATTTTGTCAGAGCTTTTATTCCTACATTTTTAGGTCATTTTTTTTTAAATTGGCACAGATATTTAGTACCATGGGAACCTGTGCACCTGCGATTATGACATCTGTCCCGACATTTTTTGGTGGAGTTATCCCCCTTAATTTACAGATAGGAACGAGTCATTTTAGGATCATTCGGCCAAAAAACATGGCCGCTGGTGGCCATCTTGGATTTTACTCTTTGCATCACTAAATCCTTTGACACATACTACAGACCAAATCCCTGATCCGATCATCACCAAACTTCATATGGATCATCGGGGTGACCTCTAGATTGGAACGAGTCATTTGGGGTCATTTGGCCAAAAAACATGGCCGCCGGCAGCCATATTGCATTTTACTCTTTGCATCACTAAATACTTTGACAAACCCTACATACCACATCCCTGATCTGATCATCACCAAACTTCATATGAATCATCGGAGTGACCTTTTGATAAGAACGAGTCAATTTGGGGTCATTCGGCAAAAAAATATGGCCACCAATGGCCATTTTGGATTTTACTCTTTGTATCACTAAATCTATTAGCATGGGTTATAGACCGATCTGTTTGTTTGATCTTCATGAAATTTGTCATGGATGTTGACATTGACATGTAGATGGGAACGAGTCATTTTGGTGTCATTCGGCAAAAAAACATGGCCACCGGTGGCCATTTTAGAATTAACATTGTTCATTCATATACATTGTCATTCCATTTCTACTTCCACCAATATTTATTTTTTGGTCTCTCTTCACATTCACATCTTGTCTTACTTAGACATTTCAATTAGCACCTTTCCTAATCCCTCCATTTACTGTCAACCATTAAATTATTCCCCTACCTAAGTTGAGCTACAGTGTCATTGACACTTTCATTATCAAATTTCTGTAGAAACTTCTTCACATAGATTCTATTTCTTTTTATGTTTACCCATACCATAGTATGGTAAACATAGTGTCGTTGCCCGGATTGACCACTCGTCGTTCGTCCGTCTGTCTGTCTGTCCGTCTGTCCGTAGACACTTTACGAGTAATGCGATAACTCGTCCATTTTCTATCCGATCGAAACCAAATTTTGTATATGGGTTTCTCAGCCCAAAATACAGATCGAGTTCAAATTTGGGTTTGATCCGAGATTTTGTTACAGAGTTATGGCCCTTTTTCAACTTAGAATTCACGCATTCTGCCATAACTCAAACATTTTTATCTGATTGGAACCAACTTTGGTATGTGAGTTTCACCGCCCAAAATACAGATCGAGTTCGAATATGGGTTTGATCCGATTAATTTTAAAGGAGTTATGACCCTTTTTTCAGAAAAACAGAAGAAGAAAAAATTAGATTTTGTTTTTAGATTTAGCTCCTTGTTTTACTCATTGTGTTCATATTTTATATGCAGGTTTATGATGACACATGGCTCACCTGTATAGTTTTTGGTATCGGTTGGTTGATCGGTTTAGAAAATAATTAACCCTGCTTACAAATGCTATCTGATGCATCAAAGTCAAACAATTTTCTTCTGATCTGCCTCATATTTCTTATCAAGATCTTTCTTAGCACGTTCTTCATCTGTATGGATTTTGGTATTGTTTAGTTAACCCTTTCCACTCTTGTTTTTAAATAGAATTCATCCAAGCCAGGATGACTCAAACATTTTTCATCTGATCGACACCAATTTTGGTATATGAATTTCTGACCCCTAAATACATATCAGGTGCGAATATGGGTTTGATCCGGTATATTTTAACAGAGTTATGGGCCCTTTATAATTCATACCTCTTTCCATACACTATTAAATTTGAATAGAACAAGACACAACACATGCCTGTGTTATTGGAATGAGATAATTTATTGCTTTGGACACCTGAGTACCACTGGTGGCTGCAGACTTATAAACATCTGTCAAACTTTGACTGATGTCAGACTCTTTATTCCAGTTCTGTTCTCTGTGTTGAAACCATGCAGTTCGTGGCATTATTGTTTACAGAGACACTGTTGTCATATATTAGAAAATAATTAATACAGGCATTCCTTAGTTCCATCATATGATGTCATTGAAAATTATTAACCCTCTGCACACATCATATCGTCTTAGAACTGATGTTTTTTATTTGATCATTCTCCTATTCTATGTCCATGTTGATGGTGATCCACTTTTAACTTGCATGGATTTGAGATTAAAATTAACCCATTTGATAGACACATATTATCCGATAGACATATATTTAACTTTAACTTTGAGCCCGGTTCAGTCAGTGTTTCAAGAAATGACCAATTGAATATTCATCATTAGAGGAAATGTATTTTTTTGAAATTCCCTCAATTGCATATGGGCTGCAGGATAATATTAACAGTGCTGGGATTCTTGAGACTGACTTATTGTATGGGTTTCTAAATCCAATGACATGCTTTTTGTTGACTTCTCTGTGTTTATCAGTTCATTAGTTTGGGTAAGATTAATCCCTTACTATCCGATTTGATAACTCAAATATTTCCATTGATTATGTTTATAGTTCTGGCACCGTTTATGATAACACACCTCTAACCTGCATAGTGAGGGTCATTTGGTTTATTTGCTTAAATATATTAACATCCTTCACAAATAATGTTGACACAATGTGATAGCTAAATATTTTTTGCATGATCACTCTATAAATAATCACATCTGTGATAATCATGACATATTCTTCACCTGTATATATTTTTGTATTGATCGAATGGTTTTGAAAATATTAACCTTAACATTAATTATATTTAAACTGTTCACAAACAGAAGAATGATCAACTTAGAAGAAAATTAACATTTATATCCAATCATTAGCAATCATATTTTATATCCAGGTCTATACATCCCTCACTGGTATAGTTGATCAGGTGTTGATTTTTTTTTTGTGGTGAAATATTAATAAGTTGCTATGAATTTTTAATATGCAGCCGACACAAAATATAATAAACACAAAAATAGAAATGATAATAAAAGAAAAACACGCAATATGTTATGTCTCATGTTCCAATGTAATAAATAGATAAATTGAGTTGCTATGATGTTCATCTACTTAATTTCTTATTTTATATTTAACAGCTTTGGTGCTTCTCTCCCACTATATATGGATTGAGCTTAATTAGCTTTATCACTCTATGAGACATATCTGTGTTGGAGTCACTAATAGGTTGAAATCAAAGTCACGTCTGTGTTAACATTGTGTTAATGTGAGCAAGGTGCCCAATAAGTGTGATTCCACTTGTGAACTTAATAGTAAGGTGTGAATTGTTTAAAGTTTTGCACTCATGAAAAGGATGAGGTAAGGATTTATGAAAATAGCTCATCGCTGTCGCCAAGGTATGGGTTAAACATCTGCCGATCATGATCGGCCTCTCGTTTAGTTTAGTTTCTCAATAAACCCAAATTGGCAGACGACACAATTCACAAATCAATGTTCCCAGTGGGTGTCCCATCACAATATGCACCATTTGTAGTGATGAGCCGATAATCGGGAACGACAATCGGAATCGGCCGATTGTGGCCCATCGGATGACAATCGGTACTCGGGTTTGAACATCGGGATTTCCGATTGTCTAAATAATAAATGAGTGCTTGTTTTTCTTCAATAAACTGTTTTAAACGATGTTTTGTTGAATAAATGACCAGTAAACATGGGGAAAGTGATACCAAACACAAACTTGATATACATACATGTCTTCTGCAATACCCCGGCCGTACCTGTGTCTCTGTTTGAACAATATATTAGAGGGGATCGCCGGGAAGCACGTGACAATTTGGGTTAGAGTGAGGCAGCGAGCATGACGCTGTGATTGCGCATAATAATTAATTAATTATTGGCATACTGGAACAGTCGTTTCAGTCGATTGATTTCTTTAGCATTGTGATGTACACAACGTACATATCATGGGACTCATGTACGCCCATATGTAACTTTATTGTTCGTCAACATGTAGACATTTTGATTTATGTATGTCAAACTATCAAAAATCAAAATGTATGCATACGCAGTACAACAAAGCTATCTATATAGTACATACAGTGTAACATGTATAAACACTACTATAGAAACCGAAAGTGCATGTCACGTGACTTTAAATAGTTGAAGACAATGTCATTCCATCCAATCAGCCTTGTGTGACGTCACGTATATGTCACCACAAATGATTATTATGATGACCACGCCGAAATCGAATCGTGTCTGTGAAATTGACATGAACATGGTGTAACTTGCAACTAGTTCCGTCGGCTCATTTCCTTTGATGTGATGTCTTTGAATTGGGATCAAAGAAAAATGCCGTTTGATGAATTGTTATCAAAAACGGACCATGGACATGTCGTCATGCACGTGGCTACATCAAACTTTCAAAAAATTTGTTGTGGAATAGCCTAGAATACATGGGTATGTTGCCTGTATTCGATCACTAGTCTGCCCATACCATGCACCTATCTACTTACCCAAACATATACTTATGTATACAGTGTACTGGCATTTTACTACATTTGTTGCTTGGTTCTAATTCTAAGTAGTATATAACACATATAACATATTCTGCTATAATTATTTAAATAATCGGAATCGGCACCTGAATCGGCCGATTGTGATCTCAAATAATCGGCAATCGGCGCATGGCTCTATTTGACAATCGGCTCATCTCTAACCATTTGGGAACCTCAATCTGAGAATGTTAATAAAGACAATTTTCAGAGAAGATGAGGGTTAAGCAGAATGAGGTCCCCAGAGGGTGAATTTAGTGATGCTAGCCTGCTATGCTGGATGGCATCTCAAAATTTACCCTCTGGGGACCTCATTCTGCAATTGACAGGCACACTAAACTCAGGCTTGATTGTTCTTTCTATTATCAGATTTCTCAATGGATAATCATGGCATGAAATGAAAAAGTACAAGTTAAGAAACTTCATACACATTAAAATTTATTAATCCTTTCATGACGGGAGCTGTGCCAGTGCATTCTCTTATAGATGCAAGTGTCCCATAGGGAGCCTCGCATATATACTATAAATTAATGCATTGGCTTACGAAGGTCAAGATACATATTGTTACGCCAATGTATTCACTTATATAATCAAGGCTCCCTGTTGGAGACACACATTTATAAGAAAATGCATTGACAAAGGGTTTTCGCAAAATTTCAGAAAGCTTCGGTCATGGAAGTGTTAAATTTCCAAATGAACATATAGTAATCAGCCTTCAGTTCTAACAAGCATTTATTGGTATGGAGGAATTAATCAGGGACTGCTGTAAAAAGATGTGCTAGCTGAAAAAACTTGAAATGCACAGAGACAAATGAGCAAATTGTGGTACATGTAGATCTTATGTGTTCAGCTTACGTTTGTGATATAACGCAGCAATGTAACATATATTCTATTCGAAAATTGCGTTATGTGCTTGTCTAAATTTCTCCAATTGATTATGTGATGTCCTTTTGCAACTCATTGAAATGCATGCGCTTTATACTCAAGTAATAGCAACAAGGCAGCTTTTTATACCCCCTGCAATGAGTTGTGGGGGGTATACTGGTATCAGCTTGTCCGTCCGTCCGTCCGTCTGTACGTCACGTGGACACAAATGTTTTCTCAGTCGTTTTTGATCAATTTCCGTGAAACTTGGCACAGACATCAACCACCTTGGGAACCTGTGCACCTGCGATTATGACGTCTGTCTGACTTTTTTTGGAGCAGTTATCCCCCCTTTTTCAACTTAGACATTTTCACAACATGTATAATTTTGTCCGAGCTTTTATTCCTACATTTTTAGGTCAATTTTTTTTAAACTTGGCACAGATATTTAGTACCATGGGCACCTGTGCACCTGCGATTATGACGTCTGTCCAACATTTTTTGGTGGAGTTATCTCCCTTTTTTGACTTATAAATTTTTTGCAACATACATGTATATAAAATTTTGTCTGAGCTTTTATTTCTACATTTTTAGGTCAATGTTTTTTAATCTTGGCACTGATATTTAGTACCATGGGAACCTGTGCACCTGCAATTATGATGTCTGTCTGACTTTTTTTTGTGGAGTTATGATTAGGATTAGGGGTTAGGGTTAGGGATACTTGTTGACTTTTTTTTGTGGAGTTATGATTAGGGTTAAGGGGTTTAAGGTTAGGGATACCTGTTGACATAATTTCTGTGCCCAATATATGGTAATGGCTACTTAACTCAAATAACATTTTGAATACGGGGGGGTATTACTTAGTCCCATCTGGGACAAGCCCATCTCTAGTTATTATCCAAAATCACTGCGACTTATCCAGTGACCAGTATGGTATATATGTTTCTAACTGAGGATAAATGCTTGAATATTTGTTTCAGTTTTATTGCTTTTCATCAATACTTACAATACAATATTGTTAACCTATTTATGACTGGGGCTTCCTGAATTTTTGCGAAAATCCTGTGCCAATGCATTCTCTTATATATGCGAGTCTCCCATAGGGAACCTCGCATATATAAGAGAATACATTGGCCTAACAATATTTATCTTGACCTTATAAGCCAGTGAATTCTCTTATATATGTGAGGCTCCCTATTGGAGACTCGCATATATTAGAGAATGCCCTGGCACAGTATCTTTAATGGTGCAACAGCACAGCTCCCATCATGAAAGGGTTAAATTTCTGCTGAAGACTAAAATTTAATTTATTAAATTTTATCACCATTGTTTTTAGCTAAATAAAGCTCATGTGTGGAAAAAATGTCTCCAAGAACTGCCTAGTATATATATATAGTTGCTTCGTCTCTTTTTGAACATTGTTATTACAAATTTCCAACACTATGTGTGCCTTTAAATATGTTCTACTTGCATGTCACAATTAAGCAAGTGGGCCAGGGTATGGAAGAGTTTGATAGCATGAATGTGTGCATGACCCTGTGCAAATGCATTCTCTTATATATGCGAGTCGACCATATAAGAGAATGCATTGGCCTGACACTTTTTTATAATTTTTTATCAATTTTTCTTACATTCTTAACAATTTTTATCATTTTTGATAATTTTTTTCTTATATTCTTTAACCACTTTGTTATCATTTTTTATCATTATTTCTTACATTCTTTAACAATTATAAAAAACAATTTAAAATTTGTTAGGGAAATGCATTCTCTTATATATGCGAGGTGACCTATGGTCGACTCGCATATATAAGAGAATGCATTGGCACAGGGTTTTTACAAAAATTCAGGAAACTTCAGTCATAAAAAGGTTAAAATAAAATCACAGATAAGTTTTATATCCCAATATTCTACATGTCAGAAGTTTTGTCGTTTCCTCACTTATTATTCTTTTTTCTCAATAAAAAAAAATATTGCTTTTCATGAGATGAGACTCCCAAAATTTATCATTTATGTATAATTTATAGTTGGTGTTTCCTTTAATAGGTTTTTAAAAATTGTTGCATAATCAGTCACATATCTAAATTTCACATTATTTTCAGATATATTATGAAGACAACAAAGACAAACAAGCTAAAGCCATTGAGACTTTTGTTTATGAAGATCGGAAGAAAAAATATGATTTCTCCTTGTGCAAACCACTACTCACGGACGGACATATCTATACACTATGGGTGAGTTTAACCTCTTACGGACGGACATATCTATACACTATGGGTGAGTTTAACCTCTTACGGACGGACATATCTATACACTATGGGTGAGTTTAACCTCTCACGGATGGACATATATATACACTATGGGTGAGTTTAACCTCTCACGGACGGACATATCTATACACTATGGGTGAGTTTAACCTCTTACGGACGGACATATCTATACACTATGGGTGAGTTTAACCTCTTACGGACGGACATATCTATACACTATGGGTGAGTTTAACCTCTTACGGACAGGCATATCTATACACTATGGGTGAGTTTAACCTCTTACGGACGGACATATCTATACACTATGGGTGAGTTTAACCTCTTACGGACAGGCATATCTATACACTATGGGTGAGTTTAACCTCTTACAGACGGACATATCTATACACTATGGGTGAGTTTAACCTCTTACGGACGGACATATCTATACACTATGGGTGAGTTTAACCTCTTACGGATGGACATATCTATACACTATGGGTGAGTTTAACCTCTCACGGACGGACATATCTATACACTATGAGTGAGTTTAACCTCTTACGGACGGACATATCTATACACTATGGGTGAGTTTAACCTCTTACGGACGGACATATCTATACACTATGGGTGAGTTTAACCTCTTACGGACGGACATATCTATACACTATGGGTGAGTTTAACCTCTTACGGACGGACATATCTATGCACTATGGGTGAGTTTAACCTCTTACGGACGGACATATCTATACACTATGGGTGAGTTTAACCTCTCACGGACGGACATATCTATACACTATGGGTGAGTTTAACCTCTCACGGATGGACATATCTATACACTATGGGTGAGTTTAACCTCTTACGGACGGACATATCTATACACTATGGGTGAGTTTAACCTCTTACGGACGGACATATCTATACACTATGGGTGAGTTTAACCTCTTACGGACGGACATATCTATACACTATGGGTGAGTTTAACCTCTCACGGACGGACATATCTATACACTATGGGTGAGTTTAACCTCTCACGGACGGACATATCTATACACTATGGGTGAGTTTAACCTCTTACGGACGGACATATCTATACACTATGGGTGAGTTTAACCTCTTACGGACGGACATATCTATACACTATGGGTGAGTTTAACCTCTTACGGACGGACATATCTATACACTATGGGTGAGTTTAACCTCTTCAATCATCAATTACATCATAATCTTATCAAGCCTGAATTTTGTGTGTCTGTAATTTGCAGAATGAGGTCCCCAGAGGGTGAATTTAGTGACACTATCCCACACAGTGGGCTAACGACACCAAATTCACCCTCTGGGGACCTCATTCTGCTTAGGCCTTATTTCTGGGAAGTATCTATAGTCTCAAATTAACAATGTTTTTTTTATACTTTTCCCTTCTCTTCAGTTTCTATAATTTGCAGAAGATAAAATGCATAATCGAGGTGACTAATGGGTTAACATCACCAACTTCAACTGGGGAAATTCCATCTGATCCTAGGTCTGCCATAGCAGTTGAGGCCTATGCAGAATGTGGTTCCCAGAGGGTGAATTTGTGATGCTAGCCCACCATGCAGGATAGCGTCACTAAATTCACCCTCTGGGGACCTCATTCTGGACAGACACACTATTTGTAGGCTTGTTATGTGGTGAGCCGTTGATGTTGTGGCAACTGTGCAATAGATAATAAAACAGATATGTAGTGAGAACCCTAAAACTTGCTTAACCCTTTACCCAACAGAACGGCCCTGTGCCAATGCATTCTCTTATATATGCGAGTCGACCATAGGTCGCCTCGCATATATAAGAGAATGCATTGACTTCACACATATTAAAAATGATAAAATTGTCAAAGAATGTAGAACAAAATTGTTAAAGAATGTAAGAAAAAATGGTAAAAAGTGTTAAAAATAAGATTTTTTTTAGGCCAATGCATTCTCTTATATATGCGAGGCGACCTATGGTTGACTCGCATATATAAGAGAATGCATTGGCACAGGGCATAACTGTAACCATCACAATGTGGTCAATGAACCGGTTCCAATGAGAACCCTAAAAGTTGCTTCATACAAATGCTAGTATCATGTACTATTCTTGGAACATATGGCACCGTTTGAGATAATGGGATACACTGCATCTGATACTATAAACCTTTATGGCATATAGCATACTTAAGGTTGTTTCTTAACTACAATCAGAAGTGAGGCGACTTTAGTGAGAAGTCACATGTGCACACAAAATCCCTGATGTACAGTGTCAGTGCTCGCCCGAAATTTACTTTTGCCAAATGAAAATAATTTTTGCCAAATTCTGTTAGAAGTTGCCAAATGCTATCAGATTCTACAACATTGTTTCTATTATTTTGACTATTTCGACAATCGCTGCTTGAGCGACCTTTGATATCGATAGGAAAGCAGTTAATTATTAATATTTCTCGCATCTATACTTGAGTTTATCAAATAACAATAAACCAACAACATAACAATTCAATTGTAGAAGGGTTTCTTCATCGGAAAGGCGCATCGAAACAAAGAGGATTAGCTATGTAAACACCACCACCAGACACACTAGCAATCCCTCCACCCATCGATACTAATGATATCAGATTAATTGCATCTTGATAGAGGTGTTAACTTTTCATAACCTTATAAAACTCCACTAATACCATTAGTAATGAAAAAGTTTCCTGAAATGAGCGGTATTGAGTGACAAATATTAATAAACTTTCTTGAGGAATCAAAAATGACTTGCCAAAATTTTTGCCAAATAAAATTTTGTTGTTGCCAAATGTGAATTATTTTTGACATTGGCAAATTTGGCAAGTGGCAGCGCGAACCCTGCTGATGTACCTTATAATTGCAGTGCCAAATTGTAAATTGACAATAGGAGAGTTATATTTTAAATATGGTCTATCTCTTTCCACAAAGTTTTATATAGATTCCAGGGTATAAAATAATAGATATAAATGGAGGATACCAATCAATTAATATAAATTTTATATAGAATTTCTCATCACATCAGAAAGACAGTTTTAGGGGCTATTTTTAGAACAGAAATCTGCACGAAAATGTTAAAGAGTATATCAAAAGCATATCAAGAATAACAACTCTATCTTATTAGCAGCCTCAATTACTGCATTTTGCATTTGACCCTTTCAGTGCCAAGTCTGATTTTTGTATCAACCCATATTTTCTTGATCATTTTTCAAATTTATTGATTATAATATTGTGATACATTGATGGAAAGAGCTCTTAGACTTGGCACTGAAAGGGTTAAACTATAACAGAGTTTCCGCTACTGTATGGGGGGAAGCGGGTCCCTTTTAAGGTCCCTTTCCCCTCACCCAAAACCAACATACTTTCCTATCCGATCAATGGATTAATGCCTACAATGTGTATATTTGCCACGAAATAAAACCAACAGGGAGTAATAAACCAAGATAATTTGATTTGCTCATTAACCCTTTACCCAACAAACCGGCCAAAACCGGCCAAATAAAGCTGCAACAGCCTAAATTATCTTGGGTATGTCTCAATAAAACCATACAAATATGGATATCATTGGAACCGGCTCATTGACCACATTGTGATGGTTACAGTTATGCCCTGTGCCAATGCATTCTCTTATATATGCGAGTCGACCATAGGTCGCCTCGCATATATAAGAGAATGCATTGGCCTAAAAAAAATCTTTTTTTAACACTTTTTACCATTTTTTCTTACATTCTTTAACAATTTTATAATTTTTAATGTGTTAAGCCAATGCATTCTCTTATATATGCGAGGCGATCTATGGTCGACTCGCATATATAAGAGAATGCATTGGCACAGGGCCCTTCTGTTGGGTAAAGGGTTAACGCTGACCACAAGCGAGCCATTTGGCAGGAAACAAATGCTTTTCAGGGCGAGATGATGCGGTACTTTCAGTGTCCCTGTGTACGTGCTGGATAAATTAACAATTAAGCTATCTGCTTGGATGTTTTTATCTAATGAGAATACAGCGATATCGCAAGTACTTCGGTTTAATTACTTCCTGTTGGCAGAGGGAGGCAATCCGCAGGCAGTATGAGCAAAATTTACAAATTTTCTACTGATCTCTTAATTTCCCCCTCCTCCCTATCTTCTTCTATACTATTTTATGTTTTATTGTCTGATTTGTTTGTTTTCCTTGATATTGCCTCAATGTCAGTGTGTCAGCATAAACGTGGGGTGGTTATTTTTCCACAACAATTATTTAATTAAATCGCAAGATGTTGTTTATTAATTTTTCAGTGTCCCTATGTGCTCGCTTTTGATCATGACCTTGGTCACAATGTGAACATTTCTCCTTCCAGATCCAAGGCTGGTCGGCACAAGGAGGTGGAGATAACTCTTCTAAGTTGCCCATAACCTTTGATACATCAGGTTCTCTCAAGAAGCCAGTGCAGAATGTCAAGGTCAACGACATCAATGATATGTCAGTTAGCATCAGTTGGAACAAGGAAGACGATAAATACAATGTGACTAGTTATCAAATTTCATATACAGATGAGAGCTTCGATGACGAACAAATCTTTGCTAATAACACACAAAAAATTACAAGTGAGTTGATATATTATCATCACTATATATACAAGCCTTGAAATAGTGTGTCTGTCATTTGCAGAATGAGGTCCCCTAAGGGTGAATTTAGTGATGCTACCCCACATAGCGGGCTAGCATCATCAAATTCACCCTCTGGGAACCTCATTCTGCAAATGATAGGCACACTATTTCAAGGCTTGAGCGGTCACCTGTGCTCCTCGACTGAAGAATAATTGTGTTGTAATTGATCATCAATTAGGTGCAAAGTTGACCATAGTGTTCCATTTCCGCTATAATTAACCCTTCCATGACGGGAGCTGTGCTGGTGCAGCATTAAAGATCCTGTGCCAGTGTATTCAATTATATATGCGTGTCTCATATAGGGAGCCTCGCATATATAAGAGAATGCACTGGCTTACAAGGTCAAGGTAAATATTATTAGGCCAATGTATTCTCTTATATATGCGAGACTCCCTATGAGAGACTGGCATATATAAGAGAATGCATTGGCACAGGGTTTTCGCAAAATTTCAGGAAGCTCCTGACATGGAAGGGTTAATGAATATATCCTATTATTGCATACCCGTCGGTTTACTTTTGCGAAATATTGCAAATATACAGAAGATATCAAAACGGTCAATCTTGTTCTTGGACTATACAAACCTATTACATTGACAATGTCTTTGACATAAACTGTAACTGAAAATGTCTTCACTAAATTATGAGGTAAATTCTACATAAATCATTAGTTCAACTAAAAAAAGCAATATTAGCCTAAATTTCAGTATACTACAAGCTACTAGTACAATCATCGGAGTGTGCAATAAACAAATTTGTTTTTATTTTACAGCTACTTGAAGTAATAGCCATTTATAGGAAACACACATCTTAACCCTTTGAGTGCCAGGGGCCGATCTAATCGGCCCTAAACCTACAAAATAAGTCTGTTAAAGAATATAAGAATAAATTATTAAAATTGTAAAAAATTGTAAAAAAAAATTGTTAGGCCAATGCATTCTCTTATATATGCGAGGCGACCTATGGTCGACTCGCATATATAAGAGAATGCATTGGCACAGGGTATATGGGTTGTTACAAAAATCGACCTGGCACTCAAAGTGTTAATGTGAACATTTTAATGTTTTTCGTGTTGCGAGGTAAAACTCTAATCAACGGTTCTCGTTTTATCATCGCTTCACAACAATCTCGAGCAATAACGTTAATCAGTTCACACACTTGTGTGGGAGTGATTAGTTGAAAAGTTAGCAACAGTTAGCAACTTTTTGACTTGAGTTGGAAATTTTGAATTGACTAGATTTGGGTACCTGTTCCTATTCAGTCTGGTTCACACAGTGGGTGTGTTGGATATCTAACAAAAGTGAAAACAATTGCAAAATATGTGGTGTTTTAGGGGATTAATTCCATTTTGTTTTAGAATGTGACGTAATTAAAGACCTCAAGAGAGAAATACATCCCACAATATTATTGGAAATATCCCATTAGAGAGAAATTCCACGATTTACTCACTATATGTAACGTGGCAATACTGAAATGACTTTGCATATTTCTAAAACTTGCATTCAAATGGATAAAATAGTAATCTCACACGAAGGAAGCAGTGAAGCTGGAGGTACAGAACATAATGGAAAGAGCTAGTATTTCCGTTATGTTGTGTAAATCCCATTTCATTGTTAAAAATGAAAATACTACTGCACTGAAATTATTCATCGAATTTTATACCCAGTGCCACTTCGGGAAAATTCATCTTTGTATATATGTATATATATTGTTGACTGATGTATGTTATATTCATATTATGTACCTTGTCATGTACCATGTTATTGGTGGAACAATAAATCAATCAATCAATCAATAATCAAAGGTGGATACCAGGCCTCAAAATATGGTGCTGGACATTTGCAGATTGAGCTCCCCAGAGGGTAAATTTAGTGACGCTACCCAGCATTGTGGGCTAGCATCACCGAATTCAACCTATGGTGCCTCATTCTGCATGGCCTCATCTGCTATGTGAGACCTAGACTCAGATTTAAGTTCGCAGATGGTGAAGATGGTGATTATGCAATTATCCGGCACCATATTTTGAAACTTGTTTGACACCGCTGGCCACAGATCTGTTCATCTGTAGCAGTTTTCAACATCTATTGAAACCTATTTATTTCTTATACATTAGTATACGGTTTTGTGATAGCAATTTACCTCAACCTGTGAACTCCATTAAAGTCATCCTCCCCGACCTCAGACAATTAAAAATCTTCCAATGCAGTTGAATTTATTTCGGATTACTGTTAAATTATATCGGAGATATTTGGCCGATTGTATATTGGCCTAATTTTAATCCTTTCATGACTGGAGCTTTCTGAAATTTTGCGAAAACCCTGTGCCAATGCATTCTCTAATATTTGTGAGTCTCGCATATATAAGAGAATGCATTGGCCTAACAATATTTACCTTGACCTTTAAGCCAGTGCATTCTCTTATATATGCAAGGCTCCCTATGGGAGACATTCTCAAGCAATAATTCTCTCGAACATTTGTATTCATGTTCAGTTGATAACCTGTTTACCATTTTCAGTTGATAGCCTGTTTACCATATTTCAGTTGATAGTCTGTGCCCTGGTACTGTGTATGAATTCCGAGTGAAAGCTTATCAAAAAGATAAAGGATTTGGTCCACCTAGCTCTGAAGTGTCATGTCAAACAACAGGTAGGCATATTCTGCCCAGTAAAAATGTGCTATTTACTTTGATGTCTGAGTTTATTGTGCCTGTCATTTGCAGAATGAGGTCCCCAGAGTGTGAATTTAGTGTTGCTATCCCGTATTGCAGGCTATCATCACCAAATTCACCCTCTGGGGACCTCATTCTGCATGGCCTCATCTACTATGGGAGACATAGACTTAGATTGAAGTTCCCAGATGGTGAATATTGTGATGTACACCCATTGGGAACCTCGATTATACCATATGCCATCTACCAATTTGGGGATATAGAGAAACTAAACTAAAAAAAAGAAATAAAATCTATGTGAAGAAGTTTCTATAGAAATTTGATAATAAAGAACCTTTCCAGAGGAGATGAGGCCTAATTAGAATGAGGTCCCCAGAGGGTGAATTTAGTGATGCTAGCTTGCAATGCGGGATAGCGTCACTAAATTCACCCTCTGTGGACCTCATTCTGCACATGACAGGCAGACGAAACAAACTCAGACATGCTTTGATTACTAAATACAGTAATGCTCTAATTAATCAC
Organism: Siphonodentalium dalli; assembly: GCA_032622095.1. Taxonomy (NCBI): domain Eukaryota; kingdom Metazoa; phylum Mollusca; class Scaphopoda; order Gadilida; family Siphonodentaliidae; genus Siphonodentalium; species Siphonodentalium dalli. The sequence goes on along the minus strand of CP136068.1, from coordinate 124,541,732 downwards.
CTCTTAACCACAGCATAATTATGGGTAACTTTTCAGGATTTAGTCGGAAATATGGCTTGTTGCCATACATCGGAAAGCTCTCGCCGAGAGCTTTCCGATGAATGGCAACAAGCCATATTTCGACTAAATCCTGAAAAGTTACCCATAATTCTGCTGTGGTTAAGAGGTCGATTAATTAGAGCATTACTGTACTTGTTGATGAATAGGTCCCTTAAGAAATGTTCAGTTATAAGTTCAGCAACATCCCTCCTGATGAATAATAGGCCACTCCAATGTATACTATTGTAACTGAATGGGAGAATACATTTAGTAAAGAAAGGGATGACACTAGGTACCTTGATGGTGTCATTTACTATTCCTATGGAGAATTGAATCTTAAGATTAGGTTACCCATGTATTTCCGTCAAAGATAACTTGGACATTGAACTATTGGTTATCCTTCATGCTTAGCATGTCTCAGAAGCTTTTAACCCTTTACCCAACAGAAGGGCCCTGTGCCAATGCATTCTCTTATATATGCGAGTCGACCATAGGTCGCCTCGCATATATAAGAGAATGCATTGGCTTAACACATTCAAAATTATAAAATTGTTAAAGAATGTAAGAAAAAATGGTAAAAAGTTTTAAAAAAAGATTTTTTTTAGGCCAATGCATTCTCTTATATATGCGAGGTGACCTATGGTCGACTCGCATATATAAGAGAATGCATTGGCACAGGGCATAACTGTAACTATCACAATGTGGTCAAGGAGCCGGTTCCAATGATATCCATATTTGTATGGTTCTATTGAGACAGACCGAAGATATTTTAGGCTGTTGAAGCTTTATTTGGCCGGTTTTGGCCGGTTTGTTGGGTAAAGGGTTAAAAAAAGTTACATATTCGTAGGTAATGAAATAGTACGAAATATCTACGGTCCTTTTTCGCACACTTGTCAAATCGAAGTTAGTTCTCACTAAACACGTGAGAACATGTGAAATCGAACCTGTCCCAGAATTAAAGTTTTTGTGGGTCATTTGGCCCTAATTTCAAGGGCTGCATATCTGACAAGTCAAATCCGAAATGCACCCAATGCAAACCAGGTGTGGATCAGGGCTTAAAACCCAATGAGAAACCGAATTATGATACAAAGTTTGTATCGTGTAATAGACAGCTAATCTGCTGTAAAAATGGTGTGGTTCCCGCAAAGTTTTTGTTCCCACAGTGCGAAGTCGAAACTCGGTTTCTAAAAACCACAAAGCAAACAATGACCATGCATTATGTTGATTGAAAAAGAAAGCACGAGAAAGAAAGAGGACAATCTGACCTCATTGTTCCTTTTATACTTTTATACTTTCGATTTGACAAGTAGGTATTTCATTACCTACAGATATGTATTTTTAAAGCTTCTGTGACATGCTAAACATGAGGGATAATCAATAGTTATCAATAGTGTTCAAGGTTCTTATTAGGAGATACATATTTTGTTAATTAACCCTTTCAGTGCCAAGTCCGATTTTTGTATCAACCCATATTTCCTTGATAATTTTTAGCTCAACTTACTTTGTAAGTTTGAGCTATTGTCATGGTTTGGCGTCCGTCGTCCGCGTGTCCATGTGTCCGTCAACAATTTCCTTTGGCGCGGTCTACAGGTCGTATCTTTGGTCTGATCTTTATGAGATTTGTCATGAATGTTGACATTGACATGTAAATGGGAACGAGTCATCTTGGTGTCATTCGGCCAAAAAACATGGCCGCTGGCGACCATCTTGGATTTCAAAATTCAATCCATTGGCGCGGGCTACAGGTCGTACTGTTCGTCTTATCATCATGAAATTTGTCATGGATGTTCATATTGACATGTAGATGGGAACGAGTGATATTTCCGCCAAAGGAAGCCCTCACACTGAACTATATGGATAGATGTCCTGCGTTTGTAAACCACAGGTCGTACTGTTCGTCTGATCATCATGAAATTTGACATGTATGTTAATTTAACGAGTGATTTTGGGGTCGTTCGGCCGAAAAACATGGCTGCCAGCAGCCATCTTGGATTTTACTCTTTGCATGACTAAATCCTTTGGCGCGGGCTACAGGTCGTACCTTTGGTCCGATGTTTATGAAATTTGTCATGAATGTTGCCATTGACATGTAGATGGGATCGAGTCATTTTAGGGTCATTCGGCAAAAAAACATGGCTGCTGGCGGCCATCTTGGATTTCAAAATTCAATCCATTGGCGCAGGCTACAGGTCGTACTGTTCGTCTTATCATCATGAAATTTGTCATGGATGTTCATATTGACATGTAGATGGGAACGAGTGATATTTCCGCCAAAGGAAGCCCTCACACTGAACTATATGGATAGATGTCCTGCGTTTGTAAACCATAGCAGAAAAGGGTTAACTTTTTGGTCGCCTACGGTAACTAATGGTCAGTGGCTTGCCTCGGCATCAGTCACGCATGCGCAGTCCCAATATAATTCACTGTACAGATTGAATTAGCCAGTTTATTTTTCTGCTACCAACCGAACGGATCATAAGGGAGTATTTTTCCGAATTTGTCGTTTAACAATAGCGACAAATTCAATTTATCGATACAATAATTACTGGTCGCCTACGCGTTCGTTTTTATAATTATCGTTTCGAATTCACGGACCGTTTCGTTTCAAACATATAATTGTTCGTGTTTTTCGAATAGGCGGCTGACTTCAAAATTTTCGAATATGAAAATCGACATTTCGCCATAATCAGCCGCCATTTCAAGGCCTTACGAGGCGCATAGACTACTGTGAACAATTCATCTATGTAATTATTATAGAACCTATAAGGTATGATATAATTTGTCAGATATAAAAAATGCCACGTGATTCGCTAACGGAAGTCTCCTAATTTCGTGGGAATTTATTTACGCGTCGACATTTATTTAGCAATAATTACCATCGCTACTGACGCTATCTATCATAATGTTATGAACAACATTCTTTCTCATAATACTTTGTTGTTTTATGGTTCTATACCACTGATCCAGATGTGTTGGTCACATTCGAACTTAAAGTTGATAACATTAACAAGAATCTTGGTTTATCAATGTCAAAAACAGATACCATTTCAAGGCCTTACGAGGCGCACAGATTATTGTGAGAAATACATCTATGGAATTATTATAGCACCTATAAGGTATGATTGAATTTGTCAGATATCAAAAATGCCACGTGATTCTCCGCCGGAAATATCATAATTTCGTGGGAATTATTTTGACGTTTTAATGCGTGGAAATTTATTTAACAATAATTCCATCGCTACTGACGCTATCTCTCGTCATGTTATGAACAACGTGCTTTCACATAATACTATGTTTCAATACAAATGATCCAGATGTGTTAATCACGTTTGACCTTGAAGTTGATTACAATCTACCCAAGAATACTGACAGTTGATTAGATCTTGGTTTATCAATGTCACATGCATAACAATAACTTCATATGACAGTAGTACCGTAGTGCTACGAATAAATCTCAGCCATGTCATAGAGGTATGTCGATTAATAGCTACCTTGTATATACCGCTATTCTCAAAGTGATTGACCAGAGAAACGGGGTGATACCCCGGTCATGACCGCGGTGATACCGGTAATAAACGGTAGCGGTATCGAGCGGTCATGGCGTGAAGTTACGGTATTGGGTGATGATACAGTGGTCTTTTAGCGGGCACCGCATTAATTTTGTTGAATACCGCGGTGATTTTCATGGAACTCTTTTAGGGGAGGTATTTACTCGCGCATGCTTGTTCGCGTTAACAAGCGGTATCGGTGCCGCGGTGTTGGAGGATACCGCGGTATAGTACCGCCATATTAACTGGGTGACACCACGTTATTGGTGGTTAATTACTTTAAGTATGGCGGTAGGTCTAATGAACAATAGCTGCGATTATACACCAGCCGGTTCAGCAAGCCGGTCTGAACCGGTGGGCTTGTAAATTTCTGAGAAGGATCCAGGGATGTTTTTCTACCTGCTACAGGTTTGGGCGCTCAAACTCTGGAGACCCTGGGGATAGTAATTATTAAAGTGGTTCTCCATTATTTCAACAAATTTTTCTAAGAGAAGAATAATTCAACAACTAAACATGAAAATCGGATGAGATAGTCTACTAGTATGATATAGAGCCTTTATTTGCACCATCTCTGGATCCTTCCCAGGTAGTATTTCTCGGTCGGATCTCTTCTCGGGCAGGAACAGTTCACGCTCCCCCGATTATGCCGCGGCATTAAATCAATTAGTGGGGAAGCGACCGGTGGCGATGCAGGGGTACTTGGGACCCCCAGGACATTTGGTCCCACACCGGCGCAAGCGGTTCTGTGTGCTGAAGTTGCCAAAATCGCGTGCGAACGTAACGACACCGGCTGGGCGGCCTACGGCGACTTCGGCATAGGGCAGTGGCCCTACCCATGAGGTAGCAAGCCCGGTCCCCTTGGTCACGATCTATATAAAGACACGGCCTTGCCTGCCTCTCAGCCGTCTTGGGGTTTCTGCTGCAATGGCCTCTACCCATCGTTCTGCTTGGACAGGACATTCAGCTTGGTCGGGACCACCTGCATTTGGGGGGGGGCTCACCCCGGTCCGATGGCTCCACCTCCTTCCGGTTATCAGAAGAAACCAGTTTTGGCTATGGGATTCTTCATTTCGACACTGGACTCCAAAATTGGAACTCAGTTTATCAGCTTTAAAATTCCATGGGAGGTATTTACTCCTCGATTGAGCCATCGCCGGAATGGGCCTCCCTCTAGTGTTTTGTCGTCCATTATTGCAGGTCGTTCCGACGCTAGGGCAGAGAGCGACATGCTATCCTTACACCCCAAGGCGTCTGAGGCTTTCGATGACGACCCGTCTGCGCACAATACGTCAGACTGTGGGTCTTTTCGGTCGTCACAGTCTGGCATCGGTAAGGCAGAAGCTGCGGATCGTGATTTCCTATCCACGGATTATCTCATCTATAGGCTTCTTCCTACTGAACTATGAACTCTCAAGCCCTCCTGGCGCGCCCTGCGCAATCGTACCACCGTCTTCAAAATGCATCGAGAACTCGATCTATCTTACCTGTGATATACAGTTCATAGGTAAGTGACACGACCCGCAACTGACACACTGGTCAATAGACTTCACACATGAATGAAGCACATTTACATGGAAAGCATTTCTCTTGTCACGTGCCACAACGACCCTGCCAATGGCCTGGCCGACAGAGTACATCTCATGGCTCTTCATACTACTATTACCAATATCAATTTGATTATCTGGCACATGGTAATAAAATTAACAGGGCACTGCACGCCTATAGACAATAGACAATAACGCGGGCAAAGACGTTTGCACTGTCCATCTCAGCTTTCTAGGAAGCTCATTGACTAGCGTTATAGACCTTTCTTTGCAGGCAGGGGACCACCCAGTCCGAGTGGATCCCAACCCCATGGCACCCGATCATACGGGCCTGAAACCATGCTGCCAACTCTGCGCGCTTCGGTATATGCCGGAATTGTCCTATCAACATTCGACAATAAAAACAGGCAAAGACGTTTGCGCTGTCCAGCTCAGCTTTCGAGGAAGCTCTTTGACTAGCCATCAAACCTTTCCTTGCAGGCAGGGACCAACCCATATGAGGGGATCCCAACCACATGGCACCAGCCGCCCAATCATAAGGGCCTGAGATCATGCTGACAACTCTGCTCACTTCGGTCTATGCTGGATTTGTCCTATTTTCCTTAAACATGCCTTCAACAGGACCACTTAGGTCGGGGGAGCTCCTCTCCATCATGGCTCTTAAAATTCAATAAGTAACAACATTATAAAGGGATGTGTGTCCTTTACTAGGAGGATAAAAATTTTCATTTGTTTCCTTAATCAGCGAGCCTTTTTGGAGGGGGTCTTCCCCTAGTTTGCTGCATGCCTCACACTAACATATCACACACCTAGGTCGTTCTGCTGCATGTTTGGGGGGGAAAGTGACATGATGTTCTGGGCAGAGGCTCAGAACTGAATATTCCGCATGGTGACAATTTACCCGTGGTTATCATCTGATTACATTGTACATCATTTGAACTGATTTCAGTTGTCAAAGAGCCAAAGGGCCTTCTGCAATGATCTCATTGTGACTTATAGATCACCTTGATATATAATTTTTATATCATTTTTATATATTTATATCAGTCCTTCCCAGGAGACGGGAGTGATTGCTCTCGAACCCGTATGCACTCGTAATTTTCAATTTACGTGTGCTAAAATTCGCACCCGTCCTTCTTCACAAAATACTAATGGAGACTGTAATTGTTGGTTCAATATTGAACTATTTTAAGGTTTATTTAGATGCTTTACCATCTCAGTGCAACTATGGCATATTAAAGTGTAACTAGACATAGGTCTATTCCACAATGACTTTTGGTTTGAGCAAAAACCAAACTTACATGTACAATTATGGTATCGTATGGGTGCCATATTACTCCCGTCTTCTGCATTACGGGAGCAAATAAATGCTCTCGGTGTGTTTTCCTCATGGGAAGGACTGTTTATATACTCGTAAGATTTGTATCACAGGATTTCTGTCGGATATCCTGTGATGCATAGGTACCTCAGAGAGGGCTCCCTCTGTTCAGATGGCTTGACTCCATTATCGTTGTACAACCTGTTTGGCCTAATGGGTTCTCAACTCAATCCCTGTGCCACAAATTTGGCATCAGGTTCTCTGGCTTTTTCTTTGGCGAATAGCAGTTAGTTAACTTAGGTTGTCTCGCCATCGATGGAGTGGGCCTCCGTCTGCAGGTCGTTCTGTCGCTAAGGCGGAGAGTGAGTTAGTCTCCTTCCTTCATGATCCTGCATCATGGGACCTTGACGGGTGGGACCTTAGAACAGACAGCTGAAGAAGACGACACAGAGAGGAACGAAGAGTTTCTTCTAACGTTATACTTGCTCGGTTCGCTCGCAACTATGCATTGGATGGCACCTCATGGGATGTTTGTTTCAAAACAAGGGGGGCGGTACACATTTGAGCAATATAGCACTCTAACTATATGAGTTATTTCACGTAAATAATCCTAACAGATTCATTAAAGTGTTCATATATGATACAATCTGTTTTAGAAGAGTACCTTTACTCAAAATTTGGCTATTAACTTTATTGCTCGTGCCTCCTCCTGGGCTTGCATTCTAATCCATATAGTTCAGTGTGAGGGCTTCCTTTGGCGGAAATATGATATTTTTAAAAATATAATATATATTTCCTTAAAGAAAGCCTGAACACTGAACTATCATAGGGCCCTCCCATGGCGGTGCCATTCCCAACCCCGCGACTCGCCAATCTTCTGATTGAGTTGAAAATAAACTGGCTAATTCAATCTGTACAGTGAATTATATTGGGACTGCGCATGCGTGACTGATGCCGAGGCAAGCCACTGACCATTAGTTACCGTAGGCGACCAAAAAGTTAACCCTTTTCTGCTATGGTTTACAAACGCAGGACATCTATCAATATAGTTCAGTGTTCAGGCTTTCTTTAAGGAAATATATATTATATTTTTAAAAATATCATTTTGGGGTCGTTCAGTCAAAAAACATGGCCGCCAGCAGCCATCTTGGATTTTACTCTTTGCATGACTAAATCCTTTGACACGGGCTACATGTCGTAGCTTTGGTCGGAACTTCATGAAATTTGTCATGGATGTTAACAATGACATGTAGATGGGAACGAGTCTTTTTGGGGTCGTTCGGCCGAAAAACATGGCTGGCAGCAGCCATCTTGGATTTCAAATTTCAATCCATTGGCGCGGGCTACAGGTCGTACTGTTCGTCTGATCATCATGAAATATGTCATAGATGTTAATATTGACATGTAGATGGGAACGAGTGATTTTGGGGTCATTCGGCCAAAATACATGGCCGCCAGCAGCCATCTTGGATTTTACTCTTTGCATGACTATATCCTTTGGCACGGGCTACAAGTCGTAGCCTTGGTCAGATCTTCATGAAATTTGTCATGGATGCTAACAATGACACGTAGATGGGAACGAGTCCTTTTGGGGTCAATTGGCCAAAAAACATGGCCGCCAGCAGCCATCTTAGATTTTACTCTTTGCATGACTAAATCCTTTGGCACAGGTTAGACATTTAAATTAGCACCTTTCCTATTCCTCCATTTACTGTCAACCATTCCCCTACCTAAGTTGAGCTACAGTGTCATTGACACTTTCATTCAAATTTATTGATTATAATAATGCGATACATTGATGGAAAGAGCTCTAAGAGCTCTTTCCATCAATGTATCACATTATTATAATCAATAAATTTGAAAAATTATCAATGAAATATGGGTTGATACAAAAATCGGACTTGGCACTGAAAGGGTTAAGAAAATATTATTTTCTCAACATTCAACATAATTTTCGTTAGATTTGTTCTTGTTTATCAACTGTGTTTCCTTCAAACCTGCCACCTCTGACAGCCATTTCTGTCAGTGGCCTGTCATTTAATCATATATTATTAATAATTTCTTCAGGTGTTTCTCTGAAAAGTCTGAATGCATTCAACATAGATCTTATAGGTACAAAAGTCCATATCACCTGGAAAGATCCTAACCAAAGGAAAAAGGTACAGGTTTATACTATATGTCATGGAAGTACAAAGCTGTGGTTCGTGAAGCCAGTTATTATCCCCCGCAAATGTAGTTCTGACAAGTTAATGAATCACACCTGTTCCAACAAATATCATACTTGAGTCATCCTTTTTAGCCCAAGCAGACAAAGTCAATTTTGAGCTATTGCCTTGAGTTGGTGTACTTGCATCCGTCAACAATTTCCTACAGCACTCCTACAGGCCACACCCCTCATCCGGTCATCATATGGATCTTCGGTGTGAATTCTATATTGGAGCTTATCATATTTTTCCACAATTCGTTAAAAAACATTGCAGCCATCTTGGATTTTACTCTTTGCATGACTAAAGCCCTCGGAATGGCTAAAATATTTGGCTATCTACAACCAACATTTTTTATCTGATTGATCCCAAACTTCATATGGCACTTATATGGTGTTGACCTCTAGTATTACTTAAACTTTTCAACTTTTCACATTCCTTATCACTTATCCATTTATGTTGCAACGCTAATTATGCGCAAACACGTGCATTAAACATGTCTGTTTGGTTATTATTTTAAGAGATAATACCTCAAAATTATATTTTTATATTTGTTAAATAATACACCTCATAAAAATATGAAATATGAGATTCACAAACAAAATCAGCCACTTCCAATCGTAAGAAATTGGTTTTCTGATTCTGGTTGTATCGACTTCAAAATTACCAACGAACCTTTTTACCTATAAAAATCAGCTCTCAGACAAACAATTTGATATCAGATTTTGAATCTGCGGAGAAGTGCCTATTCACAGGGCCCTGTTTGAATTCTTTTGCAGAATTATACAGTATTCTATTCAACTAACAGTAGAGAGATGGAGATGTCTACCGTGGATAAATATGCTAGCAAGATGGTTGTGCTTGACAAAACAGAAGCGGTTATCGCGAATCTGGAGGCGTGCGCTACCTATATGTTCCGTGTAGCTGTCACAGCATATGAGTCATGCACTATGTCACGGATTGTCAGCAAGCACACTGCAGTAGGTAGGTGAAACTGTAGGTGAAATCCACGGAGGTGAATATACAAAATCTGGAGGCATGTATTATCTGTTGTTCCGTGTAGCCATCACAGTGAATGAGTCGTGGATTATGTCACGGATTGTCAGTATACACAAATCAGTATATATTTCGCCAATTTTCATCAAAGTTATGGCCCTTTGTTGGAATTACCACTGGCGTATTTTGCCAAGGCCTAGCGATGCTCTTGTTTTTAGTGAAGTTAAAACACTCTGACCAGTCTTTCTTTACCAATAAATATGAAAAAGTTGTAATATGGCCCAGCCGCTTTTGAAAAGTGGTAAACCATAGAAATGAAATAACTATCCATTGTATTGGGTTTGAATCATTGATATGGACAGATGCGAGTGACTTTTGTCTTCTTTTTTTACAGATGAAACAGCACAGCCAAAGAACGTGTCATTTTCAATAATAAACTCGACCGACATCAAAATTTTCTGGTATCCATCATGTGAAGAGAGGATAATACCGATGGTGAGAAACTACTCTAAGATTTATTAGCTCAGTTTTTTTAGATACTTTTTATTCGGGTTTAACTCTTTCATGATGGGAGCTGTGCTGGTGCAGCATTAAAGACCCTGTGTCAGTACATTCTCTTATATAAGCGAGTCTCCCGTAGGGAGCCTCACCTATATAAGAGAATGCACTGGCTTACAAGGTCAAGGTAAATATTGTTAGGCAAATGCAATCTTTTATAAATGCGAAGTGCCCTATGGGAGACTCGCATATATAATAGAATGCATTGGCGTTTCGCAAAATTTCAGGAAGCTCCAGTCATGAAAGGGTTAAACATATAGAAACATACAGATGAAATATAAAATCTCAATATGGTTTGTAGCATAAATAAAGTTAGATGGATGGTGCTCAATAACCGCACCACTCCACTGTAAAATTCTGCTGTGATTAAGGATTCGATTATTTATGGCATTACTGTATGTGGTTATATTCAAACATCCTCTTGAAAGCATATTGTTCTCTCTATCACATTTATTTCATACTTCCTCTTCAGGGTTATTTGATAAGATTAATGGAGCCACATGGAGTGAAGAGAGAAATTCAATTGAGAAAACTTGGAATACAGCATTCCTTCGTGCAACCATTAAAATTACATACAGGAAGAACATACATTGTTGATATAAAGACCTTGCAACCTGGGGCAAGATTCTCCAAACCACTCAACATAACAATGCGTAAGTAACAGTTTATTAACTCTCTGGGTGCCAGCAAAGAGGAGATATCTTGTCTCCCGACGCCATGACATTCACTGCAATATCTCGTCGCCAGTGATAAGATATGAATGTTTCCGATGTTCATAAATCAATAACAAGTCAACACTTCAGTTATTGGTTGATGAACATCAGAAATGCCTACATCACTTCAAGCCGATCGTGTGCACGCGCTCGCTGCATGTTGTTATTGGGAGACTGTTGGAAAACTCAAAATCCAATGACCTCCATTTCTTAACCCTTTCAGTGCCAGGTCCGATTTTTGTATCAACCCATATACCCTGTGCCAATGCATTCTCTTATATATGCGAGTCGACCATAGGTCGCCTCGCATATATAAGAGAATGCATTGGCCTAACAATTTTTCATCATTTGTTATTATTTTTTACAATTTTATAATTTTTTCTTATATTCTTTAATTAACTCTTTCAGTACCTGACTTATTTTGTAGGTTTAGTGCCAGGGAATCTTATTTTTTTCATGGGCATCAAAATTATTACTGTGAATACTTGGTGATAGTTTTGAGTTATAACATGCCCCTAAGGTATTAACCAGTTTGTTTTTAAATTCGCTATAGCATGCTTAAGCAAAATTCAACCCAAAAAAAAACAAAACATTTTTTTATTTTTTTAGGGCCGATTTTATAGACCGTTAAATAGGGCTGATGAGATCGGCCCCAGGCACTGAAAGGGTTAAATTAGCATCCTTCCAATAAACATGACTCCTGTTTTTGAATTATCTGTCATCTGCTTATATTACCTGTACACTCCTCCAATAACCCATGTCTCAGATACTCAGGAAAACTGCCAAACAGAACAAAAATAAAAACAAACGATATGATTAGATTTGTCTTGTTTTTGTTTTAGCAAAATGGAATCCACCGATGAACTTGTTTGTACACTCAGATGTTAATAAAACTGCACTTCTGATGTGGGATCCACCAGATATTAACGTCGCAAAGGAGCCTATCAAGGTATTTATTACACACCTATTCACATTTTTCCTGCCTTGTCGTATTTTAATTTTGATTCCGCTCATATGTGTGGAGTCGTCGACATCACACATCATAATCAACATTAACTCGACTGCTGTTTCATGCGCGTATGCACAGTGGTCAATTGAAAACTCGCCAAGTTTATCAAACAATAGTTTAATGTGGTTCAAACCTGAAAGAACAAAACAAAGTGCCATAAATGTTGGATAATTCCAAGTTGAAACAATATAGCCACACGCGTGTGAGCCTATGGGTATAGAGGAGCCATATGAGTGATACATATGAAATCCGACCATTTGCATGCGAAAAATATATAAATGCAATAATACAATAATACTACAATAAGAACCCATGCATTTTTACAGACAATTGTCAGGTGAGAAAACACATAATAGACATAAGACAACAAAGATTAATATGAATCGTACATTGCACGTAGTGGAGCAACCACACATGCTGTGCCTCAAATATTTTCCTTTTATCGGCGACATAACGCTAACAATAATGTATGTAACAACAGGCAGTGGTCCTGATGGAGATGGCATGACAAAACTTGTCGTGGATTGTGCAATCCTGTCTGGATTCTGGCCCACAAATCCAAAGTGACGTAAATGACATCACAACCCTTGGGATGACGTCTTCACTGGTTTTCATTAAGCTAACCAACGAAATTGGTCCAAATAAAACTAATAATCCGAAATCACATGGGAATTCTTCGTAACTTGTGCTGTAGCTAATTTAATTATCCCGCGCCATCTAGCCATCTGTCCGTCTGTCCGTCCGTCCCGAATTTGTAAGAGTCATAACTAGAACAAATGTCAACGGATTTCAAAGATTTTTGATATATGAGTTCACCTGACCATTACCTAGAATGAGTTCGCAAGCCAGGTCCGGCCGGATATTTTTACCAGAGTTATTGGACTTTGTTTATTATTTTTGTCGAATTTACCAAATAGCAAATAGATGATGTCACAGGGCTCATTTCCACAAATCTCAATGGATTTCAAAGATATTTGGTATATGAGTTCACTTGACCAGTATCTAGAACGAGTTCGCAAACCAGGTCCGGCCGGATATTTTTACCAGAGTTATTGGACTTTGTTTATTTTGTGTGTGCAAATGGACGACGTCACAGGGCTCATTTCCACAAATGTCAACGGATTTCAAAGATATTTGGTATATGAGTTCACTTGACCAGTATCTAGAATGAGTTCGCAAACCAGGTCCGGCTGTATATTTTCAGCAGAGTTATTGGACTTTGTTTATTATTTTTGGTGCAAATGGACGACATCACAGGGCTAATTTCCACAAATGTCTACTGATTTACAAAAAATTTGGTATATTAGTTACCATGACCATTACCTAAAATGAGTTCGCAAGCCAGGCTTTTGGACAAAATCCCACCTCTTTTATTCGCACATACTGAGAACGCAAACATTATTGAGAATGCACTTCCCCAACTGCACAATTTGGCGGGGGATACCGTCGTCTGCGACTGCTTGTTTTCATGAATTTAAGTCATATTGGATTCTTAAGTTCATAAAGGCATATGTCAGAACCAGGGACTGTGATGTGTTAGAGGGTGAATCACCCCCCTCTCCCACCTAACTATTGTAAACAAAAAGTTTCAAGTTTCATAGTTTCAAGTTTCATACGTTAATCCTTCCATGACTGGCTCTTCCTGAAATTTGGCGAAAACCCTGTGCCAATAACTCCCATAGGGAGCCTCACATATATAAGCACATGATCTTTAATGCTGCACCAGCACAGCTCCCTGTCATGAACCTCATGAAAGGGTTAGGTTAAACAACTGTTGGAAATTTCAGACCCATATTAGGATGAGATTGTTATGTTCTGTATAATTTTTTCCACATTCTGTCAAAATTTTAACAATAAATGGCCACCAGTTGGAAAAATTTCAAATTACTTGCTTAACCCTTTACCCAACAGAACGGCCCTGTGCCAATGCATTCTCTTATATATGCGAGTCGACCATAGGTCGCCTCGCATATATAAGAGAATGCATTGGCTTAACACATTAAAAATTATAAAATTGTTAAAGAATGTAAGAAAAAATGGTAAAAAGTGTTAATGCCAATGCATTCTCTTATATATGCGAGGCGACCTATGGTCGACTCGCATATATAAGAGAATGCATTGGCACAGGGCATAACTGTAACTATCACAATGTGGTCAAGGAGCCGGTTCCAATGATATCCATATTTGTTCTATTGAGACAGACCGAAGATATTTTAGGCTGTTGAAGCTTTATTTGGGCGTTTTTGGCCGGTTTGTTGGGTAAAGGGTTAATATAGATATAAAAGTAATACATACTAATATACTTTAGTGACTGGTCTATCAAAGATAATGATTTCTTTCTTAAATGTCGCAAATTCTGAACCAAATATTAGCCCTTTTTATACTAAAGCTTCATTGATGAGTAGTTATCCCAAAGGAAATGTTCAGATAATAAATTCAACAAACGACCTGTTTGTTGAACTTATTATCTAAACATTTCCCTCAATAAATAGGACTCCTTCTGCACTTTTGTTTACCTGTTGTCCACCTTAACCCTTTCTATACTAAATGGATTCTCCCAGTCAGTTAAAAGGTGTACATTGGAATGATCCATCATTTGGAGGGATGTTAAGGTGATACAATCAGATGACAAATAAAAAAAAGTGCAGAAGGAGCTCTATTTATTGAGGGAAATGTTTAGATTATAAGTTCAACAAACAACCTATGATTTCTTTCTTAAATGTCGCAAATTCTAAACCCATAAATATGGTCGTTTGTTGAACATTTCCTACTTGATAACTACTCACCAATGATGCTATAGTATAGAAAGTATAGAAAGGGTTAACATCCCTCCAAGTGAGTAATAGATCATTCCAATGTACACTTTTTAATTGACTGGGAGAATCCATTTAGAATAAAAAGGGTTAAATTGAAGGGAAGTATTCAAGAAATATGCGTGCCTGATATTTGCAGAATGAGGTCCCCAGAGGGTGAATTTTGTGACGCTATCCCGCATAGCGGGCTAGCATCACTAAATTCACCCTCTGGGGACCTCATTCTGCTAAGACCCTCAACTGCTATGGCAGACCTAGGATCAGATTGAAGTTCCCCAGTTGAATTTGGTGATGTTCACCCATTAGGCACCTCAATTATGAATTTTATCTTCTACAAATTAGGGGATATAGAAACTTCCTAGAAGGGAAATGTAACTAAAAACAATGTTAATTTGATACTATAGATACTTCCCAGAAGATGAGGCCTAAGCAGATTGAGATCTCCAGAGGGTTAATTTTGGTGTTGCTAGCCCGCTGTCCGGGATAGCATCACTAAATTCACCCTGTGGGGACCTCATTCTGCATATGACAGACACGCTATTTGCAGGCTTGGAAATATGACTTTTCTATTTATTTTTCATATCCTATTGACACTCTGGCTATGTTTTTGTTGGGGATATGTGAAAATTCTCCTTTTCCGGAGTAAGGTATGACTTAAATTTTTTTTAAATCACATATGCATGCTGTTACCTTTCTTTCAGACATACCAGATATACTACAGAACTGAACATTCACAAAAATTCACATTCCTGGCAAACACTAGCAGCACTTCCTACAACATCACGCCTGATAGCCTAGATGGAGGATTTATATATTTCCAAGTTCGTTACACCACTATGGATGATGATGTGAGTGCTTTCAGTGCAGAAAGTGGACGGATATTTGTCGAGGGTAAGTTGTGATTTGTTTAGGCTTCTACAAAAACAGGGTTGCCAGCTCAAATTATTTTCCTGTTTCAGTGTTCGTACAGTAGTCTGGAATAATATCGCCTTCAGGTCTGGAAAAGTTATGGAAAAAGATGCCTTTTTAGCTCAACTTGACAAAGTCAAGTTTGATATTGCTATGGGCTGGTATCCGTCATCCGTGTGTGTGTATTCGTCCATCAACATTTTGCATTATGGCTTGGATGTTGACATTGATATGTAGATGGGAACAAGTCATTTTGGGGTCATTTGGCCAAAATACATGGCCGCCAAATGGCCATCTTGGTTTTCAGGATTAAACAATGTAAATCCATTAGCTCTTGCTACAGTCCATATCATTGGTCTAATGATTATGAAATTTTTCATGGCTGTTGATGTTGATATGATAACGAGTAATTTTGCTGTCATTCAGCAAAAAATCATGGCAGCCATCTTGTATGTTTTACTCTTTGCATGACTAATTCCTTCGGCACACCCTACAGGTCACATCTATCATCTGATTGTCACCAAATTTCATACGGATCTTCGGGGTGACCTTTAGATGTGAGCCAGGGACCAGCCGAGAGGGCGACGTGGGTGACTTCTTCGCCCTAGCGCCGTCCGCTTCGCCTTATTTTTGCAGTCGGCCGAAGTTCAAGTCGCCCTGAAAATTCCAAAGTTGACAGACGAAAATCGGCAAAATTCCCCAAATAATTTAGGATAATTTACAACTGTCAACAGTGATTGCACACAATACTCCACTATCAGGGTGTTGTAAAACAATTAACACCTGTATTGCTCCAATCTGGAAGCATGTTGACAACGGAGTCTGATTACTGGCAGCTGTGAAAACATCGTCGGGCCTCAAGTGTTAATCTGGTTGTTGTGATTTTTAGATTACCGTGATTACCACACCTTACAATGAAGATTACAACTCACAGCTCTCACAATGTGTCAGTTCATCACTCCCTCTATGGAGTTTGGTTAAAGAAATTTTAAAACAAATTCATTTGTGAAGCATATTAAATTTTCAAACGGGATTGCTAATAGAGCGCAGTGAAAGTGTTCATGATTTCGTTTTGTTTCGGTTTGATAAATATTGTTGGCATTTTTAAAAACCCGAAAAATATGAAATAAAATCTTGTCATTCTCCCACAATTACGATATAAAATGCTGCTATCCTCTCACAATTATGTTTGGGTATTATTAATAGTTATTAGGGTCATGAAGTGAACATAAAGACTCCATATTTCAACCATTGTTTCATAAGTTTAATTGACATATTACATCTCTCCTATTTTCGTTCTATAGCGACTCCTGTCGTAGTACTGTTCAATTTAAGTTTTGTAGACTCACTTCGCCCTATAGAACGGCCACTTCGCCTTATTTTGATAGTAGGGCGAAGTCATTTCGCCCTGAAAATATGGTCTAGGCTGGTCCCTGATGTGAGCCACCCTTTTTTCCCCGAAATTCGTTAAAAAACATCACCGCCAGCAGCCATCTTGGATTTCAAATCTTAAGTGGAGATTGGAGTTACCTTCTAGGTAGATCAATGAGTGAATTTTAATAATGTGTTTAATATCTATTTGTATAACATCTGATTTCAGTTCCAAGCCAGCCATCATCAGGTTTGTCAATATCATCAAAAAATCTACCTGCTATCATCATCTTGTATGTTTTACTCTTTGCATGACTAATTCCTTCGGCACGCCCTACAGGTCACATCTATCATCGGATTGTCACCAAATTTCATACGGATCTTCAGGGTGACCTTTAGATGTGAGCCACCCTTTTCCCCCCGAAATTCGTTAAAAAACATCACCGCCAGCAGCCATCTTGGATTTCAAATTTGATTCCATTGGCACATCATACAGCCCGAATTTATTGGAGAATTATTTTGAAAATTTACAGGCATGTTTAGGATCACCTTTAATTGGGAGCTATCGAATTTGATCTATTTTCAATGAAAAACATGGCTGCCGGGAGTCATCTTGAATTTTACTCTTTGCATGACTAAATCCTATGGCACACCCTACAGACAACATCACTCATCCGATCATCACCAAACTTCATATGGATCTTCAGGGTGACCACAAGATGGGATTCATCAATTTTTTCCGCATTTTATTGAAAAACATGGCCACCAGCAACCATCTTGTATTTTACACTTTGCATGACTATATCCTGTGGCACACCCAACTGGTCACATCATTCATCTCTGATCATAACCAAACTTTATTTGGATCTTCCGGGTGACCACCAGATGTGAGCCTTCCGTTTTAACTGAAATTCATTAAAAAACATGGCTGCCAGCAACCATCTTGGATTTCAAATTTGGATCTATCGGCACACCATGCAGCCCGCTATCGAATTTGAACGATTTTTGATGAAAAACATGGCTACCGGCAGCCATCTTGGATTTTACACTTTGCATGACCAAATCCTTCAGCACACCCTACAGACGACATCCCAGGAACCTCATCTGATCGTCACGAGACTTCATATGGATCTTCAGGGTGACCACTAGATTGAAGGATTGAAATATTTCCGTTCAGCCCGCAATTATTGCAGAATTGTTTTGGAAATTAACAGCCATGTTTAGGATCACCTCTATATGGGAGCTAGCGAATTTGATGAAAAACATGGCCACCGGCAGCCATCTTAGTATTACTTACACATTTCAACTATCCGAATGTTAGGTGTGTACTGGAAAATTGTGAACATCCATTTTGCAAGAACTGATATAAACCTTTGGGCTGAGATGAGATTTAACCCTTTACCCAACAGAACGGCCCTGTGCCAATGCATTCTCTTATATATGCGAGTCGACCATAGGTCGCCTCGCATATATAAGAGAATGCATTGGCTTAACACATATTAAAAATGATAAAATTGTCAAAGAATGTAGAAAAATATTATAAAAATTGTTAAAAAATGTAAGGAAAAATTATAAAATTGTTAAGGCAATGCATTCTCTTATATATGCGAGGCGACCTATGGTCCACTCGCATATATAAGAGAATGCATTGGCACAGGGCATAACTGTAATCATCACAATGTGGTCAATGAACCGGTTCCAATGATATCCATATTTGTATGGTGTTATTGAGACAGACGGAAGATGGTGAAGCTTTATTTGGGCTTTTTTTTGCCGTTTTGTTGGGTAAAGGGTTAGCTTCACTTTTAAGTCATATGTCCATAGCCAGATTCCCAGCTTACGAGCTATCTCTAACACTGTGGCCTATTGAATGTTGATAGCTCCCATGTTGAGTGGACTGACCTGCATACCAAGATTTGTATTCATTGAGCTAGTTCCTGTACATAACAGTTTTTTTTAATGGCTTCTCATAATTTTCTAGCACACGCCTAACATTCTGTTAAAATTCTCGAAGCAGTGTTGAACTCAATTAAGTTTTCATTCAAGCCTTTTGCTATATGAGATCATGATCATTTTATGGTAGTTATTCATTTCCACTCAATTTGTATACTTGCTGAGAAAGCTCCTCCCAAAATTTCCCTTCTAAAACTATCTTTTTGACATTTTTATTGTTATAGATGTCGTACTTCAGATAGCATAGATTCCTTTATGTGGTGTACAAACTTAACAATTAAGTTGTTTTCTGTGTAGGTCAATCTAAACTTTCCACCTCCTGACATAGCTCAGGCTTGGAAATCTTAAGTGGAGATTGGAGTTACCTTCTAGGTAGATCAATGAGTGAATTTTAATAATGTGTTTAATATCTATTTGTATAACATCTGATTTCAGTTCCAAGCCAGCCATCAGGTTTGTCAATATCATCAAAAAATCTACCTGCTATCATCATTCCTACAGCCGCTGTTGTTTTCGTTCTTCTGCTGATAATTGGGGTGCTGGTCTATCGGCACCGCAGGCTGCAACGGAGTTTCCTAGCTTATGCTAACAGTCGGTATGACAGACAGTTAGAAACCACACAATTCACATCGCCAAACGATTTGGGTGAGTTAGTTATAATACAAAGGGGCATATCCAGTAGGCAATACATACACAAGCCTTGAAATAGGGTGTCTGTCATTTGCAGAATGAGGTCCCCAGAGGGTGAATTTAGTGATGCTACCCCGCATAGTGGGCTAGCATCACCAAATTCACCCTCTGGGGACCTCATTCTGCTTACACCTCAGCAGAATGAGGTTCCCAGAGTGTGAATTTGGTGATGCTAGCCTGCTATGCGGGGTAGCATCACTAAATTCACCCTCTGGGGACCTCATTCTGCAAATGACAGACACCCTATTTCAAGGCTTGTACATACACAGAACAACACAAGTCTATTAATAGGTTTTGTTGATATGACATGAGTGACAGCGCGGTGGGATATAATGAGAGGTGCCGCCCCGAGTTCTATCTTACCATGATGGCACAAGTGCCTTATCGACAAACCCATTAACACACGTGTCGTTCTGTGTTTATTACACGTCACCCATCGTAGAATTGATTAATTGAAAAATAAAGACTTACAAGGGCTAGCATCACCAAATTCACCCTCTGGGGACCTCATTCTGCATACACCTCAGCAGAATGAGGTTCCCAAAGGGTGAATTTGGTGATGCTTGCCCGCTATGCGTGGTAGCATCACTAAATTCACCCTCTGGGAACCTCATTCTGCAAATGACAGACACGCTATTTCAAGGCTTGGACATTAGCAGACAGACAATATTAGTAATTAATATATTCTTGTTCTTGCCGTGCCGTGTCTACAAATCCGTATATCACATGGGTGATATGCATTATGTTGATGTCACACAATATAAATGATGCTTGCCTCGAACATGAAGCCAGAACTATCAAATAAAATCATCATCACCATAGCAACAAGCTCTGTCTCAAGGCTGCAATAGTGTGTCTGTCATTTGCAGAATGAGGTCCCCAGAGGGTGAATTTAGTGACGCTATCTCACATAGCAGGCTAGCATCACCAAATTCACCCTCTGGGGACCTCATTCTGCTTAGGCTTCAACTAGTATGAGAGACCTATGATCAGATTGAAGTTCCCATGGCCAGTTGAAGTTGGTGATGTTCACCCATTAGTCACCTCGATTACCGTACTGACCCGCGTTTAGGCCCAGGGGGCCTTTGTTTTATTTGAGCTCAAAAATCCAAGTGGGCTTAAACTCGGATATGGCCCTTTGCAAAAATGCAAACCAAAAATCCTAAGAAATCGGGACAGTAAAACCAATGAAAGCCGATCTGACGCCGATTATTTGGGAATTTTTTCAATTAAATGTGAATATTAAAATATTATAATAACACTTTAAGTCTTGTAGTTTTATTGGACAACATTCCCATGTTAAAATGACACTATTATGTAAGTACATGTAGTCTTGACTGACAGCCGTCTTGTTCCCAAAGTGTATGCTTGGAGTCAGGAATGCCCTGGTTATTATGTAAGCGGCAATGTGGGTTATCTATAGTCTGACTATAGTTTATATCAATGTTCCGATTTAATCCGATTAGGACTGATTAGGAAAACAATATGCCCGGCGCTTTATTCGTCATCCATTGTCTACATACATGGCGACTAATTGCATGTTTAACAAAAGCCAGTGAGTGTAATTATTTAACAGCACTGACAAGGCAGTTGTATTTCTACTAAAACTGCATTCTGAACTCCTCGACCTGTGACCTCTGGGGGCAAACGGTGACGGAATCTGACGAGGTTTGCCGAATGCTAAAACGTATAAAAAACGTATACAATAGCACGTGTTTGAATATTTTGGTTTCGAGTGAATAAAGTTGACGCAGTTTGGAAGACATTTTTGTTAATTGACAAGTTCCCCCTTCTGCTCCATTATGATACCCACTGTGTGTTTACATAACCAAGAGGCCAGTTCTTTGTGTTTGGCCACATGTAGGAACACATAGGTCTACGTTGTCACTGAACACGAAAAATATGTTTTTACAGTACCGGTACTGTAGTTGGAACAGGTGCGCTTTGATTAAACTTAAAAGTATTGCACGCTGTTAGCAAGTGGGTTCTATTGTATTTTATGTCTGTTAAACGTTTGGTTTCCCCAGGGAAGTATAATTGAATAAAGAAATGTGAATTTAAGATTCACTTTATTTTATTTCATTTAATATTATCACTTACCTACGAATTATAACTTTCCATTTTTCGTGGCATTCTCGCCGTCACCGATCGTTTGTGAATATACTTCTTGGAATTATTTATTTGGGGAGTATCATTAACAAATACTTACTTACCACTGCTGAAATTGAACAAAATTTGGGGTGGGCTTAAACACGAATATACCCCTGTGCATGGAATTTGGCCAAAATATATGGGTGGGCTTAAACACGGGCATGGGCTTTGAACCGGGTCAGTACGGTATGCATTTTATCTTCTGCAAATTAGGAGATATAGAAACTGAAGAGAATGGAAAAAGTAACTAAAACATTAATGTTAATTTGACAGTATAGATACTTCCCAGAAGATGAGGCCTAAGCAGAATGAGGTCCCCCAGAGGGTGAATTTGGTGATGCTAGCCCACTATGCAGGATAGCGTCACTAAATTCACCCTCTGGAAATGACAGACACACTATTTGCAGGCTTGATCCTAAATAAGTTCATTCATATTATACCCTAATTCGGGTTGAAATTATCTGACGTATATAAAATGTCTCAGACAGTTATGAATATAAATGCCACCCATGAACCAGGATGAGTGATATGTATTTGTTTTTTTTCAGATGAAGATGAAGATTCTCCGATGATTCGAGGTTTCTCAGATGACGAGCCGTTGCTGACAGCATAGCGTGATAAAAATCACTTCATCTGAATGGAAAGACAGGATGAGTTTCCAAATCATTACAAGCGATCTGTGATCAGCTTCATACATCATACATGGATCAAATAGCATGTTACACAAAGGGCTCGTCATTAAAAATATATATTGACAAAAATAGTATGCCACTTTGAGGCAACTCCTAATGAATGGTGACTATTCAAATCGAGGACAGAAAATATAATTTTGATAACTACCTTTTGATATATTAAATCATTGGAGATGCAGGTTTGAGTGGCGAACTTTTTTTTTCTTTATATATATATTGTAATGACAATCCCCTGTGGTTTGTTTGTCATGAATGTGGAGACTGGCCACATCTTATGATTTTATTATGTGGGTCTCTTCTCTGTTGCTGATAAATCAATTCCTGGACATTTCCTCCATCAGCGCCTATAATATGTATTATGTAGTCTAGTGTTTCAAATAAACGTTCAATCACGTTTATTAATTTCATAAAAAATTTCCATCCTGCATGTTGCTTATTTTTTGGTATGCATGTTTATTATCCATTTCATGACATGAGCTGTGCTGCAGAAATAAAGATCCTGTGCCAGTGCATTCTCTTATATATGCAAGTCTCCCATAGGGAGCCTCGCATATATAAGAGAATGTGTTGAGTATGCTGGAGATGGAGGAAATGTCATCTTTCATAAAATCATTAAATATAAACATTTGTGTTATCACTATATTAAAGGCAAAATTTGCCTATTTTTATTATGCAGGTGGGTGGTTTTTTAATACTTTTTATGTTTTTTTTGCAGAAGCACAAAATTGATAAGATTAATTACCTGATGTGTTCTCAGATGAATTATGAACAAGATCTGTCCCATCTGGATTAATCATGGTGTATATATATAGCTGCATAGCTTGATAATATTGTATTGTTGTCATGATAACAACACATAAGTCATAAGCCTTGAACATCTGACCATTAGGTGTATCTGAGAATTAGGAGTTTATTGTCAGCAGTTGATCCAGGGTTTAATTTTGGGTTCGTCAGATAATAATTTAACCCTTTGAGTGCCAGGTCTGATTTTTGTATCAACCCATATACCCTGTGCCAATGCATTCTCTTATATATGCGAGTCGACCATAGGTCGCCTAACAATTTTTCATCATTTGTTATTATTTTTTACAATTTTTTTAATTTTAATAAATTTTTTTAAATCTTTAAAAAAAAATGTTTTTTATTTTTTTATTTTTTTTAGGGCCGATTTTACAGACCGTAAATTAGGGCCGATGAGATCGGCCCCTGGCACTGAAAGTGTTAAACAAGTTTGAAGCAGGAAATTCCCGTAATGTCGAAACCTTCAAAAACAAAATCCAAATGTTGCCTCATATGGTAATGAAAATTTCAAATCACAAATGAAAGGGGATGATAGTCTATGTGCATTGCGGTATTATTTATCAAAATCTCATTTGATGTTGTAAGATATTTAGTACTACCTATCCAGAACTATTGGTTGTCCAAACATAATGCGTCCAATCCTGATCTGACGGGTTACCATTTGATCTGGATCAACCACTGATTGTATATATGTTATAATAGACCTCAGCTTATGAGTCGACTTGCAATTGGGAGAAAAGTGTTCTTTGTTCCGCAAACTTCTCTTTATTTCTATAGCGGGTAGGCCCAGTTTGAAATTCTGAAACAGGTTATTATTAGTATCATGAACCACTGTGAACGTTTCTTGAAATAAATTTGCATATGGCCAATAATCTGATGATCGTTGTATGATAAACAGATCTTTTAATTTATTCACATGTTTTCTCTAATTTGAGTGTGGGTTGCCTTCCAAATGTTTTCAGCAATTTATAGTTGGTCGGCAATGGTATGGATATGGACTTTCAGTCTTGGCCTGTCTTTGTTATATAAACTGGGGGCTTTTTATACTAATAATATTTATGTCGTCAATTCTGGAGGTAGAAATCACTTCTCTCAAGTCTCTAGTAAGCTGAGGCCCAATCATTACACACAGCTGTTAATATTATTCAGGATTAATTTTCCCAGATAAATTATTTTCATAAATGAAAATTGATATATATATATATCTCATGTTATCATAATGGCTTAGTATTATATTTTTAAATCAGATGATGTTGAATTGAACGTTCCTTATGGCACTTTCGGTGGAATTTGTTAACTAAAATCTACCAAAGTTGCCACATATTATCATGTGATTTAATTTGGGGTCATTCTGTCAAAATTATTGTCTCATTTGTTATGTGCATATAAGGACACATGCTAAATCTAGCAAGAAAGAGTCCATGTAGTTTTACTTGAGCATCCACAGACCTTACAGGCTTAAACTTGAGACATAACATAATAATCATAATACCAATATGAGCCCAGGATTAACCCTTTACCCAACAGAACGGCCCTGTGCCAATGCATTCTCTTATATATGCGAGTCGACCATAGGTCGCCTCGCATATATAAGAGAATGCATTGGCTTAACACATTAAAAATTATACAATTGTTAAAGAATGTAAGAAAAAATGGTAAAAAGTGTTTTTTTAGGCCAATGCATTCTCTTATATATGCGAGGCGACCTATGGTCGACTCCCATATATAAGAGAATGCATTGGCACAGGGTATAACTGTAACCATCACAATGTGGTCAATGAGCCGGTTCCAATGATATCCATATTTGTATGGTTTTATTGAGACAGACCCAAGATAATTTAGGCTGTTGCAGCTTTATTTGGCCGTTTTTGGCCGGTTTGTTGGGTAAAGGGTTAAGGCCTGTTCAGACAGTGTTGTGAGAGATATGTCACCTGCGTTTTCTGTGTCCGACATTGTATTGGATCAAATTAAAATCAATGAGGATATCACATGGCGGCAGATGATAGAAGCATTGTAGGTGGGGCTTTGAAAGCTTCAGATACGAGAATCACGTAATTCTGTAATTCCGTGTCGACTTCAGTGCAGTTTCTTGGTAGTTTCCGTCCTTTAAAACTATGAAGATGATGGATGCTGAAAAGGCTTTTGGAGTGAAGATAATTACATTGTGGTTTATTGTGTGTCAAAGATTGATCCACATGATCCACACAGTAACCCTTTCTATACTAAATTCTCATTGACGATTAGTTATCCCTCAGGGAATGTTCAGATAATAAGTTCAACAAACGATCTAAACATCTCCCACCATTGTATGATTCCTTCTGCACTTTCTATTGTCTGTTCCCTACTCATATTTCCTTAACATTCATCCAGATAAATAATAGATGCTACAAATGTATACTTTTATTACTGACCGAGTGGGGAGAAGCCATTCAGTATAGAAAGGGTTAGCACTACAATAGAAACAAAACAGAAGATCTGAAGTATGACGTAAATCAGAAACAATAAACTTAATTTTAATAACGCCATTAACACCAACAAGGCAGAAATCGCAGTCACAGTCTCAATCACTCACAATTACAAGGAAAATTTGTATGTTGTGTCTAATAATAATCAGTATAACTATTGATTTATTTAATAAAAATATATATGATTATTAATTCATACACTATCACATACAGTAATGCCCTAAATAATAGACTCCTTAACCACAGCAGAATTATGGGTAATTTTTCAGGATTTAGTCGGAAATATGGCTTGTTGCCATTCATCGGAAAGCTCTCACTGAGAGTTTTCCGGTGAATGGCAACAAGCCATATATCTGACTAAATCTTGAAAAATTACCCATAATTCTGCTGTGGTTAAGGAGTCGATTATTTGGGGCATTACTGTAAATTGATTGTACTATAGTGTCTATAATTCTAGTGCCCTCTATATTTGGATTTATTCTGCTTGTGCTAATTATTTGCAGATGATTCCAGCTCTAAAAGACACTCAAAGATGTTATCCACAGTTAACGATAATTTATAACGATAATGTATCTCTTCCTTGCAAGTTTCATATAGATTCTAGGGATTAAAATAATAGATCTGATTCAAGGACATTTTGATAATCCCTGATTAATTAAACAGTGGATAATCCCTGATTAATTAAACAGTTGATAATCCTTGATTAATTAACCCTTTCATGACGGGAGATGTGCTGGTGCAACATTAAAGATCATGTGCCAGTGCATTTTCTAAGAGAATGCACTGGCTACAAGGTCGAGGTAAATATTGTTATGCCAATTTATTCTCTCATTATATGCAAAAATCGCATATATGAGGGAATGCATTGGCACAGGGTTTTCACAAAATTCCAGGAAGCTCCAGTCATGGAAGGGTTAAACAGTTGATGGCAAGCCTTGAAATAGTGTGTCTGTCATTTGCAGAATGAGGTCCCCAGAGGGTGAATTTAGTGATGCTACCCTGCATAGCGGGCTAGCATCACCAAATTCACCCTCTGGGAACCTCATTCTGCTGAGGTGTAAGCAGAATGAGGTCCCCAGAGGGTGAATTTGGTGATGCTAGCCCGCTATGCGGGGTAGCATCACTAAATTCACCCTCTGGGGACCTCATTCTGCAAATGACAGACACACTATTTCAAGGCTTGGTTGATGGTCCCTGATTAATGTACTCATCTTATAAACTTACTATTGTGTGACATGGCTTTATTAAGTAACTTGAACAGACAATTCCTTTCGAGAACACAATGTGAATCTCATGTTTACTCATGCTTTTTAGCGATGATCATAATTTTTTCATGTCTTATTTGTATCAATTAATTTATGTTGTTAATCATCTCATTATTTCACTTTTATCCATTCCATTCCATCACGTCACTAAAGTCTCATTTCAGTCAAACTTTCGTTTGCACCATGTCCCGATGTCATAATACATTTTAATCGAAATACTATAAGAAAAATACATTAGTTCTCAATGATAGAGGTTTCAGCTCGGCATATTGGTATGCTATATTAGTATGACTTAACCCTTTACCCAACAAACCGGCCAAAACCGGCCAAATAAAGCTTCAACAGCCTAAAATATCTTCGGTCTGTCTTAATAGAACCATACAAATATGGATATCATTGGAACCGGCTCCTTGACCACAGTGTGATAGTTACAGTTATACCCTGTGCCAATGCATTCTCTTATATATGCGAGTCGACCATAGGTCGCCTCGCATATATAAGAGAATGCATTGGCCTAAAAAAAATCTTTTTTTAACACTTTTTACCATTTTTTCTTACATTCTTTAACAATTTTATAATTTTTAATGTGCTAAGCCAATGCATTCTCTTATATATGCGAGGCGACCTATGGTCGACTCGCATATATAAGAGAATGCATTGGCACAGGGCCCTTCTGTTGGGTAAAGGGTTAATCAGTTTCCAGTCCAAAATAAACATGATTTCTCTGTCAAAGGGACTGAAGTTGGTTGATGCGCAAAAATCATAATAGTCTGTAAAACTGCTCATTTCTATAAAAAGTTCTTCACATGAATTCTGTATCTTTTTTAATTTAATTTCTCTATATCCTAAAATTGGCAGATGACACATTGCATAATCAAGGTTCCCAATTGGTGTACTTCACAATATTCACCATTTGGGAACTTCAATCTGAGTCTATGTCTCCTATAGCAGATGAGGCCATGCAGAATGAGGTCCCAAGAGGGTGAATCTGGTGATCCTAGCCCACTATGCGGGATTGAATCACTAAATTCACCCTCTGGGGACCTTATTCTGCAAATGACAGACACACTAAACTCAGGCTTGGTTGGTTTACGAACATCAGTAAAACAAATCTCTGAATGGAGAGGGGAAAAAAATATTTTAAAAACCCAGGAAGGTCTTGACATACAGTATTGCCGTAAATAATCGACTCCTTAACCACAGCAGCATTATGGGTAATTTTTCAGGATTTAGTCGGAAATATGGCTTGTTGCCATTCATCGGAAAGCTCTCAGAGGAATGACAACAAGCCATATTTCCGACTAAATCCTGAAAAGTTGCCCATAATTCTGCTGTGGTTAAGGAGTCGATTATTTAGGGCATTACTGTACCAATTGGCAATTATTTCACATGATTCTGCTAAATAGAAATCTCATATATTCACTGGAAATATTTTGTTTGCAAATAAAACACATTAATTAAAAAACATGGCTTCCCAATGTCGGTAAAAAAGTTGTTAGTAAACCAACTAATTAACCCTGTCTATACTAAATACTCATTGACGAGTAGTTCCTAGGAAATGTTCAGTTAATAAATTCAACAAACGACCATAGGTCATTGTTGAACATATTATCTGAACATTTCCCACCAGTGAACATGAATACCACTGCACTTGTATTATCTTTTCGTCGTTTGGTCGTCTGCTCATTGTTCCTGATCATCCCCCAAATCAATTATAGTCCATTCCAATATTTACTTTTATAACTGGGTGGAAGAATCCATTTAGTTTAGAAAGGGTTAAAATGGTGTTGCGTAATGACGGTTTTACAGACTTTTATATGTTTTTTACACACACATGTACCTAATGTGATCCCCTTTAAGGTGGCACTAGGTAATAAATTTTCCAATCTTGCTGAAATCTCAACTCCACGCAGTTTGATCTGATGCCACTGATTTGCATTTATATTGCATTTTGAAAGAAATGTCCCAAATCGCACAAACGGTATCTTTTCCGAGAAAATAAAACAATATTTGCAATAGTTGAGTGCTCTAGCCTTTCAACGAATCTACAGTGATGCCCTAAATAATCGACTCCTTAACCACAGCAGAATTATGGGTAACTTTTCAGGATTTAGTTGGAAATATGGCTTTAGTTGGAAATATGGCTTGTTGTCATTCATCGGAAAACTCTCGGTGAGCTTTCCGATGAATGGCAACAGGCCATATTTCCGACTAAATCCTGAAAAGTTACCCATAATTCTGCTGGGTTAAGGAGTCGATTATTTAGGGCATTACTGTATATGTTTGAAAATGTACCTTCGTTTCTGGAAGATTTAGTTCTTGAAAAACTTACTATCGATGTTTCACTTGCTATTAATAATAACTATTGGTTATTCATGTAGTGGGTCACTAGATATATCATGTAAACATAAGAAAAGCAGTTGCATCAGCTTAATTCTGCTTACCAAGGGGGTCACATTCTTGCTTGCTTTTTGACACATTATGGGGACCAAAATAAGTCAATAAATAAATTTACATGAAATTCTTGAAGTTATACACACAATACATATGCATTAGAATACATATGCACTGAAGTGATAAATATTAGTGTAGAAATAAACTCATTTATATACACAGATTTCCATTGTAACCATTCCAATTGTAAAAACACTTATATTATATTTAACCCTTTGAGTGCCAAAATAAGTCTGTTAAAGAATATAAGAATAAATTATTAAAATTGTAAAAAATTAAAAAAATTGTTAGGCCAATGCATTCTCTTATATATGCGAGGCGACCTATGGTCGACTCGCATATATAAGAGAATGAATTGGCACAGGGTATATGGGTTGATACAAAAATCTACCTGGCACTCAAAGGGTTAAGGGATGTGCTTATATTGTTTTCTCCTACCTTTTCATTGGTAATCATGTTTCAGTATTTCCTATAAGTGCTGGTAGACAGTTACACAGTGGGGAATCACGTGGTTTCGAGGTTGGTGAGTACCATGCTCTCAAAATGCCAGAGGTGAGCGCAAATGTACAAAAACATAATATACGAGGAACTGACACAAAACATAGCATTTTGACTGTTACGAGCATGTGCTAGTTTATTTATAAAACAAGTTGATAGATTATTTGTTCCGAAATACTCAGTAGTTTCCTTTAACCCTTTACCCAACAAAACGGCCCTGTGCCAATGCATTCTCTTATATATGCGAGTCGACCATAGGTCGCCTCGCATATATAAGAGAATGCATTGGCTTAACACATATTAAAAATGATAAAATTGTCCAAGAATGTAGAAAAATATTATAAAAATTGTTAAAAAATGTAAGAAAAAATTATAAAATTGTTAAAGAATGTAAGAAAAAAATGGTAAAAAGTTAATTTTTTTTAGGCCAATGCATTCTCTTATATATGCGAGGCGACCTATGGTCGACTCGCATATATAAGAGAATGCATTGGCACAGGGCATAACTGTAACTATCACAATGTGGTTAATGAGCCGGTTCCAATGATATCCATATTTGTATGGTTCTATTGAGACAGACCCAAGATAATTTAGGCTGTTGCAGCTTCATTTGGGCTATTTTTCTGGGCGTTTTGTTGGGTAAAGGGTTAACATTCTGACCAAATTTGTGTGATACTCATCAAGTTGAAACCATGTGATTCCCCACCATGAGTTATTATGCTATGACTTGTTATTGTATTTCAGGCATATTTTCAGTGCTACCTTTGACGCTTCATATATTATCTTACTTACAATACAAATTGGAATTTATTTTGTTCCCCGAGGCGATACCAATTTAATTAGTTAGTTTACAAACCTTCGACAACCTTTTTACCGAAATTGACCATGCTGTTCAGTATGTGTAACACTCACTTCTCACCAAACCATTCTATCTGTCATAATAGCATGGGAAATCAGAATAATTGAGATATTAATGTGGTAGAGCACAGGGGTGGGTCTTAAATGAACCATCAGTCGCTATATCACAAACATTTATGGGCTCTGAGTCTAAACATCTGGCAGGGTCTATGAAAACACTAAGCCTACCTTAAAAGTCTTCATCATGCATTTAATTGAATAATCAAGCAATACCGAACGGAACACATCCAACAAGCATCACAACATGGATGACATCACAACACATCTTTATAAACAGCTTGACAGCAACATCACATCGAGCATCAAACATCAGACATCAAATCGAGAAAAAGGACCCTGGTGAACAAATACATATGTTGTAGTTGCTGCAGAATAAATATCCAGTATGGATATTAATAAATATATGAAATGTGATTGTGTCAATAAACCAACTTCCCTATTGTCGATATAAACAACTATTTTGACACAATCCTAACTGTGACGAACAGTTAGAAATAAAACCTACATGCTAGTATAAAAGGGTGATTATGGACGCAGTGTGCGATTTCCAACTTCACTAAACTATTGGGCAAATATATTTATGCAAATGTGACAACACTAAAGTTTCAAAACCGAAGACAATATTATTAAAATACAAGCTATAATAACTGGTGAAAACATAACAAATATTACATACCATCCTTTGGAAAGCATAGGTCAGATGTCATAACGTAGTATTACTTCTTAAACTTATTAACATTCTTCGAGCATGAAGAAATTAGGATAACACTGAGAGTGTTATACGATATTGCGATGCGTACACCTTGGTGACGAAATACGGACTGAGAAAGCGCGGTAAATAAGCTTACCTGTGATTGGCTAAAACACCTTAGTTAGATCTAATACTGGGCGCTGAACTAGACAGAGGAAGACTTAAGCGGGTAAGAGATTGGGCGTAGATAGAGATAGTAAATAGCAAAATACAGATCAGCAATGAGACATAGGAAACGGGGAATGTACAGAACGGAATAGCGCGAAATGGAATGAACCAAGTACGCGCAATGAAATGATTACAATGCGGCTATAAAATGCATATTAGTGAGTTAGGTTTAATAACTTAGTTAGTATACATGTGTAGCATGTAATAAAGGCATATACTGATTTGGTATATAAAATAGCACGGTCACATTAACCCTTTCTATACTAAATACTCATTGATGGGTAGTTATCCCTTAGGAAATGTTCAGATAATAAGTTCAACAAATGACCAGATCATTTGTTAGCTCAACTTTACTTTGTAAAGTTTGAGCTATTGCCATGGCTTGGTATCCGTCGTCAACAATTTCCTTTAGCACGGGCTACAGTTTGTACCTTTGGTCCGATTATTATGAAATTTGTCATGGATGTTGACATTGACATGTAGATGGGAACGAGTCATTTTGGGGTCATTCGGAAAAAAAACATGGCTGCCAGTGGCCATCTTGGATTTCAAAATTTAATCCATTAGCACGGGCTACAGGCCGTACTGTTCGTCTTATTGTCATGAAATTTGTCATGGATGTTAATATTGACATGTAGATGGGAACGAGTAATTTTGGGGTCATTTGGCCAAAAAACATGTCCGCCGGCAGCCATCTTAGATTTTACTCTTTGCATGACTAAATCCTTTGACACGGGCTACAGGTCGTACCTTTGGTCAGATCATCATAAAATTTGTCATGGATGTTAACAATGACATGTAGATGGGAAACGAGTCATTTTGGGGTCATTCGCACAAAAAACATGGCTGCCAGCAGCCATCTTGGATTTTACTCTTTGTATGACTAAATTCTTTAGCACAGGCTACAGGTCGTACATTTGGTCAGATCATCATAAAATTTGTCATGGATGTTAACGATGACATGTAGATGGGAACGACTCATTTGGGGTCATTCGGCCGAAAACATGGCCACCAGCAGCCATCTTGGATTTTACTTTTCTCTTCATGTCTATAAACTAGTATTAGACATTCAACTTTCCACATTCCTAATCGCTCCATTGACTGTAATACATTAAATTATTCCCTTTCCAAGTTGAGCTACAGTGTCATTGACACTTTCATTTTTTTTTTCCTCTTCCATTTTCGTAAACTAACTAATAAAATTTCTGTGGCCTAAGCTTAATATACAGAAATTTCCTAAATAATTGACTCCTTAACCAAAGCAGAATTATGGGTAACTTTTCAAGATTTAGTCGGAAATATGGCTTGTTGCCATTCATCGGAAAGCTCTCACTGAGAGCTTTCTGATGAATGGCAACAAGCCATATTTCCGGAAATATAACTTGTTGCCATTCATCGGAAAGCTCTCACTGAGAGCTTTCTGATGAATGGCAACAAGCCATATTTCCGACTAAATCCTGAAAAGTTACCCATAATTATGCTGTGGTTAAGGAGTTGATTATTTAGGGCATTACTGTAGTTGATGAATGTTTGCTGGGTGTCGAGCAAGTCTGGATATAGAGTCTGACATTTGCAGAATGAGGTCCCTAGAGGGTTAATTTAGTGATGCTACCCTGCTATTCTGGGGACCTCATTCTGCTAAGGCCTTATCTTCTGGGAATATCTATAATCTCAAATTAACATTGTTTTTAGTTATTTTTCCCTTCTGTTCAGTTTCTATATCCCCTAATTACAGAAACTAATATGCATAATCATGGCGACTTACGGTAATGGGTGAACATCACAAAATTCTACTAGGTCACCCATGGCAGTTGAGGCCTTATCAAAATGATGTCCCCAGAGGGTGAATTTGGTGATGCTGTATCCAGACTTGGTGTCGAGTGTGGATCTGACACTTGCGGCTAGAGTTTTGAGTCAGACACTCCCGTAGGATTTGTGTTCACCTCAATGTTCTCACTTAAATTTCTTCATCCCAAATCAACTCCCATCGAGGATAGAAATCTTGATCATTTTACTAGACTATGTCTCCAATATCTCAGTGGAATATCAACGTCTAGAATAAAAAAAATGTGGAAATAGTAACTAAATTGTGTTAATAGTGTTATACCATTTTGGGAATCTTTCAAGTCACCCTTTCTCAAATTAACACAGAAAGCTGTTCTGATTGGTGAAACAGAATATTCTGCAAGATCTGACGAGCAATCAACAGGATTTTGTGTTTTGAGAAATATGGCTGAGATGAAATGCAAGATTCCTATTTGTTTTCAACCGAGACACTATGAAGGTTGAGATCTTAACTTTCAAGCAGTACTAGACATGTTAGTACAATAGTGCAGATAGCTATTAGTACTGTTAGTAAAAAGAGGATCTCTAATGAGTCGCAATTTTATACAAAATTTATTAACCAAGTGCACTGATTTCGATTTGAGCCTCGCTTAAAAAAATTTGTATAACAAATTTGAGATCAATTTTATCACATAATCACATTTTTGCAAGGACAAACGATCTCTAAATGGCTGTGTTTAAAAAATAAAGACACCTTCAAGAAAAATCAGTTCAATTTTAAATGTGTCTATTCATGTTGACAAAATTGTTCAACCACCCTTATCACCCATGTTTATCTCACAGTAAACACTAAATAACCCAACACAAATCGAATATCATTATTATATTCTAATTAACATAATAATAAAGTTCCGGCATTGACATCGACATCATTGTGCTAAGCTCTTACATCACTGCATGTGCCGATAATGCACGTGTGTCTTACTATTATATATGATGCCCTGTTTAGAGTCTAATTATGTGATAAACAATTCATACTATAAGATGTGAAAACTATTACACTGGCCGTGATTAGGATAAAATTAAATAAAGCCGTCTAACTACTAAAATTATTTTTCTGCCATGTATATAATATTCCAGTCTAGATGCTTGAAGTGTGATGTAGTTGGATCTAAACCTAGCTATTGCTTTGGTTGAAAACAAAGAGGAACATCGGAATACTAAGTCATAGAACTTGCATTATATGTAGTTATTGGGCAGGGCTCGAAATGTATACCTCTAACTAGCATGTCACTGTTTCTTGGCGACAAGTAAATTTTACACTGAATGGTTAGAACTAGCCTGAGTTTAGTGTGCCTGTCATTTGCAGAATGAGGTCCCCAGAGGGTGAATTTAGTGGCGCTGTCCCGCATAGCAGGCTAGGATCACTAATAATAAAGAAACTTTATGTATGCTAGTCTCCCATCGGGAGCCTAGCATATATTAGAAAATGACCTGGCTTACAAGCTCAAGGTAAATAATGTTAGGCCAATGTATTTTTCTTTTATGGGAGACTCACATAGATAAGAGAATGCACTGGCACAGGGTTTTTGAAAACATTCAGGGAGATCCAGTCATGAAAGGGTTAAAAGATTATAAAATGCTTTATACAGAATCAAATAATTTGGTCCCCCACCTCAAAGACATGTTACAGCCCCACATATAAGGGTATGCACAGGCACATTTCTGAGGTGAGAGGTACATTAATGCTCTAATTAATCGACCTCTTAACCAAAGCAGAATTATGGGTAACTTTTCAGGATTTAGTCGGAAATATGGCTTGTTGCCATTCACCGGAAAGCTCTCGGGGAGAGCTTTCCGATGAATGGCAACAAGCCATATTTCCGACTAAATCCTGAAAAGTTACCCATAATTCTGCTTTGGTTAAGAGGTCGATTAATTTGAGCATTACTGTAGCAAATAATTCAAGCTGTCAAGTAGGAATTTCAGGAACATTTCGAGCCCTGGTATTTGGTCATTAGGTCCTCAGTTAATCGTGACTGGAGCAGCATCTATCTTTTGATTAAATTTTTGTTGAAATTGGGTGCTTGGTATGTATTCTTTTGTTTTTATGATTGATCTTAACTTTATTTTCTTGTATCTCTATCCTGTACACCGTGGAATCTCTTTATGTTAGTTTTCATTGTATGTAATATGGTAGAAGGCAAGATCATTCTATTACATAGGAATGCTCAGATGCTATAATGACCAGCAAAGAGATAAAATGTTACGGCTTCATTAGGGATATTTAGCTTATAAGTGTGATGAACAGCATAAGTCTGTTTGTTGATCTTTTTAGCTGAACAACCCTACAAATGAATCAATAGGAATCAGGATACTATTAGTCAGTGAGTTTTTCCTTGATTATGAATTGTGTCATCTGCCAATTTTGGGATATAGAGAAACTAAACTAAAAAAGAAATAGAATCTATGTGAAGAAGTTTCTATAGAAATTTATTAATAAAGAAACTTTCCAGATAAGGTGAGGCTTAAGCAGAATAAGGTCCCCAGAGGGTGAATTCAGTGAGGCTAGCCCGCTATGCAGGATAGCGTCACTAAATTCACCCTCGGGGGGACCTCATTCTGCAAATGACAGGCACATAAAACTCAGGCTTGAAATGGACTGGTCTTGCCTGACACTATGATCAGTGCCAGATATGAGGGTTGATTGCTTTTAGAGTTCAGGGATCAGAGATGTTGAGCAGTTTGTGGAGTGTTGTGATTAACCCTCTCAGTGCCAAGTCCGATTTTTGTATCGACCCATATTTCCTTGATCATTTTTCAAATTTATTGATTATAATAATGTGATACATTGATGGAAAGAGCTCTTGGAGCTCTTTCCATCAATGTATCACATTATTATAATCAATAAATTTGAAAAATGATCAAGGAAATATGGGTTGATACAAAAATCAGACTTGGCACTGAAAGGGTTAAATAAAGAGGCAATAGTTCTAATCTCAACAACATTGAATGTTAATTTTTATACACACAAAAATAGTTATGTGTATTAATTTATCATTTTCGTTCATGGAGGGGGGATTGTTTGAACCAAGGGGTTTGACCATATAAAGTAATGCCAAAAAAATATGATCCTTTAACCACAGCAGAATCATGAGAAAATTTTTAGGATTTAATCGGAAATATGGCTTGCTGCCATTCATCGGAAAGCTCTCGGTGAGAGCTTCCCGATAAATGGTAACAAGCCATATTTCCGACTAAATCCTGAAAAATTTCCCATAATTCTGCTGTGGTTTAGGGGTCGATTATTTAGGACATTACTTTACATGGCATCTATTTCTAATGACCTATTGAAAGACATGATATATTCAGGGCCAGGAACCTATGTCGCCAATGAAGTCGCTAAACTAAAGCAGTTTGGATTTTAAATTTGTTTAACACTTTTATAAACGTTTGTCTGACTGGATAAACTAGTCCATGAGCTGTGGAAATTCCCAATGTACATTCAAAAATCAGCAATCAATAAAACTTATATTAATAACTGAAATTTACAAGGAAAATAGCTATCGATTGTGCCCTGATTTTGAACATGAAACGCCCCTCAACCATGAGAAGGTTTTTGGGTCCAGTATCAAAAATCAATAATTGATCAAACTCGTATTAATAACTGAAATTTACAAGGAAGTTAGGCATCGATTGCGCCCCAATTTTGAACATCAAACACCCCTCAACCACGAGACATTTTTTGGGTCCAGTATCAAAAATCAGTAATTGATAAAATTCATATTAATAACTGAAATTTACAAGGAAATTAGACATCAATTGTGCCCCAATTTTGATCATCAAACATACCTCAACCATTTTATAGATGTTTGTAAAATGCACATGATCCCTTTCACTTGTAAGTACATTACCTCCTGTAACAAATACCTAGCTCATCCACTGCATGAATTCCAGATAGCAGCTATCCGAACGTCTGAAGCGACGGTTTAAATATTACCTTAGTGACGTAGTTTCCTGGTCTCGATATTAACCCTTTACCCAACAGAAGGGCCCTGTGCCAATGCATTCTCTTATATATGCGAGTCGACCATAGGTCGCCTCGCATATATAAGAGAATGCATTGGCTTAACACAGTAAAAATTATAAAATTGTTAAAGAATGTAAGAAAAAATGGTAAAAAGTGTTAAAAAAAGATTTTTTTTAGGCCAATGCATTCTCTTATATATGCGAGGCGACCTATGGTCGACTCGCATATATAAGAGAATGCATTGGCACAGGGCATAACTGTAACTATCACAATGTGGTCAAGGAGCCGGTTCCAATGATATCCATATTTGTATGGTTCTATTGAGACAGTCCGAAGATATTTTAGGCTGTTGAAGCTTTATTTGGCCAGTTTTGGCCGGTTTGTTGGGTAAAGGGTTAGGAAATATTCAGATATTAAGTTCAACAAATGACAAATATTCAACTTAAATTGGAATATTTTTGCACAGAATCCACATAAAATGTGGAGGGCAGTGAGACCAATTTATAAATGATAAATGCATTTATAACAGATTATATTTCGTTGATTTTGTGAATTATTGCGTCTTTAAACTGTTAGCCCTTTCATGACGGGAGCATTCTCTTATATATGCAAAGCTCATTATGGGAGACTCGCATATATAAGAGAATGCATTGGCACAGGGTTTTTTCGTAAAATTTCAGGAAGCTCCAGTCATGTAAGGGTTAAAGAGTGTATGTGTGTCAGGAGTGCAATGATCAGTTAATCATAATCATATATTTTCCAGAATAAAAGGTTTTATTTTCCAAACTGAGTTTGTTTTCTGTAGACAACTTAACCTGGCACCATAAACTTTATGAGTGGAAGCTTAGTTTTGAAACAAGAGCTACCAGGGCAAATGTGACACTCACTTGTTCAACAGGATCAAATGTTCGCACAAATTCATTATGCTCAATGATACCAATTGGACTCCTCTGTACTTTCAGTCGAATGTAGGATCAGAAGCTGTGTATATCATATTGGAAAATGCCCTTGCCCTTCTGAATATACACTGTACAGACCATATTCCTCATCCGATCATATGGATCTTTGGGGTGACCTCTAGATGGAGCTTACCATTTTTTCCGCATTATGTTAAAAAAACATGGTTGCCAGTGGCCATCTTGTATTTTACTCTTTATTTGACTAAATCATTTAGCACATCATACAGGTCACATCTCTCATCCGATTTTCTGAATTTCGTTGACAAACATGGCTGCAAGCGGCCATCTTAGTACATAGACATACAAACTTCTGCATTCCTTATCGCTCCATTAACTGTAACATTTGACATTAGCCCCTCTCCATATTGGGCTTCAGTGCCATTGGCACTTTCATTATTGTTATGTGTACCCATACCATGTATGGTACAAAAATGCCAACATCCAGATCAACCATCTGTCGTTCGTCTGTCTGTCCATGCATCTGTCCATAGACACATTCTATCCAACTCGATATTGTCGACTTAGTGAGTTACTTCTCCCATTTATACGGGGGACAGGTTGTGATGCTTCAATATGTCCACTGTATTATCGACTTGGTGAGTTACATCTCCATTTATATGGGGGACAGGTCACGATGCTTCAATATGTCCACTGTATTATCGACTTGGTGAGTTACATCTCCATTTATACGGGGGACAGGTCGCTATGCTTCAATATGTCCACTGTATTGTTGACATGGTGAGTTACATAATTTTTAACGGATCGTGTTCATATTTTATGTGCAGGTTTATGATAACACACCCTCACCTGTATAGTTATTAGTATCGATCAGTTGATCAGTTTAGAAACATTAACACTTTCCATCCATCACGTAGACACATGCTCTCTCAGACAATCTGAAAGAGAGAGAGAGAAAATCTGATGATGGATGTGTTCTGTCGGTGTGCCAAAGGGTTTAGTAATGCAAAGAGTAAAATCCAAGATGGTCATGGGCAGCCATGTTTTAATATTTTTTAATGAAATTCAGAAATGGCTCCCATGCAGCGGTCACCCTGATGATCCATTTGAAGTTTGGTGATGATTGGATGAGGATGTG
The DNA here is from genome assembly GCA_032622095.1 of Siphonodentalium dalli. NCBI lineage: Eukaryota > Metazoa > Mollusca > Scaphopoda > Gadilida > Siphonodentaliidae > Siphonodentalium > Siphonodentalium dalli. Next base: position 124,502,034 of record CP136068.1, on the reverse strand, counting down.
GTATGTATGGTATGTCAAAGGATTTAGTAATGCAAAGAGTAAAATCCATGACACATGACACAGCCATGTTTTTCATCGAAATTTGTTCAAAATCGATAGCTCCCATCTAGAGGTGATGCTAAACATGCCTGTAAATTTTCAAACAATTATCCAATAAATATGAGTGGATGTGCCGATGAAGATTCATATCAATGATGCCGATTGGATGATAAATGTGACCTGTAGGGTGTGTCAAAGGAAAGTGTTGATGGATCACGGACACGCGTCAACCCATGCATGGCAACAGCTAACAAGAGCATCGCTAGGGCGTGGCAAAATATGCCCTTTTGCCATTTCCAATTGTACTACCGCAAAATAAAATAATAATTTGAGCTTACAAAGAATATCTGATATACCCCTAATTTAAATGCCAAAATGCATTCAAAGTATAAGTCGAACAATGGCTGTAACCCATATGCGAACATGGCCTGTAGTTTTAGCTGGGAAACACACATACCAGCTTTGGTTCAAATTAAATAATCCAAACAGGAGTTATTGGTCGGAAACCAAAATGTTATGAAATCGGTCAAATTCTAAGTCGAAAAGGGCCGGAACTCATGTAAAAATAATTGGATGGTACCCATATTCAAACCTGGCCTGTATTTTTAGCAGGGAAATACACGTACCAACTTTGGTTCAGATACAATAATCCAATCTGGAGTTATCGATCGGAAACCAAAAATGTTAATGGACGGACAGACATATGGACAGACAGATGGACGGCTCGACTGATTATATAATACAACCTTCTTCTTTTTTTAAAGTGGCTATGATGTCATAGAACAACAGCTTTGTTTGGAGTATTATGTTATGCATATTCTGTTAATTACATAAGAAAATCCATTCGTCATAGCGATTCAATTAAATAAAATTGACTATTAGTTTCACTTCAGAGCAGTTCATTTTAAAGTAGAATTTAATTTCAAGGCAGAGTTATTTAATTTTACTGAAGTAGAGAATAATTTCATTGAAGACTTCGAAGTAGAATTAATTTCACTGTAGTGGAATTGAATTCTGCTACAACACTTTCAATTATTCCGCTTCAGTGACCAGTTGGTTTATAATAACAGTTTTATTACACTGCAATGGAACTGATTTTCTCTTGGCCTCTGGAAGTAATTATCACTTTCGGCAATTCCATTTATCTGGAATCGGAAGTGGCCGCTGAATCAGGTTGAAGACTAATGCAAATATGTTAGCCCACTTTTCAGCCTCCCATCGATCCCAGGTGTGGTCATTAGACATATGACAAGTGTGCTTAATGTGACATAATTAAGGCCTTCAAAGTCACGTGGGTTCATGCAATATAACATTAAAATCTAAATTAACTATCGTCAATAAGTACGTGAAAAATTGATTGACTTTGTTCTTATTTTCATTACTAATAACTCTCCAATAATGAGATTTCGCACATCAAAACCATTGTTATGTAAACATTACTGTTACATTGTAATTACTGATAAAAGTCCAATTAGTCCAATTACATTTTTGATTTATTCAAAATTTGACGGTTAAAGTTGTGTAAAACACTCCAATAGGGTGATCAAATAGAAATGTTGAATAATCTTCCTCAACGTGGTTATATTTTACATCTATTATATCTAAATTGACAACACACACCGTCATTCTTATATATTAATGAAATGCAGTGACTCTCGGTGGCGAAATCATTTTCGTAAGTTTATAGCCGATAGTTGCGTCCCGAATCTAGAAGTAAATATTTACATTTGAGCATAGTTCGGATGATGTTTTCTTTGGAATGGTATGGTCGATTTGCTTCAGATTTTCGGCTATGTTAGTATGGTACATTCCCACCAGTTGGCATAGTGCCTGAATACTAACTTACCAGTTTCACGTACCCGAACAAGTCCATAATATGTCTTTAACATTGGAAAAGTTCAATGCATTGGAATATACTGAAAATCATTTTCATGTTTAAAAAAATGTACTACACAATTAGCAAATGTTAACAAATCACTTATGTGTTGGATTATGTGTTTACATAATTTACATAACAATTGTTTCAGCACACGAAATTGCGGAAAATTAGGGTATGGTCCATAGTATCTGAATGACATACTGAATGATGTCACAATGTGTTTTTAGCTCACCTGAGACGAAGTCTCCGGTGGAGCTATAGTCATCACTCCTCGTCCGTCGTCCGTCCATCGTCCGTCCGACCATCCGTCAATAATTCTTTAAACATCTTCTCCTCTGAAACCATAAGACCAAATGGGTTCATATTTGGTGTGGATGTTCCCTAGGTGACTCTCAAATGAGGTCACTGGGTCAAATAGTTACGAAGCCAGGGCCATAACTATCCCTCTATAGTAATTCTTAAAACATCTTCTTTTCAAGAACTATTGGGCCTATTTAGCTTATATTTGATATGGAGGGTCCTTGGATGACTCGGGTTCAGATTTGTTCAAATGGGGTCACTGGGTCATATATAGGCAGAGCCAGGGACATAACTCTTAAAAACAAAAACAAAAAAATATTTTTTTTGGATTAAACACCTTTCTCAATTTAACCCCAAAAAAATACTAAAACATTATTTATATTTTGTTTTGTTTTACATGTATATATTTTTTTCAAATATTTTTTTTTTTTTTTAAATTTAGATTTAATTCCTTGCTCATATTTATTTATATTCATAGATATGAGCAGGGTTCCTGAGAAGACAGAATGTTTACTTAACAGCATATAGAAGTCACATTGTGCTGGCTAAGGTGATTAATGAGATGGCAGCATTAACAAATCTGCTTGGAGTGAAAGCTTTGTTGATTGATGTCTTGGAGATATCTGCCTGGTAGAGAGTTGTATATAAATGACCTGTTGCTTATGATAACAAACTAATTCCAAAGCCAAGTGTGAATCTGACAGTTAGGCCATTATTTATATACCCTTTCATGAGGGGAGCTCCTCTGGTGCAGCATTAAAGATCATGTAACAGTGCATTCTCTTATATATGCGAGCCTCCCATAGGGAGCCAGGGACATAACTTATCCATTCATTGTAATTCTTAAAACGTCTTCGTATCAAGAACCATCAGGCCTATTCAGCTTATTTTTTGTATGGGTGACTGGGATTCAGATTTGATTGAGAATTGGATCACTGGGCCAAATAGGGGCAGAGCCATGGACATAATTCTTTCCCTTAATAGTTATTATTAAAACATCGTCTCAAGAACCATTTGGCATATTTAGCATATATTTGGTATGGATAGTCCTTGGGTCACTGGTATTCATATTTGTTCAAATGGTGTCACCAGGTCAAATAGGGGTGCGACCTAGCTATTTTAATTATTAAAATGGCTCCTCCCACCAGGCCTATTTAGCTTATATGTAGTATGGAGGGTCTTTGTGTTACTTGGGACTGGGTTACTGATTTGTTAAAATGGGTTCAACCAGTCAAGAAATGACATTTGGTGTATATGGCCTATGGAGAGTTGGGATCAAAATTTGTTTGATTGCGGTCCACCATTAATAAGGGGGGGGCCATGTCAGGTTGGAACTTTGCAACAGTTAGGATAGCTTGAGGTATCAGTTGTAAAATTCCAACATGTGCAAAGGAATTTTAGGAACTTGGGAGTGTGTTTGCTTCATTGGGAGTGTGTTCACTTCAGTTAGAAGGGAGCAGCTAGCTCGACTATGTAGGGTGGGGTGATCAGGACCATGCAGTTGAAAATTTCAAAGTGGACACCCCACTGCTTAATGGAGACCCACTAGCTACGTCCCTCTTTAGGACTACTTGTTTTAAAGTGATTTTGACAAGTACTATTTCTTGTGGTCTTCCTAGTCCCAGTCTTCTCAGTCTTTACAGTCTGTTGAGTGTCTCCACAGTCATTGACTGTCTTGTTAAATCAATGTTAGCTTTTTAGCTGATCTAAAATGCAGTCTCTGGTGGAGCTATAGTCATATCACTCCTCGTCCGGCATCCATCCATCCATCCGTCTAGCTGTCCGTACATCCGTCAACAATTCTTTAAACATCTTCTTCCCCAGAACCATGAGACCGAATGAGTTCTTATTTGGTGTGGATGTTCCCCAGGTGACTCACATTCAGATTTGTTCAAATTTGTTCAAATGAGGTCACCAGGTCAAATAGTTGCAAAACCGAGGCCATAACTCTGTCACTCTATAGTAATTCTTAAAACGACTTCTCAAGATCCATCGACCTATTTAGCTTACATTTGTTATGGAGTGTCCTTGGGTGACTGGGGTTCACAGTTGTTCAAATGGGGTCACTGCATGGGTCATATATGGGCGGAGCCAGGGACATAAATCTTAATACAAAATAATAATTTTAGACTGAACTCCTTTCTCAATTTAACAAAACAAACAAAACAAACAAACAAATACTAGAAAAAAAATACTAGAACAAATATTATTATTTTTTTAATTTAAATTTAGATTTAATTCATTGCTTGTTAAACTTGTAAAAAAAAAAATAACACCATTATGACTGCTCCAAATAAAATGTTGTTTAAATCAGTCTTAAATCGAGAACATATGGAAACCTCAGATACTCAGAGCTGTATACTATAAGATATGAGGAGGGTGTGTGATAACAGAATGTTTACTTAAGTCACTTAACATCACATAGAAGTCACATTGTGTTGGCTAAGGTGATTATATAGTTGCTATACTATGCTTTAATCTCTAAGACGTGAATTCACATGTTACTGGCGAGTTAATGAGCTGGCAGTGGTAACAAAATCTGATTGGAGTGACAGCTCTGTATATCGATATCCTAGAGCTCTCTGTCTGGTAGAGTTTGTATATAAATGACCTATGGCTTATGATAACAAACTAGCTCACAACGCCAAGTGTTAATCTGACAGTTGAAAATAATTACCTGTTTTCTCAGGCAATCACATATGGGAAACTTAGATGAAGAATTGAGTCATATTTTGTGTGGATGGTTCCTAGTTGACTAGGATTCAGTTCTGTTCAAATGGGGTCTAGTATAGCTACTAGAAGGGATCCAACTCTTTCCATCCATATTAATTCTTAAAACATCTTCTTGTAATTCTTAAAATGTCTTCTTATCAAGAACCATCATGCCTATTCAGCTTATATTTGGTATGGGTGACTGGGATTCAGATTTGATTGAGAATTGGATCACGCCATGGGTCAAATAGGGGCGGAGCCAGGGACATAATTCTTTCCCTCAATAGTTATTCTTAAAACATCTTCTCAAGAACCATTTAGCATATTTACCATATACTTGGTATGGATAGTCCTTGGGTGACTGGGAATCCGATTTGTTCAAATGGGGTCACCAGGTAAAATGGGAGTGCGACCAGGGACATAACTATTCCCCATAGTAATTCTTAAAATGGCACCCCTCAAGAGCCTCAAGAGCCATAGTTTATATGTAGTATGGAGGGTCCTTGTGTTACTTGGGACTGGGTTACAGATTTGTTAAAATGGGTTTGATCAGTCAAGAAATGACGTTTGGTGTATATTGGAAGAAAAAAACAATTGAATTGGGGTCCAAAATTAAAAAGGGGGCATGTCAGGTTGGAACTTTGTAACAGTCAGGAAAGCTTGAAGTATCAGTTGTAAAATCCCAACATGTGCAACAGGGGGGGGGGGGTCGGACAAAAATTACATGACACAAGGACCGGGTGTATGGGTGTCCCCGAGCCCGGAATGCAGATCTTTTCTGATGTCATACAATTTTTTCCAAAATAATTTCTAAGACAAATTACAGCTTCAAAATGAATTGAAACAATCAGATTCAAATAGTAGTGCATGCTATAGCCTTATACAAGTGAGTGGGGGGGGGGCTCTATATTTAAATTTTTGTCCACAATTTCTCCCTTTAACAGTTGAAACAATGGGGTGGGTCCGGTTTTGGTCGATGAAAAAAATTGCAATGAATACCGAGAGTTAGGAAGCGTATCAGTCTGAACATGGGTTAGAACCCACTACCTTCGAAATTCTTGATCTGCCATTCTGGAAACATGTCAATGCACTTCCTCCGAAATTGTAACTGTGACCATACGATTACTGGTACTGGCGTATATTTATGTCAGAGTTATGGAGGCACGAACTCAGTATGAGTGTTCATTGCTTTATATTTGCTTAACTCAGTGTCCCTTTCACCGAGAGTTAATTTAGTAGTGAGTATTTATGTCTGTCATATTATTGAAAACGTGATTGAAAATGTTTATGTTGTTTTATGTTGTTTGGTCCTATAAATTTACCCGATAAAAAATTGTCCTGAAAATGGCTGCCAAAAAAACTAAAATATGCAATGAAAAACTTGATTGTTTTATTTATTTTCTCGTAGAAAGTCATGATTTCAGACGGTACCGGTATAGATTGAGTGCACACCCTAGTTGGGTTCATACAGAGACGTGGCGACAGGGGGTTGGGTTGGGGGTGTCTCATACCTGCCAAAACATTAGTTGGAAATTTCACACCAACAATAGGTTGAAAATGTTCTTGTAGTTTTGATTTTCAAACAATTTATTGAGGGGAAATTAATTGTTTTTGGACCAATATTTTCATATTTTCCTATTTTTTGTCAAAATTTTGGACTGAAAGGTTATCAGTGGGAAATTTTCCAACCTTAGGGGGTGACAGGTTGGAAATTTCAAACACTTGGAAAGCTTGTGTCCTGGTCCCTCCCCCGTGGCCAGTCAAAAACTGTTGGTTAATTTAAGAAAACAATATTGTCGTACATTTGGTCAACATTGTCATTAGAATAAATTATTGTCATCAGTTGGAAATTTTCCAACCTAAGTGGGGTATCAGGTTTGAAATTTCCAACTCTAGGAAGGCTTGAGGCTAGTCTAGATGCTAGGATTTTGCGATTTTCTTGTTCAGATTAAAAAAATTCGCACACTGGGCCGAACCATGGTCGGCCCGGTGTGTCATTTTCCCAAAGGTGGACACCCCAACGGAGACCCTCTAGCCACGTCCCTGGGTTCATAGTCCAGATAATGCAGTTTTTGTTTAAATATTTCCTGTCAAACTGTCTATCGACCTACATGAAGAATGGGGGCTTTTTTAAACTCCTTTTTTTTACATACTTCGAACATATCTCTCATATTGTGAGTGTAAACACGTGTTGTTATAATACCATAGCATGCATTGTTTATAAAGGATAATGATTTTTTCCATGCCAATTGATTGTTTGAAATATAGATTTAAAAAAAATTCACGAATATGGGGGTCCTAATTCTTAACCCATTACTATATGCAGACACATGCAGGGTTGAAAAAACACAATATTTTCCGCTACCTGACCACCCACCCTCTGTGCAAATGTTTAATTTTTTCCAGGCCAACATTTTTTGGGATCCCACCCCCCCCCCAATAGTAAATAAATAAAAATCATATGAAACAAAATTATATCAAGTTGGTCGGTTCTTTCCAGAAATTACCATTTAGCACATTCCAACATATTAAAACCTGAGTGAATATATAAAAATATGCGTTATGTACATGTGTAACGGGAGAAGGGTGGAATGCGCACCGAAAGTTGGCAACACCCGAAATCTCGACAGGCCACCGGTCACCCATCCAAGTACTAACCGGGCTCGACGTTGCTTAACTTCGGTGACGAGACAAGGCGTCTTAACCACTGGCCCAAAGAAGCATGCTCCCTTGGAGCTTTTGATTAATCGGCCTTCTATATTTACAACGCGACCGCTACACATATATATGGATTTCATCTTCTAAAAGCCTATAACGTTCACTTCAAAATTCTAATTGTGCATGTGCATATTTAGTGTTAAAGTTTTTTTGGCCGATTCGATACTCCGTGTGGCATCCGCTTATTGATTTTAATATCGACTACCGTAGCAGAAATACTGTACTGAAAAATAAATTGATAAATATGTTGATTGGGAAAAACCCCCCATATTTTAACGACCCCGAAACACCCACCCACCTCCTCCCTGGAATTTTCCTGCAGACCCCCACCCGCCACCCCCGTCCCCAATGTTATTGTTCATTCGGAAAACCTCGCCGGTCACTCGAAACTTGTCAATTCGTGCCTTCCCACGTGCCATTATTTACAAAACACACCCACGTGATAATGCTGACGTGACGTCATTGTTCTTACCCCAATTGCTCATTCGATTGACGTGGCATGTGCGACGAATTTACTTCCACGTCCGCCATTTTGACTAGATATTGCTAGCGTAAACAAAGTATCCGTGGCCCGTATTCATTATTCCATCAGTCCTGGAGTTACTAGGGGGCCACCGTCCACCGGCTTAGTCTAAAATATCTGGAACAGGTAATTAAACACACGAATGCTCAGATTTTTGTGAAATATTGGAATGTCACGAAATATTCTTCCGCCATGACACATTTTCTCAGAATCGACCGGTAAATTTTGCGACGCGTACAATTGGTAGCTGTTCGGCATCTAGAGGCAACCATATCAACTTTTGTTTCTGTGATTATTGGTTCTTCGTATATGGTTATAGAGAGGGTCAGTACGTACAGAAAATCATCATGTTTTCTTGGGTGTGCTCTGCTCTCTCCCAAATTCGAGTTAGGACCCACCTGTTCCGGTCAACGGGAGAGGCAGTTTTTGGAATATAAAAAGTATATGTAGGTCACAAATTTGGCATCTGAAATCCACATCAGAACTATAACTCTCTTTATGTTGTAGTTGTGAATATTGTGTAATCAGATCTTCTGACAATGACAAGATTATTGATCTGTCAGTGTCATTTTGAATGACAATGTTCAGTGTCATTTTGAATGACACTGTTACTGTAAAAACTAAAATGACTGTTGTCAATAACGGTATCATTGTGAATGGCATATTCTGTGAATGGAAGCCATAGTTAGCTCAGCCAGAAAAGTGACATCCTACATGGAACCCCATTGGTGTATAAGAGAACAGATGCTCTTTTTGAACCCCTCGCCCTCGGCTCTGCCTCAGGGTTTAAAATCGACATCCAGGTATTAAATCTACATGTACCCCTAATGTTGCCGAAGATAACTAATAATATCCCAGTGTTTTGCTGCATGTATCTAATTATATGTTGTGTTTAATCACTGAACTGTAGTGCTGAAACGGTTGGCCTATTTTTGTAGCCGGTTAACAGCGACGTGTAACCGGATCATAACCGGATATCTGCTATTTTCAACCTATGACTTTACAGCCATTATTTACACCATAATATGTACCAATATATCATCATAATTTGATTTATTAACTGTATGGCGAACTAATGTAATGTTTACAGACATAGCTTGTATTAAACGAATGTAAATCACCAAACACGAACGGTAATAAGCCATGTGTTGACAACTTGACAGGTGACACAGTCAACTAAAACACACAGTGTTTATAAATAGACGCGTCGTGCTTGACCCGTTTGTATTGCAGTCGCAACTGCTGCCCGACTTTTTGTCGTTTTCGTTTGGGAAGAATATTGTGTGACCTATATATATTTTTGTATATGCTAATCGCGGAATTTGTTTATTGTCAGTGTAGCAATTGCGCGACTTGGCGAATATTAGGTCATGCGACTCAGGTATTCTTCAGCGATTTGAGATGCATAGGATGACCAACGGCAGATAAACACAATTATGAAGTTTCATGAACTATGTAGTTAACAAATGCAACCTGCTGAAAACGGTGTTTTCTGTTAGATCACAATCAAATGCTGAGAATTAATCATTGGGACGCAAACAAGTCCAACTGCATGGCAACACCACTTCGATGCGAGTTCATTGGAACTTCGTCCAATGAGATTACTCAAACTCAGTAATGTTAGAAGATTAAACCATGCATACGTAAATTGGATTAATTACTACAGATTTCGCATTCTGCGAATTTCTTTTTGTTATCGGAAATGCGCCCAGACATCTGATTTATGCATGTCTTGAGTACCATGATACCGTCTACATGTAGTGAGTCGTAGCGTAGATGTCAAATGACCAGGCCGTACTCCATTGAAAACGATTGCATTGATTTTTGCCGACGACTCAGTGGCGTCAGTGCACGTGTTTTACTGGACATCGGAACATCAAAGATGACGGCATGCATCTTCGATGTTTAGCCGACAAAGCCAGACTACTGGAATGTAACTTGTCATTCATGGAAGACTTTTTTTTTTTATCTCGCACCAGATTTTGACTTTTAATACACGTAATTTCGACTATATACTCCTCAGAGTGATAACGATTGTAGCAAAATTGAAAAAGTACACGTTGTTTAAAACCTACTGTTATCAGTCTCGTGCTGATTAAGAGCATAATATGTTAGTTTTTGTCGTTGGAATCGCGTGTGTGCAATACATAGTGGTTAACCGGGTTGATCGTAGTTCAACCGGTTGTCGACAGTAGCCGGTTGTCAACCGGATATCTGCTTCAGCACTACTGTACTGTCTGTTTATGGTTAACCGGTCATGCAATTTTCCAAACTCCATGCAGGGTTTACCTCTCTTGATGCCTCGGTAAGACCCCTGCTACCGGCGACATTTTACCCACATTTGGTGGACTTCAGCGATATTAAAATATATACTAAGGCCAAACAAAAAAAGATAGTATGTTTCCGATAACGACGTGAAAAAATTAGGGTAGGTAGGTAGGGAATTTTTTTATTTTTATTTTATTTTGATATTTTTTATCCAGCTGCAGAAATATTGAATTACCTCGACCGAAAATGACATAAAATGCCAACTTGTGTTGTGGGAAAGTATTACTTGATAAACACAGCACTAGGAAATATACATTAAGATTGATGAAAGATCAAACTTACTTCATGCTTTACTCTAGTGATCCGAATAATAGTAGGGGTCGGAATATTAGTAGGGGGTGGAAAATTTGCCAAATTTTAATAATAGTAGGGGTCGGAATAATAGTAGGGGGTGGAAATGTCAATGAAAAAGGAGATCATTGAAGAACACTGATTTAATTATCAAACAAAAACTTATAATAAACACTCCTCGACCCAGCACGGACAACGTCTGGTTCTTGCAGAACCTTTTCAATGTCATTGATTTGAACGGAGAACACTGCGTCAACACTTTTATACGAAAAAAAATTTCTTTGGTCGGAATCGGTCCACCAACTACTCAATTGTGTTCTAATTAAAGAAACTTTCAAACGTGAGCCCCAGACGTTGATTAACTTCTTAGTTAATAACGCGTCGATTGTAAAAAAAAACACAGACATAACGCGTTGTCACCTTTGTTCGCCTCACTGATCGATAAACAATACCCGCAGAGGGGGGTCTGTCTATTGCAATAGGGTCGCACGAATTGCAAAATAGCGACACGTGCGAGGATGGAGTTACTTCCCATGGATCAAATCATTGATTATATTGCCATGCCAGACGGTTGCGCGAATTCTTTGAACGTATTCCGTTTCATGCATGCCATTTGATTAAAAACTACGAATAATGCGATCATTCATGGAGTATGGGTGATCAAAATTAAATAATCGTAGGGGCTTGAATAAGAATCGTAGTGGGTGGATTTTTTCTCCAAAATTAACAATCGTACGGGTACGGTTATTCGGATCACTAGAGTAATAAGGATGTTATTTATTTGGCTATAAACTAAGTATGAGATTGATGTCACTAACTTTTATAAGAATTTTACCCATAATACCGCCATTATACCATACTTGTATTGTGACAACAGCATCCCATTGTCTAGAGGTAGCCAGTGCACCCAACCTAGCATGCCTTGTTTTTGGAAACAGTAGCTGTACCCCTAACATATGTGCAGGGTTCGTACAGGTGCTTGAATATCTTGAAAGTGCTTGAATTTGGTTTTGGGTTTTTCAAGCCCTTGAAAGTCATTGAATTTTCCCTTAAACACCATAAGGTGCTTGAAAGTGCTTGAATTTAGTCATTAACGGTTGTCTTATTGACACACGCTTGCCGTCTTATACGCAGTATCAAGAAGCGTCAAAATTTTCAAGCGGCATCATATGACTGCCAGGTAGTCGGTTCGTTTATCTATTCGTGCCGGTATTCCGCGATTTGCATTGACTCATTCTAAAAATATAACAATGGCGGCGCCCATGCTTTGAAATTATCGCTAGTCTTTCGATAAAAAAAAAATGGGAAAGTGTGTATTCAACACTGCGTGGTTATCGCACGAAACTTATTCTGGTTGGTTGCAACAATAGGAAGGCAATGTCCTTGCTTTGTTGCAAAGAAATAGATATTTCTGGGATGGGAGAATCGGCTTTGAAAAGTCATGTGAAGTCGACAATTTTCGGACAAAACATGCTGCGAAAGTTCGACAGCTATCTGTCGTGACAGTGAATAACTTTTTCGCAAGGAATCAGACAAGAACGAGTGCCCCATCGAACACATCAAATACTATGTCACCTGTAAATATCACACGACCAACAGCATCCAGTTCAAATTCAAGTATATACCTAGAAGCTGATTGAATAATATTCATATATGTATCATTGTACCGGTATGAAGAAACTATGGATAAGTTGGATAAGACTGACACATGTGTGCATCTATAAGACTATATGATTAAAGACTTAATGTCTAAAAACTTGAGTGTTCATCTGATAGAAGTTATATAATACAAGGCACCGGTACAGGTATTTTTCTTCTTCTCTTTACTTCATATAAAAGGTTATCAAGTTATATATGGAAAATTCATCTGTTAGGATTTCCCAAGAAAATAATAAATGGGCATGCATGTTTATTTGGAACTCATGAATATGTTCCATAAGTCCCAAACAACATAATATATAACGAAGAAGTAGTGTATACTACTGTATATACGCTCTAAATATTTATGGAGTTATATTTCTGTTCATATGTATGTTTTCAAATCGGCATTCGTGTTAATTCAGTCTTTGTGTATTTATTTAACTATATATTGTGTTGGGTATGAAGTTCTATGAACTATAGAGAGTACACATAATGCAATGGCTGCCTTTGGAAAAATTCACTTTCCTTCCGGGTTTATGAAACTGAATTTTTCAATAAATGCGAGAGATACGATGCCGTGATGTAGCGTGATTGGTTTGGGTGGATCAGTAAACAATTCCGCTGCTAATGATGTATAATATATATATTCTACTAACCGTCGATTGTGTTTTTGAAGACCAAGTCGGTGTAAAAATCGCACTTTTTTTACCGAGTTTAGCGGACATCATGTCGAATGAGTGAAATTTTACAGTCGGTTTGCGTCAGACCTGTGCTCATAACCAGAGTTTTTCTTAACCAATTTTTACAGGGGATGCATCAAATTGAAGAGTAATAACATATCTTTCTAACTATATATGAGGCATTTATGTTACAAAAATTATTTTGGTGTATTTTAACCTGATTGTGGACATTGTAAAACTAATAAAAAATTAGGCCGGGCCAAGTTGGATACCTTTCTATAGGATTAAGTATTATTGGGGGTGGGGTCAATTTTTGTTCTGGGGACCTGTGAACAAGGCATACTGGTAAAGCAGGCATGAGATCCACTCTCTTGAAATTAAAATTGCAAGATTCATGCCTATCAATCCACAACCCATCACACACCTGTGGCTTTTAAGACAACTCGTTGCCTGAGAACTATAATGTCGTAAGTCCATTTTTCCATTTCCCGAGAAAATCGAGTTTGAAATTTCGGATGGTCTGTTTCCGGATATAAACAGTTTGTACATATTGGAAATCGTGACGATATGATGGAAAACATCAATATATACACTAGTGTGGAAAATCGTGACTAATTATTCGCACGTTTACGATTAAATGACGAAAACATGTTTGGAGATACGACATTCTGCGCAAATAATAGTCGTCACGATTCCGGATTATAATGTCGAAGGAGATACGACACTCTTGCATACATATGCATATATATGTTATGTGTGCAATACACTCTGTAATATAATACTCACAATTTGTCATTGTATATGTACGCAATAAACAATGGACTCAATGTGGTTATGGGTTTTGAATACCTAAATATATATATGTGTCAAATGAAATGTGGGCTCTATGTTGGGGGGGGGGGGGGGGGGGGGTAATGTCTTATATTACATTGATAAATAATCGGAAATGAAAACTTTGTTGGGTAGAAACACTTCTATTTATCACAGATATGTGTGTGTGGGTGGGGGCGCTCTAGTGTTTAATTCAGGGACGTAACAAAATGGGTACACTGTGCGCCGGGGGTACTGTTTTCTATACGCGAATAGCCACCGCAAATGGCTATTTTTTGTTGGGGCATACTCATGTTTGATACAAGGACACATTAGCGGTAATGGTTTATTTGGGGCTACATATATTTAATGCAGTGTTGTATTACTGAAAATGTGGGCACTTATTGGGAGGGGTAGCAATTCCGTTCGACACGAGAGTGAATACTTGAAATGAAGCCTGTGTTTTGAATGGGAGCGCTTCTATTTGATGCAGGGATGTATAATTCGGTTTATGACCCCGGCTTTTTAATACAGGGACGATAGTACCATAATTGTGGTTCGGTGGGGCGGCATACTTATGTTTAATGAAGGGATGTGTCTCCGGATGTGGGGGTCTATGTGGGGGATACTTTCTATTACATTGATAAATAATTAGAAATAAAGTGTTTTGGGCAGGAAAGTTTCTATTTAATACAAGGCTGTGTGTTTGTAGGGGTGAACAACTGTTTAATGCAGGGGTGTATCAAAGTGTGGACCCTGTGCATGGGGCTACTGCTTTTAATGCAGGGGTATTTGCCAGAAATTGCTACTTTGCATTGGGGCATACTTATGTTGGACACAAGGATCAAAAATGGAGTCTGTGGGGGCTTACTTATAATTAAGGCAGTGGTGTGATAACGGAAATACGGGCTCAATGTTGGGGGTGGCAATGCCTTTTAACTGCATGGATGAATACCTGGAAATGTATTTCACCACCTACGCACAACTATGGGTCATAAAGTTAAGTTATTCGAGTAGGTCTACATGTATCATCCACGCATGTATAATTCGGTTTATGACCCCGGCTTTTTAATACAGGGACGATAGTACCATAATTGTGGTTCGGTGGGGCGGCATACTTATGTTTAATGAAGGGATGTGTCTCCGGATGTGGGGGTCTATGTGGGGGATACTTTCTATTACATTGATAAATAATTAGAAATAAAGTGTTTTGGGCAGGAAAGTTTCTATTTAATACAAGGCTGTGTGTTTGTAGGGGCGAACAACTGTTTAATGCAGGGGTGTATCAAAGTGTGGACCCTGTGCATGGGGCTACTGCTTTTAATGCAGGGGTATTTGCCAGAAATTGCTACTTTGCATTGGGGCATACTTATGTTGGACACAAGGATAAAAAATGGAGTCTGTGGGGGCTTACTTATAATTAAGGCAGTGGTGTGATAACGGAAATACGGGCTCAATGTTGGGGGTGGCAATGCCTCTTAACTGCATGGATGAATACCTGGAAATGTATTTCACCACCTACGCACAACTATGGGTCATAAAGTTAAGTTATTCGAGTAGGTCTACATGTATCATCCACGCATGTATAATTCGGTTTATGACCCTGGCTTTTTAATACAGGGACGATAGTACCATAATTGTGGTTCGGTGGGGCGGTATACTTATGTTTAATGAAGGGATGTGTCTCCGGATGTGGGGGTCTATGTGGGTGATACTTTCCATTACATTGATAAATAATTAGAAATAAAGTGTTTTGGGCAGGAAAGTTTCTATTTAATACAAGGCTGTGTGTTTGTAGGGGCGAACAACTGTTTAATGCAGGGGTGTATCAAAGTGTGGACCCTGTGCATGGGGCTACTGCTTTTAATGCAGGGGTATTTGCCAGAAATTGCTACTTTGCATTGGGGCATACTTATGTTGGACACAAGGATCAAAAATGGAGTCTGTGGGGGCTTACTTATAATTAAGGCAGTGGTGTGATAACGGAAATACGGGCTCAATGTTGGGGGTGGCAATGCCTTTTAACTGCATGGATGAATACCTGGAAATGTATTTCACCACCTACGCACAACTATGGGTCATAAAGTTAAGTTATTCGAGTAGGTATACATGTATCATCCACGAACATATAATTGATGGACGCGCAACTGTCATTTTCAAGAGATAACCACGGGGCCAGATACTATAATTTAATCACGTGATTTCATGGTACTGGTGCATCTGAAGCTATATTGCACCACCCACCCACATCTAAGAGTCATAAAGTGCAGTTATTTGGGCAGGTACTCCACCCAAGCATCTAATGATGATGGGACGCATCTGGGATTTCCAGAAATATGTGATCACAGGATCAGATACTATGCGTGATCACGAGAGTTGATGGTTCTGACGTATTTGAGGCTATATTGCACGATATAGTGCGTCATTATATGTGGGGTTATTTGGGCAGGTACACCACCCAAGCCTCTAAAAATGATGGAACGCAGCTGGGATTTTCCAAAATAGGTCACCACGGGAGAAGATACTATGATTGATGAACGATATTTGATGGTTCTGATGTGTTTGACCTTATATTGCACCACATACGCACAAATGTGCGTCATAGAGTGCAGTTATTTGGGCAGGTGTCACTTTAGTGAAAGAAACGTACATAGAACGTAGTGCAGCACAGTTCTTGATGAATAAAAAGTTTTCGTCGGATATGTTCGGACAGTCTGATTTGTCGAGGAACTCTAAGTTATGCAATGCTGGTAAACAGCACAGAGTTCCGATTGCACATCCAGCTATGTTTAAAGAAAACTGTGTATTGGCTTGAATTAAGCCGCGGGTGATACAGAATTCAATGTCCTGAACAGGGGCTTCTATCGTTGCGTAAACTATCTCAAATCGACGGAATGATTTTGAATGTCTCATTATGATCTGAAGGCCCTGTGCACCCAACATCAAAACATACGAGAACGCGAAGATTTTCCATAACTGAGAAGAATCTCTTACGATACTGTTGATGCGTTTGCAAGTCAGTGAAACATTGGTCACAAGCTCGTACAATGAGATGTTTTCTAGAATGATGATGATGATTTAGTCAGGAAGATCTAATATACCCGGAGCATCCGACCTGGAATAAAACAACGTTCCTAAAAAAATCACCCACCCCGCCTTCAGAAAAATAGACATAATTATGTATCCTTGGCCCCAGAAAAAATGGACAGCATTTAGTTTCTAGGCGTTTGCCAGGATTTCTTGTCCCATCCGTTCCCAAACAAAATATCGCGTTCTGTGGGTTATGAGGCCGTTATGATACGATTAATGATACTTTATGATGGCATGGTGGTCGAATATGCCCAAGAAGCTATCTTACCCACTCATTCATACAGATAACTAGCACGAAATATTATTTTGCGCCATCAAAACATGCGTCCAAGATGTTTTGCTTGAAGCCGAATACCAGTTAATTCGGGTGTATGAATCCCGCGTACGGCTTCAAAACACCCTGAATCCCGCGTACTGAAAATGGGAGGAGGCGATACCCTCCTATGTGCCACATTTGAAAAAAAACCCAGATAGCTATAACCAAAGCAATCACACAGAAACCAACATTAAATAATATTCAAACTATAAGTCAACAAGGACCAATACTCCAGTTAAAATAGACGGATGGAACCTAAAGTTGAAAGACCTGTATTTTCATATACATGTACCAAATTTGAATACAGCAAGACAAACGTTATCTTCCGGAAAATCAAACTAATTGGCGAATTCTATGTCAACAATGACCTTCATTTCGGTAAGAATGGGCCTGTATATTGTATGCTAGTAATCTCACATACCAAATTCCATTCCAATCATTACAAACTTACTAAAATTATCATCCGGAAACGACAATTGAGTGCACATTTCAACTAAAAGGGCCGTAACTCTGGTGGAAATTAGGTGACGGAATTTTACCAGAGTTACGGGCCCTTTTGGTTGAAATTCGAACTGGACCTATATTTTGTGACAGTAAATGCACATACCAATTTCACTGAATTCAGTCCATCCTCAATAAAGTTATCATCGGGAAACACAAAAAAGCGAACGGTCAGTCGGTTAGACGGACGGACGGACGAACCAATAATGATACATTCCGTTTTTTTAAACGACATATACATGTTTAGTGGGGGTGAAACATTAGATATTAGCAAATTGAAATATCAGACTGAAAGGTATGTTGAAATTATTCTGGAAGTTCAAATACTGAAACATTTCATTTTATTTTTGGCCAAAATCATGTGCATATATTCAGGGTAGGGAGATACGGCATTTTTACGGTGTTTTAATACCCTCATATACTTGGTTGTTTAATACACTCATACATTTCGGGTGCATTGTTAGTCTGGTATACCTGAGTAATACCCTTGTATACTTGGTGTTTTAATATAAAAGACCCAGTATACAAGGATATTACCTGACCTGTTAACATCCTAGTATCATATACTTGGCTATTTTAAACCATGGTAACCGTGGTACACGTCTGAGGACAAAGACCATGTACTGTGGTGTGCCAAATGTTTGTTTTGTTGTGTAGCATGGTGTACTGTGGTGTACTGTGGCATTGTGAACACTAAATGTACAATGTACATGTATGTACTGGGGACAACCCACGGTTTACTCAGGTACATCATGATTGGAACGAGGGTATGGTGCTGAGGTACAAGGACACTCTACTGGGTTTATTAGAAAAGTACCTAGGTACACCTACTACACCATGCCTTGTATACTATTGAGAAAATATACATTATGTATAGAAGACTTGCAACAACCTTACGTTCTTTAATGTCGTATCTCCATAATTTCACAACGAGCGAACTGGAGCTTGCATTAACGTCAGTGCAATATTGTCGTATCTCCAGTATTGCACATAAGATGCTTCATATCTAATATCATGCGTTAAAACAGACATAGTTATTCGACTAAACATTTCTAAATACAACACAGCAAACCACTAATTAACAAGTGTGAGATAAATATTGAAAAAAAATGATTTTCTCGCGATACCTTTTCATCCAAACTTCCGAATCAGCCATTCGCCGAAGTGTGCCCACGTGACGATTGTGGGTGATGCAATTGGCCAAGGAGATACGACATTATAGAACGGAAAAAATATTGCGCACATGGACTTACAACAATATTGCACATCATTTAACGTGTGTACTTGGTGCGAATGCACGTTTCATGGGCATCATTCGAAAGAGAATTCCGAGACGATTCCAACGATACCAATATCTCATTTTCCCGCCAAAATGGACTTACGACATTATAGTTCTCAGGCAACGAACTGTCACACTTCATGTCACTTATCACAGGCTTATGTTAGAAACCATGTGTTTTGCACCTAATGATTATCAATATTTATGAGCATTAGCGGTAAAAACCGTAAATTTTGACTTTTTCTCAAAATATCAATAAAAAATTAGGGTCGGCGGGTTATTTTTAGGGTCGGTCGATGTACGGAAACATAGTATCTTTTTTATTTGGCCTAAGCGAACACAGCAACATGCTGCCCTTGTTAAGCACACAAAATATTGAACAAAATTTGTGTAAATTTTGGACCTTATGTTTGAAAATTCCCACTAAAACCGAAGAACTATATTTTGAATATGCGTGAACAGGGGGGTCACCCCCTCCCAAACCTTCCTCCGCTCAGGCCTTCAGATTATGCCTTCGGCATATCATTGCCCAAAAACAGGTGTCCCCAAAAAATACCTAGATCCTTCAATGAATGCGGAGGAGAAGGTGGTGTTGTGAAGCCATCATTAAGAGATCGGTACAAGACGGTCACTCCAATATGTGAACAGTGCAGTGGTGCTGGACTGACTCCAGTTGTCGCCAGACCATATGGGAAATATTAGGATTATCAAAGACTATATAGTATATACATGTAGACTAGTATATATGTAAATATTAAAGCATATGTAAGATTGAATTGGAGTTTCTAGTTCCTCTGTCATCTGGGTTAACCTGATTGGGGCTAAGAAGTGCATATTTTGGGTTATTGACAAGTATTATACAGTTATTTTTACCTACCTACATGTACCTACCCTAATTTTGTTCAGCTCGTTAGCGGAAACAAACGTCTTTTTTTTTTTAGGCCTCGCCAATATCTTTTGGCCAAATTCCATACACAGGGGTATATTCCAGTTTAGGCCCACCCCAAATTTTTTTCAATTTCAGCGGTGGTAAGTATTTGCTATCAGCTTGTAGACATTAACTACCCACCAACTATCTGTTAACAGCCACCAAGAACTGGTAAGCAAAATGCCAGTTTCCAGATAAAAATACTATTTTCGTTCATTTCACGTTATGAGAAGGGGGATAATTGATATTAATTCTATTCATTAACAGCACCATTTAAAATATATTTTAATGTATAAAGTCCAGTGTCTTCTGTTGAAAATAAAAACATGCCCTGATAATTAGTCAATGGAAAACAATTGAATATGAAGTGAATCTCAAGTATCAAACATCAAAAGTTGCCAGAATGTGGCAGCAATGTTGTGATAAGTACACAATGAAACACTGCGTGGTTTTGACACCTTGTGGAATTCGTCAATGTCAGCTATAACTTCAAAGCTTTTGAACATGTTAATTGTGTCTTGAATACCATGTGATGTCTCTCAATGAAACAGCCCTCATAATTGGCTACTGGGCCACGGTAATGTGTTGCCGTAGCAGATTGCCGAAGCCAAACAATCTGAATTAAAAGGGCTGATGAAAACACATTGCGTAATTAGCTTGGGATAATAGACACCCGACAATGAGCTTATTTGTCTTGTAACGCCTCTTATTCAATTAAATTAGCATGGACACAAAAAATCTGTGTAGTTTTACTGACAGCATCATCAACAAAACACAGATATTTATTTCACCCATAGAGCCCAGTTATAAAAAGACATGACGACATCTTAAGTGTTCCGTGTCCTCTATTAACAGTCTACCAGCTGGAGTATGATGTAATCAGTGACACGTGCTTTTGCACAGAATGTATTTGTTTTCCCTGGATTTGTGTCTTTTATTGCTAATAAAATAATTCCTGTTATAAGAACAAGTGGTGTTTGTGATTTGAAGTTAATGAATGTCAATAAAGTTAACGATATTTATTTTGGGAACTATTTAAATTATCGTTATTATTCAATTTGGGGATCACGTACATCTGAACATTGATATAAACTATAGACTATAGATACGGGATTTACTGAGCTGTCTAAAATGGCCGAAATCATTTGTTCCCTTTCCGATAACCCACACTGCTTACAAATAGTGTCATTTATGGGAATTTTGGGCAATAAAAAAACAAGACTAGAAGTGTTATTATAATATTTTGATATTCACATTTAATTGAAAAATTACTTTCTCAAAGTAACTTATACTTACCTTTACTTAATCTGGAAGCCTGGTATATTTCCCCGATACTCGACTTTCATCTATTTCAATATTTTAATAATACACTTCACGGTACACAATCATGGACGAAGATAGTGAGAACGGCCGTCCTATTTTTGGAAGATTGACGGTCAGACATCGAATCCCATCATTAACCTCGTCACAAAAACGCTACAGCGTAGTGGTAATGCAGGGTTTCTGTTAGTACGGCTCAGCGTCCGTAGGACGGCCTCATTTCCCTCGCAGATGATCTGTTTGATTCATACATGTACCAAAAGTCAATAGTAATATGCCGTAAAAATTCTGGCAGCAACTGGAGTTCGGGGGTTAAACAGAAAACTGGTGAAAAAGCGGGTCAATTGCACACAGTGTGTTACAGGTACAGGTATAACCCTTTGAAATAAAAGCGCCAAAACTACAATGTAATGGTTGGTGTGCATTGAAATAGCGACGTTATACACAGCGTAATACATGTCACAGTGACATCAAAGAATGTCGGAGTGCTGAGTACGGATATTTTTGTGCACGGGATTTCCGTGGACGTAACTACTTATGCTCGGAGATCCCTTGTTATGATACGATTACATAATTTGATCAAAGAATGTCGAACTGCTGAGTCGGGAGATTTTTGTGCACGGGATTTCAGTGGATGAAACTACTGATGCTCCGAGATCCCGTGCTATGGTAGTATATAATTAATGGATCCCTGTTGATTTTACGATTTTTACAACCACGCACAAGTTCACATTTCCCGCCAAAACTCAATTATATTTTATAACATAGAATTCATGAATGCTTCGATAAATCAACAATTTTTCAACTGATAGGAACCAAATTTTGTATGTGAGTTTCTCAACTCAAAATGCAGATCGAGTTCGAATATGGGTTTGATCCGGTACTTTTTACTGGAGTTATGGCCCTTTGATTATTTTATTCATCGCTAAAATATATCAAAGATACACAGGTGGCACTGTCTAGATAGTATCTAATAAATCAGGTTCAGGATGCTATGAAGTTGTCTTCTCACACAGAGATAGTATTCAGTTACAATACCATGAAGTTGGTTCTCTCTTGTATTGAGTTAATTAACTGCTAGGAGATGTGTTGGCTGTATCAGATATACTTTATACTCAATAAGTATCTCTGGCCATATCATAGGTGGAATGTTTATACTATTATATTTTATATGCATGGTTATTTAAATTTCATCTTAAAGGCATAATCTGGTTTCATTGTTTAATAGCATTACCATTGGAATTTTGTTGGTTTGCATGGGAAGACAACTTTGGTTTTCAAAGTTTTAAAAACTTGAGAGCTCTGTATCAGTCTATGGGAACAAAATAATTGTTCATAACACTTTTAGTACTGTAGGTCTAGTTTGTTTTATCTACCGTATATATTAATGGAAAGCTTTTTCGACATTTATTTCAATTGATTACATATGTGAATTGAAAAATTAAAGGGGCACACCAGGTTTGATGTATTTTTCCTGTACTCTGCATGAGATAAAACTTTTTATGTGTACCTATACCATAGTATGGTACACATAGCGTCAATGTCCGGATTAACCACTCGTCTGTCCGTCCATCTATATCTGTCTGTCTGTCAGACACTTTAGGTATAATGTGATAACTCTTAACATTTTCTATTTGATCGGAACCAAATTTTGTATATAGGTTTCTCATCCCAAAATACAGTTCGAGTTTGAATATGGGTATTTATATTAAAGGAGTTATGTCCCTTCTTCTTCTTTTTTATATTTGAAATTTGGATTTTTCATATTTTTTTAGATTGAATTTCCTCGCTCAATTTAACATAAACAAATATTAAAAAACTTTTATAATAATAAAAAAAATTATTTAATTCAAAAAAAAAAATTGTCATTGACCCTAATTTGTCTTAGTTGTATTCCATTAATAAGGTGTGATGTCCTGTATTGAAAATGTGAAGATTTTATTGCAATAGTTGCATGTAATATAATGATATCAATAAATTGCCATGTGAACATCCAATATCCAGAGTATGAGAATACCTTTAATAGATGTCATTCCAAGCAAAATCTGTTATTAATTGAGTGATGACATATGTTACATAGGGGGTGGTTGTATGAAGGTAAAGATGAACAACCTGCTGGCTGGATAATTGTTTATCCTATCTGTCAAATTTATTAATGGCTAAACAATTGGATCTCACAGTGAGAGGTCCTTGTGTGAATAGGGACAGAGTTATGAGATTTAAAACGACTCCTCCCCCACCCCAATTACTTTAACCCCTTCTTAAGACAAATTATTTGACCTTTTGATTTTAAGTTAGGTACTGATATATGTATTACTGTGATCATATCTTTGACCAATTATCAGTTATAGCTAATCTCTATCGCCAAGGTATGGGTTAAACATCTGCCGATCGTGATCGGCCTCTCGTTTTGAAATTCCGCTTCTGTTATCAGAGTCAATTAATTGCCCAAAAATAATGCTAACCACAGTCCACTAGTATAAAATTGCCCAAAATCTGTTATTTATCAACATTTTGTACAATGAAATTTTGCTACTTTGTCATATATCTGACACAAAAAAAAACACTTGATTTTAGAGTTATTCATCTTCATCAACTTTCATACGGTCACTAAATATTCCAGGTGGTTAAAGATAATAGATTTTAAAAATTGATATCTGCTTATTCTGAGCTTTGAGGAATGGGTTCCTCGATTTGAATAAAATATTTTTTACCCCCGAAGCCAAATAAAACATAACTGAGGGGTGCTTAATCAGATCGAGTAGCTTTAATAGTAAGATGTGAATTGTTGAAAAGGTTGGTGTAAGGATTTATGAAAATAGCTAATCGTTATCGCCAAGGTATGGGTTAAACATCTGTCGATCGTGATCGGCCTCTCGTTTTATACTTGGTCATTATTGTCCAAGATGAGGCTCCTAGTGGTGGGAAGGAGGTCTTTCCAGTTAAAATATACATTGAGTATTTTGATATTCACAGGTTTATCTCCCTTTCTAGTTTCTGAGATTGATTAATCCTTTGTTTATTCACAGGTTTATAATCGTACAACAAAATGGGGAACATTAGGAGCCTGTTTGCCAGTTTATTTGGTAAAAAAGAAATGAGAATTTTGATGGTTGGTCTTGATGCTGCCGGAAAGACAACAATTCTTTACAAATTGAAGTTAGGAGAAATAGTAACTACGATACCAACGATCGGTGAGTTGATTAGTCAAACATAAATTAATGTGCTGTTTCAGGCACAGTCCCCTGATATATACCAGATATATACCAATATATTCTGTACCAGTGACAGGGTTCATACAGGCCTTGAAAAGTACTTAAATTTTCCGCTTGTATTGGAAAGTCCTTGAATGAATTTTATTCCTTGAAAAGTACTTGAATTTCCCACTAATAGCTTGAAAAGTACTTGAATTCTAGTCATCGCGGAGTTTGATAGGGGAAACAACTGATTCAGTGTCATTTGATCGCGGACTTTCTCTCGGGAACGCAAATCGAACACAAGTACAGCGAACTGATGCCTCGCTTCATTATGTTTAGCTAGAAGCGCGTAAAGTGATGTGTTCGCTTGAAAAGTACTTGAATTTCCCACTAATAGCTTGAAAAGTACTTGAATTTTCCACTTGTATTGGAAAGACCTTGAATGAATTTTATTCCTTGAAAAGTACTTGAATTTTCCACTAATAGTTTGAAAAGTACTTGAATTCTAGTCATCGCGGAGTTTGATAGGGGAAACAACTGATTCAGTGTCATTTGATCGCGGACTTTCTCTCGGGAACGCAAATCGAACACAAGTACAGCGAACTGATGCCTCGCTTCATTATGTTTAGCTAGAAGCGCGTAAAGTGATGTGTTCGCAAAGTTCTATACCTAACCGGGTACCGCATGAACTAGTGACGTGTGCGCCTGTTGTTTTGTTTGTAAAAGCACGTGCTTTTCTGATAAATAATTTTTCGCTTCGCAAGTTCTATTCATCTTCAAACAATGGGGAAATGTACTTTCAACAAGCAATGGTTGTGGCAAGCGTCGCTGCGCTCAGCAGAGTTTTTCAACCTTGAAAATGGCCTTGAATTGACCTTGAATTTTATCTGGCCTTGCCTGTATGAACCCTGACTGACAATGTTCACAAGTCTGATTTTGGGAAAAACACAACATCTAATATATACCGTAATGCCCAAAGTAATCGACCATTTAACCACAGCAGAATTATGGGTAATTTTTAAGGATTTAGTCGGAAATATGGCTGGTTGCAACTCAACGAGAGCTTTCCGATGAATGGCAACAAGCCATATTTCCGACTAAATCCTGAAAAATTACCCATAATTCTGCTGTGGTTAAGTGGTCAATTACTTTGGGCATTACTGTATAATCCTCATTGATTCTCAAAATTGTTCATCTCATTCACAATATATTTCAAAGTGTCTTATTGGCCATGAAATTCTTTTCTTTTGATGTATAATTTGATAGTATCAAATGAAAGCAAGTCGAGGTACCAAATAAATTTCTGCTTTGAGGCATATGAATAAACTCTTGTTCATGTGTATTTATAGATCATGCCATGAACATCTACTCTGGCTAACCATATAGATCATATTCCACCAGTATAAAACCCGGGAAAGTTTTGACAGGGAACCTTATAAAGTCGAAAACATAACACGGGGAATAAATAGATTTCTTAGTTGTTATATTTTCCTTAATAATGTACTTCACTGTAGGTGAATGTCCCAACTCAAAATTGCATGCTTTCTCTGACTTTTGTGAACCGATATCGCAATAAACATAAAACTTAATTATCCAGGAATAATTCCATAATTGTATGCGACTTGAAGCGAAATCACTCACAAATGCACTTAAATCGTGAAATTTTGAGTTGGGACCTTTACCTACAGTGAAGTACATTATTAAGAAACAGACAACAACTAAGAAATATATTGCAGTGTTATTTTTCGACTTTATAAAGTTCCCTGTCAAAACTGCAAAAAAAATAGTTACTGAGTTACTGAGTTTGAGTAATCTCAGTCGATGGAGTTCAAATGAACTCGAATCAAAGTGGTGTTCCCGTGCAGTCAGACTTATTTGCATCTTAATGACTAATTCTCAGCATTTGATTGTCTTCTAACAGAAAACAAGAAGCCGGTTTTCAGCTGTTTTTTTAAATTTTCATTTGTTAACTTCATAAAGTTCACAAACTTCATAATTGTGTTTATCGGTCGTCAGTCATCCTATCCATCTCAAATCGCCAAAGAACACCCAGCAGTTAGAATACCTGAGTCACATGACTTAATAATCGGCCAGTCCCGTAATCGCTATAATGGCAATCAAAAAACTGCCGATATTTGCATGTACGAACATATGTATATAGGTCACACAATATTCTTCCCAAAACGAGAACGATAACAAGTCAGCTAGCAGTCGCAACTGCACTACAAACAGGTCAAGCATGACATGATGACACGTCTATTTATAAACACTGCGAGTTTCAGTTCACTGTGTTATCTGCCAAGTTGTCAACACGTGGCTTTGTGACGTTCGTGTTTGGTGATTTACATTCGTTTAATACAAGCTCTGTCTGTGTAAACATTACGCGAGTTTGCCATACAGTTAATAAATCAAATTATGCTGATATATTGGTACATATTATGGTGTAAATAATCAGTGTAAAGTCATAGGTTGAAAATAGCGGATAACCGGTTGTGATCCGGTTACACGTCGCGGTTAACCGGCTACAATAATAGGTCAACCGTTTCAGCACTATTGCATTTTCTGAACTTATTTGATGTAGAGGTGCCATGATTATTGATTTTGATAATCGATAATCGGTCGTCAATAATTCACTATAATCGATTAATCGTACCTAATAACATCAGTGGAAGTATTCTATGTAGGGCTCAAAATACATTTCATTTGGTTTTTTGAGGCATCGGCTGATGTAATTACCGGTAATAAAGTGCATGATAAACCACTGTTAAAAACCAATGAACACAATGAATTCAAAACCAGCATAGTTCTCGGCGATGTTATAATATTTGTGACTTCTTTAGAACGAACGTAGCGATTAATTTCAGTGTTATGAATAGCCAAACATACAAACAATATAAAAGTAAGAATGCACGATTGGCCTGCAGTTCCTAAAACAATGAAACTATTAAGTTTCATCAAACTTCCAGATCGTGGATAACAATCACAAAGGTATGCCTCCCACCTCAAATTGCAGTACTCGGAACAAGTTAAGTATTTGAAAATATCGAGTTTCATTCAGCATTCACCACATGATACGCGATAGCCTGTACTTGTAACATCTAAGTATACTTATGCAAACAAAGTATACTCGCAAATGACATCGCAGAGAACATTGCTGACTAAAATGCCGTAGGTTCCCTGGTTTCCTGAGAATGTCAATCAACTCCCCATTGGTCCAATCAGATTCAA
Source organism: Siphonodentalium dalli (assembly GCA_032622095.1). Lineage (NCBI taxonomy): Eukaryota > Metazoa > Mollusca > Scaphopoda > Gadilida > Siphonodentaliidae > Siphonodentalium > Siphonodentalium dalli. The sequence goes on along the minus strand of CP136068.1, from coordinate 124,474,254 downwards.
GGGCGAGTGCATTCAGTTCATTGAACTCGGAGAGAGTCGGTATATTTCAAAGACATAGTGCCGCCTTTCAAGTATAAATATACAATGACGTCTCCATAAGTTCAAAGCTGCAAGTGCCGCCAATTTGTAGAATATACAACGATCCGAAGAGTAACCATGTCGCATCATCAAATGAACTGCCGACTGTTTGCAACATAAGTTATAGTACTCATGTTTTCGGAATCTCATTGATATGCGATCAAAGGTTGTTAACCCTTCGGTTGTAGATGTAAGACATAAATGGTATTTAATAATACCCGGGATTTTCCAATGTCGAAATAAATAATACAGATTAATCGATGATGGTAATCGATTATCGGCTTTATCAAAGGTTTATCGATTATACGATTAATCGTGGCACCCCTAATTTGATGATGTGTTAAGTTAGCCAGAGAAGAGATTCATGGCATGACCTAGTCTATTTATTACATTTTGTGAACTTATTTGATGTGTTAAGTTAATGCTTCTTTTGATCACTTCAGGTTTCAATGTGGAGACTGTTGAATATAAGAGTATTAGTTTCACTGTTTGGGATGTTGGTGGTCAAGACAAAATCCGACCACTTTGGAGGCATTACTTCCAGAATACACAAGGTCAGTGTACTACTTACAATCATTTGTAAACCTGATTGCAGTGCTCAACTATTCACCTGTCAACTGTATCTGGGTGACAAGTACTAGTAGATTCTAATACAACCTGTCGCCTAAGACTCCATAGAAAACATCATCTGAACTACACCCAATTGTAAATATTTACATCTCGATTCGAGACGCAACTATCTGCGATAATCTAACACAAAATATTTTACCACCGAGACTCATTGCATTTAATTAATATATAAGAATGACTGTGTGTATCATCAATTTGGATTAATATGCGTAAAAGATAACTACTTTGAGCAAGTTATTCTCATTTTCTATTTGAGCACAATTTTGGAGTGTTTCACATCAATTTAAAATGACAAGGAATTAATTCAACCCTCTTAATTCAGATAGTTTGGCTTCAGCATTCTGCAATGGCAACCCTTTACCGTGGCCCAGTTTGCTTCAGCATTGCTTATTGCCGTCACCAATTATGAGGGCTGATTAATTGGATGAGATTAATCCGTGGTCCAGTGGTTAGCATGTCGGACTTGTATTCGCTGTAAACACATCGATATGGGTTCGGAGCGCGTCGCCGGTCATTGAGTTTCCACACAGCAGTGGCTTGGCCGCTTTGAGCGACGTGCAATTGTCGGATTGCTCGCTTTTTAAAAACCCGTGCCAAGTTGTGACCCTTGAGCAAGGTCGCTCGTACTTTGTCGGCTTGGCATCACTCATGCGTTATTATATCTAATAGTAAAGTCTGTGCATGTGTCAGTTTGTTCATTTTGTTCACTTTGTCTGAGCCTATATTCTGTCATTTTTTGGTAATTTTTTTTAAAACTTGGCCCAGATGTCAACCAGCATGGTAATCTCTGCACCTACAATTTGAGTTCAGTCGGAGTCATTTTGGAGTTATTGCCATTTTTCGACATAGAAATGTTTTTTTATTTTAGAGTTATTGACCCTTCCTCGACACATTGAAGATGTGCTACATATTTAGTGAATATACACTTTGTATCATATTGGCGTTATCAATTCCTACTAGGGAATAGGGATAAATTCTTCAAACCTGCCACCTTCGTCTGGGATATTTTTGTCAGCGACATTTTATTATTATCAAAAGATAGGAATTCCCATTCATTTTATGACTATTTTCATATTTCAAGTAGTCTCACTCCATTTGCATAAAATTTTGAATGAAAAATCCAAGTAATACATTAACTGTTTTGATTACAGTGAGTTCACGATGAAAATGCTTGTTCACAATCATATAATTATAAACAGATATAAAAATCTTCGCTCGAAACTATGTGATCATAATTTTTCTACCTTACTGTTTCCATTCCAGGTTTAATCTTTTTAGTTGGCAGTAACGCCATGGAACTTAGTATGTGATCACTAATTTCTAATTTATCGTTTCTGTTCCAGGTTTAATATTTGTAGTTGACAGTAACGACAGGGAACGAATAAATGAAGCTCGTGATGAGTTATTCCGAATGTTAAACGAAGATGAGCTTAGGGATGCAGTATTACTCGTCTTCGCCAACAAACAAGTAAGTTTCTCTACTAAAGCATCATTAATGAGTAGTTATCCCATAGGAAATGTTCAGATAATAAGTTAAAAAAAACGACCATTGTGAACAAGTCATTTGTTGAACTTGTTATCTAAACATTTCCCTCAATAAAAATGACTCCTTCTGTACTTTTATTTATCTGTCGTTTTATATTACCTGTACTTGCCTACAAATCAATTCTAGACCATTCCAATGTACACATTTTAATTGACTGGGAGAATCCATTTAGTGTAGAAAGGGTTAATGAGATTATTACACTGGAACGCACCAAGCCTTGAAATAGGGTGTCTGTCATTTGCAGAATGAGGTCCCCAGAGGGTGAATTTGGTGATGCTAGCCCGCTATGCTAAGTTCACCCTCTGGGGACCTCATTCTGCAAATGACAGACACCCTATTTCAAGACTTGGAACGCACGTTCGAAATAGATGACACAGGGCAATGCCAGCATGTGTAGTTGATTATATATAAAAGGACAATATTGCTCAATTAGGTACATCTTTTCTCTAACAAAGTGTCAGTTTTTTTTATGCAAATCAACTGGATAAGATGGGGTTATTAACCCTTTCATGACTGGTGCTTCCTGAATTTTTTGCCAAAAACCTGTGCCAATGCATTCTCTTATATATGTGAGTCGCCCATTGGCCTAACAATATTTACCTTGACCTTATAAGCCAATGCATTCTCTTATATATGCAAGGCTCCCTATGGGAGACTCACATATTTAAGAAAATGCATTGGTAATTTGATCTTTAATGCTGCACTGGCAAAGCTCCCGTCAAAGGGTTCAAAGAACACTAGTTTTTCACTGGGAATACAATTTGGTGATGTTCACCCATTAGTCACCTCGATTATGCATTTTATCTTCTGCAAATTAGAGGATATAGAAACTTCCCATAAGGGAAAAATTAACTCAAAAACAATGTTGATTTGAGACTATAGATACTTCCCAGAAGATGATACTTAAACATAATGAGGTTCCCAGAGGGTGAATTTGGTGATGCTAGCCCACTGTGCGGGATAGCATCACTAAATTCCCCCTCTGGGGACCTCATTCTGCAAATGACAAACACACTATAATCAGGCTTGCCTTTATAAAGATGAATTTTTGTTGAGTGAAAAAAGTGAAAATTGCTAGAGCAGTTCGCTTTTGTCACATATTGAAATGGAAATTAAAAAACATCTTTCTGGTCTGAGAAGATTTTATTTCACAGATTGTAGAACATTGATAAGTTACTTGTTTGGAATAAAGATTCATCTGACCTTATTATCTTCCAGGATTTGCCAAATGCTATGACCGCAGCAGAAATTACAGACAAAATTGGCTTACATACACTGAGAAACCGAACCTGGTATATCCAAGCAACATGTGCTACTAGTGGAGATGGACTATACGAAGGACTTGAATGGCTCTCCAATATACTGAAAAACATGAAAAACTGATCAAATTATTCCACTCATAAAGATGTCTTATTCTCATAGGGGCGATTAAGCTGTGGAAATTCGACTCTTTCATTCACACTCTTGTGGCTCTCGTCGCGTGTTCGGCAGATTCATCTGACGCCATCATCTTTTTATTTTGTGAGACTGGTAAATAACTATAATATTGGTCAGGTAACTGTATCTACTTTCCATTGCGTGTGTACATGATCTGAGATGTTGAATGCTTGTATGCGTGTGTATCCCTTCTGTTCTACAATAAAGTCTTATTATATCACTGCCTCCAGGACTTGGAGCCTCACTGTGTTAATAAACTTTTCTCTGATCATTCCTGACCGAGTATGAATTACAGATGTAACACCTGATATGGTGCTAGTGCATCACTGATATATATACATTTAAGCCAACAAAACAAAAATTAGATTCTTAAACCCTCTCAATCATACTTCGTATTTGCTCCTCCACTTCTGTTTATAAAAGTTCATGTTTAGCTTTGGTGCATCCAAATTCTCGTTGCATATAAACCTTAACTTTAAAAAAAAATATTTGTTAATTTTGACCGACAGTCATCTGATGAACCCTCATATTCTTGCTTTCTCAGCCGGGAATGGTCAGAGAAAATTCACGCTATATGCACAATGTACCACTAAATTGAATCCCTCTAAGTCAATGCGTGCTGAAAGAAGTGTGTCAAAGTTTCCAAATCTCTTTCCGATTACCAAAATTGTCAAAACGAGTCACCCGATTTAATTTCTGGTCAGACAGTTTGCTGCATCGAACATTTAAATGTTAAGACCTCAGGTTGATTGAAGTTTTGATTTATTTAATTCATATTTTCTTGTTTTGTTAATCTTTCATTTCACTGTATGAGGCATAAGTCATAATTTTCATTCTTGAAATTTGTCCATGAAATATCATTGTTCAATTTGTTGTAAAGGATAGAAATTTGATAGAAAGTCTCATGTCACACTGTTATATACAGTAATGCCCTTAACCACAGCAGAATTATGGGTAATTTTTCAGAATTTAGTCGGAAATATGGCTTGTTGCCATTCATTGGAAAACTCTCACCGAGCCATATTTTCAACGGATGATTTCAACAAGCCATATTTCCGACTAAATCCTGAAAAGTTACCCATAATTCTGTTGTGGTTAAGGAGTCGATTATTTAGGGCATTACTGTAAGCTCATGAACCACCATTATTAACCAGGTCTGGCACATCCTAATTCAACTATTATAGTTATATATTTAACTATTATAGTTAAATTTTACATTGCCAAATCCATTACTTCACTGTATTTATATAACACATGCCACTGATGCCAGTGTACCAAGCCTGCAATAGCGTGTCTGTCATTTGCAGAATGAGGTCCCCAGAGGGTGAATTTAGTGACGCTATCCCGCACAGCGGGCTAGCATCACTAAATTCACCCTCTGGGGAACCTCATTCTGCTTAGGCCCTCAACTGCTATGGTAGACCTAGGATCAGATTGAAGTTCCCCAGTTGAAGTTGGTGATGATCACCCATTGGGCACCTCGATTATGCATTTTATCTGCTGCAAATTAGGGGATATAGAAACTTCCCAGAAGGGAAAACTAAAAACAATGTTAATTTGATACTGTAGATACTTCCCAGAAGATGAGGCCTAAGCAGAATGAGGTCTCCAGAGGGTGAATTTGGTGATGCTAGCCCGGATAGCGGGATAGCATCACTAAATTCACCCTCTGGGGACCTCATTCTGCAAATGACAGGCACGCTATTTGCAGTCTTGCAGTGAACAGCCACATTGTACTATTAACAATACTGCAGCAAATGAACAGTTTCTAGATTATAATCTTTTTTTGCGGCAGCTTATTTTATTTAATAATCGCGCATATACGCCTTTCTAAATGATATTAACATGGCAACACAATCATGCCTTCCTAACCATATTTACACCTATGAATGTTAATTATTTGACTTCCTTATCATGATCAAGCATTCACATGGATCAAAACATGTTATTTCGTCACTAATATCAGTGCAGGAACATACGTCACCAATGTAATCTCTAAACGATCGCTTGAGATGTTTGGATAGCTGCTATTTGGAATTCAACATACGTCACCAATGTAATCTCTAAACCATCGCTTGAGATGTTTGGATAGCTGCTATCTGGAATTCAACATACGTCACCAATGTAATCTATAAACCATCGCTTGAGATGTTTGGATAGCTGCTATCTGGAATTCAACATACGTCACCAATGTAATCTATAAACCATCGCTTGAGATGTTTGGATAGCTGCTATCTGGAATTCAACATACGTCACCAATGTAATCTATAAACCATCGCTTGAGATGTTTGGATAGCTGCTGCACCAATGTAATCTATAAACCATCGCTTGAGATGTTTGGATAGCTGCTGCACCAATGTAATCTATAAACCATCGCTTGAGATGTTTGGATAGCTGCTGCACCAATGTAATCTATAAACCATCGCTTGAGATGTTTGGATAGCTGCTGCACCAATGTAATCTATAAACCATCGCTTGAGATGTTTGGATAGCTGCTGCACCAATGTAATCTCTAAACCATCGCTTGAGATGTTTGGATAGCTGCTGCACCAATGTAATCTCTAAACCATCGCTTGAGATGTTTGGATAGCTGCTGCACCAATGTAATCTCTAAACCATCGCTTGAGATGTTTAGATAGCTGCTGCACCAATGTAATCTCTAAACCATCGCTTGAGATGTTTGGATAGCTGCTGCACCAATGTAATCTCTAAACCATCGCTTGAGATGTTTGGATAGCTGCTGCACCAATGTAATCTCTAAACCATCGCTTGAGATGTTTGGATAGCTGCTATCTGGAATTCATGCAGTGGATGATATTTGCTTCAGGAGTTATTGTACTAACGAGTGAAAAGTATTATGTGCATTTTACGTACATCTATTAAATTGGCATTTCAAGTGATATTAAAAATTGGTGGACAATCGATAGCTATTTTCCTTGTAAATATCAGTTATAAATATGAGTTTTTGTGAGTGCTATGGTCGACTCGTATATATAAGAGAATGCACTGGCACAAGGTATTTAATGCTGGACCAGCGCAGCTCCCTTCTTCAAAGGGCTAAGTTTTTAAAATAATTTTGGGTTATGCCCCTTTTATCAATTTCCCAAAACGGTGTAATCCATATTCATCTATTAATATAGTTTGATATAGTTATAATAGTTGAATTTAGGATCAAGCCTTGAAATAGTGTGTGTCATTTGCAGAGTGAGGTTCCCAGAGGGTGAATTTAGTGATGCTATTCTGCAAATGACAGACACACTATTTCAAGGCTTGTTTAGGATGTGCCTGACCTGTTAACATACATTTGGTAATTACGTGACTTGGAGAACCAGAATTATGCCTGGCCAATTTAACCTTATTACCCTGCTGATCACGCTTGTAGTGGGATTTAGGCATTTGTAAATTGTAATGATACTATACATATATTTATTACATTTTGAGCATATGACTTGTAAACAATTTTTGAAAGGTAAAGGAATTGAACATGAAGTGCACATTGCTTTTTTCTTGGCTGGACACCAAATTGTGTATGTTCTCAACTTATGATAAATGTTCAAGTTTCCATTTCATATTTCAACTTTTACCATATGGTTTTGGCTGCAATTTGGACATTTAATTACTGGGCAAGATTTAGACTTATATTACTAGATTTTTTTTCAAAGATATGTCATTCGTAAAGACATGTTATGCACTTAATTTAGTGTTTCAAATTTATAGTTCAGCAGCAAGACAATTTCTGCTCGAAGAATAGTTTGTACCATATCAGAAAACAGAACATTTCAAGTGGCTAAGATTTTAAATATTTTGTTCCTTCAATTTGGATCGAATTATTCTACCAACAAGAATTTATTTCAATTTGATGTTCTCACTAATAGAGTCGATGTAAATTTCCTGTGTTCCCATCGACAACTGCAAAATAAATGAGTTTGAATCAAAAAGTAAATCGAATTCCAAACCAAGCCTTGAACTAGTGTCTGTCATTTGCAGAATGAGGTCCCCAGAGGGTGAATTTAGTGATGCTACCCCGTCATAGTGGGCTAGCATCACCAAATTCAACCTCTGGGGACCTCATTCTGCTTACACCTCAGCAGAATGAGGTTCCCAGAGGGTGAATTTGGTGATGCTAGCCTGCTATGTGGGGTAGCATCACTAAATTCACCCTCTGGGGACCTCATTCTGCAAATGACACACTATTTCAAGGCTTGATTCCAAACTACCATATGACTGGAAAACTCAAGTAGTTGGGGTGTGGAATCTATGTACAGAACATAACATGCATTAGAGTGATAAATCTGTGTCATCTGGAAATGGTTTGATAAGGGCTCCTCTATTTCATTGTGTAATACAGTAATGCCCTAAATAATCGACTCCTTAACCACAGCAGAATTATGGGTAACTTTGCAGGATTTAGTCGGAAATATTGCTTGTTGCCGAGAGCTTTCCGATGAATGGCAACAAGCCATATATCTGACTAAATCCTGAAAAATTACCCATAATTATGCTGTGGTTAAAGAGTCGATTATTTAGGCCATTACTGTGCATACCATTTCTATGAAGCACCACAATGGTCAGCTACGATAAGAAACACGTTCCATGGTCTGAAAGCAAGTGGGAGTGAATCCAATTACTTCCAAGAAGCATTGCGTCAGTGTCAGCCAATTACATGTATTCCATGGTAAAGTGATTAATCCAATCAGAAGGTTGTCAGAATTCCTATACCGAGACCCCGATTCCAGTAAACCTTGCTACATAGCTCAAAATAAAGTTATGTTCTGTCACATTGCTAATTTCACACAGCGTTTAAAATTTAGGGATTACGACAACTAATTAAGAACTAAAATTTGTCTGTGACAAGTCCATAATCTTTTCATAACCATAATCATTTCATATATGTTATTCGCGAAAATGAAACCTAATGAATTATGACTAATGCCAAGTTATTTTTAATGCGAAATGTGGGCGGTGACATCACTCCAGGGATTGCCGTGGAAAGTTATTTATAGCAGGGTTAATGGGGAAAAGAGTCGAAATGATTCAGACTCTGGAATGCATATCTTGTTAAAAAATAGTCTGTATTTCAACCAAGAGTGCACAATGGTGAGCTGAGAAACGAGGTGTTCATTTCATGTTGGTTTGTTGCATGCTCATTTGAAATACATTCCTCCCTCTTATTACCATCAGAGTAATCTGTACAGTCCTCAATATATGGTGCCGGACATTTGCAGAATGAGGTCCCCCTTGGGCTGAATTTAGTGACAATACCAAACACAGTGGGCTAGCATCATTAAATTCACCCTCTGTAGACCTCATTCTGATTAGGCCTCATCTTCTCTAGAACATATCTTTATTATCAAATTAACAAGTTTTTTTTGTGTCTTGAGAAACCCCCAAATTGGCAGACAACACAATGTATAATGGAGGTGCCCAATGGGTGCAAATCACCATCTTCACCATTTGGGAACCTAAATCTGCCTACGGTAGGTCTGGCATAGCAGGTGAGGCCATGCAGAATGGGGTCCCCAGAGGATGAATTTGCTGATGCCAGCCTGCTGTGCAGGTAGCATCACTAAATTCACCCTCTGGGGACCCCATTCTGCAAATATCCAGCACCATATATTGAGGCCTGAATCTATATAATCCAACATGCTAGAGTAATGCCATAAATAATAAACTTCTCAACCACAGCAGAATTATGGGTAATTTTTCCGGATTTAGTCGGAAATATGGCTTGTTGCCATTCATTGGAAGGCTCTCAGTGAGAGCTTTCTGATGAATGGCAACAAGCCATATTTCCGACTAAATCCTGAAAAAGTATCCATAATTCTGCTGTGGTTAAGGAGTCGATTATTTAGGATATTACTGTAGAACTTTGGATTAAACATGATACAAACCAAGGCCTTGATCGACTGGTCCATTGAAATAGGAAGCATCTGGTAGAAGTAACTTACAAATTAAAGTATATAACTGGTTATCTTGTTAATGTTTTAAAAGTTAAATTTTCCAGTTTGTAATCTACATAAGACTGATGTTTAGTTTTAGCTGCATTCTGGAATATACAGAGGTTAAAGGTGAAAATACATTGCAAGCCGTTTTCAATACAGACAGCTCTGCATTATTCACAATATACGAAAAATACCAATTGGAGACTGCACAGTGTACAGTAATGCCCTAAATAATCGACTCCTTAACCACAGCAGAAGTGAGAGCTTTCCGATGAATGGCAGCAAGCCATATTTCCGACCAAATCCTGAAAAGTTACCCATAATTCTGCTGTGGTTAAGGGGTCGATTACTTAGGGCTTTACTGTAATTCTCTTGAAATATTCAGGAACTTCTTATACAGGCTATTTCACTTGCACCGTAAGATCTCTGACATCCTGACCTCTTCAGGGTTGTAAAGCAGAATGCTGCCCGACGTATCCTGTTGTGTGACTGCGTGCGGCAGCATCATGGAATTATTGTGTGAATATTTATTGCTGATATGTCCTTTCCATGATCTGTCGTGTGTGTTGATATACTTAATAGGTAATAAAATCAATGTTCATACACATCTGTCTTAATGTCTGTTAGCCCGAAGTTTCTCTCTCGTCTTGTATTGGAACATTGGCGAAAATGTTAAATACATGGATGGCTTTCATTATAGCTTATAATTTAGAAATAACATTTACCAAGTTATTAAAATTTCCTCAATAATACTGAATAATATACTAATATAATGATAGAATATACAGTAATGCCCTAATTAATCGACTTATTTCCAACAAAATCCCAAAAAATTTACCCATAATTCTGCTGTGATTAAGAAGTCGATTAATTAGGGCATTACTGTATGTGATAGTATCCACAAAACACATTTTGTGTGAGCCGAGCGTTTGTTTATATACAGCGTAAATATACAGCATAAATAGTGTGCGTGGTAAGCAAAACCCTAAACACCATGGCAATTTTTTTAGGATGGCGATTTACGGTGACCCATTCAAGGCCGAAATCTTGATAGACATGGATTAGCAAATGCTATACAGTTATATTGTTAACAACTTGGTGGCATTTCTAACCAAAGTTATAGTGGGCTCTCGGTTATATAAGAGAATGCATTGGCACAGGGTCTTTAAGCGACTAGCCATATTAGGAGATTATATTGGGTAAAAGCCTTGAAAGGTTGTCCGTCATTTGCAAAATGAGGTCCTCCCAGAGGGCGAATTTAGTGATGCTACCCGCAGTGGTATTATCTCATGAATGCAGTGGGTTATTATACCCCCCAAAACGAAGTTAGGGGAGGGTATATTGGAGTCGGTCGTCCGTCCGTGGACACAAATTTGTCCGGAGTTTTTAGCTCACCTGAGACGAAGTCTCCGGTGGAGCTAGTCATCACTCCTCGTCCGTCGTCTGTCCGTCCGTCAAACTTTTTTTAAGCATCTTCTCCTCTGAAACCATCATACCGAATTGGTTCATATTTGGTGTGGATGTTCCCTAGGTGACTCTCATTCAGATTTGTTCAAATGAGGTCACTGGGTCAAATAGTTGCGAAGCCAGGGCTATAACTCTATTCCTCCATAGTAATTCTTACAACGACTTCTTGTTCAGAACCATTGGGCCGATTTAGCTAATATTCGGTATGGAGGGTCCTTGGGTCACTGGTGTTCAGATTTGTTCAAATGAGGTCACCCGGTCCATTAGTTGAGAAACCAGGGCCATAACTCAGTAATTCTTACAATGACTTCTTCTAAAAAAATATTTGGCCGATTTAGCTTATATTTGGTACAGAGATACCTTGGGTGACTGGGGTTCAGATTTGTTCAAATGGGGTCACTGGGTCAAATAGGGGCAGGGACATAACTTTAAACAGAATGTTTTTTTTGCATTTTGACCTTTAATTTTTGTTTAGGACACATCACAGCCTCATATTTCTTAACTAGATATTTCTTAGCATGTTCTTCATCTGTATGGATTTTGGTATTGTTTATTTAACCCCTTCCACTCTTGTTTTGATATAGAATTAATCCAAGACAGGATTACTCAAACATTTTTCATCTGATCAACACCAAATTTGGTATATGAATTTTTGACACTTATATACAGATCAAGTTAAAATATATTTTAACAGAGTTATGGCCCTTTATAATTCACACCTCTTTGCTATGCACTATTAATTTTTAAGCGAACACTGAAGCCTGTATTATTGAAAAAGCCAATTTATCATAGTGTGGTCACCCGATACTCTTGCTGAAGACTGCTTGCTTCAGACCAGTTTACCATCTGTCATTACAAGACATGACATTAGCTAAACAACTATTCTACCAGAGTCTACAAGAATAAATAGGAATAGTCCATTGTTCATTTCTCCAAGTCTGGACATAGTGTTTCTGACATTTGCAGAATGAAGTCCCCAGATGGTGAATTTAGTGTTGCTACCCCATACAGCAGGCTAGCATCACCAAATACACCCTCAATTACCCTATTCTGCTTAGGCCTCATCTTCTGGGACAATTTTTTTTAAAACATGTTTTAAAATTTGAAAAAAAGTGACACCATTATATATAACATCTGCAGAGTTATGAAACTTTACTCTTTAATGAAATTATGGAAACATTCCACCCTCCCCCACCCACCCCCCTCCCACATGGCCCAGGCCCAACCCTGCCATCAACCAACATCCCTTCCAAGCCATATCACCTCTCAATTTAATATCTCTTCTCACCACAGAGGCATATATATCTGTAAAGGTACAGGTCATTAATTATATAAACTGGCCAGATGACATGTATTATTCTAATCTAAACATATCTGTAGCAATTTAACAACAAACTGGTGCTTCCATTGTTAGGTGCAGGGTTGATGACTGACATTCAATGATACTGTGAATGGCTTTGATTTCTTCAAGTCTGGAAATAGTGTGTCTGACATTTACATAGTGAGGTCCCCAGATTGTGAATTTAGTGTTGCTACCCCATACAGCATGCTAGCATCACCAAATACACCCGCCAGGGACCTAATTCTGCTTAGTCCTCATCTTCTGGGAAGTATCCTAAGTATCAAATTGACAGTTTGATTTAGTCACTTTTTCCACCTGTTCAGTTTCAATGTCCCCCTAATTTGCAGAAGATAAAATGCATAATCGAGGTGCTCAATGGGTGTGTATCACCAACTTCAACTGTAGGACTTCATTGATTTAGTCACTTTTTTCCACCTGTTCAGTTTCAATGTCCCCCTAATTTGCAGAAGATAAAATGCATAATTGAGGTGCTCAATGGGTGTGTATCACCAACTTCAACTGTAGGACTTCAATCTGTTCCTTGGTTTTATTGGCCATTGAGGCCTAATCAGATTGAGGATGAATTTGGTGATGCTAGCCTGCCTTACAGAATATTGTCATTAAATCCACATTTTTGGGACCTAATTCTGCAAATGTCAGACATACTAAATTCAGGTTTGGCCATTTCATATTATTGTTTTAATCACCACTTATCCAGATGAAATCATACGATAATATTCAAAGAAAAATGGGGGGGGGGGGGGTATATATATTGGATTAAATTTGTCTTCTATCTGGCGTTTGCAGAATGAGGTCCCCAGAGGGTGAATTTAGTTATGCTACCCTGCACAGCAGTCTAGCATCACCAAATACACTAGCCAGGGTCCTCATTCTGCTTAGGCCTCATCTTCTGGGAAGTATATAGGCACTTAAATTGACATTTTTACTTACTTTAGCCCTTCTGTTTAGTTTCTATATCCCCTAATTTGTGAATATAAAATGCATAATTGAGGTGCCCAATGGGTGCACATCACCAACTTTAACTGGAGAACTTCAATCTAATGCTATGTCTCCCATAGCAGTTGAGGCCTACACAGAATGAGGTCCCCAGAGGGTGGATTTAGTGATGCTAGCCCGCATTGCAGGATTGTGTCATTAAATTCACCCTTTGGGGACCTCATTCTGCAAATGTCAGACACTATGTTCAGGCTTGTCTGTTCGAATATTATGTTCTTAACCACCAGTATCCAGTTGAACTCATTATACCCTGATTTTGCAAAGAAAACATGGGGGGGGTATATTGGATTGAATTTGTCAGTCTCTATGTCAGACTGTTCTCCCATCCATCCATCTGTCATTATGTCTCTATCCGTCCATCAATTGTTTTCTTCTCCAGATACATATTAAAGACCAAATGGGTTTATATATTTAGGTGTGGATGTCCCCCAGGTGACTCACATTCAGATTTGTTCAAATGAGTTCATCAGGTCAAATAGGTGAGAAGTCAGGGCCATAACTCTTTCCTTCCATAGTAATTCTTAAAACAATTTCTTCTCAAGAACCATCTGGACTATTTAGATTATGTTTGGTATGGATGGTCCTTCGGTGACTGGGGTTTAGATTTTTTCAGATTTGGGGTCATTTTAGGAAAATCAGTTCAGTTCAACTCTTAAAATCTAATGTCTGAAATTACCAAATGAATGGATCTCATAGATGGGGATTCATGTTTGTTCAAATAGGGGCGGAGATAAGAGATTTAATTATCAACCAGCCACCCTTCCTGTGCTCCGGCGGAGCTATAGTCATCACTCCTCGTCCGTCCATCCGTCCGACAACAATTCTTTGAACATCTTCTCCTCTGGAACCATAAGACCAAATGGGTTCATATTTGGTGTGGATGTTCCCTAGGTGACTCACATTCAGATTTGTTCAAATGAGTTCACTTGAAATAGTTGCGAAGCCAGGGCCATAACTCTTTCCCTCCATAGTATTCTTAAAGTGACTTCTTCTCAAATACCATCAGGCTATATGGGTTCATATTTGGTATGAAGGATCCTTGGGTGACTGGGGTTCAGATTTGTTCAAATCAGTCACTGGGTCAAATGTGGGCGGGGCCAGGGACATAACTCCAAATTTTTTGTTTTAGATTTAACTCTTTAGATATCTACTTCTTTTAAAGTGATTATGAAAAGTTCTGACTTGTGGTCTCCAGAGTCCCAGTCTTATCAGTCGTTGCAGTCTGGTGAGCGACCCCACAGTCATTGACCGTCTTGTTCTCAGTCGTTTTTTTGATCAATTTCCGTGAAACTTGGTACAGACATCAACCACCATGGGAACCTGTGCACCTGCGATTATGACGTCTGTCGGGCTTTTTTTGGTGGAGTTATCCCCCCTTTTTCGACTTAGAAAATTTTCGCAACATGTAACTTTTGTCCGAGCTTTTATTCCTACATTTTTCGGTCAATTTTTTTAAAACGTGGCACAGATATTTAGTACCATGGGAACTTGTGCACCTGCGATTATGACGTCTGTCCGACATTTTTTGGTGGAGTTATCCCTCTTTTTCGACTTAGAATTTTTTTCGCAACATACATAATTTTGTCCGAGCTTTTATTCCTACATTTTTTGGTCAATGTTTTTAATCTTGGCACTGATATTTAGTACCATGGGAACCTGTGCACCTGCGATTATGACGTCTGTCCGACATTTTTTGTGTGGAGTTATTCCCCTTTTTCGCAACATACATAATTTTGTCCAAGCTTTTATTCCTACATTTTTCGGTCAATAGGTTTAAGATTAGGGTTATGGTTGTACACATGCAATGGGAACTGTTATTTTATTATTTTAACTAAATGTTTACTGACATGAGAAACATCTTAGTATTTTAAAAACAGGGGGGTATCCGTAGTCCCATTGGGACAGTCACACCTCTAGTTAACCAAGCCTGACTTTAATATGTGACATTTTCAGAATGAGGTCCTCAGAATGAGGGTGAGTTTAGTAATGCTATCCCACATGGCAGGCTAGCATCACCAAATTCACCCTCTGGGGACATTCTGATTAGGCCTCATCTTCTGGGAAGTATCTATTGTCTCAAATTAACATTGTTTTTAGTTACTTTTTCCTTTCTGTTCAGTTTCTGTATCCCCTAATTTGCAGTAGATAAATTGCATAATTGGAGTGACCAATGGGTTATTGTCACCATCTCCAACTGGGGAACTTCAATCGGATCCTAAGTCACCCCAGAGGGTGAATTTGGTGATGCTACCCACCGTGCGGTATAGCATCAATAAATTCACCCTCTGGGGACCTCATTCTGCAGATGACATACACTATTTCAAGGCTTGATTGGGAACATGTAAATCTGGCAGAATTGTTACCACTAGAAATGTATATGGACCTTCGCGTAATTAAGCCGTAACGAGAGTTCGCATTTAACGGTGATTGGACATTATTCTTGGAATAAAATATCGCCAAAAACAATGGACAGTATCGTATGATAGTTGGCATGCTGATACATAGGCACACTTATTCCAGATAATAATAGATATGTTATAATACCATGCCGATCACATTTGCGGAGTAAATCCAGTTTGAGCTGGGCATCACCATATATGGAATTTGAGGTGTAGAAAATAGATTGCATAAATCAATATCTAATAGCTTTGAAGAGTGGTGGGTTCCTCGACTCAAATCAAATCAAATAGTTTTCACCCCGAAGAAATAGTAATTTGGGGGTGTTAAATCAGACAAGAGCATTAACCCTTTACCCAACAAACCGGCCAAAAACGGCCAAATAAAGCTGCAACAGCCTAAATTATCTTGGGTCTGTCTCAATACAAGACAGTCAAAGACTGTGGGGTCGCTCACCAGACTGCAAAGACTGATAAGACTGGGACTTTAGAGACCATAACAGTTAGAACTTTTCATAATCACTTTAAAAAAGTAGATCTAAACAGGATATGTAGATAGAGAGGCTTCATGTACCAACTGTACGCTACTGATCACCCCTCTCCCCCCCCCCCTCCTCCAGCTCATGTCCCTTCCCGACCAGGCTCCAGACTCCCAAGTCTTAGATTGGCAACTGTCATCTCAAACTTTCTCTATTGTTGGAAATTTCCAATCTCACAAGCACCTTTTTAGCTCAACTTTACTTTGTAAAGTTTGAGCTATTGCCATGGCTTGGTATCCGTCGTGCGTGTATGCGTGTGAGGGTGTGTGTGTGTGTGTGCGTGATTCGTCAACAATTTCCTTTAGCACGGGCTACAGTTCGTACCTTTCGTCCGATTATTATGAAATTTGTCATGGATGTTGACATTGACATGTAGATGGGAACGAGTCATTTTGGGGTCATTCAGCCGAAAAACATGGCCGCCAGATATGTTTAGATTAGAATAATACATGTCATCAGGCCAGTTTATATAATTAATGACCTGTACCTTTACATATATATATATGCCTCTGTGGTGAGAAAAGGTATTAAATTGAGAGGTGATATGGCTTGGAAGGGATGTTGGTTGATGGCAGGGTTGGGTCTGGACCATGTGGGAGGGGGTGGGTGGGGGAGGGTGGAATGTTTTCATAATTTCATTAAAGAGTAAAGTTTCATAACTCTGCAGATGTTATAATGTTGTCACTTTTGTTCAAATTTTAAAACATGTTTAAAATAAAATTGTCCCAGAAGATGAGGCCTAAGCAGAATAAGGTAATTGAGGGTGTATTTGGTGATGCTAGCCTGCTGTATGGGGTAGCAACACTAAATTCACCATCTGGGGACTTCATTCTGCAAATGTCAGACACACTATGTCCAGGCTTGGAGAAATGAACAATGGACTATTCCTATTTATTCTTGTAGACTCTGGTAGAATAGTTGTTTAGCTAATGTCATGTCTTGTAATGACAGATGGTAAACTGGTCTGAAGCAAGCAGTCTTCAGCAAGAGTATCGGGTGACCACACTATGATAAATTGGCTTTTTCAATAATACAGGCTTCAGTGTTCTCTTAAAAATTAATAGTGCATAGCAAAGAGGTGTGAATTATAAAGGGCCATAACTCTGTTAAAATATATCGGATCAAACACATATTTTAACTTGATCTGTATATAAGTGTCAAAAATTCATATACCAAATTTGGTGTTGATCAGATGAAAAATGTTTGAGTAATCCTGTCTTGGATGAATTCTATATCAAAACAAGAGTGGAAGGGGTTAAATAAACAATACCAAAATCCATACAGATGAAGAACATGCTAAGAAAAATCTAGGTAAGAAATATGAGGCTGTGATGTGTCCTAAACAAAAATTAAATGTCAAAATGCAAAAATTAAATTTGTTGTTTTTAAAGTTATGTCCCTAGCTCTGCCCCTATTTGACCCAGTGACCACATTTGAACAAATCTGAACCCCAGTCACCCAAGGTCTCTCTGTACCAAATATAAGCTAAATCGGCCAAATATTTTTTTAGAAGAAGTCATTGTAAGAATTACTATGAGTTATGGGCCTGGTTTCTCAACTAATTGACCAGGTGACCTCATTTGAACAAATCTGAACACCAGTCACCCAAGGACCCTCCATACCAAATATTAGCTAAATCGGCACAATGGTTCTGAACAAGAAGTCGTTGTAAGAATTACTATGGAGGAATAGAGTTATGGCCCTGGCTTCGCAACTATTTGACCCAGTGACCTCATTTGAACAAATCTGAATGAGAGTCACCTAGGGAACATCCACACCAAATATGAACCAATTCGGTATGATGGTTTCAGAGGAGAAGATGTTTAAAAAAAAGTTGACGGACGGACGGATGGATGGACGGACGAACAAATGGGTAGATATGTGGCTCCGACCTATGTGGCTAGAAATGGTAATTTGGCTTTAGTTTTTATGTGGCTTCTCAAGTAGCCATAAAATTTTATGTGGCTATCAAGTAGTAGATAGTGATAAAACTCCAGATTATGGATTCATAACATGTTGGAATTATAGCAGAAGAAGCTGATTAAAACTCAAAAACTTGCACACAGCATCTGGGAGAGTGGAATAGGAGAAACTGACAGGTCCGTGATTGAGTGGCTAGCCACATAAATGTCTGTCAGTGTCCGACATCTCCCATTGACAGGTCATGGATGTCTAAATCTATGGACTTTTTGTTTCCAAATTTTGAGTGACTACAAAATTAAATAAGCTGATTAGGCCAAATAGATCATTTTTGAACGTCCATCTGAAAGCTGTTACGTGGCTAGCCACGCAACGGAAGTTATGCACATAAATATCCATTTTACACAATCTTAGCCACATAAGTAGTCATTAGTAAACACGGACGGACAGACGGATGCACGACGGACGAGGAGTGATGACTATAGCGCCACCAGAGACTTCGTCTCAGGTGAGCTAAAAACCATACAAATATGGATATCATTGGAACCGGCTCATTGACCACATTGTGATGGTTACAGTTATGCCCTGTGCCAATGCATTCTCTTATATATGCGAGTCGACCATAGGTCGCCTCGCATATATAAGAGAATGCATTGGCCTAAAAAACTTTTTACCATTTTTTCTTACATTCTTTAACAATTTTATAATTTTTAATGTGTTAAGCCAATGCATTCTCTTATATATGCGAGGCGACCTATGGTCGACTCGCATATATAAGAGAATGCATTGGCACAGGGCCGTTCTGTTGGGTAAAGGGTTAATACCAAAGTTCTTTGGCAGATTTAAGAGAAAGCTAATTCTAGTACAAAATTATTTATTAAACATTCCAATTCATTCACAAACTTTGGAATAGTTTTCTATTATAAAAAACTCTCAATAATAAATACCGTAACAAACATATCGCCAATAATGTTTTCTATCAATCTATACAGATATGTACAATCTTAATAAAAATGTGCATCTATATCAATAAGCCTTGAAATAGTGTGCCTGTCATTTTCAGAATGAGGTCCGCAGAGGGAGAATTTAGTGATGCTACCCCGCATAGCGGGTTAGCATCACCAAATTCACCCTCTGGGAACCTCATTCTGCTGAGTTGTAAGCAGAATGAGGTCCCCAGAGGGTGAATTTAGTGATTCTAGCCCGCTATGTGGGGTAGCATCACTAAATTCACCCTCTGGGGACCTCATTCTGCAAATGACAGACACCCTATTTCAAGGCTTGTATATCAATATTAATAACGGTCAGTTACATTCTCACGATTACAAGTAAGACAACACAGATTAGAATAACAAAATGTGCAGGGTTGAAGATGCATGCAGTTTAATGAGTTTTAAAGGCCTACTTAACCCTTTCAGTGCCAGGTCCGATTTTTGTATCAACCCATATACCCTGTGCCAATGCATTCTCTTATATATGCGAGTCGACCATAAGTCGCCTTATTTTTTTTAGGGCAGATTTTACAGACCGTAAATTAGAGCCGATGAGATCGGCCCCTGGCACTGAAAGGGTTAAATTTCTAATCTCCAGATCACATTATATACATAGAGGATCTCTAATGATCTCGCAATTCTATACAAAATTTATTAACCGAGTGCACTAAATTCGATTCGAGCCGCACTTGAGTGAGGCTCAAAAAGAATTGTGGATCAGAAAAAATATAGTTCAATTTTAAATTGGACTATTATCGAGGTCATAAAGGGTTGAAATATCACAATAAAATCAACATTCTGTGATCGGGTATTGTTGCTGGTTAATCTTGTCCATAAGGCACTGAAGAAGATATTGAGGTTCATCCCTTTCTATGCCAATACACCCTTATCACTCATGTTTACATGTTATGTATATCGACTAACATTAAATAACCCAACACAAAATTAATATTATAATGATATTCTAAATAACTTAATAGTATTAAGTTCCGGCATTGACATCGACATTGCGCTAAGCTCTTGCATCACTGCATGCCAATAATACACATGTCTTACTAATTATGTGATGAAACATTCCATATTATATAACTATTCGAAAAATGAACATGTTTTTTGTCAAGGTACCGATGTATGTTCTGTGCTTCGATCTGATATGTACTGTCATCTCTTAGGTGTGAATTATGATGAATTCTGGGTATCTGAGAATCTGTTACTTGGTGGACACTCCCTAGGCCACAGCTGTTCCGTATTCCGGTAGAATATATATGTTTTTGGTTCCTCTTCCGAATGGTATATCATATGGAATATGTTGTATATAATGTGATCTGGGCATTCAAAAATTAAGTGGGCCTGTAAAATCATGTCCAAAGTACCACACCGACAGTTACAGTAATTCGACAATCGACTCCTTAACCATAGCAGAATTATGGGTAATTTTTCAGGATTTAGTCGGAAATATGGCTTGTTGCCATTCATCGGAAAGCTCTCACTGAGAGCTTTCCGATGAATGGCAACAAGCCATATTTACGACTAAATCCTGAAAAATTACCCATAATTCTGCTGTGGTTATGGAGTCGATTATTTAGGGCATTACTGTAATTTCACAGGGAAATAATTCCACTGTGCATAGAAACCATTGACCCCCGGAAGAGCCACTGACAAACTCGCTGGACAACTTATGTTGACCAAATGTACCATGCACCCTACTAACTGAGGTACCACTTATCCCTTTCATGATGGGAGCTGCGCTGATACAGCATTAAAGATCCTGTGCCAGTGAATTCTCGTATATATGTGTCTCCCATAGGGAGCCTCACATATACAAGAGAATGCACTGGCTTACGAGGTCAAGGTAAATATGGGAGACTCGCATATATAAAAGAATGCATTGTCACCAGGTTTTCACAAAACTTCAGGAAGCTCCATTCATGGAAGGGCTAAAGAGAACTGGATTATTATCGAGAGGTCAGGGGTCATATAGGCTTGAAATATCACAACAAAATCAACCTTCTGTGATCGGATATTGTTGCTGGTAAATCTTGTTCATAAGGCACTGAGGAGGATATTGAGGTTCAACCCTTTCTATACCAAATTCTCATTGACGAGTAGTTGACTTATGAAATGTTCAGATAATAAGTTCAACAAACGACCATAAATCAATGAATATGAATCATGTTGCTCTTGTATTATCTGTTTTTCTGTCTGCCGTCTGCTTTTATTACCTGAACTCCCCTCTAAATGAATAATAAACCGTTCCGATGTATACTTTTATAACTGAATGGGAGAATCCATTTAGTATAGAAAGGGTTAACAAAATCCTGGGAACTAGAGCCCACAGAAAGTGGAAAATTTCTGATCATGACAACACTGGAAGATGACATATAGGGATAAGTGACCATCTAGAGTTTCATATTTAGGGTAGTCACATCTCCCTATTATTTGTTAGGGCGATACATATTACTCGTCAATTGATCTGGTTGTGGTATCACGTTGAGCTGAAGAGGTAAGATTGATGTGTTAAATGAGCTTCATCAAGTGATATGACCACTTCAATGAGACGTGATGTGATGTGCAGATCAATTCACTGTAGTGACAAGTTTATTATAGTATGACGTGTATTAAATCAAATAATATATTAATGACATACATGTATGTCCCCACATCTGGTTGTGATTGGCTACAATGCTATGTTCAAAGCACCATGTCATCCGTCACCCTTTACAGACGGTTTAAGTTAACGTGTGCAAAACATCAGGGATATATGAGCACGAGAAACATTGGGGGTGTATGAATGACTCGAACTGGGAGCTTCCATCAATCATGATGTTACTCTAGCATGCCGAGTTTGACGTCACCTGATGTCGGATCCATAGGTCAGCTACTGTATTATTCTTATTGGTGTGAATTAATATGTGAACATATGAAAACCAACTTTAAATTTGAGGCCGTATGGCTATTGTTGTGGGGACAAAATCGTTATCTCTGGCAACATCATGGGGTACATTTAATACCTGGATGTCTCTTTTAGAACCCCTAAGCTCCTCCTCATGGTTCAAATTAGACATCCAGGTATTAATGATGCATAATCCGAATTAACACACCCAAATTACTATTTCTTTGGCTTCAGGGCTAAAAAATATTTGATTTGAGTCCAGGAACCCACCCATAGAGTTATCAGATATAGATTTTTGAAATCTGTTAATTTTCACCACTGGAATATTTGGCAGCCTGGCGAATAATCGAAGAATGCTGACCGACATACTCTCAATTTACATTGAATTTTTTTTTTTATATATAACACTTTTTGGGCAAACCCACCCATCAAAGCAGAGTTATCAGATACAGATTTTTTCACCACTCGAATTTTTGGCAGCCTGGCGAATATTCAACGAATGCCAACCGACATACTCTCTATAACAATTTGCGTTGAATTTTTGTTTTATATATAACACTTTTTAGGCAATTTTATACTATAGTTGACAGTGGTTAGCATTATTTTCAAGCAATTCTGATAACTGATAACTGAAGCGGAATTTCAAGAAGTGTAGTTGTTGGAATCTGATAATGGAATCAAATCGGATTGTGTACATTAAATCTCCATGTTCCGCCGATGTTGCCAGAGATAACTTATAACTTAAACAGATGATAGATTAGAAGAAACAAACTGTCCCGCACATTTTGTTTATCATTATTCTGATTCTTTTGTAAAGCCATTTCACCTCTAATAAGGCCATTAACCCATTCATGGCAGGAGCTACGCTGGCGCAGCATTAATGATCCTGTGCCAGTGCATTCTCATTATATATGAAAATACATTGGCTTACAAGATCAAGGTAAATGTTATTAGGCAAATATATTCTCTTATATATGCGAGGCTCCCTATGGGAGACTTGCATATTATGTAAGAGAATGCATTGGCACAGGGTTTTCGCAAAATTTCAGGAAGCTCCAGTCATTGAAGGGTTAAATATAAATACTGTGTTCTCAGGCAATTTTATTTGGATCAATTTGATGATGAAGGGAAACTTCTTTTTTTTAGAGACGCACTGATAAAAATAGAGATTATGGAATAAAATCTAATAATTTTTCAAGCAATCCATAGAATCTTCTCTTCCACTAATTTAAATTATTACATTCCAATGTGTGATTTACCTTGATTTCTTGAGTGATTTAAATGATAATTTCACTAGTGAATTATGTCACTTTAAAAAGTGCCTTTTGTATTCATATGCGCAATCAAAATATATGAATCATGGGTATAATGGCGGTATGATTTGGATTTCTAGTAAATCAGATTTTAACAGTGGAATGTAATAAACAGAATAATCACATGATTGAAATATTGACGTGAAATAATCATTTGAAATAAGGACTATTTTGTAAAACGCACCCTCATGTTTGTATAATGTCCCTGCCTCTCATGAATTATTTCCCGTCACCAGTTCAATCATGTGATTACTCTCTATTTATTACATCTTCAACAGAAACGAAACTAAATTTATAATTGTAAATAAACAGAAGATTAAGTTTAATTACAGATAATTCTAGGTGATATTTACAAATACAGTAATGCCCTAAATAATAAACTCCTTAACCACAGCAGAATTATGGGTAACTTTTCAGGATTTAGTCGGAAATATGGCTTGTTGCCATTCATCAGAAAGCTCTCACTGAGAGCTTTCCGATGAATGACAACAAGCCATATTTCCGACTATGGAGTCGATTATTTAGGGCATTACTGTAAAACTGTTTGATGAAGCTCTCTTAAGATTATGAGGCAGGTGCCTGAGAAACACAGATTTTTTGTTTATTTAGCCAAATAGTTAACAGATCAGAAATTTGAAAACAAGAGGAATTCTGTGGAAATGCAAGAGTACACAAGACAATTCAAGTAAATTTCATGGTTCATATACCTACAATGCATAAAATTTCATGACTTCCCAGGACTTCCAAATCTTTTTTTTTCCCAAGATTTTAGAAATTTAACAAGAACCCAAGCAATGCTATTGCATAAGTTTTCCAGACCAGACTCGCTCCACGGGACTTCATAAGATAAACACATGTATTTACTCACATTCTTCAACTTCAAGGATATTTATTAACATTTAATTCCATGACTTTTCCAAACAGGCAGCAGAGAGGGTGGATATTTCCGGAACTTTTCGAGACATAGAGATAGTATTTTAAAATACCAGAACATTCGATAATACCAGGCTACATGTGTACCGGTACTGTTTTTGTCGACAAATATGTACTATATTTCGTTAACCATAGAATTCCCCTCAGACAGATCTATATCAAACAACAACAATATATATGAGACATGATTAGTGAATACAAATGCAACAATGTGTGGTGAATGTAACGTAACAGAAATATATGTGCGTTTCAAAGTTAATATCCAGTACACGGCAATATGCACATGTGGTAATTTCAAAAATGGGCCATAACTTGGGTGAAAATTGACAGCAGTAACCCAAATTTGAATTTGACCTGTATTTTTGGCTGGTAGACTCATATAACAAATTTCATCCCATTCAGTTCAGACTTACTAAAGTTATCATCTGGAAACAAAAATTTAGTGCAATTTCCAACAAAAAGGGCAGTAACTATGGTGAAAATTGGAGGGTGGAACCCAAATTCGAAATTGACCTGTATCTTGTGCCAGTAAACCCACCTACAAAATTTCATTCCAATCAGTTCAGTCTTACGAAAGGTATCATCCGCAATAACCTAATACGTCCCTTTTTAAAAAAAACGGGCATATAAAAGTGTACACTGGATTGGTCTATAATTGATTTGGAGGGATGTTAAGGTGATAAAATCAGACGAAAGATTAATAAAAGTGCAGAATGAGCAGAAAGGAGCCCTATTTATTAACCCTTTCAGTGCCAAGTCCGATTTTTGTATCAACCCATATTTCCTTGATCATTTTTCAAATTTATTGATTATAATAATGTGATACATTAATGGAAAGAGCTCTAAGAGCTCTTTCCATTAATGTATCACATTATTATAATCAATAAATTTGAAAAATGATCAAGGAAATATGGGCTGATACAAAAATCGGACTTGGCACTGAAAGGGTTAAGCTGAAGGTGCACTGTTTTGACACAAGCTGAAGCCGAGGTGGCGCGAATGTGTCTTACATAAGTAAATCTGATTTTGCCGGAAAAAAAACGAGTTACAGCTCTTTCCATCAATGTATCACATTATTAGAATCAATAAATTTGAAAAATGATCAAGGAAATATGGGCTGATACAAAAATCGGACTTGGCACTGAAAGGGTTAAGCTGAAGGTGCACTGTTTTGACACAAGCTGAAGCCGAGGTGGCGCGAATGTGTCTTACATAAGTAAATCTGATTTTGCCGGAAAAAAACGAGTTACAGCTCTTTCCATCAATGTATCACATTATTAGAATCAATAAATTTGAAAAATGATCAAGGAAATATGGGCTGATACAAAAATCGGACTTGGCACTGAAAGGGTTAAGCTGAAGGTGCACTGTTTTGACACAAGCTGAAGCCGAGGTGGCGCGAATGTGTCTTACATAAGTAAATCTGATTTTGCCGGAAAAAAACGAGTTACTTCCTTTTAACTGTAAGGCGACAATATGCACAATCCCAAATGCGATCATTCTGTTGTAAATGTGGCCCTAAAACAACAACAAATAATCACACATTGATAACATAGTTACGTCCCATGGTTTGTTATGGATGTAAGATGAAGTAAAATCATTTCCCCATGTCACATGCATACACTTGGCAAAATACTCCATATGAACACAGATACTATGCAAAATGTTTGTCTAACAATAAATCTGGTTCTAAATACATAGACAGAACACATGATTATGAATCTGGAACACTTAAGATCCATTTATTCTTTGGAATGATTCTCAACAATGAACGCCCTATGCAACTTCAGTTGGAAAAAGTACAGCTTATTTATAACCTTGAAAACATCATTCCATTAAATATTGCCTTCACAGAAAGTAATATAAACAAACATTGCCCTGAAAAATTGGATAATGTATGAAATATCCATGGAAAATTTTTCCACTCATTTTCATTCTACGTCAATATTTCAGTTAAATTTTGCATGAACATATTACTGCATGGTGACTTCTTCCTGAAGTGTCCTTAAGGCCTTTGCATAAGGTGTTGCGAGCAGCGTGTCATTTGTCTAACAGAATATCTGACAAGGCTGTTAGAGTAAACATTATCATCGCTTCGAATTAACTTCTGATGGAATTTTTTATATTATGGCCCTACATGGAAGCCTGCAAATAGTATATCTGTCATTTGTAGAATGAGGTCCCCAGAGGGTGAATTTAGTTATGCTACTCCACACAGGGGGTTAGCATCACTAAATTCACCCTCTGGGGATCTCATTCTGCTTAGGCCTCAACTGCTATGGGAGACCTAGGATCAGATTGAAGTTCCATAGTTGAATTTGGTGATGTTAACCCATTAGTCACCTCGATTATGCATTTTATCTTCTGCAACTTAGGGGATATAGAAACTGAAGAGAAGGGAAAAAGTAACTAAACACAATATTAATTTGAGACTATAGATACTTCCCAGAAGATGAGGCCTAAGCAGAATGAGGTCCCCAGAGGTGAATTTGGTGATGCTAGCCCACTGTGTGGGATAATGTCACTAAATTCACCCTCTGGGGACGTCATTCTGCAAATGACAGACACACTATTTGCAGTCTTACCTACATGGAAGGCACATTTACACAAGAATAAAAAAAAAAATGAAGCCTGAAATATAATGTAATTCCGCCAGATTCTGTGACAATTAACTTTGAAATTAGTGCTAATAACACAAAAAACTTTGCACTTGCAACACACGCCTTACATGTGACGCCACCTACAAAGGCCTTTACCTGGTCTTTGAAATGCATTTACATCTATAATAGTTAAATATCACTATTGTAAAACAATACTGTAATGCCCTAAATAATCAACTCCTTAACCACAGCAGAATTATGGGTAATTTTTCAGGATTTAGTGGGAAATATGGCTTGTTGCATTCATCGGAAAGCTCTCAGTGAGCGCTTTCCGATGAATGGCAACAAGCCATATTTCCGACTAAATCCTGAAAAATTACCCATCATTCTGCTGTGGTTAAGGAGTTGATTATTTAGGGCATTACAGTATTTTACCAATTTGCATTGCATGTAAGCATTATCGTGAGCTGTTGCATCTAAGGTTGAGAGGTATTATCTTACTACACCTTAAGAAACCACTTCCATGGAAATTTCTGTTGCACCAGCAACATATTAAATAACAGTCTCTTTGAAAAGCCGACGAAAATCCTATCAGATGTACGTCTCTCGATTATATTTCATTTGTACGATGACGCGGCATTCCCAACATGACATAATAAACCATTTCCAAATATGGAGTGCATTCCTGGTGCAGTAAATGTTACAGTAATCGTAGTATTTATAAGTAGTTGTAAAAACAACAAGATGCGAAAGAATAATCAGTCATGAATATCGTTGACTGATAAAAACTCAACGATGATGTCTCCTATATTGCGATGAGATAATGAATTATGGATATATCGCCTGTATTCAGTTTTACAACATTAGTTTTGTTTGACTATGCATGGGAAAATTGTCAACATGTCATTGACCTCTGATCTCACCATTTAGATATGACCAACCAGGAATCAGTGTCTGTTGTCACAATTAGTGTTTTAATATTTATATACAGTAATGCTCTAAGTAATCGACTTCTTAACCACAGCAGAATTATGGGTAACTTTTCAGGATTTAGTCGGAAATATGGCTTGTTGCCATTCATCGGAAAGCTCTCCCCAAGAGCTTTCCGATGAATGGCAACAAGCCATATTTCCGACTAAATCCTGAAAAGTTACCCATAATTCTGCTGTGGTTAAGAAGTCGATTACTTAGAGCATTACTGTAGATTGGATTCTGCCTTGAAGTGATATGTTAACCAATGAAATCGCACATTGGTCTGCACCACTCTCTAATGAATTGGATGGAATCCCATCAATAAAGAAATGTATATCTCATAGGATTTTCGTTGACTTTTCAAAGAAACTGATCAGATAAGCACGCACACTGCTTAGTAATCTGTTCTCATATATGATATGGAACTCAGATACATCCATATATATATGACTTATTCTGAAATCTCATGCAGAATGAGGTCCCCCAGAGGGTGAATTTAGTGACGCTATCCTGCATAGCATCACTAATTTCAACCTCTGAAGACCTCATTCTGCTTAGAAAGGTTCTTTATTATCAAATTTCTATAGAAACTTCTTCACATAGATTCTATTTCTTTTTTAGTTTAGTTCCTCTATATCCCAAAAATGGCAGATTGAATAAACGAGGTTCCCAATGGGTGTACATCACAATATTCACCATTTGGGAACTTCAATCTGAGTCTATGTCTCCTGTAGTAGATGAGACCATGCAGAGTGAGGTCCCGAGAGGGTGAATTTGGTGATGCCAGCCCACTATGCAGGGTAGCATCATTAAATTCACCCTCTTGGGACCTCATTCTGCAAATGACAGGCACACTAAATTCAGACTTGCATACATACAACAGCAACATATAACTATTATAGCTGTAAATGGAATTTCCAAAACTTGTTTACTTCAGCTGAAGGGAGATACAACGTCTCCCTCATTTGGGGGCTCTGAAGAACCTTTGTTAAAAGGAATATGAATTTTCATCCATCTTGTGCATAAAATTATTTGGTAATGTGGTTAGTGTCAGTAGAATTCTGAATCCGAACTTTGATACGATCCCGAATGCTCTTTTGAGTCCTGTACACTTCCGACGGGACTCGATGTGCATACAGGGTCGATGGACTCCAGAGTTTTAGATGTGTCTGAAAGTAAATAAGAATTCAGTTATAAATTGTGAGTATATAGGCCAAATAAATAAAAATTCTGTGTTCTCAGACCTCTCTCGACCTGAAAGTTCCTTTTAAAAAGTCTTGTCAAACATTTTTTTCAATATTTTCTATCAGATATTTTGGATTTGAACAACGAAAATGAATTTTGCAAAAATAGCCTATCATTTATAGCAATATAAAATTGAGACAAGGCTTAGTGTTGTTTTAGGGCAATGGTATTTTTAAATTAGTTGTCGCCTCATAGTCGCGAAGCATGAAACCGATTTGGGCTAATAGCAATTTACTCTTCAATATTAAGTGTCTAACTTACTCAACATGGGGATTAAATATCTGCACCTGAAGCATACAGCATAAAAGAATCTTTGTGCAAATATATACACAGGGTTAAAACATGGGAACACGCTGCCCCATGCATTCGAAGTCAAGAGTTTATATAATGGGCTTCAAATAAACATCATTCTGACATGATGTCAACCAGTACAAATATACCAGTAGTGCAGAAAACTATAATGTAGCAACAATAGAGACATCAAAGGGATTACACTGCAGTCATTGAATGGGGGTCAATCATGCACATGCCCAGAATTTTTACTGACAGGTCAAGGGCACGCACTGTCAGTGAATTGGCAACTTTTTGCAGTTGTTCGTGACCTACTATAGTTCTCATTGATTTTGAGTTTGCAGATACTAATAAATAATTTTTTTAAATGTGGGACAGGGAATAATATAAAGACAAACTGTGAAGATTGGTGTGTTTATTTCTTTATACCAGATTTTATTACCATCTTATCACATCGAAATTAGTTTGCGCTGCCATATTTGAAGATTCTCTGTCTCGTTTGCTTACCTGTAGTCGTTTGTTCCTCAAAATTCTGCAGAAAATATGCCCCTCATTGACTTACTGATCTATAAGTCGCAGGAATATTTTAATATGGTAAATTGGGTAAAAAAGTTATGACTTATCGACCACTGCTACGACCATCTTTTGATATGAGATGATTGGAAGGAATTTGTAATTTTTAAATAAATCAACCAATTGATCCCAAAGTTCATACAGGTGAATGGTATCTCATGATAAACCTGCATATTAAAATACAAAATAAACTACACGTAAACATTATTTAATTTATCGCATCCGATAGCTTTTCATTAACTGCACAGCAATGTGACTTCATACACACAAAAAAATGATGTCATGTTTCTGCCAATCATGTTTAACATATTATAATTGTGTTGTTGATTGGTATAACTTATCATACTTACTAAATAATGACGACGTACTTCTGTCGATCTTGTTTGACATATTAAGTGTATTGTTGATTGGAACAGGGAATGACATATGTGCGAGGATAATCGCTAAGCAGTCAGCCACCTGGTTGTTTGGAGCACATGCCAATGCAGGAATATGACCTGGAATAAATTGAGTAAAATAAAATTTCCGAAATACAACGTTTGAATATATTTATGTACAAATGCAAATATCCCCCATACATCACTCACTTTATTTTGATGGGTCGAAAATGTCAAAATCTTCAATGGATTTGATGGTTGGTTGAATGGTGTCAAACTCTGTGAGAAAAGATGACTGTTCAGGAGATTTCAGAATCGGTCAGAGAATAAATTATTTGTTGAAATAAGTCAGAAATCTTACAATTATCTACTGGTTGGCCTAACAAAGATGGAGGCTGTGTGAGATTTCTCATTGGTTGAAAAATATCAGAACATGTTAAAAAAAATATTCAATTTCTTAACCTTGGTGTTTCTTAGGCTTTGGAAAAAGGAATACCCTATTTTACAAAGTTTATAGAAGGGAAAAACTATTTTATAATGCTTGGACAGAACCGAAGATCATTAACTGTTTGAACATTGGGTATGGAATGGCCAAGAAAAAAATTTCTGTTCTTGCACCAGTAGCTTAAACTAGTGGGTCTAATCATGTATGAGTCCTTCTCAATATATTATAAATATTAGTGTCAATGACACCGTAGCCATAACTTGGAAAGGGGATATTTTCATGTGTTACAGTCAATGGAGTGATTAGGAATGCAGAAAGTTGAAATGTCTAAGTAATACTAGATGTTGATATGAAGAGATATATATATAGTAAAATCCAAGTTGGCCACTGACGGACATGTTTTCCAATAAAATTCAAAAATATTTTGATAGCTCCCATCTAGTGGTCACCCCGAAGATCCATATTCAGTTTGGTGATGATCAGATGAGGGATGTGGTCTGTTGGGTGTGCCAAAGGATTTAGTCATGCAAAGAGTAAAATCCAAGATGGCTTCCGGCGGCCATGTTTTTCATCGAAAAATTTTCAAATTTGATAGCTCCCTTTTAGAGGTGATGCCTGTAAGAGAAAATTTT
Organism: Siphonodentalium dalli; assembly: GCA_032622095.1. Classification (NCBI taxonomy): domain Eukaryota; kingdom Metazoa; phylum Mollusca; class Scaphopoda; order Gadilida; family Siphonodentaliidae; genus Siphonodentalium; species Siphonodentalium dalli. The sequence goes on along the minus strand of CP136068.1, from coordinate 124,442,674 downwards.
CGTCCAGCGCAAACCCTGCATGAGTGTATATTGCACTAATCCGTGGCTCGAATTACTTCATTTGTTGCATATATTCTGTGGGTATAGAAAGAGATGGCCCATAAACAGCCCTCATAACTGGATATGGCAATCAGCAATGCTGAAGCAAACTGGGCCACAGTAAAGGGTTGCCATAGCGGTATGCCTAAGCCAAACAATCAGAATTGAGAGGTTGCATAAATGGATTGATTTAGTGTACAGTACACCTTTAACCCTTTCAGTGCCAAGTCTGATTTTTGTATCAAGCCATATTTCCTTGATCATTTTTCAAATTTATTGATTATAATAATGTGATACATTGATGGAAAGAGCTCAAAGAGCTCTTTCTATCAATGTATCACATTATTATAATCAATAAATTTGAAAAATGATCAAGGAAATATGGCTTGATACAAAAATCAGACTTGGCACTGAAAGGGTTAAGAAACTCTATATGTATTCAAGTTTGAGTCGGGCTATCCCGGGTCAGGTTATTGGTGGGTCATGTGGCCCTGTTCCCATTTAGAAGCACTATAAACTCACCAGTTTCATCGGTTGAGACAAGGCAGGCACCTTTAGCTATCAGATCTTGTACAACTGGGGTTAGGCCAAACTTGGCTGATATATGTAAAGGACTGAATGAAAAGATAATATGGAAAATCAGTATGATCAAAACAAAATCGACAGCTTAAATAAAGATGGTCTATCTCTTCCTAAATACATTTATATAGTTTCCGGGGTATAAAATAATAAATATGAGTCGAAGACACCTGTCTGAAACGCTAAAAACAATTAATATTGATTTTATATCAATATTTTCTTATATAATGCGATATTCAAGTGGGACATTTTTCTGTTAATATTTTTAGAATTTTAGACAGAGTTATCCCGCAAGGTACGCCCCAAATGAACACGAAAACAGTAAATTGTCCCAAATTGATTGTATGTATATTATACCAGAACATTAAAATAAAATCAATATTAATTGGTAGAAGCATGTCCGGACAGGGTTCTTAGAATCATATTTATTATTTTATATCCAGGAAACTATATAACACTTTTTTTTTTTTATAATTTATTTTTATTTTTCATAGTCTGTCTCAATTACATATTAAAGTTGTACATAATAAATATACATTAAACATGAAAAAATAAATTCTTATAACAATATATCTATTATCACATGCACACTTGAATAATCTCTGTTTTTGAAACTTATCCTTTTTCTTGTTCTGTCTTATTAAATTATCTATAGCATTTTTTCTTGCTAAAGTGTCATTTTGACAGTTATTCTTTTTTTAATTCAGTTTTCGTGATACTGCAGGGTCGGTCTAAAAATTGAAAATAATTTGTTTTTTTTTATCTATTAATTTAAGTTTTTTACCAGAGTAATTTCCGGTCAAGGGTCATTAATTAAATTGAGGACACTGTTCCACTTATTATCAAAGGCTTTATTTGTTGAATCAGTCCATTTTAGTGCCTGCTTTTCTAGATTGTATTCTTGTATAACAAATTGTATTGCCATTTTTTGGCATAGATTTGTCTTATTGCACCTTGTCACATAGATATATCGTTTTATTAATAGTAGTATATTGTTAATTTCAAGTGTGCTCATGACAAAGTCTGAATCTATTCCAAAAAGTAATTCTTCAATCTTTGTTGGCATTTTGATGTTACATTTGGTATACATTGTTATTGAAATTTCTTCCCAAAGAGTTTTGCTCTGATGACAGGTAACCAACAAATGTTCTATAGTTTCATTTTCTTTTCCACAGAGTGTGCACAATTTTGATGCTATAATCTTACATTTTTCAAGGAAGACATTTGTAACTAAAGTGTTGTGATTTATTTGGAATTGAAAGGCTTGCAGTTTCGTGTTTTTCGTTGTTTTAAATGTTTGCTTATATATTGAATCCCAGTGAATTTCGTTTGTTTCTAGTTTTAGTTTATGCGCCCATCCTACCTGAGCGCATGGTTTATTTGGAATGACAAGAGTTACAATTTTCCAGTACAGATGGTTGTTCAAATTCTTTTCATGAATTATATTTTCAACTAACTCAATTCTAGAACTTTTAGTCAATTTGTTTTGTGAGGCCTTTATTTCTTTTTTCCAATTTAAAGGAATAGAGGATATTACTCCTTGTAAAGTTAAGTAGTTAACTTTAAGGTCATATTTTGATAGAATTTCTCCAGTGTCCATAAAAGAACCATCTTCCCGCAAAATATCATTAATATGCAATATTTGTTTTTCTATCCAGTTTTTATAAATTAAAGGTTTTTTTCCTCTCTGAATGTGTAAGTTATGGAAGAGTGGCTGCTTCTTATATTCTACTTCTGTATTTGGGTCTGTGGATAATGTTGCATAAGCTATTAAGACATCTCTCCAGAATGGATTGAATCGCTTAGCAATTCTCATCAGACTGGCTTTATTTAAATTTAGAAGAGCTGAGCCTCCATATATATGCAATTTATCTATTAAAATGATTTTCCAATCTGAATAGTTAAAGGGATCTAGGAATTTTCTAAGCCATGTTATTTTTAAGGATTTTGAAAAGCTTTTAATATCTGGAATTTTTAGTCCACCATTTTCAATATTTTGGACTAGTGTGTCTCTCTTAATTTTATCTCTTTTTCCATTCCAAAAAAACTGAAACAGCAAGCCCTGCATTTCCTTCAATATGTGTGCAGGTGGTTCTGGTAAAACGGTCAAGATTTGTATAATAATTGGTAAAATTAGCATTTTTATCACTGTAGTTTTTCCAATGTGAGACAGTGTCCTCAATGCCCAATGTTTTAAAATGTTTTCCATTTTATTTTTCTTTTCTTTCCAATTTTCAGATACAAGAAGAGGGTCTTCTAAGTCAAACAAAATCCCCAGTGTTTTAAACTTTCCCTGGTAGTTCCACTTTATTTTAGTGTTATTCTTTAGGGTTTGTGTGCATCCTCTTTTGGATCCAAACCATATAGCTTCAGTTTTTTCAAAGTTTGCCTTTAAGCCTGATATTTTTTCAAACGCGTTAATGAGATCAATTGCCCCTTTGAGTGATGATTCACTACCATCTAGCCATATTACTGAATCGTCAGCATACTGACTTATTTTAACTTCTTTATCGTTTATTGTTATCCCTTTTATATTATTATCATATTTTAAAGCTGCCGAAAATAATTCAATACAAAGAATAAATAGATAGGGAGACAAAGGATCTCCCTGTCTAACTCCCTTTTGGAGGTTAAATTGCTGTGACAAATGTCCGTTATTGATAACAAGACTGTTTGTTTTATTGTATAATGTTGTCACCCATTTGCATATATTTTTCCCAAAACCGAAAAATTCTAAGGTTTTCTGAATGAATTTCCATTTTATTGAATCAAAAGCTTTTTCATAATCTAATAGTAGAATTAAACCAGGGATATTTTTTTCTTGGCAGTCTATTATCAAATCATAGGTTAAGCGTGTACATTCCCCTATATATCTTCCTTTCAGGAACCCTTTTTGTGTATCACTTATCATTGTTTTAATTTGTGTTTTTATTCTATTAGCAATTACTGCTGAAGCCAGTTTATAGTCTACATTCAAAAGAGTGATAGGCCTAAGATTTTTAATATATGATTTGTCTTTTCCTGGCTTAGGTAAGCAGGTTATCACTCCTTGGCATTGCGATATTGACATATGTCCTTTTTTAAATGCATCATTTATAGAGTTCAACAGATAACTTGAGATATCGTTCCAGAAAAATTTATAGAACTCGGCTGTAAAACCATCTATCCCAGGTGATTTGTTGTTTTTTGACATTTTCAAGGCGTTTACTAATTCTATGTTTGTTATAAGTCCTTCACATGCTTTTGTCTCATCAAAGGATTTGTTACCCAGAAAAGTGTTGTTAGAATCCATAAATTGGTTATAGCTTGTTTGATTACACTTTATATTTTTTTCTTCATTTTCACTGTATAAAGCACTATAAAAATTTCTTTGTGCTTCCAAAATTTCTTCTATGTCGGATGTAGAAGTACCATCTTCGCGTATTATTTTTGGGATAAGTTTTTCCGTGTAGTTTCTTTTTTCTAAATATGCAAAGTATTTTGTATTCTTTTCCCCTTCAGCATACCATTGTGCTTTTGCCCTAATCATCAGTCCCTTTACATGAGTTTGTCTTAAGGTATATAACTCATTCTCTAACACTTCTCCCTCTTTTTGGTACTTTTCCATTTTTGTTTCATCAAATAGTTTTTGATTTTGTTCTATCTTTTGTTCTAGTTCTCTTTGCTTTTGGATAATATTTTTCTTTCTATTTGAACAATATGCTATTGTTTTCCCTCTTATATTTAACTTTATCATTTCCCACAGCATTTGATCATCTATGTTGTATTTTGATTCCTTTATTTTGTATCCTGTTACTGTGTATTGATCTACTGTCTTTATTATTATTTCTTTTACCTGTTCCACATAATGTGCCTCTCTTAGAAGAGAATTGTTAAATTTCCAAGTTCCATTTCCTCTCGTTTGTTTTTCAAATGCAAGTTCAATATTTATTGATGCGTGATCAGATCTATATTTTGTTTCAATATTGACGGATGTGACCAGAGGTTCTAAATCATTTGATATAAGGAAATAGTCAAGTCTGCTACATTTTTTATTTGGACCATACCATGTATATCTTTTTTTATCCGGATTATGTTTCCTCCATATGTCTATTAAATCTAGTTCTTTAATTATTTTTTCCACTTCTTCATGATTTTTTTGGTTGTTAAATTTCTTATATTTATATGCATCTTTTTCAAAATTTTGCACAACATTCCAATCCCCCACCCAGATAGTAGATAAGTTGCCGAGTTCTATAACCTTTTCTTTCACTTTCTCAAAAAAAATTATATTATCTTTATTCGGACCATATATTGCTACTAGTGAAAGTCTTTGATTTTTAATTGTTATATCTATTATAAGATAATTTCCATTTTCCTCCGAGATGCAATTATGAATTTTATATTCAAAGGAGCTTTTGAACCCAATCGCAATGCCTCTGCTATTACTACTGAAGGATGCAAATTTCATTTCGTTTCCCCATTCATTTCTCCAGATACGCTCACATTTTTTTGTGGCATGGGTATCAATGAAGATGCTAATATCATACTTTTGTCTAAAAATATTGAATATATCTCTTCTTTTAGTATTGTCTGACCCAAGTCCCCTGCAGTTCACTGCTCCTATCTTAATTGACATTAAATGTGTTGTTATTCAAATGTACCATGTGATTAAAAAGACAGCTTGTTTTTTTGTTTTTTTTTACCCCCCTCCCACTCACCCCTTGAAAATGAACATAAATTAATAACATTGTGTGCTTACCGCACTTAATATCTATTTTGCATCTAGACTTGCGAGCTCCTCTATATATCTTCATTTTTCCCTGTTACATATTTAAATCAGTTAAGGTAGCATATATAAAATAAATATATAAGATTTTAAATATTATTTTCTTAAGTACTAAATTGGGACTTATATTCCAAACACTTGTTTTCGAGTCCGGACAGGTAAAACCAGGGAATGTGTCTCTTAGACCCACCAAGCATATGCACCTTATGAGTCCAAGAGACACATTACCCAATTTGACCCGTTCAGACTCGAGATATTCAATTTACAAAAGGTGAAATTAAATTATCCCCAAACTCCATCTTGGAACTGTTATGGAAAATATATGTCTATATATATTTTTTTCAATTTACACCCGTCCCGGTGAAATTAAATTATCCCTAACTCCATTTTGGAATATATGTATCTATAGTATGTTCTATGCAATTATCTAGGAGGACAATAAATTACCTGAATTATAAGTAATAATTTAACAACAATAACCTGAAAAAACAAACAAAAATTGGGGTTAATTGTTTTCATCACAGTTTATACTAGTTCATCTGAATTGTACAACAGAATGATCACTCTCCCAGACTGTTTATCTCTTAAAGGTTTGCTTTGTCTGAAGCTTCAAGAAAGGTTCCTTTTTGAGGTACACGAGTTTTGTTCGCTTTTTTAGCTCAGGTGACATTTCCGCTCTTTCTTTAAGTAATCTGCCTCTTAACTTTGAAAGGCTTGAAGGCAAGTCCACTGCTATTCCATATCCTGATCCCGGTTTTAGTTTCTTAGCTTCCTCGAGTATGTAATCTCTGTCTTCCAGATTTAACAGTCTAATAATAATATCTGGTGTTCCTTCTCTTCCAGTTGGTAGTCGACTATATAACACTTGTTATAGGATGAGAGAGACCATCTTTAAATACACACACAGTATTTAGGCCTTATAATAATCAAACCTGCAAATAGCGTGTCTGTCATTTGCAGAATGAGGTCCCCAGAGGGTGAATCTAGTGATGCTATCGCACATAGCGGGCTATCATCACTAAATTCACCCTATGGGGGACCTCATTCTGCTTAGGCCCTCAACTGCTATGGTAGATCTAGGATCAGATTGAAGTTCCCCAGTTGAAGTTGGTGATGGTCACCCATTGGGCACCTCGATTTTCGATTTTACCTTCTGCAAATTAGGGGATATAGATACTTCCCAGATGACAAAACGTAACTAAAAACAATGTTAATTTGATACTATAGATACTTTACGGAAGATGAGGCCTAAGCAGAATGAAGTCTCCAGAGGGTAAATTTGGTGATGCTAGCCCGCTGTGCGGGATAGCATCACTAAATTCACCCTCTGGGGACCTCATTCTGCAAATGACAGACACGCTATTTGCAGGCTTGTATAATAATAATTTATAACCAAATTCTACTATCTTGTTTTTCAAATTACAATATGAGCGAAGCAATCTGCACAGCGATAATGCTCTTCTGTGGCATCAAGTGTTTCACGCCTCAAAATATGCAAAATGAGGTCCCCAGTGGGTGAATTTAGTGATGCTACCACGCACAGTGGGCTAGCATCATCAAATTCATCCTCTGGGGACCTCATTCTGCATGGCCTCATCTGCTATGAGAGATTTAAGTTCCCAGATGGTGATGTGCACCAAATTGGGCACCTTAATTATGCATTGTGTCGTCTGTCAATTAGGGGATATAGAGAAACTAAACTAAAAAAGAATTTTTTTTAAACTTTCTAAAGAAGTTTGTAAGAAACTAAAAAAGAAAAGTTAATTTGATAATAAAGATAATTTCCAGGAGATGAGTCATAAGCAGAATGATGTTCACAGAAGGTGATGCCAGGCCACTAAGTAGGGTAGCATCACTAAATTCACCTTCTGTGGACCTCATCCTGAAAATGTCCCGTCATTTCCTGCGAAACTACTCGTCAATGAGTATTTATTAGTATAGAAAGGCTTAATGCCATCATTATTTGTTTAACTCTGATGAAATCTGCAGAGTGGCTCTCGCCTAAATTGACATTCAGAATACAAGTTGGTCTAATGCCAGATGCTCTCTAACACTCTGACAAGTGAGATTAATCATTGGCCAAACACTTTGTTAACCCTTTACCCAACAGAAGGGCCCTGTGCCAATGCATTCTCTTATATATGCGAGTCGACCATAGGTCGCCTCGCATATATAAGAGAATGCACTGGCTTAACACATTAAAAATTATAAAATTGTTAAAGAATGTAAGAAAAATGGTAAAACGTGTTAGACCAAGGCCTATGGTCGACTCGCATATATAAGAGAATGCATTGGCACATGGCATAACTGTAACTATCACAATGTGGTCAAGGAGCCGGTTCCAATGATATCCATATTTGTATGGTTCTATTGAGACTGACCGAAGATATTTTAGGCTGTTGAAGCTTTATTTGGCCGGTTTTGGCCGGTTTGTTGGGTAAAGGGTTAATATATATAGCAACAATTCCTAAAATGTTCTTGATCCTTGGCATGGTGGATAAGACTCATCTGATGTCACATGAAAACAAACCCACCCACATTCATGCTTTTGAGAAATTAACTCATTTTGAACACCTACACTGCTACTTGCGACACGCATGGAAGCTCCAAATCTAAAGACGTTAGAAAATTCATGTTTTCACAGCGGGTATGTCAAGACTGGAAAGCCCTTCCAGATGACATAGTAGATGTTAAAACCGTTCTCCATTTCAAGGAGGAGCTGGATTTACATTTCTGAGATATACGGTTTGAGTCCGACCTTCGGGACAAATGACACGAGAGATAGAGAAATTTAACTGACACTCAGTGCGTTCCTGAAGTTACATAATAAATAAATCATATATATATATATATATAAGCCAAAATTTCTATGTGTGCTTTTATGCTGATGGTGCTGAATGTGTGATTCTAAAAAAACAAAAATATGATAAAATTACTCACGTTTTGAGCTCAGAATTAGCTAAATTTATACACTTTGGGTTATTGTTTCCTATTTTCTCTAATATCAGCAGTGCTACATTTTCATGCCTCTGTAAAATATAATAAAATAATTACATACACTTGCATCACTACATTTATAAAGAGTAATGACATATTGGGCATCACTACATTTATAAAGGGTAATGACATATGGGGCATCACTACATTTATAAAGGGTAATGACATATGGGGCATCACTACATTTATAAAGGGTAATGACATATGGGGCATCACTACATTTATAAAGGGTAATGACATATGGGACATCACTACATTTATAAAGGGTAATGACATATGGGGCATCACTACATTTATAAAGGGTAATGACATATGGGGCATCACTACATTTATAAAGGGTAATGACATATGGGGGCATCACTACATTTATAAAGGGTAATGACATATGGGGCATCACTACATTTATAAAGGGTAATGACATATGGGAATGACTACATTTATAAAGGGTAATGACATATGGGAATGACTACATTTATAAAGGGTAATGACATATGGGGCATCACTACATTTATAAAGGGTAATGACATATGGGGCATCACTACATTTATAAAGGGTAATGACATATGGGGCATCACTACATTTATAAAGGGTAATGACATATGGGGCATCACTACATTTATAAAGGGTAATGACATATGGGAATGACTACATTTATAAAGGGTAATGACATATGGGAATGACTACATTTATAAAGGGTAATGACATATGGGGCATCACTACATTTATAAAGGGTAATGACATATGGGGCATCACTACATTTATAAAGGGTAATGACATATGGGGCATCACTACATTTATAAAGGGTAATGACATATGGGGCATCACTACATTTATAAAGGGTAATGACATATGGGGCATCACTACATTTATAAAGGGTAATGACATATGGGAATGACTACATTTATAAAGGGTAATGACATATGGGGCATCACTACATTTATAAAGGGTAATGACATATGGGGCATCACTACATTTATAAAGGGTAATGACATATGGGACATCACTACATTTATAAAGGGTAATGACATATGGGAATGACTACATTTATAAAGGGTAATGACATATGGGAATGACTACATTTATAAAGGGTAATGACATATGGGAATGACTACATTTATAAAGGGTAATGACATATGGGACATCACTACATTTATAAAGGGTAATGACATATGGGGCATCACTACATTTATAAAGGGTAATGACATATGGGAATGACCAATATATTCAAATAATATATGAAGCACGGTCAAATATGGCTCATATGGTTATATGAACACAACAAGAGCAATGGCCTGGTGGAATAATATGCCCATCGGCTTGTTTCAAATTGCATTTTAGAAACTTTCCATAACCAAAAATAAATAAAATTATAAAAACATATTAGTCAAAAAGCAATACAATTTAAAATTCATAAAGGTGATCAATCCGATTCGATGGTCCCCATATCATCAGATTCCAACAACAACAATATTTTTTGAAATGCCCCTTCAGTTATCAGAATTGATTAATTGCCAAAAAATAATGCTAACACAGTCAACTATATTATAAAATTGTCCAAAACAAGTTATCAACATTTTGTTCAACGAAATATGGCCGGATTGTCGATATGTCTAACGCGATGCCACTTGATTTTAGAGTTATCCATCTTCATCTGCAATTTGGTCTGAGGCTGCCGTTTGAATTTTTTTTTACCAGGCTACCAATAACTACACATGTCGAGAAATAACAAATATCAAAAATCGATAACTGATAACTCTGTTCTTTGGTGGGTAGATTCCTCAACTCAAATCAAATATTTTTTACCCCCGAAGCCAAACGAATAGTAATTTGGGAGCGTTAATTCGGATTATGCATCTTTAAGTCAAAGAGGGCCCATAAGTCTGGTGAGAGTCAGTGGACAAATTCCCGATTCACGCAATGCTTGTATTTTGAGTCAATTCAGCAACATACCAAGTTTCGTGTTGATTAACCAATACCAACAGCAGTTAACAACACGAAAACGAGAAATCCCAAATATAACGGTGTAACTCTGGTAAAAATGGGCAGATAAAACATAATATCGAACTTGACCAGTAGTTTATGGTTTCACACCTGCATACCAAATTTCATTTCATTTGGTCAACATTAACTGAAGTCGAAAAAGGTAAAAATGGGCAGACAGAACCCAAAGTCAAAATTGACGCATATTTTATGGTTGTACCTGCATTACCAAATTTCATAACATTCACTTAACATTAACTTAAGTAATCATCCATTAAAACGAAATTGAGAAGAAATTTGAAAAAAAAATGGCCGCAACTCTGGTAACAATGGGCAGCCAGACCCCAAAATCAAAATTAACCTGTATTTTGTGATAGTGAACCTACATACCAAATTTCATTACATTAAGTTAAGCAAAACTAAAGATATCATCCAGAAACAGTTGAACTAAGATGCACATATGAGCAGAGAACATATGAACTATGGTTGCATGAGCAAACATGAAGAATCTATTAATAGAAGGCACATATACATGGTTATATAAACAGATGAACAATGTTTGACCTGAAAAGGTTATTATGAACTAAACAGAAGTTTTTCTGCTTGAAATCTTCAAGTTAATCATACAAATAACTGGAAAATATTTCTGTTTAATATACACTCAATTTACATCAATATTTTGGTGATTTTGATAATCACCTGAACTCTGAATGTCACATAAAAATGAAATAGGTGATGTAGGTGATGTGCTCCCATCAGTGTTCGCGCTGGACCGAAAAAAACTTTAACCAAAAGTTTAGCCAAATAAAAATTTTATTATCCAAACTAAAAAAACTATGGCCAAATTAAATCATCGTTTTCTGGTCGGTTCACAATTAATGACTAAAACGTCAAATCTAACAGACACAGGTAATATACACAATAATTTAACTAATTTTGATGAACTAGAAATATTTTTATATATATCATTTATTAAAAATTTATTAATCTTTATGTGAAAGAGTGATTTGGGGGGGGGGGGGGGGGGTTGACCCGGGATTGTCCTTCTTAATGTCATTTTTTTTTTTTTTTATATCAATATCTTTTAATTGATTAAATCATTAAATATTAATTATCCTTGCGAAAATATCTAAGTGACATCTGGAAACTAATAACTTAATATTGTTACGCCGTTACCAAATTACAATCTGTCATAAAAGCATGCATATTATTTTGAATGTATCGGTATTGACAAATAGCCACAAAATATCTGTCGTGATTCACATTTGGCTGATTAAGCTATTGTCTTACACTTGGTGCTCATAAACCTTGACCATCATAAATACAATGTCATCATAAACATGCATTGTGCAGGTGCCCCGTGAGTGACCAGGTCGAGAGCGGTGACAAATCCCCGTGTCTCACGAAAACAAGGGTGATAACTGTTTTGTTATCTGACAAAGGAGTACACACGAACCTCCTTAATAGCAGGCATAAATGCGCGCATATATTCTTTAATCCAGTTCGAAAAGTTAATTTTATGTTGGAATCATCGCTATTTAGAAAATAAAACATTCATAATCTGGATCAATTAACAGACCCGTCATTTGCGCGGATATTCTCCGGTCAGTTTGCTGGTTGCATTGTGGAAATCGGTTCACGGAAAGAGGAGTAAAGCAATTTCGAAGTTGAGTAGCCATGCAGCGAAATGTTCGGTTTCGTTTCAAATGAGCGTGAAGACGCCGACAGACGTGTTAATTTCCAGAATGCTAAAATGAGGAACTAACACGTTGTTGTAGTGCAAAAAGAAATTGACATCTGTCACAGATCGTTACGCAACATACAGGTATTCTCTGAAGTCTGAGGAATGTATTGAAGAAAAGAAATAATCAATTGATAAACAGCAAAGAGTGGCTATTTGATCTAGTACATAAACGTAGTTGTAACGTATGTACATCGTATGTGCAATTGTCTGCAGCATACCAACTGCATAATAAGGTTTATCTATTTGTCCCACGGTCTTTATTATTGATATAAAAAGGTCCAATATGAATATTACACCTTATAACAGATATGTGTCTGTGATAACACCATTTATAAATAGCGTGCTTTAATTGCAAATAAAAAACACACAATTATGCAAATTAGCAAACACCACAGTTCGCGGTTGTTATGAAACAGTGGGGTTTATAAAAACAGTGTTTTTCGAAATTATCAGAGAGCTGTCAGAGAATCTCTGCGCGGTGAGTTCTTCGTAGTTCTATGTTTACTGGTAACAGCTGAGCTGTCAATAACTGAGACAATGTTACCCTCGAGGGTAATATGGTGATTTACGGCCCGCCATGTGACGCACTCTCAGCCAATCAGAAGAGAGGAAAATGGGATGAAATGGGATGAAGGATAACAATGACTTTTGCTGTTTCGTGCAGAGTGACAGGTTTCCCTTTGTACTGTCCGCGATCGGGTTTCCCTTTGTACAGTCAGCGATATATTCCCACTTACGATGTTTTCGGACTAGCTCGTTCACATCACATAATTGAAAACCCACTTGACAAAAATTCATTCTTTCATTCTCCATTTGGGGTAAAAAAAAGTTTAGCCAAATGAAATTTTTATTAGCCAAATTCGAAAAAGATTAGCCATTGGGTAATTTGGCTACCGACAGCGCGAACACTGGCTCCCATGTATATGCTTCTTCCTGCAGGCCTAAACAATTTGTGCCAGACATTTGCAGTATGAGGTCCCAAGAAGGTGAACTTAGTGACACTACCCCTCACAGCAGGCTAGCATCACTAAATTCACCTTCTGTGGACCTCAATCTGCTTTGACCTCATCTTCTCTGGAAGGTATCCTTATTGTCAAATTACCATGTTTTAAGTTTCTTTTTTAGTTTAGTTATTCTATGTCCCGACACAATAGAATACACAACAACACAATGCATAATCGAGGTGCCCAATGGGTGCACATCACCTTCTTCACCATCTGTGAAGGTCTCCAATAGCAGATGAGACAATGCAGAATGAGGTCCCCAGAGGATGAAATTGGTGACTGTAGCCTGCTGTAAGGGATAGCATCACTAAATTCACCCTCTGGGGACCTCATTCTGCAAATGTCCGGCACGATATTTTCAGACCTGGCTTCTTGTAATGCTTAGTGAATTGAGCTACTCACATTGAGACAAGCATAATGTAATACTGAGTTTCCGAGGTCGTCTACACATGTAATATCAGCTTTCTGCTCAAGCAGTAGTTCTGCAATGAAAATAGTTATCCATTGAATACATATAAACAAGTGCAATGCACCGCGTATCTCCCGCAAATGTGGCTTTTCTGTTAAGTCTATTCATTTTCTAAGGGACATAACATCAAAAGAAAACGACTTGAGTGTCCTTGATGATTAAATCAACAAAACTCTTGAAAATAGCTGTTCAATCGCAAAAAAAATCAATATTCTTTATTCCCTTAATTGCGGTCCAACATCATTTGGTAACTTCTAAATTCTAAAAGAATATTGCAAAATTTATTTTCATTTGGCAAAACTTTTGGTAAAAATATATTGTGAGCCAGTGTGGATGCTGGTAATGACACTGCTGATACTTAAGAAATTTTTTTTATTTATGGGAGACAATTCACTTGGTATTTATAATTTGCATACTCTAAGATGTACTCTATTGAATGTGTGTGCCTTCCACAAAAAAGTTTTGCAGATATCCGACCTTTCTTTTGTATCTCAATCAAATATATCGAGTCAACAGTTTAACACAGGATCAGTGGATTAGCTGCAACCAGGCCTCAGCTCACAAGGCGACTCGGGCGAGATTGTCGCCTTACTGTCGCTGACTTCGCCCTATCGTCGCTCTAAGGCGAAATCGAAGTCGCCTTCAATTTTAGGGGGATTTTTTTTTTTTTTTTTTCTTAATTTTTTTTCTAGTTTTTTTCCCGGACATGTCTGGACATGTCCGTATATAGATGAATTGTGGCGGCCATCCCAAAAAGAAACAGACGATGCAGAGCCAAAGACCCAAGTGTTTAAAATAAAAAAATAAAATATGACCTATTGTTTTGTGTTGTTATTCCGTCGCCTTTGTTCCCTTTGCGGTAATGAATGTTAATCACGAATGTTTTGACACGCTGAAAACACGATGAGATGTTCGCATCTGTGTTGTTACTGACCATCATGAGTGTCACAAATAAATGTTTTAATTAACTTAAAAGACCGCCGTCCCGCTTTTCAGATATAAAACAATTACGACATTATCAGAGTATGTACCAGGCGCTTCGGAAGTTCGTTTCGGTAACGCGTCGGACTTTTTGAAGAGACCGCGTCGGACTTTTTGAAGAGACCGACTTCCGTAAATAAAATAATGTCAAGTTTATTGCTTTAATCGGATTATACCAGTGATGTTGGCATTAATTAAGGGAGGCCATTAATTAATAAAAGCTTTTGCAACTCCTTTGTTAGTTAGTCCTTATTGTTTATTTTAGCGGACACCCACATTACAGCCGTGACCAAATTAAACTTAAAAAGTTACATGCGTCATCATTCATGATTCAGTCATTTCAGACTGTACAAACGTATCTTCCAAGCTGCAGTCTAGGAAATAAATACTACTTTCATTTAGTTAAAAAAGTTAATATTACTGTAACTTGATAATTGTCTTGCTTTAATAAATGATAGCTACACAAAACATTTCCAAAAAGTTATTAAATGTATAATTACAATTAATTAAGCTAATTTCAGATAAAGTCAATTTTTTTTAGTTTTATTTGTTATTTTATCTTTTTAAATTTTGTATTGTCAGATGTTATAAAATAAAGCGATATTTGAAAATTGTCAATTTTTGGTAGTCTCCCCACCCTGAAGTCTCCCTAAATTTCCTGAAGTCTCCCTAAATTTCCTGGAGGGAGACTTCAAGTCTCCCTGTTCTGGACCCCTAGGCTGAGGCCTGGCTGCAACACATATCTTTTCAGGCCTAATTCGAATTAGAGCAACATGATAATGTGTTCCATCTTTAACTGCATACCTAAGCATGTGACGTGACCGTTAGCTGCTGCCATCATAAGAGGGCTCTTGCCTGACTTATCACAGATATTAACTTCTGCACCGTTACTGAGTAAAATCTGCATAGATTCGCACTGATCGCCAAATGCTGCAGCGTGTAGAGGGGTCCTGTAAATATGAGACTAAAAAATTAACACAGATTCACACTGATAATCCCAAAAAGCCACATCATGTAGAGGTGTTCTGTAAATATGTGGCAGCAAAATTAACATATATTCGCACTGATCGCTCAAAAGGCTGAAGCGTGGTGCAACAAAATTAACATAGATACACACTGATCGCCCCAAAGGCTGCATCTTGCAACAAATTAACATAGTTTCACACCGATGGCCCAAAAGTCTGCAGCGTGTAAAGGGATACTGTAAATATGAGACAACAAAATTAACATAGATTCACACTGATGGCCCAAAAGGCTGCAATGTGTAACAAAATTAACATAGTTTCACCATCTCCTTTTATACTCATCAGAATATATGCAACAAATCAATGAATTTGTGCAAAGTACACCGTGTGCTCTATGACCGATGCAAAAAACATGGTAATTATAATGAAAATGAATTTATGATTGGAGTCATAAATTCATTTTCATTATAATTACCATGTTGTTTGCATTCTTCAAAAAGCACACGAGTGTATTTTGCACTAATCCATGGCTCAAATTCTTTCATTTGTTGCATGTATTCTGTTGAGTATAAAAGGAGATGGTCCCATAAACGGTCAGATTTAGTGTACAGTACCCCTTTAAGTGTGCAGTAAATGTTTCAGTTGTTGGTGACGAATACTTCTGAGGTATATTGGTATCAAACTTGCTTGTTTTTGTATGATATTTGATCTTGGAAATCATGTCTTAGTTGATTATTTTTGTTGAAAATACATCGTGAATTATTTTGATTTTTAAAATCTCCCAAATGATAACCCCAATCTCCCGGAAAAATTGTGACCAATCTCGAGGAAATAAATTTTTGATGTTAACCGGTCTGCCAACTATGGGATTTGAAATAAGTTCACTTACCTGCCCTTTGTGTCCCTACAGTTAACACAGTTGCTGCCAAAATAATCAACTAACATTTCAGAACAGGAATCATTTCCATTTATCCTAAAAAATAACAAAAGTCACTATTTAGCTAAATTTCATCAAATTTCAATGCAATTAGTAATTATGAACTAATTTGTGACAGAGTTTAACCATTTTTATACTAAAGCAACATTGGTGAGTAGTTATTCCATAGGAAATGTTCAGATAATAAGTTCACATATATAGGTCATTTTGTTGAATTTATTATCTAAACATTTCCATCAATAAATAGGGCTCCTTCTGCACTTTTATGTATCTGTCATCTGCTTTTATCACATTAACATCCCTCCAAATTAATAATAAAACATTCCAATGTACAATTTTTAACTGACTGGGAGAATTCATTTAGTATAGAAAAGGTTAAGATAGAAAGGATATATCAAATAAAGAATATAACAATTTAAATTTCCATGGAACCCGGGATCCAGCAACGATTTCCATGTTTGAGGTCACTTCACCTGTTTTCATATATTCAATTTAAAGGGACCCAAGGCACTCACAGTGGGTAAATGTGCAAAAAAACATAAAAGACAGCAAAAACAGCCCCATAAAGAAGAATAGGGAGAAATAGATACACTTTGTTATTTTATTCATTATTGATAGTTCTCAAATAAAATAATTCATGTGTTGAAACCATTGTTATGTAAACAAAACTGTTGCAGTGATCATCGTATTGACTGATTTTACACATTATGAATTAATTAATCAATGTTCCGATAGCACTACCAGGCATTAATACTCACACAGCACAATGGAGAGGTGAAAATTTGTTGCCAATAAATTTTTTTGAAGAACTATTTTCCAGCAAATACTCTACACAGCTCTCATGACCTAAAATAAAAAGAACAAATATTCCAAGAATGTGATAAATGACGAGGAAGAAAATAAAGTACACAAACGATCGAAAGATAGTGCATCTCTTCCTGAGAAGAATTATATAGTGTCTGGGGTATAAAATAATAAATATGAATCAAAGACACCTTTCTGGGAACGCTTCTATCAATTAATATTGATTTTATTTCAACTGTTTCTGGTATAATACATACAACATTTCGGGACAGTTCTCAGGCTATTTTTAGAACAGAAACATCAGGCAATTTCGCAGAAACATTTAGAGTGTGGCAAGTGGGAGAACTCTATGTCATTTCGATTCAGATATTTGGCTCAGCTTCATCAGGAGGAAACCACTTTATTATGCCTTTAACCCTTTACCCAACAAACCGGCCAAAACCGGCCAAATAAAGCTTCAACAGCCTAAAATATCTTCGGTCTGTCTCAATAGAACCATACAAATATGGATATCATTGGAACCGGCTCCTTGACCACATTGTGATAGTTACAGTTATGCCCTGTGCCAATGCATTCTCTTATATATGCGAGGCGACCTATGGTCGACTCGCATATATAAGAGAATGCATTGGCCTAAAAAAACTTTTTACCATTTTTTCTTACATTCTTTAACAATTTTATAATTTTTAATGTGTTAAGCCAATGCATTCTCTTATATATGCGAGGCGACCTATGGTCGACTCGCATATATAAGAGAATGCATTGGCACAGGGTCGTTATGTTGGGTAAAGGGTTATAGTAAAATCATATACCCAATCTTACTTCTGTCTGTGATTTATTCCCAGAAAAGGTCGGGTTTAATAATGTTGTTGTTGTAATTGTGGCCCGGAAGAGATACACCATCTTTAAAGATTTATAGTGGTTTTAACATGAACCCATATTTGTTCATGCTTTTATTCTAAAGTTATCAAAGTAACAAGAAAAAAAAACATAACTTATATGTGAAATTTTGTTGATTTCGAGGATATCTGGTGAATAAAAAAGCATAAATTTATCACTTTGACATTTGCATGATTCCCCCATAAATTTGAATTCAAATCTGAGCCTAGATATTACATAGCTGACTGTTATGATACTCAGGCAAATAAAAATTATTCCCAACATCGGTAGTAGCTGTCAGGGCTGGGAACCTACTTATAATTGGCTCGTAAATGGCAGTGAGATGTAGTGTTGAAACGACTAGGCTTCTTCATAGTCGACTAATTAACAGTGAAATATAGAATCGAAGTTGATTAATCGATAACCCCATTCCCATGGAAAACATCCGTTTTACTATGACGACTATTGAGTACTACAAAAATGAGACATTTGACTAATGATAATGTCTTTTGATGTACACAACATTGTCAACAAATGTAGTTAGTATCTATCTTTAAATAGGTCATCAAATTATATTTGATATATCGTATTAAAATTACATTGAGACTCAGAAGCGGTGCTCTCGGAAACCGGTGCTACTAAGTTTGTATCCAGCTAATTAATACCCGGTGTTTGATTTTGTATAGGTTTCTCGCTTAACTTTGCATAATGATACATTCATCATACTATATCTGACACATTAGTCCATACTGATAGTCTCATACTGACTTAATTCCACACTGCGTCCATAATATGTGCATGTGACATGATGCAAAACAAATTGAGAGAACACCAAAGGTTTACAAAGCGCACAGTACCGTTATCTTTGATCGGCCATTGCGCAACGATGTGTATCTATTATCCACATTGGTTTTGTGTAAATAATTCTACTAAATAGCGCAGCTTTTGCTTTAACTTTTAACACTGTTGTTGCGGTTGTTGGTGTATTGTATTGTACCATTGTTCTGTTAACCCTTTGAGTGCCAGGGGCCGATCCCATCGGCCCTAAAACTACAAAATAAGTCTGTTAAAGAATATAAGAATAAATTATTAAAATTGTAAAAAAAAAAAAAAAAAAAAAAAAATTGTTAGGTCAATGCATTCTCTTATATATGCGAGGCGACCTATGGTCGACTCGCATATATAAGAGAATGCACTGGCACAGGGTATATGGGTTGATACAAAAATCGACCTGGCACTCAAAGAGTTAAAACATACTGTAGTACATGCTCAATTTAATGAAACTAATCGACTTCGGATTCTGGAGTCGACTTTCAACACTATTGAGAGGTGTCACTTCTTAAGTGAGTTATTCACTGTTTTCTTCACCTATATACATAACACAACAGACAGCAAATATCTGGGTACGTTCCTTGTGGTTACCCGCAAAAGCACCATAACAACTTTCTGTTAACTATAACTATAATTAATAACATTCTGGTTGACTCAATTGTGTGACAACTGGCAGCGCGGTGATGTATTTTACGAATGTTGTCAACGACACCGTGCTCTATTCAAAACGTTTTCTCTGATCAGTGGCCGATGCTGGTGAATCTAGAACTAAAGTTAGCAGCTGTCGGCCAATCAGAATGCATATTTCAGTAAGAAACATTGAACTTGAATTACAATGCGATTTATTCCAAACTCTCCCATCACAAAAGGGTTAATTAAGAATAACTGACCATTGTAGCAACTGAGATGGAGCGGTGTGTATCCTCTAACATCCTCTGTCAGTTGCTGACCGTTATTCTGAAAGAATGGAAGATATTCGAGACATTATCAATAACTGTCAGGGCAGCAGTAAACTGAAAATAGATACATGTACTGCATGGGTTTTTGAGACCATGCAAATTAAAAAAAAAAACCCATACAGCTTATAAAATCGGCGCCTTGTGTGTTATATAGCGCCAGGCATGTACAAAGGTCAATGCTCGGCATGTCTCGGAGACAAGTACATATAACATGAAGCTGTGCCAAATATCGACCATATATATGAAAATAAGAGTTTCTTATGAAAATGAATGCTATAGGGTTTGATAACTCTTCCTACCCAGATAATCATTCGGGTGGGCTATCATCACTATATTCGCACTCTGGGGACCTCATTTTTAGTTACTTTTTCTCTTCTGTTCAGTTTCTATATCCCCTAATTTGCAGAAGATAAAATGCACAATCAAGGTGAGTAATGGGTGAAAATAAACTTTAACTGGGGAATTTCAATCTAGGTCTCCCATAGCAGTTGAGACCTAAGCAGAATGAAGCTCACAGAGGGTGAACTTGGTGGTGAACCATGTGGGATATCGTCATTATATTCACCCTCTGGGGACCTTATTCTGCAAATGTCAGACACACTACTCAAGGGTTGGTATCAGAGCTGTTAAGTTTCACGGATTGTCCGTGAGACTCCCGGATTGCCACGGCAATTCCGCAAATACGGATAACCCCCAATATCTCCAGGATTCAGCAAAACCCCGCATTCAAATCCCCCCAAAAAAACGATGTTTTCTTATTTTTCGAATTCGTGAAATTGCCGGGATTTCCCAAATGACAGGGATTTCCTTATTTCCGGTACCGTAAATACCCACTCATCAACATTCACTGTTGATGTTCCCTCTGATTGAAGACTGATATTAATTGATTTTCACACTCTGGTGAAGCCACACACATAAAAGGGTGTTGTTATAGTATACAATAGGTATATTCACAAGTGTGCAGCTGTATTGTTAGCCTTCATTGATGAACAGTTGTTAGTAACGGATTAGTGGTACGCATTGTGAACGGAACGTGTCCATTTTGTTTGCGGGTAAAATTGTAAAACGTTGTCAATTTGTACTTTCGTTTTCACCCATTCATGTCCGGTTGTAACCTTTGTAACTCGGGTTCATTTTTACTTATTTTAAACGAAGTTTGTGCTTCTTAAATTTTTTTAATAAATTGTGGAATGTGTGCCTTTCTTTTGGGGGTTAAACAGTAAGACGAGTTCATTTTGTAGTTTATTCCAATTTTGTACTTTCGGTTTCGCGCATATCTGGCTGTATCCGGTATCCGGAATATTTTCACTTAGTTTATACGAAGTGTCTGCTTCTTTCTCTTCAATAAATGGTGGTATCTCCCACTCACAGCAGCTCTATTACAACTACCAACAGGACATTCATTACCATTGTATTTAGGTACAAAATATACACAAACAGATACTCATAAAAACCATGAAATCTTCATCATAAAAATGATTTTTGGAACATGAACATATTTGGGCAAAAATCTCCCGGATTGACATTTTCAAAACTTAACAGGTCTGGTTGGTATCTTCATGTTTCAATAATTCCAATTTTCATGGGTTTAAGATCCTCGAATTTCCAAATGTTGGTATAATGATATACGTACAGTTAAGAGAGATGCCAGCATGCCAACTTGGCCACACAAAGCTGCAAAGTGAGATGCAGTTCGACCCACACAGTCTCTGAGCGTGGGATCAGCTCGGCTATGTAGTAAGGCATCGATGCATTCCTCATGTCCATTGGCTGCCTGGAATAGAAGTAAAAAAAATCCACATAAATCAGCGAACAACAGCTTAACCCTTTCTATACTAAATGGAATATCCCATTCAGTTATAAAAGTTTACATTGGAATTGTCTATTATTTATCTGGAGGGATGACAGATAATAAAAGTGCAGAAGGAGGCCTATTTATTGGGGGGGAAAATTCAGATAATAAGTTCAACACATAACCTATTGTCGTTTGTTGAACTTATTATGTGAACTTTTCATAAGGGATAACTACTCATCAATGAGTATTTAGTATAGAAAGGGTTAAAAATGGTCTATCTCTTCCCAATTTTTTTTATTTAGATTCCGGGGTATAACCTTTCATGATGGGAGCTGCGCTGGTGAAGCATTAAAGATCATGTGCCAGTGAATTCTCTTATATATGCGTGTCAGAGAGCCTCGAATATATAAGAGAATGCATGGCTTACAAGGTCAAGATAAATATTGTTAGGCCAATGCATTCTTTATATATGCGAGGCTCCCTGTGAGACTCGCATATATAAGAGAATGCATTGGCACAGGGTTTTCACAAAATTCCAGGAAGCTCCTGTCAGTCTATCTCTTCCAAAAAAGTTTATATACATGTTGATTCCAGGGTATAAAATAATAGATATGAATCCAGGACAAATGTCCAGAAAAGTTTCTAACAATTAATACAAATTTTATTCAGAATTTCTTCTCACATCCACAGGACAGTTCTATGGGCTAATTTTGGAACAGAAAGACACGTGAAAACTTTGGAAGAATACCAATAAGGAGAACTCTGTCTTGTTTGCACCCTAACTGAAAGCAAATATAATTTCTACTATAGATATCACCACAACCTCACGATCAAACAAACACTTTATTACACCTTTATAGACAAATAATATACCCAATCTTATCTTATCTGTATTATATTCACAAAATAGATTTTGTAATCTTGAAATAGGGATTTATAAAAATTATGTTGTTGTTGTTGTAATTGTGACCTGGACGAGATAGACCATCTTTAATTATATCAAGGATTATAAAGCCACAAAGAATACAGTCTCTCTTCCCAGAATCCAGTTTGAACATCATATTTTGTAGAACTTAAAAAATATGCCGCAACAAAACATGACCTAGATAGACTCAAGTCTTTAAATATGAAATTCAGCAAATTTACCTACAAAATGCGCCCCGTCGCATTACACAAAGTCTTTGAAACTCGGTAAAATAGACAGATCTATTTAACACTTTCACATCGGGAGCTGTGTTGGTGCATTATCTTATATATACAAGTAGGGAGCCTCACATATATAAGAGAATGCACTGGCTTACAAGGTCAAGGTAAATATTGTGAGGCCAATGTATTCTCTTATATATGTGAGGCTCCCTTTGGGAGACTCGCATATATATAAGAGAATGCATTGGCACAGGGTTTTCAGCAAAATTCAGGAAGCTCCAGTCATGAAAGGGTTAAATGTTTAATACGCTGGCTAAGAATGAAGTATTCCGAGCTTCATAAGGTGTGTGTGAACAAGTTCTCATTTCTCTCAAGAATGACCAGGTTTCTATAACACTGACACATTGAGAAGCCAATAACTTAAGATTAGAATGACTGCTGTGAAAACAATTTAACTGTCATGATCAGAAGAACATTGAGAAAATATAATAGCACGAGCAGAGTGTATCATAACTCTATGGCATTCAGTGTGGACATTGCAGAACAGACATAGATAAATTGTAATGCAGGGTAGAAAAATGTGGTTAGAAATTGAACTGATTTGTAGGCAAGGCATAATAAAAATTCTGATGTTTCTGATAACATAGGGACTACACATCACACACCCACCCCCCCCTCCCCCGAAAAAAGATGTTTTTTTTTTTCTTCGGATAATTTTTGTTTAACTTGGGTAAAAAGAGATTTTTAGCAAATATTCTGGTTATGTGCAAGCATTTATGTAATTCAATTCCAAATAGTGAACCATTATAGATAAAAAAAAAGTAACTTTTGCAACACACTGGCTTTGATTTGATACAGCGTGTCATCAAAGATGATGAAACGGAAAAGTATTTTTGAATCAGAGAAAGACATTCATACTTGTGACATCTCTTAAAGACTCGGGGTTTGTGTAACGTTAATTAATTGGTTGACACAATCAGGTATTCTAATGATGTATGAGGCCAAGTATTTTAGCAAAGAGGAGGAGCGTCCTGAAATTTTGGGAAAAACCTGTGCCAGGGAGACTCACATATATAAGAGAATACATTGGCCTAACAATATTTACATTTATCCTGTAAGTCAGTGTATTCTCTTATACATGTATATGTGAGGATCCATATGGGAGACTCGCATACATAAGAGAATGCACTGGCAAAGAATCTTTAAGGCTGCACAGCGAAGCTCCGGTCATGAAAGTGTTAAGCATAGTAAGATAGCAGATGTCAGATGGAATTAATGCTTACTCCCTCCACTTTAATGAACCATGACAATTAACATCTTTGCATCACAATATCGCAAATGCCTCTCTATTAACATTTTCATGATGGGAGCTGCATTGGTGCAGTATTAAAGATCATGTGCCAGTGAGAGTCTCCCAAAGGGAATACACTGGCTTACAAGGTCAAGGTAAATATTGTTAGGTCAATGTATTCTCTTCCATGTATATATGTTAGGCTCCCTATGG
Source organism: Siphonodentalium dalli (assembly GCA_032622095.1). Lineage (NCBI taxonomy): Eukaryota > Metazoa > Mollusca > Scaphopoda > Gadilida > Siphonodentaliidae > Siphonodentalium > Siphonodentalium dalli. The sequence continues at coordinate 124,418,293 of CP136068.1, read as the reverse complement.
GAGACTCACATATAAGAGAATGCATTGGCACAGGGTTTTCGCAAAATTTCAGGTAGCTCCAGTCACGGAAGGGTTAATGAAGTATTTGAATCATAATTGACAAAGCTTATAATACAGTACCAGTTTAAGTTTAAGTTCAGCGAGTTTATAGAGACATGTGTAGCTTATGCATTCAGAGGATGTGCATACGAATCACTGATGTATATCGAAATACATTGAAATATTATCACACACACTGGCTGGAACTAAGTACATGTATACACATGGAGCATTAACAAAAAAGTGTCATATTTTAAATTTATCATATGACTTGCGCCTTCTATAGGGCCTCAGGTATTTCATAATTCAGGTCTTATTAGTTAGGTCTTGATAACACCTTCAGTTGATTTTATTGGTCAATTATTCAGAGTGTCCTTGCGATTTTCTGTCACCTAAAAGTTTTAAGTCAAATTCATAGGTGTGTAAATAGAAATATTTCAACTTGAAATACACACATAAGTGGCCCTGCAAATGTGCTATGATGCTGGCAGGTCCTGCTGAATTGCTATGATGCTGTTAGGGCAAACTGATGCTGTTAAGAAAAAGTACCGTTATGTTTTCTAAAGTTGTCATTTTTTTGGTCTTTGGCTAATCTGAGGAATTTGAGAAAAAGCAAGTGTCTGTATGAAACATTCAAGAACATATTTATTTTTGAAAAAATGAATAATGGCTGCGCTGGTGTTTGTAAAACGACATAAATAGCCAAATTGATTAGAGTCGATTTTCAACAACTAATACAACTAGTATTACAACTATTTTGCAAAATATATGTTGCTTGAATATTTTATACAAATAATGGCCTTTCCTTGATATGCTCAGATTATTCGAAAACCACAAAAAATGACAACTTTATAAAAAATAACGGTACTTTTCCTTAACAGCATCAGTTTGTCCTAACAGCATCATAGCAATTCAGCAGGACTCAACCGCATCATAGCATATTTGCAGGACCACTTGGCCAGGGGTGATACACCACAGAAGCGACCATGAACAAATCTAACAATATGTCAGAGATTAGTCTCTTTAAAAAGCCAACGAAAATTTTACAATATTTACGTCTCTGGATATCTCATTCATAATCAGTTACTGAATTGATGGGATTCCCTCCATTTCATTAATGGAGAGTGACAAATCACGCACGTGATTTCATTGGTTTATGGAATTAACAGATCACTTCACAAACCAGAGGTCAATGACATGTTGACAAGTTTCCCACGCATTTCAAACTCAACAATTGTTGGAAAACTGAATATATGTACAGGCGATATATCCATAACTCATTTTATTCATTCTTGTTGCATTTATAGCAACCACAATGCGGCGCGTTGTTGCTTTTCATGTTTAGGCGTGAATGACGTCATTAATTTTTACAATACCATGAAACAGAATTTCGACGCGATGAAAATCCGGACAAGAAAAATGGGTTAAAAATCACGTGACTTCCGCTCCGCCTTTGTCAAGCCTTGTGGGAACAATAATATCAAATTGTGAAATCACGGAATCGGAAGTGGACCAAGTGGGATGGTTATGAAATTAGCAACTTCAGTTTTTCTGAACAATTCCTATGTTATGTAGGCTTATGAATTAGTTTCATTTTGACCATTTTCGTTGGTTAGCTGACCGAAAACCAACGAAGACGTCATGACAAGGTCCATGACATCATTTACGTCAGTTGGTTTTGTGGGCCAGAATCCAGACACATTTGGTCTTTACCGGAAACACCGATTTCACATCACTAGACTAAACGCAATTATATATACAAAATGGCCAAAGGACATTTTATATACAATAAGCACACAATAAATATGTGATCCCTCCCTACAAACGTGTTGTTTGTTTGTTTGGTTTTCATTGTTCCTTTTTTGTTTGTTCTTCTTTTAAAACTAGTGAGTGCATATAAGATTATATTCTTCATCATGTTTTCAAATGTCATTTTGACTATCAGTTTGAATGTTTGACCATGCAATGAGCTAATTCAGCTGTCTTCCACAATATATACACTTAAATGTAATTAAGAGACTTCTCTAAAGACCATTTTCTAGAATACAGACTGGATTCAAACGAGAGATGTTTTCTATTGACAAGAGCTAGCTAGCTAGCGCATGAAACTGTTCGCGCGAAAGATTTTGGGATATAGCGCCCATGTAAACATTTATATTTGTCATATATAAACGTGCGAAGTTGCTAGCTTTAGTTTGGCTGAAGGGGTCACTCTCACCAAAAAAGTGCTGAAGGGTACACAGGATTCGCAAAATGTGCTGAAGGGTACACAGGGTGTGTGATCGCCACTAACACCGTTACTTAAACTGTGTTTCTGAAAGTCTGGCGTCCATTAGCAGTTTGTTTTCAGTTCATTTTAATGTTCATTGGAACGTAAACAATTATTCTATAAGAGAAATCATGGCAGATACGAAAACTAAACGTCATTTCAAACCCTGTGTACCCTTCAGCACATTTTCAAATCCTGTGTACCCTTCAGCACTTTTTTTGGTGAGAGTGACCCCTTCAGCTTTAGTTTGGCATGGATGTGTATGAGTTGTTTTAACGAGATACGTGGTGGCAGGGTGGTTGTACTGTAGTGTTCCGCAGAATCCGCTCCTCCAACTTTGGTGAAAGTATTCAACATTTTTAAATCCCATGACTGACACAGCAACAGTTGGAAACTACGTATATAGATGGAAATTGTTGTGATAGTTTGATGTATTTAGTGTGGTTGCTCCACTACGTGTCACGTGCGATCATATTAACTACATGTATTCTAAATACTACGATTCTCACAAACATTTACTAAGCCAGGAATGCACTCCATATTTGGAAATTGCTTAATACCTCATGTTGTGAATGCCACGTCATAGTAGAAATGAAATATGAAAGTGTCAATGACACTGTAGCTCAACTTTGTAAAGAAGGTAATTTTTTTGTGATGAGCAATGAAAAGAGAGATTAAAAAGGAGTGTAAAAATGAGCAGTAAAGAATTTAGTCACACACAGAGTAAAATCCAAGATGGCTGCTGGCGGCCATGTTTTTTGGCAGAATGACCCCAAATTGACTCGTTCCCCCATCTACATGTCAATATTAACATCCATAACAAATTTTATGATGATCAGACTAAAGGTACGACCTGCAGCCCATGCTAAAGGATTTAGTCATACAAAGAGTAAAATCCAAGGTGGCGGCAGGCGGCCATGTTTTTTGGCTGAATGACCCCAAAATGACTCGTTCCCATCTACATGTCATTGTTAACATCCTTGAAATTTTTTATGATGATCAGACTAAAGGTACGACCTGTAGCCCGTGCTAAAGGATTTAGTCATACAAAGAGTAAAATTCAAGATGGCTGCTGGCGGCCATGTTTTTGGGCCGAATGACCCCAAAATGACTCGTTTCCATCTACATGTCAATATTAACATCCATGACAAATTTCATGATGATCAGATAAACAGTACGACCTGTGGCCCGTGCTAATGGATTGAATGTTGAAATCAAAGATGGCCACTGGCGGCCATGTTTTTTGTCCGAATGACCCCAAAATGACTCGTTCCAATCTACATTCCAATTTCAAAAGCCATGACAAATTTTATGATGATCAGACTAAAGGTACGACCTGTAGCCTGTGCTAAAGGATTTAGTCATACACAGAGTAAAATCCAAGATGGCTGCTGGCGGCCATGTTTTTTGGCCGAATGACCCCAAAATGACTCGTTCCAATCTACATGTCATTGTTAACATCCATGACAAATTTTATGATGATCAGACTAAAGGTACGACCTGTAGCCCGTGCTAAAGGATTTAGTCATACAAAGAGTAAAATCCAAGATGGCTGCTGGCGGCCATGTTTTTGGGCCGAATGACCCCAAAATTACTCGTTCCCATCTACATTCCAATTTCAACAGCCCTGACAAATTTCATGATGATCAGACTAAATGTACGACCTGATTCATGAAGATGGCTGCTGGCGGCCATGTTTTTTAGCCGAATGACCCCAAAATTACTAGTTCCCATCTACATGTCAATATTAACATCCATGACAAATTTCATGACGAACAGTACGGCCTGTAGCCCGTGCTAATGGATTGAATTTTGAAATCTAAGATGGCCGTTGGCGGCCATGTTTTTTTTCCGTATGACCCCAAAATGAATCATTCCGGTACAAATGTTGATGTCAACAGCTATGACAAATTTCATAATGATCCGATCCAAGGTACGACCTGTAGCCTGTATTGTTGACACCTTACGCACACACTAAAGTTGAGCTAATAATGGACACATCTAGAGACGTACATCCATTAGGATTAACATTGGCTTTTGAAAGAGACTAGTCAGAGATTATAATTAAAATTTTATCCTTTACCAAAATTTTCAGTAATTTGTATTGTGCCTTGTTCAATTGAAATGTTAAAACATTGCGGAATATTTCAAATCTACATGAATGTCATTGGCAAAGAACAAGACACTAAAAGTCCTCCAAAATCTACATGTTCACAATATGGTTCTGAGTTAAATATAAATCTATGTTGTGCTACATGTAGTATCAAATTAACCTTAATAGCATTTCCCATTCCTGTCACATTGAAAATGCCCACGTTAATTACACACGTTAATTGTAATTAACGATCTTGCATGTTGGGAGAATTTAGAGACATGGCGATGTGATAGCTTATATGTTCTGAAATGTAAATTTTGGTGCAAGTTTTATGATTACATTACTTAGAATGTTACATTTTTGTCTCTAACTTCTGAAGAATTTTCAGAGAAAAAAATATAATGTTCTAAGGAATTAAATCGTCCTGTTTCGCAGTTTGTGGAAATGGATAGATTCGATACTCGATAGACATGCAACAGCCTGCATCATTGATTGTGACCACCAGATCATATTCACACTACACATACATACACAAATATAATACAATGCAGTGTATATTGAAAGAATTTATTTTCAAAACTTTGATAGAATGATCAGCGCAACTCATGAAGTTTGCCACGTGTTCGGGAATAGACTGGAGTCTTATGTGGCAACATGTGTATTTGCTTAATTCTGCTAAATTTTCATGAAATGAAATCAAGAAATAAATGACGTAACCAACAGAGGATCTACAACAAGTCCCCAGTTTATAGCGGAATTTATAAAACGAGTTCAGTAAATTAGGTCTGGAACGAGCCTTTGGCAAGGTCCAGACCTAATTTACTGGACAAGTTTTGTAAATTCCGCTATAAACCGGGGACGAGTTGTAGTTTCTGTTTATTACATGATCGAAAACCTCGACAAAACATAAACTTAAATCAACAAATGGGACGCGAAACTAACATCGACTTCAATAAGGCATGTGATGGCGTTTCATGTATCTATGCATTGTTTGCCCACATAAAGAAATAGTCCCAGATAAATAACGACTCTTCAGCGTATTTAGTGGCGTATATTTAATGATATAACTTTTCAAATTCTTCAGCCATTATAGTTTGTTGGAAAAAATATTGGAAGCCTTGAGACTTGGAATGTAAACAGACGACAAACCGGAAGTCAGCGGTCACCTGGCACTATTTCCTGTTATTAAACTAACGTTTAATATCACAATTTATAGAATGGGTTTATTGAATGGAATAAGGTTAGGATCATGTAATAAAACTGAATCTCCCATCGGATTTTGAATTGAATCAAATCAGTGGGACGATTTCAAATCGAATTGAATCTTGAACCTTTGTCAGAGTCTAGTTTAATTACATGGTGTTGTAGTAGATATACACCACTGCTCACTCTTCTGAACATGTTGCAAATAGATCTAAATCATTATTATATACCTTATGTTCACAGAGGATCATGCTGTCTTTTGATTGGATGAAGAGACAGCACATGTGAGATAGTTATGACCATTGCATCGAGTGAACTATCTCCGGGGCTATTTCCCCACCTGATGACTTCATAATCTGGCAGAATACCAGAATTTGGCACGATGCCAGAATTGTCGTATTCTGGCGAGAGGCAAGAATTTTGCGAACTATCGCCTGGGTTATAGTCATCAAACACTGTACTGAGTTAAAATCACATGGCGATGTGTCGCCGACAGCACTTCGACTTAACCATAGTATTTAGTGTTATAAGCTGGCTGGTGGGACCAAATTTTGTTTCGCCTTAAGCAGGAATTTCGACTTATCCACCTTCGACTTAACCGTGATTATTCTATTGGCTTTGCACACAAGCTCAGCCGGCAATGGCTTCGACTTGAGTGGGGTATTCGAGTTACCGACATTCGACTTAATGAAGTTTGACTGTATCTGCCTGCTGTTGTCACGGCTGGAGTAAGGCAAGAATTTTATCATCCCGGTATATAATAAAACATATATTGACTGCCTTGGGGTGGAATAGAGATAACTATTTTCCCGAGGTGGTATCTTTTGAACAGCAGACAGGACTAGTCACAGTGACTAGACACCATCGAGGGAAAATATAGCTCGCTATTCCACCACAAGGTGTTTTATTATATATGACACTAGCCGATGAGCCCGACGTTGTCCGGGCTATTCAAAAACATAAAATTCTTATCCGGGGCAAGATACATTCACATACCAAATTTCAAGTCGATAGCTCCACCCGTTTCCGAGATCTCGTCTGCGCATGCGCGAAGCTGACGTCGCACGGGCTCGGCGACCCGATAAAATTCGTATCCGGGGGAAGATACATTCACATACCAAATTTCAAGTCGATAGCTCCACCCGTTTCCGAGATCTCGTCTGCGCATGCGCGAAGCTGGCGTCGCACGGGCTCGGCGACCCGATAAAATTCGCATCCGGGGCAAGATACATTCACATAGCAAATTTCAAGTCGATAGCTCCACCCGTTTCCGAGATCTCGTCTGCGCATGCGCGAAGCGGGCGCCGCACGGGCTCGCCAATACGACAACGTTCACCGCCTGGTCAAACTACACTCACGTACCAAGTTTCGTCCCGATCGGTCGAGAATCGTAGATTTGTATTAATGACAGACAGACAGACAGACAGACAAACATACATACAGACAGAGGTCTTCAAAATATATATGAGATATAGTAATGCTCTAAATTATTGACTCCTTAACCACAGAAGAAATATGGGTAACTTTTCAGGATTTAGTCGGAAATATAACTTTTTGCCATTCAACGGAAAGCTCCCACTGAGAGCTTTCCGATGAATGATAACAAGCCATATTTCCGACTTAATCCTGAAAAATTAACCATAATTCTGCTGTGGTCAAGAAATCGATTATTTAGAGCATTATTGTATCATCTCCCGCCAACCATGACATTAGCAGGCAGTTAAATAGTTTCGATGATCATAGCCTGGGTGATAGTTTGCAAAATTCTGGTCTCGCGCAGGAATCGTGGCAATTCTAGTATCGCTCCAATTCTGGCCTTGCACCACATTGTGATGTCTACAGGTGGGTAATCGTTGGAAGAATATAGCTGGAGCAATAGTTCACTCACCAGTAATTGTCAAAACTACTCTGACACGTTGATGGTGTTTCATCCAATCGAAAGACAGTATGAACCTCTGTAAACTCAAGGTTTACACGTATGATTAAGAACACTCAAGTCTGCAAATAGCGTGTCTATCATTTGCAGCATGAGGTCCCCAGAGGGTGAATTTAGTCATGCTATCCCGCATATCAGGCTAGCATCACCAAATTCACCCTCTGGACACCTCATTTTGCTTATGCCTCATCTTCTGGGAAGTATCTATAGTATCAAATTAACCTTGTTTTCAGTTACGTTTTCCCTTCTGGGAAGTTTCTATATCCCCTAATTTGCAAAAGATAAAATGCATAATTGAGGTGCCCAATGGGTGAACATCACCAACTTCAACTGAGGAACTTCAATCTGATCCTAAGTTTACCATAGCAGTTGAGGCCTAAGCAGAATTAGGTTCCCAGAGGGTGAATTTGGTGATGCTAGCCCACTTTGCAGGATAGCATCACTAAATTCACCCTCTGGGAACTTCATTCTGCAAATGACAGACACGCTATTTGCAGGCTTGAGAACACTATCTCTTGTGCTATACATGTTGTTAAGCAGTTTTGATTGGCAGCATCAACTAGTCGATTTGTCTTGTCTTGTACTTAATCAGTGAAGCAGAAGCAAGAATTGAAGTCCGAAACGAACTGTTATACCCATTACATTTCCTGATTAATATATACCAGAACCACCTCTATTCTAACACACAAAGCTATACTGAACAAATATAACATATTCCTATATGTGGAATACAAATTAGACTTTCCCCTTCAGTAGTGTCGTTTTGAATAAAAATCTGTTAGTTCAAAACACCATTCTGTAGTAAAAATATTCGTCATTTAATAGAAATTCATAATTACTAGTAGGTCATTTGAAAATATTCCTGAGTTCTTTGGCACCGCTTGCAGCAAGGCCAGTGAGCCATATCATAACATTTAATTGAAACATGTAATATTTTAGGTGCACCAAAAATCATAAAAAATATACAACTATAAGTTTTATTGGCTTGGAAAGTTCCTCCAAAGAGGCCGAAAGTTTAATACTTCTTTATTTTGCATGGGCCCCCAACCACATTTAACCCTTCCATGACTGGAGCTTCTTGAAGTTTTGCGACAACCCTGTGCCAATGCATTCTCTTATATATGCGAGTCTCCCATAATCCACCAGCGCAGCTCGCATCATGAAATGGTTAAATGTTGCAATGAAAACCAGATTGGACGCGATTAATAATTTGACACAAACCATCCAAATTGTCACGACCCTCAGGAGAACAATAAATATTTCTATAAATACTCCTATAAAATAGCGGACAATTACTGAAATGTAGATCATCGTATATATCTCCTCGAAGCTACAGTGAAATACAATTTCATATTTCAATGTAGCTATATTGTTATTTCACTGTAGGGCTTGAAACTAACATGACCTGTCAAGGTTGATTGAGTGATCATTGCATGCACTCTGTCCACTAGCCAATCAAAAGCAACGAATTTATGATGGCACATGATCAATCAATTATTCTATGTTTGAGTCACAGCGTGTCAATTTCAACCTTAGGCTTTGGCTCTTTCCTGTTTGTAAACACACTGACATGTGCACTCTTGAATTAAGTAGAGTTAATCATTTAATTAATTAAGAGTTAACTTAGCAACTTTGAGCATAAATAAGGCGCATATAATGAAAACAATACCTGAAACATCTCATTCGTGTCATGAAAATTATATATTTCTTTCCAGACACTCATCAGATATTTTGGTATTAAAAAAAAACTGTAGTATTCTCTATTTATTCCAGTACACCAGCATAGATGGAAACCGAAAGTAGGGTACATTTGTATATATAATTTTTGACACACCAATAAACAGAAAACAACTCATTAGTATGGAAAATTATAAATCACATGTGTGTTTAAGTGAATTATCAACATAATTCATCATAATGTATGTATTGATATTCACTATTGCATTAAATATGTGTACTCCAGGTTTCCTTCGACGTAAACCAGCTAGAGGGTAGGGATAATAGTGGTGTACGTTGAAGTATGGTTGCCATACTCTTCTATAGCAGACTTTATGTCAAGATCCAGTGGCGGGATTTTTCATCAATTTTAACTGACTTTATTATACAAATCATCAAAAATGATACATTTATCGGAAAGAGTGATATGTTACGGTCATAATGATGTATTATAATCTAACTACTGTGTTAAATTATGCACAGAATGTACCGTGTAATTAATAGTTACCTCATATTTGATCTGTTTGTTTATGTCTAGAGAGGACCCAAACGAAGTTCATGATGTCAATGAGTTAACATTTAAAAAAAAAAAAAAAAAATTGTGATAAAGTAGATTTTTCATATTAAATTACTACTTTCAGTTGATAATTCTTGTGGAGTTCTGAACAAGTATAATGTGTGCTAAGGAATAAACCAGTTACTTTCACAATTGTAACATTTAATGCCATCATTGGTTATTTTAGATGAGTGGGTAATTTACACTTAAAAGTCTATAGAAGAGTAAGGGAACTGTACTACGATGCAAACAAGTATTATCCATACTAATTTCACTAGCTGGTTTACGTTGAAAGAAACTTTGGACTAGTAAACATATATTATAAAAAGCTTAAATGAGTCATGTGCGTTTAAGTAAGCAACTGAAAGATAGAATGGAATGGGTGAAGAGTCACATGTCCTATATAAGGTGGCTTCAGTATTTTTCACCTCTAAGAAATTGGGCATTATCGAGTGATTCTACAATGTGAACTTAACCTGTGTTTTCTTGAGACTAAATCCCAAACCAAATTTTAAAGTTAAAACGAAAACTCATCTTTCTGGAGAGCATATTCCAATTTCAAATTAAGCCTGAGTTTAGTGTGCCTGTCATTTGCAGAATGAGGTCCCCAAAGGGTGAATTTAGTGATGCTATCCCGCATAGCAGGCTAGCATAACCAAATAGGGGGAATTCATTCTGCATGGCCTCATCTGCTATGGGAGACATAGACTCAGATTGAAGTTCCCAAATGGTGAATATTGTGATGTACACCCATTGGGAACCTCGATTATGCAATGTGTCGTCTGCCAATTTGGGGATACAGAGAAACTAAACTAAAAAAAAAAAAGAACCTATGTGAAGAAGTTTCTATGGAAATTTGATAATAAAGAAACTTTCCAGAGAAAATGAGGCCTAAGCAGAATGAGGTCCCCAGAGGGTAAACTTAGTGATGCTAGCCCACTATGCAGGATAGCGTCACTAAATTCACCCTCTGGAAACCTCATTCTGCAAATGACAGGCACACTAAACTCAGGCTAATTCAAATTGGTATATTTTTAGTCGAAAAAAAATAGCTAAAATTCGGGTGAAACTTTATGAACTGCAAGCATATTTTATCTTGTACTATAAGATTTCATAGTATTTTATCTTGGCTAGTTTGGTCCTGATCGGGTTTAAAAATCCAATCAAAGTTATCACTGAAAGAAGTTGGATGGACGGACTGGCAGACAGACATGCTGATTTTATTTGCCTCGGAAAAAGATTTTCCAGAGACAACACGTAGAAAATGTGACAGTATATATAGATATAGCATGCACAGTTAAAGGCATCCAAAACATAAATTTCCTTATAACCAGTGACTTACATAGTCGTTATGACAATACAAAGGCATAGAACCAATCTAAAATCAGAAACATTACAAAGTCATTGACAAATGGAAAAGTGAATCATGCATAATATTGATTAATATAAAAACCAAGCCTTGAAATAGTGTGTCTGTCATTTGCAGAATGAGGTCCCCAGAGGGTGAATTTAGTGATGCTACCCCGCATAGCGCTACCCCGCATAGCGGGCTAGCATCACCAAATTCACCCTCTGGGGACCTCATTCTGCTTACAACTCAGCAGAATGAGGTTCCCGGAGGGTGAATTTGGTGATGCTAGCCCGTTATGCGGGATAGCATCACTAAATTCACCCTCTGGGGACCTCATTCTGCAAATGACAGACAAACTATTTCAAGGCTTGATCAAAACAATAATGTACAGCGAGATGCTGGTAGCCTGTTTATTTTATACACGCATGTATTCAGAAAATATTACCTTTTTTCCCGTGTATTTAAACATTTTGTGTGTGCCGGTGGTTGGCCGTACGTAGCATGCTGCAGTGTTATTCAAGCAAATAGTGTGTTTGTCATTTGTAGAATGAGGTCCCCAGAGGGTGAATTTAGTGATGCTACCCCGCATGGCAGGCTAGCATCACCAAATTCACCCTCTGGGAACCTCATTATGCTTAGGCCTCAACTGCTATGGTAGACCTAGGATCTGATTGAAGTTCCTCAGTTGAAGTTGGTGATGTTCACCCATTAGTCACCTTGATGTATTTTATCTTATGTTAGGGAATATAGAAATTTCCCAGAAGGGAAAAAGTAACTAAAAACATTTCTCTCAAATGAATCTTGTGCCTGAGACGCTTCATGAACTTACAACTTGAATATATATAATGCATCTGCATATAAAACATAGTTCTGTGGTTCGAGACTGGTTAATTTGAGACTATAGATACTTCCCAGAAGATGAGCCTAAAGTAGAATGAGCTAACCAGATGGTGAATTTGGTGATGCTAGCTCGCTGTGCGGGATAGCATCACTAAATTCACTCTCTGGGGACCTCAATCTGCAAATGACAGACACACTATTTGCAGGCTTGGTGTTATTATTGGAAGGGTAATTAGGTCTACTGGGATTGTTACAGTAATGCTCTAATTAATCGACTTCTTAAACACAGCAGAATTATGGGTAACTTTTCAGGATTTAGTCGGAAATATGGCTTGTTGCAACAAGCCATATTTCCGACTAAATCCTGAAAAGTTACCCATAATTCTGCTGTGGTTAAGAAGTCGATTAATTAGAGCATTACTGTATATTGACAAGCGATTGACACTGGGATTTTATGTCTTGTAGTGTCAATGTTACTCTTCTGGTCAGATTTTATGTTTGAACTATATACAAGTAAGTCTGCAATTTCAGAATTTTTGGATCGGAGTATTTATATTTTATAAACTGTTCACTTCACCGGCAGCTATATGACCTGACGTTAAATTTATATATAGAAATACTCTAAGGCTGATCACATGGTAATGTCGTGCAGCCTTTTAGGCAACAAATTTGTTGTAGAACTGATACACAGCTGACTGATCGTCCAAAAATTTGACACTTAATACAGAGCACAGTCGATACGAAAATAGAGGTCTGTTTTGTGTGTGTATATCTCGCATATAACCATGTGTAAAATACACAGGCTACCGGCTTCTGGCCGTTTATACAAGCCTTGAAATAGGGTGTCTGTCATTTGCAGAATGAGGTCCCCAGAGGGTGAATTTAGTGATGCTGAGGTGTAAGCAGAATGAGGTCCCCAGAGGGTGAATTTGGTGATGCTAGCCCACTATGCGGGGTAGCATCACTAAATTCACCCTCTGGGGACCTCATTCTGCAAATGACAGACACACTATTTCAAGGCTTGCGTTTATAATTTATTGTTATTAACCCTTCCATGTCTGGAGCTTCCTGAAATTTTGTGAAAACCCTGTGCCAATGCATTCTGTTATATATGCTAGTCTCCTTTAGGGAGCCTTGCATATATAAGAGAATACATTGGCCTGAACAACATTTACCTTGGCCTTGTAAGCCAATGCATTCTCTTATATATGCGAGTCTCCCATAGGGAGCATCGGATATATAAGAGAATACATTGGCTTAACATTATTTATCTTGATATGGTAAGCCAGTACATTCTCTTATATATGAGAATATATAAGAGAATGCACTGGCACATGATCTTTAATGCTGCACCAGCGCAGCTCCCGTCATGAAAAGGTTAAAATAGCTGCATAAGACATTCAATAACAGATCTCCAAAATTCTGTTAATAGAAAGGTTTAAATTTTAAAACGGCAAGTTTCAAAACATGATCTAAAAATAGATTTAAACCAATTTCTGCACAATGGGAATGTCTGGCGATCATGTGAATGAGCTGATTGTCAGTAGTTAATAGCGACCCAAGTCTGAAGTTGGCCGTTCTACAATATAAATCTCTCCATTATCAGAATTTTCAATAAATTTAAGTTCCCACCCAAAGGCCCAGACAATGACAACACATGTTACAGACATATGGACAGACAAATGAACAGACACACCCAGTATAATTGATTGGAGGATGCAGAAGGCGCATGGAGAATTTGGAAGGCAGCCAATGAGGATTCAAGTTTTTTGTTCAAAATTTTCACCATTAAAATATTACGATCAGACCTGAAAATATGGTGCCGGACATTTGAAGAATGAGGTCCCCAGAGGGTGATTTTAGTGACGCTATCACAACACAGCTACTTTTCAGAGAAGATGTAAATTTGCACTGTCTGTTGTCAATAATTAATAGCAACCACCAAGGGTGCTTAAACCTAAGGCAGGTGAATGACGTCATATATTTTTTTTATATATCCATCAGTGACTTCCGGTTAGCAACCATGTGGACATTGCAAAACACACGGAATTGGAAATGAAGAATTACGAAGAATTCACATGTGATTTAAGTCTATTAATTTCATTTAGACCAATGTCGTTGGTCAGCTTAACGAAAACGAAAAATGAAGAAGTCATAATGATAATCCAGACAAGATTTTACAATCCACGACACGTCTTGTCAATTTGGCATGTCGTCTCCGTCGTAACCACTGCATGATGTTACATAAATTATTCTTAGCGTTATGTTGCCAAAAAAAGGCAAATTTGAGGCACATCATGTGTGTTTGCTCCACTACGTGTCACGTACGATTCATATTATTTTAATGATGAACAAATTGACAAAAAAATACTTTAACCCTCATTCGCTTCCCTCCGAATCTTCCATGTGCATTCTGAATCCTCCAATCAATTATACCATGTGGATACACAGACATGGATAGATACTATGGGACAATGATACAGACATAATTAACAATACAAGTTTTATTGTACTGACATTTGTTATCGAAGTGTTTACAGCCGCTTTCTAAAATAAGGAACATATTGTCATAATTTTAACGACAATTTGTTCACAGTTTAAGTGTTTCAAAATGATAGTACAGCACTTGGTTCGATTTGTCCATTTAAAACATGAAATTTTTTTAAATTTCAAATTCTTTTAAATTCCAATACTTTGTCGGAAATGATGTTATGTGAAGTTGATAAGTAAAGATATACTATATAAACATGCAGAGCAAGTTACTAAGTAGGAGTATGTGATGAGTATGGGCTGGAAAAAGGTGTGACTATCACTCTACTTTCTAAATTTCTTCATCCGATTCAGAGTTGTAAAACTAACAATCTAAAGAAACAGCTGATTGTCACTTTTCGTCATCCCATACTTAATGATATTTTATGATGAATTATCTATGTGCATCACAAATGTGGGATCACTTTGTCAATAAGATTGTAGTTACAAATCCAATAAGATGAATAATGGGTTAGAATGCAAGATAATGGCAGTAAAACTCAATCATTCCATTTAAATATTTTAAAGCTTTAAAGGCCCACTTAATTTTCAAATTCCCAAATCACATTATATACAACATATTCCATACTTCCCCCATTATTTACCCAGAATGCATCATAATTCACAAATAAAATATAGAGTTATTTCCCTTCCATTGAGAATAATAGACTAATAGACTGGCAGAACAGACCAGATCACAATTATGCACTGAACACACTTCGGTACCTTTATAAAAACCACATGTTCACCGGATAATCAACCGGATAAGTGGACAATACAATATTTTAGAGCTTCCTTTTTCAAATGATATATAATATGGAATATGTTGTATATAATGTGAGCTGGGGATTTGAAAATTAAGTGGGCCTTTAATATCTAAAGCCAGGTGATTTAATTTTAGACCTCCTGATAATTATATCTTAAAGGGGTGGGGGGGGGGGGGGGGGGGGGGGGGGGGCTTCTACACTAAATCCGGCCATTCATGGGACCATCTCCTTATATACTCAACAGAATATATGCAACAAATGAATGAATTTGATCCATGGATTGGTGCAAAATTCACTCATTTGATCTATGAACAATGCAAAACAACATGGTAATTATAATGAAAATGAATTTATGACTCCAGCCATTTATTAATTTTCATTATAATTATAATGTTGTTTGCATCGTTCATAGAGCACATGAGTGTATTGTGCACTAATCCATGGCTCAAATTAATTCATTTGTTGCATACATTCCATTGAGTATAAAAGGTGATGGTCCCATAAATGGCCAGATTTAGTGTACAGTACCCCTTTAAGTGTTTATATTTTAAAATATTACATCTGGTATGAGGATTTCATGCTTAACCCTTTCTTTACAAATTGGATTTTCCCACTCAGTTATAAAAGTATACATTGGGATGGTCTAATACTGATCTGGAGGGAAGTTAATTATATATGAGCATTCGACAGCCAGACGAAATGATAATACAAATGTAGAAGAATTCATATTCATTGGAGGGAAATGTTCAGATAATAAGTTCAAACTATGGTCGTTTGTTAAACTTATTATCTGAACATTTCCTATGGGATAACTACTCATCAATGAATGTTAAGTATAGAAAGAGTTAAAGTTAAGTGCTCATTGTGGCAATTTTACAGTCCATATTGACTCACTTGAGTATTATTTAGGTATCAAGATATTAATCAGATTCTTAACCTTATATTTAATTTAGCAAAAAGGTTTTTTGACCTTGTCTTAACCCTTTACCAAACAGAAGGGCCCTGTGCCAATGCATTCTCTTATATATGCGAGTCGACCATAGGTCGCCTCGCATATATAAGAGAATGCATTGGCTTAACACATTAAAAATTATAAAATTGTTAAAGAATGTAAGAAAAAATGGTAAAAAGTGTTAAAAACAGATTTTTTTTTAGGCCAATGCATTCTCTTATATATGCGAGGCGACCTATGGTCGACTGGCATATATAAGAGAGTGCATTGGCACAGGGCATAACTGTAACTATCACAATGTGGTCAAGGAGCCGGTTCCAATGATACCCATATTTGTATGGTTCTATTGAGACAGACCGAAGATATTTTAGGCTGTTGAAGCCTTATTTGGCCGGTTTTGGCCGGTTTGTTGGGTAAAGGGTTAACAGGCTGTTGATGGCTGAAGTCATAAATTCATTTTCAGTATAATTACCATGTTGTTTGTATCGCTTAAAGAATACATGAGTGCATTTTGCACTAATCCATGGCTCAAATTCATCCATTTGTTGCATATATTCTGTTGAGTATAAAAGGAGATGGTCCCATAAAAGGCCGGATTTAGTGTACAGTACCACTTTAAGGTAGTTGCCATACATATCTGCGGGGTCTAAAACTAAATTGTCTGGCTTTAGCAACTGATAACATGCAGTGAATGATTTAATTACAGGGTTATTTGACAACATATCCACACACATACACACTATGCTTGATGAGTAACCAGGTAACCAGTGAAAAGGAAAACATTAGCTGATCAGAGATTTGAAAGTTTTTAACCATTCCATGAAAACCCTGTGCCAATGCATTCTCTTATATATATGCAAGTCTCCCATAGGGAGCGTCACATATATAAGACAATGCATTGGCCTAACAATATTTACCATGACCTTGCAAGCCAGTGCATTCTCTTATATATGTGAGGCTCCCTATGTGAATCCATCAATGAGACAAGCTCAAGAATTACCAACTACCCAAACTGTTGCCGATCATGCACAAATTGCTGAAACTGTGCAAATGTCAGGATCTTTACCTTGGTTACATAAAAGTATATATAATAATCCAAAAGTCTAATTCATACAAGCGCCCAATGAGTCAGATAATTGATCAAAAAGAATCTATCCATAAAGAATCTATCGACACAGAATACATTCCCAATAAGCTATCTAATTGTGCAAGCTACTAATTTCAAATTATTATTTTCTGCTTTATTAACTGGGCTCACATTTTAACCAAGTCCATCAAATGGGTTTTGTATGTATTGAATATATGGTACACTATTCAGCTGCACTATTCACATTGAATAACATAACAATAAGATTGGTATAAAGAGAACCGAATTGATTCCACATAGACATGCTAGAAAAAATTAGGAAAAGTTATATGGCTTCCTTTCAATTTAGAAATTACCTGGTTATATATTCATCATCAATGTGAGGGGAAAATCGCTGTGCTGTGTGTGGACACCAACAAAATGTATGAAATAAACTACATACTGTAACACTATATATGTATGGTTACATACCCCTCTATGAAGAGCAGTCCTTTTGTTCACGTCTCTCCCATTCACATTCGCTCCATTTGAAATGAGGTACAATGTACAGTCTATGTGACCGTTCCCAACAGAAAGCATCAGAGGAGTTCTGTAAATTTAATAAAATAGGGATCAACAACTCTCTTTAAATTAATTTTCACAGTTTAAGGCAGGCCTCAACTCACAAGGCGACTCGGGCGAGATTGTCACCCTTACTGTCGCTGACTTCGCCCTGTCGTCGCTCTAAGGCGAAATCGAAGTCGCCTTCAATTTTAGGGGAAATTTTATTTATTTTTCTTTATTTTTTTTCTAGTTTTTTTTCCCGGACATGTCCGTATATAGATGAATTGTGGCGGCCATCCCAAAAAGAAACAGACGATGCAGAGACAAACACCCAAGTGTTTAAAATAAAAAATAAAATATGACCTATTGTTTTGTGTTATTCCGTCGCCTTTGTTCGATGCCTTTGCGGTAATGAATGTTAATCACGAATGTTTTGACACGCTGAAAACACGATGAGATGTTCGCATCTGTGTTGTTACTGACCATCGTGAGTGTCACAAATAAATGTTTTAATTAACTTAAAAGACCGCCGTCCCGCTTTTCAGATATAAAACAATTACGACATTATCAGAGTATGTACCAGGTGCTTCGGAAGTTCGTTTCGGTAACGCGTCTGACTTTTTGAAGAGACCGCTTCCGTAAATAAAATAATGTCAAGTTTATTACTTTAATCGGATTATACCAGTGATGTTGGCATTAATTAAGGGAGGCCATTATTTAATTAAAAGCTTTTGCAACTCCTTTGTTAGTTAGTCCTTATTGTTTATTTTAGCGGACACCCACATTATACAGCCGTGACCAAATTAAACTTACAAAGTTACATGCATCATAATTCAGACTGTACAAACGTATCTTCCAGGCTGCAGTCTAGGAAATAATACTACTTTCGTTTAGTAAAAAAATTAACTACTACTGTAACTTGATAATTGTCTTGTTAAATGATAGCTACACAAAACATTTCCAAAAATTATAAATGTATAATAACAATTAATTATGCTAATTTCAGATAAGGTCAAATTTTTTTAGTTTTATTTCATCTTTTTAAAATTTTTATTGTCAGATGTTATAAAATAAAGCAATATTTGAAAATTGTCAATTTTTGGTGGTCTCCCCACTTCTCCCTGAAGTCTCCCTAAATTTCCTGGAGGGAGACTTCAAGTCTCCCTGTTCTGGACCCCTAGGCTGAGGCCTGGTTTAAGGCATGGGCGGCGTTCATTGCAGAAATATTCAAATGTGTTCAAATCGCCATCAACAGGAGGAATATTAAAATGTATATAGTTTTGTTCATATGCGAAACATAATCAGCGCGTAAATAGTATATTGTCGTCAAGACGTACGATGGTGTATGTAAACAAGAGCCTACTCGTGTTACAGAAGTTTTGCTTCTGTTTTCTGTTTACATAACAAACCGCAATTCTATTGGTTAATCACACACAAATGATATAAACGCTCTTTATTATTTCCATATCAGGAAAACAGTAACAAATAACGCTCTTTATGTTTTCCATATCCGGATCTAAACAAACGCCAGGTTCTACAACGTTTTTTGCTTTTGTTTACATAACAAAGGAAAAACATTTGACAATAACATACTGTTTATGCCATATTTCTGATTGGTATAACAATAAAGTCTGTCTATATTTTACTATTCTTTCTGTTTATGGTGGTTTTTGAAGGAGGTGAATATTTTAACAGCATACCCACCGCCAACGCCGCCCGTATCTTTAAATCCCCGCAAGGCGTTTGCAATGAGACAATGTCAATGGAATATTATTGGAATTTTGCTGCTCAACTAACAAACAAGCCTTGAAATAGTGAGCCTGTCATTTGCAGAATGAGGTCCCCAGATGGTGAATTTAGTGATGCTAGCCCACTATGCAGGGTAGCGTCACTAAATTCACCCTCTGGGGACCTCATTCTGCAAATGACAGACACACTATTTCAAGGCTTGCTAACAAACAACAACTTCAATGAATAATATCGTATCAGTATATCACCTAAAATCATACCTATTGTTAAAAATTCAATAGCTCCCATCTGGAGGTGATCCTAAACATGCCTGTAAATTTACAAAACATTCTTCCAACAAGTGTGGGCTGCAGGGTGTGCTGATGGATTTAAATGTAAAATTCAAAATGGCTACTGGCAGCCATATTTTTTAACAAATATTTTAAATAATTTGATGGCTCCCATCTAGATGCCACCCCGAAGATCCATAGGAAGTTTGGTAATGATTGGATGAGGGATGTGGCATGTAGGGTGTGCAAAAGGATTTAGTCATGCAAAGAGTAAAATCCATTTTCAATCTAAGTCCAATTACTCAATAAGGGGTTTAACTCTGGGAAATATCGATGGACAAAACCGCTGTTTGTAAACCAAATGTTGGTTTATCAACATACCAAAGATTATCAAAATCGGTCTAACGATGACCAAGATATAGAGCTTCAATGTTGTTATGGATGGACAGAGCCCATTTCTATATCCACAGCCAAACTTTGTTTGTGCGGGATTATAATGGCATGTAATACAGTCAAACTTCGTTAAGTTGAAAGTCGGTAACTCGAATGCCCCACTTAAGTCGAAGCCATTGCCTGGTCCCGGCTGAGCTTGTGTGCAAAGCCATTAGAATAATCACGGTTAAGTCGAAGGTGGATAAGTCGAAATTCTGCTTAAGTCGAAACGAAATTTGGTCCCACCAGCCAGCTTATAACACTAATTACTATGGTTAAGTCGATTATAACTCAGTGTGCTTCTATTCAAATGTCAAAAAAAAGCTGTGAAGTTTCCTGGAGCCTTTATATGTCCTAATGCATTGTTTATTTAACATATTAACGAGGTGCGTGGGTCAATTTCCCCAGTGTGAGGATTAGAAGTGTCGACAGACAAAATGAAAATCATACTAGTATTTAAACCGCCTGATACAGAGAATAATTTCATTCAGTCATGTTTTCCCAAAACTATCGATGACGCAACGCATAGCTGCAACATTGTAATGCGTTATCTCATGTTATCTCACGGCCGACGACCTTATGAAAATGCTGGGAATCAGCGATAAACTAAAGAAAGAATCAACGACTAGATACATGCAGAAACCACAGTCCCTGATCACCAGTCACTTCCAATCCTGAATCCCAATTTTTGTAAATACTATTGCAACAACTTCCGGGTCAAATGTACTTTTGTTATTTCTACCGCGAATTTGTTGATGTTCTCTTATCATATTCTGTGTTTTTATTATAATATTCAATAAATAATCTGAACAAATATCATCTCGTCTGCTGTACGTGATCAGCATAGTCACTGCCTATTGATTTAGCATGGGTATATAGTGTGCACACGGTTGAAAACAATTATTTTCGGATCGAAATGAATTCAACTAGTTGGAATTTGTGGTCACCAAATGGTTAAGTCGAACACACGGATAACTCAAAGTAATCCAACGGTCCCTTGCGATTCGACTTAACGAAGTTTAACTGTAGTTGAATAAAAGGTCAGCTGACCAGTGTCCCCCGAAAAAGTGGCAAGTCGATGCCGTTTTGTTAAAGTCGAAAAGGGTTAATAACTCCGTAAAAAAATATTTTTTTCGTCCTATATATACATGTTGCACATCTCCAATATGTGGATAACAATACTCTGAAGTTACAAATATCTACAATCAAAACTGTAGGAGGAGTTGATTACACCATGAAGGTACCCTCATACAGAAAATTATAAAAAATGTTGAAATATTCTAAGTCGAAAAGGGTTAATAACTCTGTCAAAAAATAATTTTTCCGTCATCTATATACATGTTGCACATCTTCAATATATGGACGGACGGACCCCGTTTCTATAGTCCCCCGAAAATAAATTTTTCGGGGGACAAAAAATATGTCCAGAGGTGGGGAGTGGTATCAAATTTTTTCAGTTAATATTTGAAGTTTTGGTGTTGTACTCATGTTCCTCAATTTTCCCACACATTAAGTTAAAGCTTTGACACAAACCTGAGTAAGCCGTCCACACAGTCTATGAGTTTATTGTCCTCAGCTGACTCCATTATCAGCCGCAAACACTCCACATGTCCATTACATGCTGAAAACAAATCAAACGGTGTTGATAACAGTAATACTGTATGAATGACAAAGTCATGGATTACTTGTTGTTAACAAGTTAAAAGTATGTATTTAAAAGCATAACAAGAGCATCACTATGATGTGGCAAAACACGCCTGTGGTAATTTCAACAAAGGGCCATAACTCAGGTAAAAATTGGCGGGCAGAGCCCAAATTCAAACTAGATATGTATTTTGAGCTATTAAACCCACTTACCAAATTTCATTCTATTTAGTTCAGACTTACTTATCATCCAGAAACTAAAAAAGCGAACGGATGAATGACCAGACGGACGCGCTGACAGACGGACCAATAACATAATAGGTCCCTTTTTATTTAAAACGGGCATTTAAAAAACAAAATGAATGTTTATTATATGCTAAGCTATCAAATAGCAGTATTTTTGCATCAAATAAAAACTGTTGTCTGTCTAGAGAGATATCTATTTCTCCCACCCCCTACACACTTTAGCACAGGCAGCCAGTGTGAGATAGCTGGGTGAGATTTCCCTGTCTCACATAACACGTGACCATCTATCTCACACCACCCACGTGACTGCTTTACCTATTTAATTAAGAGCCGGAACTAATTTAACAATCCGTCATCATGTTTTGTGTGAACTAAAAGAGATCAAAACAATGGCGACCAACCAGTTACGCTTCACGTTTCAAGTAAATAAATACGGACGAATTCGTGGACGCTAATACAAATGGAGAAAAGCCTCAACTGTTAATCACGAAAAACCTTCAACATAACCTCACTTGCAGACACAGAGTTGCATATATAACATGAAATATAAACGACTAATTTGCGAACATATTCCGTAAAACGGAAGACCCCAAGCGAAACTGGCACCACTGGCACATTTCGTAACAGGTAAACAATAGCCGCTTCACAAATGACGAACGAAATAATTCCACATTCGAACAGTTGTCATCGTCGAACGCGTCTAACAAACATTTGTCTGTCAAATATTCACATGTTTCCTTTTCTAATGGTATCGATATGGTCATTTCCGATGACAAACACGATTAGTCCAGTTGTGTATACTTCATATAAATACGCGCGTTTCTCGGAATGTATGCAGGTGCAACGATGTGACGTATCCGTGTCGTTTTCACAAGACCGTGTCGATTTCACTCTAACGTATTAACCCCGCGCGCACGGGAACGCGCTTTGTTTTTACCGTATATACCTCTGGTATATACCGAAATCATCCCAGTTAATCACGAATATCGCATCAGATTTCTCCCCAGATATACCGTTACGAAGCTACTGGAATATGCCAAAGATTGGTATAAAACAAAAAATCGGAATGAGACTCTTGGGTTGGGAGAAAAATGATCCATCATGACCTGCGGTGTGAGATGGAAAAATCTCACCCTCAGGGCCAGATATTGGTCCGGACACTCGGCAAGCCTCTTGTCCGGCCCAAATATCTGGCCCCTCGGGTGAGATTTTTCCATCCCACACCGCAGGTCATGGTGGATAATATTAATCTCACTCGTATCCATCCGCGCTAAAATTAAAGTGATTCGGTATTAGATGAGTTAACATCGTTTCGCCACTGAATGTCAGGTTGAAAAAATTGTAACATGTGATCAATTAGTTTTGTTTGTTGAACATAATATAGCCCTTTTAATCCTCAACCAATCTGTCTGAAAAATAGAACTATTTTTATATGCACAAGCTCATTACCATGGCTGTGCTTGGGTGTACAATTTGCACTTGTTACTCTTCTTTCGAGTTGAGCCATAGGCCAACTGAGCGGAACCATATAATAAACAGAACATCTACACTTTTTGTTGGATATGGTAATTACCTTATGCATGATGACAAAAAAAAAAAATTTCCAGAGCCACTCGTGGAAATTCATTTTTTTGTTATCACGAATTACCATATCAAACCAAAAAGTGTAGATATCCTCTATATATCATCAATTTATGCCACAAAAAGTAAATTTCCCATTTCTAATACAAACAATTTTTAAAAGCATGTGAGCGCATGGTTTTTACTAGTAATTAATTTTTTTATTTTTGGGGCACATACAAATGAAGATTTCCACATGCGTCAGCTAACTCTGGGTTTAAAGTCTGAGTTTAGTGTGTCTGTCTTTTGCAGAATGAGGTCCCCAGAGGGTGAATTTAGTGACGCTATCCTGCACAGTGGGCTAGCATCACAAAATTCACCCTCTGGGGACCTCATTTTGCATGGCCTCATCTGCTATGTGAGACATAGACTCAGATTGAAGTTCCCAAATGGTGAATATTGTGATGCACACCCATTGGGAACCTCGATTATGCAATGTGTCGTCTGCCCATTTGGGGATAGAGAAACTAAACTAAAAAAGAAATAGAATCTATTTGAAGAAATTTCTATAGAAAGTTGATAATAAAGAAACTTTCCAGAGAAGATGAAGCATAAGCAGAATGAGGTCACCAGAGGGTGAATTTAGTGCACTAAGGCTTGTGTGTAGCCTCATTTTGTTTTATTTGAGGATCTAAATCTATTGAGTGGGACATGTAACATGAAAACTTCAGTTTGAATGCAGTATTTGATGTAATGTATGGCTTCACAATTAAATAGACAAAGAACACACTTCTAATCAAGACTCATTCAAAGATTATAAGCACCATTATGCCAAATATAAACAAATACACATCAGCAAGTATATAGTTAACCCTTTACCCAACAAAACGGCCAAAACCGGCCAAATCAAGCTTCAACAGCCTAAAATATCTTCGGTCTGTCTCAATAGAACCATACAAATATGGATATCATTGGAACCGGCTCCTTGACCACATTGTGATAGTTACAGTTATGCCCTGTGCCAATGCATTCTCTTATATATGCGAGTCGACCATAGGTCGCCTCGCATATATAAGAGAATGCATTGGCCTAAAAAAAATCTTTTTTTACCATTTTTTCTTACATTCTTTAACAATTTTATAATTTTTAATGTGTTAAGCCAATGCATTCTCTTATATATGCGAGGCGACCTATGGTCGACTCGCATATATAAGAGAATGCATTGGCACAGGGCCATTCTGTTGGGTAAAGGGTTAAGGGAACAAAAATTGCACTACTATTCTAACTCACCAGCGGCATGGACAGGTGTTCGTCGATTGACGTTATCACATATCAAAATGGTAGATCCCTGAATCAGTAACGACTCCACACAATCTGTGTGGCCCTGGTAACATGCTAAATCTAACATGGAACGCCCTGCAAAAATCAAAATTGGAAGCATGTTATCTGTAGGAATTCAATGCCAATCAAAAATAACCTAAATACACAAAATGACACAGGTGTGCTAATGATTTTGTTGATACGGCATGAGTGCCAGCACGGTAGAATATAATGAGAGGCACAGCTTCGAGTTCTATCCTTCCGCGATGGCACAAGTGTCGAATCAACATAACCATTAACAAGAGTAGTTCTGTGTTTATTACACGACAATGTCCTAGAATCCGAAAATAAAAAAGGGTTCACAAGATTTATTCAAGTACATACAGGTTTGTTTTGTTATGGATGATGATGCCTTTATAGTTCCGGTTTCATGGTTAAGGCGAACGTCATGTGACATCAACGGAATGCGTATGGAATACATGTGTCATACAGATTTATAAATATGGTACAACAGGAACACTGTAATTCTAGGAACAAGCGTGTTATAAATTATCTAATATTACATTTGATTTTGGCGAGATTGGTAAAGATAACATAATATACATTAATAAGTCACACACACGTAAAAACAAGAGCATTGCTAGGCGTGGCAAATACGCTGCGGTATTTTCAACAAATGGCCATAATGAGTAATCCATATGCCAATTTTGAAAACAAACAGAAAACTATAACTAAAGCTATCACCCGGAAACCAAAATAATCGTCAAAATTATAAGTCAACAAGATCCATAACTCCAGTTAAAATAGGGGAACGGAACCCAAATTTGAACCTGACCTGTATTTCCATGTGGCTAATCTACATACAAAATTTGAAAACAGTCAGACAAATAAAACTAAAGTTATCATCCGGAAAAAAAAATAATTGGCAAATTCTAAGTTGACAAGGACCATAACTCCAGCCAAGAATGGCAGGCAAAAGCCAAAAATCGAACTTGACCAGTATTTTGGGATAGTAAACTCACAATCCAAATTTCAGTTCAGACTCACTAAAGTTATCATCTGGAAACGAAAAAAAAGGGAATGGACAGACAGATGAACCAATAACATAATACGTTCCGTTTTTTTTTTTAAATTAGCATACAAAACAAAAAATAATGACAGGTATTAAAAGTTATATGCCACCTAGTTGCCTGTCAAAGTTCATGTGATGCAAAGTGAGATCAATATTTTTGTGTGGTGGTTATCCATCATACTTGATATAATTAAATTATTTTTAGTCTATATATACCGTTGTAGTCCCGGACATCTAGATTCCTCATGTAATCTAATAGGACACTCAGTGCATCGTTATGTCCATTGTAAGCCTGAAATTAAAGTAAATTCATGCCCTAAATGATCAACTCCTTAACTGCAGCAGAATTATGGGTAATTTTTCAGGATTTAGTCGGATATATGGCTTGTTGCCATTCATCGGAAAGCTATCACTGAGAGCTTTCCGATGAATAGCAACAAGCCATATTTCCGACTAAATCCTGAAAAATTACCCATAATTCTGCTCTGGTTAAGGAGTCGATTATTTATGGCATACTGTAAATTTGTGTCTTATCTACATACAACACAACTGCCATGTCAACAAGGTCATATGATATCTTTTATTCTATGTCTTTGAAATTATATAGTTATCTCCCTTCATGAAAAATATTTTTTTTTGGGTAAAATAATGTTTTTCAATTGATTTGGGAAAGATTTAAAAAAATAAAAAATTAACCAATTGCATTCTTCGTCAATGCCTTGGTATAAGAGATCTATGAGTTTTATAAACTAGTCAGGTCATCACCCAGAGGTTTCGAAATGGGAGTCACTTCTCACTGTTTGGTTATTAGGGAGAAGCAGACAGTTATCATGGAGAAGTAACAATGGCTGAAGTTCAACTTATACCGCAACATCAGTAATCCAATCAAATAAGAATCAAGCCCATTTATAAAACCAGTATAATGAGTAACAACACCATTATAATCAGTACATATACCTAAATATGCTGTTGGGACAAATGCATACTGGTATATGAGAGAGAAGTCACTTCTCCCTGGGACAAAAGTAGGGAGGAGTGACACATATGTCTCTGTAAACTAAATCACACAAGGGGCACTATGAATCAAAATTTCCACTCATTTGACAGAAACTCAAAACTTTCGTTTGGACCGACATATAGCAATAAAAAATATTCATTCTGTATTAGTGTCAGCTTGACATTTTTTTTATATAATAAACTATTGAAATTCCTTAACCCTTTCATGATGGGAGCTGCGCTGGTGCAGCATCAAAGATCCTGTGTCAGTGCATTCTCTTATAAATGCGAATTTCCCATAGGGAGCCTCGCATATATAAGAGAATGAACAAGCTTAAAATGTCAAGGTAAATGTGTTTAGGCCAATGTAGTCTCTTATTTCACGAAGCTCCAGTCGTGGAAGGGTTAATAATAGGATGCTACAATCTGCCTTTTATGTTACATTTCTTGATGAGCTATAGCTGAGAGTAGAGATATAAGATAAGATTAAGCTTACAGCGAGGTGCCCAGGTGAGTAAGGGGCTCCACTTCTTAGGAGGTCTGTTGCTGATGCATCTAAAAGCTGCAAAAGAATGAGTCTCATTGTGGTTACAAAATAAGTGCTGGACATTTGCAGAATGAGGTCCCCAGAGGATGAATATAATGACGCTACTCCGCATAGCAAGCTTGCATCACTAAATTCACCCTTTGGGGACCTCATTTTGCTTAGGCCTCATCTTCTCTGGAAAGTATCTTTATTATCAAATTAGCAAGTTTTTAGTTTCTTTAGAAAGTTTCTTTTTCTTTTTTAGTTTAGTTTTTCTATATCCCGAAATTGGCAGATGACATACTGCATAATCGAGGTGCCCAATGGGTGCACATTACCATCTGAGATTTTCATAAATTTATATCCAAATGGGCAGCATACAGCATCATTCTTGTATGTAGTGAGTTTTGGTCGGTGACATCATTGCTGTTTGTGATAAATATGTCCCCAGTTAGAGACCAATGTGCGTGAGTAATTCATTATTTGGATTCACTGAAATAATCACAGAATATGCCCACAATTCAAGTGGGCATCAGACCTGTTCAGTTTCCAAAATGGCCATCTGGGAGATTTTTGCGGGAGGTATGCCCAAATATGGTCATGAGTGACATGTTAATAAAAAATAATTCATTTCATTTCATCTTTTTACATAAGATGAAGATTATGTAATATTATGAGTTTCTATTTGTGTTTATTTTATAAATATATATACCTAAACAAAACAGTAATGAAAACAGAGTTCTATACAGCTAATGAGAGATACATGCATGTTATATAAAATAATACAACACTTTGAACAGCTGAAAATAGTGGCCGTATTTGAGAGCGCAGGCTGTAGCCAGCTGTAGCCTGCCGGCTGTGGCTTATAAGACATGCAGAGTAGAAAGCTACTGCGGCCAGGGAATTAAACACATCCTGTTAAAAATATAGAGTTTTCCCTGTTCCATTGTTTACATTGTCTTGTCAGTCATTTTTCACTTCTGCTGTCACCTGTGAAGTGTCCGTGTTTATTCAGCATTTTCACACATCATGACACAATCATGGCTTTGGGAGAGTGTGAAAATCAATTAATGTTGTCACCTTGCAATCAAAGAGCATCTGCACCTGTCGGATGTATTTATTGGGGCCACATGCGGGAGAAATTGGTGCTTTTTGGGGTTTTTCACTATACCAATCCGGGAGTCTCACGGACAATCCGTGAAACTTAACAGCTCTGGTGGGCATCATTTTTTCAAATTATTTAAGACTTACCATCTCCAAAGCGAGCTTGTGGCCTTTTAAGGCTGCATAATGGATTGCATTATATCCCTCATTGTCCCTCATTCCGGGCCGTGCATCGTTCTTCAGCAGCAGTTCTATCACCCTACAAACATCATGAATAGCCGTGTTAAACCAGGTCTTAAAAATCCGACGATTTGGCCACTGGTGACGTGTATATGGGGACATTTAAATATATATTAGTGGGTTTTTCATGCATAGGTACACTAAAAAACATTTATTTCTCATTGCGCTGCTCTGCACATGCACGAATAAATCAACCTGATATAGGATGGACCCTTGCCCACATGTGGCAGAACACTGATTAATATACTCAAGGGTAATTTAAACTGAAATTATTTGTCTAAATTATGTCTGTTCTACAAACATGTGGAACATGACACTATATGCTGTAGATATAGTGCCACAGTTCGCTTAAAATATCGTATGTTCTTTGTAGATTATATGCTATGCGCATATATGTCTACGCGATACTAGCGGTCAACCAGACCATATGCAACCAGACCATGGGCAACGCTGACATATCCGGGTGCCATTTAAATATAAATCAGTGGGTATGATGCTGGTTACATCATATATAAATTTGCTATCGACTCATGTCTTAGCTGCACCGAAATATCGGAGTTACGGGATATAGTCACAGTTTGCTTGCACTGAAATATCGGTGTTACAGGTTCAAAGGGTTAGAGGAACAGATGGCCTTCGCAGTGGGTATGCTGTTAAAATATTCACACATATTAAAATTGCCATAAACAGAAAGAATATTAAAATATAGACATATTGTGTAAATAGTGTCATTGTTGAGTTTGTACACTATGTTTGTGTAAACAAAAGCCAGGTTCTGTAACATTTTTTGCTTTTGTTTACATAACAAAGTGACAATAACATACTATCTATGCAACATCTATGATTGGTATAAGAACAAAATCTGTCTATATTTTAATATTCTTTCTGTTTATGGCAGTTTTATCGGATGTGACTATTTTAACAGCAATTCCCACCGCGAAGGCCATCCGTGCCTTTGATCTCAATATTTTGGTTAATGTAACTTACTTGGCGTCTCTGTCTGCAGCGGCTGCATAGTGGCAAGGCGTACACCCACGTTTGTCAGTAATGTTTACATCACAGTTTGCATTGAGTAAAGTAAGGACACAACCATATTGGACATTAGCAGCAGAGTAGTGTAAAGGAGTTCTGAAAGGAAAAACTTATTTAAATGGGTACTGTACACTAAATCCGGGCATTTATAGGACCATCTCCTGTTATAATCAACAAATATATGCAACAAAAGAATGAATTTGAGCCATGGATTAGTGCAAAATACACTCGTGTGCTCTATGAACGATGCAAAAACATGGTAATTATAATGAAAATGAATCAATGGCTGGAGTTATAAATTCATTTTCATTATAATTACCATGTTGTTTGCATCATTCATAGAGCACACAAGTGTCTTTGCACTAATCAATGGCTGAAATGAATTCATTTGTTGCATATATTCTGCTGAGTATAAAAGGACATGGTCCCATAAATTGTTGATTTTAGTGTACAGAACACCCTTAAATTTATATTAACCATAACATGTATGAAATATTGTTCACCGATCTACTCCAGAATTTGATGATGCATATGGGTAACCATCAAACCTGCAAATTGTGTGTCTGTCATTTGCTGAATGAGGTCCCTAGAGGGTGACTTAATGATGCTATCCAGCACACCTCATTCTGCTTAGCCGTCAACTTCTATGGGAGACCTGGGATCAAATTGAAGTTCTCCAGTTGAAGTTGGTGATGTTCACCCATTAGTCACCTCGATGATGCATTTTATCTTCTGCAAACTAGGGGATATAGAAACTGAAGAGAAGGGAAAAAGTAACTATACTAAAAACAATGTTAATTTGAGACTATAGATACTTCCCAGAAGATGAGGCCTAAGCAGAATGAGATCCCCAGAGAGTGAATTTGGTGATGCTAGCCCACTGTGCGTAAATAACTCTAGCAAAACGGTTGGACCAATATCACAATCACAGATATAAAGGTTTCCATGGTGGTAATTTTTGTGCCATGTTTGAAAAGAATTTACAAGAAAAACAGCTTTGCAAAATTGTTTCAATGACCAAAAGAACTGTGTTTTTTTATCCAACAACTTGCAGTAACTATAGCCACATGGATTTAGCATTCTAAAATTTGGTACTCACCTTCCTTCACTGTCTTGTAAATGCAGATCTGCACCGGATTTGATCATGAATTCGACACATTCAACCCTCCTGTAAGACAAATTATTTTTTACTCTACTTTTATGAATTCAAACTGAATTTCATAGTACTCTACTCATATAAATTCCAACTACAAATTCATATTACTCTATATAAGGGGTTTCGCTAGCGGTTATGATAATGGTACTGACGGCAATATTGGCGAGTAGGAATAGCTAACATTGAAGTGGTGAACCGGACTATACATTGTGACTGTTTGGAAGTTCACCACTTCAATGTTACCTATACATGTACAATATCAATGTTTATATGCAGTGCCAAATGACAACAACCTTTCATTAATTAACCCTTCAAATTGTATACATGTACTTTCAGAAAACACAAAACACATCACCGCTATATTGATGTATAGAGTAGATGTATAGAGTAGATGTATAGATGTATACATTGTGATGTATAGCTTCCGTTACTAGCTCCAACACCCTTTCATTAATTAACCCTTCAAATTGTTAAAAAATTTCCCATCGTTTCAATTCAACAACTGCTGAAGGAAATCTCAGTCCATCAACAAACTGTGAATATCTATTAGTATTTAGTAAATCAGTTGATAATGTAAGCCAGTTCTGAATGTCTACGGTAATATAACAAGATAATTCATAATTGTATTTTATTTTTAACAATTTGAAGGGTTAATTAATGAAAGGGTGTTGTCATTTGGCACTGCATATAAACATTGATATTGTACATGTATTGGTACCGTAAATTGTTCGACAAAACACCAAGTTAAATTTATTGGTAAAATATGAGTACTGATAACTTTACGTACCACCACCAACAATGATAGAGGAATTTGTTAAAATTCGTAATTCATTTCTATGTCTGCCTTAACTAGATTCATGACAATATATACCATGAAATATTTGTGATTGTCCTTTAGTGGCTACTAGTAATATCTGGACCTCATCTATATAATCATAAATCAGAACCAGTCAGAACAGTGTGTTAATTGAGATTCTAATGCACTTAAGCCAATATACCCCGGAAACATCACATATTTGCAGGGGGTTATTCATCGATAACCTGTCGCAATGTATAATCCGGTTCACCACTTCAATGTTAGATATTCCTACTCGACAATATTGCCGTCAGCTGAATTCCTAATCTCGGCCATGCCCAATCCAGCCCCGCTCACTAATGCATTTCTCTCCATGATGTCACACTTACGCAGTACATGCCGGCGACGTTACGGAGTAGATGTATAGAGTTGGCACCCTTGCTACTGACTTCCGTTACTAGCTCGTTGCTATATAAACAAACAAGCGGCATCACTTTTGTCGAAATTTGACAGTCAGTACATTCGCCCTGTATACATGTACTTTCAGAAAACACATCACCGCTATATCCCATCAATGTCAGTGTCTCGATATCATTTGACAAAATTTCTTGACATGAAACCGCGACATACACGGCGTGAAATACATCGCATTGAGTAAACAATTTCCCATCGTTTCAATTCAACTTCATTCAATTTCAACTGTTCAAGTTCGCGGTAAAATCAAAACTGCAATTTGTAAGTGGTAAACATCTGAAAAAGTCATCAGGTACATGCAGAAACTAATTGTTGTGCATATTTATTTCTATTTGAGGTGGCAATTTTTCATGTTAATCATCATTTTTAACGATAAGAGCGATGCTAATTGAGGGACTATATTTTATCCAGCGCATTAAAATAAAAACAAAAAGTCGTGAATTAACTGAGTGTTTTCTATGTCTGCACATTTCATCGATAATTACAAGGCATTTGTGTGTCGAAATAACGTATAAAGTTCGAAGAGAATTAGAATGGGGATAACAGTGTGGTGTTTTTTTATTTTGAAAGGTACAGGGCGAATATACTGTGGCAAATACCCGTTAATGGGCTCTGGCTCTGCTGTCGCCCATTAACTAAATTTGCCACAGTATATTCGCCCTGTACCTTTCCGAAATCACAAAACACCACACAGTTATCCCCTAAACGTAATTAAAAAAATTCCTATTTGCTTTTGTCAGACGAAACCAAACATTAATATTGATAATTAACACTCTTCACATTTTGTTTTAATAGACTAGCTTTCAGTTTAGTAATATTACATAATCATTATGTTTCCAACGTAAATTCAAATGACTCTCTGAACCATTTCCGCAATATTCTAAATAAACTCACCCACTACAGGCAGCACCATGCAAACAGGTCCTACCATAGTCGTCAGATAGATCTATCACAAATTCAGGCATCACAGAGAGCAATTTCTTCACGCAGTCGATGTAGCCACTTAATGCTGCTACATGTACAGGTAACATACCAGCGTAACCTCGCCTACAAAGAGCAAAGTTGTTTTATATCCTACAACTCACAATCACCTTGAAAAATCTTTATATGCAAGCATCCATGGCCCATCTCCAAATCAATCGCATGATTTGATTCACAATCTTTCGGCTGATTCTATTTGATTCAAAATCGGCTGTCCTGATCCAAATGTTATTAAATCTATATCATCAGGTGCATTACCAAGGTTTCAGACCCCAAGGATCTATTTCATCAGGTGCATTACCATGGTTACAGACCCCAAGGATCTATTTCATCAGGTGCATTACCAAGGTTACAGACTCCAAGGATCTATTTCATCAGGTGCATTACCATGGTTACAGACCCCAAGGATATATTTATCATGTGCATTACCATGGTTACAGACCCCAAGGATCTATATATCAGGTGCATTACCATGGTTTCAGAACCCGAGGATCTATTTCATCAGGTTCATTACCATGGTTACAGACCCCAAGGATCTATTTCATCAGGTGCGTTACCATGGTTTCAGACCCCAATGTTGTTTGAGCGAAGAGAATTCACAATACTAGCGATGATCGCACATATTTATTTATCAAATGATTTATAATTAGATCGCCCTATCTCTGTTAGAATGATGTAGGGATAAGTCAACTGTGAATGCGAGCTTCCATGAAATAACATACAAAATCATTTGGTAGAAACCTTGTCAATCGCCGTTTAATATACAGGAAAGCTTATCTGAACCAAACACCGTCCAGACCGACCATTTTGTCTGGTTTAGAGATGTGTTCGGTATTTAGAAATCACATCATGATCGGATCAGAATGTTCCCGTTATCAATACATAAAGCAGCATTTTAATAGATGAAACTTCAGGCGACACCAATTAATTTACGAAGCAACCAATGACAAATTGTGGATTAATTGCTCACAAAAAACTTGCAAGTTAAAATTTGGATACAAATAGACCCGATAAATTAAATCCCAAGCAGTGTCCCAAGCTGAAATTTTCCACTAATGTTACATGTACTAGGTTTCAGGACCATGCGCGTGGGCCTGAGAAACGTGAAATTTACTTTGTGTGACCTTATAGCACATTGATGAATGTTTGGCTAAGTTTGTAACTGTGAAATTCTAACATACCTCATTGGATTCGCCCCATTCTGGAGCAGTGTGGTGATCATCAGTTCATGACCAT
Organism: Siphonodentalium dalli; assembly: GCA_032622095.1. NCBI lineage: Eukaryota > Metazoa > Mollusca > Scaphopoda > Gadilida > Siphonodentaliidae > Siphonodentalium > Siphonodentalium dalli. The sequence goes on along the minus strand of CP136068.1, from coordinate 124,383,577 downwards.
ATCGAGCAGCCACATGGAGGGATGTGTTACCCATTTTATCACAAGCATCTACCTCAGCCCCTGCAAGTGAAGTGTACATGATGTGGACAACAGCTTAATTCTGATATTTGTGTCCAATATTTCAACTTAAAAAAGATGCAGAGGAATGTCTACGTACGGTGCGAACTTTGATACAATTGTAAAGAACAAGCTGTGAATGATGTAAATAAATTAATGCTTGCTGAAGAATTTCTTAAAATACTGTTGTTCAAATACCTTAGCCAGGTACGGTAGTATCATTAACCCTTTCATGATGGGAGCTGTGATGGTGCAGCATTAAAGATACTGTGCCAGTGCATTCTCTTATGTATGTGAGTCTCCCATAGGGAGCCTCGTATTATATAAGAGAATGCACTGGCTTATATTGTCAAGGCAAATATTGTTAGGCTAATGCATTCTCTTATATATGCGAGAATACATTGGCACAGTGTTTTTGCAAAATTTCAGGAAGCTCCAGTCATGGAAGGGTTAAATGAGCGAAAGACCTTCACAGTGCGAATAAGTGAAAAATATTTAAAAGTCTGTAAATCCATCATCACCAAGAAAAACTTTGTTCTTATTTTCATTATTGAGAATTCCCTGAGATTTCAAAATATGAAAAAATTGTTATATAAAAATTACTGTGATAAGACTAGAGCCAATACATGTACATTTTGCTTGAGTCTATTGCTCTCATAAAATAAATCATTATACATCTGCAACTTGCTCCATAAAAAATCTTCGCAATTCAGATGTACATGTTCTGTCAATGTATTTAGGGCCAGGAACCTACGTCATGAATCAGGTCTCTAACCCAATGTAGATTTGATTTTATGTTTGTTTAACCCTTTGAGTGCCAGGTCCGATTTTTGTATCGACCCATATACCCTGTGCCAATGCATTCTCTTATATATGCGAGTCGACCATAGGTCGCCTCGCATATATAAGAGAATGCATTGGCCTAACATTTTTTCATCACTTGTTATTATTTTTTACAATTTTTTACAATTTTAATGATTATTTCTTATATTCTTTAACAGACTTATTTTGTAGGTTTAGTGCCAGGGAATCTTACATTTTTCATGGACATCAAAATTATTACTATGAATACTTGGTGATAGTTTTGAGTTATAACATGCCCCTAAGGTTTTATCCAGTATGTTTTTAAATTCGCTATAGCATGCTTAAGCATACCCAAAAATTTTTAAAACATATATAATAAAGGATTATAAACTCCTCAACCATTTAATAGATGCTCGTAAAATGCACATAATCCCTTTCACTCATAAGTACAATAACTCCTGCAAGAGATATCTAGCTCAGCAACTCCGAACATTCCAGATAGCAGCTATCTGAAAGACTGAAGCAAGGTTTAGAGATTACATTAGTGACATAGGTTCCTGGCTCCTGTTATTATGCCCTCAGATGTGACTGCAAGTGATTTGTTAGTAAATTATCTTTGATATCAAGTTGCTGCTCTTTCCGCTATGAGACTAGCTAAAATATTAATGCAATTAGTGTCATAAATGCGACATCACATTTAAATTGATCTAATTCTAAACCATAATAAACAAGGCATCTAATCTAAGATTTAAAACCATTCTTTAGCTGATCTCACCTCGGGTTGAATCAAAGATATTAATTAAACAGAATTAGAACCATATATTAGTTCTTGATCACGGCTAGTTGGATCAAAGATAAAGGCAACGAGCAACCCTCAACGAAATTAGCTGAGAAAGACTAACTGACATGTTCATACAAATCATGCAAAAATTAACTTAATTTTAAGAAAATTAGCTGAAATAACATAATAAACTAATTATCGGTTGTTCTATCAGAGATACTAAAACTACTTCAACAACTGGCTACTTTAGGCCAAAATAAAATAGACCTGTGTTTCTGGTGACCCGCCCGCCCACATTCTGGCGCCCCCGACCATTTTCAATTTATTGATTTAGCAATATTAGTATGCATCCGATTTAATTTTCTGTGTAAACCAATTCATTTCCTTGTAAAACAGACATATCGCATATACTGCTAAACCGAAAATTACACCAAACTTCAATTAGGTCACAGCCGTAACAAACTTATTTGTTCATGTTTTATTCAATAAAACGATAAATTATACTATATTCCAATATAATATACTTAGTTTAATTATTTTATAGTGCATAAAAAAAAACAAGGAGAAGCAGTCTGGGGGGTATTCATATTAATTTTGAGCAAGGTTGAAAATAAAATGAACTAGAGGTGTGACTGTCCCAATGGGACTACGGATACCCCCCTGTTTTTAAAATACTAAGATGTTTCACATGTCAGTAAACATTTAGTTAAAATAATAAAATAACAGTTCCCATTGCAGGTGTACAACCATAACCTTAATCTTAAACCTATTGACCAAAAAATGTAAGAATAAAAGCTTGGACAAAATTATGTATGTTGCGGAAAAAATTATAAGTCGAAAAAGGGGAATAACTCCACACAAAATATGTCGGACAGACGTCATAATCGCAGGTGCACAGGTTCCCATGGTACTAAATATCAGTGCCAAGATTTAAAAACATTGACCGAAAAATGTAGGAATAAAAGCTCGGACAAAATTATGCATGTTGCAAAAAAGTTTCTAAGTCGAAAAAGGGGGATAACTCCAGCAAAAAATGTCGGACAGACATCATAATCGCAGGTGCACAAGTTCCCATGGTACTAAATATCTGTGCCACGTTTTTAAAAAATTGACCGAAAAATGTAGGAATAAAAGCTCAGACAAAAGTATACATGTTGCGAAAAAATTCTAAGTCGAAAAAGGGGGGATAACTCCAGCAAAAAAAGTCCGACAGACGTCATACTCGCAGGTGCACAGGTTCCCATGGTGGTTGATGTCTGTGCCAAGTTTCACGGAAATTGATCAAAAAACGACTGAGAAAAACTCCGGACAAATATGTGTCCACAGACGGACGACGGACGGACGGACGACGGACAAGCTGACTCCAGTATACCCCCCCTAACTTCGTTGCGGGGGGTATAAAAAATAAAATAAAATGAAAAGCCACAACCCCCTTGCCTCCATTTTTTTCTTGCATGTCACCAAAAACACAGGTATATCTTTTTTGGCCTTGTCAGATCTGAAAGTGTCTGGGAAATATATATATATAAGGCTTCCCAGTCAAAGATGATAATATGAAGATGATATTGGGAAATTTCTCTATGTCAGGTACTAACTAGTTAACCCTTTCATGACGGGAGCTGTGCTGGTGCAGCATTAAAGATTCTGTGTCAGTGCATTCTCTTATATATGCGAGTCTCCCATAGGCAGCCTCCCATATATAAGAGAATGCACTGGCTTACAAGGTCATGGTAAATATTGTTAGGCCAGTGTTCTTTTATATATGCGAGACCCCTATGGGAGACTCGCATAATTATATAAGTGAATGCATTGGCACAGGGTTTTCGCAAAATTTCAGGAAACTCCAGTCATGAAAGGGTTAATGAGAGGAAACATGGCCCATATAATGGCTCTAAACTAGTGTGTGTCTAGAAGGAAAGTAAAGGGAACTAAACCTGAATGGGACCCGAAAGACGAACTACTCTCATTAATAGGGGATGTTTACGTTTCTATGGCAATGTCATGGATGTGTGATTCTTACAGAACACTGCTTTTCATCCCAATACATTCATGTGTGGGGAATATTCAGACAAAAAATAGGATCGGGAAGATAAAGAGAGACATTCACCCATGATTTTGAATCGAATCTCTGGTCAAATTGAATATCATTTTGAATACTGAATATTTGCAGGACCCTAATCTGATTGCAGATGGGTGTTAGTGGATGGGTGTTATTCATGGATAAGTCACCATTGACAGGGATTCCGCTATACCGGCAGGGGGTCCTTTTGACGGCCCCATTCCCCTAGCCAAGTTTTCCCCTAGACAACTTTTCCCCCCGACGCATTCCCCTCCCAGACCAAAAATAATCATAGGACTGGCCGGTATGCCGACTGTAGGTATAATTGTCCAGATGACTCCCGAATGTCGTAATATTAACTCCTGTCGCATCTGTTTCAATTACGACAACAATAAGACCCCATCATCGTGCCAGAAACCAGATAACATTACCAATTACGACAATAACAACCCTGTTGTAACGCCGAAAATTACGTCTCCGGTGCTACCAACCTCATTCATTTCAAAGTATTAAGTTCCGACTGTATTCCCCAAGATGTGTATAATTATTAAAGTGCGAAATGCCATATGTATGCCCTTTATCTCATACTATCAACCCAGATCAACAGCTGGGAATACAAATATATTAACTGATGGAGTGATGGTCATGGAAAGCATCGTTTATGAGCGCGGAACTTTCCTCGATAAGACGGTGATGAAACGCACCAGCTACGTGGTCGTGATATTAACCGACCACCGGTTAACGAGCGTTTCAAATTCCGCTTTCGAAATCAGATTATATCGCCATTAAGTCTGCACAACCTATTTATTCTGGGCGTGCTGGACAATGCATTTCTGGTGTTGCACTTTTCTAAATTTTCGAGGCAGGTGTTCTGTTTTCCCCTATCTACAAACCGGCCCCATTCCCCTACCCCCTAGCGGAAACCCTGTCATAGACCATATAACGATTGATGGGTATTAGTGGATATTAGTAAAAGATATGTCACATTAGACTATATAATGGCGGATGGTTAATTAGTGGATATTGTTAGTAATGGATATGTTACCATAAACTATATAATGACCAATGGGTATTAGTGAATGGGTGTTAGTAATGGATATGTCTTGTCACATAGACCATCTGGTGACATATCCATTACTAACCCCCATTCACTAATATACATCCGCCATTAGATGGTCTATATGTGACATATATCTATTATTAGTGGATGGGTGTTAGTAATGGATATGTCACCATTGACCATATAATGACGGATGGGTATTAGTGGATGGGTATTAGTGGATGGGTGTTAGTAATGGGTATCTCACCATGCTCTAAAAGAGTCTGTGCTCGGGTGAATCGACCATGCAAGGTTGTCATGTGCAAAGGGGTGCGGCCATCCTGGCACTGAAAAAGAAACAGCTTTGAAAACATTTATAGGGGTGGGTATCTTGACACTAAAAAAGAAACAGCTTTTGAGAACATTTATAGGGGTTCGTCCATCCAGGCACTGAAAAAGAAATATCTTATATTGCTTGTATATAACGATGCATTCAGAGTTCCAGACCTCAGTTATACAGTAATGTCCTAAATAATCGACCCCTAAACCACAGCAGAATTATGAGTAACTTTTCAGGATTTAGTCGGAAATATGGCTTGTTGCCATTCATCGGAAAGCTCTCATTGACAGCTTTCCGATGAATGGCAACAAGTCATATTTCCTAAATCCTGAAAAGTTACCCACAATTCTGCTTTGGTTAAGGAGTCGATTATTTAGGGCAATACTGTACACCCTTTGTTTGTTTCAAATTGAATTTCAGAAAGGTTCCATAGCTGAAAACCAATAAAATAAAAAAAATTGTAAGTAGGCCAATATAAATAAATTGCTCGATTTACATCCAACTTTTTCAGAAAAATGGGGTGGGAGGGCGAATTTTATTTTTTATATTTATTCTTCCTAAACATAAATGGTCAGGACAGTTCTATATATTGAAGCAGTATCCTATCTTAGTATGGTCGTGGTACGCAAAAAAGGGGTTTGACCCAGAAGAAATTGGTAAAGAAGCGATCTTGGTGTCGTTCAACGCGGAAGAATATCTGCTACAACATATCAAAAATCCGCTAAAATCTGCTTTGGGGAAAATCCAGGATCCAAGATGGCGTCCAACATGGCCGCCATTAATCAAAAGAGACTCTGACTGAGATTAATTTGATTATATGTACTCATACATGTATGTATACAAATGTAAACATTTTTGCGAAGGTAAAGTATTATGCCACCTCTCTATAAAACAAATGGAACCCCTCGCCCAAGATGGCCACCAAAATGGTGGCCTAAACACGAAAATTTGAAGTTTTTGCCTAATATTTTAAAGATCAGTTCCTGTTGTTTGATAACGGTTCAGACTGGCAACTTTGGCTAGTTTTAATGATGTTAATTCAGTATTGGAGCCATGAAAGATACCATAAATGGGGTATGAAAAGCGTCGATTTGGGTTCCATTGCATTGGAGTATTCATAGATAATGGTATGCCCAACTTACATTGTACAGTTCTGTCCATTTCTTGTTGATATATGACTGGAATCCCAATGGCGATTTTTGTGGAATTTTATACCGCGTTCTGTAAAATCGAATTTTTGAGGGTGTGGATAAGTGTGGGACCCCATTTATGGTATCTTTCATTGCTCCAATACTGATTTAACATGAATAAGACTAATCAAAGTCGTCAATCTCAACCATTATCAAACAACAGGAACTGATCTTTAAGGTATTATGCAAAAACAATGGCGGCCATCTGGGGCGAGGGGTTCCATTTTGGCCATAGACAGGTGGCATAATATTTTACCTTTGCAAAAATGTATACATTTGTATACATATGACAACATTTGTTCTCACTATAATCGAATTAATCTCAGTCAGAGTCTCTTTTGACTAACGTCAACCATGTTGGATGCCATCTTGGATCCTGCATTTTCCCCAAAGCGGATTTTAGCCGATTTTGGATATGTTATACACGATATTCTCCCGCGTCGAATGACACCAAAACCGCTTCTTTACCAATTTCTTCTGGGTCTAACCCTCCGACGACCACACTATCTTACAATACATAATAGAAAGTGATTTAGATTGTCCAATTTGTTCAAAATAGCCTGATCAGTGGGTCATTGAAATGTAATTTGACGATTAAGGTACAAGAAAAAAGTTTACATAAAAGATATTGAAATAAAAAAACAGTTGAGGAGGGAACTAAAAATAGAGTCAGGAGGGGATGTCAATCTAGCAATTTTTTTTTATAAATGTCATAAAAAATGGCCCATAAGTCTGGTGAAAATCTTTGGACAAATCCCCAATTCAAGAACAGCTTGTATTTTCAGCCAAATCAGCAACATACATGTACCAAGTTTGGTAGTGATCAACCAACCCAACAGGAAACCAAGAAAAGACCAATTTCAAAGTAAAAGAAAGTTTGGCAACTGTGGTAAAACTGGGTGGACAGAATCAAAGATCGAACTTGACATGTATTTTGTGGGTTACAATAAATATGTTCAAATCAACTGAAATTATCACCCAGAAACCATGAAAACCCAAATTTCCAAGTAAAAAAAGTACATGTCCATCCATAACTTTTGTAAAATGGGCAGATGGAAGTGAAGATCGAATTTGATTTGTACGTTGTGGGAGCAAATCTACATGTCATTCAATTTCGTTCAGTAGAACTAAAGTTATCATCTAGACAAGAAATATGAACGGACGGACAGATGGACAGACAGACTGACATAAAAACAACCTTCGTTCTGGTTTTTAAACATATAAAGATAAAACTGGTTTGTTGCAACATTTCGGTGGAACCCTGAAAAACATTGTATAATACAAATTGATTGGCAATAGGCAGTGGGACGTGAATGATGAGAACAAAAAAATGCCATGTGAAGTGATGAGAAACAAATACAGTAATGCTCTAATTAATCGACTCCTTAAACACAGCAGAATTATGGGTAACGTTTGAGGATTTAGTCGGAAATATGGCTTGTTGCCATTCATCGGAAAGCTCTCGGGGAGAGCTTTCCGATGAATGGCAACAAGCCATATTTCCGACTAAATCCTGAAAAGTTGCCCAAAATTCTGCTGTGGTTAAGAAGTCGACTACTTAGAGCATTACTGTAGGTGGAGGAGACCAAACCTGAGTTTAGTGTGCCTGTCATTTGAAGAATGAGGTCCCCAGAGGGTGAATTTCCACACAGGGGGCTGGCATCACCAAATTCACCCTCTTGGGACCTCATTCTGCATGGCCTTATCTGCTATGGGACTATGACATCAGCCATCATAATTGGCTATAGCCATCAGCAATTTTCTGAAGCAAACTGGGCCACGGCAAAGGGTTACCATAGCGGATTTCCGAAGCCAAACAATCTGAACTTGGGAAGCTGATGACATAGACTCAGATTCCCAAGTTCTCAAATGGTGAATATTGTGATGTACATCCATTGGGAACCTTCATTATGCATTGCGTCGTCTGCCAATTTGGGGATATAGAGAAACTAAAATAAAAAAGAAATAGAATCTATGTGATCTATAGAAATTTTATAATAAAGAAACTTTCCAGAGAAGATGAGGCCTAAGCAGAATGAGGTCCGCAGAGGGGGAATTTAACCTCTGGGGACCTCATTCTGAAAATGACAGACACCTTATTCTCAGACCTGGAGGATACAGTAAATATTAATGATGAATATTTAGTAATAAAATGTCAATTTACTCACAATTACATGTAACTTTGAAAATCAACTTAGTTTAAGTTTAACTTCATAAAAGTTCTCCTTCAAAAAACAAAACAAAACAACCATGTACCGAAATATGAATTTTAAAGACATATTATGGACATGTTCGGGTGTGTGAAACTGATAAGTTAATATTCAAGCACTATGCCAACAATGTAGTATTCTACTGAAATGGCCGAAAATCTTTAAGAAATCGACGATACCACTCCATAGAAAACATCGCACGAACTACGACAATTGTAAATATTTACATCTCGATTTGGGACGCAACTATCGGCGATAAACCAATGCAAATGATTTCGCCATTGAAAGTCATTGCATTTAATTAATATATAAGAATCACGGTGTGTGTTGTAAATTTGGTTTAATATTTGTAAAAATAACTAATTTGAGCAAGATTATTCTCCATTTCTATTTGACCACACTACCGGAGTGTTTCACTTCACTTTAACAATGTGGAATCGAGTAATTTTTTACTGATTGCCAAATGGATCTCACCCTTTAAGCTACAGTAATGCTCTAAGTAATCGACTTCTTAACCACAGCAGAATTATGGGTAACTTTTCAGGATTTAGTCGGAAATATGGCTTGTTGCCATTCATTGGAAAGCTCTCGGGGAGAGCTTTCCGATGAATGGCAACAAGCCATATTTCCGACTAAATCCTGAAAAGTTACCCATAATTCTGCTGTGGTTAAGAAGTCGATTACTTAGAGCATTACTGTATCCATCCTGCAGGAATTACTATTATGTGAGGAAGTAATGTTTGTATGGAGGTCTGTTTGTGAAACTAAGTGAACAAGGTTTCTCCAAATTTGTAAACCAGTCAGTTAAGTCTGGTTGCTCAGCCATCCTTGAGCTACAATGTGTCATTGTATACATATAATGTGAAATCATCACTGAGTTAAAGTACATGTACATCTAAAAGAAATAATAATAAAAAAAGATAATTTAAAAATCAAAAAAAATCAGTCCTTTCTTTTTTTGTTCTTTTAAAAAAAATAAAAATGGAGAGGTCCACAGATTTATCATTAACTGGACATGTCCATTCCAACACAATGTGAAAATAAAGCAAAAAAAGAAGGTTAAAGATACGCAATACATGTAAACAAGAATAATATCTATGGATCAGTTATCCAACCGGCTGACAACATTCCTTCAGGCATGTCAGAATTCCTGAAGTAAATCTCACTCGATCCCTCTCCTCACATATTGAAGGTAACATATAGAATGCATGTCTTACTACTGAGTAACACAGGGACGGACGCATATGCATAAATGCTGCTATCTCATGCATAAAGTTTGCTCACGAGTATCATTTAGAGGTCCAGGAACCTACGTCACTAATTTAATCTCTGAATCGTCGCTTCAGATGTTCGGATGCATGTAGAGCTGCTCTCTGGAATAAGCTAGATATTTATTGCAGGAGTTACTGTACTTAGCCCTTTACCCAACAAAACGGCCAAAAACGCCCAAAATAAAGCTTCAACAGCCTAAAATATCTTCGGTCTGTCTCAATAACACCATACAAATATGGATATCATTGGAACCGGCTCATTGACCACATTGTGATGGTTACATTTATGCCATGTGCCAATGCATTCTCTTATATATACGAGTCGACCATAGATCGCCTCGCATATATAAGAGAATGCATTGGCCTAAAAAAAATCTTTTTTTAAACCATTTTTTCTTACATTCTTTTAACAATTTTTTCTTACATTTTTTTACAATTTTTATAATATTTTTCTACATTCTTTGACAATTTTATCATTTTTAATATGTGTTAAGCCAATGCATTCTCTTATATATGCGAGGCGACCTATGGTCGACTCGTATATATAAGAGAATGCATTGGCACAGGTCCGTTCTGTTGGGTAAAGGGTTAAGCCAAAAAACTTGTCTGTTTCCGATTTCTTGAGCAAAAACATCCACGTAGAAATTTTCTTTTTCATTTTTATTTTGTTTTTTCAAATCCAACTATAATGCACAATATTCGAAAAACAAGATAAAAGTTGGTATTCTCAATACCTTTGTATGAAGTTGATGAAGTTTCTGACAGAAAACTAGTTATTTATCTGACAATATATCCAGAATATGCACAAGAAAGTTCGGAGCAAGGCTCATGGCACAGTGACAGTGTGACACAATGTTGCGCCACACTGTACATGACAACATTGATACTATCAGCATTGCTAGCAAAAGTTTGGACAACTTCCGTGCCATAATGTTGACATCGCAGAACAGAACATATTTATTCCTGAGATTGGGATTCATCTGCAACCACAAATACATGTAGACATGTATTTTAATAGAAGTAAATTGTTTTTGAAAATTCCATCTGCTGCTTAATGTAAACATAGCATATAATATATATTTAGCAATACAGGTGTGTTTTACATGTCAATTAGGTAAATAAAAAAAAACAAAAAAATTTTAATTTTGGAAAACAAATCCAGGTCCGCCCAATTTCGGCAGGTAGGTCGGGAAACCGATGTTTTTTTTTGGCCTTACCATTGTTTCGGATTATGTGCATTTTACAAACATCTATTAAATGGTTCAGGTGTTTTGATCTTAAAAAACGTGACACGATCGTTACCTATTTTCCTTGTAAATAAATATGAGTTTTTAACAATTACATGTACTAATTTTTGAATGTGCATTGTGAATTTCCACACCTCATGTACCAGTTTATCCCATCAGACAAACTTTATATATGTTTTAACCCTTTACCCAACAGAACGGCCCTGTGCCAATGCATTCTCTTATAAATTGTTAAAGAATGTCAGAAAAAATGGTAAAAAGTGTTAAAAAAAGATTTTTTTTTAGGCCAATGCATTCTCTTATATATGCGAGATGACCTATGGTCGACTCGCATATATAAGAGAATGCATTGGCACAGGGCATAACTGTAACTATCACAATGTGGTCAAGGAGCCGGTTCCAATGATATCCATATTTGTATGGTTCTATTGAGACAGACCGAAGATATTTGAGGCTGTTGAAGCTTTATTTGGCAGGTTTTGGCCGGTTTGTTGGGTAAAGGGTTAAACCAATTTAAAATCTAGATTTAGAGATTACAATAGTGACGTAGGTTCCTTGGCCTGATTTAGGAAGCTCATGCAATAGCAATGTACGAAAAACCTGAGGCATGATTAATATCATTTGGTGATTTATTTTAATAACATCTGGCTCTTGAACTGTATTCAACATGTCCACTGATTCAAGAAGTTAAAGTAATATGCAGTTTTCACACAAGTTGTTCTGGTGACATCCAAGTAGTGGTGTGCACTATATGGTTTGAAAAATTTTGGATTCATTTCTGGAGAAATATTTTTTTTGCTTTAAAGATTTTCAAAATAGCTTCATATCTTGAAGTCAAATTGGGAAAATTAAAAATCTCTTTACTTCTTCATAAAAAATAATAATACTAAATATATTCAAACGTTAAATATACGTACATGTATATAGAGAGAATGAGTGATTAAATCATTACTACAGTAAGTATATTTTGAGGAATTACATGTATTATCATATAATTTAAGATTTCAGAAGATAAGGTGAGGCAAGCAACAATAGAATGCATCACACTGAACATTGTCCATTGTTAAGTGGGTTATAGATCATAGATCATGCAAGTTATCAGTGAAACAGTATCATAGAAACGAGAACAAACATGCAGAAGTAGATGTATACTGGGAGCAGACACATGTAGATAATCCCAAGTTTATATCGAGATATGGTTAAAGACTTATTATGGACTTACTTCGGGCCAAAATTAATAAATTGTTTGTTTGTCCACACCCCTACCCAAAATTTTTCAGTTGGGTAGGTAGGTAGGGATTTGTTTTTTTTATTTGCAAGGTGGAATGGCATATTAAGGGTCCCCTCCATGGTGCAGGCCGAGGGTATCAATATTAATAAATAGTCGGGGATTAATTTGATAACAAATTAAAAATTTAATAGTTGGAAAAACACAACAAGAACAATAAATAATTATGCTGTTCAGTCACAGTTGCTGTAGTTTCTGACCGAAAATGAGCTTCTCAGACAACATACCACTACTGAAAAACAAAAAAACAAAAAAACAACAAAAAAAAAACAAAAAAAATCTCAATCTCAATAAAAGAATTTCCAGTCGGCCGTTAAAATCGAGTCGGTCGGGGCGAGGACAAACAAATACCTAAATACCTTTTTAATTATGGCCTCAGTGAATAAAAACTGATAAGTTAGTATCCAAACACTATCTCCACTGGAAGAATGTAGCAATCAACTACCTGTACTAGTAAGACCACATTCCAACCACATAGACTGTACCATTTCAGAGAACACAACGTTTGAACTACACACAACTGTAAAAGGGGTCAATGTTAAGCGTGGCAACCGGCTGGGATGTTAACAAGGTATTATCAGGTGTATATGTTACATTGACTACTCAAGAGGCTCTATATAGCCTATGGGTGATATCGGGTGTTGATCGAGGTAGTTCCAATGCCCCCAAAGTCAAGAAAATGTGTTGTTTTGAATGCAATTTACAAAAACAATTGACTGACGGAAGGGGGACACCCCCTCTTGTGCTTTCCCCCCATCTCGCAGGCTTGGCTGATGCTTCAAATCATGCAATGTATTTGTAATAGAATAAAGCATAACTCGAACCTCTAGGTCTGGCAATGCAAATAATACTTTTGATTCATCCAGAGTCTTCTTCAAACACAACATGATGATTTTTATATCCTTGTAAACCCCACTGTTGATCAATGTAATATGTCTGAACTATCTACATGTAAGTAGGATATGGTAGTGCAGATTGAAGTGTCTTGTGAAATACAGCAGTAAATACATGTATGTAAAAATACTAGTTTTTATCAGACTAAACACAGTCCATGCAAGGCACACAATATGGTATCATCAGCACACAATATGGTTTCATCAGTTGGAAGCCAAAATTCGCTAATTGTGACAACAGCCATCACCGCCAACTCTAGACATTTGAATCAACTGCCAACATTAATCAGCCAGAATAGCTTTTAACATCATGCATCAGACCGGCCTGAGTCCTCACGCTATCCCAGGTAAATATGTTGAGGGAATAAGACCCAAGTGCAAAGCATTATATAGAATAAGGGGATCCAAATTTTGAAAAGTTAAAAATTGAATGCCATTAAGTAGGAAATTTCAAGTATTATCAGCTGGTATGATGAAAATTGAAGTTTGTTGAATTTTTTTTTAAAGCCAAAGGACGGTTTGCACTATACTCCTAGTAATGTTTGCTTTTGAATTTTTCCAGGTATCGACATAGGTCGATAAATAACTGTAGTACCTTTCTACGAACAAATATATGTCACAGAAAGATGCATCGAAGTCATAAATAATACAACTTAGGAAAAATTTTATGGGCCCCATACAAAAACGGTGCCATTTGCATTCATCGGAAATGGAATATCCGGTAAAGGTATATAGCGTTATCTTAACATGAAACTATTTTAAAACTTCATGCATGGCTTTCTCTTCATTTTAATCATCAAATTTAAGTAGTACCATAAATGTTTTAGATTGATGACAGTCACTACAGCTCTGTGTTCTTCCCATGGTCTAAAATTGCTATTTTTACGGGACTGCTGACTTAAAACGAGAGGCCGATCACGATCGGCAGATGTTTAACCCATACCTTGGCGATAGCGACTAGCCATAACTGATAATTTGTCAAAGATATGATCACGGGAATTAATCCATATATCAGTACCCAACTTGAAATCAAAAGTTCAAATAATTTGTCTTAAGAAAGGGTTAAAGTATTTGGGTTGGGGAGGAGTACATGTAGTTTTAAATCTCATAACTCTGTCCCTATTCACACAAGGACCTCTCACTGTGAGATCCAATGGTTTAGTGATTTCGGAGGACATGTTTAGGAGTTTAAGTTAACTCATTGGAAGCAAAAGTGATAAATACCTATCTTTGCCACTTTTGACATGCCAGATATTCAAAATTTATTATTCACTTCTAAAGAGAAATTATAATTTGTTGACAAGCCAGACTGTTTAGAACGACATACATGTAGGGAATTCCATCTCATATTTAAATGGTACTTTAATTACCCCCCCCCTTCCCCCATATTCCCCAGTTATTTGTTTATCAAACATGGACAGATATAAGATCAGATCTGACCTGTGTATTAAATAAGATTAAGTGTTTCATAACAGGGGTGTATGGTTTTCAAAAATATATGTAGTTTATACAATTCAAAAGTATTATCTATATAATGTTATACAGACATAATATGATGGGGATGCTGGCCCCTATGACCACTAAATCGTTCATATAAAAGAAAGTAAGTTAGCCCTCATTTGAATGGTTTCACACATTACAATGTTTTACAAGTAGCTTGGACACTAAAAGCCCAACCTTCAATGTTAATCTTTTAAGTGCTCTGTGGCCCCTAAAATTCAATCAACCATGAAAATGTGAACAAATGGGAAAATAAGGTTCCTGGAAATACTAACATCTACCATATTGATTTTCAAAACAAGTCATCACTTACAATAGTCATGTATATTTATCTGCCTGTTTCCCATTGCATATATAAATCATATTGGCTATCAGCTGTTGTTTTAATTAATTAATGTCTGAAGGGTTAATATATTTTTCAAAAATCAATTAATCAGTCAATACCAAAATTGATAGAAGTGAATAGTGTGCAAAGATACCCAATAGATATTAAGAGATATGAGGAAGAGTCCATGTACATTATAGCATGTGTCTATGGAAACCTTGGAAAGGGTTAATTATTTTTGAAGCAAATTAATGGAATTTAGAAGACACTTATATAGGTGGGGGGGGGGGGGGGGGGGGGGGCTTATCTCACCCTGTAGTGAAATTTCAAGAATAGGAGAAACACCAGTCTTATGCTGCCATTAATCAATTTGACAGTTAGAATAAACAAACAGCCAGCCACCAGTGTTGTTTATCTTGACCCACCATAGCTCTGTATCATATGTCATCACTCATTTCATAACAGATTTCACTTGGAATGACAACATCTATAAAATGTCCTCTCATATAATCTGGATGTTGGATGATCACATGGTAATTTATTGATATCATTATATTACATGAAACTATTGCAATAAAATCTTCATATTTTCAAAACAGGATATCACACCTAATTAATCGTATAAAACTAAAATAAATGAAAGTGTCAATTTTTTTTTTATTATTTAAATTTTTTTTTTATTGTTTATATTAAAGTTCAAACAAAATTGAATATTTGTATATGCTAAATTTACTAAGGATCTAAATCTAAAAAAAATCGATTTAAAAAAAAAAAACATTCTCAAAAAGGGTCATAACTCCTTTAAAATTAATTGGGTCAAACCCATATTCGAACTCGATCTGTATTTTGGGCTGTGAAACTCACATACCAAATTTGGTTCAAATCAGATAAAAAATGTTTGAGTTATGGCAGAATGCGTGAATTCTAAGTTGAAAAAGGGCCATAACTCAACAAAAACTCGGATCAAACCCAAATTCGAACTCGATCTGTATTTTGGGCTGAGAAAGCCATATACAAAATTTGGTTCCGATCGGATAGAAAATGTTTGAGTTATCGCATTACTCGTAAAGTGTCTACGGACAGACAGACAGACGGACAGACAGACAGACAGACAGACAGACAGACAGACAGACAGACGGACGAACGACGAGTGGTCAATCCGGGCAACGACACTATGTTTACCATACTATGGTATGGGTAAACATAAAAATAGAACTGGCATGAATGAAACGATTTCAAATTTATCGAAAAATATAAGAAACAAAACACGAATTTTCAGCGCTTTTTCGACAAATTTGTTCGGAAATTTTCAACAAAGGTATGATTTGAGATACCTCTTGTCAAATTATGTATACATAATTTTGGGGTTTGAATAAGCTCTGTCCGTATAATTAACGGAATGTTTTTAGGAAAATATTTGCTATTTTACTTCTCTTATCCAGCCAAGAGAGTATTAAGCATTATCTGAAGTAAAGTATATTAGTATAAGACTTAAAGGGTTGCCACTATCCATAATACATTGTGCACATATAAATTATGTCGGTCGGAGATGTTCTCAATAGCCCTTATTAAGTAAACATTTATGCCAAATGATGGCACTTGTAATCACAGGTATATGAATAGGTAAACCGACTTGGAAAAGAAGATCTTATAAGCGCTATAAAGGATATTGTTTTAAAAAATCTGCACGTTTTGGCCACACAAACTTGATTATCTGTTTGCGTAGGCAGCCAGGTTTTTATTCCCACTTTTTATGACCAAAATTTCCCAGCAGCCAGGTTATTATGTTTACTCCTGAACTATCAAAAAGCATTGTTCAAATGATCCGTGTCAAAAATGAATTTACGAGATTAAAAGCTTTAATGCAATTTTAATGTAACAGTACATGTATGTTGTTGAGTTTAAACAGATGAAAATTAAAACTTTAATGTTATAAAAAATAACAAACGGAAATATTTAATAAAAGTGGAAATTTGTGTAGAAAAAATTATGGGGAGTAGTTTGTCCATTGTCACGTAGTGGCAGGATGATGAATATTTTTTATTTTTGATGGGGCATAAAAAGCTCCCTGGGGACTATACTTTATGAGGGGGGGCAGTGTCTAAGAATAAGAACATTAATTTTGTTTTGCCTTAGCGACAATAAAAGCATGCAAATGTTGCACTGTTTTAAAAGATGACGATCTATTCAAGTGCTTTGCACAACGGATACAGTAATGCCCTACATAATCGACTTCTTAACCACAGCAGAATTATGGGTAATTTTTCAGGATTTAGTTGGAAATATGGCTTGTTGCCATTCATCGGAAAGCTCTCACTGAGAGCTTTCCAATGAATGGCAACAAGCCATATTTCCGACTAAATCCTGAAAAATTACACATTATTCTGCTGTGGGAGTCGATTATTTACAGCGTTGCTGTATGACAATCTCTACAAGAGTTGTCTAATTTAACAATATTCACCTGACACAGCACCTACTGAAATGCCGACTGCTATTAAATTAATGTAATAATATCACCGCATTAATTCGTGAAACATGCAACTTGTATCATATAAAACAATTAAATTCACTGTTAATGCGGTGAATCAGTTGTCTCAGTGAAATGTGTCATTCGCATATCAATGCAATATGAGATATACATGTAATACTACGGAAAAGGTACCGGTAGAACATATAGTCCCAAGCAAATCTGGCAATTATTTGGGGAACTCATAATTCTGGTATCATGTGATCAGTCTGTGATCAGGCTGTCAAAATCTTTGTTGTATGTGCAAATGTCTTTATTTACAAGAATCTTGTAAAAATCGACGCTGTGACAGGTGAATATTGGTAAGATAAACAACGGTGGTAGAGATTGGCGATATGCCTCAAACACGATACTGTGATAGCATGAGATACTTCAGACTGGAGACAGACATACTATTTTGGAAGCCCAGGTGTCCATGTGTTACTCTGTAGCGTTTCTGTAATAGGGCAAATTTCAACAACACTAAAATTCACATAATCTTTTCAAGCAGAGCACAAATACAGTAAATTGTTCCAGAAAAGTACAAGTACACCAGGATCTAAATCACAGTTACACAATATAACATAAAGTCTACGAATGACAGACAATTTAAGAAATGAGAAAATATAGCAATGAATTTCTTTCAAAGTCTTTAAAGCCAAGATCTTGTTATACTGACATTGATGTCGGTCCTTCCCATGAGGAAAACACAGCAAAAGCTTTTATGTGTTCCATAATTCAGAAGACAGGTGTAATAATGTACCCATAATATAATCGTAAGTTGAGTTTTTCTCAAACAAAATGTAATTTTAGGATAGACCTAGGTCTAGTTACACTTTCATACACCCATAATTGAACCGAAACACGAAAGGAACTAAATAAACCTTAAATAGTTCAATATTGAATCAACGATTACAGTCACCATAAGCATTTTGACAAGAGGGACGAGTGCAAATTTAGCAACGGTGAATAGAAAATTACAAGTGCGTGTGGGTGAGAGAGCAATCGCTCCCGACTCCTGGGAAGGACTGAATTGTCGCACATAAATCTTTGATCTTGTGACAAAGAGTCTAGAATGCATGTTGCTGTGCATGCTCATTCAATCAAAGTTGGCAAACTCTCAGTCAAGTGTATACAGTTTACTGAATATGCTTGTTGCCTATGCGAAAGCATGGAAAGTTGAAAGGATACAGTAATGCCCAAAATAATTGACTACTTGACCACAGCAGAATTATTGGTAATTTTTAAGGATTTAGTCAGAAATATGGCTTGTTGCCATTCATCCGAAAGCTCTCAGTGACAAGCCATATTTCTGAATAAATCCTGAAAAATTACCCATAATTCTGCTGTGGTTAAGGAGTTTATTATTTAGGGCATTACTGTACATCACTTACGGTAACCCTTTCTTTACTAAATGGATTATCCTGTCAGTTATAAAAGTATACATTGGAAATGGTCTATTATTCATCTGGAGGGGTGTTCAAGAAGTGTAAGCAGACGACAGACATACGTAATGATAATACAATTTCAGAAGAATTTCTATTAATAATTGGTTTGAAATGTTTACATAATAAGTGTATCTAACGACTTCCATGTATGGTCGTTTGTTAAAATTATTTTTTAAACATTTCCTTTGAGAACTACTCGTCAATGAGTATTTAGTATAGGAAGGGTTAAAATAGAGACACATGACAAGGAGGAATTTTATCAAGTAAAATTTAAGATATTAGAAATTTTATGGGTGCATCTTCGCATTTTTTTCGCTAGCGCTGATTCAGTCTCTTTGAAAAGCTGACGAATATCCTAACGGATGTACGTCTCTAGAAATGTCCATTATATTTCATTTCTATGATGACGGGGCATTCCCAACATGTCGCAATAAACCATTTCCAAATACGGAGTGCATTCCTGGCGTAGCATTTAGAAATAGCTATAATAAATACAACAAGATGCGAAAGAATTATCAGTCATGAATATCGTCGACTCATAAAAACTTGAAGATGATGTCTCCTATATTTTATTCAGTTTTCCAACGATAGTTGAGTTTGACAATGCATGGGAAAATTGTCAGGCCTTAAGATTCGACGAGAATCACCAAATCGATTCTCGTAATGATTACCGTGAAACTTTTCAATTTTCAGAGCTTCATGACCAACTTGATTCAGCATTTAATTCTCGCAAAATTAAATGTATATTGAGCCCTAATTGTCAACGCGTCACTGACCTCAGATCTGTGAAGTGATCTGTTATGCCATAAACCAATGAAATTTTGCATAGTCTGCACCACTCTCCAATGAAATGGGGGGAATCGCCTCAAAACAGAACCTAATTTTAATAGAGTTCCAGAGATGTACATCCGATATAGGATTATCGTCGGCTTTTCAAAGAGACTGGCGCTGATTGAACTTTGTTTTTTCCCACCAGGCACCAAAGGTAGGGTTCCAACAGTTTAACCCTTTACCCAACAAACCGGCCAAAACCGGCCAAATAAAGCTTCAACAGCCTAAAATATCTTCGGTCTGTCTCAATAGAACCATACAAATATGGATATCATTGGAACCGGCTCCTTGACCACATTGTGATAGTTACAGTTATGCCCTGTGACAATGCATTCTCTTATATATGCGAGTCGACCATAGGTCGCCTCGCATATATAAGAGAATGCATTGGCCTAAAAAAAATCTTTTTTTAACACTTTTTACCATTTTTTCTTACATTCTTTAACAATTTTATAATTTTTAATGTGTTAAGCCAATGCATTCTCTTATATATGCGAGGCGACCTATGGTCGACTCGCATATATAAGAGAATGCATTGGCACAGGGCCGTTCTGTTGGGTAAAGGGTTAACCTCTTCGCTGCTAAGTGACGTTATGACGTCGTGTGCTGGGCTGTTGACATTATTGCCATTATACCAATGGGAAAACATAACGGGAATATCAACAGAACCATAAAACTGACTCGGTTGAAAGGCTATTATTGTTTACAATCGTGGAACATCATACACTGTTTGAAACTTCGAGATACAGTTATTCCGATGCACCAATCTCTGAGTTCCAGTTATGTATGATGGCCTATTGATATTGTGCTAAAGTAGGTCCATAGTTCCTACGGACCATATAGCACATGGCGTGCACTTTTACGTCCATAATAGTTATGGACGCCAAAGCAGCGAAGAGGTTAACACGAGCAGAAAACCTAAAACACTTTAAAATACAACAAATTAAGCTTTCTATATTTCCCAATGACTTAATTGAGATGAAATTGAAATGAAAATAATTGAGAAAATATAATTCAGCCAATAATTCAGACAGACTATATTGAATTGGAATAAAATACTTTTGGGAAGTTTTAAATCAAATTGAATCTCAAGGTGTATTACTGCCACATAAAATAAGAAAACATATATATATAAATATTAACAGAGAATAAAAGTGCAAATGAATTGGTGCTAAAATTTATGCTAAATATAAAAATCCATTTCTTTCTTTGTCTCAGCTTTAATATATAAAGACTTTCCAGAGGTACAAAATAATTTTTTCGATAACTATTCATAACATGTATTTTAATTTTTTTTTTTATTGTTTGTGAGTGCAAGGTTACAAGAATTGTCAAGTTAAATCATACGTTGGTGGTTTACCATTTTTTAACACCCAAGTATGTAAAAAATGTGAATACACTGATAAGTAGATATGAAGTACTTATTCCACAAAGGCAAACAGTAAAATGCTTGGAGAGTTTTCTACAATGAAATTCCTTTGAAGAAGTTTAATTCATTAAACCCTTTCATGATGGGAGCTGCGCTGGTGCAGCATTAAAGATCCTGTGCCAGTGCATTCTCTTATATATGCGAGATCCCCCTCAGGGAGACTCGCATATATAAGAAATTGCACTGGCCTACAAGTTCAAAGTAAATATTGTTAGGCCAATGTTTTCTCTTAAATAAGCGAGGCTCCCTATGGGAGACTCACATATATGGGAGAATGTATAGGCACAGGGTTTTCAAAAAATTTCAGGAAGCACCAGTCATGGAAGGGTCAAAGCATAAACAATAATTAACTGTGTTCTCAGGCCATTGTATATGGCAAATTAAATGAGAGAATGCTAGAAACTAATGGATGTATTCCAGTGCATTCTTGTTATTAGCCAAAAACAAAATAGTGATGTTTCCGGTAACCAGCCCACATCCGAGTCCAGACCTCTGCCCCTACTACTTTTATAAATAAGCACAAAACTAAAAACAGAATTGTGCCTATATATCTCAGATAGTAGTAATACTGTGCTGACCAGCCGACAATCTATATTATTAACACCGGAGTCAGGGTTTTAAGATGGCGGCACCCTTGTGTATACGAGTCGATTCAATGGGCAGTTGATTTTTTTATAGTTCTTTTTACTAAAAAGACTACCAAAGCTTCATTATACTTCATTATCCCTCCCAATACCTATAGTAATGTGCTTATTGTGTTCATTATCCCTCCCAATACCTATAGTAATGTGCTTATTGTGTTCCGTTATATTAACCCTTTACCCAACAAAACGGCCAAAAACGCCCAAATAAAGCTTCAACGGCCTAAAATATCTTCGGTCTGTCTCAATAACACCATACAAATATGGATATCATTGGAACCGGCTCATTGACCACATTGTGATGGTTACGGTTATGCCCTGTGCCAATGCATTCTCTTATATATGCGAGTCGACCATAGGTCGCCTCGCATATATAAGTGAATGCATTGGCCTAAAAATAAATTCTTTTTTTAACACTTTTTACCAATTTTTATTACATTCTTTAACAATTTTTATAATATTTTTCTACATTCTTTGACAATTTTTATCATTTTTAATATGTGTTAAGCCAATGCATTCTCTTATATATGCGAGGCGACCTATGGTCGACTCGCATATATAAGAGAATGCATTGGCACAGGGCCGTTCTGTTGGGTAAAGGGTTAATTGTGGTTCCAGGGTCATATATGGTCTTATGGATGTTCCAAAAAGGAAGAAAATTTCAGCAACCATCCACCCTTTCCTTTTTTCCCTACCCTATGTTACCAGGAAACATTACTATTTTTTTTTAGGCCTGACATCTTCAAGAGAAAAATATCTAAATTGCTAATTGTTGAAAATGGAACAATGAGTATAGTCACCTCTTGTGAAATTGACATCTGGGTGTGATGAACAAGGTGCCTCATTTAAAAGCATTCTTATTTACTTTCCCTAAACATAGAGAGCTTGTAGCAGGCAGCAGGCATCAAAATATTGTGCTGGATTTTTGAAGAATGAGGTCCCCAAAGGGTGAAATTAGTGATGCTAGCCCACTGTGCAAGGTAGCGTCACTAAATTCACCCTCTGGGGACCTCAATCTGCAAATGTCCAGCACCGTATTCTCAGCCATAGATTAAAGTGCCTTAGTAAGGCCAAAAAAAAAAGTGTTTTGATTCTCAGGCAATTTTTTTTTACAATCTATGAGGGAGCGAGGGTTTTATTTTTATTTTATATTTTTTGTTATGGGGATAATGCCCATAGTTAGCATGGGTTATTATGCCTTCCCAGGTTAAGAAAATGTAAGGAAAACATTGTTTTGATATAAACTAATGTATTCCACAATAAAAATTGGCCAATTATCACAATTACATATATATGACATTGTACTCTCCGTACATCATATAGGGATTTACCAGAATGATATACATGTACAATTAATATTTCAATTTACTGTTGTTGATATATTTGATATATGTATGTACCTTTTTATAGTATATATCTATTTATATCTATCTATATACTTTAATATTTATCCATCTAAACTATAGTAACTATACATGCTAGCCATAAAAACTTTAAATACTATTATATTAAACCAGCATACACATCGCCAATACGCACCATATTACTTTCTTGTTTGCATTCCCGAAATTGGAAATATCAGAATTGTTTACGAAAAGTGGGTTATCTACCTTGCCGAAATATTTGAACATTACATTCCGCCGTTCCGGTGCGTTTTGCGTCCGTAATTTCGTACGCAGAGGTGATCGTTTAGCAACGTCCAATTTATACCAACCAACCATTTGACTTAATAAACTTGGGGTTTGGGCAGCTTGTGGCGACAATATACCTGGTAGTTATCGTTGCATAGTGTCTGTTTTTGAATACCAACACATACACCATTGTATTTCTATCATATTCGATGTTTGAAACATAACTAATTTCCGTTTTCTAGTTTCCTATTTTCGTGTTATCATTTGACAGCATCGGTCGAAAATTGTAATAAAATGGTTCAACGCGGGCCTTTTTTCCAGACGCGGCTATGCCCGAGAATAAAAAAACTTTTTTTTTTGGCCTAAACATTATTTTTATTTATTTGCCATAAACATAGAGGGCTTGAGGCAGGCAGAAATTCTTAAGAATCGTGGAACCATGGTTATGGTCAGATAGATACTTTCATAGTATCAGTATATAGAGAAGGTATACCCAATAGAGAGAGTTAGGTACCAACCTGGACTTGTGTGTTTGCACCCTCGCTAACTAAGATCTCCAGACAGATTCCTCCATGAGTGCTCGCAGCAGCGTAATGCAGAGGGGTCTGTGGAGGAGAGGGTGAACAATTCAAACCAAGAGGTCAGCTCTGTTGACCCTTTTGCTGCCTGCAGACTTCCACAGTGCGACATTAAGGCAATGTCTCCAGCAATTTGTTTTAATTTTGCTCAAAACATCGACAGGCTCAAAAATTTGCCAAGGGTGCTAAAAGAAATAACATTAACCCTTTCAGTGCCAAGTCCGATTTTTGTATCATCCCATATTTCCTTTATCATTTTTCAAGTTTATTGATTATAATAATGTGA
This sequence comes from Siphonodentalium dalli, assembly GCA_032622095.1. Taxonomy (NCBI): domain Eukaryota; kingdom Metazoa; phylum Mollusca; class Scaphopoda; order Gadilida; family Siphonodentaliidae; genus Siphonodentalium; species Siphonodentalium dalli. The sequence continues at coordinate 124,359,223 of CP136068.1, read as the reverse complement.
TACATTGATGGAAATAGCTGGATTTCGACGGTCACGTTTGTCGGGTACTTTTGGACTGGTTAAATCGTGACCCCACTTGACCTTCAAAATGGACAATTCAAGGTCAAAGCCCGGACGAAGTCGGGTCACCTTCTAGTCTATTATATATTTTGGAAGATCTGTGTGTGTGTGTGTGTGTGTCTGTAATCGATGGACTCGAAAACGGCCGACCCGATTTCGATGAAACTTGGTATGTGGGGGTATTTTCGGCCGGGGAGTGACATAGGCCTATTAATTTGCCCGTGCGACGTGACCTTGACATCGGGTCATTTCAAGGTCAAACGCCCGAACCGAATATCACGGGATTTCGATGAAACTTGGTATGTGGGGGTACCTTTGGCCGAGGAGTGGCATAGGCCTATTCATTTGCCCGTGCGACGAGACATTGACCTTGAAATCGGGTCCATTCAAGGTCAAATCGCGAATTTTGATGGGATTTCCACGAAATTTGATACATAGGGTTACTTTTGACCAGAGTATTTTGGACGGGTCAAATCGTGACCCCGACCTGACCTTGACCTTCTAAATGATCAATTCAAGGTCAAATCGGGTCAAACCGGATGGATTTCGACGGGCACGTTTGTCGGATACTTTTGTCCGGGCAGTGTTTTGGACTGGTCAAATCGTGACCCCACTTGAACTTGACCTTCAAAATGGACAATTCAAGGTCAAAGCCCGGACGAAGTCGGGTCACCTTCTAGTAATCAATAAATTTGAAAAATGATCAAGGAAATATGGGTTGATACAAAAATCGGACTTGGCACTGAAAGGGTTAATGTTATTTCTTTTAGCACCCTTGGCAAATTTTTGAGCCTGTCGATGTTTTGATCAAAATTAAAACAAATTGCTGGATACATTGTCTTAATGTCGCATCGTGAAGTCTGCAGACAGCAAAAATTCATTGTTGAATGCCAAGGACTACTGAGATATCTGCACAACGATTATCTTGATAATCATCAGTTTTAAACCAGAACCAACCAAAGTTAGCATGATAATGGACAACATGTAAGTTCCACTAAACTAAAGTTATATGTGTAGAGCACAGTAGAGTATGCAACTACAGTAATGCCCTAATTAATCGACTCCTTAACCACAGCAGAATTATGGGTAATTTTTCAGACTAAATACTGAAAAGTTACCCATAATTCTGCTGTGGTTAAGGAGTCGATTAATTAGGGCATTACTGTATGCGGATCCTAGGCTTTTCAATCGAGGAAATTTTTTTGGCCTAGGAAATAATGATTGTGTGGAATTAAAAAGGTTAATTATACTTCATTTAGAAAGTATATTTTATTATCAAGCAGTGTATAGCTGCGACCTTCTATGGCGACTGCTTGCCGTAGATGATTGAAGATTCTACGGCTTTTCTATGGCAATGACTTTTGCCGTGATTAATTTCGAGGGCTGTTACGCCTAGAAACAAGCCTGCAAATAGTGTGACTGTCATTTGCAGAGGGTGAATTTTATAATGCTAGCCCGCTGAGCAGGGTAGCGTCGACTAAATTCACCTTCTTGGGATCTCATTTTGCAAATGACAGGCACACTATGTACAGACTTGCCTAGAAAACCAAGAATCAGCTATTCATGCCTTACCATTCCCTTGTAGTTTACAGCATTAATGGAGGCCCCAAATGTTAGCAGATCACTAACAACAGTATTCTGTCCATTAAGACATGCCACGTGTAGCGCGGTATTCCCGTAGCTATTAATAGCATCCACCTCGGCATCAAGCTCTAGAAGGAGCTTCACGACGGTAACCTGACCGCTCGCTGAACTGGCATGCAGCGGTGTGTACATCTAAAATAGAAAAGAAATTAGCACTTGTTTAAAATTTAAGAATTAATGTTCACCGATCTGTTCCCTTTATTGTTTAATCCCTTGGGCTATAAATTTTTTAATTAATAAAGGTCACGGCACACATGTCCCCGTGTAAAAGGATGGTTTTCTTAAGAGGTTGGCTTTGTGGAACAAACAAAATACAAACTTTAGTAAAATAATTTTATGAGCCAAGAAATGGGTATAACTCTGTGAAAAATGACTTTTTTCTATCGTCCATATACATGTTGCACATCAGCAATATATTGGATAACAATATCCTAAAGTTTCAATTCTCTACATTCTAAACTGTTGGCAGAGTTGATTACATAATGAAGGTAGCCATGTGTGATGGACATCTGGATGGACGGACAGAGGTCATTCTATCACGGTGGGGAATCACATGGTTTCGAGTTGATGAGTACCACGCATTCAAAATGGCCGAGGTGATCGCAAACGCGACCAGATACGAGGAAAAGGGTAATAAATTAGGTTAATTATATATTACATGGTATTTTGACAGCTATGAGCATATGTTATACTATTTTTCAAACATGCTGATACCAAATTTGTGTCGAAACTCAAGAGTTGTGTGCGCTAACATTCTGACCAAAGTTGTCAGTCGAAAGAATTCTCCTAGAAGTATGAACTTGTGTATTCCACGAACCTCCTACTGACAACTTTGATCAGAATGTTACAGAAAACTACTGAGTACTTCAGAACATATAATGTATCAACTTGTTTTAAAATTAAACTAGCATATGCTCGTAACAGTCAAATGTTTTGTGCCAATTCCTTATATATTATGTTTTTGTGCGTTCGCACATTTTGAGTGCGTGGTACTCACCAACCTCGAGACCACGTGATTCACCACCGTGTCTATAGTCCCACAAAAGTTATACTTACATGTAAAATGAAATGGAGATTCAGATTTAATTGTCATGTAAATATTGACATTGAATGTATATATTTATAAGCCAATTTAGCATGATTGGACAAATTTCACCGAAATGACAGGCGCATTTTTTGGTTTTGACAGACATTGCTGAGAATGTGTCAATGACACTGTAGGCATTAAAAACTTTATGCTGAGCAGTCAATAAAATGATAAAGAAGGAAAGTAAAAAGGTTTCAGTAAATGGATTGTATTTTGTAAATGAAAACTAAATGTGGGCTGTAGGATGTGCTGATGGATTCAAATGTTAAATCCAAGATGGCTCCAGGTGCCCATGTTTTTTAACAAATTTCGGAAGAATTGGACAGCTTCCATCTAGAGGTCACACCAAAGAACCATACGAAGTTTGGATGAGGGATGACGGATGTGGCATGTAGGGTGTGCCAAGGATTTTATTCATGAAAAGATAAAATCCAAATGGCACTGGCGACCATGTTTTTTAACGAAATATCGTTGTCTCCCATCTAGAGGTCACCCCGAAGATCATTATTAATTTTTGGTGAGATTGGATGAGGGATGTGGCCTGTAGGTTGTGCCGAAGGATTTAGTCATGCAAAGAGTAAAATCCAAAATGGCGACTGTGAGTCTCCCATCTAGAGGTCTGAAGATGCATATAAAGTTTGGTAATGATCGGATGGATGAGGGATGTGGTCTGTAGGGTGTGCCAAAGGATTGAGTCATGCAAATAGTAAAATACAAGATGGCTTCTGGCGGCCAAGTTTTTATTCAAAATTGTTTTTAATTCGATAGCTGTCATCTAGGTGTCATATAGAGGTGATCCTAATAATGCCTGTAAATTTACAAAACATTTCTTAGATATATGCAGGCCGCAGGGTGTTTTTCAACGAATTTCGGAAATAATCGATGGCTCCCATCTAGAGGTCACCCCAGAGATCCATATGCAGTTTGGTGGAGAAATAAATGAGGGATGTGGTCTGTAGGGTGTGCCAAAGGATTTAGTCATACAAAGAGTAAAATTTAAGATGGCTGCTGGCAGCCATGTTTTACATCAAGAAACACTAATCCCATCTAGAGTTGATCCTAAACATGCATGTAAATTTTCAAAACATTTCTCCAAAAAATGCAGGCTGCAGGGTGTGCCGCTGGCTGCCATGTTTTTTAATGAATTTCGCAAAAAATTGATGGCTACCATCTAGAGATCACCCCCGAAGATCCACATGAAGTTTGGTGATGATCGGATGAGGGATGCGGCCAGTATGTTAAGCCAAAGGAAATTGTTGACAGAAGTATGCCAACCCACGGCAATAACTCAAACTTCACAAAGTAATGTTGGGCTAAAAATGATGAAATGTAAGCTTGGAGAAAGTTCCACGGACAGACAGACAGGCAAGCTGATTCCAGTATACCACCATACCCTGATAACTGGGAGTATAATGAGAAATTTTCTTGATAATTTTATTACAATAGTGAGCAAAACAGCCATACAAATATAAGGAATTTATGGCATCATATTCTTCAATAGAATACAGCGAAAATGCACTCAATTCATAAACATACATACCTGTTTATCTCTACAGGTAATTTCAGCACCATGGTCTAAGAGGATCTTGACGACATCTACGTGCCCCATAAAAGCTGCCCAGTGCACTGCCCTCCGATCCTTCTTGTCAAATGCATTTATCGTAGCGCCTTTCTCCAACAATAAATTGACCATCTGAAATATGATGCAAGGCACAGAGGTTACCAGAAAATAGTTCATGTCAATTTTTGTCATGATAATATTACATTCTAATATAGTTGATCAATCACAGAAATGCAAACCCTACAACTATTAAAGATGGATTATCTCATCCTATAACAAGTTTTATATAGTTTCCTGGGTATAAAATAATAGATATCAATAGAAGACCCATGTCCAGAAATGCTGCTATTAATTAATATTGATCTTATTTTGTATGTTCTGGTATAATATACCTACAATCAATTAGGGACAATTTACTGCTCGCGTTTGATCGGAGCGTACCATGTGGGATAACTCTATCTAAGTTTCTAAAAATAACAACGAAAAAATATCCCACTTGATTATCACATTATATAAGAAATTATCGATATAAAATCAATATTAATTGATAGAAGTGCTTCCGGACAGTTATTGTTGTCTACCCAAAAGCTATATAAAATCATTAAGAATAGATCGACAATCTTTAAAACAAACAAGAGCATCGCTAAGACAAAATATGCCTGTGGTAATTTGAACAAAGGGCCATAACTCTGATGAAAATTGGCAGACAGAACACAAATTTTGTGCTAGTAAAGCCACATACCAAATTTCATTCCATTCAGTTCAGACTTACTCAAGTTATTACCTGGAAACTAAAAAAAAGTGAATGGACGGACGTATAAAAATTATACAAATGTGAAAAACAGGATTGTTTGGCATATTTGATCCTTTTGATAATTGTATTCACTGACAAAGTATTGTTATAAATATAGTCAAAATAAAATAAAATTTTCTAGTTATGATGACAAGCAGGCTATATAGTGAGACAGTATATCAATCAATAGATACAAGGCATGAACTGACAGGTTGAATTCTATTGAGCCTGTCCCAATTATTTCAAGACAACTTATTAGAATGTACCATTATTTAAACATTTTTTTTACTAACTGGATTCTCCCAACCAGTTATCAAAGTATTCATTGGAATGGTCTATTATTGATATAGACAGGATGTTCAGGTAATAAGATCAGACGACAGATATATAAAAATATACTACAAGTGAAGAAGGATTCATATTCATTACTGGAAAACGTTCAGATAATAAATTCAACAATGGTTGTTTGTTGAACTTATAATCTGAACGTGCCCAAAGGGAACTACTCGTCAATGAGTGTTTAGTATAGAAAGAGAGGGTTAAAATGTTAATAAGTCTTACCTCTTCAGAAATAAGTGATTATAAGTATCCACATTTCTCAAATTTAACTGATTATCTAAAGATTACTTGCAATATACTCTGTTTCTCTATATATACAAATGACATTTAAGCATGTATACATGTATGTTCATATATATCAAAAAATATTATACTGTTGAATAACACTATTGTTATATGATGAAAGTAAAAAAGATCTGAATAAAAATATTAAAAAAAAAAAAAGTCTTACCTCTAGATGGCCATTAAATGAGGCATGTTGGAGACTTGTTCGACCAACTCGATCTGATGTGTTGACATTGGTCAGTAGAGGAATGATAAAGTCGGCACATTTTACCGCATTATTTGCCGAAGCAACATGCAGTGGTGTTTGCCAGTTTTTATCCCTGGCGTTAACATCTGCATTGTGGCAAAGTAGCGCTTCAACTGTTTTCTGTAAACAAAACAACTTGAATCAGAGAAAAGACAGAACTGAACTGCATACTGAAATTTATTTTTTGACTCTCGATCCTAATTACATGTACTGTCTAATTTGTGAAATAAAGGGATAAATTGTTTTAATTAATTTCCCAGTAACTTCTCTGCTTGACTAGAAATGTGTACAAAGAACAATCAGACTTCATTATATTGCTATAACAATTATCAAGAAATTTTAATTTCAACTGATAAATGTTTGTTGGTATATTTTATGACTTGAAATGGAAAGCCTGCTTTGAATGGCTATATGGGTCAAAGTGAATATAATCTCATTGAAAGCTCATTCCATATTATACCAAATGACGGATGGTTGCATGGCAATATAATATTATAATATCTAAGAAATAAATACACAGAGCATTGACGTGTATAGTACAGTAATGCCCAAGTAATTGACCACAGCAGAATTATGGGTAATTTTTCAGGATTTAGTCGGAAATATGGCTTGTTGCTATTCATCGGAAAGCTCTCGCCGAGAGCTTTCCAATGAATGGCAACAATCCATATTTCCGACTAAATCCTGAAAAATTACCCATAATTCTGCTGTGGTTAAGTGGTCAATTACTTTGGGCATTACTGTATAATTTGACCACAAAGAAACTGATTGTAGGAGGACGCGAAGTGGAGTCCCACAATCAGTTTCTGTGGTCAAATATTACTATACACGGCGATGTGCAGTGGATTTATTTCTTTTGTAATTCGACTGTTTGTTTTGGTCGAATTTATGGTGACCGACATGCAACCTGCTATATAATAGCCCAGTTTTTATCTCTGCGTGGATGTGCGTGATATGATTTTCCACCAAACAGTTCTTCTCTTCAAACTGTAATGTCATACATGTTGTCAGTATTGAATGGCGACCCCTTTTCATTGCCTCTTTGGCAAAATTTTGCAGATAAGAGTTCTTTTTGTTCTATCTCCAATGTACTCTCAGGTGCCTAATAATAGTGTCAGCACGATTATTAATTTTGGAGAATATTTCCAATGATCACTATTATTTGGCATTGAGACAGAGTGAAATTGCCATCACTAATATTATTTTCAGCATAAATCACCATCCATCACTATTATTAGGCCATCACAATTATTAGGCACCTGAGAGTAATTGAGTATTAGTAGGTAGCCATGATATATCTCTTTCTCCAATCTATAGCATGATATTAACAAATTCATGTGTGGTTTGAATGATGAGTGTTCTGAAATTTAAGTTTGAGGCATTGGCAGCACTGCACTGATTGTACCACATTTTTTATGTGGCACAATTCAAAATATCTAGAATTGTACCACAAAACAATGTTCATGCATCCAAGGGAATACATGCTACAGACTAATAAGGACGAACCTTGTATGTATGTTCAGGGTAGGTTGCATTACAAGATTATATACGTATATGTAATTTGCAACAACCAGACAATACTCATATTATACTGAAACAATCTGTTACGTATCTGGTAATACCAGTATATCGTAACTGGTTTGTGTCTATGTGTAACAGTGTGTCTATGTGTAACAGTGTGTCTATGTGTAACAGTGTGTCTATGCCTCATATTTAAAATACATGTACCAAACGCTGTGAAGTAATTATATTGAAATTACAATGAGTTTATTACCCACATGGCTGCAATCCAATATCCAATAACGAAAACGGGAACACCGCATTATATCAATGTTATGTTACACATCACAATCCTCGAAATTGGCCATGGCAATAGGTAATGCTGTGGAAAACGCCTTGGCAACATGTGGGATCTAACATGCCACAGCATTAAATTTACTGTGGGACATTTGTCTTAATTTCAAGGGTTGACATCTGACATTGTGGTAACTGATTTAGTACAGTACGACTAAGATTAAAAGGAGTCCTTACCTCATTTTTTGAACAACATGCTCTATGGAGAGGAGTAAGCCATCTGTTATCTTTTGTATTAACCCGAGCTCCACTCATAATAAGCAACTCAGATATCTCCGATTCACCACAGTAGGCTGCCGCATGCAACGGCGTCCTTTTCTCTCCATCCTACAATTACAACCGTGATATTAGCAGTCCGTAGCATAGCAATTTTTCTGCTGTTGAGTCTGTGAGTAATCTATTGTAGAATGACCACGCTCGGCATACAGCACCGAGCTGGAGTCGTGTATTGGCAATAGGCGCATGTACATGTGATGTCATACATTTTAAATTTACAATAGACTGTCATTGAAATTGAAAATTTTAAACTGAGACCACTTTTTCGAGAAAAAATTTGCTACCTCACAACTCTTGTGTGAAAATGAACAATTAAACTATTTATTTATAAAGAGTTGTTATAAATAAAATAAACAGTATCATTTAGATCAAATTTTTTGGTTAGCTAAGTGAAAACAAGTTAAGATGTCATGACATCATTTGTTTCATGACATTAAAGCATAATTTGGCTTTGTGAGCCATACATGTAATCCAGAAAAGTATGGTATGTCATTTCCAGACAACTGATTTCTGCTCACTGGCCTTGAACTACATGTATATACACAGAGATGCCTCAATTAATACTACAGAGTGTTCGCGTTGCCGATAACCATTTTAACCATTTGCGAAAAAAACAACAGACATGGCTAAACATAATCACCATATGGTGAAAAATTTGGCTACAGGCAATTTCCCCCTGGCGAATGGTCAGACACTTCCACAGTCAATGGCAGGCAGAAAAAATATTTGCATTGGTGTCCGATTAATATAATCCCAACCTACGCTATGGTGTTATAAAACAATTTCTGAGAAGGGCTCATGGTCAACCCATTTTGATTACCAAGGTGGTACATATGTATATACATTATAGTCATTACACGCCTCATTCTCCGACGATAATGACTCCAGTTTGTTGTCAAGTTTGATATAATTCATGTTGTAATAAAATCAATGTATATGGAATGTATGTGATTAAATGCCAAATAAAGCCTAGACAAAGTGGCTAAACTAATTTTCAAGTGGCTAAATAAAATATGGAAATGGCTAAAGTTTTGGCGACAAGCTTTTTGGAGCCAGTGACAGTTGTATAGGGCATACCATTACTGTATCTGCACCAACTGTAGACATCACCAGCCCCCTCGTATTCATATTTTGACACTCGTAATTAAAAGCAGACAAGATAAATCATAAGATAAATTTTCAAATACATTGCTATTGTTAACCCTTTTGATACTCATTGATGAGTACCCGGTAGTTCCCTCTGAATATGTTCCGATAATAAGTTCAACACATGTACCGGTAGGTCATTTGTTGAACTTTATATATTATCTGAACATTTCACTCCAATAAATAGGACTCCTTCTGCACTTATTTGATCTTTTGTCTGCTTATTTTTCTTGAAAACCCCTCCAAATGAATAATAGACCATTCCAATATACATGTATACTGTTATAACTGGGTTGGAGAATCCATTTAGTATAGAAATGGATAAATACCTACAGCCTTATTCGCCAGTTGAGACTATGATATAGTCCAGGTTTTTTATACTGGCACAACAGGGAATCTGTGGTCATTGGTCGCATTTACAAATGAAGCATTCAAAATGACCTGTCCATTTTAACACCCCAAAATTACTATTTCTTTTGCTTCAGGTGTAAACATTTTGAGGAATCCACCTTTCAATGATTGGAGTTACCGTATTCTCGCGGGTATAAGACCAGGGGGCCTAGGGAATAAATAGCTTGAAAAGGCATGGGTGGTCTTATACCAAGGAAAATTTGAGTATTTCGGATGTCATCATCGAACATATCTCATTTCTGCATTTCGAGGTATACGAAAACTTTACCAGAAAGCTGGGATTTCCCCACATTTAGTTTCGGTTTCGCACTGGTCGATACAGAATTAACGTTGAATTGGAAATCTTACACAGAAAATATGCACAGAAACGAACAGTCAAAATAACACATGTGATACATAACACAGTATAATAATATATATAGGCCTAGAAACGTATGTAAAACTTTGTCTAGATAAATTATTTGGGAATTACAATGGGGATTTATATTCCGATAATCGTTTCGTAAATGGAGTCCTGCATTCCGTAAAATATTAAGTTTCTGTTGACATTAAAACAAGAATGTTGTGCTTCATAATTATGTCAATCAATGGAAAGTGGGCGTTAAATTTAACTGAGAAATCCAATCGCTATTCAGAATGAGAAAACAATACAGCTTATGCGGTTACATAACTCAACATTGTGTACATCAATGCATGAAAGGTGTTATATTGATTTATGGTAGGCCTTAACCATGGTAAATTTATGACATTGAATAATTAATTAGGGGAACAAAACAAATTTTAACGGGGTGTTGTTTCTTAATTTGGGCCGTTTTACCCTTGGATAGGGGTTTGAGTTTATCGTAATCACGCTCCCAAGATCGAATCTGCTTCCGCGAAATTCCCCATTCACGTTCGGTTTTGGAGAAATTCCTGCCGATACCTCGAAACCACTCGATCACAGTCACTTTCACAGCAATTGTGTATTAGATTTAAATTTTTGAAATCTATTTATATTCTACACATCAAATTCCATATATAGTGATGCCTGGTTCAAACTGGAATTCCCCAGCAAGTGTCAAAATAGTAAATTAGGGGTGTTAAATGATTATCTAATCATCTGGCATTATTGCATATTGGTATCACGATCATTTATTTATTAAAGACTACCAAATAAATTGCTGGTTTATAAAATAGTTTAATCTGATTAATAGCACCACTTATAAAAGTATGAAAGTAGTAATTGTCATGTTTAGATCAAGAATATCAAACTTCCGCCTACAGGTGAGCAGATTCATTTCATTATCAAACTTTTGCCTATATCATATGGATATTGGATATACATGTAGATGACTATCATTATCTGTAAACGAAACAATTGGAAAAAGTCATGAACTAGAGGTTGGCTGTCCCAATGTGCCAAGTTGTACAAAAAATTGATCCGAAAATGTAGGAATACAAGCTCGGACAAAGTTCTGCATGTTGGGAAAATGTTCTAAGTCTAAAGAGGGGGATAGCTCCACCAAAATTAAGGCAGACGGACCTCATAATCGCAGGTGCACATGTTCCCTTGGTACTAAATAAATGTGCCAAGTTTAAAAACAATTGACAGAAAAATGTAGACGTAAAAGCTCGGACAAAATTATGAATTTTTATAACATTTTCTAAGTTGAAAAATGGCGATAATTCAACCAAAAAAAAAGTCTGACAGCCCTGATAATCGCAGGTGCACAGGTTCCCTTGGTACTAAATATTTGTGTCAAGTTTAAAATTAATTAACCGCAAAGTGTAGGAATAAAAGCTCGGATGGATGGACAGACGATGGACAGATGGATGGACAAGCTCTTTCCATAATTAGCAGGTCGTTGGTAAAACATTCTGATCAGAAGACAATTCATACACACTGCTACGATACTCACTTGGTAATTAACATCTTCTTTTTTGTACAATAATGCCCGAACTTCATCTGGGTCTCCATGGAAACAAGCTTGAACAAGAGGTGGCTGCAAATCATAAAGTTTAAGTTAACATTTAATATTGATACACAATTAAAATAGCAATCCAGTATTCAGCCAATTCAATAGTTTCATATCTGAAGGTCAGTTTAGTTAACAGGGCTCTGGTGCAGTTCTGATCTGCTCAGACAAAAAACACAACAAAGACATTTAGCTACCCCTACATCTATAAGTTGAAATAGTTTTTTATGGTTTTATAAAAAATAATAATAATAATACCGGTATATTAATAATAATATGCTTTCTAGTATATAGCGGTTATCCCCAATACCGAATGGGCCCTGAGCGCTTCACATTATAATTTATTACCCCAGCTGTTGAGCAATGCCGAGTCTATTGCCTGCTGCCATTTTAAAGGCACTTCACAAGAGCGGTTCAAGCTGCATTCACATATGCCTGCTTCATGCATGTGCACGCGCATTGTTTAGCGGATGGTTTTGGTCGCTACTGTTATCACTGGAGCTTTCACATACCTGTCCGCAAAACTCGCACAATTTTTCGCTCCTGGACCAAAAGCCTGTCATGTGATGGGCTAATGGCCTTTTATGAGTAAACAATGTACATGTAAATAGTACTAAATACATGACACTACATCAATAATTACCGTCGCCCCATGTAAATATAACACCAATATATAGTTGGTGTCGCATTGTTGTCGACTACATGTAAGGGCTGTCGACTAGTCAACTACGATATTTCATAGTTATTTTGAACAACACTATTGAAATCCAGTCAAAGTCTGCTCGTAATAAAACCAAGCTAAGATATTGGGATAGCGAGTGACCAGCTCACATAAAACCACAATTAAATGTAATCAAGTATCACAATTGCGACAATAAACAATTTATTCCATAGAAGACATGATATTTGTTCTGAACACCACATCAGTTGTCAATTAAAAGTGGTAATTTAATGTGAAAAAAGACAATTACTTCAGTGTCTACATATTTTTGTCGGCGATCTGTTGTGTACGGGCGTACCCAATTGTTTATGGGTGATTTTGGGTGGACTGGATTTTTGGCATAGAAGCCGAACAATACCGATTAAACTTCGGAACACTTCGACTCTCATTTTAAACATAAACAATCGATGATTGTCCTAATAAACCTGAATATTCTATGAGTAAATTAAAATGAAACTTAGATTATTATACATTATTGTGGCCATAAGATATGTATAGCATCACTATTGATTTGTTAGGTAAAATAGACTACAATTCCCGCAAAAAAAACCTGTGTGTAGCTCATGTCATATAAAGGATATAGGGAATCAGGGATTTTCTCATACCAAAATCTAGCATCTCGCTATCCCAATATTTTAGCTGGTTTTAGTACAAACAGATTTGAACTATATTGAAATCATAATAATTTCAATGTTATCATCGTCCAAACTGACAATACATCCAAAATGTTTGTGAAATAATGGGAATACCGAAAACCAATTGCACCTGTGTTGGGCCCTGGGAGGTGAGGTTTAGTGAAATCAACCTTTGCAAAAGCATCACAAGAGTGCCTCCTAGGATGTTCCATTGCATTATGGGTGGAAAGTAAGCCTAAAATATTAATGACTGCAAGGTCTTGACTCTTTTCATGTGGCGAAAATTGATTCATCAAACAGAAAAATACATTGAATCGTCGCTATCTTCCCAGAAGTGCAACATTGTAATAACAACAATTCCATGTGTTCTTGAATCTACATGTAGTAAGAATACTAAGATGTTTGTCTCCTGACTGCCACTTTGAGAACTGATCATGCAGTGGTTATAGACTTCCACAATCAAGCCAAAAAATGTACGTTTACACATGACTAGTACTGGTAGTATGTGCTAGTGATCAAGTTATGGAAAAACTGAAAACTACAAACTTGCATGGGAACATGTAGTGAAAGTAAGGTAAACCCTAGTCATACACGATGATGATACAATATATTACCACTATCCTCAAAGTAATTACCTGATAAACGGGGTGAGACACCGGTAATGACCATGGTATTATGGGTAGTACATTGTATCCACCGCAGTATCAAGGCGGTCGTTTGCGCTGGAGCTACGATACTGTCCGGTTATGATACCGCAGTCTATTACCTGCAGCGGTGGTCACAGCAAACGTTGAAAAAATAATATGTCCACAAAGATCTCGTTAAAAGTTCCACAGATATAAGATAGTGCTGAGACGGTTGGGGTTTTTTCCTAACCGGTTATCCGCGGGCATTAACCTAATCATAACCGGTTAACCGCGACCATCATTACCCTAAGTATGAGATTGAATACACTGGTCACTATATCGGCAAAACAAGTGTTGATTACGCGTCACGGAAACGTTGATATACATGCAATCACAAACGATGTCTTGGTCGTACAATGCGGTCCCATTACGGCGATCAAATAGTGGTAAATGTGTATAAATTAATTCAGTTTTGAGCCCAAACAAACTAAAATACAGTATAATATATATTAGTATTGCGCTAGTATATCGATGTTTACGGGAATTCCGCATAAACAACGCTTGCTTGCAAAACCTTATACTAGTAGTTCCTTCCTCGTGGATATCCCGGGCATGATTATCCCAAACATGTGTACTACAAGGCACTGAAGGTAGGTAAACTGTTGTTTAGTAATGTTTACGAGTGTTTGGGTATAGGTAGGTACATGTATGTATTAATCACAGTGGCTTCACGATGTTACTTCAATTATTTAATAAATAATTCAAACAAAATTAAATCGCCGTGATTCGTTACACAAGCCCCAGCCAGTGTTTATGAAATAAAGTTATCGAACACATCACTAGATACACTCGGAGTTCGCACTCCCAGTAGGCCTATGTGTTTTTTCTGGATGTGCGACTTCATATTGGATGTTGATCCAGAATAAACGAATCGCGTTCGGCAGGCCTTGCATTCCGCCTATTTCTTCTTTTTTTCGTCATCCTTCAATTAGGACAAAATGTCCCCAAAAGTCCGATTTCCTTTTTGTAGGTCTGCTGCCATTGCTTTGAGACTAACTAATGATAATGACAAAGGGGGACAGTTTCAACAAAACAAACAGACTATTGATGACGTACGGTAGTAAAAGTCTAGACTTGATTGCCTTGATAAGTGCCGTGGTGAGCGTGCAGTCGGAACGTCACGGACTCGCAACCTTTCATGTAAGGCCGGCGCCAAAGGAAATTGGCATTGAATGTGTAGCAAGTGATTCGCAGACTGACACAGAGTGTAGTTGTTGGTTTCATGTCTAGAAAAGACACCGGTAATCAAACGGGTGTTTGGGGTATATGAATACACAACCAACTGTCCAAATCGCTTCTAAGCGGCTTCTTATTACTTACTCTTGTTACTTAAACTTCCGTAAATGATTTCGGCAACATTTACACGGAGTACTACGATGATAGTACGATCGTTATCAGATCGTTATTATTTTTTTGGTGAGAGTGACCCCTTCAGCCTAAGTAATACCTTACTATATCACTCCATGTGGATTAAACTTGTTAAGTTGTTAAGACTGTGAGTATGAGTCTGACTGAATTAAAATCGAAGATATCTGCCTTCCACAGGTCGGGCACACATCCAAAACGGTCTACGTAGCTCGTTTTGTCTTCTGTAGCCCGATTGAGCTACATTTTTAATAGTGCTGAAACGGTTGACCTATTTTTGTAGCCGTTTAACCACGACGTGTAACCGGATCATAACCGGCTATCCGCTATTTTCAACCTATGACTTTACACTGATTAATTACACCATAATATGTACCAATATATCAGCATAATTTTATTTATTAACTGTATGGCAAACTCGCGTAATGTTTACACAGACAGAGCTTGTATTAAACAAATCTAAATCATCTAACACGAACGTCACAAAGCCATGTGTTGACAACTTGGCAGATGACACACTGAACTAAAATTCGCAGTGTATATAAATAGACGTGTCATGCTTGACCTGTTTGTACTGCAGTTGCGACTGCTACCTGACTTATCGTTCTCAGGCTCGTTTTGGGAAGAATATTGTGTGACCTATATACGGTACATGTTCGTACATGCAAATATCGGCAGTTTGTTTTATTGTTATAGCGATTACAGGACTGGCCGATTATTAAGTCACGTGACTCAGGTATTATAACTGCTGGGTGTTCTTTGGCGATTTGAGATGGATATGATGACTGACGACCGATAAACACAATTATGAAGTTTCATGAACTTTATGTAGTTAACAAATAAAAATTAAAAAAACAGCTGAAAACCTCCTGAAAACAGGGTTTTCTGTTAGAAGACAATCAAATGCTGAGAATTAGTCATTAGGATGCAAACAACACCACTTTGATGCGAGTTCATTTGAACTTCATCGACTGAGATTACTCAAACTTAGTAATGTTAGAAGTATAGACCGAGCGTATGTAAATAGGATTGGTTCTACAGAGTTTGCATTCTGCCAATTTCTCTTTGAAATGTGCCCAGAGGCCCCAGACATCTGATTTACTCATTTCTTGACTCTTGGGTATCCATGATACTGTCTACAAGTAGTCAGTTGGAGAGTAGATGTCAAATGACCCCGCCGTATACTGCAGTGAACACGATTGTATTGATCTTTGCCGATGACCCAGTGGCGTCAGTGCACATGTTTTACCGGACATCGGAAATCAAAGATGACGTCATGCATATTTGATGTTTATCCGCCAATGCCAGACTATGTAATCTGCCATTCATGGAAGACTTTTGATCTGGCATCAGATTCTGACTTTTGATACGCGTAATTTCGAATGTATACCCCTCTGAGTGATAATATTTGTAGCAAAATTGATAAAGTACCTGTGTTTAAAAGCTACTGTTATCAGTCTGGTGCCGATTAAATACCTGAATACGTTAGTTTTTATCAGTGGCATTGCATGTGTGTATTACATAGCGGTTAACCGGTTGATCGTAGTTCAACCGGTTGCCGACGGTAGCCGGTTATCAACCGGATATCCGTTTCAGCACTAATTTTTAATGTGATTTACACGCCTCATGTGAGTATCGCCATACCACGAAAAAAGCGCATTTCACAATTTTTTTTCATTAGTTGTGTACCACTATCACGTCTACAAAGAAGCAAAAAACTCAACGACTCACCACGACTTTAATACCTTTTGAGCGATTCAAAATCAATTTGTTTTGGTCAATTTACCATGAAAAACGGTAAGAAATGATTATCAAAATCGAAAAGTAAATCTTCATAAAATCTGAGGTAGTTCCGGTCACAATTGTGTTCGCAAATATCCGTGTGCAGGCGATAATCTGATTGGTTGCATTTAGCCGGGGATTAATGGTACGTTCTTAATGGGATTTCAGTGTAACATCTATCTGTTGGAATGTACGGAACGAAAAATGGACAACCATATTTGTATAACTGTAATGTTACACGAGGTGCTTCCAAAGAAGAGTTGTGAATCGTTTTTCCGTATTTGCCTTCTCTGAATGGCGGTCGCCAAACATTTAACAAATAGTCGTTTGAATGGCGGTCGCCAAACATTTAACAAATAGTCGTCTCCGATTGAAGCTGTTCGCTTTATCCAATCAGGTAAGGCCAAAAAAAAAAAACATGTCTGTTTCCGATAACATGGGGAAAATTTTCCAGACAGGCAGGTTTTTTTTTTTTTTTACACTTTTTTCCTTCAAATTAGTCATTTGAAAGCGATAAAACAGTGCATTAACATATATTAAAGAGTTTTGAATATCATATACCTGCCAACTGCCCAAGTATTGGATCTCATTCATAGCAGTACCATTTTGAATAGACAGGGAAATTGTTTATGGGATCAACAATGGGTTCTGACATAAAACGACCGGCGATCACATGATAGAGTTCAAAGTAGTTTAAGTTTATAATTTTATTTGACAGAATTGAAAATTGGAGCATAACTTACCCTATAGGCCTGTAAAGACCCCCCCCCCCCCCACATATTGAAAATTTGAGCAGAACTTACCCTACAGGCCTGTAAGGTTAGAAACCCGTACCCCACGTATTGAAAATTTGAGCAGAACTTACCCTATATGCCTGAAAAGAAACCCCCACCCACCAATCGAAAATTTGAGCAGAACTTACCCTATATGCCTGTAAAGAAACCCCCACCCACCAATTGAAAATTTGAGAACTTACCCTATATGCATGTGAAGTAACCCCCCCCCCCAACCAATTGAAAATTTGAGCAGACCACCCCCCCCCCCCCCCACTAATTGAAAATTTGAGCAGAACTTCCCCGGCTATAGGCTTATAAAGTAAGAATCCCCTCACCAATTGAAAATTTGAGCAGAACTTATAATATAGGCAGACCCCCACCCCCTCCAACCAATTGAAAGTTTTAGCAGCTCCCCCTATATAGGCCTGTGAAGACCCCCACCACCTCACCAATTGAAAATTTAGCAGAACTCCCCTACATGTATATCCCCGACAGCATGTGACAACATTTAGTATTAAAAATTATAAAATTAAATCACAACGTTGTGCCAGCCATACGAAAACATAAGCATTCTAGCTGGCATCATCACAATGGCAATGGGTGCCATGTACTTGTGATAACTTCTGAGCAAGCGATTTTAGTATCAGAAGTCCGTTTATAGGCAACATGTAAGTACGGTACATGCCTTTTATGCTCGCAAACGTCATGTAAATATATCCGACGCGGAATGTGGTAAAGTTCCCTTTATATATAGAGATCCGCATATATTTAAAATGGGCCTTGCATTGCGTACAGAATGTTGCTCCGTGTATTCATTTCAAGATCTCCACAAATGATATAATATAGCTTAATCACGGACAGTAATTTTCCCGCCAAAACGCACGTGTTTTCACTGCTTGATTTTATCGCGTACATTGTTGTCTCTCGTGCATGGTACATTGTATATATACAATTTTACTCGCGAGTCCCCGAATACACAATCAATCGTGTCAGTTTCAGAAATAAACTGTAGACGGGCAGTGTTAATAGTATATTTCGATGCGATGTCGTACGTTCTATATTTAGCCCGATTCCAGGAATTCGTGTCATCCAGGTTTACGTTTCTGGGAACACTGCCCAATTCCGCGAAGGATTTAAGTTTGAGGCGCTATAATACATTGTAATTTTTTACAAACACAGCCCATAAACGACGTGGGAATTCCGAAGTAACTCGCCAGTTTATAGTTTGAAATACACGACGCTATTCGATGCGTAGCAATGCCGACCGCGGGTTTCTCATTTATATCTGGAATACGCGATCGTATATACTCACCCATGCGTCAGTTGCGTCTTTATTGATTGATGCTTTTGGGATTGGGAAATATTAAACACGGACAGGTTAATGTGCATGCAGACTGACTAGCCGTCTGAAGAAAAAAAAAATTTGAGGCCGGCAAGAAAATCTCAGCCAGGCCGGGTACCGGAAACAGAGACGGTTTTTTTTTTGGCCTAAGCCACATAAACCGGACATTCTTGACCTTCAAAAATAAATATCCTGCAAAAACAAATGGATTGTTTCCTACTTTTTATGGCAAAATCTGATATTTTCGGGAAAGTCACTACCAAACGCTAACAGGTCTTAATTAAAACATCGTTAATTGCGCCTAAGCCGTGGTGAGCCGTTGAGTTTTTTTTGCTTCTTTGTAGACGCAATAGTGCTTTTTAGTGGTACACAACTAATAAAAAAAAAAATCGAAATGCGCTTTTCTCGTGGTATGACGATAATCGATGGAGGTGTGTAAATCACATTAAAAACATAGCTCAATCGGGCTACAGTAGACAAAACGAGCTACGTACTACGTAGACCGTTTTGGATGTGTGCCCGACCTGTTCCATTTGTCTGGACTCAAGACTGAATCCAGTTTTGGTAAATATATAGCAAACATGTATAATAGAACAAGCAGTGAACGTTTAACTATATACATTTGACAAGACCTATATCTAAAGAGTAAATTTCCAGGAAATTTGTGACCGTGTGTGTGACATTTTTGTGGCGAGAATGAAGCAAACCAGTTTTGGCACGCAGTGATGCACGTGCGCAATACAATACGACGCATAACATAAACACCTCTTCATCAAGTTGTAGCAAAGACAATGACCCTAGATTCATTGTGACATACTGCCCTCTCATCCGCACTCGCAATATTTATCGCTTTTATGTGCAACTTGAAACAACCGATGACAGGAAGAACACATCAAGCTAAAATTCTCCAACTTCCGATTGACCGAATTAGTCACGTGATCGTAAAACTAGCGTACTTTCTAAATTGCGTACCCAATATTCACTGTGGTCTGCCGATAAAGGTTACCGATTTTTCACGGTTTTGCTCACTTTTGTGATATTATCATACTGAAAACGATTTATCTTCCACCTCTTTCCTCACATCATTCCAGACGAAGTGACAATTGATGGACATGCAAGACAAGAGTCAAGACAAGTAGGCCTGATATAAGTCCCAAAATGTGGTCAGAATAGCCCATACTAAAAATATCTATATCTAGGCATATTGTCAAAGGTTAAAATGTGATTGGAAATTATTTAGTAGACACATTTGTCAGTTGGTGAGGACAATTCTTCATTTACACAGCATTTTCCATAACTAATAATGATGGCCATCTATCGTAACTTGTAACAACAACTACAAATTGCCCATGGTTTTCTATAGTTGGCCTATATATATATGGTAACTATGCATGGTTTTACCATAGTTACCATGGTAATTTTGTGGTATTTGCAATACCATGATTGGGTTTACTATAGCTTTGTGGTAATTATTCCGACTCAATCACCAGATCAAATTTGGTTGAAATCGGCACAGGGGTTTGGGGTAAGTACTAAATCGTATTGTTTGTGGTAAAAAAAAATGGTAATCACCCATATGAAAAAGTACGTCTGTACACCCGGATAGCAATATTTAGTATGTTGGCATTACGTTGGCAAAATAATTATGCCAACGTTCGGCCAACTTTAATTTCCCAACCGTGGTTTTCCAACACATTGCCAACCGTGGTTTTCCAACGTTCTGCCAACGTAATGCCAACTATAATGCTACAATAGTTGATATTAATTGGGGATTCCTTATGGTCCAATTACTCCCCTTGCTCCCTGAAACTAACCTACTCTGGAAAACTATGGTGATCTATCGTGAGATAACGTTGATATTCCAATAACAGTATGTTACAGGAATTCAGATGAAAACGAAGTGTAATATTGATTACACAATTTATTAGGGCAAGAGTGAGACAAGCTCAGCATGTTACACAGTGAATATTATACATGACCACACATTCACTCAGTTCGACAACAATCATATCATTTTCCCGACATACAAATATAAATGAATATCATTACACAATAACATATATCAGTTTGATAAATTTGTCAAACACTAAGGAAATCACATTCGCTATTATCATTTCAAATAACATATCTCAAATACACAATGCTTTTAAAGTGTCTCCATATTATAATATAGTCATATCATGAATGGGGAAAGCTATACCAATATATAATTAAGTTATAACTCTAAAACTTTTCAGTGAAGGCCGGGATAACAAAGCAACGTCGGACCACAGGAGCTTGGAATTTGGTCAAAACCCCTCTTTTATTGGCGGAACCACCACCCGGGAACACAGGTCACCTGTGGTCCCGAGTGGTGGTTCCGCCAATAAAAGAGGGGTTTTGACCAAATTCCAGTTGTCCTTACTTTTACTCAGTGGAGAGGTTTTTACAGACTTTTATATATTTGGTTTGTTGCATATTTACCCCTGCTCGTGCACTGGGTCCCTTTAATCATCTCAACAAGACAATTAACTATATATATATACACAGGAGCTTGTAATTTGGTCAAAACCCCTCTTTTATTGGTGGAACCACCACCCGGTACCACAGGTGCAACAAACCAAATATATAAAAGTCTGTAAAAACCTCTCCACTGAGTAAAAGTAAGGACAACTCGATAAACGTTGTTCTTATATTTATAGTTCTCCAATATAAAAAAAATCGCGTGTTGAATACATTAGTATAAACCGGGGGGGGGGGTCGACAAAAAAATTACAGGATACAAGGACCGGGTGGGTGGGTGTCCCCGAGCCCGGAATGCAGATTTTTTTTCTGATGTCATGCATTTTTTTTCAAAAATCATTTCTAAGACAAATTACAGCTTCAAAATGAATTGAAACAATCAGATTCATATAGTAGTGCATGCTATAGCCTTATACAAGCGAGGGGCTCTATATTTAATTTTTTTGTCCACAATTTCTCCCTTTAACAGTTGAAACCATGGGGTGGGTACGGTTTTGGTCGAGGAAAAAAATTGCAATGAAAAAAAAATCCATTCTCAACTTTTCTCATAGTTTATCATGGCTTTTTAAACTTATTATACATAGAGGATACCTGCGTGTTTTGAGTGAATACCGGAAGTATCTCATGAGTGGTCACAGTGAGATACTGGAATCATCACGAGGGATGATGATTCTAGTATCTCACTATGACCACGAAGGTTTTCTTTTTATTATATGCGCCATTTACTAAAATAGATCGAGGAATTAATTCAAAATCGAACTGATTCCGATTCACATCGGCAATACGTGGTTCAATAAAATACTGTCGATAACTCAGAATACACATGTTTCAAATGTGCGTAATATATCAGATAACTTTATTTCAAATATACCAACTTACTTGCTTGTGTACTATTAGCAATGTGGCATTGCATTTTTGTCACTTATTGACACAAAATCGTTATTTGAACAGTGATTGCAGCTGGTGATTGGAGCATTAAAAGGCTCCAGATTCAATCTCAGAGCATCTAATTTTCAAAAGTTTCAGGGGAGGCCCCCTGACCCCCTCCCGTACTCTCCCCCTCAGGCCCTCGGGAGATGCCTTCGGCATCTCCTCCTGGGATACTACTCGCCTCAACATTTTGTAGGAGAGCTACTCGCCACTCGACTGGAATGATTTTAAGGGGAGCTCATCATTGCTCACCAGTGATTTCCCACATGGAGAGGACTGGAAACGTGTTTATTTAATCAAATTGATGGTATTTTTACTTTACACATGCACAAATTTTAACCTATTGCTAATAAGGGACACAAATATCCTGTTAAAGTGGATATTTTACCTTTATAACCATAAATATTTGGGTTTTTAAAGGTTTTGTCACTGGTTTTGTTGGCATATTTTTCAGTCATGTGCTTTGTTTGTTTATTTTTTGTGGGTGTACTTGATCAGCGTTCTCTCAGTTCCGGTGCAGACACAATGAGAGACCCTTACTCTGCCAACAACACATTCTTTAGTAGAATTTACAATATTTTCATCAATTTTGGGGGTGGGTGTCCCAGACCTGGGTGGAAAAAACTTACGGTCCCGGGTGGGTGTCCCAGACCTGGGTGAAAAAACTTACTCTCCCGGGGTGGTGGGTCGTGTAAACACCGTTTTTCTAACACTTTACCAATGCAATTTCTTTTGTTTTTACCAATTAATGTTGTTTTCCTTTCGTTATTGGCATTTTTTTTACTAATAAAATTTAAATATATACGTGCTATATATATTCCCTTTGTATTCACTGGGGGCCACCGCTCCTGCAAAATACGTCCGAAATCGCAATATCGTCCATGGCAGTGCGCATCGATAAATGCCAAGTTGCCCTCTATGCAATGCCATAAAAAATGTGCGTGACGGAACTTAAAATGGTACGTATTTTCTTAAAAATCAAAATTATTCTTTCAAAATTGAATTGTGATTTTTGAACATGACCGTTTGTATCCGTGTGCATGTGTTGAATTTGATTTGTAGCGCTCACGGAAGATTGAACAATCAGGAGTTTATCACATCGTTTTCGGCATTACCGTCGGTGATAAAGTTTGTTTCAGACCAGAAATTGGACATTCCAATGGGAAAACCATCGTTTTCTGGTAAGTTTGTTATCTCCGGGACACGAAAATGCAAACATATATACCAATAATCTTAACAGGTCTACAGGAGGCACATTCAAAGATAAGAACACGGTGGCTCCAGTGAGAAATTAGTATGGCTCAAGCTCGAAAACGAGCAAAAATGATAAGCTTCACTGCGCATATGTGCACCCACGATAAATAGTTTCGATATTGCACATAATTTATCAAGAATTTAGTATAAGTTATAGTCGTTACAGCCGATAATAATGACATTTTATCTAATACATGTATGCGTGCATTTGTCTTTTTGCAGAGCAAATATAGATGTTACCATTGCAAAATATATAGGGCGGCTAAGTGACTTCTATTCATTATTTGAAATTTTTAATATTTCACTCAAATAAAGAGTGTTGCTAGTTCTCTGCTCTTTACCGATTTAGGTCAAACAAAGAGTGGTGTAAGGTGGCCCACAAGACACCCCACATATTCACTAAAGACATCCGATTCAAAATTGTTAGCCGCCCATGCAGAGGGGTTCAAATAGGGGACCACTGGGTTTGAACTTTCCAGATGATGGAAATTTCCAACCACCACCACCACCACCACCTAATGTTGGTATATTTCCAATTGATAGCAAATTTCAGACCAAAATTTGGACTAAATATAGAAAAGATTTGCTGGGGGTGGAATACACCCCTATGATATAATCCCAGGCGCCACGTACCTGCATATCAGCAAAATTAGCTTCGTCCATGGGCACTGAAAAGCATCGAAATCAACATGAAAGCACACCGAAGTAACGATTTCGCACCGGTGCCCTTTCGCCGAATGCGCACCCACCATGTATATAGCTTGTTATCGCAAAGTCAATGTATCATTTTGTGATATTTTATAAACCTTGTTTTAACACACTTACGAACCCCACATGACAATGATTCTGATCGGCAATATAAAAACAATACAAAGAAGACAATAAACTGATGATTGTGTAAAATTGAGCACATGTTCCACTCAGAATGCTTTCGGATTTGTCATAGTAAAAAGCACTGGAAATGGTGAAGTTGGAAACACATACAAAGATTTGCATTTTTGTTGAAACCTGCGGACCAACAGCCGCTTTACATATATACATAATGACCTTTTATTGAGGGAGAAACGTACTTTTCTTATATAAACTTCTCATATTTACGCTTCCTGAACTCAATTTCTGAGCACGGTAGACTTTCTCTCGCCGGAAAAGCACTGGACGATTATGCGATTTCGGACCGATTTAGCAGGAGCGGTGGCCCCCAGTGAGTATTGTTCATTTCGATATGAAGTAACTTTGATACGAATATACTGGACTGAACAATGCACAGGGAAGTGCGCTCAAGAAATCACTGGAATAAGTGATCAAAACCAAATGGTTTTCAGCATTTTGTCACAGAAATGGAACCAAATTGGTTTTCATATAAACCAAATCATCGAATTTTATTTTTTTATTTTGACGATTTGGTTTGATCGAAACAACATTTTGTTGGTTTTGATCAGAATCAAAATGGGTTCAATATCTGTGACAAGACTCAAAACCCATTTTGGTTTCGTATGAAATCAAATATTTTAAGAGTGTATATATATCATGCCGCCCCAGCGCCCTTCATTTTAGAGGCTAACGTTACGGACCACAGTGTCATCTGTAGTAAATTTGTTGTGATATATGCATATCAAATCCTCGTCGACAATATCAACACCTCCGCGTTGACGTTTGTGTGTACACCCGCCTCACTTCTGCCACATTATATCGGTTATTCCATCGAGCTATGAGCTGAAAATCACAGTACGAGTTGGCAAGATATTCGCCTATATAAACGCACATGACTTATAGACAATGCAAAACCATGACAATTTATTTGGAATCACCCAGCGTTTTATCAAGTATCCTGGTTGTTTTCGCTGACAATATACTTTGTGGGTTAACAGGATAACTCAACAGACCCTACGCCATATCTACACATATTCGACGGTCTATATTATAATACATATATGAGAAGGGTCTACCCACTGGGAAAACGGCCAACTGTTTACGTGGATATTGTCAAGCAGGGACCATATTATTAGCAGTTACCACATTTAATAACAACAAAATTAATGCACCACAAACGCTCGCACCCTTGTTGGCAGGCACCCCATCGAATCCGCCATGCTATATATACACCTTCGAATCCTCGGATCGATTACGCCGTGTGATAGAGGCCTGCATGTTATTTGTCTAGAAAAATGGGTTTCGTACAAAAAATTGGGATTTTGGGCAACATATAAGTTTTCTTCAAGCCAAATACTGGTGATATTAAAACCAATGTTGACAAGATTCTTATCGCATAGTTACCCCAAAAAATGGCGTTTCCATGGCAACATAAATGAAAGTAGACTAGTATCATTTGTGCTGTTACTAAGTCTATAAATTAATTTCCAATGACCTGGTGAAAAGTTTATGATGAGCCTGTCGTCGACCCATTTCTTTTGTGACAGGTTAGGAATAGAAGCATTGTTTTATACAAACATAAGGTAAAAGCATTTGCAAGCTATCTCACAATTTTTCAATTTCTCAAGATTGTAAGAGGTCACTTTGCCTACCAATTCACCTCACACATGACCATGACCACTCCTTGTATACCTATACATTTCACCATGGACACCCCCCTCATAACCATATATTCACTCCGTGTATACCTATTCACACTATTCATGACCATCTAATGACTCCCTGTATACATAATCACATCACCTACAGTAACTACCTCGCTGCCATCTTGGCATCCTCATTGTATCCAGTTGATCAATTGTTTTTATCCTAATGGGCCAGATTAGCAAAATATTATGGTTTATCTCAGTTCCGTCTCAAAGTTCTGCCCGTTTCCTGTCAATTTTATACATCAACCACAAGTCCACAACTTGTAAGCGATTTAATGACTCGCTGGGGCAATATATACCATTTTCCATATTTTGGCGGCCATTTTGGCAGCCATTTTTAGCCAAAGTAACAATTTTGGTTCCAATGAGTTGGAATATATATATATATAGGTAATAATATGCCTCACTTACATTTACAATGATCTGTTCATTTCTTGCTGAAATATGACTAGAATCCCAATCGTGATTTTTTGTGAAATGTTTACCGCGTTGTGTAAAATCGAATTTTTGAGGGATCGGAAGGGGCCAGGACTTCAATTATTGCATATTTCATTGCTCCAATGATCAGTTAATATAAAAAATACAAAATAAAGTCATATTTTGCAACCAGTTCCAAATAGCATAAACTAATCCAGAAGATATTAGTGAAAAAACGTCATATTTACAAATTCCGGCGGCCATTTCGGCGGCCATCTTGGATGGGGAGTTTCAATTTTGCCCGATATAAGTAGAATTGTGTCTTAGCTTCACGAAAATATATACATATGTATACATTTTACAAGAGTTTCCCGCTATAATTTGAATCAAACTGACTTGGGGCCTAGTCTGAAAAACGGTGGCCATGATGGACGCCATCTTGTCTGGAGTCTACACGGCCACTTTTTTTCGTGGTAACATGGCTTGAAAGTTGAAGGACATAATAAGGAACACAATTAGTGTGGTAACGTTAAGTCTGGGGGGGGGGGTTGCATGTGTACCCCTATTAGCTCTCGGCCTATATATTTTTTCGCTTATTTTCCGTGAGTTCATGAACACTGGCAATCTGGCATACATTTGTCTTGCCAGTGAGTATGTCCCAATAGATACGACGCAATCCTCCATGCAGTTGCAACTTGCACCTGCAGCATACCACGCCTATAGCGCTCATGAAATGATGATGCACGTGGCATGATGAAACGCCCAACATAGATGGCAGAAGTCTTATCCATAGCTTTACAGCCTGAGACGGGTCTATTTTTACCACAGAGAATGATGACCGACAGTAGAAGTACAGGAAGAGGTGAATAGACCCGATTGTGCAAGCAGTATATAGAGACGCTAAAAAGCCGAAGCCATTCATAAACGAAACGAAACGCATCGCGCGACGACAGATTCTACCATCTCGACACAGCGGGTGTGTGTTGAATGGAGTACTTTGTATTGCGTACCTCATGTGCAACGGGGATAATAAATGGGTGCAGTGTCGTTTTGCGTGTGATTTAACTTTGTGGTTTTAATTACCACTGTAGTAAAAGTTGGGTGTTTTTCTGGTGTCAGTTATCAATCAGAGTGGTTACAGTTCATTCATGAGAGCGATCATTCTCGTCTCAGGATATTTTTGATATAATACTACATCACAATACGAGGATTTGTAATGTTCGGATTATGTGACCCTTTGTGACCTATGGTTGTGCTTCAAGCAGGATATCAACCTGTGACAATTTGTTATTTTTTATTTCGAAAGGAAGATCACTTCGGTTCTTAATAACACTGATTCAGGAAATGGATACAACTACAACTATGTTACTTTCTGCAAGAGAGGTCAAGATTACTGACCATGCCACGCCATTTGGATAATACTATACAGTTCTGTCTCCATCGGCTTGATATTCATTGAGGAATTTCTCCTCAAGTTCTACTGTTATCATTATCAGAGTAATCAGTGAGTGACACTGAATTGTTAATATACATACCTGTGGTAAATTTACAATTCGATATCTTGTGTATTTATGTGAATATATATATATTGATTTCCGGAGTATGGCTACATCGGAGGTTAAGCAGAATCGTTCTAAACTCGTACTCGTCGGGGACTGTGGTTGTGGGAAGACAGCTATAATCAAACAATATGTCTATGGTGAATATCCTGAGGTAAGTATATTTATTTATTACATATAACATAATTATCTCATGATAACACGTGGAAGTGATCTTTTGGCTTCGTCGATATATAACATGGGGTCCTATATATCCCGATAATCATAATGTTGTAATTATTTTTGCATTTTCTGCATTTCGAAAATAGCACACCCCGCTGTCCCCGTGTTTCAAATTTGAATCTTGCTGCAGACCACAATTCAGATTTCTTCCCAATAAAAAAGTAGAATTAAAAAAATGGCCACAGATGGAGACTTTTATTTGAAAGGATGGCAAACACGTGGCTGTTATAACAGCAACCAAAACAGTGGCAACTTGCAAGGGGTTCACCTCTTATCCCCATATGTAGTTATAACGCCTGTACACATGTATGTGTGTATTCAGGAAAAGTTAGCATTTGAAGCTTTGCCCCTTGCCCATTTTGCTACCGCTGCCCATTTGGGAACATGCGATTAAGCGCGGAGGTGGCTCTCTTCAGGTTTTTGTTATATAACCATTAACAAGTTTTGTTCAGCAATGGTACGACCAACGAATGCCATAATTAGTACATGCATGCTTGGTATCACCCGAAATGAAAGGCATTCGTTTATTATATACAATGATCAAACAAACCTGCAGTCCAAATTACCGAATGGCATAACCAAACGCGTCTGGCCCATTCAATGCGGTATACACTACAGTCTGAATGAATCGGATTATCCATATATACTCGTCATCATAGTCGTATACATGGTGGATATCGTGCAAGTCACCATGAAATTGCAAGTCACTTCTGTGTTTGTGGTCACCATTTCCGACCAGCACAGAAGCGACCAGTTGGGAACGAAACACGCTTAGCCGTAACATCGACTTCTCTATTGCTGATTTATATTGTATTCTGGTTGATTTGCATATACACATGTTTTCCGTCCTTATTCGAATGAAATTACAACGGTATGGTTCATGCCGAGCACTGAACCAATGTTCTAGCTGGTCTGGGCGTGTTAAAGATGCATAATTCGAATTAACCCTCGCAAATTACTATTTCCTTGGCTTCGGGGGGGTAACAAATATTTGATTCGAGTCGAGGAACCCACCCGTCAAAGCTCAGAGCGATAAGATACAGTCGACGAGAAGACCTTCTCTGACCAAATTTCGTATGAATATGGATAACTCTAAAATCAAGTGGCTTTTTTGTGTCAGATATTTGACAAATCGGCAAAATTTCGTTCAACAAAATGTTGATAAATAACAGGTTTTGGGCAATTTTATACTATATGGTTGACTGTGGTTAGCATTATTTTTGGGCAATCACTCGGTTCTGATAACTGAAGCGGCATTTCAAAAAATGTAGTTGTTAAAATCTGATTATATGCGGACCATCGAATCGGATTGAGTACCTTAAACGTGCATTGGCCAATTTGGCGAGTATATATACATTCTGAAAATTCCACTAAATGTACACAATAAAATATGGTCTTAGCTTTAATGAAAATATGCAGACAATTGGCTATCAAAATATCAAATCAAATACATAGTTGTTGCGAAATTTTAATTCGGGTTTTCATATGATGCGGTTCTACTCGTAACCGATTGTGGTTCTATTGAAATATTATTTGGTTCTGTGCAGAAGCAATCATCAAAACCACCTGGTTCTTGTGAAATCCTATTTGGTATATGTGCATCTAGTATAGTACTCTATATAAAACTACATTTGGCTTGTTCTGACCAAAACCTAAATTACACTAAGTTGCATATATGTTACAAGATTAAGGTGCAGTGTTTGGTTCTGATCGGAATAAAACAGGTTTTATTTGTGTAACTTCAATATACACATTATTATGCCAACGAGTTTAATTTTAAATTAAGTAGTGCATGGTGTATACTATATGTAAAACATAATTGAGAATGAGATATTTCGCTCTAAAGCCACACATAAAATAACCACGTGCATATCCATACTTTCACTGCTGTGCGAGTTTGGGGCCAAAAACATGCAGCTTTGATTTAAGGTCCTGATCAGGACATAAAAACCAACAGACCACACAGCTATATGTGTAAAATTGTGTATTTAACTAAACAGAAACATTCCACGTAGTTTACCATTATGCATCCAATTCCGACATCAAAGTATGTGACTCGGAGTATCACGTTGGTATGTAGCGTGTATGCACTGTAAGTAATGGAGAATTCCCCATAAACTTACGATAAAACAAAAATACACAAGCAAGCACCGATGCACCCAATCGCGCACAAAGAGTTGTGTTTATAAATCACGCGAAGTATAAATATTTCTCCATATACTGGGACATATATCATCGACCGCGAAAACAGTTTCTAAGAATTTCGCTCATTATTTAACGATAAGTACGAACAGCAACTAGTTGATGAAGAGCACCTGTTTCCGCAGAAAACTATACGATCCATGGATGCGCTAATTGGTGGCATTCGAAAGTACAGCTCAAAGTGATACAACTACACAACTGCGTAAATAATGCTGTAAATATACAGATAGAATATATATTAACACAGTAATTTGGCTTGCCATATATTTGAATTCCCATTTGGCTATGCGATGAATAGATTTATAAATGTCAGAAAAATTCGCCGAAGCCGTGCAGTGAATGTTAATTTTGAGTATTAATTATAGGGTATGATTTATAGAAGAGCGAATATCCGGAAAGGTCTGCATGTACCATAAATTGCAGAATACAACCACTATATAGCTATTTATCCATTATATATCTGACATATCTGTCTGCACGGTGCCTTACATGTATGCAGAATATTCACAAGTATAAGTTTACCTTTTTTTCCAAATCTTCGAGAGCATGCAAAGCAGGTTGGATAAATATTACACATGACATTCAATGCGTGTTTCCACATAAAAAACACATCAGACAGCTCTTTATGTCGTTTAGGCTGTGTTCGTTCACATGGATGGGAAAATTGCGCGGACAATGTTCGGAATAGCAGAATTGAGTCGTTTCCGTCCGAGTTGTCGGACTGCATTTTGCTGGTCCCTTCACCCTTTCTTGATGTGACCACCACACCCATCATTTAACTTCGACCAGGACCAAAAGACAATCCTATTAGTCGTTATGTGCATAGTCATGTTGATGTGGTTGGTGCTGGTTATTGGCACCGAAGTTAGCTGAGGGCACAGTTACTAGACATAAAGTCCCAAAAATAAGGGTTTAATCGAGTTTATAAATCGGTATCCTAGTACAAGGAGCTCCTTATACTAGGATACCGATTTATAAACTCAATTAAACCCTTATTTTTTGGGACTGTATGTCCAGTAACTGTGCTGGGGGCAAGGCGACAAGGGGCGGTGCACATGGTGGTGTCAGCGGCCTTTCAGTTCTATATGCATGCATGGGTCTGTCTGTTTCGTCGAGTTGAAGGGTGTACTTTGTATTTTTCGTGGCGAGTAGTTGGTTTCATAGTCAGAGCTCTTGGGTGAGTAGGCTCTTGTCTAATCTGGCGAGAGTCTTGTTTCTGAGATCCACCAGTCGTTGTGTCATCGTAGGTAGGTTCGCTACGCCGTTGAGGTCTTTGGTCGGTGTCCATGCATGCATCATTGCTGGCGGAGTGCGATGCGGAGGGCTTTGTTCTATACTTACAGACTACTCATAATGCTATATAAAAATGAGGTACCAATTAATGCCACGAGTGATTGCACAATTGATTCCTGCCAGATACTTAAGGCTAATATCGTGCAAATGTCAGTTGTATAGGATAACTTCTGGAATTATTAATATCCCGCTGCTCATTTTGTAAAGTATAGACACTGGCACAATTCAGAGATTTTATATAGAGAACTACCCTAATCAACAGAAAACTAGAACTTGAACAATTCTCAGCATGTGGTGGGATGGTAAACTAAGCTGGTATCCCCAGTGGTTCTATGCGTAAGCTTATATAGCCTATACGCGAGAGTGAGATTGCCTTCGGCAAGGGTCCGATATAGTATACACAGTTTCTAGTCGAATACGGTCTGTCGTGGAGGAAACCTATATATGCATGGTCCAATTTATTGAACTCGAAGGGCATCAGAAGAATATATCAATGGCCATAAGACAGCTTTCTCAATTGTGAGCCCACTGCAGCTATACGGTAATGCCCAAAGTAATTGACCACTTAACCACAGCAGAATTATGGGTAATTTTTCAGGATTTAGTCGGAAATATGGCTTGTTGCCATTAATCGGAAAGCTCTCGCCGAGAATGGCAACAAGCCATATTTCCGACTAAATCCTGAAAAATTACCCATAATTCTGATGTGGTTAAGTGGTCAATTACTTTGGGCATTACTATAAGCACAGCTGCATTAATCGCCAATATTGTCGTCGCTTGTCCTGCTGTGTGTATTAAGCCCTCGACTGGGGGCAATTGTCAAATCAAACAATTATATAACTTTGTGAATGAAGTTAATTTTGTTTTATTCGTCGTTTTATTGGTGATAGTGCGATCCACTCCCCGTTGCGCTATTGTATACGATTGTCTGATCAAGCAGACATAAATTTGTCGCGACGTCTTAATAGGGGGTTTAATTATTGCAATGTAACACTTCCGGACCGGCGAACATTATGTAACATATTTATTAGTTGCTATTTGCTTCTGTTTTCTCCCCAGAACTGTTTAACTCTTCACGTTCAGATTACAACAGGCTTATATATAAAGCAGTTACGAATGCATAATTCAACATGACTCAGACATAATTTCGAATATAATTTACCATGCATGCACTCATTCATATGTATAGTCTATATCCGCATCAGCTTCACTTATCATATTGTCATATATATATATATATTGCTGAAAGAGTTTCTATGTAATTCGGTGCGACAATATTTTGTTCGACATTTATATATGAATGCCTCCCTGGTATACTATGGTCGTCTTGTACTCGTTCGAACAGTTCATCACACTGTCTTGGTGTTATACATAGTTGTTGTGAAATAGTTTTTATGTTTCTACCATGCCGTCTCTGAAACGGCGATATTTCAGGGACATTAACCCTGTATATTAACCGTTTGTGTTTTGTAGTCGCAGTATGTATCTTATATAGTTCCGTTACAAGTTTTGTCGCCAGTCTTTGGACTTTTTCGATGGCAGTATAATGTTTCTTGTATATATAGTGGTCTCCAGAATGATCGTATTTCCGTATTCGAGAATATGTTCTATTGTGTTAACTCATTTCGTGATGGGAGCTGAGCTGATGCAGCATTAAAGATACTTTGCCAGTGCATTCTCCCATATAGGGAGCCTCGCATATAAGATAATGCGTTGGCTTACAAGGTCATGGTAAATATTGTTTGGCCAAAGCATTCTCTTATATATGCGAGGCTCCCTATACACGAGAATGAATTGGCACAGGGTTTGCGCAAATTTCAGGAAGCTCCCGTCATGGAAAGGTTAATAACTGTTGGGAGCTATTTTCTGGACTGCCTTATGAATCGTAACCACTTTCCTTCTGGACATTCTATCAGCTAGTGGTATATACCCCGTTTCCTTGTAAAGTAAAATATGACTTGCCCCCCCCCCCCTGATCACACCACTGATGGACCTCAACGCGTCGAGTTGTAAATTTTCAAGAAGCTCTGCCTTATACATAAGGAACAGTTATCCCATATTACATCTGCATACTCGAACAATGGCAAAATGTAAGATTTGTATTAAAATGGTAGTGTGGTGACCGATCCTGAAGTGATAGCAAATATATTAAATGAACATTTTGCGAATCAGAGCTCTGACGTTATATTTGATGCACCTTTGCCAGAAAGTTCCCATGTTATACGAGAAGACACCCTTGAGTGATATAAAGGTAACTGATGGAGAGGTAAAAGATGTTCTTGATTCACTAGATGTAGGAAAAGCCTCAGGCCCAGACTTAATTAGTAAAAAGAATACTCAAGCTATCTGCAGGCATTATTTAAAATCCTTTGGCAAAATTATTTAATAAAGTTTTAGAAAATAGTTATTTCCCGGACCAATGGAATCATGCTAACGTTATGCCAATTCACAAGAAAGATTCAATCAAGAGAATTATAGGCCAGTTTTTCAAAAGTAGTGTTTACATATTTTAAAGACAATAATATACTGACTAAATTCCAATCTGGCTTTGTTCCTGGCGATGGCACTATTTACCAATTGATAGACATTGATGCAGATGAGGAAAAAGAGG
This sequence comes from Siphonodentalium dalli, assembly GCA_032622095.1. NCBI lineage: Eukaryota > Metazoa > Mollusca > Scaphopoda > Gadilida > Siphonodentaliidae > Siphonodentalium > Siphonodentalium dalli. The sequence goes on along the minus strand of CP136068.1, from coordinate 124,324,689 downwards.
AAAAAGATGAGGTTTGTGTTCTGTGATATCAGATTATGGCATAAGGGGTTACTGTTTAAATGCGCAATATTGGTATCAGGTTAAACTTATGTCTTGGTTCCAAAACTATTTGACAGGTAGGACATAATCGACTGTGATAAATGGTCAGACATCTAAAACGCAACTGGTACAAGCTGGAGTGCCACAGGGGTCAGTATTAGGGCCCCTGCTATTTCTGGTCTACATCAACGACATAGTTGTCGACATAGAAGCAAATATAAGGTTGTACGCTGATGACAGGTCACTTTTCATTCCAGTTGAAGATGACAGATTGGCTGATATATTGAATAGAGACTTGCGTAAAATATAGGTAAATGGGCTGATAAATGGCAAGTCAGATTTAGTCCACCGAAAACACAAACACTTACGATCAGTAGATTTGATGAACCACCCTCGCATTTCCCTTTATATCTTAATGGTCAACAAATAAAGGAAGTTGATAATCATAAACATTTAGAACTAAATTTTCACAAATCAGGAACATGGGATTTTCCTATATATGGATACATTATTAGAAAATATTAGTCCCATGATAAACTGTCTAAGAAGTAAAAAATATAAACTAAATAGAAAAGCACTAGACCAGATATGCTTGCCAATATACACCATCAGTGGGCGTAATTAGCTCGGCTGCACAAAGTGTTTTGTGGATAATATCCCATGCATACTGGATACTATCATTATACTATACTATTAGTATATTCTTGAAGAAATTCATTTCTAAATTATAACCTACAACCAAGGCCACCAGTGCCTTTGATGGTGATAAACGCCCGTAGGGGATCCGTACTAAATGATATTATACTATATATATAAATTAAATTCTGTATCATTTCATTAGCAAAGATATATCTCACATTTCAAGGAGGTCACTTTATGCATTTCAAATAACACAGAGTGCATTCATACTGTCGACGGGAAGATATTCGCAGCACACAGTGAGATTCGAGAATTTAACCAGTGAGGCATGCATGCATGCGCAGCCGAGATGAGCTGTTCGCGCAACTGTATTTGGTGTCACTCAGGGCGGATTATATATACAAATCAGCTGTTTTCCGCCCGCAATGCCCCGCATACATGAATGGGTTATGTCAAGTACGTTAATCCGTAAAATAAAGGTACATGGTTATGTGGTAATAACCGGTATATACCGGGTTTTCCCCATATCCATTTTTTTGGTTCTACATAAATCACCGATTTTTCCCAATATACAAGAATGGGTTCTTTATAAATCATCAGTTTTGTTCGTTATTGTTCGGGAATAAAAACAACGAATTAATGATACTAAAACGTCGGAATATGTATCAAACTCATTTTCCGAATATCCACGTTGTAACTTATACGTCTAACGTTATATACCTTACCTTATACCTTATGTAACATGTTGTTAGTGTACGATGGCTTCTAAAGATGCCACTACATCCACCTCTGATTCTTCTTCTATTTCTCAGAACTTTCCTGAATTTTTATTTTTGGTTTGACTGATTATATCAGGGTCTGTCAAACTCGACTTAGCCTTGAAATTTAATTTAATTTCTTGATCCTGCAAAATGGTAATCTAGTTTATTTTTGAATGGTTTTGATATATGCCCATGTGACACAGGGGGGGGGGGGGGGGGGGGGGGGGGGGGGGGGGGGGGTCGGAAAAAAAATTCAGGCACGTATGGCATTTTTTCCCTTTCGATCATTTTTTGTACCCACCCACCCCCACCGCCAATTTTATTTCCGTTTTCGGCAGTTTTTTCCGACCATTTTTTGACACCCACCCCCCCTTTTAACACTAAAACAGAGATTTGCGGGGGGAAATTCACTGTAAACAGCTGTATATGAATTTCTGTGCATACTATTTATCATGGATGTTAACATGGACATGTAAATAGGAATGAGTAATTTTGAGGTCATTCGGCCAAAAAAACATGGCTGCCAGCGGCCATCTTGGATTTCAAAATTTGCAACAAAATACAACACGATAACTGCCTGCAGTCAGTTTACCAGTTAGAATTACATTATTTCTCTCATTCAAACTGATTCAAAGTGGTTTTGAAGCCCAACTCATTGCCAAAACACTAAAAACAAGCAGGATTTTTTTTTTTTAGTTGCGGAAAAAAATTGCTTGTTGGTGGCTTTGACCACCCACCCATCCCGGCATACGTGCCGGAAGAAATTTTTTCACCCCCCCCCTGTGTGACACGGTATAAAAATATATACCACGATGCATGGCACATAATACATGCACATCCAAACATTCACGCGAAATAAGTACTGTCAACTATATATAGAGAAGTGGTTCGTTCACTATGTTATTGCAATGAAGTACACGTGAAGTCCCTTTGCCCGAGGTGACTGAAGTATCGAATGACTACCTCTGTTGGAGAAACAGTAAAGCGTTCACCGACTGAAGTACAGGAACGCACAACGTGATTGTCTTGGGCGGATCGACTTAACGAGGCTTAATGTTATTTCAAGACCCAATATCAGAACCCGCAACATCAATTCTGAGACCGCAAATATTCCCCCCATCTTTGGGATGGTGTCTGAATTAGAATTATCTAAGTGCTCAAAAATGCGAAGGACTCTTGAGGGTTAGCCAGCGAATCAATTGATGTGAATTGCAATTTATATTGGAGCTCAGTACAATATTAGTTAAAAATTGGACTCCAAATTGCCGATAATACGACCTTAATGCGGCAGTGACGTCATGATTTATCTCCATATTACAGAAATAATGCACACGTCGTCTTAAATTAGAAGCCAACCCTTTCATGACGTGAGCTGTGCTGGTGCAGCCTTAATGATCCTGTGTCAGTGCATTATCTTATGCATGCGAGTCTCGAGTCTCGCATATATAAGAGAATGCACTGGATTTACGAGGTCATTTGGTCAAGGTAAATATTGCTAGACCAATGTATTCTCTTATATATGCGAGGCTCCCTATGGGATACTCGCACATATAAGAGAATGCATTGGCACAGGGTTTTCGCAAATCTTCAGGAAGCTCCAGTCATGAAAGGGTTACAGGAGGGTTATGTTCCTTGACATGCATATATGCTGCTCCCAAGCCTTGGGTCATTGACATATGAAAATAAATGTTCCCAGGTTATAATAAAACTTAAACTGAAATTTGTCCATTTGGAAATGTTAATTTTGACGCGAAGGATAGACTGAAGTCAGGCAAAAAAAAAACTTGTTTCAAATTTGCCTACCAACCTGAAAAAACTATTTCCGAACTGCAGGCATGCTGCCAGCTGTGGGCATACAAGATACATAAACACATATATAAGAGAATGCAATGGCACAGGATCCTTAATGCTACACCATCGCAGCTCCCATCATGATTTTTCATGAACCCACAATGAAAGTGTTAATAACTTGGTTAGGGACCCGACCGACCCAAACATTTTGATTTTTGGAAAACAAAAATTAAATATTCTATATATGTAGTTTTTTTATTTCACTTTTCTTCTGTGAAATTTCATGTGATAAATAAAACTGATTATTTTAAGGGGAAAAAAATGCTGAAAACTTAGATTTATAGTTGAGTATCATATGACAGGATCAGTTTTCGTTTTTTTAACACATACTAGCCTTACTATGCGCTCAATGCTAATGCATTGATGAATGTTACATATAAATGTAAAACAATGTAAAATAGACAACATTCTTTCACACTGTGTTTTCGTCTTGTGTTTCAGGCATACCATCCGACGGGTTTCGACACATACAGCGCCACATACAACATGTCCGACGGCTTTACGATACAGATGTCAATATGGGACACTTCAGGTTGGTATGGCGGATGCATGTATATATCTCGTGAAACTCGATTCAAAATTGTTACATAATCAGAGACGTGGCGACAGGGGGCGGTTTCGGGGGGGGGGGGGGGGGGGTTTCACCCCCCAACTTTGGTCAAAATTTTCAACAGTTGGAAATTCCATACCTGCCAAAACATTAGTTGGAAATTTCGCACCAACAATAGGTTCAAAATGTTCTTGTAGTTTGTTTTTCAAACAATTTATTGGGGGGAATTAATTGTTTTTGTACCAATATTTGCATATTTTCCAATTTTTTGTCAAAATTTTGGACTGAAATGGTCATCAGTTGGAAATTTTCCAACCTTATGGGGGTGACAGGTTGGAAATTTCCAACACTTGGAAAGCTTACAGTGTGTCCTGACCCCCCCCCCGTGGCCAGTCAAAAACTGCTAGTTAATTTAAGAAAAGAATATTGTCATACATTTGGTTAACATTGTCATTGGAATTGTCATCAGTTGGAAATTTTCCAACCTAAGTGGGTGTGTCAGGTTTGTAATTTCCAACTCTAGGAAGGCTTGAGGCTAGTCTAGATGCTAGGATTTTGCGATTTTCTTGTTCAGATTTCAAAAATACAAAACTGCTAATTAGTTTAAGAAAATAATCAACAACTTTACTACATTTGGTCAAACTTGTGGACTGAAATGGAGAATTTTCCAACCTGAGGGGGAGCATGAGGTTTGAAATTTCCAACACTTGGAAAGCTTCAGTTGAGGCAAGTCTAGATGATAGGATTTGCGATTTTCTTGTATAGTTTTCAAAATTTTCTCACACCGAGCCGAACAACCATGGTCAGTCGGTGTGTCCTGGTCTCTTGTCCGTAGCCGTGTGCATTTGTCTGGAGTTAGACCACTAGATGTTAGGATTTATGCAATTTTTCAGGTTAAAATATCTGAATGTTCTCATACCGGGAATATAAAACCATGGTTTATGAATATATAGGATATTAGGCCTGAGCACTGAGGTGCAAGTGGGGGGGGGGGGGGGTACAAATAGAATTATGCAAAACTTGTGTTTGGTCTGATTCTGATTCAAGGGGGGGGGGTGCAGTTGGAATTTGCCAAGGTGGACACCCCCTCCGTTGGAGACCATCTAGCCACGTCCCTGTACATAATTATGTGTGCTAATGATCAGAACCAATTTTGGTCCTACGTGTAACCGAAAATGTTAAGAGTGTATTATGTAGCGCATATCAAATTAGTGTCGATTGGTTTACTCCAAATGGGATCTAGCTGATTTTAAGAATATACAATGCCTTAATATTTGGGAAAGAAAATTGAAAATGCAGTCATAAATACAATTCATCTGATGATTTTAAGATAAAATTCCACATTAAGATATGTAATTAAGTAATTTGTGGCAAGATCTCTCCATGGTTTTCGATTTCTAAGAACAAAGAAAGCCACTTGCCGAACTTGCTATGCGTAATAGCATGTTTTTATTACCAGGTGGATGGGGAAAAATAGAGGGGTACACAAACAAAAGCCTCACACAAACCTGTTTCCACTAAAATATCAAGCTGGAAACAGGTAGATTATGAAAATAGACACACTGGTGGTATAGAAACTGTTCTCATATCGCTTTTAACATTCCGAAAACGCTCGACCATTTTTTTCGACATAAGGAATCCGACTAATACATGACAACAAGAGTTGAGTATCAACGGAGATTTTCTCTGTCGATAACTTCTGCTGAGTGAGCTTCACATGCACATTATGCACTCTATGTTTGAATCTTAATTCATATATATGTTTAAAACGAGTAACTATAGGGTACCAACGATCAAATAAAGAAATTTGAGGTAAAACTTAACCCTTTACCCAACAAACCGGCCAAAACCGGCCAAATAAAGCTTCAACAGCCTAAAATATCTTCGGTCTGTCTCAATAGAACCATACAAATATGGATATCATTGGAACCGGCTCATTGACCACATTGTGATAGTTACAGTTATGCCCTGTGCCAATGCTTTCTCTTATATATGCGAGTCGACCATAGGTCGCCTCGCATATATAAGAGAATGCATTGGCCTAAAAAAAATCTTGTTTTAACACTTTTTACCATTTTTTCTTACATTCTTTAACAATTTTATAATTTTTAATGTGTTAAGCCAATGCATTCTCTTATATATGCGAGGCGACCTATGGTCGACTCGCATATATAAGAGAATGCATTGGCACAGGGCCCTTCTGTTGGGTAAAGGGTTAAAGGGTCGTTCTGACGTGGGTTTTTACTAGTGCCAAAATGGGGTTTATGGTATCTCCCCCAAAAGCGTTGTACTGCATGATAGGTCTCAACTTTGCTGTGAAGGTTTCTTGTATGACAATGGTTCACATTTTTGTGTTAGCCGTTGGTCCACCAATTACCGAGAGATAACTTTAATATATAATTTTTTTTACAACTGATGGCAACTTCAGTCAAACGAGGAAAATACGTAAATGTTGGCCTTAAAATCTTTAGGTGAATCAAACTACGAGAACAATTTCAACCTATTCTTTTCCAACTACAGTAACTGTCGTGTTAGGTATGAAATTTCCAACCGTTGAACATATTGACAAACGTTGGGAGGGGTAAGATACCGCAACACCCCCTGTCGACACCTCCGTGAAATTGGTCTTTTCATATAGAGCATTACATAAACTAGCGGTGTGACTGGATGTTATGTAATAATCTCCCAACCAAGATTTCTCAGGGTGATTACTTTTTTGTGCAATCCACATCGAGACATGGTGACTAGCTATTGAGTGAACTTCAAGCACTCCTATATAAGAGAGAAATCCCTACTGATAGATCATACCATAATGTTGGCGACGCGATGTGGAAGTAACGAAGTGTTATGCGAAGCAATAGAGGAATAAGTGGGGCTTTTGTTGGCTACACTGCTTTTGTTAGTCGACCTGATAATCGGTAGAATCTGATGATCGAAGCAAGCTTGTGTTCTGGCACCCGTACAATCGTGCTTCTAACCTCAACATATTAGCAGTTACATAACGACGTTCATCCGTCTTGTAATTATCGGTGTCTATGCTCATTCCACGTAAATCTAAATAACCAGTCTAAATAGGAGCAACTCTGCCAAAAGTACGAGTCCATGTACATGTAGCATGTCAGGGATATTTATATGAGTCAGCGGGTATATAGCAGTATATATATGCAGCAGGAAAATATGACAGGGATGTCGAAATAATACACTATCAGAAATAAGTATAACCACATGATTTGGCATGGGCTCTTCATTACACGTGTGTAATTCTATGGGTTCTTCATTACACGTGTGTAATTCTATGGGAGGGTATCACCCCCTCCCCATGAATCCTGAATACCAGTTAATTTTGGGGGGTGAATCCTGAATACATGTTAAGAAATAATATGCGATAAATGACATACAAATTGACTGTTTTAATATACCGGTTAATTAAAAGTTTGGAACACAAATCAAATATAATTAGGCCTATCGGACGTTTTCCGGTTAACGACCGAAGAAACGCCGATCGCGTTATGGGCGTTATGGGGCCGTTATGATTCGATTAATGATACTTTATGATGGCATGGTTGTCGAATATGCCCAAGAAGCTATTCTACCCACTCATTCATACAGATAACTAGCACAAAATATTATTTTGCGCCATCAAAACCTGCGTCCAAGATGTTTTGCTTGAACCCGAATACCAGTTAATTCGGGGGTATGAATCCCGCGTACGGCTTCAAAACACCCTGAATCCCGCGTACCGAAGGGGGGGGGGGGTGATACCCTCCTATGGGTTCTTCATTACACGTATGTACTTCTATCGGTTCTTCATTACACGTGTGTACTTCTATGGGTTCTTCATTACACGTGTGTACTTCTATGGCGACTGGCTCATCGTCAACAATAAGCTGAACCCATTGCCCATGGAGGGGTATATAAAATTTGTTTTATATATGCATGTCTTCCCACAGAATGTTCACAGAAGAACCTTTCGACACAGATCAAATCCTAAATTAGATTAAAAACAAATAACGTAACGATATATAGCTCGCGTACACCACGATGTGTATACATTATATACCACATAAAGAAGTGCTTGCAGTTTCAATGATCAATCTTGCATATAATGCTGTATCTGTATCATATCTGTGAGTTCCAACATATCTTCGATTATCTCGACAGTCTGACGAAAACTCATTAAATCTTATATAAGAGTCTGGAATATATGAAACCAGATTTCGTTTCTATTAAGACTCATGACTCACACCATCAACGATAGCATTGTCACTTCTTGATGCAGGTGTGCTGTTGACTTTTTAACTTTGATTATATAAGAAATATCTCTTGTTTAGATCAAAGGGGTACTGTACACTAAATCCGGCCATTTATGGGACCATCTCCTTTTATACTCAACAGAATATATGCAAGAAATGAATGAAATTGAGCCACGGCTTAGTGAAAATTACACTCATGCGCTCGTTGAACGATGCAAACAACATGATAATTATTAATAACACCGTCGAAACTCTGTGTAATAAATTATGAGAAAGATAAATCAAACTAAATTATATGTCTTTCGGATGGTATTTTTCGTTCCAGTCCGTTATTTTATCAAACAGAATCGAAGTAAAAAGTGAAATAGGTTTCGTCAAAGTTGACCTGGAACCTTGACTACATCTTTTATATATCTTTCTTAATACTGCATCCTCCACAACGCGCCGCAGTGCAATAAATAATGGTAGATTAAGCTTGATAAACCGTCGAAATAGATTGCAGAGAAAGCAAAAAAAAAAAGTTGATAAAATAGAAAGTCATAAATTGTCTGCAGTGAAATGAATTTATATCTCAACAAACATCAGGGACTGTAATCTCCACTTTCTGCGATATGATTGGTTAACTGCACACCGTTCTGAATTCTCGTCCCATCCGTGTGACCCCATCGAGAATATACGAGAATTCGAAACTGAAGTCTATCTATAAACATTCAGATCCGAGACAAACCTGATATATCCGCAATAAAGCCAAGTCTGAAAAATAGTGTGTCTGTCATTTGCAGAATGAGGTCACCAGAGGGTGAATTTAGTGATGCTATCCCGCACAGTGGGCTATATCATCATCAAATTCACCCTCTGGGGACCTCATTCTGCTTAGGCCTCATCTTATGGGAAGATTGTTTTTAGTAACTTTTTCCCTTCTGGGAAGTTTCTATGTCCCCTAATTAATTTGCAGATGATAAAATGCATAACCGAGGTGACCACTGGGTGAACATCACCAATTTCAACTGGGGATATTCAATCTGATCATAGGTCTCCCGTAGCAGTTGATGCCTCAGCATAATGAGGTCACCAGATGGTGAATTTGGTGTCGCTAGTCCGCCTTGCTGGAGAGTGTCACTAAATTCACCCTCTGGTATCCTCGTTCTGCAAATGACAGACACACTATTTGCAGGCTTGATTAAAGCATACATGCGGGGGCAGATAAGCAACTCGAAAGTTGAGTGTAATATATCTGTCATTTGGCCTAACCCTTAACACGCATACATACAGTAATGCTCTAAATAATCGACTCCTTAACCACAGCAGAATTATGGGTAACTTTTCAGGATTTAGTCGGAAATATGGCTTGTTGCCATTCATCGGAAAGCTCTCATTGAGAGCTTTCCGATGAATGGCAACAAGCCATATTTCCGACTAAATCCTGAAAAGTTACCCATAATTCTGCTGTGGTTAAGGAGTCGATTATTTAGAGCATTACTGTACTCCAAGAATAATCGTCCTTGGCATTCCATGTGGCCGGACCTTATCGTAACGCGGAGGGCTGATGTGTGAGGCGAATGTTTCTCTACGTATTTAATGATCTGTCACTACCGGTCTACCAGAGTGATTTATGTAGGCACATCGTAACCTCGGCGTTAGCAACATTGCTACTCAAATTAAACGGTAGTGTTCATTAGTTGCAATAGAGTGGTTCAGAAAATGTATCATTCCGGTGTCTTGATGGAGCAGTCAACTTCTCCAAACAATTCGCCGTACAGAGGGGTGTAGGCGTGCTTATATATATATATATATATATATGAGCGATGCATTGCTTATTAAATTCAGAACATTTGAAGAGGAAACAACAATAGAGTCATGAAATTATAAACTAGTTGTACGTACGGGTTAGCCTCCTGTTGTCACACAATAATAATCACCCCCGTGTACGTGGTATCGCCAAAACCGAGGGTATCGCCAAAACCGAGAAAATGTGAAAGTCATTTTCACGTATATGATATGGGATATGTTTGTTTCTCGTCGTAAAACAGACAACTTACACAACTTACGAACGACAGCATTCACGTGCGTGTGATCAAGGCATCGCATTATCATTCATTCACCTTTTTGAGATCGCAAATCTGAATGCTGAGATGGATGTTCAATTAATTTCAATTGAAATACATTCATAATAGATATGTACACAATATTTCGAATATGTTATGGATTCATATTTCAGATGACATTCGCAGTCCAATTGCTCAGTCTCAAATACACATAAAAACACTCGAAAACTCATCAAAACTCCTTAAGTGATAGGCATATTTACTGCAAAGATGATCGGCGTTTGGTGACATCTTCATCTGCGGCGTTAACATCTTTCTGGGCCGACAGTGGTCCATCCATATCGCGCGGATATTGAAAACGACACTGATTTTTTAAATTCTGTTCAATCCTATATATATGCTTCATTGATAGATTCAACTATATACCGGCATTTGTTTTGGCAACGTGGAAGTCCAGGAACTATACTAGTGGGTGGATGTTCTCGAAAATTTGAGTGTGCAAAAACACTATTGAAAAAATTCGCCAAAAAATATTTTTATATGGTTTGATCTGGGAAAACTGATTGACAGCGGGTGGATAAATACTCCTGCTTCGTGTGGACATATATACACATGGGTTGTTCGTTGTCTGTTTTACGACGAGAAACAAACATATCCCCATATCATATACGTGAAATTTTCTCGGTTTTGGCGATACCCTGGGTTTTGGCGATACCACGTACACGGGGGTGATAATGGTGGCATGTTACGTATGGTCATTCTCAGAATGAGGTACCAGAGGGTGACTTTAGTGATGCTATCCCGCACAGCGGGCTAGCATCACCAAATTCACCATCTGTGGACCTCATTCTGCTTAGGCCTCATCTTCTAGGAAGTATCTATAGTCTCAAATTAAAATTGTTAATGGGGTATTATGAAGTTATAAGTGATATAAGTTACAACGTATATACGCGACATGTCTCATATAGTTGGGTCGTTTCCGGCCGAATCCGGGTAGCGTGGTCGGACTGCACTTTTCCGGTCCCTTCACCCTTCCTTTGATGATATGACCACCACACCCACCATTTGACTTCGACCAGATGACCAAAAGACAGTTCTTTTAGTCGTTAGGTGGACAATCATGTTGATGTGGTTGGTGCTATTTGTTGGCATTGAAGTTAGCTGGAGACAAGGCGTGGTGGAGATGTCGGCTGCATGCTGTTGAGTTGAAGGGTGTACTTTGTCTTTTACGTGGTGAGTAGCTGGTTTCGTAGTTGGAACTCTTGGATGAGAGGGCTATTTTCTAATCTGGCGAGTGTCAGGTTTCTGAGCTCCATCAGTCGTTATGTCATCGTAGGTATGTTCGCTGTTCCTGCTCGTTGTTGTTGTGTAGTTTCCGGCCTGCGGGTAGGATGGTCGGAACGCATTGTGCAATTCCCTTCACCCTTTCTTGATATCTTCGATGAGGATCGATTGTTGAGGCTGTTGATGCTGTTCAGATGCGGAGGCTGACTGGAGGCAAAGTGAGGTTGAGATGTTTAGTTTTTGCTGGTTGCTTTTAGCTTTTTTCTTTTCTTGTTTTTACTTTTCGGTGGATATATTCTATCAAAGGCTGCCATTGCTTTTATTCTAGACTCTTCTGCTTTCTTCATTTCTACTTCTGTGTCGGCGATTAATTTAGCAGTTTCTTTTCTGTCGTTTTCAATACTTCAATGTTCATGCTCGTAGAGGGCTGGTTATTATTTTATACCACATGCAGTCACATGTAGCCACAGGCAGATAATTGAAATATAATCATGGTCATCAATCGATACCTGCCAAACCAGCATGTGTTATTGATGTACTGAGTTACAATTTCCGTTTCCGCCGGAGGCTAGTTCGTGTTTGTTTTTTTTACGCTTTACGCTTATCAAATTTTTAGTGTTCATAACAAGGCACAGAGAATAGTATGTTTTATAAATAGTGTGTGCACGTGCTGACTCCCCGCCGTCCATCAAACCATTCTGCTGTTTCCGCGAGATATTTACGAGATATTTATGAATTTTATCACCTCTGATCAAATGCACCCAACTGCGATTTGTGAACATTTATCTTGATTTAATATGCGGAAGTCGTGTACGGGGCTAGAATTCAATCGTATGCGATTATCTTTTACGCTCTTTGAATACAGCACAAGATAGAACATTGTCGATTCAGCGGTACTTCCGTTGTAAACATACGGTGGGGAATCACATGGTTTCGAGTTGATGAGTACCACGCATTCAAAATGGCCGAGCCGATCGCAAACGCGACCAGAAACGAGGAAAACGGTAATAAACTAGGATAACGATATATTACATATTATTTTGGCAACTACGAGCATATGCTATACTATTTTTCAAACAAGCTGATACCTTATTTGTGTGTCCAAACTCATAGTTGTTTGTTCTAACATTCTGACCAAAGTTGTCAGTTGAAGAATTCTCCTAGATGTATGGACTTGTGTATTCCACGAACCTCCTCTTGGCAACTTTGGTTAGATTGTTATAGAAAACCACTGAGTATTTCCGAACAAATAAGGTATCAACTTGTATTTGAAATAAACAAGAATATGCTCGTAACAGTAAAAATGCTATCTTTTGTGTCGGTTCCTCATGTATTATGTTTTGTGCGTTTGTACATTTTTGAGTGCGTGGTACTCACAAACCTCAAAACCATGTGATTCCCACCGTGAAACAAATAGACTCTGCCATGGATCCGGGACTCAATCACAAGACAACGTAGATTACGCCATGAATCTCTACTAATATTTCACCAGATCAAAACCTTTCAACTTTTTGAAATTTTCACAGGGAACCCTATAAAGTCAAAAAAATAACGCGGGGAATATATTTCTTAGTTATTATCGTTTCCTTAATACTGTACTTCACTGTAGGTGAAGGTCCCAACTCAAAATTGCATGTTTTTTGTGACTTTTGTGAGCTGATACCGCAACAAACATTGAATTAATTACCGAGGAGAATTACAACAATTGTAAGCGACGCAAAGCAAAATCGCTCACAAATTCACTTAAATCGTGAAATTTCACCTACAGTGAAGTACATTATTAAGGAACAGATAATAACTAAGAAATATGTTGCCCCGCGTTATTTTTTCGACTTTATAAGGTTCCTTGTCAAAACTTCAAACAGTTCCAAGGTTTTTGTACTGGTGGAATATGATCTCTACGGGCGTTAGCCAGAGTAGAGATTCATGGCATGATCTAAAGACAACGTACCAACAGTTACTACCAAAGGGGCCATTCAGACTCATTCTTAACATTTCTCTCCGATATGGTTAATTCCGAGCGAAGCGGAAATGGTCGAGTCGTTGAGAATGCCAAAGGGTGTGTGTAAAACCCACCCGGCAAATCCCCAAGCCGCCGCACCCGCCCAGACACAACCGGACCACTATTACGCCCCCCCTATGACGTGTATATACTGCCAGGCATATCTGGCGATGTCATAGGAGCTATGGAGTAATTGTGATTAAAATCGTACTCGCTATATTAGATTTTTTGCAGGATATATGCATTCGCGGATGTATCTTCGCGGATGTCTCATTGTTGCAGTATATTTAGGTGTGAACAATGGCTGGGCCGCTCTTGAAGAACAGAATGCATAATATAACAGCTAACATTACTGATGAAGTATGTCTCAGTAGGAATGCAGATTAAGGTCGTATTGCGAAGTATCGGGGTGTATTTAGTTCGATTTGTAGATTTTTGGTTCGCATTTAGAGGCTTTCTGTTGTGGTGAATGAGAAAACTTCAGTGATAAGCCGCAGTTGTTGTAATACTTTGAAGGATTAGTTGTTTTAAAGGTATTCAATCCGATCAGACCATCAAGATACAACAACAGAAATACACTTTAGTTATCAGAATCGATTTGTTGCAACAAAATAATGCTAACCACTGTCAACTATGGTATCAAATTTCCCAAAACTTGTTAGTTATCAACATTTTGTTCTACAAAATATGGCCGTATTATCACTAAAGTATCACGAAATTTGACCGTATTACCACTTGATTTTAGAGTTATCCATCTTCATCCGCAATTTTGTCCGAGACCCTCCGTTTGACCACGTGTTTCTGGGACACGTATTTCTCGAGAAATAAATACTGTTTACCCCCGAAGCCAAAGAAATAGTAAATTAGGAGCGTCCGATCGGATTGAGTATCTTTAATAATATGACCTTGAGGGCGTTTCCATTTCTGACTTTGGTTTTCTTGTTGAATATCTAGGAGCCAATTTCGTGGCAAGAACCGCACATTGATACACCGAAAACCCACTCATGCGAAGTTTGTTGCGCTGTTAATCCCTAACTTATCGGACGGTTAAATTTTGACAAAACAATCGACCCGCCCGGAATTGGGTATACTTATGCTTCTGTCTACCTGAATCCGCATGTGTATGAGTATTATGGACCCTCCTGCTGAACATATCCACCATAGTTCCCGATACAAAACTACATGCATGGACTGATATTGTTGATGATCTGTTAACGATTTCAAACCAAACTGCCAAAAAGGATTTTCTTATTTTGAGATAAAACAAATAAATAAAACAAGGAATATTATCTTGGAAGTATACCTAGAACATTTTCTTACATCAAATTTTCTAATATTTAGAAAATTAATTTATTTTTGAAATTTAAATTCTAATTATGAGAATATTTTTCTTAATGTTTTCTAAGAACGGATTAATTATTTTTCTCATATTTTCTTATAGTAAAAAATAATTTCTTAAATCCTAAAAAGTCTTTTTCTCAATATCTAGAAAAGGTAAGAAATATTTTCTTACACATAGAAAGTATTTTTCTAAATATACACACTATACGTAAACATGCACTTGATTTCAATAATTTCACGAACGTTATCAGAGTGAGAAAAACGCTAAATATACACAATATGGTAGGGGTTCACGATCATGATACTAGTAACAAGCAGAACAATTTATACTGAATTATTGATTTGAAATAATTGGCAATGTTGAATATTGAATAAAGACACTTTTACATCAGGGTTTTGTTGGGCAAATACAAAAGTAATCATACTGTTCTAAAAAGAATAAGTTGTTTGAACAACGGTTTTAGCAATTGAAGTTTGGTCAAAAATGTTTCCGTTTTTAATGTAAATTCATGATTGTCTGCAGCTTTTGTTTCTACTGGCAAGTCTTATACGTAGAACTGACCTAATTTTGGTAAACTAGCTGATTCAGTCTGATTGCATCATTTGAAGTTGGGAACACATTAATGTGGGACTTTAAAACTACACATATGTGTGACCTAATTTATCTCCATGCATGTTAGACCTATAATTAGAAAATACATGTTGGTTTTGGCTACTTGCTGATCATGTTTACAGAACACCTGGCGATTCCTTAACTCTTTACCCAACAGGAGGGCCCTGTGCCAATGCATTCTCTTATATATGCGAGTCGACCATAGGTCGCCTCGCATATATAAGAGAATGCATTGGCTTAACACATTAAAAATTATAAAATTGTTAAAAAAAGATTTTTTTTAGGCCAATGCATTCTCTTATATATGCGAGGCGACCTATGGTCGACTCGCATATATAAGAGAATGCATTGGCACAGGGCATAACTATAACTATCACAATGTGGTCAAGGAGCCGGTTCCAATGATATCCATATTTGTATGGTTTTATTGAGACAGACCGAAGATATTTTAGGCTGTTGAAGCTTTATTTGGCCGGTTTTGGCCGGTTTGTTGGGTAAAGGGTTAATATCATGACAAGTGATGAATCTTATCTTGGCTATAGGTATCATATTCAGAAATCCGATCGGTTCACGCAACGATGTTTATCCGCCATCATCTCAAGGTACACACTTATACTAGTTCCCAACGAGTAGATGTATGGGATGGAGTTAGACTAGCTCCCCACGTGTTGATCTATGCGATAGAGTAAGCATATATATAGATCATTATGGTTCGTGCTAACTATATACGCGGGGCTAATCAGTCGATTCAGATGACTGCCAAACGGAATGCTATGCCACTTCATACATTATGTGTGCCGTTTCGCAACTTTGCCCTCATTATACCGTTCGATTGCACATAAAGATGTCTGAGAGTAAGAAAGAAAAGAACCGGAGCACCGGCTGACCCTTAAAGGTAGCTTAAAAAGCATAATTTCACCCAGTGGTTCGATCGGAAAGGTTCATTTATATATAATAGGCTCAGGGGTGCCGGAAGAGGGGGCAGATGGGGCAGCTGACCCCCCTGCCCTTGACCAAGGGGGGGGGGGGGGCAGGACTTACCCTTTTTCTGGAGACAGAAAATGCTTTTTGTGTGTTTAATCTCATGTTTTTATAGCAAAATGTGACTTTTTTGGTCCAAATACTACCAATTTCACAAGGAATATTAATTTTTTGTCAATTTTATCACAAAACGGCCATAAAAACCGACAAATACCTTTAAAATAGGGATTTTGCCACAATGAATTTATGGTTATTTTCCCGAGTTTGCGGAGAAAATGCCCTTTTTTGCGGAAAAGTGCCCTTTTTGTAGGCTCTGCCCCCCCTGTC
The DNA here is from genome assembly GCA_032622095.1 of Siphonodentalium dalli. NCBI lineage: Eukaryota > Metazoa > Mollusca > Scaphopoda > Gadilida > Siphonodentaliidae > Siphonodentalium > Siphonodentalium dalli. The sequence continues at coordinate 124,308,003 of CP136068.1, read as the reverse complement.
CTTGGATGCTTCCGGCGCCCCTGAATAGGCTGTCGTGATTCGTCCAGTGACGGGGAAGCTGGTTCGTTTTCCGTCGGGCGCGGATTTGTGATAGATAGATATGTCAGAGTTATGGAGGCACGAACTCAGTATGAGTGTTCATTGCTTCATATTTCTTAACCCAGAGAGTGTGAACAAATTCTTATTTCTTATCGAAATGGCCATGTGCATGTCGATCGGAATGGTGCATTGAGATGTCCGTCAAACCATAGCAGCTATCTATCTATAGCTAGCTAGATAGATAGATATTTTATTTACAAAATGATCAAATAACAAATCAACATAATTTATACCCTGAAATAAAAATATAAATTGGAATACAACAAGAAATGAAAATATAAAACACATAAATAACAATTACTGCAGGGACTTTGCCTACATAGCACTATGATCGTGCTGCTTTCCTGTATTTCCCAGAAGCATATAATTAATTCCTCAAAGTAGGATGTTATAGATTAGGTCACCAGCAGAATGAATCCACGGGCAGCACCCAACATCGATACGCATACCGCCGCAACAGAGACCCTCGGTCTGGTCCTGGTATACTTGAAGGCACGTGAGGCCTTCATTGTCGAAAATATTCATATTTGTTCCAAACACCGTAAACAGAAAAACATTAAAACGCATACAGTTTTGTTCATATATACCATGACCATCGCGTAAACAGCATGTTATCATAAATACCTACTATATTTTACCTAAGCAAGAGCCTGGTTGGGTTACATAGGACAGCACAATGCTACTGGCTAATCACACACAAATGGCATAAACGCTCTTTATTAGTTCCATATCAGGAATTCACCAACAAAGAACGCTCTTTATGTATACCATCATAATATAAACAAACACCAGAAAAGTAACTTTTTATGCTTTTGTTTACATAACAATGGTTAAACATATGAGAATAACATACTGTTTATGCGATATTTCGTATTTATATACGGACAAAGTATGTCTACATTTTGATGTTCTTTCTGTTTGTGGCGGTTTTTGACGGGTGGAAATATTTTCACAGGATACCCACCGCCAAGGCCAACCGTACCTTTGAGTCATCTTATCCAAGCGATGCATTGATGAGGGAGGTTTCGTGTATCTGTGCAAGTTTGTAGCATGGTCGACGATGGGTTGTTTCTACATGCAGGGGAGTGACTTCGGACCGAAATTCCCTCTGTATGGCACTTCCTGATAAAACTGACATCGTCGTGAAACCAAATCAAACAAATTATTTCCCACAGGGGTGGTGGAATAAGGCAATATGGGCCGATACAGGGGCTACAGGAGGGGACATTTACAGGGGCTCCAGGAGGGGACATATATATAGGGGCTCCAGGAGGCATATATAGGGTCTCCATGAGGGGACATATACAGGGGTTCGAGAAGGGGACAGGGAATGGGTCTCAGTGCATGCCATGGCCCCATCGATCGACTGTTGAAGGATGATGAATGTCCTTCTGAATGTTTTGCCACTTGTCACTCATTGCCACATCTGCTTTCCAATGGCATATTATGACCCATGCAGTTATAATTATGATAGCTTGCGCTCGGGTTTTGTGAGCCGTATAAGTGAACGTTCTAACGACCACGATTCAATCGTATGTGGAGGAATCGGGCCCGACAAAATCGTGGATAGTTTGTTCACACGATTGCGATGAGATGAATATATCGTCGGTTGTTCGTTAGCCATGGTAAGCCAACCTACGATCTATCCGTATACGGGTTTTACGTACACACGACTGCGATTTCGTCGCTTATGCCACGATTTCGCATCTAAAATCAAACAGTGCTCGATAATATTTCTTTAGGGAGTTTACTGAATTTTTGCGAAAACCCTGTGCCAATGCATTCTCTTATATATGCGAGTCGACATAGGTCGCCTCGCATATATAAGAGAATGCATTGGCCTAGCAAATTTTATATTATTTTTTATAATTGTTAAAAAATGTAAGAAAAAAAATATAAAAATTTGTTAAAGAATGTAAGAAATAATGATAAAAAACGATAAAATTGTTAAAGAATGTAAGAATTTTTAAAAAAATTTATAAAAATTGTTTAAGAATGTAAAAACAAATGATAAAAAATGTTAAAGAATATAAGAAAATTTGATAAAAAAAAAATTGTAGGCCAATGCATTCTCTTATATATGCGAGACGCATCGCATATATATAAAGCGAATGCATTGGCACAGGGTATTTAATGTTGCTTTAGCGCAGCTCCCGTCGTGAAAGGGTTAACAAAGGGATGTCAATCCTCCGTATCACCCATATTCCGCGTATATATATATACCAGTAAAGGGGGTGACACCCTCATGTTTGTTTTCATCTGCATTATGGACGCCCAGACATATACATGTATAAACTTCCATCAATTGGCATCTGAATGTACTCCATATCACAGGGACCTGTAAAACTCACCACGCATATAGATACAAAGTTCAGATGGGATGAATTTTTCAAGTATCTTTACTCCAAAATATAGCTGCTTAAATAAATGGCGAACAATTGGTGCAAATTCTGACGCATGTTAGAACTTAGAAATCCAAATTGGGTCGGCCATATTGAATCCATGCATGTACTACGTGACCCGGATATGCGATCTGAGTGCACTCCGAACAGTGATACAGATACGTATGATATCTTCAAAGCATTTAATACTAGATGCTGATTTTACCCTCATTATGCGTATTTATTCTTGGCTACGGAGGAGCCAGGATAGTGCTAGCGCACTGAGGGGTCTGTTTTGTTACTAATTGCATACCTCCGGAACGACAGTGATATATCTTATAACCCAGGATAACCCATAATTAACTCAGAATCGGCCCGAATAAACATGCAATGCACGCACTCCTTCGCCTACCACACGATAATGATGTCCTTGATCAGTGCAGACCCACGTATATAGTATAATACCAACACCGACGACGCTTATACCATTGACGTACACAATATTGGGGAAACCAGTACATGTCACTCAACCCCTGTGCCAGTCTTCTCTTCACCAGGCCTACGTTAACAACTTGTCTGCATGCATATACAAGAAAACCATAGTCAGAAATGGTAACGCCACCAATATCATATTATTTGCATACTTCCATATTTCAAGTTTTCCAGTTTCTCGTGTCATACGTTACTTTCTTCAAACTGTCTTCTTTATTACACAAGCTGATGGGCCCGACTTCGCCCGGGCTGTTTCCCATCTGATTTCCGGTGAAAGGCGCGATTTGACCTTCAATTGACTATTTCGAAAGTCAAGGTCAAGTCAGGGTCATGATTTGACCAGTCCAAAACACCCCCACCCGGAGAAAAGTACCCCTAGGTATCAAATTTCGTCGAAATCCGTCCGTTTTACCCCACTTGACCTTTAATGAAAAATTTTGAAGGTCAAGGTAAGGTCGGAGTCATAATTTGACCCGTCCAAAACACTCCCCCGACAAAAGTACCCATAGGTATCAAATTTCGTCGAAATACATCCGTTTTGTCCGATTTGACCTTTGATTGACCACATTGAAGGTCAAGGTCAGACCGAGGTCACGATTTGACCCGTTCAAAACTTTCCTCGGACAAAAGTATCCCTAGGTATCAAATTTCGCCGAAATGTGTCCGTTTTACCCAAATTGACCTTGCATTGACAGTTTTAAAGGTCAAGGTCAAGTCGGGGTCACGATTTGACCCGTCCAAAACACTTCCCGGACATAAATACCCATAAGTATCAAATTACGTTGAAATCTATGAAAAGCCGAGGAGGACATGTTGGTTGCTAATTGCTAGATATACGACGCTGTATTTTAAAGGTGTTTCAAACTAGGAGATAGAAGTATTCTGCGTTTCAAATGGTGATGAAGTATAGTATTTTATTCAAATTTTATGGCATAAATTGTTATTAAAACCGTATATACTATAAAAAATGAATGACTCGAAAGTTAAGTGGGCCTTTAAACAAAGTCACAATTGCAGTTAGGCTCATCTCATACTCGTCCATTCAGCGATATTCTGCTGCGCAGTTTGTTATAGCCTCCAGTATTCATTGAGCGTTATAGCCCCAACTGTTATAATTCGCCTTTAGCTGGCGTACTCTTGCCTCAGATTATTGAGATATTAGGTCACACGTAATCACATTAAATCGCATGGAAACATAGCAATTGTGTGGGCTGCTTGGTGTGAATATGTAATGAGAAATAAGGTCATACGTAATGACATTAAACTCAAGAAAACCCGCGAAAACAAAACAAAATCACATTTAATGTTTTAAGTTATTTCCTTCATAAAAAGAATCTTCGTGATAATGAACCCTCTCAATACTTTAGAATATAGAATTAACCTTAATATAACAAAAATCTTCGGAACACAGAACCTTCGGAATAACGAACCTTCGGATTGGTGAACCTTCGGAATAGCGAACATTAAAAGACATTTCGGAATAGTGGACCTTCGGGATAGTGAACCTTCGGAATAGAGACATGCCCCCCAATATTCATATTATATGCCCAGAGTTCAAAGCTATGGACCCATAAAATTCTAAACTTGGCCCTTAAAATATTGAACTCCAAATTGGAGCCCACACAGAACATCACTTAAGTCAATTGTACCTGTGTCATGTCCCGATGCGGGAGGGTCCATATATACCACAACATTCATATTATATGCCAAGAATTCAACGGTATGGGCCCACGTAATGACATTAAATCTCAAGAAAACCCGCGAAAACAAAACAAAATCACATTTAATGTTCTAAGTTAAGTTATTTCCTCCTGTATCTGTATCGGTGTGCGCGCAGGATCAGTTCGGATGTGAGCGCACACTCCATAAAAAGAATCTTTGTGAAAATGAACCCTCTCAAATTAGTCTGAATACTTTAGAATATAGAATTAACCTAAAAATAACAAAAACCTTCGGAATAGAGAACCTTCGGAATAGCGGACCTTCGGGATAGCAAATCTTCATAATAGAAACATGTCCCCACAATTACACCGGTGATGTAAACACATGTGCTAATCTTTGTCGTACTATCGTAATTATCGGTACGATTTATACTCTAGTACGAAACAAGAATACATTCCTCCATACGACCATGAGTCTATACACATCTGTACACCAGTGTCCACCACTTCGTGGCGGTAATAAGAGCTATTGCATGTGTCCAGCTTATTTTTCGGACTTGAAAACCACTTATGTTGGTTGGGGGAATATTAAGGCAGTGCAATATCCTTGTAGACTATAATGTCATATTTTAGACCACACCATAAAATTCAAACTTCACTACAAAGGGTTAATTCCTGTGCCAATGGCTATTTTACCTATGTGAGGGGAAGAAGTGTGATGTAATTTGTATGCAAAACAGACAAGGCTATTGACCAATCAGCGGCCAGTGTCTATTTTATTATCTCCTATATATTCCTGCTATATGTCACTCCGAACCATATTTACACTAGTGTAACCAGTATTCAATGACGCTGTTGTTCCGACACATGTATATGTCATAAAGTCGATTGGTCGATGTGTGCCCAGACAATGTCTTATCTGTTAGCCAGAATTTGTACCATCATTATCTAATACAATTTTTGAAGTCAATTGCGGATCTGAAACAGAATTGTCTAACGTAAATCATTAAAAACGAACTCAGAAATAGATTGATGCGTGTGCCACACAACTCGCTGAATTTGGGTATATAGATATGCATCGTTAAATGCTCTCGAGAATACACGTATATATGTGAATTCATATCGCATTCGTAAAGTTCCTCTTATATATGACGCAAAACAACTCGAACATTAACAGGTGACCATTGTTCATGAATGCGTCTGTCTGCTGCTGGAATAGACTTTGAAGTAATACGAATGAGATATACAGAAGTATGTGGGTACCGAACAACAAAAGCACCTTTGTCTTCGTAAACTTATCTCGCGAGATTTGGGAAAGAGAGATAAACAAGAATAACGTAGAAATATACTTTGTCGCGGAATAACAGACATTTAGTGTGTTGTTTTGTACACGGTACTTGTTTACTAAACGTCCATGTATTGCACATAACCAAAGTCGCTCAAATAAATATCTAGTATGCAGGATGGTGCCTCTATTAATACAAACCTATACACACCAGTGATACTATGCAGGAGCACCCAAAAAAAAAGCAAAAAAAGAAGATCAAAATAAAAAAAGTTTCGTGCATTACTTCCGGACTAACCAACATTATCCCACATTACAGATAAGTCAGGACAGAAGGGCTTAAATAAGTTATGTAATTTGTATCCCGATCCCCTGTACACCCAGATTTTAAATTTTTTATTGTGTTTTATATTTCTTTGCATATTTAGTGTCTCCCAATAAATATGTTCAATCAAGATAAGATAAGATTAATTGGCAAACCATCCTTATAATGACAGTATGCATATATCTAATAACCTATAATTGTAAATTGTGTATTGAACAGTATAATAAATTATATTAATATAAGGTAATGTATAAACTCGGTAAAGCTGAATGTGCATTGGCATACATGAACAATTTCATTTGGCACACCCTACACGGGCCACAATAACCCTCATCCGATCATCACCAAACTTCATATGAATCTTCGGAGTGACCTCTAGATGGGAGACATTGATTATTTCCTAATTCGTTAAACAATATGGCCGCCAGCGGCAATCTTGGCTTTCAAATTTAAATATATCGACACACCATGTAGCTCGCATTTATTTGAAAAAATGTTTTTGAAAAATTACAGGCATGTTCATGATCACCTCTATAGACGGGAGCTATGAAATTTGAACAATTTTCGATGAAAAACATGGCCGCCGACAGCCATCTTGGATTTTACTATTTGCATGACTAAAGCTTTTGGCACATGTACCCTGTAACATAGTAAACATACCACACCCTCATCTGATCGCCACCAAACTTGATATGGATAATCGGGGTGACCACTAGATGGGAGCCATCAAATTGTTCCGATTTCGTTGAAAAACATGGCCGCCAGCAGCCTTCTTGGATTTTACTCTTTGCAATACTAAATCATTCGGCACACTCTTCAGTCCACTTCCCTCATTCGATCGTCACCAAACTGCATACGGATCTTCGAAGTGACCTCTATAGTTCATCACCTATCAATTAATGGAAGGAAATCTGCATGAACACATATTAGCCTTTCATGTTGATGAACACATTCCATAATGAACTGTATGCACATGACTTGTTCGAATTTCAGTCAGATCCGACGAAGCTATTACCAGATCAGGTACATCCTGAATTCAAATATAATAGTTAAATGTGTATATGTGACCCGCCATATCAAATCCAGTCGTAAGTCGGGATTTTTTTTGACCCCGTGCCAATGCATTCTCTTATATATGCGAGTCGACCATAGGTCGCCTCGCATATATAAGAGAATGCATTGGCACAGGGTAAACAAAATCCCGACTTACGACTAGATTTGATATGGCGGGTCACAAATGAGCAATCGTGATGGCAGATAATAAGGAGGTCCACTAATATTCAATTGGTTTAAGTTTTGTCATGAAGGAGCGATTGAGTGATTATATTAATGTTAGTGCTTCTTGCCTAGCAAATATACTAGCATAGAACATGCAACTAATGATATGTTAGATGACATTCTGAATTAGGAAGATGTGGATTGCCTGCGCAGACTATGTTCATTCATCCGACTGATAAACCTTAACTTAAATAATATTGAATAATATGCAGTTTTGTTGTTGTTGTTATTGTTGTTGTTGTTGTTGGAGATAATGATGATAATGATACTGGCGATGGTGACGACGAGTAGGCGGCGACGATAATGTGATGACAACGAAGACGGTGATACTGATGACGCGGTTACGGTGATCATGTCTCGACGATGAGAACGACGAAAACGACTACCATGATGATGATGATGATGATGAGGATGATGATGATGATGATGAGAAGTTCGTGTATATGTTGTAGATATACTGCAACACTCTCAATCTTTTGTATATATCTTCTACTTGTATCTCAATATCTTTTGCTCTTTTCAATATTAACTAAAATAAGCCGGGGCAAAAGGTCGCAACATCGGGAGACTGTTCATTTGCTGTAATGTTGCAATGAGTGCAATTTGGATGTGCAGTGAGATGTTTCCACAAAAACAGGGAAATTGTGTTTTTGACACTGTCAAATTCAACTATGATAGTAAAATGTAACTATACTGGTTGAATTCATGATGTGCCTGACCTGATTACAACTTGATTTCCACATTATGCATTTCTGATTCCAGGGGATGCTGGTTACGACCGAGTCCGTCCATTATCGTACACAGATGTCGACTTGATTCTTATATGTTTCTCAGTGTCAGATCCAGATTCGCTAGAGAACGTAGTCCAGCGGGTGAGTATACACTAGACGAGACTAGCTAGGTCATGCCATGAATATCAACTCTAGCTACGCCCTTGAGATCATGTTCCACCAGTTAAAATTAACCTGGCTGCATGGGAACATTATAACATTGAACAAAGATAGAGAGAGATAGAGAGGGAGAGAGAGAGAGAGAGAGAGAGAGAGAGAGCGCGTGTGTGCGTGTGTGTGTGTGGGGGGGGGGGGGGGTGAGTGAGGGTGTGTGTGTGTGTTGGGGGTGCTAACCCCGGGATTCTCGAAAGGGCCGATACCTTTCCCTAACCCCTCATTATTCCTTTAATAATATAATCAAGAATTTTTTTTTTTATATCTATTTCTTCATTTCTTGAAATCTTTTTGATAGACGTGGATGGTTGGAGTAGTGGAAATGTTCGTCTTCAATCCAGAACTTTCCTATGGAGGGCTCCAGCTGGTCTGGCCCTCGGTATTCTTGTCGATCTCTCAGCAGGAAGAATTTACAGTTGTTATTTTGGTTTGTCCCTGCTGAGTGGGGTCTAATTACTCTTTTCTTTATTTTCTTTCGCTGTCTTTCAATATGTTCTTCTGATCTTTCTTTCGACGCCGGGCTCTCTACACACATCGGCGTCGCATGGACGGGTGTGGTAGTCTGGCTGGGTGGTGATGCCCCACATCGATGACAGCGACGAGGACATCGATCCGGAGTGACGTCGGTGTCCCTGTTACATGTGGCTGTCTACGTCGGCGGCAGGGAAACTCAATTTCTCGGTTCTCTTATACGAAATTTGAATTGTTTTCGGTTGGCATGTATCTTTTCTTTGTTATGTGTTCTCATTTCTATTGAAATAGAGGTATGACATTTACTGGCAGAAGCCAATCTACGGCGGCTGAACACTGAATGATTTACAAACAATCTAGAGACTCATTATCAATACTTTCCGACAACTTGAGGTTTCATTCTCCATGTGCACCTATTACTAAAACAACTAAATGGTTGAGAGAATCTATGATATGGCTTCCGATTATGGTGAATAATTATTCATAATTCCTTCAAGGTTTCATGATCGAATGCAGCACCTCAGAATCCGTTTAAACAACCAATCCTTCGAATTATTACAACAACTACGACTTATCACTGATGATTTCTCATTCACCATACGAGATAGCCACTGAATGCGGACCAAAGATCATCAGCAATGTTGGCTGTTATACGTGTATCATGCATTGTGTTTTCACAATTAAATCTTCGAGAGTGGCCCAGCCATTGTTCACACCTGAATATCAAAAGCAATTAACGCGGTCAAAAAAGTTACATAATACAACAATGAGACATCCGCGAAGATACATGCATCCGCGAATACACACATCCTGCAAAAAGTCTAACCGGTACGCCAATTGCCAGTACGTTTTAAATCCCATTTCTCTACAGCTCATATGACAGCGCCAAATATGCCTGGTAGTGTACACCCTATACTAGGGCGTAATAAACGCTAACCCTGAACCTCAAATTTTCTGAAACACATCGCAATTTAATCAAGCACACTCACGTTGTGAGCTCGTTAACACCGTAACCGGAGACGACACCTAGACGTTTACGCTATTAAATCGTTGTCGAATCCCCCATACCATAACTGTTTATTATATTGTGATTACTTTGTTATGAATTAAATACTGTTTACACCGAGACGAATATTAGCCCATCAACGTTTTCCAGTGCATTTATATTTCGGTCATTGGATCATGCTTTTTTTCTATTATCGTTAAGTTTATACGCACTTTTCATAGATATTTCTTGAAAAGAAATTTGGAAGAGAAGTGCACATACTTCACGTGTATTGTGTGAGTTTATTTGTTTAGAAACTGCAATGGAATAAAATCATCCGTTGCATGACGCCGCATATCTTACATAAATCTCGTTCACAAGACGCTGGGTTTATTCAAATCAAAGTTAAAGGGAGACTCTACCAATAAATCCAGCCACTTATGGGGAAATCTCCTACTATATTTAACGGAAAATATCCAGCAAGTGAATGTATTTGACTATGTAACGTTGACATATAAGGAATGCGATTATTTTCAAATATTGGGCGTGGTGCTTATTTCTTGATTATGAAATATACTTCGTTTTACAGTGGCATCCTGAAGTCCGACAACACTGCCCGAAACAGCCAATCATATTAGCGGGTTGTAAGACAGATCTGCGGGATGACGCTGATACGAAGGCAACCCTCAGACGAAAGAAACAAGCCACTATATCTTATGATCAGGTAAGCAAAATTAGCGAATAGCTCCTCACGTGACTGTGGTCCAAAGGTAGCATATACACTGAGTTATGAGTCTGATCCATTTACTGATCACTGCCAGTCAAACAACCCGATTGCGACAGTTCAATTCTTTATTCTCATGACCTATACTACATAGGTATCGAGATAACATTTGTACACTATTTACATATATCATGGTACATATATAAGCATATTATACACATTATTATAAATAAATATAAATAAACACGTTATAAATAAATATCAATAAACACATTATAAATAAATAAATATAATAGCACTATCATTGCTATATATGTATAACATTATTCATTAATAGTAATAATATATTTAGAAGTGAACATGTACATTTTGTGCACACATACACACACAGAGTTATTTATCAGTATATCAATACTACATATTCCTTACAGCACTGACAGCGACAGCACTGACAAAGAGACCAACTTACCAAGTCTTGAAATAGTGTGTCTGACATTTGCAGAATGAGGTCCCCAGAGGGTGAATTTAGTGACGCTGTATACCACACGGCGGGCTAGCGTAACCAAATTCACCCTCTAGGAACCTCATTCTGCTTAAGCCTCAACTGCTATGGGAGATTGATGTTCCCGAGTTGACGTTGGTGGTCTTCACCCATTATTCTTCTCGATTAATATGCATTTTATCTTCTGAAAATTAGGTGATATTGAAACTGAACAGAATGTCACTAAATGCACCCTCTGTGAATGTCAGACACACTATTTGAAGGCTCGAGAGAGACTAGCGACCCCGCCCTTTGAATCCGGCACCCAGGTTAAAACAAACCCGGCATCCGGAATATATTCTAGCTCCATATATAAAAACAATGTTGAATTTGATTAAGTGTCAAAATTTGTTCCATACATGAGCAAAGATGTTTTCAATGGTTCCTTTTTTGTTTCCCGGTTAGCCAGTTGTCTTTTACCAGTCAACCACTGAAAACATGTCAATTTTTTGGTAGGGTAGTGTTGTTACAGTAACTTACAGAATGGATAACTCTGTCGAAGTTGAAGACTAAAGAACTTGAGGCAGTCGGTTGAGTTTTAACTGGTTATATGTTCGAATAGTCAATAAGCAAAGTCGATTATATAATTCATACATATCTTCTATAATCAGAATGCACCAGTATAGGTATATGAGTTGCCATCTTCCGTCAATGGCAGCATAATGCCTACAGGCAGAATATATCGAATGAGCACATCAGGATTAGCATACTGACAATGAAAACCAACAATACCTTTCAACTGTACTTATAGATTCAACATTTAACAAAAACGATAGATGCATGCCATCTACAAAACATGACATTGATGTCATCCATCTCTTTTGCAGGGTTTGAAAACAGCTAAATCCATATCCGCTCTAGTCTATTCGGAGACAACAGCAAAGACATCCAACAAGAGTGTCTGTGATCTGATGGAGGTGGCCGCGCTGTCGTCTGCCGGTAATAAAAGTACGAACTCAAGTCCCACGTTCCGACGTCACCGCTCGCTCATCAGACGTAAACGGTTCAGCGGTATCAGCGAAGCCAAAACGCAACTCAGGAAAGAAGCCGCCAAAAGCTGTGCTATAATGTGATATTATCTACGAATTGCTCAACGTGATATTCCGAGACACGTGCATCTGTTATCCTTCCTGTTATTCTGTGACTATGGATATGTTTGATAAAACTGGAACAGGCGATGTACCATGAATCAGTTGCCGTTCTCTATTTTATTTTTTTTCCTGGGGCCAATACTATAAAACTTACAAGTCGGTATAAAATAACAGCCAAAGGTTTATAACCCTATAGTCAGCTTCTACATTGATGTTGTGCGAAGATATGGTATTACTAATAAGAATCCGGTCAGGGTTGGCGCTGGACCAAAAATTTCTCTTGCCAAAATGTTTGCCAAATGAAATTATTTTTTTGCCAAATTTCAAAATTGTTTGCTAAATTTAATTGAGGGAATAATTGGGATAATTGAAGGGACATCTCATGTTTTTATCTTTGTTATATACTGTAAAAACTAACAAATTACTTACACCAGCATCGATGAAACATTTGCAGAACATTGTTTTTTTTCCCGACTCATATTTTAACAACGGTCGATTAGTTTTTGATAAATGTTTGATTATGACAGAAAGAAGGGGTGGCCGTTTTGTGAAAATAAAGAAGTTTACGTATAACTGCTGACCACGCTAAGTTAATAGATTTCTTGATCGGGTTTCCCTTTGTATTGTCTGCAAGTCTGCACATGGCATTGTTAATATACTTCCGATGATGTTGTATGACATTTTGCCAAATGAATTTGTTTTTTTTTGCAAATGGCAGCGCGAACCCTGTTGGGCATAATAAACACACGACACGTGTAGATTTGCTGATTATATATAGTATACGAAATTTCACCGTCTTGTAAATTACATGTTATATAGTATTGGCCCCATATCCGAGTTTTTGGTGCACATTCACGTCTACGTGTGTAATTAGATGAAACACTCGACTAGATAGACCCGGAGATTCATGGATCTGGAGTTAAAATGACTGATTTAATCTAGTCCGGTTAAATGTTCTCTATATAGTACCATGCATGATAAACGTTTACTGTTTCACCACACACGGACAAACCAAGAACAGTCTATTCAATCAATGTCTATAGATTGTTAATATTCATTGATAATTGTTATTTATGTTTCACCACAAATTCACGTGCAATAAGCGACTTGTTAAATCCCATCACGTTTAGATACTGGCGTGGTTTTAATGCAAATGGTGTTAAAAACCTATTTTGTTTTCAAAAGAAATTTGACTATGTGTGCCGATGGCATGACATATAGTTCTCCATCTTGGTCTTATTTGTGCATTAATCTCACACATGAATGTATATTGTGAAGAGAGAAAGATGCCGGTTGTCATAGTAACCATGCGCTTTTACATCCGGACCCATATCTGAAAATCTTTTTACACAAACTCATCAGAGTGCTTAGTCTATCATGGAATTATCCATTAACGCACTTCGAATACTATGCACTTTACCAAAATTTCTGCTTTTGATTTGAAGCAAATATTATTACCCAGATGTATACCATGTATCAGTATCTGCACGACTGTGGGATATATATCCTCGCATTTCTGTGATATTCAAGAAGAGAGACAGTGTGTGTGCGAGATTAGTGTGTGTATATAGTAAAATTATACATGTATATATAAACAATTTTCCGCTACGAAATTCCTGCGACTAATAGTCATAGAGGAACGACCCATTATCTGAAATATATAGAGTTGCGATTTTATCGCGCTTCGCGCTTAATTCATATAAGGCGCGCTATATATCGCAATAAAGGCGCGATTTGATATACCACTTGTTCCGACTAGTACTGTACAAGTACATAGTAGAATAGTCTAAGTTCTTTAATATGTGTATTCTTCAATAGGTGACTTTTAAATTGCACAGTGCACACCTGTTTGCAACAACCGCCGTATATGTCCCGCCCACTGATACTGAAAGGTGCATATAGCATTCGATGTTTTCCACGAAAGATAAAACAGATAAAGTATAGTCACAGTTTACTTCGACGTAAACCAGTTAGTGAAATCGGCTGGGATAATGCTGCTTTACGTCGAAGCTCCGTGTATATATCTTTATGTATAGCAGACTCTAAGCCCAGATTCAGTGGCGGGACTTTTTTTGTCAGATTTAATCGATTTTACCCATCAGCAAACCAATACATGATTCTATATATATACATCGGAAAGAGTGACATCTTACGATCATAATGATGTATTATAATCTAACTGTCATGTCAAATTGCGCATATAATATACAGTTCCATTTTAAAGCAGCATTACCATATTGTGCTTTAACACGTGCTGTAAGATAACCAGAAGTTTGCTTTTCCATCATTTATAGAAACACCAGGCTAAAATGTGCCATTTTCTGGAATTTATGCCCCATTGTCCTGCTATATCTACATATAGCCCATCTTTGTTTCACTAAATCATGTTCTGTGATTGGACAACTGCCAATTGAGTCACCTGTTTCATACCCCAATAACACAAATACCGTAACACGGACACGACGACACAAATTGTTGACGTAATCTGACCTAATCGATAAAAGCGGTCAGGAGAATAATTTGGCGTGCTTTTCAAAGTTCTCCCGAATTGCATATGGAGCCAATTATGTATATCGATCACGTAATCATTGCTAAGTGCTTGGAAATCTTATATTGGACTGACTTAGTGTGCTGCGTGGGCTAGTCTCAAATTGTCGACATATTATAAGAATACACTCAGCTCTTTTTATGGAAATAAATCATCAAAAAGCTACATAAATATAAGAAATTAATGTTGTGGGTGTGTGTGTTATCGGGGGTTACGTCACTGGTCGTTGGTGGTATATTCAGCGAGAACCGCTTTGCGGTTCACACAATGTGCCCCAACGACTACAGCGCCGTATCATGGCAGGGTTCGGAATTGACAGCGAACATGGCGTCAAAAGATCGAACCGTTGTTTGCTGTACTATATATGTCAATGGCCGAGTCCCCCAACAACACACACCTATTACAATAATTTATTAGATAAAATGTATATTTTGGAAACTAACCGCAGTCGATGGGGTACGTGTTATAGATTCGTGCTCCTAAACATTTCTATTTAGAATGTTTTCCTTATAGATCTTGTACATGTATGTTTTCTGTGAGTTATATTTTATGTAAGATATGTTTAAGATATGTCGAATAAACATTTATCGCAGAATCTGTATAATTTGCAATTTCTAAATACTCGCTGATGAGTAGTTCCCTTAGGAAATGTTCACATATTAGACAACTTTCGCACAATGAATTATGAGAGATAATTATTACGAATAGCTAATTGTAGTCCTAAATATTTTCGGACTGTCCAAAAATCTTTTGGCATAATTGATGACTACGAGTCCGTCTATGATAAAATCGTACCGTTCAAACTTCGTACGACTTGCAGTATAAGGTCACAGGTGGTATGATTCATTTTGCCGTTTTTGTTTGTTAGTTGGTATTTATGTGACGGTGTAATTTAGCCCTAGTTTATATACAACTAATACAAGTTAATACTGACAACTAGCAGCTAACATATTCATCCATATCACCGGTATTTACGACATCCCGTTTACCCTCTCATCTTTGCTGTATTCGATCCGTCCCTGTCTTATCACTGTCACTTCAGCCCAATGCTAAACGGAGAGTTTGGAGTTTGGGTTTGGGAAGATCCCCCCGGGAAGATTTGAAAGGGCTATAAGCCCTCTCCTACAACCCACGGTTGAGTGATATAGTGCCGCTGAAGAGCGTTTGTTGGGTTTGGTTGTGAGTGTTTTCTAGTCATTGATGCTTGCTTGTGGAGTATGGGTTACATGCCACCCTGGCAGGAAGCAAAGCCCCCCCCCCGTTCCAAAAGCGGACCAGCGAGAAGACTTACATTGATTGTAGTACGAGTTCTGTTTGTTTAACTTAGTTGATATCTTTTTATTTAGTGGTTTGTTGTAAACTAGTGTCCAAGTTGGTGCATGCTTGAACTCCGTTGTCTTAGTCTGTTGTATTCCGGGCTTATACTACGGGCTCAACTCTAGGAAGGGTGTGCAATGCCGGCCGGTTGACGTAAGGTCGGTCGGGGCTCCCCAACTCTCGGTGGTGCAATGCCCGCCTTACACTCCTGTGTGAGTCTCAGAGCCCGTTGTGTTGTGCACAGATGAGGACGCAGCTGAGGCCAGACCGTTGGTGATATGTCTCTGAGGATTGGGTACCGACTGTTGTTGCTAGTAGTGTGTCTTCGTATATGTACGGGTGTGGTTGAGAACATGTGTTTAAGTTTGTATATGTGGAAGTAAGTCAGTTGGGAGATTGTATTGATAGCTTATACTGCGACCACACAGGCAAACAACTAACAACGCATAAAGGCAGGCTCGGAACATTCTTGTGCCAGCCTGTACACATTGTATTTGGTGTGCGGGGTAATACTATAAGTTTTATATTAAAGAGTTAGCAGGTTAGTCATTTTGAAAGAGATAATTACTCAATGGCTTATAATACGGCCACCAAAAGGGTATCTATGCCGCCCGAGGACATTCATCAGCGCACAAGGAGCCGTCTAGGGCCGGAGCCCGCTACCCTACGTTTTAATATTATGTTAGTCTTGTTAGACGGTCGATATTGCGGATGTTGCATACATGGGTTAGTACATACCCAATAGGTTGTTTAAGCTGAGTATTACCAGTGGGTTTTATTGAGGGCTTGCTTTACTGCAGAGAGGGCGTGGCCATTTCACTGTGATATCCTGTCGACGAGCAGTACGTCTCATCGAGCCCTGTTGAAACATAATTCATAATTACATGTCATCATGGTGGGGCTGACTCGATAATGTGATTCATTTTGCCGTTTTTGTTTGTTAGTTGGTATTTATGTGACGGTGTAATTTAGCCCTAGTTTATATACAACTAATACAAGTTAATACTGACAACTAGCAGCTAACATATTCATCCATATCACCGGTATTTACGACATCCCGTTTACCCTCTCAACTTTGCTGTATTCGATCCGTCCCTGTCTTATCACTGTCACTTCAGCCCAATGCTAAACGCTCTAGTACTGCCACTTCAAATAGTACAGGTAAGCTCGCCGCTGATTGGATGACACATGGTCGCGCGTAAAGTTGTCAAAGTTTAAACAGTTTCGCGGGGTTTTAGATTAGTTGGTCAGAAAGTAAAGTTGTCTTCGGAAAGTTATTGTCTTAAAGTCTTAGTTTATTTTGTCGTCAAGATGTCGTCAAGTTGTTTAGACTATCGTTGTATACAGATCCTGACATAGTGGCCTATGTCTCATTGAACTGGTATGTTCACAGTTTCTATATTTTATCGTTATAACCAATGTTTTTATAATAACTTTTGTCTTCAAGTAAATGAGTAGAGTTTGTCCCGTTTTGACATAAAGTATATTTCCTATTTTAATTATATTTTAATGTGATTACTTTTGTGAGGTTATCTCCCGATAACCTGAGATGCCAGTTTGTAGATATCTCAATTAAATAGATATAGATTGGATATCTGGCATATCTTGTATTTTCAGGAACTCCTCAAGTTCCTTTAACATATATTTGTGTATGCACATATGCGTGCTTGTCATGCAAATGGTAATATATTTGCATTTGGTTGCAGGGCCAATATCTATATTGGCGTATTATAACACTCTGTGTGTTAGATGTATTATCAGACTATGCCAGTCTGTGGATGATGTTCGATTGTATGTGCCGATGGTGATGATGATAATCAAGATGTGTTATTCTTATAAATGAATGAATAAATGCTATATGAAGACATCAAAAGGTAATATGAACTTTCCATTGACCCTGCCCACCAAGACTGAGATTCATTGACAGAGCCCATACTGCCAAAGCTAACTTTATAAATTTAATGTCAAAGGCTCGAGGACATAAATGGACCCATAGTAACCCTCTGACATTTACATCAATTTTAAATTAAAGATGGATTATCTCTTTAAATAACAAATTTGAAATAGTTGCGTGGGTATAAATATGAACTGAAGACCACTGTCTATAAATTAATATTGATTTTATTTCGAATATTTATTGGGCCCGTTTATTTGTCTATTTTTAGAACAGACCATTCGGGTGGTACCATATAGCGATAGAGAGCATTAGGCTGTTCCTATGGCTACGTACCGAACGTAAAATGTTCCAGATTGATTGGTTGTATTGTTTTATTCCATAGTTATAAGCGATAATGAGTATAATTAACCTTTATTTGTGACAAAATTACACAATAAAATTTCGGGTCTCTGTTAACAGTAACCACTATTGTTCGTTAGCTAAACAACCACATCTTTTTAGACCAGAAAATATTCGAAATAAAATGAATATTAATCGATAGAAGCATGTCCGCACAGGCGTCTTCGATTCAGATCTAATATGTGATACCCCGGTAACTATATAATACATGTTTACAAAGAGATAATCCACCTTTAAACCTAAGCTCATATTTGTGTCGCTTTCCAAAAATGAAAATAGACCGATAAATACTTGGAATAATTATATACAGACTATGTGCGACTTACTGAGATCTTATATAAATACATTTATTATCCATCCCTTAACTAACACTCTTTCTGATTCGTCACATGATAATCCTGGAAAAAGTCATATTGGACTCACGAATCGAATCGAGTCGAGTCCAATTTGACTTTTATAAAAGTTATCGGGACTCGGTGACGTCACGGAATCTGAAAGTCGGAAATGTTAAATTCTACTGAAATGTCCAACTGTCCAATTGCTCCGATTTTCACACCACTGAATCTTTGAGGGGGTGCACCCAACCCGGTCTCCAAGTCCCTGGGAAGAGTACATGCACATCATGTAATTATACAATAATTGTATTTCCAAAATTTGGATAAACATACAGATGGATAATATAAATGTCATTATACAAGTTGTATACAGTATGTGTTTTCTTGTACTCGTCCATCGTGCAGGTTGTGGTGACAAGTCATATTGGACTCGACGCTACGCATCTCGTCCAATATGACTGTTCACCACAACCTGGAAAAAAACACATGCTGTACCCGCCTTGTATAATAACTTTATAGTATAGTATTTGCATTCTCATCCCATAAAAGTGGATCTGCAGAGTATCTCTATTTCATACATGTATCAGTCTGCATGGCAAAGATATATTTCATATGTTGGATAGGAACAGGCTATAAAAGCGAATGAGTAATCCTAAATTTTTGTTTTTAATATACCACCCTGTGAGATGTTATATTATACATGGGAGTAAATGCGTTCTTAATCCACAACCATGTGTTTTCAGAAGGTCTCTAATATCAGTATGATAGGTAAAGTGCATTTCTTATGGTGGATAGCAACAGCAAATAAGTAATCCTAAAATTGCCTCAAATATACCGCCCGATGAGATGTTATACTATAAAAAGCCATCATTGGATTTTACTCAGCAGGTAAAAATCAACAAATATGTTGTAATACAGCGAATCTCGTTTGATATAATTACGGGCCTCGTATTTTACCTAATAAAATCGAGGTGGTATTACTGTACGTAGACAAAGTAGCCCGTTCCCACGATTTCAAAATTGGAAGAATCCCAAGTATTTTTTGCAGCATTTGTTGAAACCTTATGTGAACGATAATCATGCATGCAGATATTGGACTGAAATTAGCCTGCCAATAAGAACTCATGCTACGGGTATAAATGCATGCAGTCATGTATAAATGCTAGATAATGTCATGAATCTCTATATAGTAGAGTTTCATGGCATGATCTTGAATATATGCATATTCAAAATGGGTTCAATGCTCACGTCTTACAAGTGGTAGAGTCGACATGTTGGTTTAAAGGTACCCAATCCGATCATACGCTCCTAAATTACTATTTCTTTGGCTTCGGGGGTAAAATGTTTTTTTATTCGAGTCGAGGAACCCACCCAACAAATCTCAGATCAGATATCGATTTTTGAAGTTTGTTATTTCTCGAGATGTGTAATAATATGTGGCCCAGAAACACGTGGTCTGATGATAACGCCCCCAGTTGGTGGCAGTCTAGACAGGTTGACCTACATTCTCTGCAGTACATGGAGTTTGACCTATATTCTCCGCCCACGCGTCGGTCTATTTGTACCGGTTGGACATGTCCGGACATGACCCGCTGGTTATATCTAGACTTCTCCATATGAATGGTATATTATCTACATGTATATCACGTGATGATCTCGGTGGGGTAGCTTCAGTCTTGAAGGGACACTAGGCTCTCAAGGGGGATGATTATTAAAGTGACACTCACTATGGATGAATGTTAAAGTAACACATGGCGCACACTGTGGGATAATGTTAAAGTGACACTCGCGTTGAAAACTTCAAAAATTTCAAAAAGTTCAAAAAGTTCAAAAAGTTCAAAAAGTTCAAAAATTTCAAAAAGTTCAAAAAGTTCAAAAAGTTCAAAAAGTTCAAAAAGTTCAAAAAGTTCAAAAATTTCAAAAATTTCACAAATTTTCACAAATTTCAAAAAACTTCAAAAATTAAACAAAATTCAGGATTTAGTCAAAAATATGGCTTGTTACCATTCATCGGAAAGCTATGGGGGTACGGTGGTAAGCGCCACCGAAAACAGCAAGTGAGCGAGGGAAAAAAGAGAAAAATAACATGACAAGTGGTACATAGTACAATTTATTATATTAACTATTCACTGTCACTTTCGTCCGAATTGTCATCACTTTCGTCAGATGTGTCATTTGTTTCGTCCATGAACTTTTCTAGCAATGGTCTGTACTTTAATATTGACATTTTCACTGCATCACGATCTTCAAAACCATTCTTTATATATTTCTCCACTTTATCCATGACACTGTTGTGTAGAGTACCATTGCGCAGCCACATATTCTTTATTATTGTCCAAGCATAAACATTCATAAATAGCCTCATGCCTTCAGTTTTAAGATCTGTACTTTTAAGGTCCTTGTCAGCTTGTACTTTTGCCTCTTTTTCTGTCGAGCCATTTTCCATATACGTTTCCACGTTATCACTCCATGCTTCTTGTGCTTTATCTCTACTCTCATCACACAAACTTTTGAAGTATTCATCTTCATTCGATTTAATTTTCTTATTCTGACTATCATCCGTGTCTTCAGTTAATTTTCGTTTTAACTTATTTTCTTGACACCAGTTTTTTACGTGTCTCTGGACATCATGCTGATCTTCGAACAAAAGCCCACAGTCATTGCAAGGGTACGATATGTCTTCTCGAATGCCTATGTTTTTATGGTTTTCTTTATTAATTTCATTGATCTCACCAGGTGTCCTTATGTCCTTAGTATAGCCATTATGTTGACCCTGGGGCACAATATAATTATATGTCATGCACTCCCGTTGACCAGGGAGATCTCTGTCATCATATTTCATCTCATTCCGTTGATCCGGGCTATTGTTGTCATCACATTTCACCACATTCTGTTCATCTGGGTGCTCGCTGTCCTTATGGAGATTATATTTCATGCCATTCCATTCACCCATATGTTGGTTCGTGTCCTCTTTTAACACATTCTGTCGCAGCCGTAATGTGTCCGGGGTTGCGGCTTTTAAATCCACCAGTAGGTAACCGTACGGTTCACTCGTCGCTTCCGAAAACTCTCGCATCATACGTTGAGGGCATTCAGGATACATCTGTCTTGATAATGTTGAAATTAAACCCTTGTCAATTGGATTATTGAACAATACCAAATATTGACAATTTCGTCGTTGCGTCGGATCTTTGTTGTAGTAGAAATTCTGGTTCAAACTTATCAAAGATAAGTTCAAATGGTGACTTCCTTCGGAATGTAAATCATTAACTCTCTGGTCTTTTGATGAAGTTTGCATCAAGTCATCGAGTACAACTAGATTTTTATACTGGGGGTTGATAAGAGAATCCAAGTTTGCTGGTATTCCCCGATAAAGTTGACCTGAGGGGTGACGGTATACTTTATGTCATCATATAGGTGGCTGCCAATATTTATAAAACCATATTATTCTGTCAGGTGCGGGTGATATTTTTGAGGCAGACTTTTGTAGCAAGGTTTTCACGAAGTATGTCTTCCCACTAGATGTCGGTCCACTTACGCATGCCGTGAATGGATGCTTGAAAATAAAATCTTCTTGGACATTAGCCATTGGATCATCAAAGCAGGATGTTATGTCGCTTTGTTGCTGTTTCCCCCGCTGGTGTTGTTGTTGTTGTTGTTGTTGTTGTTGTTGTTGTTGTTGTTGTTGTTGTGGATGTTGTTGTTGCTTGTTGTGGTTGTTGTGGTTGTTGTTGTTGTGGTTGTTGTTGTTGCTGACGATGCTGCTGTTGTTGCTGTTGTTGTTGTTGTGGCTGATGATGATGCTGTTGTTGTTCTGAAGGCGTGTGTTTAACTTTGATATGACGCTTCAAACTATCTTGCCAAGCATAGGCACTTAAACACTCTTCACACTTATACTTCATTTTCCTATATAATCAGTGAAATCGATCGTTCTTCTATACACCTATATTTATATAGAACAGAAACAAGGGAAAGTGGTGGACTAGTTCACTAGTTCAGGCTGTCATTCACAACGTCTCTTCGTGTTGTTTGTACTGGATACAAATTTATCACATTGGCTACAATACAACCTACCCCATCCAAATGTCAATGCAATTATGAGTGATTTCAACATGCACACTCTATTATATAGATATGTCGTAACCTGGTGACATGATGAAATCCATTGTGTACTGAGTTGACCTCCGGCTTCGTGCCGATTGGGTACTGAGCTGACCAATGACTGCTTTGTATCTTTTGACATATAAGTCTTTACTTTTCTTACGCCGGAGGTGTTGTTGTTGTTGTTGTTGTTGTTGTTGTTGCGGCGGCGGCGGCTGATGGTGCTGTTGTTGTTGTTGTTGTTGTTGTGGCTGCTGTTGTGGAGTTATTGTTCTTAGGTAAAAATGATGATACCCACCCTGTTTGCCCCCCACCAGACCAGGAACGATAACTCTATCCGAAGTACACGACCTACATTCTCTGCAGTACTGCTGTTGGTGTTAGTCTAGACAGTTTGACCTATATTCTCCGCCCACGCGTCGGTTTATTTGTATACCGGTTGGGCATGTCCAAACAATTTCAAAAAACTTAAAAAATTAAACAAAATTCAGGATTTAGTCAAAAATATGGCTTGTTGCCATTCATCGGAAAGCTATGGGGGGGGGGGTACGGTGGTGAGCGCCACCGAAAAAAGCAAGTGAGCGAGGGGAAAAAGAGAAAAAATAACATGAAATGTGGTACATACTACAATTTATTATATTAACTATTCACTGTCACTTTCGTCCGAATTGTCATCACTTTCGTCAGATGTGTCATTGTTTTCGTCCATGAACTTTTCTAGCAATGGTCTGTACTTTAATATTGACATTTTCACTGCATCACTATCTTCAAAACCATTCTTCATATATTTGTCCACTTTATCCACCGGCCTTTCAATAGCCTTTCGAAAATTTAGGTAAATTACTCATTTTAGTTCAGTGAATATGTCGTTTGGAGTTTCCTTTTTTAACTTTTCCAATGTTTGTCTTCTTCGCTCTTCCTCCTTTTATCTCTTTAACTTTTATCTTCTTAGCTGCGGCTTTCCTTATAAGTTTTTCAGGTTTCGCTTCAGTCTCGGGTAGGTACTTCGAGTCATCGTAGGGTACATATTTTTTAAGATCAAAGTCATAATAGTACGGAGTCCCCATTATGGCTAAAGTTCAACGTGTACTCTGAAGTAGTAATTTTTATAGGCGCCAAATTACCATCCAAGACGTATACCCTTATAAACTGCGGGTCAGTCCTAGTAACGCGCACGTCAACGCCGCCGGCGGCTGTTGTTGTTGTAGTTGTTGTTGCTGTTGATACAAATGTCAATGCAATTATGAGTGATTTCAATATGCACACTCTATTGTATAGGTAAAAAATTGGCGCGCGTGCGGCCCCTCCTCACCCCCCTCACTGGCCGCACGCGCGCCAATTTTTTACCTATACAATAGAGTGTGCATATTGAAATCACTCATAATTGCATTGACATTTGTATCAACAGCAACAACAACTACAACAACAACAGCCGCCGGCGGCGTTGACGTGCGCGTTACTAGGACTGACCCGCAGTTTATAAGGGTATACGTCTTGGATGGTAATTTGGCGCCTATAAAAATTACTACTTCAGAGTACACGTTGAACTTTAGCCATAATGGGGACTCCGTACTATTATGACTTTGATCTTAAAAAATATGTACCCTACGATGACTCGAAGTACCTACCCGAGACTGAAGCGAAACCTGAAAAACTTATAAGGAAAGCCGCAGCTAAGAAGATAAAAGTTAAAGAGATAAAAGGAGGAAGAGCGAAGAAGACAAACATTGGAAAAGTTAAAAAGGAAACTCCAAACGACATATTCACTGAACTAAAATGAGTAATTTACCTAAATTTTCGAAGGCTATTGAAAGGCCGGTGGATAAAGTGGACAAATATATGAAGAATGGTTTTGAAGATAGTGATGCAGTGAAAATGTCAATATTAAAGTACAGACCATTGCTAGAAAAGTTCATGGACGAAAACAATGACACATCTGACGAAAGTGATGACAATTCGGACGAAAGTGACAGTGAATAGTTAATATAATAAATTGTAGTATGTACCACATTTCATGTTATTTTTCTCTTTTTCCCCTCGCTCACTTGCTTTTTTCGGTGGCGCTCACCACCGTACCCCCCCCCCCCATAGCTTTCCGATGAATGGCAACAAGCCATATTTTTGACTAAATCCTGAATTTTGTTTAATTTTTTAAGTTTTTTGAAATTGTTTGGACATGCCCAACCGGTATACAAATAAACCGACGCGTGGGCGGAGAATATAGGTCAAACTGTCTAGACTAACACCAACAGCAGTACTGCAGAGAATGTAGGTCGTGTACTTCGGATAGAGTTATCGTTCCTGGTCTGGTGGGGGGGCAAACAGGGTGGGTATCATCATTTTTACCTAAGAACAATAACTCCACAACAGCAGCCACAACAACAACAACAACAACAACAGCACCATCAGCCGCCGCCGCCGCAACAACAACAACAACAACAACAACAACAACACCTCCGGCGTAAGAAAAGTAAAGACTTATATGTCAAAAGATACAAAGCAGTCATTGGTCAGCTCAGTACCCAATCGGCACGAAGCCGGAGGTCAACTCAGTACACAATGGATTTCATCATGTCACCAGGTTACACATATCTATATAATAGAGTGTGCATGTTGAAATCACTCATAATTGCATTGACATTTGGATGGGTAGGTTGTATTGTAGCCAATGTGATAAATTTGTATCCAGTACAAACAACACGAAGAGACGTTGTGAATGACAGCCTGAACTAGTGAACTAGTCCACCACTTTCCCTTGTTTCTGTTCTATATAAATATAGGTGTATAGAAGAACGATCGATTTCACTGATTATATAGGAAAATGAAGTATAAGTGTGAAGAGTGTTTAAGTGCCTATGCTTGGCAAGATAGTTTGAAGCGTCATATCAAAGTTAAACACACGCCTTCAGAACAACAACAGCATCATCATCAGCCACAACAACAACAACAGCAACAACAGCAGCATCGTCAGCAACAACAACAACCACAACAACAACAACCACAACAACCACAACAACAACAACAACATCCACAACAACAACAACAACAACAACAACAACAACAACAACAACAACAACAACACCAGCGGGGGAAACAGCAACAAAGCGACATAACATCCTGCTTTGATGATCCAATGGCTAATGTCCAAGAAGATTTTATTTTCAAGCATCCATTCACGGCATGCGTAAGTGGACCGACATCTAGTGGGAAGACATACTTCGTGAAAACCTTGCTACAAAAGTCTGCCTCAAAAATATCACCCGCACCTGACAGAATAATATGGTTTTATAAATATTGGCAGCCCCTATATGATGACATAAAGTATACCGTCACCCCTCAGGTCAACTTTATACGGGGAATACCAGCAAACTTGGATTCTCTTATCAACCCCCAGTATAAAAATCTAGTTGTACTCGATGACTTGATGCAAACTTCATCAAAAGACCAGAGAGTTAATGATTTACATTCCGAAGGAAGTCACCATTTGAACTTATCTTTGATAAGTTTGAACCAGAATTTCTACTACAACAAAGATCCGACGCAACGACGAAATTGTCAATATTTGGTATTGTTCAATAATCCAATTGACAAGGGTTTAATTTCAACATTATCAAGACAGATGTATCCTGAATGCCCTCAACGTATGATGCGAGAGTTTTCGGAAGCGACGAGTGAACCGTACGGTTACCTACTGGTGGATTTAAAAGCCGCAACCCCGGACACATTACGGCTGCGACAGAATGTGTTAAAAGAGGACACGAACCAACATATGGGTGAATGGAATGGCATGAAATATAATCTCCATAAGGACAGCGAGCACCCAGATGAACAGAATGTGGTGAAATGTGATGACAACAATAGCCCGGATCAACGGAATGAGATGAAATATGATGACAGAGATCTCCCTGGTCAACGGGAGTGCATGACATATAATTATATTGTGCCCCAGGGTCAACATAATGGCTATACTAAGGACATAAGGACACCTGGTGAGATCAATGAAATTAATAAAGAAAACCATAAAAACATAGGCATTCGAGAAGACATATCGTACCCTTGCAATGACTGTGGGCTTTTGTTCGAAGATCAGCATGATGTCCAGAGACACGTAAAAAACTGGTGTCAAGAAAATAAGTTAAAACGAAAATTAACTGAAGACACGGATGATAGTCAGAATAAGAAAATTAAATCGAATGAAGATGAATACTTCAAAAGTTTGTGTGATGAGAGTAGAGATAAAGCACAAGAAGCATGGAGTGATAACGTGGAAACGTATATGGAAAATGGCTCGACAGAAAAAGAGGCAAAAGTACAAGCTGACAAGGACCTTAAAAGTACAGATCTTAAAACTGAAGGCATGAGGCTATTTATGAATGTTTATGCTTGGACAATAATAAAGAATATGTGGCTGCGCAATGGTACTCTACACAACAGTGTCATGGATAAAGTGGAGAAATATATAAAGAATGGTTTTGAAGATCGTGATGCAGTGAAAATGTCAATATTAAAGTACAGACCATTGCTAGAAAAGTTCATGGACGAAACAAATGACACATCTGACGAAAGTGATGACAATTCGGACGAAAGTGACAGTGAATAGTTAATATAATAAATTGTACTATGTACCACTTGTCATGTTATTTTTCTCTTTTTTCCCTCGCTCACTTGCTGTTTTCGGTGGCGCTTACCACCGTACCCCCATAGCTTTCCGATGAATGGTAACAAGCCATATTTTTGACTAAATCCTGAATTTTGTTTAATTTTTGAAGTTTTTTGAAATTTGTGAAAATTTGTGAAATTTTTGAAATTTTTGAACTTTTTGAACTTTTTGAACTTTTTGAACTTTTTGAACTTTTTGAACTTTTTGAAATTTTTGAACTTTTTGAACTTTTTGAAATTTTTGAAGTTTTCAACGCGAGTGTCACTTTAACATTATCCCACAGTGTGCGCCATGTGTTACTTTAACATTCATCCATAGTGAGTGTCACTTTAATAATCATCCCCCTTGAGAGCCTAGTGTCCCTTCAAGACTGAAGCTACCCCACCGAGATCATCACGTGATATACATGTAGATAATATACCATTCATATGGAGAAGTCTAGATATAACCAGCGGGTCATGTCCGGACATGTCCAACCGGTACAAATAGACCGACGCGTGGGCGGAGAATATAGGTCAAACTCCATGTACTGCAGAGAATGTAGGTCAACCTGTCTAGACTGCCACCAACTGGGGGCGTTATCATCAGTGGTCAAATGGAGCGTCTCGGACAAAATTGCGGATGAAGATGGATAACTCTAAAATCAAGTGGTAATACGGTCAAATTTCTTGATTCTTTAGTGATAATACGGTCATATTTTGTTGAACAAAATGTTGATAAATAGCAAGTTTTGGTACATTTTATACCATATAGTTGACAGTGGTTAGCATTATTTTGTTGCAATAAATCGATTCTGATAACTAAAGCGTATTCTGAAGAAATGTTGTTGTTGTATCTTGATGGTATGGGGACCGTCTGATCGGATTGATTACCTTTAACCCTTTCCATACTATGCGGATTATCCCTTCGACAGCACGTGCCGTTATTCGTCCCCTATATAGATGT
The DNA here is from genome assembly GCA_032622095.1 of Siphonodentalium dalli. Classification (NCBI taxonomy): domain Eukaryota; kingdom Metazoa; phylum Mollusca; class Scaphopoda; order Gadilida; family Siphonodentaliidae; genus Siphonodentalium; species Siphonodentalium dalli. Next base: position 124,279,524 of record CP136068.1, on the reverse strand, counting down.
CCCTCCGTCCCAGCAGATATCTCTTTTATTGACTATATACTGAATCTAAATGAAGTTTGGTTACGGGGGGTTTACCATTTTACCATTGCACATGCTATCATAGTAGTGTCTAATGGTTTTGGTCTCCAGTTCTGTGGTAATATTCTATGAAAGTCTCCCAAAAAAGAGCAAAATGGTCGTGTTCTCCTTTATGTTTTGAGTTTCTCGTTTTTGAATATCTGGAAAATTATAATTTTTTCAGCCAGTGAAGATTCAAACGGCGCAATTCACTCGTGTTCATTGGGGTGGATGTATGTTGCACGTATATCTCGAGTGTTGTTTATACGAAACTTCGAATTTTGGTTCTTCTTTATATAGCTGTTTGCATGGTTATGAATAGGGGACAATTTTGGAACGAATTTTTATATTTTGCTTTCTTTGTGGATTAAGCGCCATTGTTTTTAAAACGTTTGGTTCCTGTGTTGACAGCGTTCAGAACCAGTTGGTTCTGCATTATGTTCCACAAGCTACCTACCAAGAACCAAAATGGAAAAACAAAAATCCATTGGTTCCACTACAGGAAAATGTGTAGGAACCGTATTTGGTTCCCCATATTTTGTTTTCACAGCACTGAAAAAACATAAGTGTAGAAAATCTACACAAAAGAGTAGAATGGCTACTCTTTATTGGTAAAAGTTGATCCAATCCTTTAAAGAGTAGAAATAGAGTAAGAGTAAAAATTACTCTATTTGTGTAAGTGTGGCTACTCTTTCGTGGTGTATAATTTTACACTTTCCCACACAATATTGTGTAGAAATGGGGTACACAAATGTGTAGAGATTGGTGTACACTGTAAGAGTAGTTATGTACACATAAAGTGTACTTACCATATCTACACTTTTATGAGTATATTTATTCACACAAATTCTACTACTCTTTTAAGTGTAGAAAAGTACCCTTTTTGTGTACGATTGTGTACACTTTGATGAGTAGATGCAAATCACCCCCCCCCCCATGGTACCCCATCCAACCCATTCATGGTAATGTGAATCATTGGGCAAGAGTGACAAAGACAACCATGGTCATACGGTTCAACTATATTATAATTACAGATACAATCCCTGCAACAATCTGCCCCATTCATCACATAGGCAAATTAACAAAGGCTGTGGGTTTCATAGGAAAACAGGATAATCAATCCACGAGAAAACTGTATTGGTGATTCATTATATTTATTTCATATTGAACACAAATGTAATATAACAGTTATGCATTTGACATTTAGCATATACCATGCCTAGAATGGGCAGGATGCTGTGTATATTAAAACGTAATATGTATACATAGTCATTTGTGGTTACAATGAAATTCTGAATATAAAAATAATGAGCGATTGTCTCACTCTTATTTTCTCACATGTGAACAGCTGATGTGAATAGCAATAAAACATTTCCAATAATAATGAGGTGTATAATTTGTCCAGTACAGTCTGGTCCAGTTATGAAAAAAGTGCCAAACCTCCAATTAATTGCAGCATGATATTTCTTAGCTAGAATAAGTACATTGACCCATGATAAACAACATATTAAAAATAAAAAGGACCTACAAATGGGGAAATTGGTGAATATTGTGAAATAAATTTGTGAAAATGTGGTAAAATACTCAATTTATGGCTTTCAAGGTTGTTTATCATACATGTATAAGAAATTCCATATCAAAAGTCCTTACATTGTCATATCTGTTACGTAAATTTTACTATCCTGATTACAGAACAGAAAACCTTTTTCCATATGTATCAGTTAAGTATTTTTTAGTCATATATGCCTCTAAAATTGAGACTTAATTTCACAAGACTATTCCTAATATTTTAAATACTAGAGAGAAATGAAGGATTTTCCAGTCCTGTAACCAGGATAGTAAAATCTCCAAAATAGTTTTGATAATGGAAGGACTTGTTGATTTTAAAATGTTGATCAAAGTAGACACCCCCTCCCCTGTCCCTGGTATAAGTTAAAGCTGTTTGGAAAAATAGTCTAGTCAGTTTTAAAGGTACTCAATCCGAACAGAGGGTCCCCATCTCAACAGATTCCAACAACAACAATCCGATCAGAGGGTCCTATATTACTATTTCTTTGGCTTTGGCTGGCTTTGGGGGGTAAAAAATATTTGATTCGAGTCGAGGAACCCATCAAACAAAGCTCAGAGTTATTAGATATTGATTTTTGAAATTTGTTATTTACTCGAGATGAGTACTAATAATTGCCTTCAACTGCCGTAATCTGCTCGGGATGTGTACACCAAAATCTATTCAAACAGACAAGGATGGATAACTCTAAAATCAAGTGGTAATAAAATCGATATCTAACAAATCTGAGCTTTGATGGGTGACTTCCTCGACTCGAATCAAATATTTTTGACCCCCGAAGCCATTGAAATAGTAATTGAGAGGAGTTTTATCGGATTGAGTACCTTTAAGTACACTGGGGAAATTGATTCAGGTACATTCCGCTCTTTAAAATATTTACAGCTACTCACAAAAAAGAGAAATGCTCTTCATTATTCTTGTTTGAATGACATAATACGTTGCTGTTTGTCAACTGCAGCATTTTCATTGGCTAAGAATCAAATATATGCATCGCAGGAAATGGGATAGTTTGCTGATGAACACCATTTTAATTCGCAGCAGGCAAAATCAAACTTCTTCCTTTTTGTTTATGATCCAAGATAGCCTTAGCCTTTCTCTTCCTATCAACAAGTTTTATATAGTTTCCTGGGTATAAAATAATATGAATCAAGGACCCCTGTCTGGAAAAGCTTCGATAAGTTATTATTGATTTAATTTAGAATTTTCTGGTATAATGTATATACATGAATCAATTTGGGACATTTCATAGCTCGTGTTTGTTCCGTGCATAGCATGGGCTTAATTCTATCTGAAAAAATAGTATCGAAAAACATCATTAACCCTTTCACGTCGTGAGCTGTGCTGGTACAGCATTAAAGTTCCTGTGCCAGTGCATTATCTTATATTATATTTGCGACTGTGAGCCTTGCATATATAAGAGAATGCTCTGGTTTACAAGGTCAAGGTAAATATTGTTAGGCCTATGATGCAGTAATGCTCTAAATAATCGACTTCTTAACCACAGCAGAATTATGGGTAACTTTTCAGGATTTAGTCGGAAATTTTGGCTTGTTGCCATTCATTGGAAAGCTCTCCCCGAGAGCTTTCCGATGAATGGTAATAAGCCATATTTTCCGACTAAATCCTGAAAAGTTACCCATAATTCTGCTGTGGTTAAGGGGTCGATTAATTAGAGCATTACTGTATATACAAGGCTCCTGATGGGAGACTGGCATACATATTGGTACAATTGCTACGGGTGCGAGAGCAATCACTCCCGTCTCCTGGGAAGGACTGATCATCTCCCCTGTCTGAATGTTTCTTACTTTCACATGTAGTGGCCATTTAGTGTCATTTTATCATTCAATATGGCTATGTGACTATGTGAAAAACTATCATTGGTGACAAGGAAGCATGTTTTTTCTTCGGCAGAGGCATTACAGTTCAGAATTTTTTTGTGTGTGGAAAATTGCTTAGTCTATCCAACCACCGCCCCCCCCCCCCCCCCCCCCCACCCCCCCCCCCCCCGGCCCTGAATTTTTATTTACCTCAACATCTAATCCAATTAGTCTCATTTTATGATTCACTATGACTGTGCAACTAATATTGGCATGTATTTTTTGTGAAATAGGCAATAATTCCAGAGAAAGTCCAGAGAATTTCTACCACAGCATCTCATGGCCAGTTAAGTCAGTCTCATTTTATCTTTCAATATGAATATGCGACTAAGTAAAACTATCAATGGCATCAAGGAAGCATGTTTTTTTCTGTGAAAGAGTCAATATTTAAAGTTTGGAGAATTTTCAATGAAAATTACCTTGTTTATCTTCCCCTCCCGCCTGAATTTTACCTCAATAGTTATTCTAATTTTATCATTCATATGACTATGCGACTAAAAAAAACTATTGTTGGCGACAAGGAAGCATGTATATTCTATTAAAGAGGTGCGGAGAATTTTCATTGAAAAATACATAGTTGATCTCCCCCTCCACCCACATGAATTTTTCTTACCTTAACATGTAGTGGCAGGTTTTTCTTCGGAAAAACCCATGTTTTTCTTCGGAAGAGGTAGATCATGCCATGACTCTCTACTCTGTCTTATTAATGCCCATAGAGATCATATTCCACTAATACGAAACCTTTGAACTTTTTGAAGTTTTGACAGGGGATATTATAAAGTCTAACAATAACGCGGGGAATATATTTCTCAGCTATATCTGTTCCTTAATAATGTACAAGTTTCACAATGGGTGAATGTCCCAACTCAAAATTGCATGTTTTTTCTATGACCTTTGTGACCCGATATCACAATAAACATTGAATTATTTACCCAGTAGAAATGCTATAATTGTCAGCAAAGCAAAGCAAAATCTCTCAAAAATCCGCTTTCAACATGAAATTTTGAGTTGGGACCTTCACCTACAGTAAAGTGCATTAGTAAGGAACAGATAATAACTAAGAAATATATTCCCTGTGTTATTTTTTCGACTTTATAAGGTTCCATGTCAAAACTACTTCAAAAAGTTCCAAGGTTTCGGACTGGTGGAATATGATCTCTACGGGCGTTAGCCAGAGTAGAGATTCATGGCATGATCTACGGCAGAAGCTACACGTAGGTAATTTTTAATGAAAATAAGATATTGTAGTAAAAAAAAATTCAGGGGGTTGGGGTTGGCAAGACTTCAATTATTGGCCTTTTCACAGAAAATACATGTTCCTTGTTGCCAATGAGGGGGGGATAGGGATAAACTAGGAAATTTTCAATGAAAATTCTCCAAACTATAATTATTGCCTCTTTCACTGAAAATACATTGCCTATTTCACAGAAAATACATGCTTCCTTGTTGCCAATGATACTTTTTTCTTAGTCGCAAAGTCATATTGAATGATAAAATGAGACTAACTGGCTGTTGGATGTTGAGGCAAAAACAAATTCAGGTGGGGGGGGGGGGGGGGGGGGGGGGTGGGTGATAAACTAAGTAATTTTCAATGAAAATTTGCCTCCTTGACAAAGAATACTTGCTTTCTTGTCACCAATGATAGGTTTTTTCTTAGTCATATAGTCATATTGAATGATAAAATTAGTCTATCTGCCCATTAGTTGTTGAGGTATTAAAGAATTCAACAGATGCCTATGAGTAACCACAGAAAATTCAGCTTTATAATTTCTTCATTCATTGTTTATTTTTTCCTGATTATGTTGTTTGATATGCAACAGCATTTTAAATAAATAAACACTGAATGAAGAAACTCTAAAGTTGCGTTCAGACGAGAAAGTTGCATTGATATTGGATTAAAGAGAATAATACCGAGGCTCAGACAGATGGGATGCGTTCATTAACACACACACAACAGAGAGATTCTATTTTCAACGCAACAAAGCATAACGCATGTCTTATGACGTTTCTTGTTTTCAATCGATAAAACATGGCAGCTGTTTTCGAATCGAAGGTAAATAAACTTGTATTTATGTCAATAAAGTGTTTATTTGTTTGGATTTGACATCATACAATCAATTTATTACAGATATATTGATTTGCAATATTGGTTTTATTCCAATAGCACCTATCAAACTTATTAGCTGCAATAATATTATTAAGGGCACGTATGGCCTTCGCGGTGGGTATTGCTGTAAAACAGACATATTTTGTTCTTATACCAGTCATAAATATTGCGTAAATAGATGTAGTATGTTATTGTTAAGTTTGTACGCTGGGTTATGTAATCAGGTTCTGTAACATTTTTGGCTTTTGTTTACATAACAAAGCATATGAACTTGACCATAACATACTATTTACTCAATATTATTTCTGTTTTAGCGGATGTGACTATTTTAACAGCGATACCCACTGTGAAGGCCATCCGTGCCTTTAATCACAAGCTCTGATTTATAATGTAAAGTATGTGTTTTTGTGAAAGGCTTAATGTAGACAATGAATCATGTCAAAGCAACATACGGATCAATGTAATGGACTCATCTGAACACTCCTTTTCAGTTGGGCTCGCAATACCACCTTTTACAATATCGATTTTACCTCTAAATTCTAATCAAATATAGCAAATCCACTTTATATTAATCACAGGAGCTTGGAACTTTATAAATAACTGCCAAAAATTATCAACATGCATCTGCCTGAAGATAATTTTTGGTGAACAATAGGTTGGCCATAAATAATCATAGGGCAATTTTTAAGGGAATTTGTTGATTAAGTTCCAAGCTCCTATGGATTTATATTACTCAATTTTAAATCTCACCAAAAATAGTAAATTGGCAAAATTTTGATTTAGGTCGGAATAGTTTTCACAAGAATAAAAAAATAATAATTGGGATTTACATGCAATCTCCAGATCAAAAGTTAGAGTTACCATTGTTTCCAGCCGTGACTGCATGTATGTCATATTGGAATTAACAGGGATGCTAAGTGCAGCAACTAAGGAGGCTTAACAGTTAACAGCGATTGGGCTAGGTAAAATAAATACCAGTTCCAAGCCAGATAAATATGTACTAGTATTGTTTTAAAAAAATAGCGGTCACATGCTCATAGCCCGTTTATATATAACCATGGGTATATGCCAGATATAATCGTACAAAAAATATCGCTGTTCTTTTGACCGTGTATTTATCCATGGTGCGTGTGCCTGCACATGGTTATCCGTAACCTGGTGCCCGGTGTTATTGCATTGAAAGGTAATCATGTTCGACTGGTGTTGTTAAGCTTAGTGATGAGATTAGCGGTTTCTATTTCTTGTCTGGTCATATTTACTGTTGGAACTTTTTTTTAAATAGACGCACTTTTTATACTAGAATTTGCGCAACAGGAGCGCATGGAGGGAAATTGCACACCGAGTTGGTTTAAGGGTTTTTAGAAAAACTATTCATATATGATATAGAGAGGCCAACAGAACGATACCATGCGAATTTAAAACTGAGAGAATAAAAGGCCGTACGGCCACAGTGTCCCCCGAAAAAGTGGCTTCATTGGGGCATCAGCTTGTCTGAAAAAAATAACAAGGACCCTAAATCCGATACTAAATTTCAGAACAATCCACTAAATTTCAGAACAATCCAACCAGTGTACCTTGGAATGGTAGATAAACTATCATACTAAATTTGATTCAGATATGATCACACAAACTAAAGTTGTCATCCGGAAACCAGAAATTGACAGGATTCTAAGTCGAAAAAGGGCCATAACTCTCGCAAACATGGGCCGAGTAAACACATATTCGAACTTGACCTGTATTTTGGTTGATAAACTCACATACCAAATTTGGTTCAGATATGACCACACAAACTGAAGTTATCATCCGGAAACCAGAAAATTATAAGATTGTAAGTCGAAAAAGGTCCATAACTCTCGCAAAAATGGGCGGAGCAAACCCATATTCGAACTTAATCTGTATTTCAGTCTGATAAACTCACATACCAAATTTGATTCAGATATGACCACACAAACTGAAGTTATCATCCGGAAACCAGAAAATTATAAGATTCTAAGTGGAAAAAGGGCCATAACTCTTGCAAAAATGGGCGGAGCAAACCCATATTCGAACTTGACCTGTATTTTGGGGTGGCGCCAGGATATCCCCGACGCATGTGCTATACGATTCCCCGATAAGGGGCAGGCTTTAGCTACTGAGTTGACCATTACAGATCTCATCGATGTGGTTGGCTATCCCTCCCCAACAAAATTTAGTTCTCGTCTTCAGTGAACTCAAGACCGCGCTCTTAGCATGGGGTGCCAAGCAGGGACGTGCCGACAGGGGTGGTTATGCAGGGGTCCCACCCCCAAACTGTAGTCAAACCCAATGCAACATTAGTTGGAAAATTCACACCAAAATTAGTTTGAAATTGTTCTCGTAGTTTGATTTCCAACAATTTCTTAGTGACGAATTTGTTGTTTTTAGACCAAAATTTGCATATTTCCCTTTCATTTGAAAAATTTTGGATTGAAAATTGAAATGCCATCAGTTGCCAATTTTCAAATTTTCAAATCGGGTCGAACCATCGTGTATTTATCGCATATACCCATGGTTATATATAAACGGGCTACGAGCATCTGATCGCATATTTTCTACACAATAAACCACTTTACTGTCACAATTGTGACATTTAATTAGTTTATATTGGGGAGTTTAGGTGAGTGGATAACAATGCTAAACCCCCCGATATAAAATGACATATACACAGGACTTCGTCGTAAACCAGCGGTATCCAAAACAATTTCCCTAGCTGGCTTATATGAAAGGAAACTTAGACTACACTTGACCACGCAATACGAGATATAAACTATACCTACAAGTCACAAAATAATGTAAATTATATTTTCATATGGACGATGCTAAATCTGTCCATAAAATGCATGCAGTCATGAATATAATCAGTCATAAAGTTCTAAAGCGTTGTCATCCTAAATTCCAGTTGACATCAATTAATACTGGTAGTTGTTTCAACACTATAAATATGATGTCCCCAGCCTTCATAATTGGCTACGGCAATCAGCATTGACGAAGCAATTTGCTGAATCAAACTGGGCCACGGCATACTGTTGCCGTAGCGGATTGCCGAAGCCAAACAATCTGAATTAAGAGGGCTGTGTCCCTTTAACCCTTCCATGACATTAGATTCCTGAAATTTTGCGAAACCCTGGGAGCCTCGATATATATTAGAGAATACATTGGCCTAGTAATATTTACCTTGACCTTGTAAAACAGTGAATTCTCTTATATATATATATATGCGAAACTCCCTACATGCTTTAATGTGGCACCAGTGCAGCTCCCGTCATGAAAGGGTTAAAGGTACTCAATCCGAACAGAGGGTCCCCATCTCAACAGATTCCAACAACAACAATCCGATCAGAGGGTCTTATATTACTATTTCATTGGCTTTGGGGGTAAAAAATATTTGATTCGAGTCGAGGAACCCATCAAACAAAGCTCAGAGTTATTAGATATTGATTTTTGAAATTTGTTAGTTTCTTGAGATGAGTACTAATAATTGCCGTCAGTTTCGTAACCTGCGCGAGATGTGTACACCAAAACACAATTCAAACAGACAAGGATGGATAACTCTAAAATCAAGAGGTAATAATAACGCAATTTTGACTGAGTTCTGGGCCAGAAAGTATTCCCGATTATGAAAAATAATAGATTTCTAAAATCGATATCTAACAAATCTGAGCTTTGATGGGTGACTTCCTCGAATCAAATATTTTTGACCCCCAAAGCCATTGAAATAGTAATTGAGAGGAGTTTTATCGGATTGAGTACCTTTAAGACATCAAAATGATCAAACTGTAATCACTGACCTTTATGGATTAGCTCGGGGATCTGAACACCATACATGAACTAGATCATAATCTAAAAGTGATCTAAAAGGCATTGATTACAGTTCCTGTTATTTCCCTGCATATGTGAGGGCCACCACAATCAATCATATCATAAGTGAGTGAAGACAAAGAAACTTGGTCAAGTAACATAATTAGCATGGGTGCATCTGGGAATAACTTTTTTGAGATATAAAAGAACTTAATTAAGATTTTTGGCTTCGGCAAACCTTTGCCATGGCCCAGTTTGCTTCAGCAAATGGCTTAGGGTATTGCTGATTGACGTTGCCAATTATGAGGGCTGTTTAAAATATCAATGATGTATGTTTATATAATCAGACATCCTCTATATTCACACAATTGGCACCTGTAAGAATCAGTACATTTCGTCATACAGTTTACCAGAACGGTTCCGAGGTTCATAAACTTCATAAAAAGCTATGAACCACCTACTTCATTTCAAGTCGCCCACGCTCGTTGCTTGATTGTCATGTCATTGTGAGACTGTGTTGTGTTGGAATTTGAACAATATGTTACTTACAGCCGTTTTGGTAGTTTGAAAAGATGTTCCATGTTATTAATGTTCTATTAAAATGGACTGGTATATGATTATAAGGAATGACTTGAACATCGAGCGTGGTCAATTGTTTTGACCGGCAGACTAATTAAACAAAGTCTGTGTGAATCTCATTGTTTTTTAATTACTCTGCTGATCAAAATCTGATGACCCCAATCGACATTCAAGTCATTTCTTGAATAATTACAACTACTCTCGATTTGATTGAAATGCATGATTGGTCGAGAGGCTAGGGAATGATGATTCAATGATCTGATTTATCATTGTACTTTATATGTTGCAATGTATGAGACAGTTATACTTTAAGAACAATGGGCGAGTCTAACCTCCCGCATGACGTCACAGAATATGAGATTGCGCATAACGATTCCGGTAAACTTCAACTTTTTGCCAGACGGCAATATATTACTGTTAATGAGAAATAAAATATTTTTTAATCGATATCTAATAACTCTGAGTTTTGATGGGTGGGTTAAATAAAATATTTTTTACCTCCGAAACCAATGGAATAGTAATAGTAATAGGGATGTTTAATCAGATTATACATCTTTAATACCCCATTCTCTGTGTATACCAGATATGGCATAATATTTACAGCCATTTTCAAGTGAGTTTCCAGACTATATTTGGCAGTATGTGCCATTATCGTACACATGAGACCTGTGTTCCAAATTGAAACTGCTATAGTGGTGGCAAATACCAGCTGACAAAAGCAGGTGCTAATCACATGTTTTGGAAAAGTGACCAGAGGGCTCAGTTAATTGAAACAGGAAGAATAGGTTTTATAGAATATATCAATTGTGGTTTGGTTTTGAAATATAACTGAAGAAAACAGAGAACCGTAAAACTGCACATCACTACTTCATACCAATGATATTGATGTATGTCATTGGTCAGAGAACATTAGATGTTACCAAGGTATTTGCTTACATCGGGAATGATCAATATAACTTGAGATTCCTAACAAGTCAGGGGCCATTGCTTCAAATTTCACTCTCTGTGATGATAGCCATTAAGACGTTTTCACATTTAAATGTAAATAGTAGGCAAACAAGAAGTATTTTCTTGATCAAGTTGAGGTGTATTTTTTTCCTGAATATTTTGCTCGGTTGTTGTAAATTTTCTGGGATGGATTATTAGTAGATCAGTGAAAATTAAGATTTTTTTGTTGTAATTATAAGCCATCAACATTGTTTTTTGATTGATCTATGAGCACATAGATGTATCAGTATAAGTAGAACAACATAATAGTATAATTCAGCTTTGCGGAAAATACAGTGTGTTTTTCATCTACTGATACATTGACACGCTCATATATCAATTGAAAGATGATGTTGATGGCATAAGAAGACTACTCATGATGAATCATCATAGCTATTCTTCCAAAGCAGTGTATGTCAACACTGATATTGTTAGTCATAATAGCCATTCTTCCATAGCCATGTCTATTCCTGTCTTCTCGAGCTAGCTGTGCCCGCTTCACTGACAGCTCACATGAAAGGTCCACAGGCTGCATCACACTTGTATACCATGGTACAATATTTATGTCATCTGTATGCTGCACATGTACTGGTACAGTTCTGGTGCCAGTGCCAGAGCATACTCTGAAAAGAAATGCATAAAATGCTATTTTTAAGAAAAGTAATATTTAAAACGTACATTATTTATCAGGTAAATAGTTGAAATTTATACGGGAAATTAATTATAACGCCATGGTTAATTAAGTTTATGTTTAGCATCATCAATTTTTCTAATGTTGAAATGATTAGTCGATAGTGTTGAAATGACTAGGGTATTTCATATTGGATGGCCCCCAGCCGACACCTACTATATATATAGAACGATCAAAATACCACACATGATTATCAAAGTATTCGCTTAAAAATCAAGGATCTGCCCATTTTAATGTGTTGGATATGCAATTTTTCACAGCAGTTTGTCATTATAAATTTATTAAAATGCATATTTATCATTATATTTATGGATGTTGACAGCCTATAGTGACAGGAAAGTATCATGAACATCACTCATAGGATATAAAGCTGGGTTAAACTTCAAAGTTGAAGTTATTTGCATGTGCGATCCTGACAAAGTAATGGAAGAGTCGATTGAATTTTTTTATTTGTATAGCATTTTTTTGCAGCACTGGGTAGATTTTGTATAGCACTCCCTACCAATACCTGTCATTTTATTTTAAATTGGATAGTAGAAATTGGAAATGGCATCCCAAATTGCGATGCAAATCCAGTTAAATCGAGCCCTGAACAGTCATAAATACTATGGAGAGACTTCGAAATAGCTTCCTAACTTCTGGCAGCACAAACTCGTATTTGATTACATGTCCATGTCAGTTCAAGGATTGATTGGGGGATGACATTCAGCGGTGTTACTCTATTCCAAGCAGGGATCACATATAAGGGTAACACATTTATAAACTTCTTTTATTCGGCGTATACAGTAATGCTCTAATTTGGCGTACAGTAATGCTCTAAGTAATTCAGCGGGTACAGTAATGCTCTAAGTAATCGACTTCTTAACCACGATTACTTAGGGCATTACTGTAACTCTGCATCGGTTGCACTGCAGAAACAACACAAGTCTTACTGGCTACGTTTCCAAGTTTGGTGTCGTAGTTTGGAATATCGCTAATACTTTGACATGTCATGTTTAGTTTTGCCTTAATCTTTTTACATGACGGATGACCAGGTGGACACACAAGGGATCCACAGCTGTATTCAAACTCGGACAATAAGTATGCGCGCCTGTATGTTTCAAAATCGAAAGATTGCAAAGTAGCTACTCTTGGGATCCAAATAAGCATAATAGTACCCGTATGTTTATTAATTTTTAGAAAATATGCCACCCTGTTACCTGTATGGCGTTTATATGGGTCTGTATCGGTCTATTTTAAAGTGATGTGAATCACTGCGGAAGAATGATCAAATAAAAAAGAGAATTATCTTGCTCAAAGTAGTTATTTTTACAAATATTATATCCAAATTGGCAACGCTCATCGTTATTCTTATACATTAATTAATGACAGTTATTCTCGAAGGTGAAACCATTTTCATTAGTTTATCACAGATAGTTGCATTCCAATTTGAGGAGTAAATATTTACAATTGAGTGTAGTTCAAATGATGATTTCTATGGATATGTACGGTCGATTTTCTTGAAATTATCGGCGATGTTACTAATATGATACATTCCTCCTGTTGACATAGTGCCTGAATGCTAACTTATCGGTTTCATATACCAAAACAAGTACATAATTATTTATGTCTTTAAAATTGGGATCATCAGGCTGGCTATACTGCAGGCATATGGAGCTATCACTTATGTCAGGAAACTCCAATGTCAAGCGTATTTGAGAAATATATGGATAGAATGAAACAAGTGTGTGAACTGGTTAACGTTATTGAATGAGTTTGTTGTGACACGATGGTAAAACGAGACCCGTAGGTTCAAATTTTACCTCGCGACACAAGTTCATACAACAAACACTTGCAATAACGTTTTTTTTATGCTCACACAACTGTGTTGTTCTTTGTTTATTGCACACTCTGAAGATTGGAACTTGTAATATGCTCAAATTTAGGTTGATATTGTTGCATTAATTCTGAACAATGTGTTCTTTATGCAGACAACCTCATGATTTAGTGAAGAAATGTTTTGTTTAATTTAGTTGGTGTTGCAATGACATGGTTTGTATTGTCCTTTTTTATTGAAGGTTTTAAAATCTTCTGTATTTTGCTGTATTATGCAAAAATAAACAAAGTGTGCAATAAATATGATTTATTGTATAGAATTTCAGACGACTTACTTTCAAGTTCCATGTTCAGCCCTCATTATTGGCTATGGCAAAATGGGCCATGGCAAAGGGTTGCCGTAGCAGATTGCCGAAGCCAAACAATCTGAATTAAAAGGGCTGCATGTTGGAACTTGCTACCCTAGCCTGTACTATTATTCCGCACTGTACTCTTATTAATTTATCAGATTCAGAGCTTGAAATTATGAAAAATGTCCCATGACAAATTTAATGCTGTGGTATGTTAGCAGGTCCAGAACTTTCCCAAATTTCTGTATATGCGTCAATCGGTGTGTATACATCTATGGGACTATAGTTTTGTTATGAAAGACATGGACCTATTTTTTTTGGTCAAATCAGATCTTTATTGATAAAACCTACTGTGTAACTGACTGTGTAAGCAATTCAATTAAAAACAAGGGGTACACATCTAAGATGCTATGTTGAGTTTATTGGCAGTCAAAAAAAAACTTCTGCCAACAAGTTGGCAATAAGGCCCACACAAGGCCCAAAAAGTTGGACAAACATGGTTTTGAACTCGTCCGAGATATTGTTGCAATAGACTCATATACCAAATAATGTTTAAATCAGTTAATATTTCATCGAGTTATCGCGGTAACGATGATAACATTGCTAAAAATAGACAAACTAAGACCCATAACTCCGCGAAAAAAATTCAGACAAACCTGGTTCTCGAACTTGTCCGAGATATTGTTGCAGGAGACTCATATACCAAATATTGTTGAAATTGGTTAATATATTTTCGAGTTATCGCGCTAACGGTGATAACATTGCTAAAAATAAACAAACTAAGACCCATAACTCCGGAAAAAAAATTCGGACAAACCTGGTTTTCGAACTCGTCTGATATATTTTTGCAAGAGTCTCATATTGGTTAATATTTGCGTGAGTTATCGCGCTAACGGTGAAAAACTAAAAAAAAAGTCATCAAAGATGGATAACTCTTGTCAAAAAGTTCGGATGTGACCCATTTTCTACAGACAGTAAATAGTCATTGGGAGCAACTCACATACCAAATTTTTTTTGAATCCGTTAACACATGTCAAAGTTATAAGGCATTCTTTAGGTCCGTCCGCCCGCCAACCGTCCCTCGTCAAACCATAAGTCGAGTTTTTGAAAAACTCGACTAATAAAAGGTCGCTGACCAAAATGTCCCCTAATGGTTTGAAGGATTTATGGGTTTCAAATGCCAATACTACATTCTGTCTTTAAATGTGTAAAAGTGTCGAGAAAGGGCCAATATATAAACTCGAAAATAAAAAAACATAAAAAAATAAGTCGAAAATTGCAATAACTCTGCCAAAATTACTCAAAAGTCGCAGGTGAGCAGGTTCTCATTCTGGTTGACATCGGTGAAGTTTAAAAAAAATTGACTGGAAAATGAAGGAATACAGGCTCGGACAAAGTTCTGGATGGACACACGGAGGGACACAAGGACAAGGGTCATTACTATATAGTCCTCCAATGGAATGTCGGAGGACAAAAATATGTCCTACCTGTTTTAAGCCAATCAATTATCAGTCTGTCCTTAACTGCTGTCTCTATCTGAAGATGATGTTAAGTACATCTCCTAAATCTGTAAATTAAGATATAACCACATTTTACCATATATTCAGGTCAGCTAACATATACATATATTAAATTATTGGCTTTGACGCATAAAATTTCACCTTTCCTAATGTGCTTTGCCTCTAATTACATGTATGATTATATATGCACACTAAGCATATACCTCTATATAGAACTAAACAACCTATTGCAGAAATTTCGTTCAAAACTGAGGTGATATGTCATGTGTAGATTCTATCAATTAGTATATAGGTGGATAGATGTATATACACCAATTGGCATATATAAGTTATAATGCCGATTGGACTCATGGAGTATATGTATACAGCAAATAGGGAAATTGCTCCACGTGATAATGAGATCAAATGTTTCCAAAACGGCATTTCTCTAGCCGCAATACGTAACTTTGTTAAAAGTTACGATGGTCCTGTAACTATCTGGATAGAGCCAAGGAAACCTTATTTTTAACAGAAACAAGAACTTTCCCAGATATCCTGTCTGTGATAAAGTGCTGCGATCCAGACAAATTTATAGTGCCCTAGTACTGTATATGAAAATGAGAGATTGGTATATAAACAGTAATATCAAGTGAGAATAATGATGAACTAATATAAGCAAATGTGGAATACTACTAGTAACTAGTAGTATATGCATCAAAATTAATTAACCCTTTCATAACAATCGCTGGTGCAGCAGTAAACATCCAATGCCAGTGCATTCTCCTATATATACCAGTTTACCATAGGGAGCCATGCATATTTAAGAGAATGCAAGGTCAAGGTAACTATTGATAGGCCAGTGTATTCTCTTACATATGTGAGGCTCCCAATGGGAGACTCGCTTATTTAAGAGAATGAATTGGCACAGGGTTTTTCGCAAAATTTTAGGAAACTCCAGTCATGAAAGGGTTAAGCAAGTACCTTACTCCTATTTAAATTCACGCAGTACTACTACCCATCGGCGGCGATGAGCGAACATAATAATACGATTTGTGAGTTTATACCAAACAATTGGAAAAATAAGAGGGCTATTTTAGATAGTTATTTGACAATTATATTTACATGTGGGCAAACAATCGAAACATATGTACATGTAAAGCGTCAAATCATGGATTGATCTTTGATGTTGATAACTTGCAATGCTTCTAAGAAATATATATTTGATTGTATCAAAAGCAATAAAGTGAATCGCGAAATGTATTGATCATATTGTGGGTTTGTATTGTGAAAGATATTACAGAAGCTGCGAAACAATAGCACTAAACTGTTTGAATGATTTGTTCAATGAACGGTCACTTACAACTATCTAGAGACTTCAGGGACGGTACCCTCCCCTATATTCAGCAACCAGATGATCTCCAGTATATGTTTCATCACTGAAGTAGAGCACCTTGTACATGAACATGTAGCTGGATTGGAGATTGCTGTCTTGACCCTTCACACTTGCCCTCATGCCAGTTTGTTCCTCCTACAAAAGAGATCATAATTAATGTATTGCAATAATAACATCTTACGTGTACCGTTAACTGTTGTCGAGAGCTTTCCGATGAATGACAACAAGCCATATTTCCGACTAAATCCTGAAAAGTTACTGTTACCCATAATTCTGCTGTGGTTAAGGAGACAATTACTTTGGGCATAACTGTATATAATGCAAATCAGTCCATATAGACAATCGCATGGCAAATCAAGTTTCTAATTACTAGTATGGCTATTAATATAATGAATATACTAGTATGGGTTATTCTTAGCTAATAGTATATCATTGTATGTCATATTAGAGCTGAATCTGAAATAGTATGGAATCTAAAGAGGTTTGCCGAACAGTGCTTGACAGTGAGTTCGAGTGGGACTGAATATTGTGTAGGGGTGCGAGATATCACCGGTGCACTGGTGTATCGCGAATCAGAGTTCTACGATACACGCACCGGTTCCATAGCCAAAAAATCGTGCATCGCGATACACAATTCTGTTCATCTATTACCGGTGTCCATTATTCGTTACGCTGGAGAATAAGAATTAAATACAACGGCATGCAAAGAAGCATGATAAAGTCGTTCTACTTCAAAGCGCCGATTAAATAGGTCAGCCACCTGTTCGTCGGTCATGCGCGTGGGCATTGTTGTTTTTGTGTAAAGTTTGATATACCATTGTCACCGTTGGCACACAGAAGAGTTCGTTCATAGAAATGATGTCACCAAAAGGCTCAAAATGTACATCATGCTAATCATTTGTCGTTCATTGGAGTTGAACTGCATATTAGAGAATTAAATCGTTCCGTTAACAGTCACCGATACCCAATTGACATAAACGTGTCTCATCGCAAGACTCGTAGTAAACCGCGTCAATACAGACAGCGTTCCGAACTTCCGACGTGGTATTTTTGAATTACTCCCCCTGGACTGTATTTAAATGAATTAAACAACAAACGTGGTTATGTTTTTGTACTTGAAAGTCGTGTAATCCCATACGACCTTGGCCTTATATAAAACATTCCAATGAACTGAAGTAGCTGGTACTGAAGGATTAATCAAATTAATGAACTATTAAATAATGACTATGATTGAATATGTTTTTTTTCAACCAATTCATGAATTCCATATGAAGGGCTGCATCCAGAAATACTAGGGTATCGTATTTAGATAAGTATTGTATCGCGACCGCATATCGCGATATGTATCGTATCGCGACACTGGTAGTACCTCCCACCCCTAATATTTTGTGCAAACTTTAAAGCATATATATATTAATTAGTTTATAATAGATAATTCATAAATACCTGTGAAAAATTCAACCAGATTCCTCAAGCCTTGATATTCCAACCACCATGAATCATCTGTGATTGTCCACTCCATTGTACAGACGTCATAAACGAGTCGAAATTTTGCATGGAAATAATGCAATTATTTGTAGACCAGAATATTGTTGTTTTTAAAAGATGGTTCAAAAATGGCACGCAGTCAGCAAAAAAAATAGATGTTCCACATTAACAATTTTGGATTTTAATACAGAATCTTGAATTATTTAAAAGCAGACTGTCCACATGTTATCTGTAGAATTGTAGCTCATATATATCAAGACTAAACACGCTGAATGAATATTCTAGCTTCACAGACGACCATGATGATGCAAATGCTTGTGTATACAGTAATGCCCTAATTAATCAACTCCCTAACCACAGCAGAATTATATGTAACTTTTCAGGATTTAGTCGGAAATATGGCTTGTTGCCATTCATCGGAAAGCTCTCCTAGAAATATGGCTTGTTGCCATTCATCAGAAAGCTGTCTGCGAGAGCTTTCCAATAAATAGCAACAAGCCATATTTCCGACTAAATCCTGAAAAGTTACCCATAATTCTGCTGTGGTTAGGGAGTCAATTAATTAGGGCATTACTGTAGTAGTGATTACCAGTCAACATAGAACATTACTTGACCCAGATAATGATGATTTAATTTTAAATTAATACGATATCCATTATTATGAAGATTTTAATTTTGATTACTTATTATATACTAGAGGTTCCAATTTCATCACTTTCACATAAATGCAGAAGTTATCACATTGTGACAATTGTATACCATTGTGAATTTTAAGAACCACTAAATTTGTTATTTTGTATTAAACTTAAACTGCCGGTATGGGCCTAAATGAATGGTCAACACTTGGGATTTGTTCGACTACATGTATATTTTATATCTATAGTTGCTCTATATATATAGTGAATTTATATGATGATGAAGATGATAAAGTGGAGACGATGGTGAAGATGAGTTTATAGATAAAAACAAAAGGATTCCAATATACTTTTATATTGCCAAGCTAAATTTTACATGTCTATGCTCACCATTATGGCATATCTGACATCAATGAATCAAGATAATTATTTCATTGTGTCAATAGTTGCGACTGGATCTGGACACTATATTTTTGAGTCAGTCATATGACAACAAAGGGTGAGTTAATGAACCCCAAGCACACAAGTCCCTCACATAAAAGTCATATCTCTAACTGTATATATGACTACAAGTCTAAAATAATTCAGGAACAATCAAAGTAAACTGTTAGAAGTTTTTGACAAAATGTGAATGATATTTACGAGGATGTGCAATGATCTCTGTATGAGAACATATGAAACTAACCACAATTTTTGACCCATACTTAGTGTTGATTTGCGAAAATTCCCCCCTGTAATATTATTGAGCCCCCATACTATTATTTATTTTAAAGGAAATTTCACCCCTGTACTATTATTCCGCCCCTACTATTATTTGGATCCCGAGAGTAGCATATACATTGTAACTGCTTGAAATTTAGCACCAGCTGTCAAAGCCACCTCGCCTTTTAACGATCGACATGAGGATTTTTGGATCAATTCCAAGTCACCTCCCCATATCGCTTCATGACATGAGGATCTTTCGAGAGCTGTGCCTTGAGCAGTTTTAATATGAGATTGAGACACAAAAGTACTTTCAACTTTGAATCATCAGATCATGCAACTTGAAAGATCACGGGACCCAAATTTTAAATTTGCATGGTTGAATGAAGCTATTACTATTAGTCAAAATACATTGTTCTGAACAACATTGTTCTGGAAAAACAATTGCCATACAGCCTACAGGTACATGCGAGTTCACTTGTGAGCAAGTCACCCAATTTCGATGCACATTTATTGATTCAAAATTATTTCTGGGTATTCATCTCTGAACAGACTGAATTTAAAACAACTAATACTGATGCCGTACGTCAGTTGTCACATTGACATTGTGTAATATATTAATTATTTTGTCGGCAAACACGACGATGATGATGATGATGATGACATTGACTGACTGATGTTAGACGATAAACGATGATGATAAAAAAAACTTTAAAATTCATGAAATCTCACGCCAAGGTGAAGGTCAATGAGGACTCCAGAGGGGTAATTTAAAAAATGGGAATATTTGAGCAACTAATACGGAAATTACGATGTTCTGTTTAGTTACTTAGAAGTTAGATTTTCATCAAATTGTTAATAACATACTATCATACTATGATACTACAACAACAACAACAACATGATACTAGTAAAGATGATGATGTAAATATTTCAAATCTAAAGTACTAGTAGTCATACGTATTAAGTAATACTAATAGTAATAGCAATATAATTTACCGTTAATTAATATGTTATAGTACTTGCAAGATCTTTCAATGAAATTCCAATTTCCACATCTAAATGTCCTAAATGATATATCAATGATGAATGATAGTAAATAAAAAATCCGCCCTCGCTTCGGGATGAAGGACGTGTAGCTAATTTCAGGCGGCGCTGGTTAGGAACATAAATTATAGTCCGGGGAAAATAATAAAATATATAGGCTAGATGATAATGGCATCATGCATAATACTAGTCTATAGTAATCAAATGAAAATGATGTAAATTATTAATTTAATTATTCAAAATCTAAAGTAAAGTTGGCCTACCTAGTCAAGAATAGTAGCCTACGATTTATGTTGGTGTTTTCAATGAAATTTCACAACTTAATGAAAAATAATGAAGTCAAAACATTGCCGCGTTTCCGTTACCACGATTCCGACATGTGGACAGTCTGTAATTACATGAAAATTCCATGATTCCAATGGATAAAGAATAGTTTACTTTCCAAGCATTGAGACAAAATGGCGTCACGGTCGAAAAAATGACGCTGCGAAAAAATGACGTTGCACATCGGCACGTGATCGCTACATACGCCACGTTACTCTTTATTTGAGTACTTATTAATCAATTGTACTCTTTTATAGTGTAATTAGTTGTCGCGCGCCATACGTCTTGTGGCATTTCTACACAATGGATGTGTAAATACGATATCTACAAAATAATAGAGTACACGTTTCTACTCTTTATTTATTTCCGTGAGAGAGGGGATATGTTTTCTAGAATATTCCCCTATATGCAGCCAAGCTCCGCCACTGTCTGCAATGCCTTTGGGCGATCACATGTTGGTGCTTGCCTTCTGTGCGCATAGGTGCGCAACATAACACGCACGTGTTTCCGTTTGGAGATAAGAAGCTTCGAAGTGTGGGAAAATTCGCTAGATTAAGGACCTCTTCCGACCTCTGTTTGTTCTAAATTGACAAGTCATTAAAGTTACGGCACATACTGTCAGAAAACCGAGGACGTATTTTATAGCGCTGTAAGGATAATGTTTTTGTTATGGTTAGCACATGTGTTGGAAGATTAAAATCTAAAGACATGTGAGATTAAGTGCAGCGAGAGAGGCGGTGTCGCTTGGATAAACTGACAGAGTTAAACCAGGGATGTTTCATCGTTATCGATAATAGGTTATCACATGACAGTCATTATACCAGCCTGCAGGGGCACCGGAAGCAATAACGGACAAGGGGGCACAACGTCCAGAAAGGAAAAAAGAAACTTGCCGCCTCTGTCCTCCTGTCACAACCCTCTTGTGACAACACAGAGGTGTACGTTCCATGGGGGGGGGGGGGGGGGTACGGTTGGCACCCCCTCCGATTGTTTCAAATATGGAATTGGAACACTGCCCCCAGAACATGGCAATTATCTACCTCTTTTTAGGAGGTAAGTTAATTGCCCCCATCTGTCCCTAAACAGGAAAGTGTAATAGCAACCTATCATGAAAGTGTAATATCAACCCCATGATGGGGGAAGATTGCCCCCTCCTGAAGGGGCAATTCTGTCATCCTGTTATTTAGTGTGTGGCACCCCCCCCCCATTTTTTCTATTTTTTTCCGGTGTATTTTCAGAAACTCATCCACTTTTTCGAAGATTTGTGACAAATATATACACGAGAACACAACCCTTCAATGTATCACATATGTTTCGTTATTGATACAATGCAATGGTTTGTTACACATGTGGTCGGACGAAGTGTTTTTTTTTAATGCATGTTTTTGTTTTTTATGTTTTATGTGTTTCATTTTTATCAACTTGTTGGATATATTTAAAGGCCCACCTTTCATTTCCTACTGGTCCTGACTGTGAACCTGCAGTTATAAACATTGAAATGTACTGAGGTCACAGTGATTGCACATTTTAAATGTTTCAATGTCCTAAAATTGTCCAACAAAAATCGTCACGGAAAACACATCCTTTGAGTGCAATATAATGGAATTTAACCGTTGACTAATATACATGTAAACGTGGACATATCATTTGATTTGAGTACCCTTGTCTTCTCGGCCCACAACAGCTTGGGCTATCGACTGGGTTGATGCTGTTTTGGACCGAATGTCGTCTATTTCATTCAAAAGACATACTACATACATGAACACGTGGAGCTCTGACATCCATGCGTGGCCTTGAATGTGGTTAATAATCTGGCACAGTCACTCGTCGGATGCAGATTTCCATTTCGTGGGTCAGATAAATGGGTTATATATTTATTGCTTAATTGATACTGGACCATGTCTATCCGTAATATATTCCAACTCCTACAAGATCATTCCAGATGATAGAATACCAAAACTTAATGAGACAGAATGTAAACTATACACAGCAAGTTACGAAATGCATGTGCATTAACGGCATGCACTGTACAGCTGGATTCGGAAATCTATACTCACAAATGTATAGTGGCCGAAATAGGCTCTCATGCTATCACGGGATTAGACTTCATTGAACAACAGCGATACAGTTTAGCGATCGTGGGATGGACTCTCATCATCAACTACCCATGAAGCTAAAGTGGAAGTTCTTTCAGCCATATGCAATATCCGGTTGAAGGAGACAATTAGCATTCCCCCATGCCACGAAGTTATGACACAAGGAACAATTCCTGAAGAATGTCCTTCATCGTTCACTGGACTTTGAACCGAATGACGTATAGTAGCTCAGCAACATCAAGTTATACATGCAAAGGTGATAGTCGAAGTTAGACACGAGCTATTTGTCCCCATTCGACTTATGAATCTGAAAGACGAGGTGCGCATCTTGTACCAAAAATCTAACCTGTCTCAAGTATTGTTTATGGCGCCCTTTGTCAATATTTTAGAGTATGATTCGAATATTTCGCCCGAGACGCCATTGTTACACACATGGAAGAGAACAGTCTCGTGGCATCTTGTCAACATGGACACAATTAAATGAATACCTAGATAACGTAACCTTCAACCTGGATAACAACGAACCTATTGATGCCGTTTATTTGGATTTTAAAATGGCATTTGATAGTGTCCCACACGAGAGATTATTGATGAAATGCGATTGTATTGTATAAGCAACAACATCCACAACTGGACTAGAGACTTTCTCCTTGGCAGAGAACAACGTGTGCGAGTCAATGACCACCTTTAATCATGGATCAACGTGACAAGTGGCGTTCCTCAAGGAAGTAGGATGGACCCTATCCCTTTTCTTGTCAGTTATATCAATGATCTCCCAGAAAATATCAAAGGGACATGTAGAATTTCGACAACATCCAAGAAGATATAGCTTCTGTCTGCAAGTGGTCCCTATAATGGCAGTTGTATTTTAATTCAGCAAAGATCCCGAGAAATAAATACCGTATGTTTCGACACAACTGCAGAACCAACCATTATATAGCTAGTACAACGGAGCGCGACCTCGGCGTAGTTATAGATGAACAATTGAAGTTTAATGAACACGTTAATTGTATTTGCAGGAAAACAAATATGATTCTCGGGGTGATATACAGAACATTCACTAACCTCGACATCGACACATGCAGAACACTGTATATCGCTATGGTAAGACCAGTACTAGAATATTGCAACACAGCTTGGAGGCCACATTATAAACATCAAAGCATAGAGATCGAACGAATACAACGAAGAGCGACGAAATTGGTGCCTCTTGTGAGAAATTTGCCTTATCGGGAACGCATGATAAGACTGAATTAATGTCACTCAAATTCAGAAGATTCAGCGGGATCTCATTGAAGAGTACAACATGGTGAATGGACACTATAACTTGGACACTTATCAGTTATTTCAAAAGAACCCGAGCACCATGCAATACTAGAGGGCATGAACAGAAATTACAACAGAAAATAGTTTAAAAGGACACGAGAAAATTCTACTTTACAAATAGAGTTATCCCACATTGGAATTCACTACCATATTTCATAGTTTCTGCTGGAAGTATAGAACTGTTCAAAACATATATAGACTCACATTTTTATGATATGAGACACGATTTCGATGACTCTCATTCATGATAATGTCATTATTATTAGACAATTTGTAAATGTTACCGGAACGAGAAGTCTTAGGACTTGTCAAAGTTAAAGGACCACTTTAATTTTGACGATCGTTTAACGTACTATTTACATGCAGTTTCTGATAGCGTGACAAATCAAAATTCTCCGGTAAACAAGGCTTTGTTTACTTACAAATCTCGTCGCTTTAACATTCAAAGGACCTCTAACATATGCACGTTTGATATCATCATACTTGGGAAAGGCTGCCGTCTATTTTCGTATACGAAAAGCTTCACTTTTACCTACACGCAAGATAACTCCCGCCCGCGATTATGGGTGTAAAGTCCGTTATAAAAGAGTAACGGGACTCGGTCAAAAACAGCATAATCGCAACCGATATCCCAAGCTGTTGTCGACCCAGAAGACTTGGTGAACATAACACAAATTGATAGAAATGAATACATGAGTATTTTATCCATATGGCAGGCAATGGCAGGCAATATGTATTAGTTTCCAATTTTCATTTCGATTAGCATTATGTGATATGATGTACCTAGTTTTCTTTTTATTGTTTTCAAAGTTTTTTTTAGCAAAATTTGTTTATGATTCGCAGCATGCAGGTAGTGCCAATTTTTTCGGATCACAATCTGGAACAATGATGAATTTACGCATCCAGCAGAGGGGTTCAGAATGGGCTCTGAAGCGATAACCCACTCCAAAATAACAAACTATACTGCTATGTGTAGTACATGTATATACTAAAATTCAGTATAAAATCTTTATTGCCATTGCTGGGTCAAAATATTTTCAGCCTGCGGAAAAAAATAGTTGTTAGCTCCGCCTACGTGTCCGAAACTTTCTTTTTCGGCCTACCCCTACCGAAAGAAATAATTTAATGTGAAAACAATATTTTATCACAATGTTGACATACACAAAATACGAACGCATTTGACCTCGTGACTTCATAACAATTCGTGTCTTTTCTAAAAGTAAACAAACACAAATTAATGTGAGTTACTTCTAGATTATAATACAACATTATGAGAAATCACTCGTTCCGATAAATGTAGCATTCTGTAGTGATTTGTATAATACAGTCGATTAAAATGGACGAAAAATCCGCCACTGGATCTGGGAGCTAGTCCGATATAGAAGAGTATGGCAACGATATTCGACGTAAATCAGTATTATCCCTTCCTATTTCACTGAATGGTTTACGTCGAAGGAATGATCACACTTGGCATGACAACAGCGATCTTTTCAAATGATATAAGATATATCACTTGACCTTTTTCTATCCCGATAAATGATATAGTAAATGATATACCATTTTGAAGACAGATCAATCGGATAATCACATTCAGGCATATAGACCAGGGAATTCGGATTTCCGGCGGAGATAATTATAGTTCATATTAAAACACCATCTGACAAATCGTGGCAGGGAAGACAACCCAATTCCAGACAAAATTGTTTTGTCGAGTTAGGGTTATCGCTCTTCTGTTGTAAAGTCGGAAGTTCGAAATCACAGCCGCGAATTCACAAAAATCAGTGTGTTTCTCACCTATTGGAATCAGTGAGCTAAATGTGTTCTAGAGTCGGGGAGCGAGTACACCATGGAATGCTAAAGGTGAAGGTAACTTAAGAATGACCTTCACCTGATACATGCGACACGTTATTAAAAGATGACATCGCGTTTATTTGATTTGTACATCATATCTAAATAATTTAAACTGGTGAATGAATGGGGGAATGGATTTTTGTGAGCGGGAAATTTATTTAACTAGCTGCTGTAGTTCTGGGTTTTTCCAGATCAAATTTGGCTGTGGGATAGCCCTGTCGTACACTTGGGGATTTATTTTAAAAAGTAAACACACGACCTATGATTTTTCTTGCATTTTCGTGATCAACTGGTGTCAATCTAGTTGGGTAAACATCACTGGTATGGCCCGCAGGCTTCAATTCAGTGAATTTGGCCGAAACGTTAACACTGTCGCCTTTTGGATTTCCATATTTTATACGAATATCAACTCATCTATTTTAATAAATGGGCATATATCTCAGAGTTTCAAACTATATCGTGGCTGTCGACAGGGTGACCCAGTCTCGCCGTATATTTTTTTGATATGCGCGGAAATCTTAGCTATTATGATTAAGTCCAATGGCCGCATTAAAGGTATCAACCTCGGCAATTTAGAATACAAAATTACACAGTATGCAGACGACACGACTCTCATCTTGGACGTCAGCGAAGAAAGCCTCAGGGAAGTATATACTGTTTTAAACTCATTTGCAGATTATTCAGGCCTGAAAATTAACAATAGCAAATGTCAGGCGTCGTGGATTGGCTCTTATACGGAGCGTACGGATATTATATGCCCAGATCTTGGACTAAAATTTGATAGTACTTTCAATCTCCTTGGAATATACTTTGACAACAACCTTGACAAAATGGATATCAATTATGATATAAAACTTACTGAAGTCAAACGTTTGATAGCAACATGGAAACACCGGTTACTTACACCCATTGGTCGAATAACGGTGATAAAATCACTAATACTCCCAAAATTAACGCACCTTTTTGGTGCTCTACCAAATCCCAGTAATATTTTTATGAAAAATCTTGACACAACGCTCTTTAATTTTCTCTGGAACTCGAAGCGTGATCGAGTTAAACGCAAAGTTATTTGTCAAGATTATAAGAACGGCGGATTAAAAATGGTTGATGTAAACTAATTTATGCTGTCCATGAAAATAACTTGGGTGAGGCGCCTCGTAACCAAAAGTGCCAAATGGATCCCCTTAACAGATATACCTTTACGCGATGACCCTATGTTCCTTACTTATGACTATTCCTACATAGAAAAACAGGCAAAACAATTAACCAATCCTTTTTGGCATGATGTCCTGATGGCATTCACAAAATTTCTAGAGAAAGACAGAAACAATCGCAAAATATCAGCATGTACGTTATGGAATAACCCAAACATAAAGCAGTACGGAAAAGTAATAAATTTCACCTCCTGGCGAGAAAAAGGGATTATATTTTTAAATGATATGCTGGACGATAATGACCGCTTTCTTACACGAGACGATTTACTAAAGATTTATAACATACGCACAAACTTCATCACTCTTAATAACATTCAACATCAAATAAAACTACTCACAAAAAAACTTGACCAGCCTATAACTCGAACTTGCAGCCCCTTTTTACCAAATAATTTCATTAAACTGCTTAAAAACAGTCGAGGAGGACAGGACTTTTATAACATCTTAATCGATATTCCAACTTCTACAGTAGCACACAGAAAATGGCAAGCGTTTTTTCCTGACAACACAATTCAATGGTGTAAACTAGATAAACTACCCTTTCTCACGACGCCTGACACAAAGCTACAATGGCTACAATTCCGAATAAACTCACGAATATTATCAACTAACAAGTTTCTTAAAATGTCCAATCTACGAGAAGATGATAAATGCGATAGATGTAAAAGCGAGACAGAAGACATCTCCCACATATTTTGGAACTGTGTTCACGTTCAGAAATTAATTAAGGAACTCAGCGATTGGGGTAAAATTAACAGCATTGATCTCTGTCCCCAGCAGATGACAATGATTCTCGGTTCATCACCAACGAATCCGAACTTTATAACGAACATGCTGTGGCTTCTAATTAAACAATACATTTATAGGACCAAATTCAAGCCAATTAACTTATCGCTAAAAGTTTTCCTCAAAGAATTGAATTATAGATACCAATGTGAGAAGTATACCGCACGATGCCAATCGAAACAACAAGAATTTTCGAAAAACTGGTTCCTTTTAGAAAAGGCCATAAATATACGCACGAGTGAACACAAATAAACTTGTCCTGAAAATTTTCTCTTCACCAGTTCAAAAACTCACTTAATTACTATACCCAAGAAATACTATTATCGCCCCAATACCACAACGCCGTCTATAGTTAGATGTCGTACCGATGCGCCGTACACAGGCACAAAGTTCAAAAGATTTAAAATCTGGATTACTATATAAAATGAACACATTATTCGATTTATCCCTATTTACATGTAAGTCACTGGGAGTGCATATGACGTACGAAAGACGTGTAAATGAAGTGAGCAAGATGTGAGAGAATTGGAAGAATGTAACTTTATTTATAATAACATGTACCCTGTCTGTATTTACATTCTTCATTGATGTCTGTTTATTCCAATAAAAACAATTTAAAAAAAAAAAAAAACACTGTCGCCTATGGGAAACCATTTAGTTCAGTGATTCCTTCAAGACCTTGGTATTGATACACCAGACGAGGACCTGGAACGTAAACCCTTTTAACCATTCCACTTCCATTGAATTGGTTCCCTCATTAATTTATATCAGTACATATACGTTAGAATGGTCTGTTCTTTCTCCGAAGGGTTGTCAGCCAGATGCTGCCCACATAATTCGGGATAAAAACATTTGTGGGGGGTTTTCCAGCTATTAAAGTCACATGATAGTTTGCGCTCCAAAATACACCTTTGAATTTTTCCAGGTATCGAAATAGGTCGATAAATACCTTAGCTACCTTTCTAAGAGGATTATATGTCCAAGAAAGACGCATTGATGTAAAAAATTACAACTTCGAACAATGTACTGGCCTTGATGTAAAAAATTACAACTTCGAACAATGTACTGGCCTCGTATAAAAAACGGTAACTTATCATTTATCGGAATTCTGCACATGTACTAAAATTTGTCATCTGCATGAAACCAAGGTTTTTGGATTACTAGAGATGAAAATGTTGAATTTTTTTATTTTAATATTAGTGTTATGAAACAGTGTTCTTCCAGATAACATTGGTGGTTATGCTCGATAAAAAGTTGTTTTTGTGTCCCACGTACGGGTCCGAAAATCGTTAATTTTGGGCATTTTTGCATCAATTTTTCATTTTTTGGCCTGGTTCTGATGAGGGGTCATTAATTTTTTGTCATTGTTAGTGGGTTTGCATTATATATTACATTTTGATCTTATGTTATAAACATGCCTCTAATTTTAAAACATTTTCCCCAATAAATGTGGGCTGCAGGGTTTGCGAGTTAATTCAAATGCATGTAAACTCCAAGATGGCCGATGACGGCCATGTTTTTCAACGAAACTCGAAAAAAGTTGATACCTCCCATCTACAGGGCACTATGATCGTCAGTTGGATATTTTGGCCATACAGTAAAAATGACTATAATGAATAAAAGGGTATACAATTTAGGTCTGTATCGCGCGAACTTAATTGTCGTTTAAGGGCCTGTTCCCACGTGCCGTCGTGGCAACGACATGTCGCGGAGCAGGAACGGAATCAGGAACATGAACAGCTTCCGAGTAACATATAGTGACTATTTCGAGTAACAGAAACAGGGACAGCTTCCGAGTAACAGCGTGACTATCTCGAGTAACAGAAACAGGAACAGCTTCCGAGTAACAGAGTGACTATCTCGAGTAACAGGAACAGAGATATAAGCTAAATTTTCTCGCGTTTTACACAATGAAACAACACATATTATACATTATTCGAAACTATAGCCTACCCCTTCGTGAAAATTGCAACATTTAAACACTACTTTTGAGAATTAAGCATTTAATTGGCAAGCAACGTCGAGCGGTGAATAGGAAATTAGCAAAACGTAAAAAAATTCCGAGTAACAGGAACAGGAACAGAGATATAAAGTTAATTTTCTCGTGTTTTACGCAATGAAACAAAACATGTTGTACATTATTCGAAAGCATAGCATTTCCTCTTCTTGAATAGTGCAACATTTAAACACTATACTTTTGAGAATTAAGAATTTAATTGGCAAGGAACGTAGAGCGGTGAATCGGAAATTAGCAAAACGTAAATGTTTCCAAGTAACAGCAACAGGAACAGAGATATAAACATATTTTTCTCGTTTTAAACTATGAAACAACACATATTATACATCATTCGAAGGTATATCCTCCCCTTCATGAATATTGCAACATTTAAACACTACTTTTGAGAATTAAGCGTAACTAATTTAACCCAATTGATGTATAATTACATAATCGGCAACCAATTGCCTTCATATATACCCTTAATATGAGCGATGTCCATATCATATGGTTCTATAAATATGTCAAACAACGCGTACGGTATTACTACGGTATTGCATAAGTGCAAGAGAGCAACTGCATATAATAGAACTTTTCTGTCTGTACACACAAATATCTCAGCGATGGATGAACTGAAATGTGTTATCCAGATTCGCAACCGATCTCTCAAAAGAGGGCCCAGCAGCCGTGATTCAAACTGTTGTTGGCCAGACAACACAGACATGCCAAATATGTGATTTGCGCAAGTATATATAGGCACATAGGTACATATATGTAGACATATTTTGCATGTTCTGTGTTAAGTCATAGCTTTTGCAATAAACTGATTCTAAACTGATTCAGCTCCAGTGAGTGCATTCCAGTTAATTATTATTTTCAATTAGAAAGGCAACTAGCAATACATAATTTTCTATATTTGAGAATGTTCATGTCATACCTGTTCATCAGTGAAAATATGGGCTGAGATGAGTTATGGGTCGTGGGTTCATGGGCGTGGTACTTTTTTAGTGCAGTGGGCGAGGCACTTTTTAGTGCAGCGTGCGTTATATGTGGGCGTGGCACTTTTTTAGTGCAGCGTGCGTTATAATTGGGCGTGGCTGTTTTTTAGTGCAGCGTGCGTTATAAGTGGGCGTGCCTGTTTTTAGTGCAGCGTGCGTTATAAGTGGCAAGCTGGCCACCATATCTCTTAAAAATGTGGCCTAATTCCAGTTGATTGCTGCCTGCATGAGTGGACCACACTGCGTATCAACATTTGTTTAATTTGGGCTGAATATTTGTGACTGCGTTATACTTCATTATAATATATGGGGGCATGATGCTATATTAAATGATGCAATTAAAGGTACTAAATCCGATTAAACACCCCTAAATTACTATTTCTTTGGCTTCGGGGGTAAAAAATATTTGATTCGAGTCGAGGAACCTACCCATCAACGCTCAGAGTGATCAGATATCTATTTTTGAAGTTTGTTATTTCAATTGTCTGTGGCCCAGAAATACGCCTCAAAAGGATGGTCTCGGTCAAAATTGCGATGAAGATGGATAACTCTAAAAACAAGTGATAATACGGCCAAATTTCGTGAATACTCGAGTACGGCGATAGTTCGTTGAACAAAATGTTGATAAATAACACATTTTGGGAAATTTGATACCATAGTTGACAGTGGTTAGCATTATTTTGTTGCAATTAATAGATTCTGATAACTAAAGCGTAATTTGAAGAAATGTTATTGTCGTTGTATCTTGATGATATGCGGATCCTCTGATCGTATTGAGTACCTTTAAACATCTAACTCAACATTATGATACATATGAAGCGTCCTCTCATAGACTAAAGACAATAAGCTATTTGGTGACTGGAGTGTTGTGTGAAATTATTAATTATTCTATCAGTTCTTGGTACCGAAAAAAAAAAAAAAACCCCAATATTTTCAACCTCTCAAATGTATTAAAATCCATAATTTTTATCGTCTCTTAATAATTGCTGAGATTCTACATACAATGAAGATGATGATATGTGAAATTCAGGATTGTTCGCCAGATAGATCCAGATGCATGCATTGTTGAAAATCTCTTGCTATTTTAGCTGGATATATGCAAAACGTGCGTCTCCCCCTTAAACTACTTCTTCATTTGTAAAGCCCACATCTTCCTAAAAATTGGATGGAGTGAAAATAACGGATTATGTTCAATCTTATTAGCAATCACATCAATCAACCAAATTGATGTCCCATTTTAATATTATAATTCATAATAGATTATCGTAGAAATACAAAATGTGAACTTTATAGAGGATTTTGAACATCCTTTATTCGAACCCAAATTCAACAAACACAAACTCCGTATCCAGGAAGAAACTATGGGAATATGTACTGAAACTGAAAAATTATGAACTATAACAACATATATATAGCTAGAACGACACAAGTGTGTGAACTGGTTAACGTTATTGCAGGAGTTAGTTGTAACGTTATTGGTTCTTCTCGTGGCCCCAGTGACTATTCGTGCCATTTCATACTGAATATCTCCGATATAATCGCTCATATATTTTGGTATGTTATCCCATACTGGTGATGCATTTTCAAGGGTGGGTCTAACAAAAGCAAGATATATTTGTTCAAGGGTCTTACTGCTCAGTCTGAATTTGTGCTTCCTGATTATATTTACCCTTTTCCATGCCCTATCAGTTACGTTACTTGTGTGAGTTTCCCATGAACCGATGTTGTCAAAAGTGAGACCAAGATGTTTGTGATTTTCTACTTCAGTTATGTGAGAACCAGCCATGATTAGTGGTGGGTGGAATATATTTGTAGATTTCTTCGATATCATTAAAGCTTCAGCTTTGAAGGGATTAAATTTTACATGCCAGTTTTGGGACCATTCGACAATAGTGGAAATGTCTCTATTAATTATTTCAGCTGCTAAAACAGGGTTCTCGACACATAGATATATTGATGTATCGTCAGCAAATAGACGTATGTTGCACGTGATATTTTCGGTTATATCGTTGCCTTATTCCAAGTTTCATACGCTTAAACAGAAGACCATTGTGCCAAACCTTGGCAAAGGGTTTGCTTATGTCACACAAAATACATCGAATTTCTTTACCTTCGTCCAGAGATCTGCTAATATTGTCATATATGTCAGTAAGCTGACATACTGTAGAGTAACCTTTTTTGAATCCAGATTGGTAAACAGAAAGTAACTTATTTTCGTCTAGGTATGTCCAAAGATATTTTTAGATGCACTTTTCATAAGTTTAGATACTCAGCTCAAAAGTGAGATAGGGCGGTAGTACGTTCGCTATTACGCTTGGGTCACCATTTTTAAAACTGGGAGTCACATTGGATTTTTTTCCATTCTCGCGGATAGTAACTCTTGTCTGTGAAAATATTAAAGAAATGTGAAAGTGATTCAGAAAGAGACGAAGCATATTGTTTTTAGCATTCGTGGGCTAATATTATCACGACCACAGGCTTTGGACACTTTCAACTATTTAAGAGCGTTAAAAACGTCGATTTATGCAGGGGGGGGGGGGGTCGCGGAAAACATTTACATATATAGGGCGAAAAAACTGTTTTTGCCCCTTTCGGGGACCCACCACCCCTCTACCTGCAATTTGTTTCCGCCCAACTTTTGGGACCCACCCCCAAAATCTTACAAAAAACATAAAATATAAACCAAATCATAGCCTAGCAAAGAATTGTTCCGTTTCTTATTATTTAATACTATTCCAGCATTTTAATAAACATCTAAAGGGAGATAATTCTATTAGTATAAAATGTGGAAATGCTGAATGCATGCACTTAAACACATTGGGCGTAATGCCATAAAACATAATAATTATGAGGTAATACATGTCCTGATATCCTCAATAACTCCATATTCTTTTATATAACAATAGTATAAGATGTTTTAAAGCCAATGCCCAATAGTAATACTGTAGTAATATGGGTAGAACAAATTTCATCTCCCCTATTTCTGTGATATATATCTGCAGATGGGTATGATGGGACCCAAGGAAAGTCACACTCACAGCAGCTCACAGTCTAAATACATGTATGTATGTCATGTTGGTGTGCAGATTGACATATACCAATATTAGTGAAGAATTGGTAGTATTATTAACTTAATATCAGAGTATGTAATAATGTTGAATTGAATAAATTAAATATTGTAAAGTTCCTTGCTTGTTCAAGTTGTTGTCAACCATCCCTGTTTTACATCTGTGGGTTCACTAAGAGTCGTTGCACACGATCCTGATTCCTCCCAGGTAATGATGCCGCAGGCAATATAGCATCCGAGTAAATTGGGAGGTTTGCCACAAACATAGCAGATTTAATCTGATCCGAGTAATAAAGTCGGATGATCGGCTATTTTCCCAGTTCAGGTATGGCAGTCTGAATTTCCATAGGATAGTCTATATACAAGACTATTTCGATGAATAAAAAGTGTTAACTTTACACGCAACTAGGGCTAGGAATAAAATACATTGTCTTGAAACTAATTACGTCTGGATTATGCGTAACGTCATGTTTTACTTTAGTGAACATCACATTCGACTAAATTGTACATACGCCACGCACGTAGCTCACGCAAAGCAAACATGCTGAACCCTCCAAACAGATCGGGCCGGGAGACTATTATCAAACTTGTAACATTATAAATGGCATGGTTTATATTTCACTCAAGGCTAAATGTCTCTCCCGAATCACTCCAGTGACAATCCCATGATGGCCATCGAAAAATTATTATTCTCGATTCAAATGCATGTTAGATAAATGTGATACACATCATATAAGCGAACCGTTAACGGTCACTCAAAATGTACAAAAAACTACACGAGTACAAGTTATTAGCTATAGACACAGAAATACAGTTGAATTTTTTATGTCAACAGCAATTGTGCCACAGTATTGAAAAGTGACCGTTGCCACTAATAGTCTGGATGGTATATCACAACTGAAATACTGGGGACACTTATATAACAAGCATGATTGTATTAAATACAATGGTTTTCAGTTTAGCAGATGTCTAAATAAATATAATTCTTAATTCAGCTTCAATGGTGGCATGTAATTTATTTATCTCTTTAGTAAATATATTTAGTTCAGTTTGTTTTATTTATTTCATTCTTGTTTATCACTTTTGCTTTTTATTTTGTTTTCTTCAGTTTATTCTTTTGTTTCCTTATTTGTTTGCTGTCTATTGACAAACTCAACGGAATAATGGCAGAGTATGAATGTAAGTTTAACTTAATGTACTTGAAATCTATTTAGAGTATCAACATAGACAGAAAGTGATTAGTATTATAATATAACTATTTCAATGTTTAATAATTTGACTTAATTTGAGTTAATATCAAACAAGAAGGATATGAATATGTTGATGCATATCATGTATTTCTTCCTATAACAGCAATGGGAATTTATATTTAATTTTTATTTATTTGTTCTATCCAACACACAAGAGTGTTGTATCCAGTATGTTGTTTACCAATTATTGACATTCTATTTTCTGTTTAGTTTTCCTTTTGTTATATATAGGGATACATCACGTTGACGCCTAGACTAGAGCCAAGTTTTTTCCAAAATTAGTTTTATACACCAATCGAAAGAGGGGTAATTGCCCTTCCCATATATGGTAATAACTTCTGTGATCAATTCCGAAGAGCTTCGAAATACAGACTTTGAAAACATCGTGAATAAAAAATCCTTAAGGCTGCATGTCACTGATAACATATAGATTGTTTGGTGAGATCAAGGTTGACCAATGACGTCGATATACCAATTACGTCAGTCTTTATGTCGCCTGGGTGTTTTATAATTTTTAATTGTTGAAATACTTTCTGACATAATGCATCACCTCATAGTTGTTATACATGCTACGATCGGCCTAATATTCTGTGTACCGCATGATTGACACGAACGTGATGTATCCCTTTAATATTTTATTTGTCAAGATGCATTACTCATTCAATGACATGTTACCAAACATATCTCATCAGATCATTTACCTTCCTGTGACCCTGGTGCCAATTTAAAGGTATGCTGCACAAATGAATTAACACTAACGACAGCAAACAATATAAATTAATCAATTATGTGATGTAGTTTCAAACAATTAGAAATAGAATAAATTTGGATTGACTATCGTTGGGAATGATCAATGCATCATATACTGGCGTTACTCTATGCTATATACGTAATACTATGTAATGCTCATAACAGAATGATAATACAGTTTCTTATATTGTTTCAGGTAAAGATAAATCTGCCCATGCGAGAGATGTTGGACCGGTCCGAATCATCAGAAACTCTACGTTGCATTTACTGTAAGAAGGACTTTACGAATGACAACGAGTTCAACAAGCGAAAACACGAGTCAGCCTGTAAGAAGAAACTTCCAGTTAAAAATAGACGAGTCACCGATTTCTTCAATTATGGACCACCTGAAACCAAGATACCTAAACTCATCGGCCTTACTAAGGATTCGGAGTCAGCAGTGCATGTAGGTCCAAGTTCACCAACTGCGATTCCTACCGTTGAAAACATCAAATTCTGCAAAGGTGAAACCTACTTGCCGTCGGGAGTATTTTATTCAAAATATCCATTCCAGTTGCATTCAAGTGAAGACGAGACTTTGAATTTCGTACCATTCAATGGCTCCATCTACTCGAAGAAATATGTCAATAACAACCTTCAACTGCCTGCAGGATGTACAGATCCAGTTTGCATTGACTGTTCGAAATTAAAGGACACTACAAAGCTGCATAAAATACGTCAGCGAGCCGAAGCTCTACCCAAAGACCTGAAATACTTCAATAATACATTGTTAAACTTTGATCAGCTAGTGCAACGGGTGAATGACAAGACTGAACAGTTGAACAAGGAAAGGTTGAGTAATGTAAACTACCGAAACATTATCCCCTATAAGCAGTCGACAATAGAACTCTACAAAAAGTTAATAGGTTTGATTGCTACCAATGATGTTCAACGGATTCATCAGTTCATTGCGGTCTGCATGCGTCAAAAGAGGGCTGTCAGCTTCATTGTGTCGCAAATCAGTGCAGCAATAAACGGACTTTATTCACCCAAAGGACATAGCGCTCGTGATTTTGAAATATCGTCGATGATACTACTTGCAGGTGGGCCCAAACTTTTACATATTCTTCATCAAACATCCGGGTTACCGAGTCTCTGCCACACATATAGAATCCTAACCAAAGACTATAAACATGGTATGAGACTTGTCGTGAATAACGGAAGTGACATCATAACTCAACTACAGGACAATATGTTGACGGCCATTAAGCAGATACAACATGATGGCAGTTGGTCACTTAAGGTTGATGAAGTGGCAGTTGAAAAACGATTACGGTGGAATCAGTCGGACAATCAGATTCAAGGGTTCTGCATAAATCACACAACGAAGAGTGATGTCATCTTCACCAGTCATCATTCTGTCGCGAACATCGAGAATAAGATGGCGAACAACGAGGTACATTTCGCGACCGAAGCATGTGTGTTTGCGTTATCATGTGTTGGAGAACATAATTATCATGGCCGTCCAATACTTGTGCTGCCTGTGTGTAATCACAAAACGTCAGAGGAACAGAAAACGGTTTTCGAATTCGTCATAGAAAATTGGACAGATTCTAATGGAAATCTTCTGAATATAGGGACTGATGGAGATGGAGTGAGGCCCCAGGTCCTGAATAACATGATGAGATTCACGTTGGATTCTTCCTCGCCCTTGTACACACATATTGGTCGATTAGATCTGCTTGATTTGGAATGTGGTCCGAACAATATCACGATAAATTTCGATCAAAAGCACTTGGCAAAGAGGCTACGTAACAATCTTATTTCAGGAAACGTAACTATTCTCGGAATCAACTTCAATGCCAATATATGTTGCGACCAATACTGCTGAAATTGAATTATTCACAGACACAAGCTAACAACATGCTGGACCCCAAGACAAGCAGAACGTTCCCACCGCTGTGAAGCTTCTAAATATTTTAGCTACGATGGATTCTTGGAACTTGGACAACTTCACACCTGGTATGAGAGACTCGATTCCAGCATTCTCAATTCTGAAAGTCATTTGCAGTGGAATCCTATCAATGTTTGCAAAGCCTCATTATTCGGTTGAAGAAATGTTCAGTGCAATGTCGCATGTCATGTTTCACCTCTACAGACATGACCATAAACTTATGCCAAATGTTTTATATCACGACTTACAATGTACAGTGCAAGATGCGATATTTACGGCTACAAAGTTCAAAGTGGTAAACCCGGAAAAGCCACTACTCTACTATCAACTTGGCAGTGATCAAGTCGAGCAATTATTCTCGTCTGGTTCAACAGCTGGAGACCAGACTTCAACGAGCAATGACTATGGATGCCGTCTACGCCAAACATCCAGAATGGAGGCATAAATCAAAGCGTCTATCGGGTCCTGTGGATCGCACACCACCTTGCAATGGGACGGGTAACCTAAAGTGCTATTCTCTGAACATGGATAGTTTGTGGGAATCTGGCAGGAATATAACCAAATCTGTGATTCCTGACAAAATATTGATGTCTCGAATTGAGTCACACTCGAACTTGACTTTCTCAATGAAGAAACCAAATGGACATATCACTGGTGTAACTGAGGATACTACGGAACATCTTATGGAAACTGAAGTCACCGATTCAGTTTAAAATCGAGCCGCAATGGTGGAGTTTGAAGACAACCTCAACGAACCTGACGCGAACACAGTCCAACCATTGAGATTAATGGAACAGCCACTTATAAAGCCACGATGTTGCGATTTCTTTCAAAGGAAGGGGGCTGTAGCAAATCTGGTGACCGTCTTCGTAGAGTTCAGTGATTGTCTAAATATCCTCATTCTGTTTCTGGACCGAGCAGTGTAGACTCTGATGAAGAATGTGTGACTGAAAGACATTCTTGCCTGTAGTGTGAATGCTGATGGTGATCATCACAAGGTCACAGTTTGTGCTTATTCATCGTCGACGAGATCAGGGACTCCGGAATAGAGAAAGTGAGCTACGTGTCTGTGAAAGATGATGCTATCGTCAGTGGACGTATCAGGAAGCTTGAATGCGACGTTAATGTCTATCGATGGAAGCCTGGCAACTCATTGGGCATCATCAAAACTGCACTACAGGATTTTTCCGTTGTCTTGCCAGATGTCAGGACTTAGTTTCTTATGACCAGGAATCCGTGTCTGTTTCTTCCGTATCTTATGAATTCAAGGAGTGTCAGCTCGTACAGCTGTTTGATGATGTCCATCATATGAACACCGAAGACCTGCCATATGAACGTAGAGACGGCACTCCAGTTTTCTTTCAAATGGAAGAACCCACATCCTATGCTGATTCTGATGACATAGTATGTTATGTCTGTCAAAGAACACTAACAACAAAGGATGCGAGGGTCCACATTGGAACCCACATCTTGAGCTCCCATGTTCAGGACCATGTGTGTGGGTATTGTGCTGGCAGTGGGTGTTCGATTGAGTTGAAAAAGACCACTCACACAACATTCATTCCTGTATCAAACTGTATTTATTTTTACAAGTTTAGTTTAAAGCCAGC
This sequence comes from Siphonodentalium dalli, assembly GCA_032622095.1. Classification (NCBI taxonomy): domain Eukaryota; kingdom Metazoa; phylum Mollusca; class Scaphopoda; order Gadilida; family Siphonodentaliidae; genus Siphonodentalium; species Siphonodentalium dalli. The sequence continues at coordinate 124,239,713 of CP136068.1, read as the reverse complement.
GGAGATATCCAAGCCACGGTCACCTTGTACAAACCGTCCGTATAGGTGCCCACTGTGCAATGTGGTTTACTGGACGTATCACATGGAAACCCATTGTAAGAACAAGCATCCTGGATCAGACTGTCCAGTTAAGATATGTGACTCTGAGAAAGTTCGCATGAAGAGAGTTGCATAGATTACCTGTGCAGTTTGATCCAGGTTAGTATGACTTATAGTTAGTTTCAAGAACAAAGTTCATATTAGTCATGTTTATATTCTAGCTTTATGTTGCATATGGAATAAGTTGAGACTTTAATACCAAAAGCTACTTTTTATAGTTACATTGCTCTATCCTGCTATATCCTAAATTGAATATCAAAGCAACCAATAATGAACAAGCAACTAATAATTACAATACCATATGTATTGGCAGTCAAATAACTGGAACTCCAGATATACTACCTTACTACATGTATCTGTACAGTACGTAACTGCTTAGACTTGTGAATAATAACTGTGGTTGAATTAATATCACAAAAGGCTAAGCTTTCATATTGTTATAGTTTTAAACCAGTGGAATATGGTGGAATTGTTATTTTTGTTTATATAATCAAGTTTATCTTAATAACAAATAATATCCATTATGTGGATTAAGAACAGAAGATGGTAACCATTTCATAATTATGCTTATATGCAAGCATTGTCGACTGATCGTGTCTGGTCTGAGCATAAAATTATGTTATAACACACTGTATAACAGTAAACAAATTTGTCAAATGTAATTGCAAAATTCATCCCAGAATTCATCAATATAAACTCAGCTTTATATTTTGTTCAAACCCTTAAAGGGATACACATGTGTATATATATATAGCTATAACATATACTTTGACATCCAATTGAAAGGCTATCTTGGATATGCATATTATAAATGTTTGTTCTTGTGTTTTAATGTTTGTTATATGAGTTGTTTATAATGTAATATATCTTTCATCCGTCGAAATCTGGTACATTAATTTTGACATACATCAGCATACATACACCCCTAAATGGTAGTTAGTACTGGTTAGTATGGTTGATATTTACAGATTACATGAGCACAAAAACTGAGTGATTTTAAGTGGAGGAAATTTTTTGCATTTTTTGTCATTTACACATTTTTTCCGGGTCCAAATGACCCACTAACCCGCCCTATATATGGAATTTTTGTGCGCGACCCCCCCTGATTTATGTGATTTTTATGTCCGCTAGCTCAGGATCAGTTGCTGTATATTGAATGGTAGAGCTCAAGTGAGTATTGCACAAATTATCATCAACTTTAGACATTTCACAAAAATAATCATTCAACGCATGTGCCTTTTTATCGGGCTTTTTGCATATGGTGGGATGTGAAATCCCGCCATATTTTGTATTAATGCTTCACATGAATTGATCTGTCTGTGCGACATAACGCATACCTATGTTCGTATAATATTGTTTTTAAAGTTGATTTTGTGTTGATTTAGTTACGTTTTTATTCTGAGTAACTAATAAAGTTTAAAACAAATATTTTAGTCAATAATTGTAAAGCGCCGAGAAAAAGAGGATTTAATTTGGCTAAAGTTTTTTTTAATTTGGTCAAACAAAATTTGGCCAAAGTTTTTTTCATTTGGCTAATACAATTTTCATTTGGCTAAACTTTTGACGTCAAGATTTTTCGGTCCAGCGCGAGCACCGATAATACTTAAGTATGGAGAAAACACGAAGTTCGCGATATAAAGAGAAAGTGGACAATTCCGCATGCACCGTATAGTAAAACCGATTATCTTACGGATTCAGACGTAGATATGAAGAAATCACCAGTAACATCCCTGGCTGGAAGTACAGTAGGTAACGATATGACATATGAGTCTGATGACATGGAGATGGTACAATTGGAGTAGGAGATTAAAGAATTCGAAAACAGAAATCAAAGGCGCTAAATTTAACAAAGAAACAAGAGATGAAAAAGAAACAAATTAACGAAATCTGAACTACAAAAAATCAGGAGGAACGTTCGAATGTAAACATTCGAAATCGAGTAAAATAAAAGACCACGATCTTGCTTATATAATGAATTAACCATTGAATTTCTCAGACGGAATAAACAGCTCCGCCAACAGGTTAACACAAAAATGAATCAGTTAAATTTGAAAGGTTTATTGAATACTGGAAACGGGTCCAGTTCAGACTCGAGTAGTTCATCCGATGACGGAATAAATAAATAAACAAGTTTCACATGGGTTGTCGGATTTGACAGCTTTGGCTCCGTCGGAATTGTCCGCGAAACAACAGGACAAGGCGACGAACACGTAGTTATGTCTTCAAGCCAACTGGAATTCATTTCCAGACATATTTAGTTAACGGTACTCAATCCGATTCGATGGTCCAATATCATCCGAACAACAACAACAACACCAACAACAACACCAACAACAACAACAATTTATTTTTGAAATTCCGCTTCAGTTATCAGAATCGATTTATTTCCCAAAAGTAATGCTTACCACTGTCAACTATAGTATAAAGTTACCCAAAAACGTGTTATTTATCAACGTTTTGTTCAACGACATTTGGGCGGATTGTCAAATATCTAACACCCAAAGCCACTTGATTTTAGACCCTCGGCTTGACGAATATTTGCCAGGCCGCCAAATATTACATATCTCGGGAAATAACAATTTCAAAAATCGATATCTGATCACTTTTGAGCTTTGATGGGTGGGTTCCTCGACTCGAATCAAATATTTTGTTTACCCCCGAAGCCAAAGAAATAGTAATTTGGGGGCGTTCATTCAGATTATACATCTTTAACAGAGCTTTCATTTTAATTAGGAGGCAGGAGGTACCAGTTAGGAAAAATTCAACTCATCAAAGGTATTGTATAAATGGAATGTCCCGTGATTTTGTCTTGTTCAATGGGTGGTGGTGCACGGATACTATAACCACGTCACTGATTCGGCACCCCAATGTTAGAATACGTCAAGCACCAACTATATAACTATGGAGCTATTCTATTGTCATTGAGCCCCATTGTGCATCGTTGACCCGCGCTGCAGGAGCTGTAGCTAACGTACTCTCACTACTTTCCATCGTTGACAAGTGACGATAATCGTTCGAGATAGAGCGGTGGATGAGAGGTCGATGGAGAATCGATTAAGAGTCAGGCAGACGACCGCTGGGACGCAGCGCCGTCTGTTGGGCATCACGACAAATTATCGGAATCGGAACCGGACTGTCAATTAGCGAAGACTTGCCTTCAAGTTCCAACAGTTATCGATGTGATGGCACCGGGAGTTATTTTTCTTTAACAGGTAATGTCTCGCACACTTCGAAGGTGAACTAATTATGTTGTTTTTGCTCTTTACCGAATAGATTTTTTTTAATTTTCTATGAGCTGTCTGCTCACGAAACTTCACTAGTAAGTATGTGTCAATACTAATCTTCCGGTCGTCGTGAATCTTTGATTACGAAGTTTGAAATAAAGTTTTACAGTTTTATAGAATTGGAAACCCAAAACGACGTACATGGATACAGAACATTCAATACTTTGTACTACTAATATAGTATCGCAGGGCTTTCCCCCTCCCCGAACAACTGATAATTAATTCATGTCATTTTACTGTGCAGAGTTAAATAGTTATATACCACCATCATCGAGAAGAACATGTGTAAAATTAATTGACTTTGTTCTTATTCTCATCATTAACCCTTTCATGACTGGAGTTTCCTGATTTGACTCCCAACATTTGCGTGATCGGGTGAGAAATAAACTGTATTGCTGTCACGTTGTTGGTAGGTACATGTATGGCACAAATCAATGCAGCAAGACAAGAGCATGCAGTGTTAACACATACAGTAGCTTAGGGAACCAATTTTTCACCATTCGTTGAATAGTGGTTTTAATCGCTTTCTTGAAGACTCGTGGTTAAAACTTTCGTAATCCCGACTACTATTAACCCGTTGATGACTGGAGCTTCCTGGCACACAAATGATAGACAATCAGATATCACAAGTTCACTTGCCATGTATTAATTACTACTCGTAGAGTAGTTGTGTAGTGGATACAATTAGATGAATAAATACGCACACATATATATTAACGATAAAATGAATTTTAATAATTACTTGTAGTAAAATTGTTGAAAACGAATAAAATAAATAAATATATATATATATATAGTAAATGATTCCGTGGTACCATGCAGTTCCGGCATGTTGGCTAGTATTGTAAAATATATGGAATATATGAATGTATAAATAAATAAATATCTGGTAAGATTTCGTGCATGGGTTTATAGGAAAGTTGAATATTGTGCTATTAGCGTCGATTAAATCAATCTAGACGAGGTCGGTGCGGGTTCTAACCCATATGCGAAAATCCGAGCTTGAGATATAGATAACAGATAATTTCGGAGGAAACGCATTGTGCTTTTCCAATATAATGTTAGATCCTTTCTGTGTCAATATTCGAAACCATCAGACTGATATACGCTTTCCAACTCTCAGTGAAAGGCAAGGATGTCCCCGTTACCGAGGTGGTTAAGTGGTGGATAAGATCATCGCAGTCTGGGTTAGACGAGGTTGGTGCGGGTTCGGACCGATGTTGAAGTTTGATCTGAGTTGAGGGACATCTAAATGTGCCATTCCGATCGATACATGTCCATTCGCTGAAGCAAGCACATTTGAAGCAATGAACACTCATACTGAGTCCATGCCTCCATAAATTGGATTTCAAATATAAGATTATTAAAGGCACGGGCGGCGTTCGTTGCAGAAATATTCATATTTGTTCAAATCGCCATCAACAGAAGGAATATTAAAATATATATAGTTTTGTTCATATGCCATACATAATGCCATACATAATCAGCGCGTAAATAGTATATTGTCGCCAAGACGTACGATGGTGTATACGTAAACAAGAGCCTGCTCGTGTTACATAAGTTTTGCTTCTGTTTACACAACACAGCGCAATACTATTGGTTAATCACACACAAATGATATAAACGCTCTTTATTATTTCCATATCAGGAAAACAGGAACAAATAACGCTCTTTATGTTTTCCGTATCCGGATCTAAACAAAAGCCAGGTTCTGTAACGTTTTTTGCTTTTGTTTACATAACAAAGGAAAAACATTTGACAATAACTTACTGTTTATGCCATATTTCTGATTGGTATAAGAACAAGGACTGTCTATATTTTACTATTATTTCTGTTTATGGCGGTTTTTGATGGAGGTGAATATTTTAACAGCATACCCACCGCCAACGCCGCCCGTATCTTTAATGCGTATACATGTATGCTAATAAAACTAAATTGTGTTTGTTTGTTCTTTTGTTTGTCCGGGCGATAGGCGACCAGGCGGATGGATGTACATATGAGTAATTTGACACCGGGGAATCGCATTAGAGAGGTCTCCTTGACCTCAGACGTCTTAAAGGAGCACTAATAATTAATCTACTATATATTTTGGGACTACTGTCTGTTAGCAATGGCCGGAAAAACTGCCGGACGGATTTCGACGAAATTTGATACCTAGGGATACTTTTGTCCGGGGAGTGTTTTGGACGGGTCAAATCGTGATGACCCAGACATGACATTGACCTTCAAAATTGTCAATTCAAGGTCAAATCACGCCTTTCGATGGACGGATTTCGACGAAATTTGATACCTAGGGATACTTTTGTCCGGGGAGTGTTTTTGGACGGGTCAAATCGTGACCCCGACCTGACCTAGACCTTGAAAATGGTCAATTCAATGTAAAATCGCGCCTTTCGACGGACGAAAGCAGAGGGGAATCAGCCCGGACGAAGTCGGGTCACCCTGCTAGTTTATATATATTTTGGCTACAGGCGACCAAACGGCTAGACCATCGGAACTGATAATTTGTACACATATATCAATTAAACCGGGGATTTCACGGGATAGGTAGGTGCCGTTTACATCAGAAGTCTTAAAGGGGCACTAATGCTTATTATTAATTTTTTATATATTTTGACTACGTGCATCCAAATTTACTACAGAACCAGTTATGGCTGCTTCTCTACACCTGTTACAGATGATGGTACCAGGAAAGTTTAGATCGAGAACTCTAACTTCAATATGTAGCAACATAATTATTTATTAGTCACCTGTTTGACTCGGTCGCAAGACATTTTTGGGTACGGATAGACATGACCCATGCATTCACAGTATAGGTATTGATATGTGATAACGTCTGACGATTACTTGCACCATCTGACCGCAGGTATAGCTGACAGCCCTTGAAAATTCAAGTTAGAAATTCTGAGGTCATTTTCAATCAAGGGAAACCGAATATCCCCTCATGTTTGTATATCCTCATTCTCATTGGTCGGTCTATTATGCCAGAATGATAAGGTGTGTTACACTGTCATATAAGACCTATATTGAGATCTCAATTTGAGAAGTCATTGGTGAAATTGTTTACTGTTTGGCATTTTTGGCACAAATTATAGGTGTCAATTATATGCATGTACTTCGTTTCAGCAGAATACTAGTGCAATCAGGATAACTTAATCCAAACTAAGTACCTGCATGCATGTGCCCGTTTGTACTTCTGAACGAGTAATCTAAAATTGGTAATTAGTCTGTGTTCGCTTAATAACCGATAGGGTCATTACATGTGTCTGGTGTCTTCCCGTAATTATTGGATTTAGTCAGATGGTGTTTTCATGGTCAATTAGCACAGAGATTATCCTTTAGTTAACATGTGATATTGAACTGTCCACCGCTGTATAGGCCATAATCGTGGCTAACCCAAAATCAATACATACATTAAAGTGATGTGAAACACTCCAGTAGGGTGATCGAATAGAAATAGAGAATAATCTTGTTCAAAGTAGTAATTTTTACAAATTTATATCCAAATTGACAACACACACCGTCATTCTTATATATTAATTCATTGCATTGACTCTCGATGGGGAAATCGTTTTCGTTAGTTTATCGCAGATAGGTGCGTCCCGAATCGAGTAGTAAATATTTACAATTGAGCGTAGTTCTGACGATGTTTTCTATGGAGTGGTACGGTCGATTTGCTTCAAATTTTCGGCAATGTTAGTAGAATGATACATTCATCCAGTTGTCATAGCGCCTGAATACTAACTTATCAGTCTCACGCACCCGATCAAGTACATAATATGTCTTTAAGGTGTAATGGATATAATACATGTATGCTCGCGCTTGAACTGCATGTACTTTGAAACTTCGCCATTTCTAACAGGGCTTCACAAAGATCTTCAACAGAAACTGTGCTGATTAACTCCGTCGCAAGACGTTTTGGATACGGCTTGATATGACCCATCTGTAAGGGTATATGGACGAGCTATACTGGACATTCGTAATATATCACAATACCACGCGGTACAACTTTGTTCGAAAACAAACGTCGATGTACGCAAACATGATAAAATATTTGTTTTGTGCTGTACACAGCATAATATTTTCCATCGTCGCAATTACATGTATCTCTATTTTAGGTTTTTTTTTTACTCAATATCTTTGTTATTGCTAGAACAGTAACTCTAATAGTGGTGTCTCGAGTGCTTCAATGTGATAGAAACACATCTGTATGCAGGACGCCTCTATTGACTAATAAAGTGGGGTTCATAAGCACTTATGCAGATGTTTGTTATCGTGGGCGGGTGCAAGCAGCGAACTATTTCTCTGATAGAGGTCCCCTTGGGAGCTCATTGTGCATACATGACCATTCCAGATTAGGAATGTCGACTATTGCTTCGTATAGATATGGTATAAAACATGGTATAAAGTACCACTTTGGAGAAATAGAGTGTCGAGGTAGAACAAAGGATCTGGGTTTTAAGTAGCGATATGCGAGAACGTCTGGCGATCAAATTCATCATCTGACCTTTGGAAACTGACAGCGCATGAAGTTACAGGTCCCCAGAATTTTTTTTACCCCATCCCCAGTATATAATACTTAAATGGCTGTTGTTGGAAAATTTATATTTGCTTCCGGGTTTATGAAACGATGCCGTGATGTGGCTTGATTGGTTTGGCTGGGTCAAAATTCCGCTTCAAATTAGATGACACCATCTCGAACGAGTGATTTTAACAGCCGGTTTGCGTCAGACCTGTGCTCATAACTGCAGTTTTTCTGATTCAATTTTTACACGGGATACATCAAATTGAAGAGTAATAAAATATCATTCTACCTATATTTGAGGCATTTATGTAACAAAAATTATTGTTGTGTATTTTGAACCTGTTTGTGGACTTTGAAAAAAAATGAAAAAAAATTAGGCCCGGCAAAGTTGGATAAATACCTTTCTATATGATTAAGTATTATTGGGGGTGCGGTCAATTTTTGTTCTGGGGACCTACACATGAAGTTAAAAGTTCTGGACCTATAATCCTGTGTATTATATAGATGTATACTGAGTAATCGTGCAATGTGCTCCCTGAATACAAACTAAATACCGGGGCTCGTTTGTTCTTCTGAACGCGTAACCTAAAATTGGTAATTAGTCTGCGTTCGCGTAATAACCGATAGGGTCAATCAGAGTGTCTGATGTATTCCTGCAATTAGTTGGATTTAGTCCGATGGTGTTTTCGTGGTCAATTAGCATAAAACTGATCCTTGCGCAAACACGTGATATCAATTAATTCTTGCTTGCGCCGGTAGTGGAAATTATCAATATGTTCAACGTCAAAAACCAACAGCATGTGGACGAATTGTTTTCTTAAGTTATCGGCCCATGCTCGACTCAGGAACTAAGATAGGAAATCATTAGACTCGTCGGTCAGCAAATAGAGACTGACGCTCATGAAAACGGATTACCCTTCGTGAGTATATGTTTAGTCGATCTATTGCCCGAAATCATCTTTTTGTTCTTTGTGTTCTTGTTCAAATAACACTAGTTTATACATAGAGATATGGATTAATAGACCCCGCTGCCATTTTATATGCAGCGGCTTTGTCATGTCTGAACTTTGGTCATGCATGCCATTTCAAACTTGCGTGATTTCCGATATGGTAGAAACGCAAAGAAGATCTAGGGTCATAACTGGATACAAGGAACAATAATTGACAGATCGGCACACATGATAAAACCACGCCTCCTAACTCTGGGCATGACCAATCCAACCTGCGCGATTTCCGATGTCATAGAAACGTAACATTGCTTAAAGATGTGTTCATTTTTTCCCCCTTTAGTCTATAGGTATTCGGGAGTTAACTATAATTCTAGTGGCCTGCCCCTGATCTTCAATCTAATTGTATATACATAATTCGGGAAAGAAGTATCATTTAAGTATATAAATTGTATATGTATGTATATACATAACGTAATATAGCAAATAAATATGATTAAACTAATTCATACACATATTGACTTCATTGGGGTGGAATAGAACAATTTCCCCCGAGGTGGTGTCTTTTGAACAGCAAGCAGGACTATTGACCAAGGCGGTAGACTGAGATCAATATAGTCCAGCTTGCTGTTCGGAAGACACCATCGAGAGAAAGAGCAGTCGCTATTCCACCAAGGCCACGTCCCTGCAATGAGTCGATTCTGCGTGTGTAGCACCATCAACTCACTATTAACCACAACCTGTAATTAATGCAGTGAAACGATTGGCCTTCCGTATTTATATAAGTGCTATTGAAGCCGCCTGAAAACTTTATCAATGATATACATTTGTATTTGCCGATACAATCTTGCAATAAATAGGTTAACGCATAGCTGACTGCAATTTCATGGAATTCATGAACGTTTGGGTGATAAAATCGTAGTGAAAGGTTACCGCCAACTTACCAGTCAATGGGACATATCTACCCGTTCCAAATCGGTATTGCTTCATGTGCTGCATTGCAAGTACACAAGTTACCGTGACGATTTTCACCGATTTATCCCGTCGGACGGGTATCGCAAACTCGCTAATACCGTTGTTTTTATCTTTCAAACTGCTGTCGCGAACTCGCTGATCAGAATGACAGGCGAATGTTTATAAGACCATCAAATGCACACATATAGATGCTATATATAAAAACTAATTTAATGTTATCGAGTGACTCATTTTGATCCCTGTAATGCGCATGACAGGAGAGAGAGAGAGAGAGAGAGAGAGAGAGAGAGAGAGAGAGAGAGAGAGAGAGAGAGAGAGAGAGGGAGAGGGAGATAGAGAGAGAGAGAGAGAAGAGAGAGGGAAGGGAGAGAGAGAGAGAGAGAGAGAGAGAGAGAGAGAGAGAGAGAGAGAGAGAGAGAGAGAGAGAGAGAGAGAGAGAGATACTAATAATTATTGGAAACTTATCAGGTCCCACTATGAAGATGTTTTTATTAGTTCCTGTTTAAAGATATGTTATGTACGTGTTCGGGTGCTACAAACTGACAAGTTAGTAATCATGCGCTATGACAACTGAAGAAATGTAATATTCTACTAACATCGCCGAAAATTTTAAGCAAATCGACCATACCACTACATAAAAAAATCGTCAGAACTGCGCTCGATTGTAAATATTTACTACTTGATTCGGGACGCATCTATCGGCGATAAACTAACGAAAACGATTTCGCCATCGAGAGTCACTGCATTTAATTCATATATAAGAATGATGGTATGTGTTGTCAATTTGGATATACTATTTGTAAAACTTACTACTTTGAACAAGATTATTCTCTATTTATATTTGATCACATGTGCACTACCGGAGTGTTTCACACCACTTTAAGATATATTAACTAAAAATATGACATTTCAAATTGAGCGGCGAGCGGATTTGTATACGAACCGATCTGTTCTCCCGTTCATGCAATTTCTATTTCGCGCGGTACTTTTTCTTAAACACGCCACAGCCGATTCGACATCAAATCAGTCAAAATTTCGAAATCCAATTTTCCGCTCCAAGGCGATTAAAACATGAAAATTAAATACAATCGATGTCGCTCGCAACATGCATTCAGACACCGGGAAGACCCATACACACACACACACACACACACACCTACACACCCTCACACACATACACACACCCTCACACACATACACACACCCATACACACACACACACACACCCTCACACACATACACACACCCATACACACACTCACACACACACACACACACACACACACACACACACACACACACACACACACACACACACTCACACACACACACACACACACACACACTCACACACACACACACACACACACACACACACACACACACACACACACACACACACACACACACACACACACATACACACACACATTCAAAGTAGTACGGCGGGTATCGGTCTCTTTGAAAAGCGGACGAAAATCCTAACGGATATACGTCTCTAGATTTGTGATTTAAAATCAGTTTCGTTATTGATGGGATTCTCCCAATTTCATAGGAGAGTGGCGCAGAGTACGCGCGATTTCATTGGTTAATGGCTTAACAGATCACTCCATATATCAGAGGTCAATGATATATTTTGATAATTTCCCCACGCATTGTCAAACACAACTATTATTGGAGAACTGAATACAGGAGATATATCCATAATTTATTATACTGATCACAATATAGGAGACATCATCTTCGACAGAAGCACCCTTTATCTTTGTGGGTAATCTCTAACATTTGGGCGCCCGACCAGATATCAATACCAAAATCAAAAGTCGGTATCTAACCATCAAAATCTCACACGAATGTGCTCATATTGGTTCGATTTGATTATTTTCGGTCACAGAAAACGTACAAATATAATTGTAGGCATAGAAATTGGATGGTGCTAGATCGGGTGGGGACATCTTTAAAAGTATCTGTCTATTTGACCAACCTCTAAGTTAAATCATATAACATATACTTTATTCTTTATCCCAGATCCGTGTATCTGTGATTTCAGTGAAATAATTTGACTGACATATATGACATATAAGCATTTGTGTACACGATACCTTGGGATGACGGATACCAAGGCTGATACAACTCAACCCTGAACGGCTGGTAAAATAAAGTTTCTTCAGCAATATTGTGTAATTTGTCACCGAAAGTCATAAATTCGAACCAGTTTTCATTCCCATTGTCAACTGTCATTCTGGAAAATATAATGTTTATTCTCATGCGGACACATTGGACATCTGTTATTAAACCTTTCAGTGCCAAGTCCGATTTTTGTATCAACCCATATTTCCTTGATCATTTTTCAAATTTATTGATTATAATAATGTGATACATTGATGAAAAGATCTCTTAAAGCTCTATCCATCAATGTATCACATTATTATAATCAATAAATTTGAAAAATGATCCAAGGAAATATGGGTTGATACAAACATCGGACTTGGCACTGAAAGGGTTAAAGGACCGACGTTAAGACTTCCCATGAAAGTTTCCATTGAATCACGTCGATGATATTTGACGTGCAAACCTCGTGAACGATGGTCGGACGGTGTGGCAGGCTATATACACCCTGCGATCATCGATGGGGTCAATTGGCTTCAAACAACATGACATCTTTCCGAGCAGGTAAATCGCATTACCACACACCTATTTCTATGTATCGGTTGATAACGTTATATTTCAGCATGTGTGGCAATTTCACCCAAATGCACTATAGCGATCCCGATAGATTACATGACGCGAATAACATACACGAAAAGCCAGTTGGTACTACAACACTAATTCAGCATCATATATTATACACGAACTCATTTGTGTAATTCTTATAATTCTTGATATGCTTATGTTGTATCAACTTTAGATATGGTAGAGGGAGAACACAAAACATGTATGACTGTTAAATTAATATAACATATTCAGAATATATGACATAAGCATATCCTGTAATATATGAGATATTAACTTTATATATATTATATATTAACTTTATATATGGTAGAGGGAGAACACGATACACATATGACTGTTAAATTAATAAAGCATATACATAATATATATATATATATATATATATATATATGACATAAGCACATAAACGTCATGACTCGTGTGTTAAACATGAATTTGATACTAAAGACAATTGACAGCGGGTGTATAATACACACAGAACAATTCAGGCGTGTGACGCATGTGACGCGTGTGTTAAAAACATATTATGGACTTGTTCGGATATGTGAAACTGATAAGTTAGCATTCAGGCGCTATGACAACTGGAGGAATGTAGCATTTTAGTAACATCGCCGAAAATTTCAAGTAAATCGACCGTACCACTCCATAGAAATACTCGTCTGAACTATCCTCAAATGTAAATATTTACTTCTCGATTCGGGACGCAACTATCTGCGATAAACTAATGAAAACGATTTCACCTTCGAGAATCACTGCAATTAATTAATATATAATAATGACGATGTGTGTTGCCAATTTGGATATCATATTTGTAAAAATAGCTATCTTGAGCAATATTATTCGCTATTTCTCTTTGATCATCATACCGCAGTGTTTCACATCACTTTAAATGTGCCGAAAGTTACAACCCGAGCCTTCACGCTCCACGACAGATATAACGTTCACCAAAGTCACACAGCTGTATAGTTCTGTCTAGTTATGTTGGCTCGTATTGACAAGTTATTGTCCGTTATTAGATTATTGGTTACCTTTTTGCTACAGATTTCGTCCGCTTCATGCCGGACCCAGAAGGTCTGTGTACGAATGAGTGTGTACGACTGCGCATTTAGTTACAACGGTCACGAGAAGTAGATAGAAACACACGTTTAAAGTTAGTCGTATGACTGAACCTACAGTGATGCTCTAAATAATCGACTCCTTAACCACAGCGAAATTATGGGTAACTTTTCAGGATTTAGTCGGAAATATGGCTTGTTGCCATTCATCGGAAAGCTCTCAATGAGGTAACTTATGAAATCCTGAAAAGTTACCCATAATTCCGCTGTGGTTAAGGTGTCAATTATCGGAAAGCTCTCAATGAGGTAACTTATGAAATCCTGAAAAGTTACCCATAATTCCGCTGTGGTTAAGGTGTCAATTATTTAGAGCATTATTGTATTTTGGAAAGCAGTTCAATAATAGAGACTAGCATGGGGAGTGTTAATGTCGGTCATTTAATAACATATGTCCAATGTGTCCGCAGGAGAATAAACATTATATTTCCAAAGTGACAATAAATTGTCAGTGGGAATGAAGACTGGTTTGAATTTATGGATTTCGGTGACAAATTACACAAGATGGCTGAAGAAACTTGATGACTCTAAGTAAAATAGTTTTCTGTGAGACACATTAGCGTCCATCAGTTTTATTCGGCACAACCCTTCACCTAAAGTGCCGAGATATGTGTAACATATAGCCTGTCGCACTAGATAGTCTTCCGTATAAGAATTTACCCATATCCCCATTTCCCCCCTCTTAAAACAAGCCGCCGATTAAGAACCGACGTAAAACAGCATCTGCGAGAGATACTAAATATCCATTTAATATCCTTCGCAGTCCCAGCGTTGCAGAGTGTGGACTTTGACAGATGGCGAAAAAGGCGTCCATTTATTGGTAGACGGGTGTTCAGTCTGTTATGGTACCTCAATGGGATCATTAGGCCGTCGATGACTGCACTGAAAGCTTCCAGTATTCCCACAGACCAAACGGAACCACGCGGAGATGCCCACAAGAGACTAACTGCAGCCACTAATGGATAAATGGCCAGCGCTAATTGTGTTCTGATCAGTGACGACACCCGAAGTCCATAGGTGTCCTCCAGGGAGTCGTGCGCTTTTAGCGATGACAGTCATGACGGAATTTCATTTGCTGGGTTTATGTGCTTATGTCTGTGTCGCCGCTGCGTGAGGATATTTCCGATTTGGTGATAAATAGGCATGGAACTTATCTGGATACTGCTTGCCGAAATAGTCTCTTTCTTCCCTGTGATACAAGGTATGTTGAATAATGGTTTGCTCGAAATTTGCAATTTTTTTTAATTATGTAACATCTTCATTATAATTATCGCACCCGCTTACCCACATTCATTGCAAACTATTGGCACGAATAGTATCCACCAAAAAAAACAACAAAAAAAACGACAACAAACAATTTTCGTGTTATCGTACTCTGCCATATCTGAAGTTGATATCTTAATTGGTTTTTCAATGTTTAGCAATTACACGAATTCCCTCGTGTATCGTTGTGCACCGCGTGACTATATTTCTAAAAAAAAATGACGCGGGCATTGCCGTTTCATTAAATTTAATTATTAGCATATCAAATCTATTTCTATATTCTATAAGACAGTAATATGAATATAATATAATAATTATTTTCCTTCGAGTTAAAAGTTTATAATTGAACATAAACCATTTCCGAAAATATAACGCGTCATTTATAGAAATTCGAATTCGACGGAATACCGTATACATGTAGCAGTGGCGATGTTGAAAGGGTTGTGACGAGCGGAAGGGGGATGGGGTAAAATTATAGGGCTATAACCGAGGAGGAAACCTGTATATGAGAAGAATATGATAAGTATATGCGTGTTGCATGTTACACGTGACAATATTAATTTATTTAACATATATTTAGATTTATTGGATTTTATAGTCGTTTCGGTCATATCCCTATATTTTCACTTTCATTTGTGGAGGAAAGACCACGTGAAGTGTTAGTTCATTGCACGGTGGAGGGAAGTCATGAGCATTACATTGTATGTTGAAACCGTCGGCACCCAGTATGCTTATAAGCACGACACAAACTTGCTAAGATTCTTGGATCTTTTACAATGAAGATACATATCAATATTTTTATTTCATCAAATAACCAACGTAGACAGAATGACAAAGTATACACTGAGTGAAATAATTGAAGTATATGAATAACAAAATGAGATTATTGGATGGGTTATTTGTCCGGGATATGCTGTATGACCAATTGGTCGTCTTCCTACACATCCCTGATGCATAATAGAAGGACCTGCTATGATGTCATGCAAACACACTGAAAATCTGGATGTCAATGTAAAATTGTTTCGTTTGCTTTTTCGGTCATATCCCGATATTTCAGTTCCATTTGTGGAGGAAAGACCACACGAAGTGTTAGTTCATTGCACAGTGGAGGGAAGTCATGAGCATTCGACTGTATATAGAAACCGTCGCCATACAGTATGAGCAACTCACAAACTAGCTCAGATACTTGGATCTTTTACAATGACGATATTGATACCGATGATGATGGTGATGTTGATGATGATAATGGTGATTGTAAGATGATGTTGATGGTGGTGGTGATGATGACGATACCGATGGTGACGACGATGATGACGAGGATGACGACGAATAAGATTGCGACTACAACGATGACATCGATAATGTTGGCGATGCTACTGATGATTTATGATACTGATGATGATGATGAAGATGATGATGTTGATGATGATGATCACGATTATGATGGTTTACTTGGAATAATGATTTTGAAATAATGGACCAGCTGCTGCGCCGCAGTACATTAAACCATCATTTCGGCACATATATATCTAGATTTCCTTGTGTATATGTTCATGTCAACACTTTAAGTTGTACTTTGTTGTGTTATTGCTTTTAAAAAGACATGGAATACAGGATCAAGTTAATTAATTTAACAATAAGGTAGTACGAATTACTTTGGAGAAAAACAACATTGAATGCAGTTAATTTAAAGTGGTACTGTACACTAAATCCGGCGATTATTGGGACCATCTCCTTTTATACTCAACAGAATATATGTAATAAATTAATGAATTTGAGCTATGGAGTAGTTCAAAATACATTCGTGTTCTCTAAGAACGATGCAAACAACATGACAATGCATTATAATGAAAATTAATAAATGGCTGAGTCATAAATTCATTTTCATTATAATTAACATATATGTTGTTTGCATCGTTCATACAGCACGCAAGTGTATTTTGTCCTAATCCATGGCTCAAATTCATTTATTTGTTGCATATATTCTGTAGAGTATAATAGGAGATGGTCCCATAAATGGCCCTATTTAGTGTACAGCACCCCTTTAAACCAATAATTATACATGGATATTTCCCCTAAGTATTAGTGTAATTCACGGAGCATGTTTAGTATTGAACCAGATCGCCACACAACAGCCTGTTGGCAGAGATAATATAGGCCCAAACTAGTTACCGTATATGTGACCCGCCATATCAAATCTAGTCGGAAGTCGGGATTTTTTTACCCTGTGCCAATGCATTCTCTTATATATGCGAGTCGACTATAGGTCGCCTCGCATATATAAGAGAATGCATTGGCCTAACAATTTTTTATCATGTTTTTTAAATAAATGTTTCTGACAATTTTTAGGACATAAAATAAAAAAAACATCCATTACCCTGCAGGGAGCCCCACACATATATAGAGCACATAGAATAGTGTCGTCTGCTCATATTTGTCTGGGGCTCTGTATGGGTGAAATTATAAAATTGTTTAAGAATACAAGAACAAATTATTAAAATTGTAAAAAATTGTTAGGCCAATGCATTCTCTTATATGTGCGAGGCGACCTATGGTCGACTCGCATATATAAGAGAATGCATTGGCACAGGGTAAAAAAATCCCGACTTCCGACTGGATTTGATATGGCGGGTCACATATATATGGCGTAAATGGAAACACATTACGTTACTTCAGTGATCTTTACAGTGAGATTAACAATTAATATATATGTATTAACTCAACTTGGAAAGCGAGTATGAAGTAACATATCTGAATTGTTGAATATCGCTGTAAACGGGATGCAATATGCAGTTAGAATCACTTGTATACGATAATACAGGTGGAATCTGGCGTAGGGCTCCAAAACACCAGGATTCCGGCGTTCGAAAAAAAAAATGGGTGGTAGCCTCATGAATGAATTACATATCCGTGCTTATTGGGAATGAAATCAGTTTGCCGAATGATATCTGAAATGATTATGGATGCCTAATGCGCTATGTACGTTACACACTGAGTCACCTCAGACAATTCTAAGTATAGTGGTCGGTCGTGCTGACTTCCACAATGCAATATAATGTGTCATGTTTCTATCTTCTCAACAGCGCATTGACATTAGCTATAATTATTTGCGATAATGTTGCTCACGTGGAACAGAAATACGAGTGTATCACGAACAATATTGACACATGTGTCACGACTTCATGTTAGGTTACCAATGTCACTCCTAAAATATAGCGACCATCAAATCCGGTATAATGTCACCCCTAAAATATAGCGACCATCAAATCAGGCATAAAGTCACTCCTAAAATATAGCGACCATCAAATCCGGCAAAATGTCACTCCTAAAATATAGCGACCATCAAATCCGGTATAATGTCACTCCTAAAATATAGCGACCATCAAACCCGGTATAATGTCACTCCTAAAATATAGCGACCATCAAATCCGGTATAATGTCACTCCTAAAATATAGCGACCATCAAACTCGGTATAATGTCACCCCTAAAATATAGCGACCATCAAATCCGGTATAATGTCACTCCTAAAATATAGCGACCATCAAATCCGGTATAATGTCACTCCTAAAATATAGCGACCATCAAACCCGGTATAATGTCACTCCTAAAATATAGCGACCATTAAATCTGGTATAATGTCATTCCTAAAATATAGCGACCATCAAACCCGGTATAATGTCACTCCTAAAATATAGCGACCATCAAACCCGGTATAATGTCACTCCTAAAATATAGCGACCATTAAATCTGGTATAATGTCATTCCTAAAATATATAGCGACTATCAAATCCGGCATAATGTCACTCCTAAAATATGGCGACCATCAAATCCGGCATAATGTCACTCCTATAGTATAGCGACCATCAAATCCGGCATAATGTGACTCCTGAAATATAGCGACCATCAAATCCGGCATGTCACTCCTAAAATATATCGACCATCAAATCCGGTATAATGTCACCCCTAAAATATAGCGACCATAAAATCCGGTATAATGTCACTCCCAAAATATAACGACCATCAAACCCGGTATAATGTCACTCCTAAAATATAGCGACCATCAAACCCGGTATAAGGTCACTCCTAAAATATAGAGACCATCAAATCCGGTATAATGTCACTCCTAAAATATAGCGACCATCAAATCTGGTATAATGTCACTCCTAAAATATAGCGACCATCAAATCCGGTATAATGTCACTCCTAAAATATAGCGACTATCAAATCCGGTATAATGTCACTCCTAAAATATAGCGACATCAAATCCGGCATAATGTCACCCATAAAAATAGCGACCATCAAATCCGGCATAATGTCACTCCTAAAATATAGCGACCATCAAATCCGGTATAATGCGAGTTACAGGTATACCCCAATACAATGCTTCTAACTGTCGTGTTCCATTAGCTGTCCCGTTTAGGCTTACGGGTATATAAATGGCCATATTTCGAGTTTCCAACTCGTGGTGAGGACCAACACGTAGCAATATATTACATCATTGGTGTTACACACTTAACTACAGATGGTAATGGCATTGGTAAGGTTGAAAAACATGAAACTATCTGGCTTCAACTCTTTCATGACGGGAGCTGCGCTGGCTTATACAATGTCAAGGTAAATCTTGTTAGGCCAATGCATTCTAGTATATATGTGACCCGCCATATCAAATCCAGTCGGAAGTCGGGATTTTTTTACCCTGTGCGAATGCATTCTCTTATATATGCGAGTCGACCATAGGTCGCCTCGCATATATAAAAGAATGCATTGGCCTAACAATTTTTTACAATTTTAATAATTTATTCTTGTATTCTTTAACAATTTTATAATTTCACCCATACAGAGCCCCAGACAAAAATGAGCAGACGACACTCTTCTATATGCTTCTATATATTTGTGGGGCTCCTTGCAGGGTAATGGATGTTTTTTATTTTATGTCCTAAAAATTGTCAGAAACATTTATTTAAAAAAAATGATAAAAAATTGTTAGGCCAATGCATTCTCTTATAGAATGCATTGGCACAGGGTAAAAAATCCCGACTTCCGACTAGATTTGATATGGCGGGTCACATATGCGATGCTCCCTATGGGAGACTCTCATATATAAGATAACGGCACAGTGTTTTCGCAAGGAATGGTTGGGCTATTTCCCATCGTTTCCATCGTCTACACCCGACGCAAGACCAAAATTTACGCACATCACGCTTTAGTCGGATTCCTTATGTCATTTTGCATTTTTGGTTTGTTAAAAGCGATCTGAAAACGGATTATGTATGCCTAGTAGGTGTGTTTTCGGGATTGACTTGTTTCCATTGTTTAATTTTGGCGGGTCGGCCTAAATCGGGGTCAACATCATTTAGAGAGCGTTTCGTATTTACAGAAAAACGGTATATGGTGCCATCTGGCGTATGGTGATCGGTGCGATTTGAAACTACTCCAAACTACTAGATATGACCATTACATGTATTTTTGAAAATTTTGATGTGATCGGTTCATTCTTGTTGGCTACAGTTGTGATCAAAATTTAACACTGAGCCCTATGGGGATTCTAGTACTTTGGATAGATGGCGCCATTTCGCGTATGATGATATGCGCGTACTGATATTCCTAAAAAATACTAAGTATGAAACACAGACGTAGTTTTAAAAGGAATGGATGTGATCAGATGATTCTTGCTGGCTACAGTTGTGATCAAAATTTAACACTCAACCCTATGGAGAATTTCGTGATATGCTCAAACGTTGATTGTAAGTTTAACACTCGTGTTTGACCCACTGTAACTATCCGTGATTTCATAGTTGCAACATATGATATAGTTATGCCTCAATATACAGTAATTGGCAAAAGTGAGTGTCGAATTGTTTTGTAGTTTCGATAATATGCAGCCTGTTCAATCAATTGAAAATATTCACAACAAGACTATTCACGATGTGATTACATATCATATCATTGTTTTATTTGATACTTGTCTGTATTGTTGTCCACTGACTAGTTTTAAAACCACATCGTTGATCATAACGGGATGTAGTATCACAAATATACATGTATAGATGGTAGTTGTTCGCTGTCATTAACTCAATCGTTGTCATAGGAGTCTATCCCACATGCACTGAGAGAATCTGTGTTTTCGCAGGATTTGTGCTACTGATAAACGGACATTTCGGTGCAGCTGAGATCTTTACTAGAGCGGTATAGGCTTTGCTTTCACGCTTCCCACGCCAGTTACATTTGACCAACTTCAGTTGCTATGGAGGTTACGGGCAAATTTTACCTCACCAAAAATACAAACCTTTCACAACCATGCGCCCATGGTACACACATAGCCCGCAGGCGAGCACGACTCGCCACATAGCAGGGCTCCATTCCAGGCTCTGCGCAAGATTTAAACTATGAATTTAAATATATAATTTTCCTATATATCCATACATTGCTTAAATGTTAGTGACCTTCATTACTGGAGTTGCACCGGTCCAACATTAATGGTCCTGTGCCGGTCCTTCCCCTCATATATGCCGGTCTCCAAAGGGGTCCTGCATGTGTGGTGGGGGGACACGGCTCGGGGTATATGGCGTTGGGCTGTTGTATTCTCACATATATGCGAGACTACCCACGGGATGCTTGCATGTCTGGGATTGTGCATTGGCACAGGGTTTATGCAAACTCCCGGACAGCCCCAAACATGTAAGGGTCGATTTATTACTTGTAACGTGTAAATATTATAATGTATGTGTATGTAAAGATATTATAATATATGAAGAAATGAGTAAATAAGAAAATGCATAAATCTATATCGACAAGCACCGTCAAACCCTCTCTATATCAAATGGATTTCCCCAAAATATAAATATCCTAATGGTCTATTATTGTTTTAGAGGTTATCTACAGACAATATAACAAAATACAGATAACAAAAGTACTGAAAATGGACGAAGATAAGTTCGGCCAATGACCTTGTTTGTGTAAATTACTATCCGAATATTTCCTATGGAAACTACTAAAAAATGAGCACTCCAAATTGAAAGTCATAATAAAGACTATAGGCAGAAATGTCAATACAGCTAATTTATCTTTTGTACCTTATACTTTTGAAATCTGAAGAACGCATGGATATCTACTCATCAATGAGCATTTGGCTTAGAGAGGGTTGGACGATAATGTGACAATGTATAATTATATGTGTGTGTATAATCTGCATATACCTTACCAAAATTATCGGGCCTACATGGAATGTCAGTACAGTTAGTTTATCTTTTGCACCATATACTTTTGAAAGCAGAAGAGCATATTAGAAAGGAAAAATTAAATATCTTTGTACCAGCAGCCAAAAGTGTTAAGTGTTGGATGCTAATCTAACACAAACAATTATGAATAGTTTTTGTGTAGGAAATCAACTCAAACGCATTTATCTAGGACAAGGGTGTTTGACAGTACCACACAGGGCTATGCTTCCTTTTATTGTCTCTTCCATATCAACCTTTCGGGAAGAGATGAGCCATAGGGGAAGGCCTACCCCCCCCCCCCCCCATCTGGGCAAAATTCCATCAAACCCAGACTGGATTGCTATACAGTCCCACCCCACCCCCACTACCTATACATATACCCGTACACAAAGGGTATAAGATCATGTTAAGACATCATCTTTAAAAAGTCATATATATATTACCTTTGGCCTCAGTAGTAAACTAAGTTGCGACTCGAAAATTCAATAACTATACCACTTATTCAGACAAATCAAATAAGAAACATTTATAAGCAGGGCTGACAGGCTGTATCTCCAGGGCTATGCATCCTCTTCTGCTCCTTCCATCCAACTTTTCAGGAAGGAAATTCTAGGGGATAGCCTACCCCTGGTTTCTTCTCATCACGACAAGATCAGCCTGTCAGCCCCCTGCCTCATTTCCCCTGCCTCATTTCCCCAATAGTCTGTGGGAAAAACATCCTGGTTCATAGAAGATATAAACTTAGATATAATACCATTCTTTTCACTCATCACAAGATGACCAATGCAGGCAATACTACTATAGTATCTCATAATATTTTTTAGTAATATACCCCAAAACCAGTAGGCTATCTACAAACCAATCGATTATATATGGCAAAGGTATTTGCAGCAGAATATACACATTTATTTTCTTTGATTTATGACATTATGGAAACAAAAAAATTCCCCGTACCAAACTTCCCAATTGAAAATTGGGAATGTGTTTATGTAGCAATATACGCACAAATGAAATTACTGAAAGTCTAAACCAAGGGAGTAACGGTTGATTCATATCGTTCCTCACTATTTATCTAATAAGATGCCTAACATACTATGGTTTATATTTTTTACGCATACATGTATTCTCATTATTTACCAAAATACATGTAAGCATAAAAATGTCCCCATCCCAAACTTACTATTTAAAAAAATAATCTTTCAACGAGGAATATAAAAAAGAAATTTAAAAAAAAAAAAAAAAAAAAAAAAAAAAAACCCTACCATCCTAAACTGGAATTCAAGAATTGGTAAATTTTAAAAGTTGTACCTCTTCCCGAGCACTGTACATCAATGAGCATATAAGCTGCCATGACTCACTTTACTATAACAATGTTGAGTTTAAGTGACCATGGGTAACATGAATTAAAAAACAATAAAAAAATAAGGGACATAAATTGTTACTATATTTAGAACAAAAGCTTTTGCATGACAATCACACTAGTACCATAATAACTACATGTGTGAAATATATTTAAGTATACAAATCTGAAATTCCGCAGCAAAACATCAACATTTCCTATACACATATCTAAAAATAAAAATCTCTGTACCCTAATAATATTTACAAAGAACAGTAGTCCTGGTGGATATTGCTCGGAGTGTTTTCGGGAAGAGTTATAATATACTTTACCAATAATATTAAGCACCGAATGAATATTACATAAAATAGGGTAAATTAAAATACCCAAAAATCTTTTATCGATGCATCCTAGGAACTAAAAAGAAGACAAGATGTTTACCAGCCCCACCCTCCACCACAATTGGTATTGAAAAAACACTATATCCGATAGTCTCTCTTTGTCCTGTTGTCTGTACTAGTTAATTGAGTTTAGTAGAGAGGAAGCAAAAAAAAAAAAAAATCAATATAATGGTGGATATTGCTCGGAGTGTTTTTCGGGAAGAGTTATAATATATTTTACCAATAATATTAAGCACCGAATGAATATTACATAAAATAGGGTAAATTAAAATACCCAAAAATCCTTTATCGATGCATCCTAGGAACTAAAAAGAAGACAAGATGTTTACCAGCCCCACCCTCCACCACAATTGGTATTGAAAAAACACTATATCCGATAGTCTCTCTTTGTCCTGTTGTCTGTACTAGTTAATTGAGTTTAGTAGAGAGGAAACAAACAAAATTCTGAGAAAATTACATTCCTCAAGGTGCCAAAAATAATTTCTGCACGATTATTACTTTTAGAGCAAATTCCTATGAATCACTATTATTAATTTATCTGGCATCGAGACATTGTTTAGGGAAAGAGTGAAATCACTATTACTAGTGATCACGGTTCTTAGCTTTCCAGTGAATGGCAACGGGCCGCATTTCCGACTGAGTCCTGAAGAGTTTCCCGTGGTTCTGCTGTGGCTGGGTGGTCGATTGCTTTGGGCATTGCTATAGTAATGCCCAAAGAGATTGACCACTTGGCCGCGGCAGAATTGTGGGTGGTTTTTCGGGATCCGGTCGGTGGTCACGTGTGGCTTGTTGCCATTCATCGGAAAGCTCACGCCGTCTACCGGTAATAACGAAAGCACCAAATCACATTAAGATCAATGAACCGGACAAAATGTTCGATGCCAAGGATGTGATGCCACCCCCCCCCCCTGAAAATGCCATATAATGATATATCGCTATCATGTCATCATCAATGCACCCAAATAATGATATTAATACCTGAATACCGTGGTTTGCTCCACTGACATGAGTCTGACACTGAATTAACCAACATATTCTACATTCGGTAAACTAATAAATTGCATCTGCACTGACCAGTCAAGTTGTAATTTAATGTAAATGATTATGAATAATATGAATTATGATAATTTCATTTTGAATATGCAGTGCATATTCAATTTGTACATGAAATTGAATTTCTAAATGCTATCACTAAGAGTGATTAGTTAAATCAACTTGTAAATTCGTTTGGGGCCTTGTTTTTTCGGTACTTTTGACAAGAAACTGTGATTCTCAGACAAAATGCCTGATCCTGATGGAAAACTAAAAATTCCAGAATAAACAATGGAATAAAACGGATAAATAAAAACCTAATACTAGTAATATAACTTAGAATATACCACTGAAATTCACCGACCTGCCACAGAAAAGTTTGCTCGCAAAAATGCATAAATAATAGCTTGCCAGGCGCGAAGGCGAAGAGTCTTAATTACACAACACGATCAAAATCCACGAGGCAAACCTTACCAAAACACGCAATGGCTGCGTTACGAAACCACGTGATCACACCTTGCTGTAAAAATACTACAAACTACGGTAGACCACGTCATCAAAAATTTATCCTAAAAACAGAGTCGAGCTCAATTTTGTGCGTTGTGTGCCATGGTTTGCGTGGGAGTATTTCTTACCACTTTGACCTTTCTGACCTTAAGGATTCAATTGTTAGTAAAATTTATATATCCAAAAACATGGACAAGGGGCTGCGTACCCGACGCACCATTAACGACGCTAAATTAATGCCATTAATGTCATGATAACGCAGACCTTCACAGTAAAAAGTCACGAAACTACCGAAACACCAAGGCCCTATATATAAGTACTGGAATCAAAATTAAATAAACTATAAGGTCGATTCAAAAACAAAAAGTTATATCAGATTGAGGACCGCAGGGAGCATATATCGCAACCCCATGTATGTATGAAACCACCCCACCATAATCATGACATTATGTATTTCTGTATATGTATATGTATGTATTATGTTGCACTCTGCTTTTTTCATGTTACGTACATATAACAGGTTTCATTCATACCATCTCAACCTCCACAGTCACCCGTTGTTAAGAAATGTGTTACCAGACCCTTGTTCACTACCAGTCAAATCGATTTTCACGATGTGGATACCAACATGCAGCTCAATATACAATTGGAAATCCAGATTAAAATCTCATGCCTAACTCTTCGATTCAACATAGAGCTGCAATTGGTATCTTCGATCTAAATAAAAGATTACTGAATATAAAACTAATTATAAAACGTGGGCACGAATGCGCTTTTTGGGGAATGAAAATCAACACTATTATATATTTCATGGCTCTGCTCCTTGTAATTGGTGGCGATATTGAGGTTCACCCCGGCCCACAAGATGATACTAAAGCTACACTCAATATATTACACTACAATATTAGAAGTATTAGAAACAAATTAGAAAGCATTGCTCACTTGATTTCCGACTACGATATTTTATGTTTTTCCGAGACTCATCTTGATGCATCTTATAGCTCTAACAAACTGAAACTATTTGACTTCTCCGAACCTGTGCGGAGCGATCGCGACTCTCATGGTGGAGGGATATGTGTAATGTTTGCAAATCATATTATATTTAGCCGACGACCCGAATTTGAATTTGACACATCAGTACTCTGCTTTGAAATTACATCAAAACTCACCAAATTCCTTCTGATTGTTTCCTATAGGTCCGAACGCGAGAGTGATCAAAACTACTGGGACAACTTAGATACTTTGATAAATGACGTGCTTGATGCAAACCATAAACTAATAATCACTGGCGATTTCAACTCAAATCTCCTTAACCCATTGTCAAAACTAAAGGGCATAATCGATTACTACGGACTGCGTGATGTGATTGAAAAACCTACGCGAATAGCGGGAACATCCCAAACTCTTCTTGACCCACTGATAGTTAGTGATTCTTTGAGGGTACTGGATGCCGATACATTAAATCTTGGAGTTTCAGACCATCTTGCAGTTTATGCCACTATATCATCAGATTATTCCCCAGCAACCTCATTCCATCGTACTATTTGGAATTATAAACGGGCTGACTTCGAAAAGGCCAATAATATATTAAATAGCATAGGCTGGGAACATATCCTCCAGCCAACTGCAGCGACAAACATCGACCAAGCAGTTAGATCATTCAATGACAAATTTCTAGAAGTAATGAACGATTCAATTCCGAAATCTACTGTTGTAATCAGACCTAAAGACAAATTATGGTTCACTTCAGAAATACGTAGAGAAATACGGAAACGTGATAGGCTGAGATCCAAGGCCATAAAAAATAATACCCTATACCACTGGGAAAGATATAAAAAGACACGAAATCGCGTAAATAATATGAAAAAATATGCTAAAGCAAATTTTGACGAAAAAATCGAAGAGAAAGTTAGAGAATCGCCAACTCCTAGAGACTTTTGGCATCTTATGAATTATTTATTTAATAAGAAAAAAACAGCGACTATCCCGCCAATATATAATCAACCTGTAAGAAATAGTACCCATGCCGATACTTATGCATTTGATGATTTCGAGAAAGCGAACATTCTAAACGAGAGTTTCATATCAAACGCAACATTAGCGAGAGAAGACAGCAACCCCCCGTTATTTAAACTTCGCTGCTCAAACACGATAACAGAAATTGAAGTATCAAGAGAAAACATCATAAGAAGTATCAAAACCCTCAAATTGAATAAAGCCCATGGCCATGATGGAATAAGTGCGCGAATGCTAATAAACACTGCCGAAACCATTGCATCGCCTTTACGGATCTTATTTAAGCTTTCACTAAAACAATCTAAATTCCCAACTGATTGGAAAATTGCTAACGTAACACCAATCTTTAAAAAAGACGACCCCTCTGATAGTAAAAATTATAGACCTATATCCCTACTACCTTGCCTGGCCAAAATATTTGAAAATTTAGTTTTAAACGATCTAAATACTTTCTTTTTTGATAACAAACTCTTATACCACCACCAATCTGGTTTTCTACCAGGACGCAGTACCTCATACCAACTCATCGATTTATACCACAACCTGTGCCAGACTCTCGACAAAGGCTTATATACTTGTTCTGTATTTTGTGATATCTCAAAGGCATTTGAGAGAGTCTGGCACCGGGGGCTGGTGTATAAGTTGAGTCACTATGGAATTATAGGGGACGACTTCTGGCCTGGCTGGAGGATTATTTACATAACAGAAAGCAAAGAGTCCTTGTAAATGATACATATTCTGACTTGAAACGTATCCCAGCTGGGGTGCCCCAAGGATCTATATTGGGCCCCTTCCTGTTTCTGGTCTATATAAACGACCTACCTGACGTCACCCAGTCCGATACGCGAATGTTCGCAGACGATACATGCTTGTCTGCTTCTCATTACGATATGGATATCCTAACAAGTGATCTAAATAACGACTTGAATAACATTGACGAATGGGCTCAAAAATGGCTAGTGTCCTTCAATCCTCAAAAAACTGTAGCGCTATCTTACTCAAATTGAATAAAGCCCATGGCCATGATGGAATAAGTGCGCGAATGCTAATAAACACTGCCGAAACCATTGCATCGCCTTTACGGATCTTATTTAAGCTTTCACTAAAACAATCTAAATTCCCAACTGATTGGAAAATTGCTAACGTAACACCAATCTTTAAAAAAGACGACCCCTCTGATAGTAAAAATTATAGACCTATATCCCTACTACCTTGCCTGGCCAAAATATTTGAAAATTTAGTTTTAAACGATCTAAATACTTTCTTTTTTGATAACAAACTCTTATACCACCACCAATCTGGTTTTCTACCAGGACGCAGTACCTCATACCAACTCATCGATTTATACCACAACCTGTGCCAGACTCTCGACAAAGGCTTATATACTTGTTCTGTATTTTGTGATATCTCAAAGGCATTTGAGAGAGTCTGGCACCGGGGGCTGGTGTATAAGTTGAGTCACTATGGAATTATAGGGGACGACTTCTGGCCTGGCTGGAGGATTATTTACATAACAGAAAGCAAAGAGTCCTTGTAAATGATACATATTCTGACTTGAAACGTATCCCAGCTGGGGTGCCCCAAGGATCTATATTGGGCCCCTTCCTGTTTCTGGTCTATATAAACGACCTACCTGACGTCACCCAGTCCGATACGCGAATGTTCGCAGACGATACATGCTTGTCTGCTTCTCATTACGATATGGATATCCTAACAAGTGATCTAAATAACGACTTGAATAACATTGACGAATGGGCTCAAAAATGGCTAGTGTCCTTCAATCCTCAAAAAACTGTAGCGCTATCTTACTCCCTAGTATCCGGAAATCCCCATCTCAACTTGAAATTCCAGGGAAACGATGTTTCCTTTGTAGATTCGCACACGCATCTTGGTCTGGAACTCCAAAATAATCTCAAATGGAACAAATATCTGGATAACGTAGCGAAAAAGGTTTCTGCAAGATTATCCCAACTCAGAAAACTAAAATATAAGCTTGACCGAAAGACACTTGAATGTATTTATCTAACTTATATACTCCCCTTAATGGACTACGTCGATATTGTCTGGGACTGTGCGCCACAGCAACAGACTGAAAGACTCGATCGCCTTCATAAAGATGCAGCAAGAATTGTCAGTGGTTTAACGCGTTCTGCCCCCATTAAAGATTTAATGCTTGAAGTTGGCTGGCCCACACTGCAAATAAGACGCGAATTTCACAAATTACAAACGCTTTACAAAATAATAAATGCTGACGCACCTAGTTATCTAACCATACTCCTACCACCGCGAGCCGGCGAGGTATCGGGTTATTCCTTCAGAAGACCTGGCGACTTCTACGCATATTATTGTGAAACAGAACATTTCAGAAAATCGTTCATGCCAAAAATGTGCCTAACTTGGAACAAACTCCCCGACATTGTAACCAAAGCTGAAAGCCTACATGAATTCAAGATATTCCTCAAAATTATATACGACATACCCAAACCCCCAAATTACTATTATACCGGTTCCCGAAAAAACAATATAATACATACCAAATTGAGAAACAAATGCAGCGACCTAAATCATGACAAATTTGAAAACCACATAGCTCTTAGCCCATTCTGTGATTGTGGAAACGAAATCGAAGACGCCCACCATTACTTTTTCTTATGCCCCTTATACCAGACACAACGCGTACTGTTCTTTAATAGGCTTAGAACAAAGGGTATCACTGTATATAATACCACCGGCTTCCTTAAAGGTCTAACAAACATTAGTAATAACAAAAACAAATTAATATTTGCAGAAGTTCAAAAATATATAGTCGCTACAAACCGCTTTACCAATTAACACATTCACCACCCCTGGGTCAACGTCACGCACGAACGCCATCGTCTTAGTACCCCATGCAGAGCCAAAAGATAACATTAAAACATTAAAAGATAACATTAAAACTGACAAACACATCTTCTCTATGTCAACAACCAGAAATCAAACTAAATGAACTCACATATTTGAACCCGGATCTGGTAACACACACACACAAAAAAACAATTTAAACATATGTATATACCATCTTGTTGTTATAATAACGTGTGTAATTATATGGGGAGAGGGGCTATCTAAGTTGTATAACTTGTGCCCCAATCCCATTTGTACATAAATGATACAATAAAATATGTTTAAACTAAACTTCAGTGCATCGACTGAAACCCAACATTCACCATCAATATTCTGACCACAGTTAATCTCCACGCTTCGTGTATAGCTGTGAAAATCAAGTAAATTCGAATTTCCACTAGAGTAGAGCTTAATGAGTAAAATAGGTATCAACCATAGATGCATTTTCCTGCATTCCGAGTAGGTGCTTAGTAACCACTACTAATGAGCTATCGGGTCCGGTGGCAAAGTCTCCCGACCTTATAATGATCAGTGGCCTATGCAGAACATGGCTGCATATATAGATTTAGACATGCATGTGCCCAACTTTGAACAAAGCCAGCACCACTGACCAAATTAAGGCAATACCAATAAATGATTATTATACAATTGTGGTATTTGATTACCAACCGTTGCTAACCTTAAATAAGACATCTGGTTCACTTTGACGACCAGGTATATCTCAAATTTCACATTTGGGTATTAACTGTATCGGAAACGCAAACGTTGAATTACGACCCTATAAGCTATAATTGCAATTTTCAGTGAATTCCTGGTAATTACCTAGACTAAGTTTCTCGATCTTATAATGATCAATGGCCCATGGGGCACAAACATGTACAGTTTCATATCTGTGTCACTATTTGAACATAACCAATACCATCTGATTATAGACAGTATCTCATTTACGGGGAAATACCATGGCCGGTTCAAAGCCAAGTATACTATTGGGGGAGAACGATCCATTAAGCCTAAGTCGATGGTTTGTTCACAACAGATGGAGTCATGATATATTATGAAGGATGGTGGAAGGGTCCCCTTAACTATGTTCTTCGACACAGTATTGTCCCCGCAATGTGTCACTTGTATCTTACTGTGTTGTACTATATAATTTATAAGACCAAGCAAATAATGCACATATATATCTTCTTTTAAATAAATTATCTCTTAGAAAGTGTCCAGAGATGTCTTGCCTATTTATACTGACAATTTATTTTTATTCTTGTGGCAAAGTATTTGAGGGAGAGATTTGTTATGTTGACTAAGATGTTAATTTAGTATGTGAAACATGTATCCCGGGGGAGGTATCGAGTGGACGGAGAAAGTGTTTTCTTTATACTCAGATGAACATAATTTAAACTCCATATTTGGATAAACCCGACCAGGAATTATAGAACAACCATCCATATATAAGCCCAGCAATATTTAGCAATAAACATGGACATGATAACATTGTTTAACATTTTTAAACAATACCACTCTATCCACATCTATTTGGCTAAACATATCATTGGCATAGATGAGTTGTTGTAGTTGTTACGTTGATGCTGTCGGGTTTCTCCAAATTTAATACTAAAACAGAATGTTCCATAAGCTACGGTGTCTGGTTTAGGACATGAGAATTTGTTTTTTATTTCACGAAATACTAATTCGTGGCCACGATATAACTAATTTGGTGGCCACAAAATACTAATTCGTGGCCAAGAAATAACTAATTCTGGTCACGAAATACTAATTCGTGGCCACGAAATAACTGATTAACCTTTGCATATATATCCAGATACCTTTACGGTATGGTTATACTAACTTGACGATGTTTTAGAAACAATGCGTACGATCGCAGAGAAGCTACTATAAGCCCCTTATGACATGGGACCCGGGCTCTATCGGGATATGAATGTCTGATATAAACTAGCCCAGAGATAACGGGGAAACACGGGTCAGGTGGCTCCAAGACAAACTGACTATTCATTAGTTTTTACCACAAGGGATCGAATGGGAATGTCATTTCTCTCGGCATATTGGCCGATTTAAGTCAAATAAGGGGTTTTGTAGGGTGGGCCCAATACAAGCTTATAAATATTCACCCCTTTCAACCATACCCGATCCAAAATGGTCGCCGCTCAGAAGGGGTCAAATGGGGTACACATTATTTCTTGGTCACTTGACAGATATATATTGATCAAATAAAGAGTGTTGTACCGTGGTTCACAAAGAAAGCTAATTTTTCACACCTTCAGCCCACTCGAGCGAAAATGATAACTGATCAGAGGGGTCCATATATGGTACCATGCAATCCCCCCCCCCCATTTTAGGTCGAATACAGTGTGTTGTAGGGTGACAACTGGGACAAACTAAATGTTCACCCGCTTTCACCATCCCCGATCCAAAATGACCACCCCCAGATGGGTTCAAATATGACACCTATACAATTTCTCGACCCCTTAACCGTTTGATGTGGTATAATTGGTGCTGTATGGTGGCCCCCAAGATATACTGAATGTCGTGGGTGCCCATGTAACCCACACCAGGACGGCGGCAATTTTGGATCGGGTTGGTGAAAGGGGTGATTTACTTAATTTGTTTTACGGGCCACCCTACAACACGCTTTATTTCAAATCGCCGTGGCTCATTCCAAGATGGTGGACAACTACCACCAGATCATCTCTATCCGCTTCCATTACAACAGTGACTGACGATCGTATATGACAATTAATTATTTAGTGGCCATGAATTATTTATTAGTTATTTCGTGGCCACGAATTAGTATTTCATGGCCACGCAATTAAAAAATATTCCCATGTCCTAAAAGTTTTGACTGACACTTACATAAATATGACTCCCAGATTTGTTAGCAAACAACTCCGTTTTATGCGGTACTTCGTCCTGGAAATAAACATTAATTTTGTCAATTGATGAAAAAACACCATCAATCAATTTTACAACGGCATTCTGAAACTTTAGTCTTGATAAACATTGCATTTGTATAATATAGTGGACATTATCACTGAAGCACGTGATTGTGATGTATATGATTGATGTGAACCACATTTTTTCAACTACTGTATCTGGTGGCCTGACTATATTGCATGTTAATTTTGTAAAATCACATGTAGTTACGATAGATTACATGTAAGAGCCATGCATATATGATAGACATTAAGTTCCACCACTGTGAACATTTGAGTAAATTGTCAAACTCTCTATAGGATCCAACGTTAGTTTTGTTCGCAACTGTGGTACTGTACCAGCGGAGACTTATCTGACGACACCATTCTCAAAAATACATTTCAGAGTCATACTTGACATATGTGCACAATTTCAACTTGCACAATTCATGAAAAGGCTAATCGTGTTAGTTAATATTTGTATATTCAGGAAACGCTCTTTAAATTTGTTAAACCGTCCAAACAATTTGTTTCCACTAAAATGTCAGACTGAAACAAGTAGACTCTGAAAGTAGACCGCCAGATTTGATACTTTTGTTAATTTCAACTCGCACAGTTCACCAGAAGGTTAGTTATGAGGATTAATATTTGTATAATAAGCAAACGCTCTTTAAATTCTTAAAACAGTCCAAAAACTTTGTTTTCCAATAAAATTTCAACTGGACACAGGTATACTCTGAAAGTAGACACGATATTGATAAATAAACCGTTCGCATGTCGTCTTAGACAATCCGAAATGGCGCGACCGTTGTTTTCGACCAAAGGAATCTGACTTGTGAAATCAGCGAGGGTTGGGGTAGGGGTAGCTTTTCTGCGATATCTTTACCAAAAATCGATGTATCGAAGTTTTGTTTGTGGCATATCATCAAGATATCCTTGTAGATTGTTCCTGTTCGTCCATATGTGATATAGCTCAATTAAAGAATATACAATACCTTACTATTTGGGAAAGAAAATTGAAAATGCAGTCATAAATGCAATTCGTCTGATGATTTTTGATAAAATTCCATATTAAGATATGTAATTAAGTAATTTGTGGCAAGATCTCCCCATGTTTTTCGATTTCCAAGAACAAAGAAAGCCACTTACCGAACTTGCTATGCGTAATAGCATGTTTTTATTACCAGGTGGACGGGAAAAAAATAGAGGGGTACACAAATAAAAGCCCCACACAAACCTGTTTCCACTAAAATATCAAGCTGGAAACAGGTAGATTCTGAAAATAGACACACTGGTGGTATAGAAACTGTTCTCATATCGCTTTTAACATTCCGAAAACGCGCAACCATTTTTTGCGACATAAAGAATCCGACTACTTCTCCGCGCTGTTCAGTTGATTTGTTCTGGTCATACTGATCATGACTTGCCATTTACGTTTGTCCATAGCAAACCATATGCGACACAGATTTAGACGCCACTTATAGACAATCTTATATAGACATTATTATAGATAATTCTTCACGTTCAATGTTTGTTATGTTTAAATATTTACATAGCCCGTCTGTGTTACACTAAATCATGTTCGGTGATTGGTCAACAGTTACTGCCAATTGTGTCACCCGTTTTATACCCCAATAACACACATACCGTAACACGAACACAGCGTCACAAAGTGGTTGAGCTAATCAGACCTAATCACTAAAAGCGGTCAGCAGAATAATTGGGCGTGCTTTTCAAAGTTCAGCCGAATTGCATCTGAAGCCAGTTATTTATATAGATCACATTATCGTTGCTAAGTGTTTGGAAATCTGATATTGGGCTGACTTAATGTACTGCATGGGGTAGTCTCAAATTCTCGGCAAATTTTGTGAAAATAAATAAGAATACACTCAGCTTTTTTATGGGAATAATTCATCATAAAGCTAAATAAATACAGCACGTCTTGTGGTTGGCTATAGTGCCCAGTTTGATGGGTATAGTTCACGTCGTGAACTATACTCACCCAACTGGGCGCTATGCCCACGTAGACAACTACAAACCATGCTATATTGATTAATTATGACATGCACATGACTGTGCACTACAATTTAATCATGCATGTGTATAAGATCTTCATGTGTTGGAGGAATAAACATGATCTCATTACCAAAACGTGCCGTATAATGAGTAATTTACTATAGCACACAATCATGCCGATACTAACTGAGATTTACATAATGTGAATGCACATACGAACATGATGCTATATAACCACCAGCCGTACAAAGATATCAAATTGACTTGTTGAAAAAAAATCGATTTCTTCAATCGAACTTTTTCATCGTCAGAAACGGTGTGTGGCATCCTGGAGAGGGTTCATGTTCATATTGGCGGCCGACGATGTCAAAACATTTTCGCATGCACATGTGGGTGCTGTGTGTAGTTTGTGAGAATGCATACACTTCTGCATTCAACATAACTTACCAACAACCGCATATAGTCTTACATGTACGGTATACGCATATACGTGTATACATGTGTATACAGGGGGTAGCAGGAAGACAGCCCGATATGGCTATAGGCTACCCCCGACAATATACTGCTTTACCTTATTATGTATTTCTGCCATTGTAATTCATGTATATTGTAAATAAATTATCCTATCCTATATCCAATATAATACGACAGTGGATGGAATTAGAATATGCAAGTTATGACCCCACCAGATATGATGTATACCATTGGTATTTTATTCGCTGTCGGAATAATATAATTCAGCTAGTGTTTCTTATTATAACCTTTCACTTTAATAAAGAATGACTTTGAATTTGCCTTTGACATACGTGCACATGCATGCATTGCGCGAGCACAACATTTCTGCACGCGGATGTTGTCAGATAATTGTTGTATTTGCCAGCATAATGGCGTGCGGTTAAAATTGATTTATTTCAGCGCTGTAGCAATATAGATGGAATCTAAATAGAGTGCAACTTTATACACCGAAATAAACTATTGCTTTGTTAATCGGTGTACGATTTGATTTATTTTGGCAAACTTATCGTGAGGTAATATGATTTCCGTGAATTATGCGGCTGGTATTGGGAATCATTGGAGCCCCGTCGTTCAAATACGTCGAGAAGATTGCGGGGTCAAGAAATAACTGTCGATAAGCCTGCTCCTTACACACGAACAGCAAAACCCTCTTCTGTCCAAAGAAATAATGATATTTCATTGGAGTATTAAACCTACAAATACCGTTCTTTGTGGAACATGTGGATAATCATTTTCATTTTGTAGTTTTTCAATCGTCTATATACTCTATACACCTCTTTGAAAATATCTTAGAATTTTGAATAAAGTTATACCGTTGAAAAAAAATTCGAAAAAAATATATAGAAAGAGACACAATCATAATTGTCGATACTAACATTTCAATGTAGATGAGGTAGAAATAATTATATTACTATACAAATATCCTTGTTAATCGATAGCAAGATTTGATTTATGTTGACAAATTAATCATGAGGTAGATATGATTAATATGATTTCCGTGAATTATGCAGCTGCTATTGAGAATACGTCGAGTAGAGTGCGGGGTCAGGAAATCACTGTCGATGAGCCTGTTTCTTCGTCACGAACAGCAAAACCCTCTTATGTCCGAAGAAATTAATGACAATACAATGTATTCCAACGCAGTACTCGACTTACAAACAGTCAAAAACAGTTCTTCGTCGAACATATGAGTATTCGTTTGCATTTTGAAGTTTCAATTGACCTACTAACACTGCCCTATATATATAGTGCCACACATGGATATTCCTTTGCATTTTGGAGTTTGCAGTTTCAAATAATTCAAAATGTCAATCGATTTTACAAACGTATCTCGACGAATAAAATGTATTTTAGATTTATCACTCAATAAAAAAAATAAAAATAATAAAAACATGACGAAAAACTAAAACAAAGTTGGGGGACATCAATTTCGTATATATACATGCATTTATCAACATTCAATATGTTTTAGTGGGATTGTCTCGATATACGTTAGTAGTATATCCA
This sequence comes from Siphonodentalium dalli, assembly GCA_032622095.1. NCBI lineage: Eukaryota > Metazoa > Mollusca > Scaphopoda > Gadilida > Siphonodentaliidae > Siphonodentalium > Siphonodentalium dalli. Next base: position 124,202,411 of record CP136068.1, on the reverse strand, counting down.
TAACCTCATAAGACTGTGAAACACTGGGCTGTGAGGTTCGTATATAGGACACACCACCATTGATCGCGGTGGATGCTGTTGAGAGTGGTAGATCACAACAATATGCAGCGTGGGACTCCTGGAGGTCACCAATCTATCATACGTGCATGTATTTATCAACTTGTCAGGTAGTGGTATATATAACCCCCTACTCCTCTGTGATTTGGGTCAATAGAGACCTTTCGCATCCTCACGTTTACGATTACGAATACGGATAGCTATTCGTAGTCGTAAGTCTATCCGTATGGCCAAAAAGTCCTTTCGCAAAACGACTACGCGCAAGAGTTTTGACGAACACGTACCATCATTATTTCGTACCACTTTTATAGTTGCAAAGCGTGTGTTTGGTATACAGTCCCTTAATACTTCACTTATCGTCTCATTTGCAACAATTCGATAATCATGACCTGTTCATATTGTCAATAATTCGACCAGTCACAAAGTACGACCCGGGATTCTCGTGATATATTATGGCAATACAGGTATAAATGCCAGGTCATATGTGGTGGAAATTCAGTTCGTTGCTATCATGGATGACCTGATAGGCGTTATGCTGATGGGGGAAGAGCGGTTCCTAAATTTGGACCTCACATCAACCACGACGCCACCACTTCAAGACCCTTTCAGTCCGCAATTTTATTTCAATGCGATTTCGACAGGAAGACAGTCTAGCCAGATATACCACCCCCCAACAATTTACGACAGAATTATCCATAATTGTCATCATTATTATGTAATATGTATGTGCAAGGACGTGGCTAGAGGGTTTCCGTCGGGGTGTGCACACGACTATATACGGGCAATAGACCAGGACCCACCGGGCCGACCATGGTTGTTCGGCCCGGTGTGAGAAAATTGTGAAAACTATAAACAAGAAAATCGCACAATCCTAGCATCTAGACTGACCTCAAGCTTTCCTAGTGTTGGAAATTTCAAACCTCATACTCTCCCTTAGTTTGGAAATTTTCAGTCAACGATTTTAACCAAATGTAGTAAAATATTGTTTTCTTAAACTCATTAGCAGTTTTTTTATTGGCCACGGGGAGGGACCAGGACACACCGGGCGAAAGTTTTTTTTAAACGTGAACAAGAAAATCGCAAAATCCTAGCCTCAAGCATTCATAGAGTTGGAAATTTCCAACTGATGACAATTCCAGTGACAATTTTGACCAAATGTAGGACAATATTATTTTCTTAAATTAACTAGAAGTTTTTGACTGGCCAAGGGGAGGGACCAGGACACAAGCTTTCCAAGTGTTGGAAATTTCCAACCTGACACCCCTAAGGTTGGAAAATTTCTAACTGATGGCCATTTCAGTCCAAAATTTTTATCAAAAGAAGGAAAATATGCAAATATTGGTCCAAAAACAATAAATTCCCCACAATAAGTTGTTTGAAAATCAAACTACAAGAACATTTTCAACCTATTGTTGGTGTAAAATTTCCAAATAATGTTGTGTCAGGTATGAAATTTCCAACTGTTGAAAATTTTGACCAAAGTTGGAGGGTGAGACACCCCCCCCTGTCGCCACGTCTCTGTGTATGTGTATTGGGAATCAGATATCCTATCCTATCCAGGCCTATCACCTCTTTGGGTTTAGGAAATCAGACATAAGGTTGCTGTGCTCGCTGATGTGCATCACTTCTGATTTGGTCCTATCAAATCGAAACAAAGTCGACACGGTGATGTCGGTGGGTGTGCCACATATTCTTTTAGTACCACCAAATCCATGTCAGTCGTGTATTTTTGGCGACTGGTTTCATAGTGCACTTCTATATATTACTGCAAAGTGTTGTGTCGCAGCCAGCGATTACTATCCGTTGTGAATAGCGATCTTATTTCGCGGGAAGCTCGAGATTCACGACGACGAGTACAGTGATTGTCAATCTAAACAGCACATCGAGGTCGTAGCTCAATACAACTGGATGGTTTACATGATATACATATACAGTCTCGAACGGAGTAAAGTGATATATTGCAGAAAATAAATTTCAGGTGTTATTTGAGCTTATTAGAAACCATGAAATCGTAACCGTTATTGCGGATAGTAAAATACGACAACGATTAGAAAGTACACAAATGTTGATGACGTAGTACCCTATCCGTATCCGTAATCGTAAACGTGAGTTTTGCGAAAGGTCTCTGATGACGTGTTGACAATTTACCCACGCATCAGCACGCATAGCGAATAGAAAGTCAACACATATTATAATACAGAATACATACATCCGACATATATACATAATTCATTATACTGATCGCAAGATTGGAGACATTATCTTGAGTTTGTATCAGTCAACGATATCTATTTCTGATTAATAGTTCAAATTCTGTTATTTTTTATAAATACCGCTATAAATACTACGATTCTTACAAACATTTACTATCCCAGGCGCATGCGCTCCATATTTATTACGTCATCTTGGGAAAGCCCCGTCGTCCCAGAAATCAAATCTCAATCGGAGTTCTAGAAACGTAAATCTTAGAATTTTTTTTAGATTATTGGTAATTATACAAATATCTATACAATTGTATACAAAGATGTCACGTGTATACAAATTGAATGAGCAATGTAATATGATTATGGATGGAACTGTGGTCGACATTAAAATATAGCTGTAAGAGAGTGATAAAAATAGCTCACTATTTAGTTGTATAATCAAAACGGGATTTAACCAAATAGGTTTTAAAAGATGGTTAGTTGGAGATATTTAATATTAATAAATTTTATTATTAATACTGGTCAGCCCCTATAATTAAATATATCACTACCAAGGATAACATCGAAGGAAGGACAAAACAAATCCCTCTTATTTCCATAATGGTCAGTAATGTAATGGTCCCTAATACTTATTATATGGATTTAGTTACGAAGACTGTCAAGTCTTAAAAGGATACGGTTATTTGGAAATAGATCAGACTCGGATATTATATATATGATAAGATTGTCGGCTTTTGACATTCCCGTTTGAATGCCCAAATCGAAGCGTTCCACATCAGTTTAGGAGCATTCCTCACAGCCAATTTTAGTTGACATCGAACGGGGTGCCGAGGAAGTATGGGAATGGACAATAGTGTCACTGGCGCTATAGAAAAAGCGAACAGAAGAAATATCGGAGAGACCAAGGCAGAATACGAGTATACTGTAATAAGTCGCTCAGCGTTTTATCGAAGTACTCGTTCTTATATCGAGTATCGTATTGTAAATGAATACAGATGTTGAGGAAATATTTTGATTTCTTTTTCATCCTCCTTAATCTCCCCCTATCGAATTATAGATGATTGGCTCGCAGTATGAACACAGACGTATAATGTACAGGGATTTATTTTTATTTGACGCAAGTAAGTGGTCCAAACATCAACATCATTAACGGTACCGCTATAGACCCGGGCGCTTTAAGATGTTATAAGAAGTGGCGCTTTAATCTCATTTTGACGCGTGACAGTTGTTCGCCCCGTTTGATGTAAGATCTCACGGGAATATAATGCTCAGGGAAATATTACTGCACAGTTTACACCCCCGTTTAACCCTTTCTATACTAGATGGATTCTCCCACCAAGTTAAACATGTGCACATAGGAATGGTGTATTATTTATTTGGAGGGATGTACAGGTAAATATAAACAGAAGACAGATAATAAAAGTATAGAATGAGTCCTATTTATTGTGGGAAATGTTCAGATAATATAAGTTGAACGAACGACACATGTGAACTTATTATCTGAACATTTCATACGGGATAAGTTAACTACTCACCAATGAGTGTTTAGTATAGAAACGGTACGTTTCTAGGTATATAATGCTATAATGTTGGAGTTTTCTGCTGATTTAGCTGTGATGTTGATAGGGCGCGTCAATGACGCTGTTTAGAAAAAGTACTGTTATTTTTCCTTAAATTAGGATCTTCTTTCTCTCCGAGGCGATGGATACTTTAACTTGAATAAATCGTTCTGTGAATTATAAAGCATGTACAGTATTACACGGATGGTGATATTTTTATCCTCCGGAACGGTACCGGAATGTACATGTTATATAGGAGGTATGACCATAAAAGTCAACAGTCTGATGCTTCAACCCACCACGAGCTTTCACAGCTATACTGGTCTATAGAGAACAGACTGTTCATATTGCAATCAAACTTCCTAAATCCAACCCAACAAACCACTTAACATTTACGCTAAAACGTCAACCGATCAAAGTACTTATATGTGGGTGTATCCATCACGCACCATAAGTATCGTTTCAACAACGCTAACTATTCAATCCAGAGTTCGTGCTTACCCATAAATTATGTACCGCGGAGTGTCACATCGAAACTCGAACGCTACCATAAATGAATAGATTTTCCGCTAAATCGCTAAACGATACTCAGAAATTTAATGAAGTTGGAAGATTTCCTCTCCAGAGGCGACAATTCCAATCCCAAATGCCAGATTGAATACATCCATCATAATGGTGGAAGAGCGGCTCTGTTCCCGTGCGAATTACGTAACGCGACAATGTGCTGCGGAAACTGGTCTTGTACTGAGATTTCGTTCCACCTGGAATTCCGTGTTTTCGTTTTCCCATTCGATATGGGTTTGGATCGGGCGATTATGTTCCTGGTATGGCTTTTATTTGCTAATGAGTGTAATAAGATCATTGACGGTCGGTGTGACTATAATATACGTGAGAATGTCTGGCGGGGTATTGGAAATACAATATGTGGGGGCATGTGCCTTATACAGGGAAACATAACACAAATACACCGTAAATTCTATATTGCCATGCAGGGGCGTATGAATTCATAAGTCGGGCACACATCAACAAATCCATACATATATACACACTCGTAACCAACAATTTAAAGGGCCAACTCCTGAAGTTTATATCTCTTTATTTATTTTTGTTATATGAAACGTAGTTTTGTCAATCACGATGGAGTACTTGCTATATTATTTACGTCACCGTGTTAGTCCGATGTGCATGCATGCCAGTATTTTTCTTCAGTAAAATGCTGCTAAATGGAAATTCTAATCCGTCGATGTAGTGGATAAATACTCTATCACATCAGAAGCTGATAGGCGCACATAAAACACTTGCAGTATAAGGTGTATGCATCCAATTTTACACACACAAAAAATTACTTATCCCAGCATATCCCCTGCACATCCAGTCAGATATAATTCCCCCCACGCAGGCTATTGCAAGAACCGATCATGTGCTATGGCTATTTGGATGTAATATATTTAAGCTGATAACATCTCAGTACCGTGAACTCGATCTTGACTGTCGAGTCACTGTTGATATTTCGTATATATGTCCATGACATATCAGTTGTTAAGCTCCAATTAATCTAGTCTAGAGTTGACATATTTTGAAAATAAGTACACATAGCGTATATCTACCAGGCTGCAAATGGAAATGTTATTTTATAAATTACTGATATCTGAAAACCTTGGTCATTGTGCAGGATACACACAATTCAGCACAATTCCATAATTTCTAACTATTTCCTGATTAGTCTGTCAACGAACCCATTATATAGCATTATTTCATACCACTTTGGTTAGTCTACTGGAGCTATTTCTGTTATACTAAATGACAAGCAGTCACTATGCCAGACTTGGATAATTTAGGTGTTTTGAGAGTTGATAGACATGCAAATAATTTACTGATTAGCTTGATGCACTGATGACAGTTATGTTCTAGCCATTGCTAGTCACATTAATTTAATGTTTGAGACAGTCGCTCGCTCTTTTTCCATGCGCACAATGATCTAGACTTAAAGGTCTTAATTACATCAGGACAAGTTTATTTATTTCAGTTTTACATTTATCGAAGCTTCTTTCCGAAGAGTGTCAGAAAGGAAGTTTTTTTTTTTTTACCTCACCGTCCCACATACACATGCCATATCTTAATGTCTTCTCCACTAAGGCCCATATGAGATCCTAGTAACATAAATATGGTGTTTTTACAGTTATAATATGTTTTATACTCTTACAAATGTCAAATGCGGGAACAAAAGGTTTTCAGTAAAAAAATGTTGCTTGAGGTTGTAAATATGCCTCTCGGAACACCAACCCACCCCGGCATACCTTCCTGCTAGTTTGTATTACCCCACCCCCTTCGCCGTTCGTCTCTGATAGTACACAGTGTCATGCGGCTTTGCGTGGAATTTTACCAAAAAAATTATATCCAAACCGGATTTATGTGTTTCTCAACTGATACCTTTTCAAACTGAACAAAACTAAGAATATGTTTGACCTCATATATCTATAATCCTAGGCATAACAAAATTGAACCCCGGCTTTAGAGCGATACGCGAGCACCATTTCCTAACAGAGTCATGCCCTTTGATAATCGACTCGATCTAACAATAAATTGGCCACAGGGATATTAGTAAATATAGATCCCCAGACACCGGCAACGTAACTTTGGTCTGATCGCCGATACAGATTTGAACATGGCTGACAAAATAATGAAGGGGGCAATCACAACGTCGGCGATAGATGGCGCTGTGACACGATCTATTTGTTCGGAGATATTGATAACAATCAGGAATATATAGATTCGTAACGATAAAGGATTCGGTCCTTTGTTGCCATTTGTTTTCAATTGTGAGGTATATTGGGAGGGGGTTGCTGAAATGAGACAAACGTTCTTTGTTTTCAAACATATATCAAGGATATAATGAACGCTTATTTTACCATCCCGAGGGAGCGGATTGTACTAAATGTTATGATATAGTTAAAGATGCATAATCCGAATTAACGCTCGCAAATTGCTATTTCCTTGGCTTCGGGGTAAAAAAAAGAGATGGTCGCTATCCCATTGAGGGAACATTCCGCTTTGCGAAATTATGTTTTGAATAGTGGATATCACCATTTAACTGGGAGATATATAGCTTCATCTGAGGGAAGATATGTTAATTTATCAAAACCGCAATTCTCGGGTTTGGTGATACCCTCTGGTTTGGCGATACCACGTACACGGAGGCGAATAAGAGTATGTTTGGCCTCATTTCGGCCAATTTGGCCGGTTACTTCATGTGACTTTTTCATCTGACGTGTGTGTCGGAATAATGATATGGAGGATTTATGTAAATGTTAGCCCAAACTACATTTCCAAGTAACGATGGTTTTGTTGTTTATTTTGAGGAATAATACCGCGTCAGATGAATTCAGCCCAAATATGTTAACAGTTGTCGTGTAAAACATTCGGCAGTAAGTTAGCGTTATTTAGTATTTGTGGATGTCCTTTAACATGGGGAAAATAGACTACTGCGCTTGAACGAGCATGTGAATTGTCGTTTTTAATGTATAGCAACTTTATAATCAATAACAGAGGCATTCTCTGTCAAATATATAAGGTCGCTCTATTTACGATACCAATTGGGGAACTTTGTAAATTAAATTACGCGTAAACTTAACCTGCTGCAAATAGAAAAGGTGTCGGAATCGGCGTACTCGCCCCATGGGCTAACTCGCCCAATCGGCGCGTGCCAACTCGGAATAAAAGGCCAACTCGGAATAAAAGATGCATACGGGGTGTTATATGGCGTTTGGTCCGTTGTTTCTCAATGAATATTATTGAAATTTGGTGTATATGTCCGGTCTGGGACATGGAATACAACAACGTTTGAATTGTTTTTAAATTTACAAATTTGTTGATTTTATTCATTTTGTTTTCGTTCTGAAACACACTATAAAGTGTATATAATATAATAACGAACACGAGACATACATAATTTATGAACTGTTAACAAAAGATATCAAATTCAATACATGACAAAGATGACTCAGTGGAGTTTATAAAGTGAACATAAAAACATTGAGGTAAGAATCTGTTTAAGGAATTCAACTTTATTTAATGATAATAAACACATAAATTAAAATAACAAACATGAGACATACATGATTTATAAACTGTTAACAACAGATATCAAACTCAATACATGACAAAGATGACTCAGTGAAGTTTATAAAGTGAACATAAAAATATTAAGGTAAAAATCTTTTTAAGCATTACTAAACCGTTTAGCACAGTCCACTTCACTCATCCGATCATCACTAAACTTCATATTTATCTTGATATTGATCTATCAGATGAGAGCTATCAAATATTTTTTTAATTTTATAGGAAAAAATGGTCGCCAGCGGCCATATTGCATTTACGTTATATGTTATCGCGTCATGTCGATATCTAGTATTACTTAGAAATTTCACCTTTCCAGATTCATAATTGCTTCATTGACTGTAACTGATGGAATTATTCCCCTCTTCGGATAGAGTGTCACTGAAACTTTATTTTGTCAGACTGTCTGTATAGTCACTGATTATATATGGCAATAATCTGTAATAAGATGTAGCACTATTTTATTTTATATTTACATGCAGTGCTGTTTTTATACAACAATTCTAATCCCCCTACATGTAGATCATCATGTGATCGACCATACATCGCGCGAGGACCTGGTTGAATTAAGGGGGGTTTTTATGGATAACTTCTGTCCTCAAGCTAGATTATACTTATGACATTTAATGGCATGTTTCTAACATGGAGGGTTAGATATGCGTGAGACACCACCACTCTTCAATTCACACCAAGTTATCAGCTGTCATATTCGGATATTAGAACCCATAGCCATGATATATGGTTTATTTTGTGTATACTAGTAATATTGTTATTTTCAGTACCTTTATATACCAGTACTGTGTATAACAATGCATATACATTAATCCATGTATACATGTATATTGATTCAACGGATTCAGTGGTTTTGTCCATCAGTCTATCAAATTTGCGGGGAAAACATGGCCACAAGCAGTACACCCTGTTAAATTTCGAATTTGAATCAATTGGCGCACCCTGCAGCCAGCTTTTATTGGATAACTTTTTCTCATGTGGATAGTTTGGGTCACCGCTAGATGTGAGCCATGTTTTGTTCTCAAGCTGTCCTTGTGAAGACATCACTGCCAGCGGTGATCTTGTATAACTATAATCCTAAGCATAACAAATTGAACCCCGGCGTTAAAAACAACACGCGAGTACAATAGCACTCGTCAGTCTAGCGAAATGATGCTATTTATAGAACAGCGAGAACACGTGGCATTGTTTATAAACAGAGGGTCGGACATTCTCCGGTATTACAATACGTTGCCCTACCTTGCGCAATGTAAACATGTCATCCCATAAAACAGTGATGGTGATGGTGGGTCTTATAATAAAAAAGGGACAACCGCAATTGTTGGTATGGCTTATGCAGCAATGGCAGTAATAAATGTGGAGAAAATCACATGGAAAATGTAACTTTGACGTCCTTTCCTAAGCTAAAATCAAACAGATACCATATGTGATTTATGGATTAATTAGTTGTTGCCGAAACGAGACATTAACTGTGGATACTGTTAAAATTGGACATATATATGCAGCAAGTATTTTGTTCGGTTCCGTGGCCCCACTAAGGAGTTCCCGGAGCAAATTATGACATTTTTGTATAGACGTCAAGACAAAACGAAAATGACTGTCAAATGAAGTGTTATCAAATCGAAAAATACGTCTGGATTCACAAAAATCGAACAGTGTTACTTTTTTACGGATAGGATATTTTATTTCAATACACATACATATTACATAATAATGATAACAATTATGGATAATTCTGTCGTATATTGTGGGGGATGGCATAATCTGGCAAGACTGTCTTCCTGCCATCCCCAGTGATAGAGTCAAGTGATAGAGTACTATACTTATGTACAATGTATAGGTGCATGCAAAAACACGAGACCATGTAGGCCCAGAAACGCTTATGTCGCCAGATATCCCTTGGTTATTTTAGCTATTTTACGTGTACTAACAGAGTCCTGCCCTTTGGTAATCTACGCGATCTAAGTGTAAATCGGCCACCACATGTGATATTAGGAAATATAGATCCCCAGACACCGGCAACGCCACTTTGGTCTGATCGCCGATACAGATTTGAACATGGCTGACAAAATAATGAAGGGGGCATTCACAACATCGACGATAGATGGCGCTGTGACACGAGCCATTTGTTCGCCGAGGTTGATAATAATCAAGAAACCATAGATACGCAAGGATAACGGATTTGGCCTTGTGCTGCCATTTGTTTTCAATTGTGAGGTAGAGTGAGAGGAAAATAGCGATGAAAGATAAGATACCTCGTTAAGAGGAGTCCTAATGAGTGCTGGAGTTACCAATCCATTCTCACCTTAATTAAAGGTATGGCCATGCACGTGTTGCAAACCGGGTGCATTAAACCCATTACCGCCTACAGTAATTGCAACGGTTCGATCAGTGTATATACGTTGTTATATGAGGGTGCATCAAACTTTATTTACACCAGACTGCATTCATATTGTCGCAATTGCACCAACGCGAATATGTGAAACAAAGGTATATGAAATTTAATTTATTCTCTAAAATGTCAGCATAAACTTTGAAATGATTTAGATATATATTCGCAAGTGTCGTATAGTTACATATGTGGATGTTTTAATTTGCATATTACCCAAAGTACTTTATTTTGAGATATGCAAACAGACTCAAAATATACTGCCCTGTATCTCTCCAAAACTTAAATATCTACTCATATTGATTTCTTACACTTGAAAATTGTGAAATTAACATAACTATTTATAAAATATCATACTGTTCAAAGTATGTGTTTCAACCTTTCAAATCAAAAGTTTATTTCATATGCCAATTCATGTCTTTAAAAAGTCAAACGTGTAAATGTGAATTGACATACTCTCTAATGTGTCAGCATTCAACTTTGAAATGACTACAATTTTTATATCCAAGATGATTAAAGTCATCTTGGAGAGATGATGGATTAAACTTGGCAGACTGGCATACAATGATTACTAAAATATTCATACTGATAAATTATTCTGTACTAGTCGTGCTATATGACTGATATACTCATCTGTGGATTTACAGGTATGTCAAACTCCTTCAAATTATTCCTTGGTACACTATATGTCTATATGTTACGGATGATAAGTGATCGCCTCTAAATCACATTTAAATCACATCATGATTAGACAACCTAACTGAAATGTATAACCCCATAAATGTAATAACAGTATGGATTCTTGTGCCCAGTATATGCGCTACGCGTAACGATTCGTAGTTTCTAAACCTCTCCATGAATTCCTAAAATCATCCAACTATTTTTGTTTTAACATAGCTTGAGTGGAATGCCAAAATTCAACAGGTACCAATGTGCAATCGATCACATAACTGCAAACTATACTTACACATGAATTCTAAATTGGTCATTAAACTATAAGAAATTAACAGCAGTCTCCATAAGAACGACTTCTACCATATTTTAAACCATTGTATCCGATCGCATTTCTGACCACCACTGTCCCACATAGCCAGCGTTCAAGTGTGTCAATCCAATACAAGCACGAACCTCACGGGCAAAGGTCAATGCCGATTGTCACGGATTATTAAGTGTTGACAAAGTAACCAAAACTCGGTCAATTTTATGTCTGTGTTTTGAATCGCACAAACTGGATACCAGAAGTCCCAAAACTGATTGTAATTGATGCAAGCGAACTGTGGATGACTGTATGATCCTTATGTTATATGGTACATACAAACATATAGACCTACTTATATATAATTATTTAAGATAGTGGTCATGCTTCCTCAGAACTGATGCTGGTGGGTCGAGCTGATACTGATACATATATATGTATGTATGTATGTGTATATATATATATATGTATATATATGTATATATATATATATATATATATATATATATATATATATATATGTGTGTGTATGTGTGTATATGTGTGTGTATGTATGTATGTGTATGTATGTGTATATGTATGTATATGTATATGTGTGTATATATATGTATATGTATGTATATGTGCATATGTGTGCATGTGTATATGTATGTATGTGGTGTGTGTATATATATATTATTTCCCTATTATTACCAATTGTTGCTTGGGCACCTGGTATTGATGTTGGGCAGTGTGGTCAGTCATTGCAAACCCGCGCCTCATAAATTATAAATTATAAGCGTCCAGCTGCCTCTTTGGGTAGCTGATTAACCATTCAAGATCGTCCAGAGAGCAAACATCCTACATGACACTTGTCACCAACACGGTAGTATGCCGTATTACCATCTATGTATTATTCAAATTCATATGTACAACATCAAATATATATAACTTTTCTGTCAAAACCAAAGTGAGTGGTTCACCTCGGGGTATGTGGTTTCGGGACGTTGTCTTCCTATGCGTATACAAGAGGGATTCCAATGGCACTATTCTCATCAAGTTGATCAGTCCCAATGGCGATTAGTATAATGGCATATCGCAGTGCTATTGGAATCCACGATCTTCGCAAATGCAAGCGTGAGGTACACATAACTCGATACACACAGGGCTTCGTTATGAACTACAACACCATTCTTTTTTTGGCCGCCCTATCACTTATTATGTCGTCCGATGTGCATCCAAATCCGGGCACAATTGATCGAAACAACGAAAATTCGTTAGCTATATTTCACTATAATATCAGGAGCATACGATACAAATTGACAAAAATAGTTGATATGATTACCGATTTCGATATTCTCTGTTTCACGGAAACACACCTTGACCCGTCATTACCATCATCTGATATTGTGATTGATGGATATGGACCCCCAATCAGGAATGATCGCGATTCAAACGGCGGTGGGATCTGTGTCTATTTTTCTGACCAAGTATTGTCAGAAAGGCAGTCATCTCTCGAGTTTGACGACTCTATAATGTGGTTTAAAGTGATATCAAACAAAATGAGATATCTTTTAGCAGTGTCATATAGATCAGCTCAGTTCTGTGCACCTAACTACTGGGACCTCCTAGAGACTTCACTAGAATTAGCTTTAAAAGTATCAAATTCCGTAATACTGGTAGGTGATTTGAACTCAAATGCTTTTGATCCTTCTTCGGATTTAAATGAAATGAAAGCCCGTCTAGTAATCCGAAATCTTATTAATGAACCTACACGCGTAACTGACAATTCGCAAACTAGTATAGATCCGATCTTGGTAAGTGATGGCATTGTGGCTATTGATTCGGGAGTTATAGACCCAGGGGTATCCGACCATTATGGAACTTATGCAGTTGTGGAACTCGATTATACCTTAAACCCGAATTTTGAACGGCACGTGTGGAATTATGGAGCCGCTGATTTTCAGCGCGCATCACAAATAATTAAAAATAAGGACTGGCTTAAACTGACGAAAGGTTTTGGAGTAAACGAAACTGTTGAACTGTTCACTAACGATTTTTTAACTATTATGCGAGAAACTATACCTAGTCGCGTCGTTCTCATCAGACCGAAAGATAAATACTGGTTCAACAGTGAGATTCGTAAGCAACTGAGAAAACGGGATAAACTGAGGAAAAAGGCTATTCATAGCGGAAATTTAATTGATTGGAACACTTTTAAAAAGGCGCGAAATACCCTGAATAATATGAAAAAACAGGCAAGAAAAAAATTTGAAAACAATCTTCAGCATAATCTAACATCAGCAGACTCCCCGAGGTATTTTTGGAAAATGGTTAATAATATTCTGAACCGAACCAAAAACGGATCCCTACCCCCGCTTAAGTTACTAACTGGGAACGATTCCTATGAAATTATTGTCGACGATTTATCGAAGGCAACTCTGTTAAATGACAGTTTTATCGGCAACTCCGCGCTTCCCACCGCCAAACCAAACATTATTAAGGCTGTACCTCCCCCCACCATTAGTAATGTGCCTGTAAAGACGGAAGATATATTGGAAGCTATTTCATCTCTTAAACCTAACAAGGCACACGGTCACGATGGAATAAGTGCAAGAATGCTTCTTGAAACAAAATATGCCATCGTTCAGCCCCTAAAAATTATTTTCGAATTATGTCTCAAAGAGTGTAAATTCCCCGATGAATGGAAAAAAGCTAATGTGATTCCAATATTTAAAAATGACGATCGCTCAAATCCTAAGAATTACAGACCGATTTCTTTACTGCCGACACTGGCGAAAGTTTTTGAAAAAGTTGTTCTTAAATATCTTTTTAAGCATTTCGAGACCAAAGGCTTCTTTTACGATTTCCAATCGGGTTTCCTTCCTGGGCATTCAACTATATTCCAACTGTTAGAACTTAACCATTCCCTTAGCCAGGCCCTCGAGAATAAACTGCATACATGTGCTGTATTTTGTGATATATCTAAGGCATTCGAGAGGGTCTGACACGAGGGACTGGTATATAAACTTGAACGATGTGAAATTTCCGGACCACTTCTTGCTTTCATTAATGACTATCTCTCAGATCGAAAACAAAGGGTGATGGTAAATAACACGTCTTCAGAATATAAAAAGATACTCGCTGGTGTCCCCCAGGGATCTATTCTTGGCCCTTTCTTATTCTTGGTATATATTAATGATCTCGCTGAAAATATTAAATCTTTCACTAGAATGTATGCGGATGATACTTGCCTCACTGCTAGCAATGGAAGTCTCCAGGACCTTGAGGAGGGTGTAAATACTGATCTTAAAGCCATAGATAAATGGTCAAATCAATGGCTAGTAAAATTCAATAGTAGTAAAACTAAGTCCATGACATTCTCTTATACCGGTGCCCAGCCTGACATACATCTTTTTCTCAGTGGTGAACCTATAACCCAAGTATAACACCTTGGCTTGAATATACAGAGTGACCTAAACTGGGACAAACATATCAATGAGTTATCAAAGAAAATATATGGCCGCCTTGCATATCTAAGACAATTGAAATTTTCTTTAAATAGGAAAACCTTAGACACAATTTATCGAGCGTACATATTGCCCCTGATGGATTACGCTGACGTTGTCTGGGACTCCGCCCCAGCAAATGTTATTTCAAAACTAGATCGCATCCAAGCGGACGCGGGTCGAATTGTTACAGGTCTCACGCGATCCGTTCCTGTGAAAAACTTGCTAGTAGAATTGGGGTGGCAAACGTTAACAAACAGAAGGAAATCTCATAGAATGAATATCATGTACAGAATAACTAATAACAAGACCCCTAAATATCTCAACAATCTCTTACCCACCCGCCCAGAATCAGCTACTAGATATGATTTTAGAGATAAAACAAGTTTTCCTCCATACACATTCAAAAGAACTGTCCATTTTGAACACACATTTTCCCCAAATACAACTAGGGAATGGAATACCCTGTCAAATAAAATAAAAGAATCATCTTCCATTAGTATTTTTAAAACAAAATACCTAACGACTGATCCAGTTCTTGTGCCACCAGACTATTTTAATTTCGGAAATCGCGCGATAAACATCATTCATTGCAAACTTCGAAATTACTGTAGCGATTTAAACGGTGACAAATTTTCTAACTTCATATCGGACAACCCAAGCTGTCGTTGTGGTCACCCGGCCGAAGAAGCAAATCATTATTTTTTTGTTTGTCCATTTTACACAGATCAACGATGTTTGTTGTTTCACCAACTCGCTACCATTGGTGTACTAACTATTAATCTCGAGAAACTCCTCCTTGGAGATACTAACCTGAATAGTACACAAAACCGGAACATATTTAGGGCTGTTCAATTATACATAACCTCGACATCGCGGTTCAAATTTTAGTAAACACATTGATGTGCAAACCTACGCTGCAAATGTAACATGTTGTATTATCACTACATATATAGAATGCGAAGACTCGTCTGAGCCACCGACCCACGGGACGAACCACCCCCCCATAAAGAGAAATATCCACCGTTATTGTCATACTCGGGATTATATCATTATATTGTTATAAGTGAAAAGATGTTGTACATATGAATTATTTTGTGTGTGATTATATTTTATGTTCATTTTGTGTAATACAATTATGTGGGGAGAGAGACCATTTGTAAGTTGTAAAACTTGTGTCTCAATCCCGTTGCAATATTATTATGCAATAAAATATGTTTACACTAAAGGTATATATATTTTTTCCGAGTGTAGGCTGTATATATATAGACCATGCCCTCGGAAGAAAAAAATGTATGCATTTGCCAATATAGATTGATTAAAGCGACTAGTCTCACCATCGTTCAGATCAAATAGATAGTAATTTATCATTTTGGTGGTCGAAATATCTAATATCACATGATATGGCAAAACTCAAGAGCGTCTGATGTGAAAACAACTAAGATTTTGCATTCATCAATTATTCCGTCATATACAAGCGAAAGTGTACACATTGTACACATCATGAGTTAAGTTTGATCCGAAGGCATGCACACTTCAAAGTACACACGCCGCTTGATGTGTCATGGGTGGATAAACATTAGTATTAAACTTGCACTAACCACGTATGGTAATCTTCTCCGTCGCAACATTATGTTATGTAATGAAATACGAGTGAGGAATTTCCGGTTGTGGTCGAGAGGCCTGCTCCCAATATTGTAAGTAGCTTTGTACAAAAAGTTCCCAAAAACTCTCCCCGGTGCCTGATTTATGGACTTGTAGCTCAATGTCGGTGGCTTTTATACAAATAGTTAGACTAATTAATAAAAGTATTTCTAACCACGAAATATAGTAATGACCACTAATAACAAACTTTTACCGGGAGGACTCACGTTTTGAGGCGGTAGTTTAATTCCTCTCGACAACAACCGTAAATTCCTCTCTCGTGTTTCAATGTATGGCCAAATGTCGTGAATGAGGAGAATACCAGCCGCGATATATATCGAGTTTTAGAGAAAAATTGGTTGCAACATTTTAAATTATGTTAAAAATAACCGATGATTCATTCCAAGAAGAATGTTCCCATTATTATATTTATAGACACCTACGTACATGGAACGACACCGAAACAAATAATCAAATCAACTGTTTATCATATATACAACACGGCCACTTTCAGACCTCCGACATTTGCCATGAATGTGGGATTTATTTTGGATAAAGTTCACGACGGTTAGCGATATATTGTCAGTAGCTGGTCGTGAGTTTGTGGTTTCTACGTGCAGTGTGGGTCGAGTCCCGAATAAAACCGACAACGCCCTAAAACGACGATAATCTTCAATAATCATATAATCCGTTTATTTTTGATTTTCAGGACAAATTCTCGACGTAGCCCCGACGCTGAACGGAGTTCAAGGTTCCAGCATAAAGTTGTGGTGTAAATACACTGGCCACGATTCATGGTTCGCCGTGCAGTGGCGGAGAAAGACGAGACGGGACGGGGGATTTAAAGTTATAGCTACTCTGTCGCCAAAAGACGACGCCTTGTTCTCAAATCAAATTGACGTCAGTTTTAAACGACGATTATTGCCGGACGTGTCCGATGAATACAATTCGGTTCAGTTCGACATTGAGATTTTCTCTTTGGAGTGTTCTGATGTTGGGGTCTATGAATGTAGTATACTGACGCTCAATGGAATGCTCACAAAAGAAACGAATCTCACACTGAAAGGTAAGGTGCACATGGTTTACGAGCAAGACCACGCCGTGCATGTATGGTCACTTGTGTGATTGCCGTGACATGAGTTTGTATACAGCTTATTTACGAAAGCGCATTAGGACCATCGGAAACACCACCGCACCCCAAAATATGCAAACACACATGCAACTCGGTGAAATGACTTCCAACAACTCGTTATTACGATTAACAACTCTATATAACGACTTGCAAGTCGTTAGAACGACTTCCATCAACTCGTTGTAACGAGTTGCAACTCGCTATATTGTTGGAAGTCGTTATTACGTAGAAATAAAAACAAGACGTTATTACGACTTGTAGAGAAATTTACAAGTCGCTATAACGACTTGTTTTTATTTCTATACAAGTCGTTATAACGACTTTCGACAACTTGTTATAACGACAAATGCGCTTTCGTGGCTTATTCGGGCTGAATTTGTCATAATTTTAGGTGCTAAAAAAGATTTTGTTACCCAGGTTCGCTGATATTGGGAAAATATCTTTTAGTTCATGTTATTTGAATGCTGTTCAATCAATTTGAGACATGCAATGGTTGGCATAAAATTGACAGATGTTTATTAACTTTCTATGATCGAACCGAAAAGTAATGTGACATGCTCTTATTATGGCACAAAGTCAGCAATCTGCAATCAGTCAATATAAACAAAGTCAAAATTCTTCTTTTGGCATAAATAAAATCAAATGTTTCGAGCATGCGTTCTAATAACGAAATTCAATATTCAGTTAAAATGATCCAGGATCATACTTTCCATTTCAAAATTAATGTCATGAGAACGAGGAATAACTTGTCCACGATAATTTGGGAGCGTGGTCATTGTAACATTAGCCTCTACAATATTTCTATCAAACATCCTCATCTTTCTCATATCATCCATATATTAGATACAACCTTCGTTATGTGGGGAAACTATATGGCGGGAAAGTCGTTAGGCCGTCAGGCAATCTTTCATTCTGACGTGTTATTGTCATTAATTTGTTCACTGACCCTGTCAGCTGTGTCACCTGGTCAGACACCCACTTACCTAGACGGTTACATATAAAATGTCAATGTCACCATTGTCTCAGATATATTCAACCAAAAAGTCAACGTTAAAAGCACACACAAAATGACGAGATTTTCCCAACCTGGTAATAATAAGGCAGTTTCAGCGAACATGGGTAACAAGTTACACGTTTTGTGAACCTGGATAACATATAGAACCAAAATCCATGCGATAACAACCAACTCGACGTCAGTAGATGGTTAAATTAAACATAGGCTATAGGCAATACCATTTACTGCTCTGATCAGTGACGTGGCGACCGGGGGCGGTCTTATTCCCAACTTTGGTAAAACTGTTCAACATTGTGAAAATGCATGCCTGACACGGCATCAGTTGGAAAACTCCACCAAGATAGGTTGAAATTGATCTGACAATTTGAGTCCGTTCAGTATTTATTGTGAAATATGTTGTATTTAGACCAAAGGTCTATTGTTTGAATTTGGGTAAAATTTATGGACTAAAATGGCAATCAGTTGGAACATTGTTTCAACCATATGGAGTGTTCTATATGGTTGGTAACATTCTAAATTTATAAATGGATGCCACTATATTTCCACACGTTCGTAACGTACTTTATTAATTAGATATGTGACCCACCATATCAAATCCAGTTGGAAGTCGGGATTTTTTTTACCCTGTGCCAATGCATTCTCTTATATATGCGAGTCGACCATAGGTCGCCTCGCATATATAAGAGAATGCATTGGCCTAACAATTTTTATAATTTCTTCTTGTATTCTTTAACAATTTTATAATTTCACCCATACAGAGCCCCAGACAAACATGAGCAGACGACACTCTTCTATATGCTTCTATATATGTGTGGGGCTCCCTGCAGGGTAATGGATGTTTTTTTATTTTATGTCCTAAAAATTGTAAGAAACATTTATTTAAAAAAAATGATAATAAATTGTTAGGCCAATGCATTCTATTATATATGCGAGGCGACCTATGGTCGACTCGCATATCTAAGAGAATGCATTGGCACAGGGTAAAAAAAATCCCGACTTCCGACTGGATTTGATATGGCGGGTCACATATATGGTATTTTGCCTAGAACTGCTTGTTATCGAACTAGATGAATATCTCTTCAATTTGCCTTTAAACCGAGTAATCGACGTCCGCAATCGGAGTAATATCATTTCACGACATCACAAATCCGAGTACTATGGTTTTACGATATGCTGTAAATCGATTTCACTGCTAAATACATTCCGCACACGCTCGTCGAAATCGGACATTTCAACTTCGAATCAGGCGACAAATTCGGAAGTGAGTTCCGATTGTGCTCAATAATGTGTAGACATATATTTTTGTGACGTCACTCATTTGAAAGAGTTATCGATATTAAACTGTTGCTAAAAGGCGATCTAATTAATTAAAAGGATGTTACTTATAGTTTGTTTGATATTATTGGCCTGATATCAGCCCGAGGTAACCTCATATCAGCCTTCGGTCTCAGGCTGATATGAGGTTACCTCGGGCTGATATCAAACAAACCATGTAATATCGTCTAAATACTGTACGTGTGTTTCCTTAGTCCAAGTTTCCTCCGACGTAAACCAGCTAGTGCAATGTTCTACGTTTATACAAAAAAACTGAAATATCCTATCGTCACCCTCTTCCCACCACGCGTGCATATCATGTAATCTATTGTCTCCATGTGCACGTTATCAACACCTGATATCACAAACAAAGACTCGTACTTTGATATTGGCTGCTGCCGCGTGGTGGGATGGGGGAAATCATCCACGGAAACGACTCATATAAGGACATACGCTTGCGGTCGGATCCGATCCATGAAATCTTGATTCTTATATTTGTAACTGTGTATATAATGAAACTACATGGAATACATACTGTTTAAACTATAGTGCATTCGGTACAGGGATAATACTGGTTTACGCCTACGATTGTTCGTAAATTATAATCGACTTTATCATACACATCAATACAAAATGCTATATTTATCAGAAAGAGTGATATCGTGCGGTCATAATGTTGTGTTATAATCTAACTGTCGTGTAAATTGCGCATATAAATGCTATGTAATTAGGAGTAACATCACATTTGACATGTTTGTTCGCGTCAAGAGAAACCCCGAACTGTTACGAAGATCGCGACGTCAAAAATATATATTTTTCACAAATTCACATTAACTTACTACTTTCAGTTGACAACACTCATGTGGAGGTCAGAACAAATATAAATTTTTCCATGCAATAAACCGGGTTACTTTCACAATTGTGATATTTTATTATTGGCGATTTTAGGTGAGCTGGTGAAAAGGAAATCATACTTCGACGTAACCCAGTATTATCCCTATACCGATTTCACTAGCTGGTTTGCATCCAAGGAAACTGACTAGTTAAGCCCACCCACATGCTAGACTGAGATTCCCTCCTCCCCGGGGAACGTGTAGACGAACTGCCACACAAAGGCATATTTGCTCTGGACGCGACCTGTTTATTACAATTAATCATTAATCAGGAGTTTTCAAAGAAGTCACTTCCCATAATGGAAAATAGCATGTACAGTCACCACAATATCATCAAATAAATTCAATATATAATCATTCGTTTAATAGTGGTTATTTATAAACGTCATTTGTGCCTGTGCATATGTGCAGAGCTATCGCTTTTCCATGCATGTGTGAATTGAATGAATTCGCAATTTGTTTGACAAATGTCTCTATCAATTCAAACAATTGATCTGACCACTCACGCACGCGCCAATGACAAGAATATATGTTATCAAGCTTTCAAATCTCCAATATACGCCATTTATCAGATGCGCCGATCTGGGGCACCGTGATGCATAAAACACAAATCGTCAACAAGCTCATTGAGCAAAAAATGTCGCGATCTATAAGTAATGAATGTGGAGTTGTAGCGCCTTCACTTTAGTGAATAAAAGGGAGCAATTATTTCCATCGATTTAACAAAGTTAACATGGCATGCAATGTAACTTAGAATTGTCTTGCACCCATCTATATTATACATTGTATCTGTTTTGTACCTTGCAATCGGCGACAATAACAAACATATATATAGTGCATCTATACCCTTATATAATCAATTTGATATAGTCGGTACGGGCGTCCTGTTAACTTGCCAGGCCATGCGCACGGTGTAGATATAAAACAAAATGTAATCCTCCATAGGATAGGGTATCATATAATATGTGATCCTCGTCTCAGGAGTCACTCGTGGCTCGATGAAGGCAGGATCATATATCAAAATGAGAGGATATGGTGATCCCACGAAAAGGGGATCACCATATCCTCTCATTTTGATATGTGATCCTATATATAAAATTTGTATTAATATATATTTTTATTAACTAAATAACGGAGATATTTGAAGAAGTGTTTTTGACGAAATAACGGAAATGTTTGAAGATGTGTTTTAAAGAGCGATAGAAGAATTTGACTTATATTTCACCAGAGTTAATCTATTGTGGTGTTGTAATTTCTCATACAAATCGCCGTTATTTAGTAAAGGTACAATCTTTATAGAGTTATTACCCTTCATATAAAATCACTAAAAAATATAAAGATAGCATATCAAAACCTATGTTATCCTCCGCAGGATCAGATATCGTTTATAGTCTACACTCGTGCGCATTAGGTGAACTTGCATACTACAGGGGATATCTGTCACATTGAAGCATTCGAGACTCCAGTAATAGAGTTACTGTTCTTCTGGAAGCAACAATGAGATTGAGTAAAAAAATATCATTAAATGCATACGTGCCCAAAAATACAGATACATGTAATTGAGTCGACAGTATATATTACATATATATACTATGCCATATACAGCACACATAAAATACTTTATTATGTTTTCGATTATCGATGTTTAGTTTCGAACAAAGTTGTACCGCATTTTATTGTGCCTATTGTGTCCACGAAAAATCCACATGTAATATCCACTCACATGAGTCGTCTCAATTGCGTGGTTTTGTTGTCAGCCAAGGACTATTTCTTTTCCAGAAAAACGTTCGTAAACGTCTCATTTATCGGAATTGTTCCGATCATAATTTATGTTTATATATACTACATCAAACCTGTCAAAATGCACTACTATAGGATCAGAGCTATTCATAGAGTACTGGTGAAAGGTGTAGATCCTATTGTCCGTGTCTTAAAATAGTAGTCATATATAGTTGCCTCAGATCAGGTGATGAAACACGAATATTTCGCCTTTATCACAATAATGCATAGTTGTATATACTATGAACGCAATTTATTAAATTATACATGAGTACCATAGACTATCTTCAATATATTCTAAAATTAACCAAAATTACCTACACACTCTGTGGCAGACACTGCCTTTATTCCTTAAAATAATATTTGCTGATGTTCACTAAGGTCACATATACGCGAAACGTACTGCGTTTTCTGCAACCGCACCACCACGTTTACCCCTTCTCCATATAATGTTACACATATATGATGCACACATAACCGTATATAAATAGCAACATTGAGTGAATGGTAAACGCAGAAGATATTTTCAAACAAGATACTGGAAACTAATACTGTACATTGTATGGTAGCATATTCGCGCTGTAAAGTGCCGACTGAAGTAATTTGAACTAAATTGTCTACTAAGAAACCGGTTTAAATTGGTAGCAGCATGGGAATTAGTCTTAAATATAATGTACGATGTACCGTCTCTTCGATTTGGTTAAATGGAGCGCTAATCTATTGAGATTAGTGTTTATTTGCAGTATAATCAGCATTACGACATACGTGTATGGTTTATTATCTCGGAGAGTGTTGAAAATCCGGAAATGTAACTGGTGTTTACTCCGCAAGGTGTGCACTTCAGTTTCTGCGTTACATTCAATAATCAATCATCATTCCAAATGAAACTACCACGCAATGTGTGGCGAAACATTACTTCGTGTGTTGCATGCTCGAAATTTTGTTTGGCCCGACTGTTGGATGCATTATAGCAGAAAATCCGAACTTTAATTACGTAAATCATTGGGTTTAACTTGCGTTGCAGTGACAGATAAATCCTTCAGATGGATCTGTTTAATGATATGTGTACCTTTAAAGATATTTATCAACATTATACTTGTAAATTACCAATAGGTATTTTCGCTTCTATGAGGTTATCCAACATTTGCTTTAGTCGTAGCTTGACTTAGGGTTGCGGTCATTTTGACAGCCATTTCATGGCCGCCGGAAAATTGGTATTTTTAAAATGTCTGTAAACAAAATTGCTCATAGAGGATTTTAGCGAATTTTGGATATGTTATAGAGGATATATTCCGCTTCAAAGTGGAATAAAACCTCAGTCCAAATTTATTCTAGGGTCATACCTTTTATCGAACAGACTATAGTGTCCTAACTTTAATAGTAACGGCTAAACGTGAGTTTGCAAAACCTCGAGGATCCTCAATAGGCTTTTCCACGTGACGAATTACCCCGAAAATCGAGAAATCTAACATTTATAATGGAAACAATATCTACTCCTTATCATTGATTCTCTATCTGTATTAATACGTCACAATGACCAATTCGGCTTTTATTTTTGACTGTGAGTGCCACTAGGTGTTTGAAGGTGTCGATATCTTATCCGCGGCGTTGACCGCGCGTGTCGTCGTTCAGTTGGTTCCAGTCCATGACGGTGCGCGGGAAACATGAGCGCTTAAAAGGATTGGTACACCAATGACCGTATGCGTATGCGTATGCGGGAAAGAGTAATGTTTCTTCCCTCGACATCCGGTAGAATTTGTCGTAACAAACTCTGCATGTCGATGACTAAGTGAAATATATATGGCTGTCCATGAATAATTTGTAGCACCACTTTGCCCAACAAACACCATAGCTATACCAGCAGAACCCACCTACAGCACAGCAAAGTAGTAGATCATGTCATGAATCTCTACTCTGGCCAACTCGAGATCATATTCCACCAGTTCAAAACCTTGGAAGTTTTGACAGGGAACCTTATAAATTCGAAAAAAAAATAACGAGGGTAATATATTTCTTTGTTAAAGATGCATAATCCGAATTAACGCTCCCAAATTACTATTTCTTTGGCTTCTGGGGTAAAAAATATTTGATTCGAATCGAGGAACCCACCCATCAAAGATCAGAATGATCAGATATCGATTTTAAAATTTTGTTATTTCTCGAAATGTGTACTTTTTGTGGCCCAGAAAAAGTCGTCAAACCGACGGTCTTGGGCAAAATTGCGGATGAACATGGATAACTCTAAAATCAAGTGGTAATATGGCCAAATTTCGTGATACTCATGTTATAATACGGCCATATTCGTTGAACAACATGTTGATAAAATTTATGACACGTTTTGGGAAATTTGATACCATAGTTGACAACGGTCAGCATTATGTTGTAATTAACCGATTCTGATAACTAAAGTGTATTATGAAGAAATGTTGTTGTTGTTGTTGTAACTTGATGATTTTGGGACCGTCTGGTCGGATGGAGTACCTTTAATACATGTCGCTTAATAATTTACTTATCAGTATACGAAGATCCCAGCTCTAGATTACATTTTAAGGGACTTTGAGTGCGATTTTGCTTTGCACCGTTTACAATAATGGAATATCTCCAGGGTAAATAATTCAATGTTTTTTTTGCGATATTGTCTCACTTAAGTCAACAAAAAGCATGCCCGATAATATACCTTCAGATATATAGCAAATAAGTATAACGATTAGACGTCCGGCCCGTCCTCATATCACAGGTAACCAGAGAGACGGTTGGCAATTAACACACAACAGGAAACAACTCAGTCCACACTCTTACCATTATAACTTCTATCTTCTTTATTTTCAGTCATGTAATACACAACAATTGTAAATACTCTGTCATCTTGTAAAAAAAATACTGTAATTCAACCTTGTACCGGGACAGGTGTCTCCTGTAAGTTTCTGTAACTTGTACCCCAATCCCTTTGTAAATTGAATAATTTCACAATAAAATATGTTTAAAGTAACAAAAAAGAATGAAATTTCGAGCTGGAACTACCCCCTATTTTGAAGTAGATTATCGAGGAACCCACAAATATAACGAAGAAATATATTCCCTGCCTTGTTTTTTCAATGTGATAAAGTTACCCGTCTGAGGGTTCAGAACAACAAAAAGTTACACGAAACAATAAAATCAGCAGGAGTATAGAAACAAATCAGAACGCCCTTTAACATTTCCGTATTGGGCAATGAAAACGTAAGCGCTCTTTATCATATGTGGTATTTTTTGAGCCCCAGACAAAATGTCAAAATCTGATAAAACAGACTTTTGAAAATCATTGACCATCAACATCTCACACCAGTACGACGATAAAGGTTGTATATAATTATACTTGATTATACATGTCAGATGGGGCACATTTAAATGGACACGATTCGTTTTAAACTAAACAATTAATATATTATTGATATGTAATTTTGGAAGAAGGGATAATACAGTGATCTTAAATAATCTGAACAAAATTACCGATGTTATACCGATGTCATATTTGTAAACTGTTTTATGCTTTCCACACATAGGTGAGACACGCTCTCTATTGATTTATACTGCAGAAAAAACAATGTTTTCCAGCTTCCATAACTTGAATAATTTTGTCCTGGGCATATCATGTCTTCATAAAAGTACTTCACATATTCATAGACCTCTTTTATTCCATGGAATCGGACTATTATGTGACAAAAGTGAGCTTTAATATTATTTAAAATTTTAGGATTCAAACCGCGAAATACTTTTGTCCTTCATTATTATAACACACATCTTTGATACCAAGGTTGATCAAGTTTATTAACCCTTTACCCAACAAAACGGCCAAAACCGGACAAATAAAGCTTCAACAGCTTAAAATATTTTCGGTCTGTCTCAATAGAACCATACAAATATGGATATCATTGGAACCGGCTCCTTGACCACATTGTGATAGTTACAGTTATGCCCTGTGCCAATGCATTCTCTTATATATGCGAGTCGACTCGCATATATAAGAGAATGCATTGGCACAGGGCCGTTCTGTTGGGTAAAGGGTTAACGATGTAATATGTGGAGACAACACACATGTTTGCGGTTCTCACGGGGTCAATGTTGTGTATCGGGTGCCGGGAAATTAGCTGGTCTTTGGATCGTGGTTTCTGAAACAGGCCCATTGTTTCCTCGCCATTGGAGTGACACTTGAGTTAATTGCCTATAGACTGTGATAAGAATCAATATGCGGTAGGTGGATTGCACCGAAAGTTAACCGTCCGAGAATTTCAGAGTCAGCATTAATCTCGCAGACCACCGATTTGTTTTACACACACCATCTGGGATGCATCGTTGGTTTGATAATGGTATATATGATCTTACGTCACTTAATGAACAGCCTTCATCAGGCAAAATAATGTTGCCAACCCACTCAATTTAATTATCTGCTATGTGTATTCTATATAACCAGTATGCTTCCATTGTTTGCCTGACGTAGGCTGTTAATAAACATCCGAAAGCTTACATACTAATAAGAAAAAAGTTAAACACATAGGTCTTCAAGTTTGTCACTTTTAACGACCATAATCATAGAACCTTGTAAGCATTTCATGAGAGATTTTTGTCACTGTTAGATATAAATGTTAATAAAGAAGCAGTTTCATTTCATCATAAAAAGTCACCTGGTGACTTCTCATTTCGGGTATTGAAATGGGCTCGTAGGCAGGGGGGGGGGTCGGAAAAAAAATTCAGGCACGTATGGCATTTTTTCCCTTTCGATCATTTTTTGTACCCACCCACCCCCACCGCCAAATTTTTTTTCGACAGTTTTTTCCGACCATTTTTTGACACCCACCCCCCCTTTTAACACTAAAACAGAGATTTGCGGGGGGAAATTCACTGTAAACAGCTGTATATGAATTTCTGTGCATACTATTTATCATGGATGTTAACATGGACATGTAAATAGGAATGAGTCATTTTGAGGTCATTCGGCCAAAAAAACATGGCTGCCAGCGGCCATCTTGGATTTCAAAATTTGCAACAAAATACAACACGATAACTGCCTGCAGTCAGTTTACAGCTAGAATTACATTATTTCTCTCATTCAAAGTGGGTTTGAAGCCCAACTCATTGCCAAAACACTAAAAAACAAGCAGGAATTTTTTTTTTTAGTTGCGGAAAAAATTGCTTGTTGGTGGCTTTGACCACCCACCCACCCCGGCATACGTGCCGGATTATTTTTTTTCACCCCCCCCCTGTCGTAGGTACCTATTATGCCAGTTTATGGACTTTATATGCTATATGAGCCCTTCCATGTCTGGAGCTTCCTAAAAATTAGCAAAAACCCTATTCCAATGCATTCTTTTATATATATATAGGGAGCCTCGCATATACAAGAGGATGCATTGGCCTAACAATATTTATCTTGACCTTGTAAGCCAGTTAATTATCTTAATTACGCGAGGATCCCTATGTGAGACTAGCACATATAAGAACATGCACTGGCACATGAGCTTCAATGCTGCACCAGCGCCGCTCCCCTCGTGAACCTCAACATGAAAGGGTTATGAACTGAAGAAACTATAGAAATTCATCGCCTCAAATCTATTAATTGAGAACAACAGAGAGCATTTAATTTTATTACTGATATTATAAAAATGAATAAAAATAACCCTGAAATAGATTCTGTTCAGTCGCCTGTTGAAACCGAGAAACAACGTGTAATGACAATTTAGACGAGATAATGAGAGGAAAAAAAATCAGAATAATTATCTCAAGTGTGCCGTTTACCGAATAAACACCCCACCCCTAATCCACAAGCGCTTTCGTCACCCCTGTGATTGTAAATTTCTTCTGCCAAATATAATCTTGGAAAATTGTTTGTAAATTTGACAGAACAACTTGAAGTGCACCCCCGTGTACGTGGTATCGCCAAGACCGAGGGTATCGCCAAAACCGAGAATATGGGAAAGTCATTTTCACGTATATGATATGGGGATATGTTTGTTTCTCACCGTAATACAGACATCGAGCATCGTATGTGTATGTCCACACGAAGCATGAGTATTTATCCACCAGTTGTCAATCAGTTTTCCCAGAGCAGATCATTAATTATTTTTTGGCGATTTTTTTCAATGGTGTTTTTGCTTTTGCTCACTCAAATTTTCGAGAACAACCATTCACTAGTATAGTTCCTGGACTTTCACGCTTCCAAAACAAATGCCGGTATAAGTTGAATCTGTCAATGAAGCATAGGATTTGACAGAATTTAATAAATCCTTGTCGTTCTCAATATCCGCGCGATATGAAGGGACCACTGTCGGTCCAGAAAGATGCGAACGGCACAGATGAAGATGCACCAAACGCCGAGTTTCTGTGCAGTAAATATATTCGCAGTCCAATTGATCAGTCTCAGATACACATAAAAACACTCGAAAACTCATCAGAACTCCTTAAGTAATAGGCA
Organism: Siphonodentalium dalli; assembly: GCA_032622095.1. Taxonomy (NCBI): domain Eukaryota; kingdom Metazoa; phylum Mollusca; class Scaphopoda; order Gadilida; family Siphonodentaliidae; genus Siphonodentalium; species Siphonodentalium dalli. Next base: position 124,173,385 of record CP136068.1, on the reverse strand, counting down.
TATTTACTGCACAGAAACTCGGCGTTTGGCGCATCTTCATCTGTGCCGTTCGCATCTTTCTGGACCGACAGTGGTCCCTTCATATCGCGCGGATATTGAGAACGACAAGGATTTATTAAATTCTGTCAAATCCTATATATGCTTCATTGACAGATTCAACTATATACCGGTATTTGTTTTGGAAGCGTGGAAGTCCAGGAACTATACTAGTGAATGGTTGTTCTCGAAAATTTGAGTGAGCAAAAGCAAAAACACCATTGAAAAAAATCGCCAAAAAAAAATTAATGGTCTGATCTGGGAAAACTGATTGACAACTGGTAGATAAATACTCATGCTTCGTGTGGACATACACATACGATGCTCGATATCTGTATTACGGTGAGAAACAAACATATCCCCATATCATATACGTGAAAATGACTTTCCCATATTCTCGGTTTTGGCGATACCCTCGGTCTTGGCGATACCACGTACACGGGGGTGAAGTGTGTCTATGCCAATCTGCCCGCCCGTTTTTCTCACACAGGAACAAAGTCTCGGACGCGTAAATGGGCGACATTTATCTATTTTATGTCATACCTAATGATGAATTCCGATTATTGAAAGCGACGTCGTAATCTGTATATTAGCGGATTATTAATGGCGCCCCCTGCTGGTAGTCCGTCTAACGCTCGTCCGAATTAATACCGACAAAATGCCCTCTTAATGTCGTCCTACCGCAGGCGTCAATTAAAATATTGCTTTCTAAATTATTGATGCGGACGGCAAAGTTCACAGCAAAGTAGTGATTGTTCCGTCAATACCGATAATAAGTACAATTCCAGATAGCAATTTCTGTAAAAGCCAACCGCTTATGAACGTTCGCGTACTGCTGTCACAGGGGACGTGAACTGTTCGTTCGGGACTGCTTTCGTCTCGGCGATCCAGAGAACGGATGGGAATATCCACGAAATTAGAACACACACTACACATACTGTAATCTCCGTCATGGGAGAGGGGATCAAGTTGGCTTTCGGTTTATTAGACTAGTCAGCATTATTACCAGGGACGCGATTGAATGGGTTTAAAGGTATATACGGGTGGCATTGGTTGTACGTTATAATTTAGAAATAAAAGTTATCAAATTATGAATTTCCTCAGGAATATACTAATAATACAGTATAATGATATGCGATATTACCCACCTAACACACTGTGTGTGAATCGAGCATTTGTTTATATACGGCACGTAAAGAGTGTGCGATAAGCAAAACTCTCAACACCGTGGCGAGGGTGATTCACGGTGACCCATTCAACATTCAAAATATTGAGTGGCGAGGATTTGCGAGCCATTTATGTCGTAAACAATGTTGTGTCAATTTTAACCCAAGTTTCCATGGTGGGGTCTCCCCGGTTTTGAGTGTTTTGCGTATCGCACTCTCTTTACACACTGTTCTGTATCATAATATGGAATTTGTTTACTATAACAAGGTGTACGATCTTGAAAATAGCATGCTACATATGCGATATTTATGATTGGTGTAAGAACAAAATATGTCTATATTTAAATATTCTTTCTGTTTATAGCGATTTTAACGGGTGTGACGTTTTAAACAGCAATACCCATCGCAAAGGCCATTTTTAAAGCGATAATTAGTATTCTGACTTCAAATTATACATAGTATTAATCACTTATGTCGCGTTCCCATGTATAAAATTCGATCGATATATAAATAAACGAAGGACTAATTTATACAGACTTTACATACATATAATGCTATAAAAAAAATACCGAAGTAAAAAGCATCTTATCAACTGTTTCAGTTTCCCGCCTATAAGTTATAAACGCTCTTTATTTGTCCACGTATCCGAAAACACTCACACGAGACACTCATTTACGATTCTTCTTTTTCTTCGGTGTGGTGTGCAACTATATGGAGACTCCTCATAGTTCCACACCGCACCGAAAAAAAAATGGTTCAGATGCAATACATTCTATGAATATAGTGATTTGTTCTTAACCAAAATCGGAGATAGAACCTTTCGGTGAAACCTAGCCGCTTATGGGCGTTCGTGCATTCTTGTCACCAGGGACGTGAACTACTCGTTCGGGAAAGCTTCGTCCCAGCAACCCAGAGAACGGATGGCAATGTACACGAAAGTAGAGCACGCTAAACATATACACCATAATGTCCGTCATGGGAGATGGGATCAAATCGGCTTTCTGTTTATTAGACCAGTCAGAATTATTGCATGGGACGTCATTCAATGGTTTAAAGCCCCGTGGTGGTTTGTACATATCATAAGTTTTCTTACATTCCGGCCCGGTACCGAGGCTCAACATAGGTCGATAAATGCGTTAAATATATACTCTTATACGGATTCTGCATTATATGTTCCTCAGAAAGGCTCAATCCAAGCCATATAATGTTTTATGTTGTATGGAAAAACGAAGAGCATGGCTGCTTTGAACCACACGCCTATGTATAGCCTACATTGTACTAAATATCCATGAATCTCTACTCTAACGTCCATAGGGATCATATTCCACCAGTACATTATACAAAACCTTGGAACTTAAAAACTAATTTTGACAGGGAACATTATAAAGTAAAACAAAAATAACGCAGGAGAATTATTTCTTGATTTTTTACCTGTTCCTTAATATTGTATTTCACTTTAGGTGAAGATTCCAGCTCGAAATTTCATGCCTTTCTGTGACGTTTTTGAGCCGATATAGCAATAATCATCTAAATAATTACCCAGGAGAAATTCCATAATTGTAAGCGACGAAAAACAAAATCGCTCACAAAGTTACTTAAATCGTGAAATTCCCAGTTGGGACCTTCACCTACAGTGAAGTTCATTATCAAGGAACAAGTAATAACTAAGAAATATTTTCCCTGCGTTATTTTTTCGACTTTATAAGGTTCCCTGTCAAAACTTCAAAAAGTACCCAGGTTTTGAACTGGTAGAATGTGATCTCTACGGGCGTTAACCAGAGTAGAGATTCATGGCATGATCTAACATTGTACATAGTTCGGTACAATACTATACTGGTATAGGGAAATACTATACTAGTATAGGGACAATGTCAACAATACTTGCAAGGACATACTTTATATCCTATCAAAATACGTTTTGCTACGCAAAGGCGAGAGAAATAAATTATCTTTGTTTTCACCACACCATGAATAGATTAACGCGAGTGTAACAAAAGTAACTGGGCTTTCAGCATATAGATTATAGATAGGCTCTTCATTTCAAATGTCAACAAGACTACACGAAACGCTCTTTATATTTCCCCATTATGTCAAAACACTTTCTGCCTCAGGCCTTCTTCGGTTGATTTTTTTTCAGGTAAAATTACATGATGGTATTCAGGTAAACATACACGTACAGATAAATATTGTTATTTGTACATGTATAAATGTTTACCTGAATGACATCATGTGATTTATCTGAATAATATATATCAAGCGAAGAAGTCATAAGGTCGAAAACTGTTGAAGAGTGACATCTTTTATTAACCCTTTCACGACGGGAGCTGCACTGGCGCAACATTAAAGACCTGTGCCAATGCATTCTCTTATATATGCGAGTCGACCATAGGTCGCCTCGCATATATTAGAGAATGCATTGGCCTAACAATTTTTTTTTAAACATTTTTAAAATAAAATTTTCCTACATTCTTTAACCATTTTTATATATTTAAAAAATATTTTCTTACATTCTTCAACAATTTTTATCAATTTTTATAATTTTTTTCTTACATTCTATAACAATATTTATTATTTTTTCTTATATTCTTTAACATTTTTATCATATTTTTTTTCTTGCATTCTTTAACAGTTTTATCATTTTTTATCATTTTTTCTTAATGACCTACAGGTCGACTTGCATATATAAGAGAATGCATTGGCACAGGGTTTTAGAAAAAAAATCAGGAAGCTCCCGCCATGAAAGGGTTAACCAACCCGCAGGGTTAATTCCAAATCTCCTGTACCATTTATACGTTACAGGTAATATTAATGTTTCTTTTGTTTTAAAGATACGGTTGGCCTTGGCGGTGGGTATCCTGTGAAAATATTTCCACCAGTCAGAAACCGCCACAAACAGAAATAACATCAAAATGTAGACAGACTTTGTCCGTATACAAATAAGAAATATCGCATAAACAGTATGTTATGGTCATATGTTTCACCATTGTTATGTAAACAAAAGCATAAAAAGTTACTTTTCTGGTGTTTGTTTATATTATGATGGTAAACATAAAGAGCGTTCTTTGTTGGTGAATTCCTGATATGGAACTAATAAAGAGCGTTTATGCCATTTGTGTGTGATAGCCAGTCGCATTGTGCTGTCTTCCGTAACACAATCAGGCTCTTGCTTATAGGTAAAATATAGTAGGTCTTTATGATAGCATTCTGTTTAGGCGATGGTCATGGTATATATGAACGAAACTGTATGCGTTTTAATGTTTTTCTGTTTACGGTGATTGGAACAAATATGAATATTTTCGACAACTAAGGCCTCACGTGCCTTTAATAGCGACTTCTTTTATATGTATGTTAATATGGAATTATCACATTTTGATATTTATTATTTAATCAGTGGAATTTCACCTAGTGTATTCGTTGATGGCATTTAAAGAGCGCTCTGGGTTTTATATTTTACACTGTGTAGGCTTAACTTCATTGTAAACATCTTATATTAGCTATATATGTAGTGGATTATCTTGAAGCACGTACGTGCGTGATGAGTGATGCTAATTGGAAGTGATTTGCGTGACCATTTAGCTTAAAGTATGGATTTTGATTAACTTGTCAATTAGGATGTAGAACCTCCCCAAAAAGTATGCATATTATAACAGCATGCTTTTTTTTTTCTTCAAACTTTTAGGTCTTGAACCCGAAATGTACCTTTATTGGCGTAAGATATAAACGTTATTTTCATATAATATTTATGTTGATTCGTGATCATATAAACTGTGTTAAAGGCGTATACTGTACACTAAATCCGGCCATTTATGGGTCCATCTCATATTATACTCAACAGAATATATGCAACCAATGAATGAATTTGAGAGTGTATTCTGCACTAATCCATGGCTCAAATTCATTCATTTGTGCATATATTCTGTTGAGTATAAAAAGAGTTTATCACATAAATGGCCGGATTTAGTGTACAGTCCCCCTTTAACCCTTTCAGTGCCAAGTCCGATTTTTGTATCAACCCATATACCCTGTGCCAATGCATTCTCTTATATATGCGAGTCGACCATAGGTCGCCTCGCATATATATATATAAGAGAATGCATTGGCCTAACAATTTTTCATCATTTGTTATTATTTTTGACAATTTTTTGACAATTTTAATAATTTTTTCTTATATTCTTTAACAGACTTATTTTGTAGGTTTAGTGCCAGGGAATCTTACTTTTTTTTTTTTTAGGGCCGATTTTACAGACCGTAAATTAGGGCCGATGAGATCGGCCCCTGGTACTGAACGGGTTAAAGGTTAAATAAGTGAAATACTACTCCATTTATATATATATTATCGATCAGATCTTCACTTAATCCTGATAATACGAGCCTCAAAACGTCGGTCATTTGTTTGATTTTGTATGCATTATATTATATTATGTCGCATATAGAACAAGAATTGTGTTATAGAGATTTTAAAAACATCTATTATGCCCGAAGCCGATGTTCCACAGAGAACTGTTCCGTGCGTATTAACAAAACAATATAGATGTACACGGACGAGAAAGCACGTGAATTGATGCAAAAGAACCAGCGTTACTCCGTGCAGCGACACAAAGAGGCGAGATGATAGCGCACCGAGGGAACTTGTCGCGGGGTGGTGGGCTCCCACGCCCCTTCTTTTCAGTCGTTTGAATTTTATAGCGAGTGGATCTAATTGTGAATCCTGAATTATAAGAAGTCCAATCTAATTGCGGGCGTTCTTCATTAGCATTCTGTCACAGCCTTAGTTCTGACCCTGGCGGTCTCGTCATGTGGCGTTGATAATTCGCGTTTTAAACGTGCGGTTCTAAAAAAATCAATTCAATTCCGATGGTCGCAGAAGACAGCCTTGCGTATCGCTGACAACATTTTCCGAGAATCGTTGTTATTTTAAAGCTTGTAGCAACCACATGTCAGCTTCGTAAGAGCTAACATGCAGTTTTAAGAGTATACACTCTAAATCGAGTTGGGTAAACTTTTACCCAACACAATGGTGCATATAGCACCACGCGAACGTTGGGTATATTTTTACCCAATGTTAGGCAATGTTTTCACTCAACGCAGGGTAACAATTTACCCAATATTAAAGGGACTGGCCGCCTTCTTTGTAGGTTATCATTTAGAAATAACATTTATCAGATTATTATAATTTCCTCAAGAATATACTAATAATATATAGCATACTGATGATATGAATGCGATATTATTCACAAAACACGCTTTGTGTCCGAGAAAATATAGGTCGAGTGTTTTTTAGTTTCTCACAAGAACCGCAGTGGATTGTTTATAAACAGGGTCACGATATTGCGTCATTTCCTTACTTAGATTCGCGCGCATTATACGTCGGTTGTAAAACCACTAATTTGGTAAATTCCTCATTTGGTATGTATCACCATATATGTTAGGAGAAAATACCACAACGCAAGGGAAAATGTTCATTGGACGATCCGGTAGTTCCATTTGTTTGCTATAAACAAACGGTTCTGTAACGTTTTTGGAGTTTGTTTACATTCAATAACATTCAATATACGCGATCTTTATGATTGGTATAAGAACAATATCTGTCTATTATATAATATTCTTTCTGTTTATGGCGATTTTAGCGGATGTGATTATTTTAACAGCTAACAGATACAGTAACCCCTTCCCCTATCGTTGGTGCGGTTTTTATTTTCAAATTGCAATTGTTTGTTGTATCAACACAAACAAATTAACCAAGACTCTTTACTACTTTAGTCGGGACTAAATATTGGTCGATAAACGCATGTATAATTCCATGTATTATATGTTATATATTATATGTTCTACCCATATATACTTTGGATACGTTATTCTCTGGATATGTTTGAGGTCTTCGTTGCTTCGACTGAAATCACATGCGCTCGAAAACATTTTCTTTTAAAGGTATACGTTTATACGCTGGCAAGTTTGCACGGTATGTTTTTGCGGGCACTTCGCCATAGAAAAACACATGGTGCCAGAATATGAACGGAAACATGCACATAACATGCATCTTTACCAAAGCTAACGACATTAGAAGTAAAATTTATGTAGTTCCACTTGTAACGGTGCTACTGTAATTTTCCTTCAAATTCCCGTATGATTTATTTTTGCGAGATAATTGCATGCTGTTTACAAGCAAATTCCGGTAGCATCGCTACAGGTGGAACTACAGAGATTTTACTTCGCACGTAGTTAGTTGTGGTACAGATGCATATTATATGCTTGTTTCCGTTCATATTCTGGCACCATATCGTTTTCTACGACAAGATGCCTGCAAACCATACCGTGCAAACTTGCCAGTGTATGAACGTACCCTAAAGATCCGATAAAGTAACACTTTCCCCTTTCGTAAGTGGGGTATGTATATTTGAAATTAAATACTGTGTACAAAACTATTCGCTATTATCTCCCGAATACCCGAGAGGAGTGTTTAACATCATTTTAAGTATCCAGTATCAGCTCGACAGAAACCGTTGGAGATTGCAATTGGAATTGGCAGCGCGGTGCTACAGGAAATACAAATTGATCACAGAAGAGCACTATTGAGATTTTGAGACGCTCCTATGCGGAGTGTTCCGATATAATATATGTCGTGTGCACCAACAATAATTTATTTCTCACCGATCCTGCTTTCCTAATGCCGCAATCAAATTATAATCAATCAGAACGAGAAATTCGATAATGATGTCGGATGTCAACAAGAAACATGTATCCTGTGCTGTGAATACATTAGGAAGATTAATCGGTTGTACTCTGAAGTTGTTGGGATGTTCAATTGAAATCAGTGGCGAATGAGCGATTTGAGGAGATACCGCCTCTTCGCTGTCAACGGACCGAAAACGTCCATTAGCCTTCGTGTATATCATCCTATCAACTGCTATATACGTAAAGTTTCATTAACATTGCTATCGATTGCATTGCAATACGATATAAATTTCTTAAGGTGGAGTGAAATCTTCAATACTAACAACCAGTACACGTCGAAGATATACTTATGATGAACGTATACCATGCATCTGGCAGCAGCAGTATCAACAATCGTGTACATTTTCAATCAACTGCTATCAGCGAGATCACTGAGTTGCTACCATATTGGATCCATCCAGCCCCCATTCCGGGGTTTAAGTGCTACAGGTCAAAGTTCCGGAGAAGCATTCCAAATATTGAGTTTTGCACATGAATTCCGTATATATATAGAATTCATGAATATTCAAAACTCCATAAATTAAATGCCCCGTTCCGCGCATTCAGTGCTACAGGTCAAAGTTCTGGAGTAGCATTCCATATTTGGAGTTTTGAATATTCATGAATTCCACAATGAGTCTTTCCCTCTAAAATGTTCCGCCAACATTGGTTATCCTGCTGCATTTTCACAGTGGTATGCGCCAGACTTCCGGGAGATACTCGCGCCCGAGTGGTCGAAGGGAAGCAACAGACGATGCCATATATGGAATTCATGAATGTTCAAAACTCCATATATGGAATGATACTCCAGAACTTTTACCTGTATCACTGAATGTACGATACGGGGCTAAATGATCCAATGTGGTAGGGACTCAGTTATCTCGTTTGTTATAAAAAGAATATATATCTAGTGTAAACAATATTTTATTTTCGAACACAACATTCAACACATACAAACACATTGACATAATTTTACAACACATATGTTCAAAAACGGGGATAAGACAACAAGCATTACAGGTTTTTATTAAGTCTTTTACTCGGAATAAGAAAGTTATCCTTGGTATCAGATCTGATACCATATAGGGTAAATTTAGCAGACGGGGAAAACATGTTATAGATCCGAAACAAATATTGTTCTAGGAGGGGGTAGAGGGATAGAGTGCAGGAAGGAAGAACGTTTGTCAAGTTAATTGGTATTGTATAGCATACATTGGCCAAAATGAAAGAGGGGAGTGAAGCAAAGTACCGTATATATTTATATTTACACAACATTGGTATTTATTACATACTATTTGCGAACTATAACATACTATTTGCGAACTATACATACTATTTGCGAACTAAACATACTATTTGCGAACTATAACATACTATTTGCGAACTATAACATACTATTTGCGAACTATAACATGCTACTTGTGAACTATAACATACTATTTGCGAACTAAACATACTATTTGCGAACTAAACATACTATTTGCGAACTATAACATACTATTTGCGAACTATAACATACTATTTGCGAACTAAACATACTATTTGCGAACTATAACATACTATTTGCGAATTATAACATACTATTTGCAAACTAAACATACTATTTGCGAACTATAACATACTATTTGCGAACTATAACATACTATTTGCGAACTAAACATACTATTTGCGAACTATAGCATACTATTTGCGAACTATAACATACTATTTGCGAACTATAACATACTATTTGCGAACTAAACATACTATTTGCGAACTATAACATACTATTTGCGAACTAAACATACTATTTGCGAACTATAACATACTATTTGCGAACTAAACATACTATTTGCGAACTATAACATACTATTTGCGAACTATAACATACTATTTGCGAACTATAACATGCTACTTGTGAACTATAACATACTATTTGCGAACTAAACATACTATTTGCGAACTATAACATACTATTTGCGAACTATAACATACTATTTGCGAACTATAACATGCTACTTGTGAACTATAACATACTACGTGTGAACTATAACATGCTATTTGCGAACTAAACATACTATTTGCGAACTATTACATACTATTTGCGAACTATTACATACTATTTGCGAACTATAACATACTATTTGCGAACTAAACATACTATTTGCGAACTAAACATACTATTTGCGAACTATAACATACTATTTGCGAACTATAACATACTATTTGCGAACTATTACATGCTATTTGCGAACTATAACATGCTACTTGTGAACTATAACATACTATTTGCGAACTAAACATACTATTTGCGAACTAAACATACTATTTGCGAACTATAACATACTATTTGCGAACTAAACATACTATTTGCGAACTATAACATACTATTTGCGAACTATAACATACTATTTGCGAACTAAACATACTATTTGCGAACTATAACATGCTATTTGCGAACTATAACATACTATTTGCGAACTATAACATACTATTTGCGAACTAAACATACTATTTGCGAACTATAACATACTATTTGAGAACTAAACATACTATTTGCGAACTATAACATACTATTTGCGAACTAAACATACTATTTGCGAACTATAGCATACTATTTGCGAACTATAACATACTATTTGTGAACTAAACATACTATTTGCGAACTATAACATACTATTTGCGAACTATAACATACTATTTGCGAACTAAACATACTATTTGCGAACTATAACATACTATTTCCGAACTATAACATACCATTTGCGAACTAAACATACTATTTGCGAACTATAACATGCTACTTGTGAACTATAACATACTATTTGCGAACTATAACATACTATTTGCGAACTATAACATGCTATTTGCGAACTATAGCATACTATTTGCGAACAATAACATACTATTTGCGAACTATAACATGCTATCTGTGAACTATAACATACTATTTGAGAACTAAACATGCTATTTGCGAACTATAACATACTATTTGCGAACTATAACATACTATTTGCGAACTAAACATACTATTTGCGAACTAAACATACTATTTGCGAATTATAACATACTATTTGTGAACTATAACATGCTACTTGTGAACTATAACATACTATTTGCGAACTAAACATACTATTTGTGAACTATAACATACTATTTGTGAACTATAACATGCTACTTGTGAACTATAACATACTATTTGTGAACTAAACATACTATTTGCGAACTATAACATACTATTTGTGAACTATAACATATTATTTGTGAACTATAACATGCTACTTGTGAACTATAACATACTATTTGCGAACTAAACATACTATTTGCGAACTAAACATACTATTTGCGAACTATAACATACTAATTGTGAACTATAACATACTATTTGTGAACTATAACATGCTACTTGTGAACTATAACATACTATTTGCGAACTAAACATACTATTTGCGAACTATAACATACTATTTGTGAACTATAACATGCTACTTGTGAACTATAAAATACTATTTGCGAATACATTAGGAAGATTAATCGGTTGTACTCTGAAGTTGTTGGGATGTTCAATTGAAATCAGTGGCGAATGAGCGATTTGAGGAGATACCGCCTCTTCGCTGTCAACGGACCGAAAACGTCCATTAGCCTTCGTGTATATCATCCTATCAACTGCTATATACGTAAAGTTTCATTAACCCTTTACCCAACAGAAGGGCCCTGTGCCAATGCATTCTCTTATATATGCGAGTCGACCATAGGTCGCCTCGCATATAAAAGAGAATGCATTGGCTTAACACATTAAAAATTATAAAATTGTTAAAGAATGTAAGAAAAAATGGTAAAAAGTGTTAAAAAAAGATTTTTTTTAGGCCAATGCATTCTCTTATATATGCGAGGCGACCTATGGTCGACTCGCATATATAAGAGAATGCATTGGCACAGGGCATAACTATAACCATCACAATGTGGTCAATGAGCCGGTTCCAATGATATCCATATTTGTATGGTTTTATTGAGACAGACCGAAGATATTTTAGGCTGTTGAAGCTTTATTTGGCCGGGTTTGGCCGGTTTGTTGGGTAAAGGGTTAACGTTGCTATCGATTGCATTGCAATACGATGTAAATTTCTTAAGGTGGAGTGAAATCTTCAATATATACTAACAACCAGTACACGTCGAAGATATACTTATGATGAACGTATACCATGCATCTGGCAGCAGCAGTATCAACAATCGTGTACATTTTCAATCAACTGCTATCAGCGAGATCACTGAGTTGCTACCATATTGGATCCATCCAGCCCCCATTCCGGGGTTTAAGTGCTACAGGTCAAAGTTCCGGAGAAGCATTCCAAATATTGAGTTTTGCACATGAATTCCGTATATATATAGAATTCATGAATATTCAAAACTCCATAAATTAAATGCCCCGTTCCGCGCATTCAGTGCTACAGGTCAAAGTTCTGGAGTAGCATTCCATATTTGGAGTTTTGAATATTCATGAATTCCACAATGAGTCTTTCCCTCTAAAATGTTCCGCCAACATTGGTTATCCTGCTGCATTTTCACAGTGGTATACGCCAGACTTCCGGGAAATACTCGCTCCCGAGTGGTCGAAGGGAAGCAACAGACGATGCCATATATGGAATTCATGAATGTTCAAAACTCCATATATGGAATGATACTCCAGAACTTTTACCTGTATCACTGAATGTACGATACGGGGCTAAATGATCCAATGTGGTACGGACTCAGTTATCTCGTTTGTTATAAAAAGAATATATATCTAGTGTAAACAATATTTTATTTTCGAACACAACATTCAACACATACAAACACATTGACATAATTTTACAACACATATGTTCAAAAACGGGGATAAGACAACAAGCATTACAGGTTTTTATTAAGTCTTTTCCTCGGAATAAGAAAGTTACCCTTGGTATCAGATCTGATACCATATAGGGTAAATTTAGCAGACGGGGAAAACATGTTATAGATCCGAAACAAATATTGTTCTAGGAGGGGGTAGAGGGATAGAGTGCAGGAAGGAAGAACGTTTGTCAAGTTAATTGGTATTGTATAGCATACATTGGCCAAAATGAAAGAGGGGAGTGAAGCAAAGTACCGTATATATTTATATTTACACAACATTGGTATTTATTACATACTATTTGCGAACTATAACATACTATTTGCGAACTAAACATACTATTTGCGAACTAAACATACTATTTGCGAACTATAACATACTATTTGCGAACTATAACATACTATTTGCGAACTATAACATGCTACTTGTGAACTATAACATACTATTTGCGAACTAAACATACTATTTGCGAACTAAACATACTATTTGCGAACTATAACATACTATTTGCGAACTATAACATACTATTTGCGAACTAAACATACTATTTGCGAACTATAACATACTATTTGCGAATTATAACATACTATTTGCGAACTAAACATACTATTTGCGAACTATAACATACTATTTGCGAACTATAACATACTATTTGCGAACTATAACATGCTACTTGTGAACTATAAAATACTACTTGTGAACTATAACATGCTATTTGCGAACTAAACATACTATTTGCGAACTATAACATACTATTTGCGAACTATAACATACTACTTGTGAACTATAACATACTACTTGCGAACTAAACTTACTATATGCGAACTATAACATACTATTTGCGAACTATTACATACTATTTGCGAACTATTACATACTATTTGCGAACTATAACATACTATTTGCGAATTAAACATACTATTTGCGAACTAAACATACTAGTTGCGAACTATAACATACTATTTGCGAACTATAACATACTATTTGCGAACTAAACATACTATTTGCGAACTATAACATACTATTTGCGAACTATAACATACTATTTGCGAACTAAACATACTATTTGCGAACTATAACATACTATTTGCGAATTATAACATACTATTTGCGAACTAAACATACTATTTGCGAACTATAACATACTATTTGCGAACTATAACATACTATTTGCGAACTATAACATGCTACTTGTGAACTATAAAATACTACTTGTGAACTATAACATACTATTTGCGAACTAAACATACTATTTGCGAACTATAACATACTATTTGCGAACTATAACATACTACTTGTGAACTATAACATACTACTTGCGAACTAAACTTACTATTTGCGAACTATAACATACTATTTGTGAACTATTACATACTATTTGCGAACTATTACATACTATTTGCGAACTATAACATACTATTTGCGAATTAAACATACTATTTGCGAACTAAACATACTAGTTGCGAACTATAACATACTATTTGCGAACTATAACATACTATTTGCGAACTAAACATACTATTTGCGAACTATAACATACTATTTGCGAACTATAACATACTATTTGCGAACTAAACATACTATTTGCGAACTATAACATGCTATTTGTGAACTATAACATACTATTTGCGAACTTATAACATACTATTTGCGAACTATACCATACTATTTGCGAACTATAACATACTATTTGCGAACTAAACATACTATTTGCGAACTATAACATACTATTTGAGAATTAAACATACTATTTGCGAACTCTAACATACTATTTGCGAACTAAACATACTATTTGCGAACTATAGCATACTATTTGCGAACTATAACATACTATTTACGAACTAAACATACTATTTGCGAACTATAACATACTATTTGCGAACTATAACATACTATTTGCGAACTAAACATACTATTTGCGAACTATAACATACTATTTCCGAACTATAACATACCATTTGCGAACTAAACATACTATTTACGAACAATAACATGCTACTTGTGAACTATAACATACTATTTGCGAACTATAACATACTATTTGCGAACTATAACATACTATTTGCGAACTATAGCATACTATTTGCGAACTAAACATACTATTTGCGAACTATAACATACTATTTGAGAACTAAACATACTATTTGCGAACTATAACATACTATTTGCGAACTATAACATGCTACTTGTGAACTATAACATGCTACTTGTGAACTATAACATACTATTTGCGAACTATAACATGCTACCTGTGAACTATAACATACTATTTGAGAACTAAACATGCTATTTGCGAACTATAACATACTATTTGCGAACTATAACATACTATTTGCGAACTAAACATACTATTTGCGAACTAAACATACTATTTGCGAACTATAACATACTATTTGAGAACTAAACATACTATTTGCGAACTATAACATACTATTTACGAACTATAACATGCTACTTGTGAACTATAACATACTATTTGCGAACTATAACATGCTACTTGTGAACTATAACATACTATTTGAGAACTAAACATACTATTTGCGAACTATAACATACTATTTGCGAACTATAACATACTATTTGCGAACTAAACATACTATTTGCGAACTAAACATACTATTTGCGAACTATAACATACTATTTGTGAACTATAACATGCTACTTGTGAACTATAAAATACTATTTGCGAACTAAACATACTATTTGTGAACTATAACATACTATTTGTGAACTATAACATGCTACTTGTGAACTATAACATACTATTTGTGAACTAAACATACTATTTGCGAACTATAACATACTATTTGTGAACTGTAACATACTATTTGCGAACTATAACATGCTACTTGTGAACTATAACATACTATTTGCGAACTAAACATACTATTTGCGAACTAAACATACTATTTGCGAACTATAACATACTATTTGTGAACTATAACATACTATTTGTGAACTATAACATGCTACTTGTGAACTATAACATACTATTTGCGAACTAAACATACTATTTGCGAAATATAACATACTATTTGTGAACTATAACATACTATTTGCGAACTATAACATGGTACTTGTGATCTATAACATACTACTTGTGAACTATAACATGCTACTTGTGAACTATAACATACTATTTGCGAACTAAACATACTATTTGCGAACTAAACATACTATTTGAGAACATACTATTTGCGAACTATAACATACTATTTGCGAACTATAACATGCTAATTGTGAACTATAACATACTACTTGTGAACTATAACATGCTACTTGTGAACTATAACATACTATTTGTGAACTATAACATACTATTTGTGAACTATAACATGCTACTTGTGAACTATAACATACTATTTGCGAACTAAACATACTATTTGTGAATTATAACGTACTATTTGTGAACTATAACATACTATTTGCGAACTATAACATACTATTTGCGAACTAAACATACTATTTGCGAACTAAACATACTACTTGTGAACTATAACATACTATTTGCGAACTAAACATACTATTTGTGACCTAAACATACTATTTGCGAACTATAACATACTATTTGCGAACTAAACATACTATTTGCGAACTAAACATACTATTTGCGAACTATAACATACTATTTGCGAACTATAACATACTATTTGCGAACTATAACATACTATTTGCGAACTAAACATACTATTTGCGAACTATAACATACTATTTTCGAACTATATCATACTATTTGCGAACTAAACATACTATTTGCGAACGAAACATACTATTTGCGAACTATAACATACTATTTGCGAACTATAACATACTACTTGCGAACTATAACATACTATTTGCGAACTATAACATACTATTTGCGAACTATAACATACTATTTGCGAACTATAACATACTATTTGCGAACTAAACATACTATTTGCGAACTAAACATACTATTTGCGAACTATAACATACTATTTGCGAACTATAACATACTATTTGCGAACTATAACATACTATTTGCGAACTATAACATACTATTTGCGAACTAAACATACTATTTGTGAACTATAACATACTATTTGCGAACTATAACATACTATTTGCGAACTAAACATACTATTTGCGAACTAAACATACTATTTGCGAACTATAACATACTATTTGCGAACTATAACATACTATTTGCGAACTAAACATACTATTTGCGAACTAAACATACTATTTGCGAACTATAACATACTATTTGCGAACTATAACATAATATTTGCGAACTATAACATATTATTTGCGAACTATAACATACTATTTGCGAACTATAACATGCTACTTGTGAACTATACCATACTATTTGCGAACTATAACATACTATTTGCGAACTAAACATACTATTTTCGAACTAAACATACTATTTGCGAACTATAACATACTATTTGCGAACGATAACATACTATTTGCGAACTAAACATACTATTTGCGAACTATAACATACTATTTGCGAACTATAACATACTATTTGCGAACTATAACATACTATTTGCGAACTATAACATACTATTTGCGAACTATAACATACTATTTGCGAACTAAACATACTATTTGCGAACTATAACATACTATTTGCGAACTAAACATACTATTTGCGGACTAAACATACTATTTGCGAACTATAACATACTATTTGCGAACTATAACATGCTACTTGTGAACTATAACATACTACTTGTGAACTATAACATACTATTTGCGAACTAAACATACTATTTGCGAACTAAACATACTATTTGCGAACTATAACATACTATTTGCGAACTATAACATACCATTTGCGAACTATAACATGCTACTTGTGAACTATAACATACTATTTGCGAACTAAACATACTATTTGCGAACTAAACATACTATTTGCGAACTATAACATACTATTTGCGAACTGTAACATACTATTTGCGAACTATAACATACTATTTGCGAACTATAACATACTATTTGCGAACTAAACATACCATTTGCGAACTATAACATACTATTTGCGAACTATAACATACTATTTGCGAACTAAACATACTATTTGCGAACTATAACATACTATTTGCGAACTATAACATACTATATGCGAACTATAACATACTATTTGCGAACTAAACATACTATTTGTGAACTATAACATACTATTTGCGAACTATAACATACTATTTGCGAACTAAACATACTATTTGCGAACTAAACATACTATTTGCGAACTATAACATACTATTTGGGAACTAAACATACTATTTGCGAACTATAACATACTATTTGCGAACTATAACATACTATTTGCGAACTGAACATACTATTTGCGAACTAAACATACTATTTGCGAACTATAACATACTATTTGCGAACTAAACATACTATTTGCGAACTGTAACATACTATTTGCGAACTATAACATACTATTTGCGAACTAAACATACTATTTGCGAACTAAACATACTATTTGCGAACTATAACATACTATTTGCGAACTATAACATACTATTTGCGAACTAAACATACTATTTGCGAACTAAACATACTATTTGCGAACTAAACATACTATTTGCGAACTATAACATACTATTTGCGAACTATAACATACTATTTGCGAATTATAACATGCTACTTGTGAACTATAACATACTATTTGCGAACTATAACATGCCACTTGTGAACTATAACATACTATTTGCGAACTATAACATACTATTTGCGAACTAAACATACTATTTGCGAACATACTATTTGCGAACTATAACATACTATTTGCGAACTAAACATACTATTTGCGAACATACTATTTGCGAACTATAACATACTATTTGCGAACTATAACATACTATTTGCGAACTAAACATACTATTTGTGAACTATAACATACTACTTGTGAACTATAACATACTATTTGCGAACTAAACATACTATTTGCGAACTATAACATACTATTTGCGAACTATAACATACTACTTGTGAACTATAACATACTATTAGCGAACTATAACATGCTACTTGTGAACTATAATATACTATTTGCGAACAATAACATACTATTTGCGAACTAAACATACTATTTGCGAACTAAACATACTACTTGTGAACTATAACATACTATTTGCGAACTAAACATACTATTTGTGAACTAAACATACTATTTGCGAACTATAACATACTACTTGTGAACTATAACATACTATTTGTGAACTATAACATACTATTTGCGAACTATAACATGCTACTTGTGAACTATAACATACTATTTGCGAACTATAACATACTATTTGCGAACTAAACATACTATTTGCGAACTAAACATACTATTTGCGAACTAAACATACTATTTGCGAACTAAACATACTATTTGCGAACTATAACATACTATTTGCGAACTATAACATACTATTTGCGAACTATAACATACTATTTGCGAACTATAACAAACTATTTGCGAACTATAACATGCTACTTGTGAACTATAACATACTATTTGCGAACTATAACATACTATTTGCGAACTAAACATACTATTTGCGAACTAAACATACTATTTGCGAACTATGACATACTATTTGCGAACTAAACATACTATTTGCGAACTAAACATACTATTTGCGAACTATAACATACTATTTGCGAACTAAACATACTATTTGCGAACTATAACATGCTACTTGTGAACTATAACATACTATTTGCGAACTATAACATACTATTTGCGAACTAAACATACTATTTGCGAACTAAACATACTATTTGCGAACTATAACATACTATTTGCGAACTATAACATAATATTTGCGAACTAAACATACTATTGGCGAACTATAACATGCTACTTGTGAACTATAACATACTATTTGCGAACTATAACATGCTACTTGTGAACTATAACATACTATTTGCGAACTAAACATACTATTTGCGAACTATAACATACTATTTGCGAACTAAACATACTATTTGCGAACTAAACATACTATTTGCGAACTATAACATACTATTTGCGAACTATAACATACTATTTGCGAACTAAACATACTATTTGCGAACTAAACATACTATTTGCGAACTATAACATGCTACTTGTGAACTATAACATACTATTTGCGAACTAAACATACTATTTGCGAACTATAACATGCTACTTGTGAACTATAACATGCTACTTGTGAACTATAACATACTATTTGCGAACTAAACATACTATTTGTGAACTAAACATACTATTTGCGAACTATAACATACTACTTGTGAACTATAACATACTATTTGTGAACTATAACATACTACTTGTGAACTATAACATGCTACTTGTGAACTATAACATACTATTTGCGAACTATAACATACTATTTGCGAACTAAACATACTATTTGCGAACTAAACATACTATTTGCGAACTATAACATACTATTTGCGAACTATAACATACTATTTGCGAACTAAACATACTATTTGCGAACTATAACATACTATTTGCGAACTATAACATACTATTTGCGAACTATAACATACTATTTGCGAACTAAACATACTATTTGTGAACTATAACATACTATTTGCGAACTAAACATACTATTTGCGAACTAAACATACTATTTGCGAACTATAACATACTATTTGCGAACTATAACATACTATTTGCGAACTATAACATACTATTTGCGAACTAAACATACTATTTGCGAACTATAACATACTATTTGCGAACTAAACATACTATTTGCGAACTATAACATTGTATTTGCGAACTATAACATCCTATTTGCGAACTATAACATACTATTTGCGAACTAAACATACTATTTGTGAACTATAACATACTATTTGCGAACTAAACATACTATTTGTGAACTAAACATACTATTTGCGAACTATAACATACTACTTGTGAACCTTAACATACTATTTGTGAACTATAACATACTATTTGCGAACTATATCATGCTACTTGTGAACTATAACATACTATTTGCGAACTATAACATACTATTTTCGAACTAAACATACTATTTGCGAACTAAACATACTACTTGTGAACTATAACATACTATTTGCGAACTAAACATACTATTTATGAACTAAACATACTATTTGCGAACTATAACATACTACTTGTGAACTATAACATACTATTTGTGAACTATAACATACTATTTGCGAACTATAACATGCTACGTGTGAACTATAACATACTATTTGCGAACTATAACATACTATTTGCGAACTAAACATACTATTTGCGAACTAAACATACTATTTGCGAACTATAACATACTATTTGCGAACTATAACATACTATTTGCGAACTAAACATACTATTTGCGAACTATAACATACTATTTGCGAACTATAACATACTATTTGCGAACTATAACATACTATTTGCGAACTATAACATACTATTTGCGAACTAAATATACTATTTGCGAACTATTGCATACTATTTGCGAACTATAACATACTATTTGCGAACTAAACATTCTATTTGCGAACTATAACATACTATTTGCGAACTATAACATACTATTTGCGAACTATAACATACTATTTGCGAACTAAACATACTATTTGTGAACTATAACATACTATTTGCGAACTATAACATACCATTTGCGAACTAAACATACTATTTGTGAACTATAACATACTATTTGCGAACTAAACATACTATTTGCGAACTAAACATACTATTTGCGAACTATAACATACTATTTTCGAACTATAACATACTATTTGCGAACTATAACATACTATTTGCGAACTAAACATACTATTTGCGAACTAAACATACTATTTGCGAACTATAACATACTATTTGCGAACTATAACATACTATTTGCGAACTATAACATACTATTTGCGAACTAAACATACTATTTGCGAACTATAACATACTATTTGCGAACTATAACATACTATTTGCGAACTATAACATACTATTTGCGAACTATAACATACTATTTGCGAACTATAACATAATATTTGCGAACTATAACATACTATTTGCGAACTATAACATACTATTTACGAACTATAACATAATATTTGCGAACTATTACATACTATTTGCGAACTATAACATAATATTTACGAACTATAACATACTATTTGCGAACTATAACATAATATTTGCGAACTATAACATAATATTTGCGAACTATAACATACTATTTACGAACTATAACATACTATTTGCGAACTATAACATAATATTTGCGAACTATAACATACTATTTGCGAACTATAACATACTATTTGCGAACTATAACATAATATTTGCGAACTATTACATACTATTTGCGAACTATAACATACTATTTTGCGAACTATAACATAATATTTGCGAACTATAACATACTACTTGTGAACTATAACATACTATTTGCGAACTATAACATACTACTTGTGAACTATAACATACTATTTGCGAACTATAACATACTATTTGCGAACTATATATACTATTTGCGAACTATAACATACTATTTGCGAACTATAACATACTATTTGCGAATATATATCTGTGGATATATCATGATACGCAGGCTGTTTTTATTTGCACTCCCCCTCCACATTCCAGTGTTTAACGCTTTCCATATGAATCGATTCTCCCATTCAGTTATCAACGTTTTACATTGGAAAAGTATATTATTCATTGTTGGGGCGTTAATGTATAGTAAATGTTGACAGACAGAAAAACAAATAATACAAGAGCAGAATGATTCTTATTCATTGGGGGAAATGTTCAGATAATAAGTTCAACAAAGAACCTATATGTTGAACTTATTAACTGAACATTTCCCGAGGGAACTATACGCATCAGTGAGTTTTTAGTATAGAAAGGGTTAAGCTGATTTTCACAAGACTGGAAAATGTTTGTCGCTAACCTTATGATCATTAAAGGCATATTATTGTCTAGTTCGGATGAGTGAAACTGATAAGTTAGTATCCAGGTGCTACATGTATGCCAACTGGAGGAATGTAGCATTCTACTAACATCGCCGAAAATCTCAAGCAAATCAACCATACCACTCCATAGAAAACATCGTCAGAACTACGCTCAATTGTAAATATTTACTTCTCGATTTGAGACCGGTGCAACTATAAACCGACGATAAACTAACGAAAGCGAGTTTGCCATGGAGAGTCACAGCATTTAATTAATATATACTAATGACGGCGTGTGTTGTCAATTTTTTATATAATATTTGTAAAACATAACTACTTAGAGCAAGATTATTCTCCATTCTATATTTGATCACCCAACCGGAGTGCTTCGCGTCACTTTAATGGTTCAACATCGTAATGAACATTTCTTTTCTGTTTTCAGTTCCACCGTCTACACCACAGATAGCGTACGATGTGTTGGTGATAGAACATAACGAGTCTTTTCCACTAAAATGTTCCGCCAACATTGGATATCCTGCTGCGTTTTTACAGTGGTACGCCAGACTTCCGGGAGATACTCGATTCCGATTGGTCGAAGGGAAGCAACAGAGGATGCTAAAAGTTTACGACGAGTGTACGATGGAAGAAACTCGGACTATTAATATTTCTTTGTCGCAGAAGACGAACGGAACTGTGTACAGGTGTCAGAGTGAACGGTGGATCACGTCCAGTTCTGGCTTCTCAAACTTTGATGAAGTTATTGTAAAATTACCGGGTAGGTATATACAGTCTGAGTTAGGTTTGGTCGTCAAACATTTGATATAAAACTCGAATGAGGAATAAATAATAGTAGTAGATCCAACATACATGTAAGTCCAATCATAAACTGACCAATCGACGAATGCCTCTGTGCATACGGTTGTATAAGCCTTATCACTGAGTAGCGGCCATATTGGATACATCCCCGTTCCGTTGTATTGGTGCTATACAGGTCAAAGTTCTGGAGTAGCATTCCATATATGGAGCTTTTGAATATTCATGAATTCTATATATGGAATACTTTTCCAGAACTTTGACCTGTAGCACTACAACAACGGAACGGGCCTGGTCGCGACTCACCGACAAGGCTTATTGCATTAGCTTTCTCTCTGCATATTTGCCACATTGTTTTGAAACTTGAAGTTTGACTCTGCATGTGTAATTGCTCCATGCCACACGAGGAAACTAGGACTGCGTTCATGGCATGGATACTAGTTATAACGATCATATACACGAATGCCTTCGCAACGTTCTACGTTGTCATTAAATGAAATCGGACTCGAAACCTTCATAGAGACATTCAATTTCGGAAAGTTAATCATCGTAATACCACACGAGCATGACCGTGGTAGTTCGTTTATATATAAGCATTATATGAATGTACATATTCAGATACATGTCGAATGTTGCGTTCCCATACTTAATATCTTAGACGATGCAGATAAAACTCTATCGATTTACTTTACTTTGACGAATACATCAATGAACGTATTACCTATATGTGTATACTGTGTCGAAATAATCATTGTGTACTTGCTTTGAGATGTCCATGCCCCGTCGGTATCATAATAGCTATGTATATACTGTGTCGAAAGAATAATTGAGTTTTTGGTGTGTGATGTCCATGTCCCATCTTAATCATAATATAGCTATGTAATCTGTGTCGAAATAATCATTTTGTTCTTGGTTTCCGATGTCCATGCACCATCGTAATCATAATAGATATGTATACTGTGTCGAAATAATCATCACGCTTGTCATCCTATAATCCCGTGGGCAAGTAAACGCTGCTGCGGGCGTCAGTAAAACACGAAGCGGGCACGCAGATGATTAAATTTCCCACAACAAGGTTGGTTTAATTAGTTTCAAGTGGTGCATTTAAATAGTAGTGTTAGAAAGTGGTCCCGTATATGGGGAAACGATAATGTAGGCTGTGACAAAAGTCCAGGGATAACTTAGATAACCATTCATCAGAAAAAACTTAATCATAGTCGAGCGAATTCCTTATTTCAAGGTTAATTCATGAATTCTATATATGGAATACTTTTCCAGAACTTTGACCTGTAGCACTACAGCAACGGAACGGGCCTGGCCGCGACTCACCGACAAGGCTTATTGCATTAGCTTTCTCTCTGCATATTTGCCACATTGTTTTGAAACTTGAAGTTTGACTCTGCATGTGTAATTGCTCCATGCCACACGAGGAAACTAGGACTGCGGGCATGGCATGGATACTAGTTATAACGATCATATACACGAATGCCTTCGCAACGTTCTATACGTTGTCATTAAATGAAATCGGACTCGAAACCTTCATAGAGACATTCAATTTCGGAAAGTTAATCATCGTAATACCACACGAGCATGACCGTGGTAGTTCGTTTATATATAAGCATTATATGAATGTACATCTTCAGATACACGTCGAATGTTGCGTTCCCATACTTAATATCTTAGACGATGCAGATAAAACTCTATCGATTTACTTTACATTGACGAATACATCAATGAACGTATTACCTATTTGTGTATACTGTGTCGAAATAATCATTGTGTAATTTCTTTGAGATGTCCACGCCCCATCGGAATCATAATAGCTATGTATATACTGTGTCGAAAGAATCATTGAGTTTTTGGTGTGTGATGTCCATGTCCCATCTTAATCATAATATAGCTATGCAATCTGTGTCGAAATAATCATTTTGTTCTTGGTTTCCGATGTCCACGCACCATCGTAATCATAATAGATATGTATACTGTGTCGAAATAATCATCACGCTTGTTATCCTATAATCCCGTGGGCAAGTAAACGCTGCTGCGGGCGTCAGTAAAACACGAAGCGGGCACGCAGATGATTAAATTTCCCACAAGGTTGGTTTAATTAGTTTCAAGTGGTGCATTTAAATAGTAGTGTTAGAAAGTGGTCCCGTATATGGGGAAACGATAATGTAGGCTGTGACAAAAGTCCAGGGATAACTTAGATAACCATTCATCAGAAAAAACTTAATCTTAGTCGAGCGAATTCCTTATTTCAAGGTTAATTCGACATGCATCCATCGAAATTTGCACTAATCGAAATATTGGTTACATGTATGAAGCTAGTTTCTGGCATAATCATCTGTTGACATGTTTTAAAAGTATGCTCCCCGAATATCAATCCAGTAACCCGAATTGTTAAGTCTTCCAAACTTACCATACTACGATTATAAGTAAACCCCGTGGCGGGTGGCAGTAAACCCCACTGCAGGCTTCAATCAAGCCCGTAACGGGTTTTACTCGAACAATTGGGAGTGTCGTCATAATTATTCGGGTTTTTCTTACATTAATTCAGCAAATATTGCTGGAAATGAAGATTTAGCGTCCTAAGATATAGAGAATACCTACGAGTTTTGGTTGAATACCCGAATTATCTCATGAGTGGGTGCAAGGAAGATAATCCGGGTATTCAACCAAAACCCGTAGGTTTTCTTTTTATTAAATGCGCTATAAACCGCACCAAAACTGCTAATTTTGTCGTACAGTTCACTTCAAATTGTTAGAAAGCTTCGACATTTGCATTTTGTTTACATTCCATCAATTGATTTGCTCACAACTGAATGACAAATATCGAGCATAGCCGCCATAAGAAATAGTCCCCATTGTTTATTCTGAAATGATGCGAGAAAATTAATGCATACATAATTTAGTGATAAGAATATATTAAAACAAATTAGTTAACATTATAACAATTAAATAACAGTTTATGAACCGTGAAAATCAATAATTAAAACAATAGTCCGGCTGTTATTGATACGCTTCGAAACTTAATGTGATTCGCCGCTATAAACCGGAAGTAATCTCCGAAAAAGTAATACTATTGTGTTATCCATCGAGTCGGTCAGTGTTATCCATCGAGTCGGTCCAGGCGATGGATATAACGCTCTACGCCACGGCAATTTCCCACTATTTAATGGGGAAGCATATAATAAATATCTATATCAATGGAACGTTTTCAACATTATTCAAATTTGCTTCAAACTGAAACGTAATAATCAAAATAACACAAAATTTATGGACTGTTTATTCTCACCATCCATCGGTCATTTTGTAACCAAATTGAGCCGTATTCTTCCATCTGTCAACAATTGTTAGATGTTGGGTCCATCAAACACGATGCGGATCCAGAATTATGCCGGTAAAAGTAAAATTAAAAGCAATATAGCCCACTAAACAAACTTACAGGTCGTCGCGTAACTTGCATGCCCGCAGCGGTTTTACTGAGTATTTGCCCGCAACGGGGATTATAGGATGACCAGCGTGAATCATTGTGTTCTTGCTGCGATGTCCAAGTCCCATCGTAATCACAATCTCGTTTCTGATTCCAGTGACACCCAAAGTTCCCAGCTCGGGATCAGAACTCGTGATAATAGAAGACACATATGCTTCGTTTAGAGGTAAGCATCATTGTACGTAAGATCAGCTGGCATTGTCATGCATATCTATATATAAACACCTATAATATAATATATAATACCCGAATATATAATACCATGTATCTCCTATGTTATTCACACGATCGTTTTGAAATTTTTAACGAATTGAGAACATGGGGAAATGTTAAATATACAGATGGTTTTTTCTAACCTTCTCCTGAACGTCGCTTGACGAACATATATAGGGCATTAAATTATTGGAGAACTTACTTTTTTTTAGGTCTTTATAAAAGAGTAGAATATGTATGTATGTCTGTCTGTCATTTCGCGATTTGTCTACCAGACCCCTGAAGATATTTTAACCAAATGTTGTGCGATGACTCGGGGTATATACCCTGGCGGATGTTCTAACGGCGTTGGATTTAAAAAAATTGATTTAAACACAAATTAGTTTAAACAAAAAAAGTTTTTGCTAAAGTGAGCAGGCAGTTCAATAATATTTTCAATAAAAAAAATTTTAAATGTCAAATTGTTAAAACGATCAAAATGTGCGCGAAGTGCACAAAGGGCCGCCGCCGAATAAAGGCTCTGTCTAAGTTCAAAATGTATATGAAGAGCACAAAGGGGCACCAGGCCTCTCCGACGCCGAATAAAGGCTCCCGAAGTGAGCCTGTTTAAGCTAGTATACATATTTCAATGTATACTTTTATAACTCAATGGGAGAACCCGTTTAGTATAGAAATGGTTAATTGTGATATATACCGTGAGAAAAATCGTCACACAGAAAACTATTACATGTATATATATGTGACCCGCCATATCAAATCCAGTCGGAAGTCGGGATTTGTTTTACCATGTGCCAATGCATTCTCTTATATATGCGAGTCGACCATAGGTCGCCTCGCATATATAAGAGAATGCATTGGCCTAACAATTTTTTACAATTTTAATAATGTTTTCTTGTATTCTTTAACAATTTTATAATTTCACCCATACAGAGCCCCAGACAAACATGAGCAGACGACACTCTTCTATATGCTTCTATATATGTGTGGGGCTCCCTGCAGGGTAATGGATGTTTTTTTATTTTATTTCCTAAAAATTGTAAGAAACATTTATTTAAAAAAAATGATAAAAAATTGTTAGGCCAATGCATTCTCTTACATATGCGAGGCGACCTATGGTCGACTCGCATATATAAGATAATGCATTGGCACAGGGTAAAAAAAATCCCGACTTACGACTGGATTTGATATGGCGGGTCACATATAGCATAGCACTATGCTAAAAGTATACATGTAATAATATCAACTTATGTCAAGTAAAAGTTGTGGATGTATAAATGGATCTCGTTGGAACTCGACTTACACCAAAGACGTGGTGCATTGGACATTCGGTGGCGGAAACCTCACTTAATTCCAGAAACCCTATAGCAACGTTCTTGCATTCGACTTGTACATCCATCAAGTTTGATAATTATTAGGGCAAATTCAATTAAAGAACCAAATATTGATGAGAGTTTGTTTTCCTACCAGGAGCCTTATTAGTCTAACATTTGATCCAAGGACTATATTCACCAGATATTGATTGGAAATACTATGATTTTTTTTAATAACAAATCTCAATTTATTTTATGTTTTGAAAAGCACAACTGTCATTGACTAAACTATGGAATATCTAACTGTGTGTCATTCTGGTATAGCCGTACGGGCCGGTGGGGGGGGGGGGGGGTGCTAAAACTGCAGCCCCCCAAAACGTATTGAAAGCTCAAAATTCGGGCAATTTTCGGGCAAATTGGAGATATTTTCGGTCAATATTCGGGAATTGAATGGTATTTCAGGGGAACGTTATAGTATTGTTCACGTTTGTGGCCGAATTATACACAGTTAAGGTTAATTTGAATTTATTTTATTATATGTATATGTATATATACAATGTATATTCTGAGAAAAAACTGGGTTAGAAACATGACTATCATGTAAACAAATTCGGGCAAATAGTCTCAGCCCTCGTAAAAATTCGGGCGCCCGTATTCGGCTATGATGGTCGGGGTGGTTACAGAAAATAACACACAAATCTCAGCACATCCCTCGAATCTACTCTTATTTTATAATTGTTGATTCGCGAACCTATACGAAGCGGGATAACTTTCCATTTCCTCTGTAATGAGGTGTCGCCATCAGTGTCAAGAGGTGTAGTTTTCTGGACGAGTTCGACGAGTGTCCGGTTTCGCTTCTTTACTTCAAATGAGATTTTTGAAATTAGAACGAGTCACTTCGCGTGATTCCGATTGGAGTCGACATAGCTATAGGGAAATGAAATGTCACCTCGTGAATTTGATATACTGCACTTTGACATATAACACGAGTCAGCGGTTTGCAACAAGGAATGTTCGTATCTCCCAGGGTAATGTATACAGGAGAACAACATGGACCCATTTTTTTTGTTTAACCCTTTCATGGCTGGAGGTTCTATGCATTATATATTATATATTTTGGAACTTCTGTCTGTCTGTATGTATGTGTGTATGTATGTGTGTGTTATAGACTCGAAAACTGCTCGACCGATCCGACTCAAATTTGGTATATAGGCCTACTTTGATGATCAAAGTTTGATCCCGGGAATAATTGGGCGGGTCCAATTTGACGTGCGACCGTGTCCTTGACCTCGCTCATATACGTACGTATAGGCATGTTTCTGGACCCATCGAACAATGGTTTGTCCAGACGCTGTATATTCTGCCCAGACGGAGGCGATCACAAAGAAATCCCTAAATAGACCGGACGAAGACGGGTACATCAACTAGTCTTCTATATATATATTTTGAGACTTCCGTATATATATGTGTGTGTGTATATATGTGTGTGCACCCGTTCTTCACTCCCAATCATCAAAATCACCGTCAACGGCACTGCGGGGGTTAATCTGGTTGATAGTTAAAGAGTGTTCCTATCCGCAGTGTAGTTGATAAAGAGCGTATGTGCGTAATGTCATTCTTACGTCTGGGTCTGGGCGTGTGCGCGTAAGACTATATGCAGACATGAGCGTGTTGTGTGACGACATTCCCAACACCTAGCAGGGACAAATATCTATTAGCCAGCATCAAGGCGAGTATTGCGACGTATTAATTCAAATGCTTTCGATCAAACAATATTCTCTGTCGCAATCTCTATGAACCACTGCAATCGACCTATTTTTAGAACGCAGCACATGTCGCGTTGGTGATGGGGTGCACGGCGGGATTAATTTAAATATGTCATGTTGGTAACAATATCTAGCCGAGAATTCCTCAGACCTACAGACGAATGCGACCAGCAAATTTCAAAATTGGTCACTTGACCTCCCCATGAATATCTTCTGAGAAATGCCAGGGAATGCGTGCCCATTATCGGGCCATTGTGTGTGTCGCGGTCGCGCAATTTTAACACTTTCGAGGTAAATACACGTGGTTGTGAATTACGTCACGCCACGTGGATCCAGGCAGAAGTTAACCTGACCCTTCCGATGCCGCGTACGTTAGTGATACCGGAGTTATAGCGTGCGCGTTATGTTTTTTGACTGACCGCAGTGCCCGATCCGCCGAATGTGAACATGTTATCAACTGTTACGGCAGTCCGTGGCCAACGGCAGTCAATTGCCGTGTCGAATATTGAAGCCTACTGATCAATTCAAGGTCAAATCGGGTAAAACTGGCTGATTTCGACGAAATCGTACACCTAGGTGCAGCATACGTGTCTCGGAAGCTGTTGCAATTGCTTTTTCGAACAAAGCCATGAGACAAACCACGCCAGTGGCGGGCTAACCTATTCATTGAAAAAAAAATAGAATTAACTCATAACTCATTGAAAAAAAAAAAATTGAAATAATTAATTAATTAAAAAATGTCATGTTTCAGACGAACCACGCCAGTGGCGGGCTAACCTGCGTGTATTATATAATTATGTGAGTCTCCCATAGTGAGCATCATATATATATATAAGAGAATACATTGGCCTAACAATATTTACATTGACCTTGTAAGCCTGTGTATTCTCTGATATATGCGAGGCTCATTATGGAGTACTCGCATATATAAGAGAATGCACTGGTACAGGACCTTTAATGCTGTCATGAAAGGGTTATAATGTCATTTACTTGCGATTTTCTGAGACGTCATATCATGGAAAATGCAAAGTTTGGATATCCTGGGCAACATTCTCCATATTTCAGAATCCCCCCCCCCCCCCCGCGTAAACCGATACCCACATTCGGAGATGTTTGGTAACTTTATCTATCTTATCTGTCTTGGTTAACCCTTTCATGACTGGAGCTTCCTGATTTTTTGTGACCCTGTGCAAATGCATTCTCTTATATATGCGAGTCGACCATAGGTCGCCTCGCATATATAAGAGAATACATTGGCCTAACAAATTTGACATTATATTTCATAATTGTTAAAAACATATAAGAAAAAATGAAAACAATGATAAAAAATTGTAACAAAAAGAATGTAACAAATAATGATAAAAATTTATAAAAATTGTTAAAGAATGTAAGAACAAATGATAAAAAATTATAAATAATGCAAGAAAAAATGATAAAAAATGATAAAATTGTTAAAGAATGTAAAAACAAATGATAAAATGATAAAATTATTAAAGAATATAAGAAAACATGATAATAATTGTTATAAAATGTAAGAAAAAATTAAAAAAAAAATTGTTAAAAAAAACTGATGAAAAAATGATAAAACTTGTTAAAGAATATAAGAAAAATAGGTAAAAAAATGATAAACAATTGTGAGCCCAATGCATTCTCTAATATATGCGAGGCGACCTATGATCGACTCGCATATATAAGGGCATGCATTGGCGCAGGGTCTTTAATGTTGCGTCAGCGCAGCTCCTATCGATTACCTAATCCCTTAAAGGTACTAAATCCGATTCGATGATTCCCATATCATCAGATTCCAAAAAAAAAAACAACTAACAAACAAACAACAACAAATAATGCCAACCACGGTCAACTATAGTATAAAATTACCCAAAATCTGTTATTTATCAACATTTTGTTCAATAAAATTTGGCCGGTTTGTCAAATATCTAACTCCCAAAGCCAATTGATTTCAGAGTTATCCATCTTCATCTGCAATTTGGTCCGAGACCGTCGGCTCGTCGACTTTTTGCCAGGCCGCCAAAAAGTACTAGCTGTGAACAATAATACATTTCAAGTATCGATATACGATCACGCTGAGCATTGGTGTGTGGGTTCCTCGACTCGAATCAAATATTTGTTTCCCCCCGAAACCAAATAAATCGTACAATAACTTGTGGTATTTCAGCGCTCTAGCAAGTGATAAACAATGAAATTAACTCCAAATGTTATCACTCAAAATACTGAAATAGTTATCCGTCTATAGGCAATCTGTTCTCGTGACCATAGACACAATACGGGCTTATTATGTATATCGCGAATTAAGCCCATATAGAGCGTATTTGAGAACAAATACGCTCTTTTTATGGGCGTAAAACGAGGCGTTCAAACTAAGCCCGTATAGTGCTTATTTCAATATGAAATAAGCTCATGCATATTGGCACTATTTAATCTACTTTTGTTCATCGACATGACTTACCAAATGCATGCTCCTTATAATGTGTTTTCACTGCGGCCCGTGCCATTCAACGAAATATGTATCTGTATCTGTATACATTACAGTGCAGGAACCAATTCTGGTTGTAGACGCACTGGTCCAGGTGCTACCACGGCCGAGTAACTTTATAACCACGTGGTGACTCCAGTAGCGTTCTTTAACGTGCACACACCGAGGCGTGTACACGGGTCAGCCATTAATGTCCGCGCCCGATCGGACAGCATACTGCATCCACGACAACATACGTGGACAAGTGTTGTAATGGGGTGGGGGAGTCGTAATTTGGCATTCGGATCTTTATTCAGTGATCTCGAATGAGACTTTTCAGCCTGACAAACTTAGTATCTGACCGAGTTCTGATTTTTGTCAGAATAACCTGACCAGGTTGCGATCCCCGGTCCGCTAGCACGAGAGACCAGTACGCTACCTCTCGGCTACCGACTTCCCCTAATAATGGGTATACACTCAATCATATATGGCAGATTTTGGTGCAGAAAAAAAATACGACGCATACGAGAATGCATTGGCACAGGGTTTTCGCAAAGGGTTAACTGGTACTCGGGGTTCATATGATCCTGACAGATACAGAGAGGTATTGATAATCTCTTTTTTCTCGGGCTAATTTGTTACTTGATCCCGACCCTCTAGCTCTCAATACGAGAAATCAATTATCGGTTGCCTTTATGCGGCTTCTTTAATCTAGCGGCGAAGCCTTAGCTGATCATGGGTGACGCCGGGTCAAACAAAACGTGGATGGATGCACGTTCCGTCTCCCCGCGAAAATCGGCTCACAATGAATCTATTTTAATTTTATATAGGTTATATAAAGAAATATTTCAGGACGAAAATTAATCCGAAATGGCATTTGTGAAAGACACCTGTTCGAATTTGACAACGTAAACTTATTATAGGACTCCAATTAGTTTCTTTGTGTTAAAGTCTTACTATACGTGTATTTAGATCTTGAATATATATATATATATATATATATATATATATATATATATATCACATGAAACCCCTATTATATCATTAAAAAAGCCATTACATATTTTCTTATCTCTCACTAGTTATGAATAGGCGCGTGCTTCTCGTGCATATCACTTGGCTTCGCGGCAACAAAATGACCGCCCGTCTTTACATTGATTCAGGCGGATTAATACTATTTCGAAGAGCCGCGCTTGACACCAACCAGACAATGCAAAATGATTGCTTTGATCATTAAAGTTAAATTCTTGTCCAACTTCGTTGCTCTAACGAAAATAGACACAAAAAACAAAAAGGAAAATTGGCGGACTACACTTTCCGTATCAAGCCCCAGAGCACGCATTACTGTCGTATACGGTTGTGAAGCGTCTCAGCCAACACTGTAAATGTATGTATTTTGCAGCTTCTTTTAAGGATTTTGATTTGTTAAAAAGGCATAAATCTATAGTTTTTTCATGTGATATACATGATATACGACTCGTTGTGAATCAATATTATCAAACTCGTTTCATAAAATCTTATATCCCAACATATCTCGTTGGAGATCCTCTCTATATATACAACACTACGGTATATGTCACATCGTCGGACTACATTTCATTAATCGACAAAAAACGCTAGGTATATTGCGTTATATTAACATGATGCTATTTAAACACTTCACACATTCCTTGCTTTTCGTTTTAATTATCAAAATTATGTTCTGCCATAAAAGTATCAGAGCAACGACAGATCTTTTTTCCCATACAGTCAGGGGGGGGCGGGTCAGGAAAAAAATTACGGATACAAGGTGGAAATTTTGTGTTTTTCAGTTTTGTGGACCCACCACCCCGGGAGCGAAAGTTTTTTCCACTCAGGTCTGGGACATCCACCCGGGACCATATAATTTTTTTCCACCCAGGTCTGAGACACCCACCCCCAAAATGGCCTAAAGGCCACTCGTGATGATTCCAGTATCTCACTGTGACCACTCATGAGATACTTCCGGTATTCACTCAAAACACGCAGGTATCCTCTATGTATAATAAGTTTAAAAAGCCATGATAAACCAGGATAAACTATTAGAAAAGATGAGAATGGATTTTTTTCCATTGCAATTTGTTTCCTCGACAAAAACCGGACCCACCCGTGGTTTCAACTGTTAAAGGGAGAAATTGTGGGGAAAATTAAAATATAGAGCCCCTTCACTTGTATAAGGCTATATCATGCACTAATATATGAATCTGATTGTTTCAATTCATTTTGAAGCTGTAAATTGTCTTAGAAATGATTTTGGAAAAAAATTGCATGACATCAGAAAAAATCTACATTCCGGGCTCGGGGACACCCACCCACCCGGTCCTTGTATCCTGTAATTTTTAACCGACCCCCCCCCCCTGATACAGTTGCAATTTTTACGCGACCGCTATAATTGAAAAAAATGAACAGGCACTAACGGAACGGTCTCAAATTTGTCGAAACATAAGAAACATGGCACACATTTCAGCGCTATACCGACGAATTTGTTCGGAAATCTTCAGCGTTCGTATGTTTTGAAATATCTCTTACCAAATTATGTAGTTCGAAAGAGCCATGTCCTTTTAAAATAGATACACAATGTATGTTATTATATATTTCCAGATAGGAGTGGTGCTCCAGCAGACTCGGTGCAGTTCGTTACTATGATCGTTGCTCAAATTCTCCTGTTTCTCGTCGGAAAAACGTGAATCGACACTTATCCATAACATTTTCCAAAAATAAAACAAAAAAAAACAAACATATATATAATAAGCATTATGAGAATATCACCACTGGTCTATACATGGTATGCAAACATGTATACACAATGTTCACAACATGTATACACACAGAGGTGTGTCTGATTTGGGACTATATGCCAGGAATAAGAACACACACAGGGACGTGGTGACAGGGGTGGGGGTAGGTGGGTTTTTCATCTGTTGGAAATTTCATGCCTCTCACATTTGTTACACCTCATATAAGTTGAATTGTTCTCATTGTTTAATTTTCCAACCAATATTAGCGGGGAATTTGTTGTATTTAGACCCACACTAGCATACCTTTTATAACTAGGCCAACTTTTGGTATGAAAATGCTATCAGTTGGAAACTTTTCAAACTTCCGTTGAGAACGATGCATGTCCTGCTCAACATGCTTTGAGAAACAATTATTTGTTACAAAACGATTGCAACATGCAGCAAGGATCTTTCGGTGTGCAACAGGCAGGAATGTGGCTGCAGAGTATCTGTTGCACCCCCCCCCCCACTTGAACCAGACGAAACTCCCATGCTCGCGAAATTCCATATTTGTACCCCCATGGGTTGAAAGGTTTCCCCACCTTGTACCTAAACATTTTCAACTGTTGGAAATTCATTGAAAACACGAAAAGGTTGAACAATTCCAGACCAGCTGTGTGAACGTACCCTGAAACTATAGTGCGTGAGAGAACTGGCTGCGACCTCGATGATCCGGCGTCTATACGCGACTATGACGTCAAACGAATGTGTGCCGCAATGAAGAGGAAACCTTTAATTTCAAGGACAAGATAATTCGAGATTGCTGTAGAAACGTGCATTCTGAATCGATTCGAAGAGCAATGATTTCGTAATTGATGCATGCATATGCATGTATATTGTGAGCCATTAAAGGCCCACTTAATTTTCAAGTCTCAGATTATGTTTTTTATAGTGACTTGATATAAGGTTTTAATAACAATCTATGCCATAAAATATGATTAAAATACTATAATTCATCACTATTTGAAACATCTGTGTCTCCGAAGATGCCCACAGAGAAATAGAAAACTGCTGAAGACTTCCCCCTCTGGCACCCAGAATGCAACATAATTCAAACTTTTTCAATGAAAGGGGAAGAACTCTATCGTTAATATATAGAGTTATTCCCCCTGCATTGAAAACAATACTGATTTTTACTTCAATCTTGATGACAAAACGCATTGGCAACTCAACAAAAACAACATGTCCACAGTTTATTACACCGGATAAGTTGATAATACAATGTTTTGGAGTTTCCTCTTTCAAATGGTATATAATATGGCATATATTTTATATAAAGTAATCTGGGGGTTCGAAAATTAAGTGGACCTTTATCTATTTATTTACTAAATTCTCATTGACGAGTAGTTCCCTGAGGATATGGTAAGATAATAAGTTCAACAAACGAACTTATTATCTGAACATTTCCCACTAAAGAATATGAATCATTCTTCACGGGTATAAACTGTCGTCTGCTTTTGTTTCTTGAACATCCATCGAAATGGATAAGAGCCCATTCCAATGTATAGTTCTATAACGGATGAGATAATCCATTTAAGATAGAAAGGGTCAACCGCGACACGTGTTAACCCGGACCCCATCAATATATAAGCTAGAACGAATTTGTATGTTATGTAAGAATACACCATTTGATAAGTTTATGTTCGTTGGAAAGGTTTGTTCATTAATAAATACTTCATATGTTAACCAAGAAAGTGTTTCCTTTTTCACGAGCATAAAGTAAAAAAAAATCTGGATTCCTGAATATAAGCCGCTTCCATAGTTTCGGGTCCATTTTAGTCTGAGTGAACCTAAACTAGAACTGCTATGCGTTCGATAGACTGAATTTAATAACTTCTGATCAGTGGGAACCCTGTTA
Source organism: Siphonodentalium dalli (assembly GCA_032622095.1). Lineage (NCBI taxonomy): Eukaryota > Metazoa > Mollusca > Scaphopoda > Gadilida > Siphonodentaliidae > Siphonodentalium > Siphonodentalium dalli. The sequence goes on along the minus strand of CP136068.1, from coordinate 124,136,008 downwards.
CATTCTAGTTTAGGTTCACCCAGACGTCTGGCGTTCTGCCTATAGTTCTATTCATAATCAAATTGCTTTAACCCTTTACCCAACAGAAGGGCCCTGTGCCAATGCATTCTCTTATATATGCGAGTCGACCATAGGTCGCCTCGCATATATAAGAGAATGCATTGGCTTAACACATTAAAAATTATAAAATTGTTAAAGAATGTAAGAAAAAATGGTAAAAAAATATTTTTTTTAGGCCAATGCATTCTCTTATATATGCGAGGCGACCTATGGTCGACTCGCATATATAAGAGAATGCATTGGCACAGGGTTAACTGTAACTATCACAATGTGGTCAAGGAGCCGGTTCCAATGATATCCATATTTGTATGGTTCTATTGAGACAGACCGAAGATATTTTAGGCTGTTGAAGCTTTATTTGGCCGGTTCTGGCCGGTTTGTTGGGTAAAGGGTTAATGAATGTATATGAAGGAACGAAAGAATACATTATTTCTCTCAGCATTCTACTAATATGGAATGATTGATTTGGGTTTAATATCGCTTTCAGCAACTAAGGCCATATCACGACATTGCCAGTTTTATTGGTGAAGGAAATCCGCACACTTATGGCTAATCTAACAATTATTTTCAATGGCTGATAAAAACGTCGACCATGTGCGGCAAACCACAGACTATCGGCGTGTAACTCCATCAGATAACGATTTCGATTTACAAAGTCCATTATCGGAACATCTGGATTTGAACCCTCCAGCGCTTGGGGCGAGACGACTTGGAGTTTTAGCCCTAACCGACTGAGCCACCGAGGCCCCTATATTAATATGACCCGGGATATAGTTCTCGATCTATTTAATACCCACGTTTTGGCGTCACTGTTGGTGGCAAGAATTCCGGCTAGCGAACTGTCGCCCGACCTATAGTCTTCGGACTATTACTCGCCTGCTGACATGTTTGGAGCCAGGCGAGAAATGTGTCATATTATAAAACAGTAAATTTTCTGCCTTGGATTTTGACTGTTCACAAGAAACCACTAATATGACGTCACTATTGGTGGCAAGAATTCCGGCTAGCGAACTGTCGCCCGACCTATAGTCTTCGGACTATTACCCGCCTGCTGACATGTTTGGAGCCAGGCCAAAAAACGTGTCAAATAATAAAGCAGTATATTGACTGCCTTGGTTTTTGACTGTTCATAAGAAACAACTAATATAGGCCTACACCTATTGTCTGCCTTGTAGTGGAATATCGAACTATTTCCCCAAGATGCTGTCCAATGAACAGAAAGCAGAACTGCAGGCCAATGTCAATAGTCCTGATTGCTGTTCAGAAGACGCCACCGAGTGAAAATAACTCTCACTATTTCACAACAAGGCAGACAAAATGTGTTTTATGATATATGACTCGCCGCGCTCCAACCGTGACATCAGTAGGCAGATAATTAGTTTGAAGACTATATATAGCCACAATTGTCAATCGCCGTGACGTCGGCAGGCACAATTCTCAAATTGGGCCAATCAGGCGGGGGTAATATTTCGAATACTATAGCCCGGGCGATGGTTCGTTTGTCGGGCTATGTTTAAAACTACTCTGCGACACGTGAGCTAGCGCGCTTCGCCCAACCAAATGACAGTATTATCCTCTACGAACTGTACGCATACAACAATTCTCGCCATTCAAGTTGTACTCCTGTGCAGTCAGCGTGTGTATAATATATACACAAAAGGGCTACATGCTAAGAAAATATCAAAATATCTTGTGTGGTCATTTATGAAATAAAACATTTGAAGAGGACCTTCTTCAGTTTCTGACTGTTGTTTCTAGTTTTTGAAAAGTTGACATGTGTATGACGTATGAGGTGAATCCAGAGGACTAAACATCAATCTCAGCAGATAGTGGTGAAATACAAAGTATCAATTTGGCGGTCATAAAATATGTAAGTATCAATTTTGCAAAAACTGGCATTCGCAAGTTACAATACATTATAAATGTAAACAATCGGCAAGTGAAAACCGTAAATTGGCTCGTACTCTTGATTTCTAAGGATAACCTAATAGTGTATTCCGTTCATCTGAACATTATTCCAAATACTTGTGTGATTTCGAATATGGCTTCCACTGATGTATAATACCCACGACTTTCGAATTTCACAATGCGTGCCTTTGAACCAGTTAATCGACAGTTAATTCATTGTGAGTAATTTCATTTCGACTTGCAAGTATGATATCAGCATATATCACCCCTATGATATCATTCAAAAAGCCATTACATATTTCCTTATCTGTCACTAGTGATGAATAGGCGTGTACTACATAAAACTTGGCATCGCGCCAAAACAATGACGGCGCTTCGTCGTTACATTGAGCCAGGCGGATTAATACTATTTCGAAAAGATGCGCATTACACCAACACCAGAAACTGCAAAACGATTGCTTTGTTCTTTAAAGTTAAATTTTTGTCCAAGTTCGTTGCACTAACGAAAATAGACACAAAAACAAAGAGATAAATTGGGGAACTATATTGTTCGTCGCCAACCACAGAGCGCAATACTGTCGTATACAGTTGTGAAGTGTCTCAGCCTACGCTGTAAATATAAACTTTTTGAAACTACTTTTAAGGACTAGAGATTTGTTAAAAAGGCATAAAGCTCTATTTTTTTTTCATGAGATATACAAGATCTTCAACTAGTTATGTTGGGATATAAGATTTTATGAAACACGTTTGATAAATTTGATTCACTACTCGTCTACGACTCGTTGTGAATCAACTTTATCAAACCCGTATCATAGAATCTTATATCCCAACATAACTCGTTGGAGATCCTTTATATATATACTAGCAGGTTAGCCCACCACTGGCGTGGTTCGTCTCATGGCTTTGTTCGAAAAAGCAATTGCAACAGCTTCCGAGACACGTATGCTGCACCTAGGTGTAGAAATCCGCCAGTTTTACCCGATTTGACCTTGAATTGATCATTTTCAAGGTCAAGGTCAGGTCGGGGTCACAATTTAATCCGTTCATGACACTTCCCGCACAAAAGTACCTGTAGGTAGCAAGTTTGAGCTCAATCGGTTCGAGTCTATAAAGGACACACAAATATATATCATTTGTGGGTACCCGTTTCAAGGTGAAGATCACATCGGGCGGAAAAACTGACCCGATGAAAATCTCCCCCGTTCCTAGGAAGCCCTAAGTACGTAATAATCTCACAACACGCTCAGGTCTGGATACAGTCACGCTCACGTCTGGACCCAGACGTAAGAATCACACTACACGCATACGCTATTTATCAACGACACTGCGGATACGAACGCTATATTTAACTATCAACGCGATTAACCCCACAGTGCTAAGGACGGTCATTTTTGTGACTGAGAGTGGAGAACGGGTGCTGGGAGCTTCTCCAAAACGCCGCGACGACGCGTCCCGTGTGCTTTTACCCTCATATATGAAGTTTGAGGTCAATCGGTCCAGCCGTTTTCGATTGTATAAAGTATATACACACACATACACACACACACACATATATATATATATATATATATATATATATATATATATATACGGAAGTCTCAAATTATATAGTAGACTAGCTGGTGGACCCGACGTTGTCCGGGCTATTTAAGAAAAATTTGTACAAGGCGCAAGATACATTCACATGCCAAATTTCAAGTAGATAGCTCCACCCGTTTCCGAGATCTCGTCTGCGCATGCGCGAAGCTGGCGTCGCACGGGCTCGGCGACCCGATAAAATTTGTACCCGGCGCAAGACACATTCACATGCCAAATTCAAGTCGATAGCTCCACCCGTTTCCGAGATCTCGTCTGCGCATGCGCTGCACGGGCGTCGCACGGGCTCGCCAATACGATGTTGACCACCGCCTGGTCAAACTACACACACGTACCAAGTTTCGTCCCGATCGGTCATGAATCGTAGATTTGTATTAAGGACAGACAAACATACAGACAGACAAACAGATTGTATCAAAATATATAGTACTAGCCGATGAGCCCGACGTTGTCCGGGCTATTCAAAAACTAAATTTCAAGTCGATAGCTATTCAAAAACCAAATTTCAAGTCGATAGCTCCACCCGTTTCCGAGATCTGGTCTGCGCATGCGCGAAGCTGGCGTCGCACGGGCTCGGCGACCCGATAAAATTCGTATCCGCGGCAAGATACATTCACATTGCAAATTTCAAGTCGATAGCTCCACCCGTTTCCGAGATCTCGTCTGCGCATGCGCGAAGCGGGCGCCGCACGGGCTCGCCAATACGACAACGTTCACCGCCTGGTCAAACTACACACACGTACCAAGTTTCGTCCCGATCGGTCGAGAATGGTAGATTTGTATAAATGACAGACAGACAGACAGACAAACAAACAAACAAACAAACATACATTCAGACAGAGGTCTTCAAAATATATATGAGATAGACTAGCAGGTTAGCCCGCCACTGGCGGCATTCGTCCCATGGCTTTGTTTCAGAAACATGACATTTTTGAATATGAATTTAATGTTTTTTAAATTTAATATATTTTGTTTCTGAATTGTTTTTTTATTGTTAATTTTTTTTAATTTTAAATTGTTTTAATTAAATTGTAAATTGTTTAAATTAATTTTTTTGTTTCTGGCGGAAAAATTTACCCGTAGAAATCCCCCCTTCCTAGGAACGACAGACAACGCATTCTTTGTTTCGTGAAATCTCTCTACGATAACATTGCATTGAATTTAAAACAAACGCTTCCCGTCGGGAAATCTGTCTGCATAATATTTTGAGTCTGCCGTACCCGTCGTAATATCGTGAAATCTCTCTGCATAATAGATAACATTGCATTGAATCTGTTGTTGGCATTCAGGGCTTCGGGTCGTTGTTGTTGGCATCACGGCTCCCCGAAAACTCTCACATTGCCGAAAACGTGTATTTAGTAATATCGTTGTTGATATTTACGGCTTGGGGGCTATTTTCTTATTTAGCAAGTTTGAGCTCAATCGGTTCGAGTCTATAAAGGACACACTCATATATATGGCACTTCCCGTGGGTAGCAAGTTTGAGCTCAATCGGCATTTCCTGGAATTTCCCGTAGATTGGCTGATTCCAGTAGCTTTATAACGGTATATCTGGGAGAAATCTGATGCTATATTCGTGATTATCTGGGATGATTTCGGTATATAACTATATACTGTAAAAACAAAGCGCGCCATCCGTGCTCGCAGGGTTGGTCAGAAACAAATGTTTTTTAAATTTAATGTATGTTCCGTATATCTCTCTGCAGATGCAAATAACGTTGAATGGCAAACAGACGCTCTTTATAGAGATGCGTAAAAAACAAACGCTCATTAAATGATCACTTGATTAACCCACGCCGTGCCTTTGCGGTGATTTGAGATTGGAGAACGGGTGCTCTGAGCTTCTCTAAACCGCGACCACGGTCGTGTCGGTGGGATTTGACACTTACATAGGAAGTTTGAGCTCAATATGTACACGCGTTTTGGATTCTATGAAGTACACACACACACACACACACATACATATATACGAAGTCTCAAAATATATAGTATAGACTAGAAGGTGACCTGACTTCGTCCGGGCTTTGACCTTGAATTGTCCATTTTAAAGGTCAAGTGGGGTCACGATTTGACCAGTCCAATACACTGCCCGGACAAAAGTACCCGACAAATGTACCCGTCGAAATCCATCCGGTTTTACCCGATTTGACCTCGAATTGATCATTTTGAAGGTCAATGTCAGGTCGGGGTCACGACTCGACCCGTCCAATACACTCAGTGGACAAAAGTAACCCTACGTATCAAATTTCGTCGAAATCCCATCAAAATTCGCGATTTGACCTTGAATTGACCCGATTTCAAGGTCAAGGTCACGTCGCACGGGCAAATGAATATGCTTATGAGACTCCCCATACGAAAGTACCCCCACATACCAAGTTTCATCAAAATCCCGTGATATTCGGGCGTTTGACCTTGAAATGACCCGATTCAAGGTCAAGGTCACGTCGTACGGGCAAACTAATAGGTTTATGCCACTCCCCGGCTGAAAGTAGCCCCACATACCAAGTTTCATCGAAATCCCGTGATATTCGGGCGTTTGCCCTTGAAATTACCCGATTTCAAGGTCAAGGTCACGTCGCACGGGCAAATTAATAGGCCCATGTCACTCCCCGGCCGAAAATATCCCCACATACCAAGTTTTATCGAAATCGGCTCGATCGTTTTCGAGTCCATCGATTACAGACAGACACACAGACACACAGATCTTCCAAAATATATAATAGATAGATAGACTAGCCGATGAGCCCGACGTTGTCCGGGCTATTCAAAAAAAAAAATTCAAGTCGATAGCTCCACCCGTTTCCGAGATCTGGTCTGCGCATGCGCGAAGCTGGCGTCGCACGGGCTCTGCGACCCGATAAAATTCGTATCCGGGGCAAGATACATTCACATACCAAATTCCAAGTCGATAGCTCCACCCGTTTCCGAGATATATATATTGCCCAATATCATTTGCGGATACCTCGGCCGGTGATGAGTTAACGCGACATCGGCCGGTTAAGAGTTAAACGCGATCACGTCTCTTGACGGCTAATAGATTTACGGAATGCTTTTCGATGACCGAATCATGGTCCTGCGTTCTTCCCGATAATTAAGGTAGAAACTTTAAACGGACACAGGCGTGTGATACATCGCTGGAAAGAGGAAGCGCCACATGCAAATTATATGACTGGCAATTTATTATTCGCGCTATATCGAATCGATTTGTGAGCACCGAACTGAAATATATTAGCGCAAAACGGCGTAAAAACAGATTTGACCTCGGCACGTGAAAAGTTGATCTCGGATCTGAAATCTGATGAGCTCATATTGACCGCCTGGTCAAACTACACACACGTACCAAGTTTCGTCCCGATCGGTCGAGAATCTTCCGAGATCTGGTCTGCGCATGCGCGAAGCTGGTGTCGCACGGGCTCGGCGACCCGATAAAATTCGTATCCGGGGCAAGATACATTCATATAGCAAATTTCAAGTCGGTAGCTCCACCCGTTTCCGAGATCTCGTCTGCGCATGCGCGAAGCGGGCGCCGCACGGGCTCGCCAATACGACAACGTCCACCGCCTGGTCAAACTACACACACGTACCAAGTTTCGTCCCGATCGGTCGAGAATCGTAGATTTGTATAAATGACAAACAGACAAACAGACAAACAGACAGAGGTCTTCAAAATATATATGAGACTAGCCGATGAGCCCGACGTTGTCCGGGCTATTCAAAAACCCAATTTCAAGTCGATAGCTCTACCCAGCCCGATGTTGTTCGGGCTATTCAAAAAACAAATTTCAAATCGATAGCTCCAGCCGTTTCCGAGATCTGGTCTGCGTATGCGCGAAGCTGGCGCCGCACGGGCTCGGCGACCCGATAAAATTCGTATCCGGGGCAAGATACATTCACATAGCAAATTTCAAGTCGATAGCTCCACCCGTTTCCGAGATCTCATCTGCGCATGCGCGAAGCTGGCGTCGCACTGGCTCGGCGACCCGATAAAATTCGTATCCGGGGCAAGATACATTCACATAGCAAATTTCAAGTCGATAGCTCCACCCGTTTCCGAGATCTCGTCTGCGCATGCACGAAGCGGGCGCCGCACGGGCTCGCCAATGCGACAACGTCCACCGCCTGGTCAAACTACACACACGTACCAAGTTTCGTCCCGATCGGCCGAGAATCGTAGATTTGTATAAATGACATACAGACAGACAGACACACAGACAGACAGACAGACAAACAGAGGTCTTCAAAAATATATATGAGATAACAATTCTAATCACAGGTTGTCAATTAATATAATAGCCATGTGACTGATAACTAGAAACATGGCAGAGGGGGTATACATATAGAGTCTCTGTATAAATGACAAACAGACAAACAGACAAACAGACAGAGGTCTTCAAAATATATATGAGACTAGCCGATGAGCCCGACGTTGTCCGGGCTATTCAAAAACCCAATTTCAAGTCGATAGCTCTACCCAGCCCGATGTTGTTCGGGCTATTCAAAAAACAAATTTCAAATCGATAGCTCCAGCCGTTTCCGAGATCTGGTCTGCGCATGCGCGAAGCTGGCGTCGCACGGGCTCGGCGACCCGATAAAATTCGTATCCGCGGCAAGATACATTCACATTGCAAATTTCAAGTCGATAGCTCCACCCGTTTCCGAGATCTCGTCTGCGCATGCGCGAAGCGGGCGCCGCACGGGCTCGCCAATACGACAACGTTCACCGCCTGGTCAAACTACACACACGTACCAAGTTTCGTCCCGATCGGTCGAGAATGGTAGATTTGTATAAATGACAGACAGACAGACAGACAAACAAACAAACAAACAAACATACATTCAGACAGAGGTCTTCAAAATATATATGAGATAGACTAGCAGGTTAGCCCGCCACTGGCGGCATTCGTCCCATGGCTTTGTTTCAGAAACATGACATTTTTGAATATGAATTTAATGTTTTTTAAATTTAATATATTTTGTTTCTGAATTGTTTTTTTATTGTTAATTTTTTTTAATTTTAAATTGTTTTAATTAAATTGTAAATTGTTTAAATTAATTTTTTTGTTTCTGGCGGAAAAATTTACCCGTAGAAATCCCCCCTTCCTAGGAACGACAGACAACGCATTCTTTGTTTCGTGAAATCTCTCTACGATAACATTGCATTGAATTTAAAACAAACGCTTCCCGTCGGGAAATCTGTCTGCATAATATTTTGAGTCTGCCGTACCCGTCGTAATATCGTGAAATCTCTCTGCATAATAGATAACATTGCATTGAATCTGTTGTTGGCATTCAGGGCTTCGGGTCGTTGTTGTTGGCATCACGGCTCCCCGAAAACTCTCACATTGCCGAAAACGTGTATTTAGTAATATCGTTGTTGATATTTACGGCTTGGGGGCTATTTTCTTATTTAGCAAGTTTGAGCTCAATCGGTTCGAGTCTATAAAGGACACACTCATATATATGGCACTTCCCGTGGGTAGCAAGTTTGAGCTCAATCGGCATTTCCTGGAATTTCCCGTAGATTGGCTGATTCCAGTAGCTTTATAACGGTATATCTGGGAGAAATCTGATGCTATATTCGTGATTATCTGGGATGATTTCGGTATATAACTATATACTGTAAAAACAAAGCGCGCCATCCGTGCTCGCAGGGTTGGTCAGAAACAAATGTTTTTTAAATTTAATGTATGTTCCGTATATCTCTCTGCAGATGCAAATAACGTTGAATGGCAAACAGACGCTCTTTATAGAGATGCGTAAAAAACAAACGCTCATTAAATGATCACTTGATTAACCCACGCCGTGCCTTTGCGGTGATTTGAGATTGGAGAACGGGTGCTCTGAGCTTCTCTAAACCGCGACCACGGTCGTGTCGGTGGGATTTGACACTTACATAGGAAGTTTGAGCTCAATATGTACACGCGTTTTGGATTCTATGAAGTACACACACACACACACACACATACATATATACGAAGTCTCAAAATATATAGTATAGACTAGAAGGTGACCTGACTTCGTCCGGGCTTTGACCTTGAATTGTCCATTTTAAAGGTCAAGTGGGGTCACGATTTGACCAGTCCAATACACTGCCCGGACAAAAGTACCCGACAAATGTACCCGTCGAAATCCATCCGGTTTTACCCGATTTGACCTCGAATTGATCATTTTGAAGGTCAATGTCAGGTCGGGGTCACGACTCGACCCGTCCAATACACTCAGTGGACAAAAGTAACCCTACGTATCAAATTTCGTCGAAATCCCATCAAAATTCGCGATTTGACCTTGAATTGACCCGATTTCAAGGTCAAGGTCACGTCGCACGGGCAAATGAATATGCTTATGAGACTCCCCATACGAAAGTACCCCCACATACCAAGTTTCATCAAAATCCCGTGATATTCGGGCGTTTGACCTTGAAATGACCCGATTCAAGGTCAAGGTCACGTCGTACGGGCAAACTAATAGGTTTATGCCACTCCCCGGCTGAAAGTAGCCCCACATACCAAGTTTCATCGAAATCCCGTGATATTCGGGCGTTTGCCCTTGAAATTACCCGATTTCAAGGTCAAGGTCACGTCGCACGGGCAAATTAATAGGCCCATGTCACTCCCCGGCCGAAAATATCCCCACATACCAAGTTTTATCGAAATCGGCTCGATCGTTTTCGAGTCCATCGATTACAGACAGACACACAGACACACAGATCTTCCAAAATATATAATAGATAGATAGACTAGCCGATGAGCCCGACGTTGTCCGGGCTATTCAAAAAAAAAAATTCAAGTCGATAGCTCCACCCGTTTCCGAGATCTGGTCTGCGCATGCGCGAAGCTGGCGTCGCACGGGCTCTGCGACCCGATAAAATTCGTATCCGGGGCAAGATACATTCACATACCAAATTCCAAGTCGATAGCTCCACCCGTTTCCGAGATATATATATTGCCCAATATCATTTGCGGATACCTCGGCCGGTGATGAGTTAACGCGACATCGGCCGGTTAAGAGTTAAACGCGATCACGTCTCTTGACGGCTAATAGATTTACGGAATGCTTTTCGATGACCGAATCATGGTCCTGCGTTCTTCCCGATAATTAAGGTAGAAACTTTAAACGGACACAGGCGTGTGATACATCGCTGGAAAGAGGAAGCGCCACATGCAAATTATATGACTGGCAATTTATTATTCGCGCTATATCGAATCGATTTGTGAGCACCGAACTGAAATATATTAGCGCAAAACGGCGTAAAAACAGATTTGACCTCGGCACGTGAAAAGTTGATCTCGGATCTGAAATCTGATGAGCTCATATTGACCGCCTGGTCAAACTACACACACGTACCAAGTTTCGTCCCGATCGGTCGAGAATCTTCCGAGATCTGGTCTGCGCATGCGCGAAGCTGGTGTCGCACGGGCTCGGCGACCCGATAAAATTCGTATCCGGGGCAAGATACATTCATATAGCAAATTTCAAGTCGGTAGCTCCACCCGTTTCCGAGATCTCGTCTGCGCATGCGCGAAGCGGGCGCCGCACGGGCTCGCCAATACGACAACGTCCACCGCCTGGTCAAACTACACACACGTACCAAGTTTCGTCCCGATCGGTCGAGAATCGTAGATTTGTATAAATGACAAACAGACAAACAGACAAACAGACAGAGGTCTTCAAAATATATATGAGACTAGCCGATGAGCCCGACGTTGTCCGGGCTATTCAAAAACCCAATTTCAAGTCGATAGCTCTACCCAGCCCGATGTTGTTCGGGCTATTCAAAAAACAAATTTCAAATCGATAGCTCCAGCCGTTTCCGAGATCTGGTCTGCGTATGCGCGAAGCTGGCGCCGCACGGGCTCGGCGACCCGATAAAATTCGTATCCGGGGCAAGATACATTCACATAGCAAATTTCAAGTCGATAGCTCCACCCGTTTCCGAGATCTCATCTGCGCATGCGCGAAGCTGGCGTCGCACTGGCTCGGCGACCCGATAAAATTCGTATCCGGGGCAAGATACATTCACATAGCAAATTTCAAGTCGATAGCTCCACCCGTTTCCGAGATCTCGTCTGCGCATGCACGAAGCGGGCGCCGCACGGGCTCGCCAATGCGACAACGTCCACCGCCTGGTCAAACTACACACACGTACCAAGTTTCGTCCCGATCGGCCGAGAATCGTAGATTTGTATAAATGACATACAGACAGACAGACACACAGACAGACAGACAGACAAACAGAGGTCTTCAAAAATATATATGAGATAACAATTCTAATCACAGGTTGTCAATTAATATAATAGCCATGTGACTGATAACTAGAAACATGGCAGAGGGGGTATACATATAGAGTCTCTGTATTCGGCGGTGGAATCTAATTCCGGTCCCGCGTGGCATTCTGTAACATCCCTTACCACAAACCATTTGTAACCATTAATAAGAAATTATCCCATAGTCTAATCTGCTATTTTATATACCGCATGCACAAATACACGTGTAAGTCATTCAGTTTATAATTCTCTACCAAATTCCAAAATACGTCGAGATAAATAATTTACAACGATTGCCGAAATACGATAATATAGGATAATTTTAGTCCATTAAGTTAGAAATGGGAAAAGATGTCACGCCATACGCGGAACCAATGGGCGGGTGGACAGGGCAGCATACGTCGTATACATCCACTATTTAACTTATTATTTTTGGTTAATAATTTTGATCAGAGGCAACGTTTTGAGTGATTCCAGGTTTAAAGCCGGATAAGAGCTTAAAATTGTTTATTATTTCAACAAATGGAACGATCTAGACATGTGGCCTCGGTCTGTCCTTTCAATGAAATAATGTACAGTTGTCAGCTATTATCCTTACTTAAAACCCAGCTCTGTTATTCTACCTCGAACCTTCTATTTCTCATAAATGGGCACTTTATACCATGGTTTAAATACCATAAATCGACATTCATAATCTAGAACGTTCATGTTTTAAACTAAAAGTTGACATTCGTAATCTAGAATGTCCATGTCCCCAAATGTATGCACAATGAGCTCCCCACGGAGGCCTATGGCCGAGAAATAGTTATCTGCTACACCTACCCACAGGACTAAACATATGCACAGTGCAAACAAGAAAACCATAGTCAGAAACGCCCCCAAGATCATATTATTAGCCATAAATATAAATTATAATATAAAATATATTGGTTACATTAATGCACCGCCTCAGAATTCCGTTAAACAACTAATCCTTCAAATTATTACAAAAAACTACGGCTTATTACTGCAGGTTTCTCATTCACCACACCAGAAAGCTTCTAAATGCGGATAAAAAATCGGAGGTATTGTGTTCCCGCCAAGAGTGCATGGCCCAGCCATTGTTCATACATAAACGTCGAAAGCAATTAACGCGGTCATAATGGTTACATACTGCAACTATAAGACATCCAGCGAATACGCACCCCTCGAAAACCCGAAATGTGTTGTCCTGCGAGATGTCCCATCGCTATAGCTCAATTTGACCCGGCCAGATTAGCATTTCTACAATATCCTAAAACAATAAAGCTTCTCAAATCATCGGCATAGTCAATAGAACTTTCACGAACTTGGACATTCCAACTACAGCTTTTACCGGACTCGGGGTCGCAGTACAACTTTAACGCGTCCCAAAATAACCGCATTCGGGGTAGCACTACATCTTTTAAAGCGACCCAATCTATTTATAAAACCTACATCGGCCCACGTCTTTCTAATATTTGGCCAACAGTATACACCGGTGGCGTTAATGAACCCCTAATTAAGTTACTTGTCGGTAAAGGCGTGCTGCTCATTTGCATACCATTGGGGTGCACACCATGGGGTAGGCATCACATTGAAACCTAACATCAGCAGTATGGTGTTACGGTTCTTCTTCTTGACACAACAGTATCCTGATAATATGAATGTATTGTCCAAACATAAATTTATATGCATACGTGACCAAAATACAGATTTGTTTGCGTCGACAGTATATATTACGTATATATGCGACGATATGTTCAGCCAAAACAAATATTGTATTATGTTTGCTTACTTCGACGTTTATTTTCAAACATATGTGAACCTCTTGACGTTGTGCCTATTATGTTCACGACAAAGTCCACATGCAATTTCCACTCACACGAGGCTTGTTAAGGGATGTGGTTTTGTTGTCAGCTAAGGACTACTTTTACAGAAAAACGTTCGTAAACGTCTCATTTATCGATTTTTATCGGAATTTTCATCTGTTTAAATATAATTTCTCCTTGTATATGATAAAACTATTTTATGTTTAAAGTCGGTTGATGGACTCGCGACTGGACATTCGTCAACTAAATGTTCTCAGTCAGCGGCAGCTGGTAACACTTCTAATTGTGGCCAAATAAGAACGCTGGCACAATCATAGTGTGCGTAGCATATCAGATCGATGCTTAGTGTGCAGCAATACCAACAAATGTGATCGATGACATTGATCGACAAATTAATCAAATGCTAATAAAACAGACTTTATCAAACGGATTTATCCCAGGGGTGCTAACTCGTCAATAAAACAATCTGGCGCTCATTAGCTCCATTCGATTGGTGTTCGGTGGAGGCCAAGAGGCCACAGACTACGGAGAAGAGAGAGTCGATTACGCTGATAAGGAGCCATTTATTCCTGACTCAGATAGCATGTTCATATCCACGCTTAACCATTTCACGACGAGAGCTGCGCTAGTGCAGCATTACAGATCACATGCCAGTGCATTTTCTTATATATGCGGGTCTCACATAGGGAGCCTGGTATATATACGATAATGCACTGGCTTAGAAGGTCAAAGTAAATAGTGTTTAGACCAATGTATTATCTTTTATTATGTCAGCTCTTGCGATTAGCCAATCAGCGTCGATAAATAGTGACGGTATATGAACCCATATTAGGTCAGTGACCCCATATGAAATCAATATTAGGTGCTTATCCACCATCTTGTTTTTCAGAAAACTCTGTTGCCTAGGGGATATTTATGGTGTGTTTTGGCGCTAAGAAAGGTGATATCTGTCGGCTGTCGGAAATCATTTTTGCGAAAGACATAGTAGACATAAATACCTGGTACCATGTACCAAAACCTGCATAAGCGGAGTCGGATGTATTTGAGGAATTCTAAAAACTCATAAATTAACTATCAAGCTCAAGATTAATTAAAGGGATATGCTGGGATATGCTGGATTTTGTCCACTGACATAATAAATACGTTACGGGACGCTTAGTGTTCGGATATGGGGTCATGTGAGGCTCAGCGAGATCAATATTATATATAGGCTCAGCCTACGGCCTCGCCTAATATTGATCTCACTTTGCCTCACATGACGCTATATCCGAACACTAAGCGTCCCGTTAAAATTATAATATGTGCGAGGCTCCCTAGAATACATTGGCACCGGGTTTTCGCCAAACTTGCAGGAATCTCCAGTCATGGAAGGGTTGATGTGCTCTAAACTAAATTAACTTGTTGATAGAGGGGTTCTCGAAACTTACACCTGTAGTTAGTAGCTATGTGTGTTATAAACTCCATGTGTAATGACATATCATTGGAACCCAATTCCATATGAATAATGCATATATCGTCTTACATTTTTGTAGAACACGTATGACTGATGTGTTTTATATTTCATAGTAAACAACACGGATGAGACGCAAATCACGATCAAGAAAATTTGACGCTGATGCAACATGAACGTACACTCTAAATCGCGTTGGGTAAACGTTTACCCAACACAATGGTGCATATAATAGTACAACAGCACCACGCGAACACGCAGGGTAACAATTTACCCAATATTAATTCACGGCTACAAAAAATCGCCCAACGCAGAAAGCCAAAAAAAACTCAACCGAATTCACACCCAAACAATTAGAATAATGCCTCCCTCGTATCATTGAACATGTTTGACCTCCAATGAATGACGCGGTCTGGACCTATAGGTTTGGCTCCCTGATCCGCGTCACGCGGATCAGGGAACCAAAACCTATAGGTCCAATTGTTGACACTTAGTCTAATTGTATTGTTTCAGGAGACCTTTCCATATTTTCACGCCTCGAGTCTGACTCATCTTCATGCTGAGCTGACCAATTCAGATACTTAAAACATGTCCGAAACTGCGTGAACTTCGGCGATGGAATTATAAGGCATTTGTTCCTATATATCGGTGCTACCCCAATGCGACATTTAGTGGTACATTATAAGTGATCTCCACAACAACGTGGATATTTGGTACATGTCTGTCGATTTTGAATCCCGAGGCGGAGCCAACATCCGGGTATCAAATATCCATGTATATCCCACAATCTTGTCGGAAATAAGTTTCGTCCTCACAACAATGGGCAAACAATCTTAAATTTGATGTGGTTCGTGATGGTTTGTCGTCATTTCAGCTGCTCGGTCATACCAAGGCGTTGTCAGTTTTACGGGTGGAGGAAATACGCACAGAGGGTTAGTTTCGTGGTGAAATCACTCCAATGCACGTATATATACAACCGACCGCATACAGAAACTGACAAACTCTACGAATAAGCGTGTAATACATGATTTGTATCACACGCTTATTGTAGAATAACAGTGTTCTTGTTGTTCCATATTTACAAATCTGTATGGAGGACGAGTTCCCTACGAATTTCGTTGACGTCACTCGACGTAAATGACGCTCCCTCAATCATGTAATCGGGAATATTAAAACGCAACACCGCACATTACAAATCAAGCCATGTATGTGCATGAGTAAACTATAGAAATAGGTTTGTTGAGGCGGCACTTGTGCCATCACGGAAGGATAGAACTCAAGGCTGTGTCCCTCGTTCTGTTCGTACGCGCTAGCACTCGGGTCGTATCGACAGACACATATAAACACACCCGTGTCGTTCTGTGTATATCTTGCAGATCACATGCAAGTCCTGTTTATCCAGATTAGCATGTTATTAATCGGACCCTCGCACTATTTCAAACATATAAGAATACATTCAGTTGCCGACCTATATGGAACAGACGTCGTGTGAAGTCATACACACAGGGATGTGGCTAGAGGGGGGGGGGGGGGTGTGGGGGGGGGGGGGTGTCTCACACCCCCAGCAGAGAGCTATATTTTCAATAGTTGGAAATTTCATACCTGCCACAACGAAATTTCACACCAACAATAGGTTGAAAATGTTCTTGTAGTTTGATTATAAAACAATTTATTGGGGGGAATTTATTGTTTTTCGACCAATATTTGCATATGTTCCTATTTTTGGTCAAAATTTTTGACAGAAATGGACATCAGTTGGAAATTTTCCAACCTTAGGGGGGTGAGAGGTTGGAAATTTCCAACACTTGGAAAGCTTGTGTCCTGGTCCCTCCCCCGTGGCCAGTCAAAAACTTCTAGTTAATTTAAGAAAACAATATTGTCAAACAATTGGTCAACATTGTCATTGGAATTGTCATCAGTTGGAAATTTTCCAACCTAAGTGGGGGTGTAGGGTTTGAAATTTCCAACAGTAGGAAGGCTTGAAGCTAGTCTAGATGTTAGGATTTTGCGATTTTCTTGTTCAGATTTCAAAATTTTCGCACATCGGGCCGAACCATGGTCGGCCCGGTGTGTCATTACCCCATCCACATGGCCAATACAAAACTGCTAATTAGTTTAGCAAAACAATATTTTACTACATTTGGTCAAACTTGTAGACATAAATGGTCATCAGTTGAAGAATTTTCCAACCTGAGGGGGAGCATGAGGTTTGAAATTTCCAACACTAGGAAAGCTTCAGTTGAGGCCAGTCTAGATGCTAGGATTTGCGATTTTCTTGTATATAGTTTTCAAAATTTTCTCACACCGGGCCAAACAACCATGGTCGGCCCAGTGTTTCCTGGTCTGTTGTCGGTAGCTGCGTGCATTTGTCTGGAATTAGATCACTAGTTGTTTTATTTGGGGGCAATGTTCTTATTCTGGGAAAATAGAAGCATGGCTTATGAATATATAGGAAATTAGGCCTGAGCATGAGGTACCTTACAAGGGGGGGGGGGGGGTGCAAATGGAATTATGTAAAAAGTTGTGTTGGTGTGATTCCGACTCAAGGGGGGGGGGGGTGCAGTTGGAAATTCCCAAGGTGGATACCCCCCCCCCCCAGCGGAGACCCTCTAGCCACATCCCTGCATACACAGCGTTCTAGAACACCGTCCTGACTATCTAAACTGGCATTGCAAATGTCATTCACATGTACCCCGATATTTCACGAGAGCGAGAGAGTTATAAACAGATATAAACCTATATAATATAAGATGCATGGTTTGAAGTGACACCAAATTAGTCTGAGTTTCCTAACCAAATTTCAGAATACCAGGCAAAACATAACTGAAATTGCTTGCACCCACCATCATTCTTATGGCACACGCATCGGACAAATTCACAAAATCACCCACAAGTTTTACGTACACTAAATCCGGCCATTTATGGGACCATCTCCTTTTTATACTCAACAGCATATATGCAACAAATGAATGAATTTGAGCCATGGGTCAGTGAAAAATAAACGCATGTGATGTATGAATGACGCAAACAACATGGTAATTATTTCGTTATAATTACCATGTTGTTTGTAGAGCACACGGGTGTATTTTGCTCTAACCCAAGGCTCAAATTCATTCATTTGTCGCATATATGCTGCTGAATATAAAAGAAAATGAGATGATCCCATAAATGACCGGATTTAGGGTACATTACCCCTTAAAAAAACGAGCATAAAATATCAGAATTGAAACGCTCTTTATTACAATGATCTACGCTTATATATTATGGGACAAGAAGCATGGATATTCTTCATCAGAGACGATCATTGAAATAGTTTCTAACCTCAAAACGTGCATTTGAAATTACTTTCCCGTTTGAAAATCGATGTCCATGAATGATCATCCTAACCTCCAATTAAAGATGCCTATACTAATTATTCATTAAAGATGCCTATACTAATTATTCATTGATGCGTAATTCCCTTTATATGACATGTGCATATACTACATAATACGTCCAACAGTTGAATTGTTTAATCATACCGTGTATCTTTAAATCTAACATTACGGGGGCGAAGTTATTTGGCCACGATTCGTGTAACTCAAAGGCAAATTGATCACGTGACTTTCAACAGTAAAACTCTTTTAGTCTGAGAAGTGATCAATGATGAAGATTGTGGTCTCGAATTAATTTACACGGAGTCATCAAAATCCGAGGCCACAATTCGGAGTTACGACAATCAACAACTTGTTGGCAGACTCAGGCCTATTTTTCGATAAATATTGTTTTTGGAAAAAAACTGAATGTTCAATAGTCATCGGAGTATGAGACGTAACTCTATTTTGCTGGACCATACGATACAAAGACAAGGCACACAAGGTTACACTGGTGTAAATGTTTTCCATAGGCCTCAGTGCTAACGTTTTAGCGTATGCTGTTGGCTATATGAACCATGGGTCCAATTTTTTTTTTTAATCTGAAAAATTGACATTTCGGGAAACTTTTTACACAAAAAAATCATATCTGTCTAGCAGGGAATTCGCCTTTAAATCTTGTGTTTTCGTAACTAGTGTCAGATCCGCATAAAAAAATACTGTCATATTTTAGACCACACCAACAAATTCAAACTTCACTACAAAGGGTTAATTCCTGTGCCAATGGGAAATCATAGGGAAGAGGTGTGATGAATTTTTTATGCAAAAAGTACACAAGGCTATTGACCAATCAGGGCCCAGTGTCTATTTTATTCTCTCCTATATATTCCTCCCGCATCCGCTAGAGGTCTCTCCGAACCTTATTTACACCAGTGTAACCTAAAGCGATAGCCCGCTTTTTCGCGGAATAATTGTAACACCCTACATTTTTTCAGAATTGCCCATGAATGAAAAAAATGTGTTCAAAATTAATATCACTTCTGTGGTTCTTTATTTATCACACACAATTTAACCCCACTCTCTGTAACACATTATTCATCAAAAAAGCACATTTTTCCACCACAAGTCATATTCAGGCCCCATTTTCACACAGTTTTTGGGGTCTGGTGTTGCAAACTTGGATCAGCTATGGAAGACTGTACAAGATCCTTTCCATGAGAGAACTTCTGGTGATGTGAGGTCATTGAGTCCAGATCTGATCAGCTGAGCATCAAGCACATGACTTTATCAGCACATGGAAGACTAAAATATGACATTTTCAGGTCGGCAAGGGTGATCCAAGATAACTGGATGTGGGTGTATATTGAATTAGTTGAACAAAGATATGCTCTCTTTGAAATGCTGAAGCATTTTCTTAAATGTGCCCAAGTTTTAGTGCTATTAACCTTCAAATGGCCATACCCACCAGTGAAAATGAGACACTTTTATTATATATATCTGTATATCACTGGCTATAAAATCCAAAATACTTGTTAGATTAGCTTCTTATAACAATTGGTATGTGTGTCATTGACATGCTCATGTAATGGGTAATTTGCATTATCATGTGACAATTACCACCTTGAAATTTTTTGAAAATACCTTGAAAAATTGGCATTTTTTATGAAAAATCATACCATTTTTTTGGCCGATGGAAGTGAAAGAAGACATCAGCAGCAAGAATAGCCACACCATGCATGGGAGATTCATTGGACTGAAAGACCAGGCTGTGAAAAATGCATTAAAATACTTTAAAGTGACTCCCAGGAATCAAAAATGCCAAAAAGTTCATTTTTCCCTTTAGGTTACACTGGTGTAAATGTTTTCCATAGGCCTCAGTGCTAACGTTTTAGCGTATGCTGTTGGCTATATGAACCATGGGTCCAATTTTTTTTTTTAATCTGAAAAATTGACATTTCGGGAAACTTTTTACACAAAAAAATCATATCTGTCTAGCAGGGAATTCGCCTTTAAATCTTGTGTTTTCGTAACTAGTGTCAGATCCGCATAAAAAAATACTGTCATATTTTAGACCACACCAACAAATTCAAACTTCACTACAAATGGTTAATTCCTGTGCCAATGGCTATCTTACCTATGGGAAATCATAGGGAAGAGGTGTGATGATTTTTTTATGCAAAAAGCACACAAGGCTATTGACCAATCAGGGCCCAGTGTCTATTTTATTCTCTCCTATATATTCCTCCCGCATCCGCTAGAGGTCTCTCCGAACCTTATTTACACCAGTGTAACCACAAGGGGCAGACGCACGTTTTTCATAAATCTGGGCAAAACGTGAGAGACATTTTCAATATAGAATTTCTCTTGGTATATCCGCGAAAAACATTGATTGTCACATATCATCATCTAATTCATTCTACACAGAATTGATTAAAATGTTTTGAGAAGACAAAAAACAATGGATTTTAATACATTAATTGATAGGTTGAAAGCAATATTTAGCTTTTTGTTGCTTCTTGGTATAAAGAACTGAAAAAATAATTAATAACTGCACACAATAATCCAATCTCCAAATAACTTATTGTTTGCCTTCACGATATAAGAAGCTTCATTTGTGTCATCATTCTGATTTTTTTTGTTTCCTTGCACGATAAATGTATAACATCATATCCCTATATATATTACAATAAAACCATATATAGTCAGAAATGGTAACGCGCTCAAGATCATATATTATATACCCATGATTGTAATTATAGAATATAAAATATATTTGTTTCGCGAATGACCAACTCAGAATTCCGTTAAAATAACAATAACAACCAGCACCTAATTAACGAACCGGTGGCCGACTCGGCCGTCTCCGACCACAACAATCAGTGGGCTGCAGAACGAAAAATATCTATAAAAGTTGAAATATAAGACTTAAAAATTATCTTTTAAATTTCTTTTATTGGTAATTGACATAGCTTGTCACAAACAAAAAATCAACATTATTGGCATAATAATGTAAAGGACAATAAACAAAATTGAAATTCCCAACTACACCTTTTACCGTACTCTGCCTCCTAGTCGCGCAGTTCGACTTTTAAACCGGAAAAACCAATTATCTATAAATAAAATGCCCATGGGACAACGGCTATCAATGAAAACATATGCGCTGGGGTGAAGCGGGAGTGGGACAGGTGTGTATCCGGGGGTGAATGTCGGAGATGACACAGGAAAAAACTTCTGCTCCTTTTCTGCTCTTCTGCTCCTTTTCGCTCAAATGAACACCAAAACAACAACAACAACAACCCCGCCATCGACTATGTTCTAGATGGCTTAACTTCAGGGGACGTTCACGCGCTGGCAATAATGCACGGGATAATACATGTACACTCTAAATAGTGGAGAGGCAATATTGCTCATCGGAGAGGCAATATTTGCATCTCTTGATGTGCACTATTTAGCCACCCCTACGAAAGGCTAAATTGCCTCTCCAGTGGAGTGCTAGCAGCCGAAAAAAATAATTTGTCCCTCAACGGGTGTCAAGTGCATCCATCTCGAAAAACAATTTGTCACTCAGCGGGGGTCAGCTACCTTCCTGTCGAAGAACAATTTGTCCCTCAAGGGTGTCACGTAGATCGATGTTGAAGAACAATTTGTCACTCAGTGGGCATCAAGTACCTCCTGTCGAAGAACAATTTGACCGTCAACGGGAGTCAAGCGCATCCATGTCGAAGAACAATTTATCTATATATATATATATATCTGAAAAATGTGTACATGTATATACCGGGACATAAAGCAGAACGCCACGAACCTTTTGTAATTCTACTACAACAAGGCAAATATTAATTTTAGAAGAATGGAAAATGCATACTTATTGAACCATTATGCGTCTAGATATTAATTTTATTTGGGAGCTGGGCGGCGAGATATATACTGTGCATATTCTCAAGCAACGCACACGAGAAGTGTTGTTTGTGTGTTTTGCCATACGTTGTGCGTGTAGCCACGACTGACCATTGTCTCGCTGTATATGGTGTGATTGTTTGATAATTATAGGATCATCATTTGCTGACCTCGGGTATTATAGATTGGCATTGAGATTGACAGTTGTATTGCAAAGTCAGATGTAGCGGTTGGTCAAATTTCATGAAAATTGGTCAATTGCGAATATGGACGCTCTTTTCTTTGGATATTGCACATTATTTTCCATTTTCGGCGTACAGATCTTGTAGATTATGCAGCCAATGAACACGGCCATGTATTCCAGCTAATCACATGCACTGTAACGGCGTGCAGCCTATATATAGGACGACGAGTATCAACTGATGTGGACGACCGACTATCACGGCGTGCAACCTATATACATGACGACGAGTATCAACTGATGTGGATGACCGACTGCCACGGCGTGCAACCTATATATAGGACGACGAGTATCAACTGATGTGGACGACCGACTGTCACGGCGTGCAACCTATATATAGGACGACGAATATCAACTGATGTGGACGACCGACTGTCACGGCGTGCAACCTATATATAGGACGACGAATATCAACTGATGTGGACGACCGACTGTCACGGCGTGCAACCTATATATATAGGACGACGAGTATCAACTGATGTGGACGACCGACTGTCATGGCGTGCAACCTATATATAGGACGACGAGTATCAACTGATGTGGACGACCGACTGTCACGGCGTGCAACCTATATATAGGACGACGAGTATCAACTGATGTGGACGACCGACTGTCACGGCGTACAACCTATATATAGGACGACGAGTATCAACTGATGTGGACGACCGACTGTCACGGCGTACAACCTATATATAGGACGACGAATATCAACTGATGTGGACGACCGACTGTCACGGCGTGCAACCTATATATAGGACGACGAGTATCAACTGATGTGGACGACCGACTGTCACGGCGTGCAACCTATATACAGGACGACGAGTATCAACTGATGTGGACGACCGACTGTCACGGCGTGCAACCTATGTATAGGACGACGAGTATCAACTGATGTGGACGACCGACTGTCACGGTGTGCAACCTATATATAGGACGATGAGTATCAACCTATATATAGGACGATGAGTGTCAACTGATGTGGACGACCGATCGCCCAAAACACGACACTGTCTTGCGGACACTGTCTTGCGGACACAAAAGAATGAACAAGTTTTGCGCGTGTATATCCATGCGATACACATATGTATATAATACACAAGCCTCATACATCACCGGAGGTATGCTCACCGGGCAAAAGAAATAAAATTTTGCTGACCAAATGTCCCCCGACGAAGGTGGCAGGTTTGGAGGATTTATGGGTTTCAGATCCCTATACTACAAACTGTAGGAGGATTTGATTACACCAATATGATACAAAGTCCAAATGTGTACTATGTTGCACATCTTCAGTGTGTCGAGGATAACTCAATAACTCTAAAATAAAAGACATAAAACATTTCTATGTCGAATGATGGCAATAACTCCGTCAAAATGACTCCGATTGATCTCAAAATCGCATGTGCGCATGTTCCCATGCTGTTTGACAACTGTGCCAAGTTTTAAAACAAATTGACTGGGAAATGACGGAATATAGAGGCGCGGACAAAAGGTGCGTCCCTGGATGTACGATTATATGTCGAAAAGGGCAATAACTCAGCCAAAATGAGTCCGACCGACCGGAAAATCACAGGTTGATATATGTGTCAACTTTAAAAAAAATGACAGGATACAGGCTCGGACAAAGTTCCGGGCGGATGGACGGACGCACGGACGCGTCTCTTTACTCTAGTCCTCCGACGGAATGTCGGGGGACAATTAATACGTGCAATCACCATCATTTGTATGGATCAGGCATCGCGAAAATCCACAAAAGCATCCATTAGTTTTACATTGGAAAGTAAAAAATATCATAAATGATAAAGTTCTTTAAAGGTACTCAATCCGATCAGACATTCAAAATACGCTTTAGTTATCAGCATCGATTTATTGCAACAAAATAATGCTAACCACTGTCAACTATGGTATCAAATTTGTCAAAACTGGTTATTTATCAACATTTTGTTCCACAAAATATGGCGTATTATCACTAAAGTATAACGAAATTTGACCGTATTACCACTTGAATTTAGAGTTATCCATCTTCATCCGCAATTTTGTCCGAGACCATCCGTTTGAACACGTGTTTCTGGGCCACATATTATTACACATCTCGAGAAATAACAAACTCGATATCTGATCACTCTGATCTTTGATGGGTGGGTTCCTCGACTCGAATCAAATATTTTACCACCCCCCCCGAAGCCAAATAAATAGTAATTTATATTAGGAGCATCTGATCGGATTGAGTACCTTTAATATATATTGCTGTTGAGACGCGTAACCATGGACACTCTTTATAAGGGACGATCATTTGATTGTTTTGCGATGCTGGCAAAAATCAACACGTGTTATAACTTTCCCAGTTGAAATCTGACCACTATGGCGTCCTGTTTCCGCCACATACTTTTTCGCTTTCTTCGGTTCCTTCGTGCGACATTTTGTTGTTGTTTTTCGTTTCTGTGGCTCCTTAGCCTGATTCGCGAAGTATTCGAAGCAAGCGAAGGAACCATCGAAAGACAACAACAACCAAGAACCAAGAACAACTTGTGTTTTTTTTTTGACAAGTTCCTTCGCATGCTATGATACTTCGAAGTAACAACCGAAAGCGTAAATAAAACAAAATGTCACACGAGGGAACCGAAAAAAAAACAAACAAACGAAGTAAGCAAAAATAATAATGATGTTTTTTTTCGGTTCCGTTGTTTGATTTTTCGCTTCTTTCGGTTTCTTAACCGAAATAATTGAGATCATTTCGCTTAATTCCCCACGAAGGAACCGAAGCAAGCAAAAACAAAGTATTTGGCGAAACAGGACACCATAGGCCACCATGAAGAGACTATATTAATGGACTCACTGGCAATATTTACTTTTCCGGTATATAAAATGTAGCTATATATAGTAGTTTTATGGTGTCAAGTTGGACCGTGGACAAGTATAGTGTAAGCACTCATATTGCGAAAAAAGATTTCTGTCGATTTAAAAATATAACAGAACTCCTCTCGTCCGCAACTTCGCTGGGTGGCTACTTCGCTGGGGTATCCATCTTGGAATTTCATATTCACACCCTAAAACCCCTGTCACACTCCGCTGGGATCAGGCCGGCGCTTGCATTGCGCTGAAAAGGTACCAAAATATGAGTAAAACACAGGAGGAGCGCGGAAAACTGTCCAAAATTATCAAACTTTAAAAACAAGGTATGCTCCTATGCCGCTTATCACGTTTTTATTGCGCTCTTATTACGACCCATTGCGTTCCTACTTTGTCAAGTCTCACGCTCTCATGCGCTCTCACTGTGCTTCTTCTACGCTATAAACGTCATTAGTGCACCCAATTCGCTGTCATTGTGTTGCTAGTACGTTCTCAATAAGTTTGCTAAACGTCCTCTGCGTGGCGCGGAGAGTATAAATAGCGCCTCCTGAGTGATCCAGTCATATTCAGTTTTTAGGTTGTGGGAATATACCCTACAACCTACAATAGACTAGTTGTCCACTAGTTGTCAGATTAAAACCCTGTCACACTCCGCTGCGATCAGGCCGGCGCTTGCATTGCGCTGAAAAAGTATCAAAGCGCCAAGCTAAACGCATTAAGGTATCCAAGAACCGATTGGTTACGCAGTTGACACTGGATAGGACAGGAGATGGTTCCAATGATCGCCCCTGAGCGCCAGTGCCGGTGTTCTGACCAGGGCGCAGTGCTGTCGCCGTGGCAGCGAAAGGCGAGCGACTTGAGCGTCCCGTTGACATAGCAAGGCTTCAAACAAGCCACTCGTGGTCGCAGCAAGAAATCAATCTTGTCCTCTGCGACTGCAGTAAGCTTAATCGGACTCTCACTGCGTACCTTTCCAGTCCTTATTTCGTCTCTCTCTCGATCTTATTTCGCTCTTATTGCGTTGCCACGAGGCGTTATGGACTGGTTCCCGATCATAGCACGTCCATGCACAAGATGCTGCCACTGCGAATATGGCGCTCGTTATACGTCCAAGCGTGACAAATGGCGTTCTTCCAACGTTTGCAGCAGGTTTACAGTACGATCCCACTTTGAAATGCGATCTGCTCACCCACACCATTGGAGTTTGCATATAATATGCAAATTTAAACTGGATTCCGATGTATTCCGTCACGAATGTGGCACTTATATAGCATGGAATAATCTATAAGAATAGTGCACGTGAAGTGGCACCTAAATGGAATCCAATGTATTCCGTATATACATGAACTATATGTAAACAGGCATAAACAACCATGGCAATGGCGCTGTCGTCCTCCATATGTCATGCCATTCAAAGATATAAAAAGGCATTTATTATGCCGTTCTCTTTAGTCACGCTGTTCCCTGACCAAATTCCACGTTATCACTCTCATACTATAGTGGAAAAGTGAATCGAAACATATACTCAATTTAAATTATGACTATATATCCGAGCGATGTAGGAACATGGAAAACGAGTCTATTGTGGATTGTTGGGTATATTCCCACAACCTAAAAACTGAATATGACTGGAGCACACATGGGGCGCTATTTATACTCCTGCGCCCACGCAGATGACGTTTTGCAAACTTATTGAGAACCTACTAGCAACACAATGACAGCGACTTGGACGCACTAATGACGTTTATAGCGTAGAGGAAACACAATGGGTGCGCGTGAGAGCGTGAGACTTGACAAAGTAGGAACGGAATGGGTCGTAATAAGAGCGCAATAAAAACGTGATAAGCGGCATAGGAGCATACCTTGTGTTAAAAGTTTGACAATTTTGGACAGTTTTCCGCGCTCCTCCTGCGTGTTACTCATATTTTTGAGCGCAATCTAAGCTTGCTGCAGTCGCAGATGACAAGAATGGTTTCTTGCTGCGACCACGAGTAGCTTGTATGTATCCTTGCTACGTCAACAGGACGCTCACGTCGCTGGATTTTCGCTGCCACGGCGACAGTACTGCGCCCTGGTCAGAACGCCGAATCTCTGCGCGGAACTCTGGCGCTCATGGTCGATCATGGGGACCCTCTCCTGTACTAGCCAGTGTCAACTGCGTCACTAATCGGTTCTTGGAAACCTTTATGCATTTAACTTGGCGCTTTGATAATTTTTCAGCACAATGCAAGCGCCGGCCTGATCGCAGCGGAGTGTGACAGGGGTTTAAGCAACGAAGGAGACCGAAAGTCCAAATCCAGGAAATTACATTTGCACCGCCCCATGAGTTGTAATTTTCAAAATGCTACCGTACCTCAAAATTTCCAACTGTTGGAAATTTCCAAAACAAAACCCCAATATGGTTGGAAATTTCCAACTGATAGTCCATAAATTTAATAAAAGTAGGAAGATATTCGACTTATGGTAAAATAAAACAACACATATTAGATGGCATTTTCATCAGAACAAATCCATTTTTCGTTTGATCTGAAATTTCCATCTGTTGAAAATACTAGCCAACGTTTGGGTCGGTGCGAGATTGGGAAGGGGGCACGTCCGTCACATTTTCGTTGATTTTACGTTGCCAACTGTCGCGAATAATTATACTAAACCTGTTCGTGTAGTCCAAGAATAGTCCAAGGTAGTTGAGGGACGACGATTTGCAAGCTAAATATCCAGGTTGTCCGGTCTGCCACTGTGTGTACCCCAAAGGGGACAGGTCGAACCAATGTGATTCGGTTCCATTTCCATAGAAACCACCGATTATGAAAACCGTCTGGCCTGGACCGGAATTCATCACTGAAAATCGAAGAGATGTACACAGTATACAGTTGTCACCAGCGCTTTGGGTGAGGCATGTGGATATGTCGCTCGCTCGAGACTTGCATGGAATGTCACCTGAGGGCCGCCAGGTAAAATAGTGGTTTAAACAAAATAAAAACAACTCTCAAGACTGGCTATTGGAGAGTTTTACAGGAAATATTTGCAACAAACTCACTGCATTATCTATAGTTATGAACCCAACTAGGGTGTGCGCTCAGTTTACTATGTGAACTCATAAATGTCTGCGTGAAAATAAATAAAACATTTTTCATTTATATTATTGTTTTTTGGTAGCCATTTGCAGAACTATTTTTTTCCGCCTGAAGGACCAAACAAATAAATATTCAACCACGTTCGCAATAAGCGAGATCACTGAGTCGCTACCATATTAGATCCATCCAGCCACCATTCCGCGATTTAAGTGCTACAAGTAAAAGTTCTGGAATGCTACTCCAGAACTTTGACCTGTAGCATTGAATGTGCGGAATGGAGCTAGATGGATCTAACATGGTAGAGACTCAGTAATCTCGCTTATAATCTGACAGACATAAGCACTCAATACTGATTCATCTTTTCGGACATTATGTTATTTTATGGTGACATTTCCTCCAAAAGAAAATAGTTCTGCAAATGGCCACCGAGAAACTAAAATATGCAATGAAAATGTTTTATTTATTTCCTCGCAGACATTCATGATTTCATGACGTAAACTGAGCGCCGAGAGCTTTCCGATGAATGGAAACAAGCCATATTTCCGACTAAATCCTGAAAAGTTACCCATAATTCTGCTGTGGTTAAGAGGTCGATTAATTAGAGCATTAATGTATATGGGTTCATATTCTAGATAATGCATGAGTTCGTTGCAAATATTTCCAGTCAAAATCTCATATAACCAGCCTTGAACATTGTTGTTTTTATCTTGTTTAAGCCACTTTTTATACATAATTAGAACTTATCTCTCATACAGTGGGGATGAACATGCGTTGGTATAGTACTATATATAGCATACATTCGTTATAAATGAAAATGATCTTTCCTTCAAATTGATAGTTAGAAATTGTGATTTTTTAAGGTAACGTTATATACCTTTTCCGGATATTCCGTTCCCGGAATATCGATGAATATAAATAGCTGTTTTATTGATTGGGACCCAATCACCGTGTCTAAAGTTCTATTTTTTATGACTTCAATTCCTATTTCTATGACATATAATTCTCGTAGAAAGTCACCCCAATCAATAATAGACAATTCCGATATAAACTTTTTAACTGACTGGGGAAATCCATTTAGAATAGAAGTTATAGAATGGTTATGTTTGTCGAAAATTCCAGCCACATCGACTCTACTATATCAGAGAAAAAAATTCCTGAACTGCATTCACTCCTTTATAATGGATGAATTAGCGGAAAACATACGGCAATGCTTCCACCAAAATAGTCCCCAGCCTATTTTGATATACATTTGATGGCAATAACTGCTTTGGGAAAAATTATTCTGTTAACTTCTGAACATCCTAGCCGAGTGTTCCACATCACTTTAACCCTTTCTATACTAAATGGATTCTCCCATTCAGTATATAAAAGTATACATTGCAATGATATATCATTCATTTGGAGAGATCTTAAGGTTATAAATGAAGACGACAGATAAATAAAAATGCAGAAGGAGCCATATTTACTGAAGGAAATGTTCATCTGAACATTTCCTATTGGATAACTACTCGTCAATGATGCTTTAGTATAGAAAGTGTCAAATACGGCTATTATGTTTTTCGATGCGAGTTTCATGTAAACAATTAATCTTATTTTGGGGGTTATCCCTTTTTCATTATTCAAACAACGCTCTAGTTTCTTCCTGTTACTTACCGGGGTATTTTTCTGCTACTTCGTTGATTAAGGTATACATGTGTGGTGTGTCCGCCTTCACAAGGTCGTATCCCAGTTCCTGACATCGACTGCTTGCATCATCATGGGTCCTCTGCTCCCTGTAGAATATCAGCAGCCCAGTCTCAGTCACCTCATCGAACACATGGATGTGTGATGACATCACACGATCCACTAGCCAGGAAGAGTCTAATATAAGAAACAAAAATTAAAATATTCACCTTGTAGTCGATCAATATAAAAAAAACCGTAGGAAATGTTCCGATTATTGACGCCAATTTCAGTCTACAATTTTGACTGAAAGTATGAAAATATTATACTTTTTGTATGAAAACCTTATTTTATATTAGATATTGGATTGTGGTATGACATGTCCAACTGGTATAGAGTGGGGAAGTGGGGGAGTGAGACACCCAACCGCAAACCACACGAGGCCGCATCTCTGAATACATGGTGTTGTCCATATGTTCTTGATCAAGCACTAAAGCAATCAGACGTTAGTTTGTTGAAATCGCGTCACGTGACGTCAATCACAATAACGAAAGCCATTTTTCACTGGAATAACGCCCACTAGAAAAAAATCAGTGTCAGTGGCATAACCCTTTACCCAACAAACCGGCCAAAACCGGCCAAATAAAGCTTCAACAGCCTAACATATCTTCGGTCTGTCTCAATAAAACCATACAAATATGGATATCATTGGAACCGGCTCATTGACCACATTGTGATGGTTACAGTTATACCCTGTGCCAATGCATTCTCTTATATATGCGAGTCGACCATAGGTCGCCTCGCATATATAAGAGAATGCATTGGCCTAAAAAAAATCTTTTTTTAACACTTTTTACCATTTTTTCTTACATTCTTTAACAATTTTATAATTTTTAATGTGTTAAGCCAATGCATTCTCTTATATATGCGAGGCGACCTATGGTCGACTCGCATATATAAGAGAATGCATTGGCACAGGGCCCTTCTGTTGGGTAAAGGGTTAACACCACTTCAGTTTTTATTGTCTAAAGCTAATCCAAGCTTTATGTATGATCCAAGGTTTAAATTTTAACTTAATTTTCGAACCCCCAGATCTCATTATATAAAATATATACCATATGATATACCATTTGAAAGAGGAAGCTTTAATACATTGTATTATCAACTTATCCGGTGTAATAAACTGTGAATATGTTTTTGTTGAGGTAACGACATGTTTTCTGTGCTTAAAGGTACGGTTGGCCTTGGCGGTGGGTATCCTGTGAAAATATTTACACCCGTCAAAAACCGCCACAAACAGAAAGAACATCAAAATGTAGACAGACTGTGTCCGTATACAAATAAGAAATATCGCATAAACAGTATGTTATTGTCATCTGTTTGACCATTGTTATGTAAACAAAAGCATAAAAAGTTACTTTTTTGGTGTTTGTTTATGTTATGATGGTAAACATAAAGAGCGTTCTTTGTTGGTGAATTCCTGATATGGAACTAATAAAGAGCGTTTATGCCATTTGTGTGTGATTAGCCAGTAGCATTGTGCTGTCTTCAGTAACACAACCAGGCTCTTGCTTAGGTAAAATATAGTAGGTCTTTGTGATAACATGCTGTTTACGTGATGGTCATGGTATATATGAACGAAACTGTATGCGTTTTAATGTTTTTCTGTTTACGGTGATTGGAACAAATATGAATATTTTCGACAACTAAGGCCTCACGTGCCTTTAAGATTCATCTAGACTGTTCTGCAAAGTTAATTATTTTCAATGGAAGGTGAATAACTCTATATCTTACTTTGAATTATGTTGCATTCTTGGAGCGAAACGGGGCAAATGTTTCTATATGATTTCAGCTATTTTATATTACGCTATGGGCACCTTCTGAGACACATACGTTCCAAATGCTGATGAATTATGGTATTTTAATCATATTTTATGTCTGGGATTTTATTTTAAACCGTATATCAAGGCACTAATACAAAAAATAATCGGTGACTCAAAAATTAAATGGGCCTATAATGGCCTTCGCGACAAGTGCTAGGCCAATAGAAAGTCAAATCGGATATGGGACATCTTTAAGATTGTTAAAGATGAGATGCGTCATAAGAGACAGGGAGTATTTTATACAACATATATGTAGAATATTTCCCATTTGTTTTTAGACCAACAGTAGCATATTTTTCTACCTTTGGTCCAAATTTTGGTCTGAAATGGCTTGTCCTCCATTGGTGGAGAGTTGCTATATACTATAAATACAGTTTATCACAGTAGCATCACAAAAAGCATTCCCGGATTATCACGTGGTGGCTTTTGTCCAATCAGAAATAGTGTCAGTTAAGAGATGGATAATAACATACATTTGTTTTATAAAAACAACTGCATGGCATCAACAAGTACATGATATATAGATCGAATTTGTTCTTATTTTCATTATTAATAGCTCCCATAATGACATTTCGCATGTCGAAACCATTGTTATGTAAACATTGCTGTTACAGTACATGAGGAAAAAACAATTCTATTTTCAAGACACGGCAAATCACCTGATGCAAAAACAGCTAAATAAATGTCACCCACGCTCCTGTATACATAACACGCCCATTGTATAACATATGCAAATATATACAAGTATCCGCCTGCAACCATTTAACAGCGAACAATTAAGAGGCTGGTTTCTATCGACAATTATTCAACAACACCTTAAAGTGATGTGAAACGCACAGGGCACTAAAAAAAGTGCCACGCCCACTTATAACGCACACTGCCCTAAAAAGTGCCACACCCACTTATAACGCACACTTTACTCAAAAGTGCCACGCCCACTTACAACGCACACTTTACCCAAAAGTGCCTGCCACTTATATCGCACACTGCACTAAAAAGTGCCACGCCCACTTATAACGCACACTTTACTAAAAAATACCACGCCCTTTTATAATACGCACTGGAATAAAAAAGTGCCACGCCCACTTATAACGCACACTTTACTCAAAACTGCCACGCCCATCTATAACGCACACTTTTCTCAAAAGTGCCACGCCCGATTATAACGCACAACTGCACTAAAAAAGTGCCAACGCCCACTTATAACGCACATTGCACTAAAAAAGCGCCATGCCCACTTATAACGCACACTTTACTCAAAATTGCCTTATAACGCACACTGCACTAAAAAAAGTGCCACGCCAACTTATAACGCACAATGCACTAAAAAAGTGCCACCTTCACTTATAGCGCACACTTTACTCAAATGTGCAACGTCCACCACACCTCACCACTAAGTGCCACGCCACTTATAACTAAAAACGGGTTTTAAGGTCCCATGATGTTAAAAATCCGGGTTTAGCACGACAGGATGTATAAAAACCCGGGTTTAAGGCACCACGTTTTAAAACACCGGGATGTCATATATGCCTATCCAGGTGTCTAAACCTGGTGTTTAGACATGGTGTTGTGTATATGATAAGTCACAGAGCTAGTAAGTATTAATGATGGGGGGGGGGAATTCAAAGTCACGAAGTCTCAAAATTGACACTTTTCAAAATTGACACTTTTCACAAATTCATATTTTAAAGATACTGGCGGTGTTGGCGGTGGGTATATGCTGTTAAAATATTCACCTCCGTCAAAAACCGCCATAAACAGAAAGAATAATCAAATATAGACCTACTTTGTTCTGATACCAATCAGAAATATGGTATAAGCAGTACGTTATTGTAAATTTGTTGTCCTTTGTTATGTAAACAAAAGCAAAAAAAACGTTATGTTACCTGGCTTTTGTTTAGATCCGGAAATGGTAAACACAAAGAGCGTTATTTGTTACTGTTTTCCTGATATGGAAATAATAAAGAGCGTTTATATCATTTGTGTGTGATTAACCAATAGAATTGCGCTGTGTTATGTAAACAGAAGCACAACTTCTGTAACACGAACAAGCTCTTGTTTACGTACACAATCGTACGTATTGACGACAATATACTATTTACGCGCTGATTATGTTTGGCATATGAACAAAACTATATATATTTTAATATTCCTTCTGTTGATGGCGATTTGAACAAATATGAATATTTCTGCGACGAACGCCGCCCGTGCCTTTAAAAACATTGTTTTTTGTTTAAATTAGTTTAAAGAAATTGTCCTCAAATCTTATTTGTATCTTTTTAGTCTATTATACAAAATAATGCAATTACTAACATACAAATTTTGGTAGAAGCAGACTGGTTCAGCTGTGAGCTTAAAGACATATTATGGACTTGTTCGGGTACGTTAAACTGTTAAATTAGTATTAAGGCACTATGCCAACATGAGAAATGTAGCACTTTACTACATCGCCGAAAATCTCAAGCAAATCTACCATACCATTCCATAGAAAACATCATCTGAACTACGCTCAATGGTAAATATTAACTTCTCAATTCGGTACGCAACTATCGACGATAAAGTAACGAAAATGATTTCGACATCGAGAGTCACTGAATTTAATTAATATATAATAATGACGGTGTGTGTTGTCAGTTTGGATTTAATATCTGTTAAAGTAACTACTTTTAACGATGTTATCACCCATTTCTATTTAATCACCCTACCGGAGTCTTTCACATACCTTCAGATCGCGCCGATACGAACATCAGGAGAAGGAAGGCTGCGACGAGCTCCATGGCCGTTGATGTTATATATTACTCCGTTGCACGTATAGTACAGCGCCCTACATACAGTATATATATCTTTTAAATTACACTATGTTTATATGTAATGGCATAATGCCTGTTCACTGATCCAATTTACTACAATTGGTGACTACGATTATGCATCATCAGAAAGTTAGAATTACTGCTATCAAAACTTGAGGCATATCGCTATTCGTTGCGAATGTCATAGTTTACACGTGTGTAACTGTTTTTCATAGGCCTCTGTGTAAAGGTTTCAGTGTATACTGTTTACAATATAATGTCCAGGTCCAGTCACTGTGTAGGAACTGTTACATCGAAAATCGTTCTATCGCCGATTTGTGATGGTTCTTGACTGATTTGTGACGGTTCCTGATGATCCAAATTATACATTTTCGCGAGTGTTTGACAGTTAAACGCAACGTTTGAGCCATCTAGGTGACAATTCGATTAGTTTTCCATTCCCCTCATAATCTATGGTACCAAATAACGTAAACATAATGAAAATCCTATTGTGCGAGTAATAACAACGACGAAAACTGTTTTCAGCTGGTATTAAACTTATACGAACCACGTGACTTCCATTCCTTATTCGAACATGGCCGCCGCCCATGCAGAGGGGTTCATATAGGTGACCCATGCCATTTCTCGGTTCCTTTATATATTAAGGTCAAACAAAGGGTGCTGTAAGTTCCCCCCAAGACGCCTTAAAGAGTCACTACAAAACCCACCGATCCAAAATTGACGGCGGTCAACTGAATTTGGATTGGGGGGGGGGGGGGGGTTATGGTGTCTTATGGACACATGTTTTAATTTCATTTTGTCCACAGTTGTCATTTCACCTTGAGGCAGTATGAACGATAAAGTGATTGCGAGTCGATTTAGCCGGTCCGTGTACCGGTATATAGTTTGTAATTAAGTTCGTTTTAACTCTATTTTGGGCTTACTTGTGCAATTTGGGTTATTTATATAAATGCTTCGTATACAAATTAGGAGCTAAGCATATACGAGCGTATTAACATTTCACTCGATGATATTTTGGATGGTTCGAGCGAAATGAAAACTATATTTAATAAAATTAAATAAATACACATAAAACATGGTCTATTCCCACTATGTTGGTGCACAACTCCATGACAAAACATCACACATTAATGTAAAAAGGTTATGTGCTTATTGCTTGGTTGTTTTATTTGTTCAGTCGTTCCTTGTTTACGTATTATATAGTTTTTGTTTGTTATTAAATAACATTTGATATTTTAATTTTATTTATTTCATTATTTATTCCTATGGGATCAAAATTGTTGGAAACTAAAAATTGTAATAAGATGTAATCGAAAGGTAATCAGTTACATTTTACTAAAGTAATTGTAATCGTAATCAATTACATTTGAAAAAAATGTAATCAATAATCGTAATCACGTAAATCAAAAGTAATTGTAATCGTAATCGATTACATTGGCATGTAATCACACCAACCCTGGCTAGAATTGAACACATATCCCACATGGAACTTTCAACCACAGACCTTCATTTATCAAATAAAGTCACTTGGTGGTTTGCGCTCCAAAATACGCGTAAAAATAGTCGCTTTTTAAATTTTCCCGATATAGAAATAGCTCGATAAACACTTGAAATACCTTTCTATGAGCAGTATAATAATGTCACAGAAAGACACATTTGAGTCATGAAAAATTCAACTTTGAACCCGATGTTTGCACGACATGGAACAGAAAAGGGCGTTCCGTGTTAGTCTATTCTTGATATGGTAGAAATAAAGAGCATTTGTTTCACTTCTGTACGAAAAAAAATAGGTTTCTGACCACAGTATGTATTTCTCAGAACATATGAGGCCGGTATATATACTTATCAACATTTCTTGTATTTGCAACCAATCTTATACATCCTTAGAAATTACTTTGACAAAATTTGGAAGCTCGAATGAGCCATGTCCATTTAAATTAATAGAATATCATGACAGTAGTTGTCTAATTTCATTGGGTCAATTATGCGGGCGTGCACGATTATATATGCTCCTATACCCAACATGACTTTCAATATGTTGTATCTGCCACTCGAAGTGAAGGTAATGCCACTTAATATTCTGTTATAATAGATAGCTATACTATTTTTTATTAATACACTTGTTGGATTATGTAGGTAACATCCGCTGCATCCATTATCGGGTTTAAAACGTTTGTTACACACAACTAAATGATCCCAAAGTGCAGATATCGTTCGAATAAATATCATGTAAAGAACCGTCACAGCCGTGATTACCTTGGAATAGAACCGTAACACTCATAAAAGTTGTGATTAGGTGGCTAATGCTCCAAATTACCGACACACATCGGGATATTTCCTCAGCTATTTTACAGAAGAATAACACAGGTACAATGTATACTCAGTGTTCGTCTTCAGAATACGTTTCACAGACGGTATGCTACCGAAAACAAAGACATTACGTTTACAAGGCTTGATTTTCAGTGATTACATGTTGATAATTACACGTTAACTCGCTATATCCGGGCTAATTGTGATCTAAAGTTCAGGTTTAGGTATAACGACACTTATGCAGCCTATGTTCGTTCAAGAAAGTTTAATGTATTTAAGATATATATATAATTATGCGTGATTTTGTCCCGAAAATGATAATTTTTAATCATAAGGAACCGTAACAAATCAGTCACGAACCATCACAATACCGGTGATAGAACGACGTCCGATGTAACAGTCCCTACACAGTGATTGTAAGATAAGAAATGTGTAACTGTTGAACATATTGATCAAAGTTGGGGGTAGACACCAATTAAGCACCCATCCCCAAGTCCCCCACCACTCAAATCACGTCATAACCTATCAATGATTTAGTTGAACGTGATTTCATAAGTTATATTCATGTCTGGGCGACAAACATGTGTAAATGTCCCTCCGGCGGACTTCAGAGGAGGAAATATGATGGCACTGGCATTGAAATATTGTCACACCTGGATCTTTCAATAATGCCCAGATTAAGTAAATGAATATCTTATATTCTTATATCTTATATTCTCCTGAGAGTAGATATATATTTCCATTGGTCAGTTATATAGGCGGGCATGATTATGATACTCTATTCATCGGAACTTTCAATATTTTATTTCTGCCAATTAATGTCACTTAATCTCCCGTATCAGGTATCTATTGTGTTATTTCTTAATATATCTGTTCTATTATGCAAATTACATAAGCTACAGTCAATATCTGGTTTAAAATCACAGTGTATAAACCGTACAAACATTAAATCGGAAGTTGTCTTCGAAAAGACGAAAAATGCTATTTTTAGAACGTAAATGTGACATAAATATGACAACAGCACCACACAATCCAGGTTTCAGACGGGCACACGGTTGCACCACATCTATTAACGTAATTATAAATTGTATATACACATTTGCCTATCGTCAGCGGGGGCCATTTGAGCGAAGGACTCTGTTTAATAGATAAAAACGGCCTTTGATCACTTCAGAAAATAATTTTCTCTCAAAAATCCCCTCTTCAAATGTCATTTTAACACATATCCAGCATCTGTCGGAAATCCCACTATATAGCAACGGAAAGGCCTTTACGTGTGTAACATATATGGACATGCCCTTGGCTCGAGTGTATTCACAATTTGAACGTAGATAGTATTGATTTGGACACATCGCTCTCAGTCTATGTACGCCTAGTTGTTTAAGTTTGTGATCACTAGTTGCCAAAAATATGTACGCCAAGTTGTGATGATGGGATTTATGTGCAAAGACGAACCCATGAATTAGGTTTCGATGTTAGAGATGCTCGGCCTCCCGATGGTCATTATTAACCTTCAATCACAAGAGAAAGGTACTGTTCAGCTCCATGTCCGTTTTCCGAATCTGGGATAGGGAGCCACCCCATCCAAACTGTTTCAAATCACTATTTTACTCAATTTTCCTGATCTATCTTTTCTTATCAATGTTCCGTATCATGATTATAGAAGCATTCATACTTTTATATACTAACAACACTGTAAAGTTTCAAAATAGTTCTCCAATAAATGTGGGCTGTCCGGTATGCTGATGGATTGACATTTAAAATCCAAGATGGCTTCAGGTGCCCATGTTTGTTTTAAAAAAAATTTGCGGAACAATGGAGGCTCCCATCTAGAGGTCACGTCGAAGATCCATATCGAGTTCGGTGACGATTGGATGAGAAATGTGACCTGTAAGGCGTGCTTACGGATTTGGTCATACAAAGAGTGAAATCCAAGATGGCCAAAATTGCAGCCATTTATTTTACAAAATTTGGGAAAAAATCGAAGGCACCACATTTGTTTTATTTTATTACAGTTTTTTAATAGTCTATTTTTATTTGAAGAGTTAAAAGTACTCAATCCGAAATGTCGCTCGCAAATCTGCGCAAATTACTATTTCCGTGGCATCGGCGGTAAAAGATATTTGATTCGAGTCGCGGAACCGACCGGGCCATCAAAGCTCAGAGTGATCAGATCTCGATGTTTGAATTATATTATTTTAATTTTAGGTGGCCCAGTAAATAGTCGATGAGAAGACTTCTCTGAACAAATTGCGGATGAAGATGGATAACTCGAAAAACAAGTTACTTTTTTGTGTCAGATATTTGACAATAACATGTTTTGGGCAATTTTATACTGAAGCGGCATTTCCAAAAAAAAATGTTGTTGGAATCTGATGATATGGGTACCATCGAATCGGATTGCGTACCTTTACGTGAAGAGTTTAGATTTATTTGAAGAATCTATTATTGTGTTATGCTTTCATTTACACCAGGTTGAATAAATGATTTTAATAGAACTATTTAAATATGAACCTTTCCATGCCAATGTGCATTGATAGATCCTTGAGCATTTAGCAAGCTGACATTTTTTATTACCCCTTGGTGTCATTCCTCAGTATTAACTGCTGGTGAATTCAAACCCCCTACCAAGGGTTAAGTGCATACATATTACATAATAGAAGCATTCTGAGAACCTTCTGTCCCATTATTTTGCGGAAAAATGACTCTAGGAAATAATTTACAAGGCCAGGAAAAATGTGTAAGCAGGGCTGCAGAACCAACCACCGCCCCGCCTAGTGCTCGGAAAACAATTGCAGACCCCACCCCTGACCTATACACAATTTCACCACAGAATACAACATATTTCCTCAACCCCCAAATACAGTTTTGTTACATGCGGAGTCGAATAAAAGTAGCTAAATAGTATCGGAATACCTTGTTTGATACAGGCAGAGTCTATTTTATTAAGTTCAATGACGTGACATTTCGAAGACATATTTATGTTTAAGTGGGTCGAAAGGAACATATCATTACTGTACGATTCCTGTATAACATCGCAACTAGTATTGTCGTCGTACACAACTAGGCGTACATAGACTGACGACTGGGGTGTCCAAATAAATACTCTCTACTTTTAAATTGTGAATACACTCGAGCCAAGGGCATGTCCATATATGTTGCACGCATAGCGGCCTTTCCGTTGCAATATAGTGGGGTTTCCGACAGATGCTGGATATGTGTTAAAATGACATTTGAAGAGGGAATTTTTGCGAGAATTTTTTTTTCTGAAGTGATCAAAGGCCGCTTTTATCTATTAAACAGAGTCCTTCGCTCAAATGGCCCCCGCTTACGATAGGCAAATGTGTATATACAATTTATAATTACGTTAATAGATGTGGTGCAACCGTGTGTCCGTCTGAAACCTGGATTTTGTGGTGTTGTTGTGATATTCCTGTCACATTTACGTTCTAAAAATAGCTTTTTTTGTCTTTTCGAAAACAACTTCCGATTTAATGTTTGTACGGTTTATACATTGTGAAAATGTCAGATACACAAGACGATTTTCGGACCAAAGTGCAGAAATCGTTCGAATAAATCTCATGTACAGAACCGTAACAGCCATGATTGGTTTGAAATAGAACCGTAACACGCACCCATGTTGATTACGAAGCCACAGCTCCCAATTATCGGGATACTTTCTCAGCTATTTTACAGAAGAATATAACGGGTATACTGTATAGTCAGTTCAGAATGCGTTTCATATTTTATACGCCACGAAAAACAAAGAAATTGCGTCCACGTGGTTTGATTTTCAGTGATAACATGTTAATATTTACGCGTTAACTCGCTAATACCGAGTTAATTGTGGTCTAGAGTTCAGGTTTCGATAACACGGCATTTCTGCAGCCTCTGTTCATTCAGGAAAGTATAATATATTCAAGATATCTATAATTATGCGTGATTTTGTCACAAAAATGATTATTTCCAATCAGAAGGAACCGTAACAAATCAGGCAAGAACCATCACAATACCGGCGATAGAACGACTTCCGATGTAACAGTTCCTACACAGTGGGTCCAGTATTTTCTTTAACCCTTTCAGTGCCAGGTCCGATTTTTGTATCAACCCATATACCCTGTGCCAATGCATTCTCTCATATATGCGAGTCGACCATAGGTCGCCTCGCATATATAAGAGAATGCATTGGACAAACAATTTTTCATCATTTGTTATTATTTTTTACAATTTTAATAATTTTTTCTTATATTCTTTAACAGACTTATTTTGTAGGTTTAGTGCCAGGGAATCTTACGTTTTTCATGGGCATCAAAATTATTACTATGAATACTTGGTGATAGTTTTGCCCCTAAGGTTTTATCCAGTTTGATTTTAAATTCGCTATAGCATGCTTAAGCAAATTTTTTAGGGCCGATTTTACGGACCGTAAATTAGGGCCGATGAGATCGGCCCCTGGCACTGAAAGGGTCAAAGGGGTACTGTACGCCAATTTCAATAAATTCCCGCGCGGTGATAACAACGATCTAAAAGCGATAATATATATAAAACTAAGTAATTTGAGTCGAAGATGTATTCTGTAAACGTCCAGGTTAATAGGTTATCTTAAAATCAAAGTTAATAATTTGATATAAATTTTAATTATGGCTGGAGTCACAATTTAAATTACGAATTCCCGTGTACAAGACGTAATCAAAATAATTCACGGATAGTGGATTGGGCAAAGCGTGCCACACATGATCGTGTAAAAAATTATGTTGATAAGGGACGTAAACTCAAGCCATTCACTGACTAGTGACTATACAATGACTTAATGAGTATATGGGACTAGTATGCATAATATAATATTTATTTAATACATTTGCTTGAAAACTGTCCGAAAATTACTCGACAAAGGCAATTGGTATTTTCGCATTCCGGCTAATCTGCCATCCGTAACAATACTTAGTACTCAAAAGACTTTCAAATAATGGAAATCTGGTTACCTTATTCTACAACAGAGAGACTAAAGAAACCAACAACAACATTTGAGTACAGCATCCCTTTAAAGACAACACACATAATAATATTCCGTCCAAATCTCGAATCATGTATAATTGGGGTTATATGTATTTGAGATAACCTGATTCACCCTGGTCAAATGGTCCTGCTTATATGCTATGATGCTGGTGGTCCTGCTGAATTGCTATGATGCGGGTAGGGAAAACTAATGCCGTAATGAAAAAGTACGGTTATTTTTTCTAAAGTTGTCATTTTCGCAGTGTTTGGCTCTAGCTAAGTTTTAAACCTTATTTTATTTTTAACCCTTTACCCAACAAACCGGCCAAAACCGGCCAAATAAAGCTTCAACAGCCTAAAATATCTTCGGTCTGTCTCAATAAAACCATACAAATATGGATATCATTGGAACCGGCTCCTTGACCACATTATGATAGTTACAGTTATGCCCTGTGCCAATGCATTCTCTTATATATGCGAGTCGACCATAGGTCGCCTCGCATATATAAGAGAATGCATTGGCCTAAAAAAAATATTTTTTTAACACTTTTTACCATTTTTTCTTACATTCGTTAACAATTTTATAATTTGTAATGTGTTAAGCCAATGCATTCTCTTATATATGCGAGGCGACCTATGGTCGACTCGCATATATAAGAGAATGCATTGGCACAGGGCCCTTCTGTTGGGTAAAGGGTTAAACGATAATATTATCATGATGCACTAAGTGTAACAATATAGCAAGCGCAGAACTCTATCTCTACCAGAGATGGCCTGAACGTTTCATGAGGGTCTAATCTAAAAATAGTAACGAAAATTGTCCTATCTAATTATCGCATGGTATAAGAAAATATCGACAGAAGCGTTTCCGGACAGGTGTGTTCGACTCATATCCATTATTTAATACCCCTGAATTATATAAAGCGTATTTAGGAGGAAATAATCCATCCTTAAAACTTAGATTATCACGGGACACGCACCGCATTGGTAATTCAGTACAGGTATATATATATTTTTGGGTTTACACTGAACAGAAAAGTCTATAGTGTCAACTTATAATTATGTGACCCAGACTTGGGGTCACTTTCAAAATATTAGTGCGACACACCCGAGCACGCCAGTGGGTCCTGTGTCTGAGAAAATTTGGAAGAAAAAATAGGTTCAATTCGGTGCACTTTGGGTGGTTTTGGTAGTCACATTGGAGGCGGACTATTTGATACAACTTTGAGGTACTGATATAATTGGTGAAACAAATGTGGGGACACATAGCCCC
The DNA here is from genome assembly GCA_032622095.1 of Siphonodentalium dalli. Classification (NCBI taxonomy): domain Eukaryota; kingdom Metazoa; phylum Mollusca; class Scaphopoda; order Gadilida; family Siphonodentaliidae; genus Siphonodentalium; species Siphonodentalium dalli. The sequence continues at coordinate 124,092,556 of CP136068.1, read as the reverse complement.
TATGCCCCCGCCTACGTCGCCTCTGACTAGATTTATCATGTTATTCTGGCAAGCGCCTCCAACTATTCTTCGTGAGTTTGTTAAGCTCATTGTCATTTAGATTTAGTACCAGTTGTTTGTTCCACAGGTATATCTTCTACCTGATACATGTATCTACCTTTGGAACAATGCGGGTAAATCAAGAAACAATAGTTCTGACAGCTAAGCAAAGCCCCCAAGCCAATAATGAACGGAAATTAATACCTGGGACAGACAAGGAAGAGGGGGCTGGGTAACCATATACACAAATGGCTACATCAGGACGTACCCGTAAATGACAGACAGACGAGTCGTTTGTCTTTTTAGATAATTCGATTAAGGTTCAAAATCACCCGAGCGGAGGGTGCGCGGTCGATATAAAAAGACTTACCAAAGCGAAATAATTTTCATAAGTATCCAAATAAAAACGAGAAAAAAACTACGTTAATTAAGAAAACTATCTCGCGAACGCCTGTGGTGATAGTTCGTATCATATTAATATCGGTGCTTTTTTCAGCAATTTGGAAAAGTGTATCAAAATTCTACTGCCCAAAACGATATCGCACAAATCCTCTGATAGACGCCATGCAATGGCATGCATACCACGAAAGCGTTGTTGGAAATTTTGGTGTTGGTCTCTTGTTGTTTTCCCGTGACGTCCTCGTACGTCTGTGCGTATCCATGCAGGTCAGACGTATAGACACCCAGCGATATGCAACAAATTCATATAGTGTGACTCCATGAATATGCCTCACGTGAGTAAATGTGCATCAGGTGATTTAGTGTTCAGTAACAAACTTTAATTTCATCCCAGTAAAATTAACGTCGTAAATTGATGCATTTCCTGCTACCAACAATTTTGTATTCGGAACAGACACCTTTCAACCACGCTTCCATGTTGACCATTTTCATGGCGCTGTTCGAGTCAGGATGTGCTGCGGGAGTGGCACCATAATTTATATTTAAAAAAACACATTTATCACTGATTTCCAGAAACATGCATGTTAAAATACATTTATTATTAAAGGTACTCAATCCGACCAGACACTCCTAATTTACTATTTCTTTGGCTTCGGGGGTAAAAAATATTTGATTCGAGTCGAGGAATCCGCCCATCAAAGCTCAGGGTGATTATATATCGATTTTTGAAGTTTGATATTTCTATTGTTTGTGGACCAGAAGCACTTGGTCAAACGGACGAAGATGCGGATGAAAATGGATAACTCTAAAATCAAGTGGTAATAATAATTAGCGTTTTTGGCAAAACAAATGGTCGATATATTCTGGGTTACTAACAGGGTGAGACTCTAGCAGGTTTTTAGAAAAATAAGGGGAGAACATTATATTTATAGAGCTAATAGAACTTTCTTGGGTAGCTAAACATATATTGGAACGAATGTATAGTATCTACAAGGTTTTGTACTACAATGTATTTCAATATAAAGGTACTCATATATCATATTATCTTACCACTTTGCTCACCCTTTTGACACTTTTGATAACCGGATATTAGTGTCAATGTGACCGACAGGATTTGACTGACATATTGATATATAGAAATGAAAAATGAGAGGGGGTGCAACTAAGCGTCTTTTGAGAATTGGCTCACGGATTAATTCATTTGGATGTGTATTCAGTTAATATAAACAGACGACAGCCATTCGAAATATAATGTGACACTAAAATACAAATAGCGTTGATACGGGGTACGGGGCGTTGATTATGATCAGGTACGGGGCGTTGATTATGATCAGGTACGGGGCGTTGATTATGATCAGGTACGGGGCGTTGATTATGATCAGGTACGGGGCGTTGATTATGATCAGGTACGGGGAGTTGATTATGATCAGGTACGGGGCGTTGCTTGTTGTCTCCTCGTTCACTTATTTGAAGTATTTTTTTTCTTAGCATTAAAAACAAATAGACGCCTTTGTAACACTTTATATTAAATGTTCTTACAAACACCGCAATGATTTAATGTTGACACATTGAGAAGCCTATACATGCTTTTGGTAACATGTTATAATATTGCTTTAATAATTATGATATGATTGGCGAAACTTTCTATTCGCCGAGCACTTGATTCGAAGGCCTTTAAGCATCGGATCAGACATGAAGCTAGGATTCGTTTAGACACAAAATTTAAGTAGTACATGTTATGCCATTGACACTACTTTTTTTTTACTACAAAGTCAAGTTATTGCTATGGTCGGCGTCCATCATCCGTGCGTGATCCGTCAACAATTTCCGTTAGGACACCCTGCAGGTCACATCTCAGTTCGTCACAAACTTCATATTGATATGCGGGGTGACCTCTAGATGAGAGCCATCGACATTTTCCTAAATTCGTTAAACATAGCCACTAGAAGCCATGCATCTTTGATTTCAGATTTGAATCCATCGGCAAAGCCTTCGGCCCGCATTTATTGGATAATTGATTTGAAATTTTACACGTATGTCTAGGATCACTTTTTTAAATTCCGGATGGGAGCAGTCAAATTTGAACAATTTTCTATGAAATACATGATCGCGGGCCATCTTGGAATTTACTCTCTGCATTACTAAATACTGTGGCACACCCTACAGACCACACTCCTCACCCGATCATCAACGAACTTGATATTTGGGTGATCTCTAGTTGTGAGCCATCAATTGTTTCCGAATTTCGTTGAAAAACATGGTCGCCAGTGGTCATCTTTGATTTTACTCTTTGTATGACTAAATCGTTCTGCACACTCTACAGGCCACCTCCCGCGCATCCGATCATCAACAAACTTCATATGAATCTTCGGGGTGACCTCTAGATATGAGCCATATTTTTTCTCTCTCAGAAATTCGTTAAAAACATGACCGCCAGAAGCCATCTTGGATTTCAAATTTGAATCCATCTGCACACACTCAGCCCCCATTTATTGGAAAATTCTTTTGAAACATTCACAGACGTGTTTAGGATTACATCTAGATGGGAGCCATCTAATTTGAAATTTTCGATGAAAAAGATGGCCGTCAGTGGGCCATCTAGCATTTTACTCTTTGTACGACTAAATCCTTTGGCACATCATACACGCCACCTCCCGCATTCGACCATCACCAAACTTCATACGAATATTCATGGTGACCACTAGATGGGAGCCTTATTTTTTATTCTCCGAAATTCGTTTAAAAACATGGCCTACAGCATTTCAAATTTGAATCCATCGGCACAGCCTGCAACCCTCATTTATAAGAGAACTGTTCTGAAATTTACAGTCATGTTTACCTCTAGATGGGAGCTATCAGATTTGAACGATTTTCGATCAAACGTGGCCACCGGCAGCCACCTTGGATTTTACTCTCTGCATGACTAAATACTTTGGCATACCCTACAGACCACGTCCCTCATCGGATCATCAACAAACTTGATATTTTGTGTGATCTCTAGGTGGGAGCCATCAATTTTTTTCCGAACTTCGTTGAAAAACATGGCCGGCAGCAGTCATCATGGATTTTACACTTTGTATGGCTAAATCTTCGGCACGCCATACAGGCCAACTCCCGCATCCGACCATCACCAAACTTCATACGGATCTTCAGGGTGACCACTAGATGTGAGTCACATTTTTTATTCTCCGAAATTCGTTTAAAAACATGGCCTACATAATTTCACATTTGAATCCATCGACACACCCTGCAGCCCTTATTTATAATAATTGTTTTCACCGAAATTCGTTAAAAAAACATAGCCATCAGCAGCCATCTTGAATTTCAAATTTGACAGCCTGTAGCCCGCATTTATTGGCGAATTGTTTTGGAATTTTCGGGAATGTTTAGGATCACCTTTAGGTGGGAGCCATTGAACATGAACAATTTTCGATGAAAACCATGGCGGCCCGCAGTCATCTTGGATCTTACCCTCTGCAAGACAAAAATCCTTTGGCACACCTTATAGACGTCATCTCTCACCCTATTGTCACCAAACTTCATATGGATAGTTTAGGTGACCACTAGATGGGAGCCATCATATCTTTTCCGAATTTCGTTGAAAACCATGGCCGCCGGCAGCCATCTTGGATTTTTCTCTTTGTACGATTAATCTTTTGGCACACCCTGCAGACCACATCCCTCATTCGGTAGTCACAAAACTTCATACTGATCTTTGGGGTGACCACTAGATGGGAGCTATCACATTTTTTTAAATTTCAAAACACTGGTATATGTTTTGTTGTTTCCGTGTTTTGATTAGTATGTTTCTTTTTAATTTTTGTTGTTGTTTTGTTTGTTTGTTTTTTTTTTTTGTGCTTGTGTTTTTTTATTGTTCGACTAAAAGGTGAATATTTAGTTTTTTTGTTATATTAAATTCAGCCTTTATAACGTAAGTTTCGTTTATTTTCTATTCCAAAGAGGAACTGAAAAAAGTGGCTCGTGTGACGTCATCATACATCCAAGTGTTCGATGAGCGGACGGAGACTGAGCTGCTGATTTTCTACAGAGAGCTGAGGACCCATGCTGCTGCAAGCACTCGATGTCGGGAACTGGGATACGACCTAGTCAACAGTAGTTATCCCATAGGAAATGTTCAGATAATAAGTTGAACCATTTCTATACTAAAGAAACATTGAAGAGTAGTTATCCCATAGGAAATGTTCAGATAATAAGTTGAACCCTTTCTATAATAAAGCATCATTGACGAGTAGTTATCCCATAGGAAATGTTCAGATAATAAGTTGAACCCTTTCTATACTAAAGAAACATTGAAGAGTAGTTATCCCATAGGAAATGTTCAGATAATAAGTTGAACCCTTTCTATACTAAAGCATCGTTGAAGAGTAGTTATCCCATAGGAAATGTTCAGATAATAAGTTGAACCCTTTCTATACTAAAGAAACATTGAAGAGTAGTTATCCCATAGGAAATGTTCAGATAATAAGTTTAAGCCTTTCTATACTAAAGAAACATTGAAGAGTAGTTATCCCATAGGAAATGTTCAGATAATAAGTTGAACCCTTTCTATACTAAAGCATCATTGACGAGTAGTTATCCCATAGGAAATGTTCAGATAATAAGTTGAACCATTTCTATACTAAAGAAACATTGAAGAGTGTTATCCCATAGGAAATGTTCAGATAATAAGTTGAACCCTTTCTATACTAAAGCATCATTGACGAGTAGTTATCCCATAGGAAATGTTCAGATAATAAGTTGAACCCTTTCTATACTAAAGAAACATTGAAGAGTAGTTATCCCATAGGAAATGTTCAGATAATAAGTTGAACCCTTTCTATACTAAAGCATCGTTGAAGAGTAGTTATCCCATAGGAAATGTTCAGATAATAAGTTTAACCCTTTCATTACTAAAGCATCATTGATGAGTAGTTATCCCATAGGAAATGTTCAGATAATAAGTTTAACCCTTTCTATACTAAAGCATCATTGAAGAGTAGTTATCCCATAGACATTTCCTTCAGGAAATATGTCTCATTCAGCACTTTTATCTATCTGTCGTCTGCTTTTATCATCTTACATTCCTCCAACTCAATAAAAAACCATTCCGGTGTAAACTTTTTAACTGACTGGGAGACTACATTTAGTATAGAAAGGGGTAAAATGATGTGGGACACTCGGCTTGGATGTTCAGAAGTGAATAGCGAATAATCTTGCCCAAAGCAGTTATTGCCATAAAATGTATATCAAAATAGGCAGAAAAGAACGTAGTTGTTAGATATATGAGCAGGGATTATTGTTAGTGGACGCATTACCGTATGTTATTCGCTAATTCATCCCTAAAACTAGGACTAAATGCAGTTAAGGAATTTTGTTCTCTGAAATACACTGTGTGTGGACGGAAGTGAACGCTGGTTTGCGGTAAACAGCCATAAACAAAAGTCGCTCACCTCAGGCTGACTACGGTACGTATATGTTTGTCTTTTCCTCCAATTGTGTAAAAATCCCAGCCCGGTTGCCAATCTGCATCGATGAGGTGTATGTTCTGCTACATTTTCGTACTTATTGTGTTTCAGTGTCGTGTCTAGTTCTCTCGTAAATCAAGGTTAAACCTCCTATTTTCGTGCTAAAAACACGTCACGTTTGCGATAAAAAGCACATTTTTCAAACTATACGATGTCGTATTTGATAACAAAAACATGTTTTGGGTGCCTTAATATCACATTGAAAGCCATGCTTAGCGATTGGGCCCTGTTTCTTGTGTTTTCTCGATATTACGAGCCAGATTTCAAAGCGTGGTACTGCAACAGAATTGAACGGCAGGTAAAATCTGACAAACAAACATTGAAAGTACGCCCGGTATTTGTTTTCTTATTTGTATTGAACGGCTGGTAAACTTTCAATTACACCATATAGAATGCCATACACTTAATTATCTATGTATATTGGAGTGACTGGATTTTTATTCTAAATTTGCATTTTTTATTTAGCCTAGTTGAAAAATTTCAACTCAATGGTGACAAAGGGTACAAATACATACACCTAAATAGAATATTCCATATATTTCACGTGGAGGGTCATGCCATCAAACAGGACCAGGGGCACCGGATGCGATTATGCGGAGGGAACATTTGACCTCGGTCTAGGGGGCGAGAGGTGCCACAGATTGCCCTTTTGTCACCATACTGCATGCAATGCATGTAAAATTGAAGGAATTTGCAAGGAGTTGTTAAACTATACACATATATATTAAACTGACGTGTGTGTATTCCATTGGTTATAGTCCATAACATATACATATATAAAGTGCCCTTTTATGTAGCCCTTCCTCTTGCTTCCGATGCTTCTGGTGGACCTCATTTCGACGTGTCGCTGAATCTATATATATATATATACACTCCATTTCTATATTTCAGATGGACGAATCCTTTGATAATCTTGGGTCGGATGCCCCAGCAACACCTAAGTTCTGGTGTCGGAAGCCCGACTGTACATTCACCACCAAACACAAAACTAGCTTGAGCAGACATTTTAAAATCCACGAACGTGCCAGTGTGGATCAACATGAAGATGGTGTGGTAACACCAGTTACACGTTCACCTGCCCAGTCATGTATATAGGTGGCGATTTGGTCACAAACATCACTCGTCGAACATGTAGTATTGGGTGCTGACTCCTGTTTATTTTTCGTAGTTTGTTAAAAAAAAATACCACACGCGTCCAAACTGTGCGCGGTAAGGACAATTATGGTGATCCACTCGTTGAAATTATATTTTTTCGTGAACTGTCAGGACAAATAGGTTCAACCAAACCCTGTATATGTATGTTACTAGTATATGGAACTTTGTAATCATAAAACGCTCTTTAAATATACGCCCATATGTGGTACATCGCATTGGGACTTAGGATGCCCCGTATTATGTGTCGATATTATTGTATACCAACCATCATGTACAAATAAACGGTTTCGCTTTTCTCGAGTGTAACCTTGGAAACCTACCATCTTTGGTCGAAGATAATATTTTACATTTATAAACATACTAGTATATCGTTTATACTGTGTTGTATTGTGTTATTTTCTTGAACATTCTATCGTGTGACTTATTTCCACTAAAACAAGATAGAATTTGTCGTATTTTGGACAAATTCTAGCACATTATAAACTATAGTTAATCTATAGTTTTAAAATGTAAAAGACTACCATCGACAAAAGAAAGTGGGGTTGTCATGGTCACTCATGATAGTTAAAGTGCTAGTTAAGATAATAAACAAGGGCAAATCTCAAACTTTGGACATTCACAGAACTATTTGTACGATAATCTAATGCATCTCAGATCTTGACTGGCATTTGACCATTTTAATAAACAGTTGTTAGCACAAGTAGCAATATTGGCTGTAGAAATGTGTGAAATGTACATTTGTGGCACGTGGAAATCATGTTAGAAACGTGCAATATGATGTTAACCGGTCGTAAAAGGCATTTTTCAGGGTATAATCGAATGTTTACCAGCCGTTCAATACAAATAAGAAAAAAATACCGGACGTTCAATGCTTGTTTGTCAGATTTTATCTGGCGTTCAATTCTGTTGGAGCACCACGCTTTGAAATCTGGCTCGTATATCGAGAAAACACAGGAACAGGGGACAAAAGCTAAGCGTGGCTTTCAATGGGATATTAAGGCATCCAAAACATGTCTTTGTTATTAAATACGACATCGTATAGTTTGAAAAATGTGCTTTTAGTCGCAAACGTGACGTGTTTTAGCACGAACATAGGAGGTTTAACCTTGATTTACGAGAGAACTAGACACGACACTGAAACGCAATTAGTACGAAAATGTAGCGGAACATATCCCTCATCGAGGCAGATTGGCACCCGGGCTGGGATTTTTACACAATTGGAGGAAGAGACGAAAATATACGTACCGTAGTCAGTCTGAGGTGATCGTCTTTTGTTTATGGCTGTATACCGCAAACCAGCGTTCACTTCCGTCCACACACAGTGAAATAGTACAGTCTATGTGGTTGGAATTTTCAACAAACGTAACCATTTCTATAAATTCTATACTAAATGGATTCCCACAGTCAGTTAAAAGGTGTATATCTGAATTGTCTATGATTAATTGGGGGTTGATACTATAATTAAAGCATACAACCGATACACAAAAGGGCTGAATGAGCCATGTTTATTGAGGAACATGTTTAGATAATAAGTTCAACAAAGGACCTATTATTTGAACATTCCTGTGGGATAACTACTCCTCGATGATTCTTTAGTAAGAAAGGATTCATTGATTGCTATACTTTCTTCCGATGTTCGGTTGCTAAGTTATCAGTGTTATTCTCTGAATTAAAGCCACATGGCGATTTGCGCTCCAAAATAAACCTAATAATATTCGCTTTTGAATTTTTCCCGGTATCGAAATAGGTCCATGAATACTTGAACTGACTTTCTACGAGAATTATATGTCACAGAAATACGAATTGAAGTCATAACAAATAGAAATTTAGACACGGTGATTGGGTCCCAATCAATAAAACAGCTATTTATATTCATCGATATTCCGGATACGGAATGCCCGGAAAAGGTATATAACGTTACCTTAAAAAATCACAATTTCTAACTATAAATTTGAAGGAAAAATCATTTTCATTTATAACGAATGTATGCTATATATAGTACTATACCAACACATGTTCATCCCCACAATATGAGAGATAAGTTCTAATTCTGTATAAAAAAAAAGTGGCTGAACCAAAATAAAAACAACAATTTTCAAGGCTGGTCGTTGGAGAGTTTGACAGGAAATATTTGTAACGAACTCATGCATTATCTAGATTATGAACCCATCTATAAGGTATGCGCTCAGTTTCCTTCCTGAAATCATGAATGTCTGCGAGTAAATAAATAAAACACTTTCATTGCATATTTTAGCTTCTCGCGGTGGCCATTTGCAGAACTATTTTGTTTTGTAGGAAATGTCACCATAAAACAATTAGTAGAGTCGCTTATGTCCGATTTTGGGATCCCGTGGGAAATTCATGAACAAATATAGAGACCAGCATGATATATTCAATTTATAGGATATAGCCAGACTGATCTGATAACTCCTAGTCGAATAGAATTAGAACAGTTTGAGTCATTATGATAATTATGGATCGGCCTATATAATATGATCTGAAAGATGCCATTATTATTATAGTGAACCGTGGCCACCTCCGTAGTTACGCGTGCTGATTCAACTTCCTTCATTTCCACATTTCCTTTGGTTCACGATAACGTTATAACCAGAATCAACATGGCACGTCATGAGCTGTTATTAACTCCAACTATTACTTCACATTATGCTGTAAGAAGTTAGTGGACTGCGTTGTCCCATAATGTCATTCAGTATTAATAACCTGAATTCCAGAGTATATTGGACATAATAAATCAAACTAATGACATGACACTGGAAGACCCATCACTATCAATGGATGCTTCACTCGTTTCCCACCATGTGGTCGTACAGTTTGTCAAAACGCTGGAATTAGTATCATAATAAGTATCGCCTGTCTATTTTTGGCTCGTATCTATTGCGCTTACCATTCACATTCTGTCGTCATCTAAGCTGCGTGGTTGGATATGCAAAGCAGTTGCGCAGCCCCTGTTGATTTCGATAAACTTCATAATAATCACAAATCAAGTGCGACCGGCAGCACAGTCATAACCCTTCCCCAGAATCACTTTCCTATTAAACTGATGTACAAACGTAATGTATTGTCTCACTAAACTGTTCACATGCCTAAATCATAGAAATCAATATGGGATATTAGTTTGATGTATACTATCAATGGTCCATACCAGCCTACCTTTTTCATGCCAAGCCACCTTTCGTATATTGGGCGAATCACTTTGTGTGGCGACCACCAATTAACTGAACACGAGGAAAGCCAAGAAGCATACACACCACTTCGCCCGTTTGTGGGGATCTAGCTTGGTGTATGGCAATGTTCATTTCAACTGAATAACATGTCCTGTGGGGTCACTAACTTATATTTACTTTTCAAAACTCCACATATGCAATGAAAGTGGTTGGACTACTTTGTTGAAATCAATCATCCAGATTTCAGAACCTGGTATTCACAATATATCACTTTAAGCTTGATACGGGACACTACCGCTCATACGGATATATTACCCACCTATGGGTGTCTATTCTATTTTGATCTGTCGTGGTTATCAATACGATTGAAACATGCTAAGTTCAGCTAAACGAGGTTCAAATTGTGTTACCATGCAAATTTAATTAAAGGTTACAGCGCAACTAATAGTGAGGCAAGCAGGCCATGGCAGCTATATAATTCATTCTACTATTGGTTGTGTTTTATAAACAAGGATGTGTTGTTTCTTGCTTGCCAAGATTCATGGTATAGCTGAGAAGTACAATCTCACTTCATAGCTATCACAATAAACAATTGGATATTGCTACCTTCTATTATACACTATATGCATTTGCTACCGATATGTCACTAACACTAACACTAACACTAACGATTAACTGCATCATCAATTACTATTTGATATGGTAACCACCAATACTTCTCAATTAGTACTCTGGCTTAGAGTATAGCACAGAAGTCTAGACATTGGAATAGTAACACTTGCCCACCCAAGCTAAGATGGCGTTCTAAGATACCTTCTAATTTCACATAGTGAGTTGGATTTTCTCTTCAACACCCTCCTCACTTAATATTAGAAAATTTGAAGAAATGACGCGTATGCCGTATATGACATCGCTAATGTCTATAAGAAATTAAAGCTATGAGCATTTACTTAAAAATAGCCGATTAACCTAATTCCACATGATGGAATGCCAGGGCGATGTACCGTAACGAGCACTGACTTTTGTATTTTGCCTGCCATTTTGGTAGCCATCTTGGATGAAATTGAACAGTTTTGTTGAAGTGTGATAATAATTCCATATGTGGCACGAATACTTATTTCCCATCACTGAATACCGCTCATTTCTTTAAATCTATTGCTACAATATTGGAATATATTTTTGACAAGATGCTATAATTCGGTTGTCTAAAGTGTTTTTTGGACAGATCGAACATGTTTTGTACAATACAATTGGTCACCACATTACTGAAGCAATAATTATCGTTTATTTTCTAGTGCCATTTTGGCAGCCATCTTTGACTGGAATAAAATTTTCCCGTGAAATTGGGTACTGTACTTTGAAAACTACTATTGATGAATTGCCCTAACTGAAAAAAATGTATAACAATTAAGAAATATGCGCTGAATTCGTTAGTTCTTATGATAACCCTACATCTGAACTGAACTGACAATGACGTCATCTTTGTGACGTCATAATTCTCTCCAGTCGCAGACCCATGAAGTCTAACAAACTTTTTCCGACAGAGTAAGTGATACCCTATCATAATATCATAGTCTCTACATTTGTTCAAAAAATTCCCACGAAAGTACATAAGCGACTCTACTAAATATAATGTCTGAAAAGATGAATCAGTATTGAGTGCTTATGCATGTCAGATTATAAGCGGGATTACTGAGTCTCTACCATGTTAGATCCATCCAGCTTCGTTCCGCGCATTCAGTGCTACAGGTCAAAGTTCTGGAGTAGCATTCCAGAACTTTTACTTGTAGCACTTAAACCGCGGAATGGGGGCTGGATGGATCCAATATGGTAGCGACTCAGTTATCTCGCTTATTGCAAACGTGGTCAGTAGGGGGGGGGGGGCCGAATTTTTTTTACGAGACATCAGGTGGGGGGGGGGGGGGGGGGGGGGGTGGGTGGGTACCCGAGGCCGGAAACAGTTTTTGACCACCTTTTTTGCATTTTTCTTTCATTGACATATTTTCAACTGTTTTAAAGGTACTCAACCCGTAAAGAGGGTCCCCATCTCAACAGATTCCAACAACAACAATCCGATCAGAGGGTCCTATATTACTATTTCTTTGGCTTTGGGGGTAAAAAATATTTGATTCGAGTCGAGGAACCCATCAAACAAAGCTCAGAGTTATTAGATATTGATTGTTGAAAATTCTTATGTTCTCGAGATGAGTACCAATAACTGCCGTCAATTTGGTAACCTGCTCGAGATATTACGCCAAAATTCTATTCAAACAGACAAGGATGGATAACTCTATAATCAAGTGGGTAAAAATAACGAATTTTTGACATTCTTCTGGGCCAGAAAGAATTCCCGATAATGAAAAATAATAGATTTCTAAAATCGATATCTAACAAATCTGAGCTTTGATGGGTGACTTCCTCGACTCGAATCAAATATTTTTGACCCCCGAAGCCATTGAAATAGTAATTGAGAGGAGTTTTATCGGGTTGAGTACCTTTAAACATATTTGTTTATTTGTTGTAGCTTGTTGCAATATGAGAAGCACTAATACATTCAATATTGTTATAATTACTCCCAATAAGTTGATATAAAATGGAAAAATAGTGAATATTGTGGGGGTGGGTCCCAAAATTTCCATTGATTTTTTTTGCGCGCAATTTTTTTTTATTGTTTCTGTTTCAGCTTGCTTGGCAGTTTTTATATTGAAAATTGTCTAGTTCACGGTGTAGATCAATAAAAAAAAACCTCAGATAGCTCTAGGGTAGGGTGAACTTAATGCAGTCTGACAATATCAGCTAACAACTCATGACAGAATATTACAATAATTCTTATACTTTACTCATACAGTTAGTTGATGCATGAGTGTAATGTATGAACTAAATATTTGTATCAGTGTTTGTATACTAAATTGATTTTTAAATATACTTTTGTCAAATAATTATTTGAATTGTCAAATTATTTGTTTCAGTGTTGTTGACAACCATCAATAAGTAAATAAGTAGACATGAAATAAAGTTTTAATAACATTTATTGAAAGAAACAAAAATATAACCTTCTTTGGATAGTCTTCTGAAAAGTATAAAAATATTATTTAAATAGATGTGAAGAGGGGACAGGACACATTACAGTTTTGTTCACTTGTAATTATTATATCCCATAATTACCTGCATATACTAGTATGTAAATGACACTTAATGTCTAATTCAGGCTAATTTGAAAATTATCAAAGAAGAAAAATAAATTTACTTAATTATTGTATATTTATAAGATGATGTGCATGCAAGGAGGTCTAGTTTGAAGGTACAGAATGTGTGTGAATTTCTTATTGCACATGAACTCCATCCAGTACATGAAAGTTCAGCTCTGATTGTCCAAATGAATCTCAGTAATATACATCTGTGTATATGGATTTGGCACTAAATTGACCATCAACGTTCAAACTCAAAGGGTTAAGCATTATTTTAGGCCTATTTCTAAGTCGTAATGCGAGGTCGGGTCGGTGGTCATGCAGGCATACATAAAAGTTAATTTGTACACTGGTTCATATGCACATTTTCCTTTTTGGTATTACTATAGGCTCTAGGCCTACTAGTTGATGCTGGTTGATGACTGAACAAAGATAAATTAAAGTTTGTGTAATTTTTTATACTGTAGGCCCTAACACTGGCCCTAGTTATTTTTTGTTGTCATTCCAGGGGATTCAACATATTTTTCATCTACTCACCAGCTGTACTCACACAGATGAATAGGGTGGGTTATAAATTTACCAATATAATCACATAATATTCTACCTTTGTTGATTGCTTAGAGTTTAATTTTGCACATGTTTGTTAACAGGAAGTAACATTTAATTTGGTCTTTCAAAGAAGGGACCAATATAGAGCGGTTGGTCGTTTTTACAGAGGGGACCAACATAAAGCTTTGATGTTTTGGGGTGGGTGTCTAAAATTTTATGAAAAAAAAATGCAAGAAAGGGTGGGTGGGTGTAAAAAAATGGAAATGTAAAAAAAAGACCCCCACGTCTTGCAACTTTTTTACGGCCCCCCCCCCCTGACGTGGTTGAATATTTCTGTTGTTTGGTCCTTCACGCGGCAAAAAATAGTTATGCAAATGGTTACCAAAAAAAACTATAATATAAATGAAAAATGTTTTATTTATTTTTTGGCTGACGTTCATGATTTCAGACAGTAAACTGAGCGCATACCCTAGATGGGTTCATAAGCTAGATAATGCAGTGAGTTATGGCCAGTCTTGAAAGTTGTTGTTTTTATTTTGTTTAAACCACTATTTTACCTGGCGGCCCTCGGGTGACATTCCAAACAGGTCTCGAGCGAGCGACAAATCAACGTGCCTCACTCAAGCGCGAGTGACAGCTCTATAATGTTTATATCTCTTCGATTTTCAGTGATGAATTCCGGTCCAGGCGGGAAGGCTTTCATAATCGATGGTTTCTATGGAAATGGAACCGGATTGCAATGGTTCGACCTGTCCCCTCTTGTGTACACGCAGTGGCAGACCGGACAACCTGACCCAGGTTGCAAAGCTTCCCTCAACTACCTTGGACTATTCTTCTACTCAAATAGGTTTAGTATGATTATTCGCGACAATTGGCAACGCAACTTTATCCGAGCCTGTATTCTGTCATTTTCTGGTCAATCTTTTTTTAAGTTGGCACATATATCAACCTGCAATTTTGAGTTCGGTTGGACTCATTTTGGCGGAGTTATTGCCCTTATTCGACTTATAATTGTACATCCTGGGACTCATCTTTTGTTCACGCCTGTATTCCGTCATTTTCCAGTCAATTTTTTTTTAAACTTGGCACAGTTGTCGACCAGCATAGGAACCTGCGCACATGCTATTTTGAGTTCACTCGAAGTCATTCTGGCGGAGATATTGCCATTTTTCGACATAGAAATGTTATATGTCTTTTTATTCTAGAGTTATTAACTCTTTCTCGACCCATTGAAGACGTGCAACATATATGTGCAATTTCTATATTGGTGTAATCAATTCCTCCAACAGTTTGTAGTTTTGGGATCTGAAACCCATAAATTCTTCAAACCTGCCACCTTCGTCGGTGGACATTTTGGTCAGCTACCTTTTATTTTTATTTCTTTCGCCCGAAAAGCATACCTACGACGAGATGTACGAGGCTTGTGTATTATATAAACTTGTGTGTTGAGTCGACATACACGCCCAAAACCCGTTCTTTATTTTGTGACAGCAAGACAGTGTCATGTTTTTGGCGATCGGTCATCTATATCAGTTGATAACACAATCATTGTCTTATATATATAGGCTGCATGCCATGACCGTGCAGGTGATTAGTCAGAATACATAGCCGTGTTCATTGATTGCATATCTGTAAGGTCTACACTCCGAAAAATAATGAAAAGAGCGTCTACATTTGCAATTGACCAATTATTCATGAAATATGACCAACCGCAACATCGACTTTGCAATACAGCTGTTAATCTAATTGCCAATCTAACACTCGAGGTCAGCAAATGATGATCATATCAAACAATCACACAATATAGCGAGACAATAATAATGGTCAGCCGTGGCTATACATGCACTATGCATGGCACAACATACGAACAACACTTCACGTGTGTATTGCTTGAGTATCTGCACAGGGGATTGAAACGCGCTGTTGTCACCCCTCCCTGTACTTCCTTACACGAGGTCCATATAACACGCTACGAAAGCACATTAGGGCCACCAGAAACGTATACAAATACGCAATTCGTAATAAAAACCTGTTATAACGACTTCCAACAACTCGTTGTTTTTATTTCTAACGTCACTTGCAGGGACACAACATATTGTCATCCGGCTGTTTCCATGATCTCGTTTGATAACAGATGTAAATTTGTTTTCCCTTCAGATATCTTCTGGACGACATATGTCTTGACTGGTCACGCCACTGCATCTGTCAAAGAGAATGGCATTCCTGAGGTGATGTTCACGCATGAAAGATAGAAACCGAGCACGATCTGATAGGAATCGGAGCGCCATGAAGAGCGCAACTGCGCATAACATCCCTCGCTGATCGTATTCTTAACCAAGAAATATATTGAACATAATATACTTGTTATTTTCGAATATTTAGGGTACGTTCACGCCGTTGAAAAAAAATATCTGGTAAATTGGCAAGCATAGATGGTTATCTAATTTTACAATTTTGAGTAATACATTGAGGAATTACAGAACATGTATCTTCAAACGCTGTTTATAACGCTTATTAGAGCCATGAAATTCCACTAGCGATTACGCAATTGGTTCTTGCATTATATTTGTATAATAATTTCGCGAAAATGTCGGTTATATAGAATAAATTAGGAAATACATAGATTACACTATGCATATATAGTAGATGGCGAGGCATATGCATTTTATAAGTCACGTATGGTTCATATCCTACCATATATGTATTATCCCTCTAAGGAAAAAAGCGTGGATTATTGCCAGCGCTCAAGCTGAGATATCTAGAACATAGTCGATGGCGGGGTTGTTGTTGCCCTGTCTTACAAACCATTATTTGCACATTTCTGTACCACACACTTTAAATCTCATGACACGCTACGGGTCAAATTATCCCTTGTTTCAATTTTCACTGTCCAAATTTCAACCATTTTGTTGAGTATATAATTAATGATTTAGTTAAATTAGTTAATAGTGCCATTTTAAGACATCTAAGGTCAACTGGGCATATCTAATAAGATTCCCAGGGTCAAATTACTCATATGTACAAATGTTCAGCTCCGAGGATCCAACCATTTGGTCACCTCTAGCCATATGACACCCTATTTCGAGGCTTGTTGACTCGCTGGCGCGTCCACGAGCGGTGTTACTAACCATTCAAAATACCATATAAACAAAAAAAGCCCGGACAGGCCGGGGTCGTCCGGGCGCGCCCATAGGCCTGTGGACACTATATCTCGACGTGATAAGGTAGCGACATTCCCCATGAGGTCAACCTAGAAACTTTTACTCGCTCGTTTCCGGCCGGTGTTATTAACCCCGCAAATGCCGACATTGGCTAAGAGAGCTCGGGTGTCTTCGTGTGGTTTCGCACATTATATTTTATAGTATATACCACCCGAGTGTGACATCCAAATATTGACTCGCTGACGCGTTCACGGCCGATGTTATTAACCCCTCAAAATCCGGTAAAATACCGTATAAACAAAAAGAGCCCAGGAGAGGCCAGGACCGCCCGGGAGAGCCCGGGCGCCCCCTTTGGTCCGTGGACACTATATCTTGACCCTATAATGTCGCTACATACCACCTGAGGGAAACATAGAACATTTTACTCGTTCGCTCTACTCCGGTCGATGTTATGAACCCGGCAAATGCCGATATTGGTTGAGAGAGCCCGGGAGAGCCCGGGTGTCTTCGCATGGTTTCGGACAGTATACATTTTGATTATGCGCGGTAGTGCAATACCACCTGAGTGTGACTTTTAAATATTGACCCGCTGACCCATCCACGGCAAATGTTATTAACCCCTCAAAAATCCGGTAAAATACCGCATTGACTGGAAGAGCCCGGACGAGCCCTGTGTCCCCTTGAACAATCTGGCAGTATAGTTTGATGTTATTTGGTAGTGATTAACTAACTGAGTGTGACATTCAAGTATTGACACATCGCGCATCCACGACCGGTGTTATTAACCCATCAAATGGATAAGAAGAGTGCCAGTTGAGAGAGAGGTTGAGTCCCGCGTACCAGAAAGTGGTCACTCTCATTATACATACATAGTATAAAAAGGGTGTCGTCCCTTTATTCGGAAGCCTAATTACCGATTCTCCGGAAGAGAAAGAGACATTGTGCGATAAACAAAATCCATTTATTCCACAACTAGTATATGTAAACAAACTTAACAATGACAATATACATCTAAACAGTTCTCAATGTCGGTGTTCTTGTTGATCAGAATAGGCTTCTGTTGTTATGCAGTTTATTTTTCGCATCAGTTCCTCTAGCTCATGCACGGCTGTGGATTCTGCATATGTGAAATAAACGTTTCTGACGCCTTCTATCTCAGTCATTCGGAGTCCGAGACCGTAACCTATGCTTGTTTGTATAGGCGTCTCAGCCTTTCTAAATCTGCGCTAAGGTAGCCGAGTTGGTTGTCCAGCAACACAACTTGTACGCAGGCTTTCTGAAAGAGTGTATGAACCTTGTGTACACTGGAGCTGTACTTCGAAAAAGGAATATTCAATTCAATGTCATGCGTTTGTTTTTCAAGTGGGAAGGTTTATGAAGATGGTTTACCCAAACGCGACTTATGTAGCAATGTTATGTTTTCTTAGAAGACACCAGGGCCCTGTTTCATGAAAGCAACTTATGACATAGTTGGGACTTAAGATGGTCATAAGTTCAAACTTCAGTCATAAGTGCGTTTCACGAACAATGTCTTAACTCAAGATGGTCTTAACTTTGGTTTTAACTTTAAGACTGCTGTGAGGTGTCATAAGATAATCTTAAAGTTAAGACCCACGTGATAAGTGGCATATCGATCACAAGTATGGCGGCCTATGTTTTTTGCAATTACGGAGATTATGTACATTGTCTGGATGGACAATTCGTCGCCTGGTATACAGGGTCGTGGCTACATAGTGAGAGGGGGTGTTCGCCTCGAAATGTCCAACTACACCCCCTTAAACAACACAAAATTATCTTTGGGTTTAAATATTCCAACTGGTACCTCAAACTTTCCAAAACGAAAGTTTGGAGAGTGCAAACCCCCCTCACCGTATAACCATAGGGTTAGTTTGGTAAAAACAATTCAGAGCACATGCTTATCATCAGGGACGTGGCGAATGGGGTTTGTGTGCTGTCTACCCCCCCCCCTACAAACACACACTTTGGTCAAAAATATTTTTTTTAGAATTTAGAATTTATTTATTTATTATAGTGACATTATGCATATAAATATAACATCCGGCCAATAGGGCCTATAAGTCACTTTGAATACGATTAATAATTAATTATTTGTGCACATGTGTGTTTAGCAATTTAGCGATTGACAATGTCGTGCTTGACAACAACATTAATCGTACACTATATATACATGTAGGTTTCAATTGTTTGAATTTCTAACTAGTAAAGGAATGTGTTGTTTTAGACAAACAGCAGCAACCGAAAATCACCAACTTTAGGGGCGTCAGGTTAGAAATTTCGAACTGTTGGAATATTTGAGCTACCAATTGGAAAGTTTAAATCCAACGGGTGGGGTGGACATGGCATTTCACGAACATAGAAGTTTGGCCCGGTTCAACCAAGGGGCAGGTGCAGTTGGAAATTTCACGATGTACCCCCCGCCCCACAGAGACCAACTAGCCACCCCCAGCCTCGTCGAATGTAGGATATAGTCAATTATCAGCTGTATATGTGACATATAGATAATATATATTATAAAATTGTATTACCCACGAATTAAACTTTTGAGAAAAATTATGGCCTAGCTCAAAGCTCACAATCTCCTCTATGTTATTCCATATGGGTGCGGGGAGATGGGGTAAAATGAGATCAATGAATGTATTGATTATTTCCTTTTTCCAAATTTCCGTCGGCTGTTTACAAAGCAGATATGTCATATCGGAAAGGTAACACAAACGCTCTTTATCAAAATATGTTTTCGAAATAGTGACAATTTTCTATAGAGAATATTATTTATTGAGTTTATGCCCACGCCCATATGTCGTGATTTTCAAGGCTGTCCACATTGTTGTCATGTTTTTGTTTTTTTGCAGGGGTGGGATGACCGTTGTACAGCATACTGTGTATATGATATACACACCCGTAGCGACGACACCCCTTAATACGAGTGTGCTAATGAAAACGTAGTTATATATATTTATTATATACTTTCCCGTGAATTATAAGAGTTTAGCAGTGCATGAGACATAAGTGATATCCCACTCGTGGAAATTCAATGTTTTGTCATCACTCATGAGATATAACTCATATCCACTGAAAAAGTGTGGATATCCTCTATATATACATGGTATGACAATCGCATAAAACATCTGCATACAAATAATAAAAAGTTACTCCAAAAAATATTTTTCATTTCCCTTTGAATCGAAAAATGACATATGTGTGCCCTGATGACATCGCCGATTTATTTTGATTATTGCTACACGTAGAGAGCGGTGGTCGATAATACACGAGTTATGTCGGCTCACACACAAAAAATCGCCGTCTGAACATTGTTCTCAGTGAATTAACTCGGCGTGAATGCATGGTCGCAGTCATGCATCGATCCATATAATTGTATTGTCTTATTTCTGACTCCGCCACTCGCCAGTAAACGCAAAGCTCGTCATTTTAAGAGCCTGCGATGTACTCATGTTCGAATTCACATCGTGGAACTCATACAAGTCTAAGATCCATATATGCGAATATAAGGCCACTGACTATAGACTCTACGATACATGCGCTGATTCGCCCACCCCACCCCTGTCGCTATCCAGCATCCCTGTCACACAATAATGTCCAACTCGGACTCGGCACTTTCGCGATAACCTCTCAATGCCGTACATAAAGATTGTACAAACCCACATTGTTTTGTTCCGGGCTGTAGAAAGTTGTCGATAACCAGTCTAAAAGCGCGCGAACTTAAATTACTACTTAAGTATGACTTAATCTTGTTTTGTGAAACGCGTTCTTGAAACGGAAAAGTTACATCATAAGATCCACCTTAATTCTTAGATTAAGTCCATCTTAAGATAATCTTATGACCTTGCTTCATGAAACAGGCCCCTGGGCTGTCCCGGGCTCTCATAGCCAATATCGGTATTTGCGGGGTTAATAACACCGACCGGAGAAGAGCGAGCGAGTAAAAATTTCTAGGTTGCCCTCAGGTGGTATGTCTGTCGTTACTTTATAACGTCAATATATAGTGTCCAGGGACCAAAGGGGCGCCCGGGCGGTCCCGACTTCTCCTGGGCTCTTTTTGTTTATACGGTATTTTACCGGATTGCAGACTTGAAATATAACCGTACACACGAACGTGAGTCTTGTGTCAGCAAATATGACTAATAGGTGATATTGTGTAAATTTAATAAGTCTCAAACCAGGACATACGTATGAGGCTAAAGTGTTACATGTACATGTATGGTTAGCAAAATAGCCATTGCAATCGGCGTGTGCTCTTATATGCACCCACAGGCGACCGTCTGGGTGATGCGTAAGACATAGACAGAAAACTGCATCCTGTTTGGTCGGAAATCCCTTCTCATCGGTTCATAGCACCCACTTAACCCGTGGGTGTTACAAGTGGCCATGCTTACGTTATCATATCTTTTGGATGAATAAATTTGTCATTCTGTTGACGGAGATCACATTTAAGTTCGACATGTCTGGGTGTGCACTCGTCTCTTTGGTAGCGCTTGTCGCTGTTTTATGTGTTGTGGATTTCCATTGTACGCGCGGCGAGGACATCAGTGAACTGGATATAGACTCCCTTCTGGGAGATATTGACCACCAGAGGACGCTTTCGTTGGATGATAATAATGGTGAGTGTTGCCAAAGCTCCGAAAATCGCATGACGTTTTATACCACATGAAACCCCTGTTATATCAGGTTATATCATTAAAAAAGGCCGTCCGGCCCCGAAAAAGTGACTTCATAGGGGGCTTCAGCTTTTCTGAAAAAAGATAACAAGGACCCTCAATCCGATACTAAATTTCAGAACAATCCATCCAGTGTCTCCTGAAATAGTAGACGGCAAACTCTAAATATTTATTTGTTAATTTTACCTTCATTAATGCTGTCTGTGTTCTATGTTACCAGATGATCTGTTCAAATCAGCGAACAGTTGAGTCGAAAATCACTGGGGAAACAATTGTATAATTCTCAATGATTTATTAGTCAAAACCAAATTTTGAGTCAAAGAAATCATCGGGAAAAAGTTGAACTTGTTCTATATAAGAAATCATCGGTAAAAGTTCATATTATGTTTTCATAAAAGAAATCAATATTCCATATTTGAGAGCAACCAGACAAAATGGGTGGGTCGTACCCATATTCGAACTTGATATGTATTTCGAGCTGATAAACTCATATACCAAATTTGATTCAGATATGATCACAAAAACTAAAGTTATCATCCGGAAACCAGAAATTGACAGTATTCTAAATCGTAAAAGGGCAATACCTCTCACAAAAATTGGCAGAGCAAACTCATTTTCGAACCTGACCTGTACATAGGGCAGATAAACTCACATACCAAATTTGGTTCAGATATGATCACACAAACTGAAGTTGTATATTTCCAACCGAACACTCCCTATTGTTAAAAAAAGTCCAACTGACAGCCATTTCAAACCAAAATTTGGACCAAAAGTAGAAAAATATGCTACTGTTGTCTAAAAACAAATGATCCACTAATTACTGATTGGAATATCAAGCAATGGGAAATATTCTACCCATATGTGACCCGCCATAGCAAATCCAGTCGTAAGTCGGGATTTGTTTTACCCTGTGCCAATGCATTCTCTTATATATGCGAGTCGACCATAGGTCGCCTCGCATATATAAGAGAATGCATTGGCCTAACAATTTTTAAAAAATAAATGTTTCTTACAATTTTTAGGACATAAAATAAAAAACATCCATTACCCTGCAGGGATCCCCACACATATAAAGAAGCATATAGAAGAGTGTCGTCTGCTCATGTTTGTCTGGGGCTCTGTATGGGTGAAATAATAAAATTGTTAAAGAATACAAGAACAAATTATTAAAATTGTAAAAAATTGTTAGGCCAATGCATTCTCTTATATATGCGAGGCGACCTATGGTCGACTCGCATATATAAGAGAATGCATTGGCACAGGGTAAAAAAATCCCGACTTACGACTGGATTTGATATGGCGGGTCACATTATTATGTTGTATAAAATGTCCAACTAATGTTTTGCCAGGCACGATACTCTGTGTCTTATGACGCATCTCATCTTTAACAATCTTAAAGATGTCACATATCCGATTTGACTTTCTATTGGCCTAGCACTTGTCGCAAAGGCCTTTAAATGCCCATTTAATCTTTGAGTCACCGATTATTTTTTATAGTGCCTTGATATACGGTCTAAATATATATATATATATATATATATATATATATATATATATATATATATATATATATATATATATATATATATATATGTGTATGTGGGTACTTCATAGAATCGAAAACGGTTGCGCGGATCGAGCTCAAATTTCGTATATAAGGGTAAAAACCCACGAGTATCGTCCACGTCGCATTTTGGACAAGCTCAGAGAACCGCTTCTCCCTTTCCAGTCACAAAAAATGGCACTGGGGGTTAACACACCAACGCTCCGTATATCTTCCATATTGGGAGATTTAACCGGTTAACGCTCTTTATAGTCATCGCTATCGATTCACGACCGATCCTAGAGGTGTAACTCAACTCTACATTTTTTATATCTGTATGACGGGAACTTTGTTGGCGAGAAAATGGCCCACAAGCCGTGAATGCCAACAACAATGACTCTTTTAGGGACGGGTAACATTAGTTAATATAGCCGTGAATGCCAACAACAACGGCATAATGCCAACAACAACGACTCTTTTAGGGACGGGTACCATTAGTTAATATAGCCGTGAATGCCAAAAACGACATATGCTATGTTCTCTTTACCGCAACGGCCAAATGCATTTATCTTGATTAAAAAAGGCAGAAAAATGCGTGTTGTCTCATTGTTATGTCTGTCGTTCCTAGGAACGGGGGACATTTTCATCGGACTCTTTTAGGGACGGGTACTGCGTGCTGTCTGATTCGTATGTCTTCTTCACCTTAATCGGGTAAAATAAGGTCTAATCGGGTAAAATATTGAAAAACCAAAAATTTAATTAAAAAATTCATCAAAAAAATTAATTAAAAAATCCAGTAAATTAAAAATGCACAATTAACTCATTAACAAAAAATTAATATTAACTCATTGAAAAAACTAAAATAATTTAAAACATTAATTAAAAAATTAATTAAAAAATTAATTTAAAAACTTGAAAATTGTCATGTTTCTGACAAACGCCACCAGTGGCGGGCTAACCTGCTAGTATACTCTTATTCATCAGCATTTGAACGTCGGTGTCTCAGAAGGTTCCCATAGTGTAATAGAAAATAGCTGAAATCATATAGAAACATTTCACCCGTTTCGCTCCAAGAATGCAACATAATTCAAAGTAAGATATAGAGTTATTCACCTTCCATTGAAAATAATTAACTTTGCAGAACAGTCTAGATGAATCTTAAGCACAGTTGATAAGTTGATAATACAATGTATGAAAGCTTCCTCTTTCAAATGGTATATAATATGGTATAAATTTTATACAATGTGATCTGGGGGTTCGAAAATTAAGTGGGCCTTTAAACCTTGGATCATACTTGAAGCTGGGATTAGCTTTAGACAAAACAAAACTGAAGTGGTGTTATGCTACTTACACTGATTTTTCTAGTGGGCGATATTCCATTGAAAAAATGGATTTCGATATTTTGAGTGATGTCACGTGACGTGATTCCAACCAACCGACGTCTAAATGCTTTAGCGCTTGATCAAGAACATACGGACAACAACATATATTCAGAGACGCGGCCTCATGTGGTTTGCTGTTTGGTGTCTCACTCCCCCACTTCCCCACTCTATACCAGTTGGACATGTCATATACCACAATCCAATATCTAATATAAAAACTCAAATGAGTGTTAAATGGTGTTACTTTATTTTATTCCCATTTATTATAAAATAAGGTTTTCATACCAAAAGTATAATATTTTCATACTTTCAGTAAAAATCCTCAATAATCGGAACATTTCCTGCCATTTCCTGGTAAATGTTTTGTTGTTTCTCTGTTTTGATTTGTATGTTTCCTTTTGCTTTATGTTTTTGTTTTTGTTTTTTATTGCGGTTTTTTTATTGATCGACTACAATGTGAATATTTTAATTTTTTTTTGTTATATTAATCTCAGCCTGGCTAGTGGCTCGTGTGACGTCATCACACATCCAAGTGTTCGATCGGGTGACTGGGACTGAGCTGCTGATTTTCTACAGGGAGCAGAGGACACATGCTGCTGCAAGCACTCGATGTCGGGAACTGGGATACGACCTAGTCAAGGTGGACACCGAACACATGTATAACTTAATCAACGACGTTGCAGAAAAATACCCCGGTAAGTAACAAGGAAGAAACTAGGGCGTTGTTTGAATAATTAAAAATGGATATTCACCAAAAATAAGATTGATTATATGTTTACATGAAACTTGACTCGAAAAACATAATAGCCGTATTTGACACTTTCTATACTAAAGCATCATTGACGAGTAGTTATCCCATAGGAAATGTTCAAATAATAAGTTCAACAAACGAGGTCGTTTTGTGGGCTTATTACAGGTATCTAAACATTTCCTTCAATAAATAGAGCTCCTTTAGCACTTTTATCTATCTGTCGTCTGCTTTTATCATCTTAACATTCCTCCAACTCAATAATAAACCATTCTGGTGTAAACTTTTAACTGACTGGGAGACTACATTTAGCATAGAAAGGGTTAAAATGATGTGGAACACTCGGCTAGGATGTTCAGAAGTGAATAGCGAATAATCCTGCCCAAAGCTGTTATTGCCATAAATGTTGTATACAAATAGGAAGAATAGAACGACATATTTATATATATATCACATGGAACCCCTATTATATCATATAAAAAAACCATTACATATTTCCTTATCTCTCACTAGTTATGATAGACACGTGTTTCCCGGGATCACTTAGCATCGCGCCAAAAAAAAATGATCGCGCATCTTTACAGTGATTCAGGCGGATTAATACTATTTCGAAACGCAGCGCATGACACCAACACCAGAAAATGCAAAATGATTGCTTTGTTCATTAAAGTTAAATTCTTGTAAAAAAAAATAGTTGTTTCTAAATGAAATTACACAAAAACAAAGAGGCAAATTGAGGAGGGGGACTATATTTTCCGTCGCCAGCCAGAGCGCGAAATACTGTCGTGTGCGACGGTTGTGAAGCGTCTCAGTCAACGGTGTAAATGTACACAGTTTGCATGCGTTTTGCAGATTCTTTTAATATTTTGATTTGCTAAAAAGGCATAAAGCTTAGGTCTTTTTTCATTTGATATACAAGATCTTCAACTCGTTATGTTGGGATATAACATTTTGTTGAATTCGTTTCATAAATTTGATTCACAACTCGTCTACGACACGTTATCAATCAAATTTATCAACCTCGTTTCATAATATCTTATATCCCCAACATAAATCGTTGGAGATTCTAGTACTTTGGATAGATGGCGCCATTTCGCGTATGATGATATGTGCGTACTGATATTACTAAAAAATTCTAAGTATGAAACACAGACGTAGTTTTAAAAGGAATGGATGTGATCAGATGATTCTTGCTGGCTACAGTTGCGATACAAATTTAACACTTAACCCTATGGAGAATTTCGTGTTATGCTCAAACGTTGATTGTAATATCACTTATTGGCAATCGTGCGCAAATATATGAAGTTTAACACGAGTGAAATTCGTGTTTGACCCACTGTAACTATCCGTGATTTAATAGTTGCAACATATGATATAGTTATGCCTCAAGATACAGTAATTGGCAAAAGTAAGTGTCGAATGGTTTTGTAGTTTCGATAATATGCAGCCTGTTCAATCAAATGAAAATATTCACAACAAGACTGTTCACGATGTGATTACATATTATATCATTGTTTTATTTGATACTTGTCTGTATTGTTGTCCACTGACTAGTTTTAAAACCACATCGTTGATCATAACGGGATGTAGTGTCACAAATACACAGGTATAGATGGTAGTTGTTCGCTGTCATTAACTCAATCGTTGGCATATGAGTCTATCCCACATGCACTGAGAGAATCTGTGTTTTCGCAGGATTTGTGCTACTGATAAACGGACATTTCGATGCAGCTGAGATCTTTACTATAGCTGTATAGGCTTTGCTTTCACGCTTCCCACGCCAGTTACATTTGACCAACTTCAGTGCAGCGACTGAAACCCAACATTCACCATCAATATTCTGACCACAGTTAATCTCCACGCTTCGTGAATAGCTGTGAAAATCAAGTAAATTCGAATTTCCACTAGAGTAGAGCTTAATGAGTAAAATATGTATCAACCATAGATGCATGTTCCTGCATTCCGAGTAGGTAACCGCTACTAATGAGCTATCGGGTCCGGTGGCAAAGTCTCCCGATCTTATAATGATCAGTGGCCTATGCAGAACATGGCTGAATATATAGGTTTAGACATGCATGTGCCCAACTTGGAATAAAGCCAGCACCATGTGATTAGACACTGACTAAATTAAGGCAATACCAATAAATGATTAGTACACAATTGTGGTATTTGATTAGCAACCGTTGCTAACCTCAAATAAGACATCTAGTTCACTTTGACGACCAGGTATATTTCAAATTTCACATTTGGGTATTACTAGTAACTGTATCGGAAACGCAAACGTTGAATTACGACACTATAAGCTATAATTGCAATTTCCAGTGAATTCCTGGTAATTTCCTAGACTAAGTTTCTCGATCTTATAATGATCATGTACATGTACAGTTTCATATCTGTGTCACCATTTGAACATAACCAATACCATCTGACTATAGACACTATATCATTAACGGGAAAATACCATGGCCGGTTCAAAGCCAAGTATGTTATTGGGGAGAACGATCCATTATGCCTAAGTCGATGGTTTATCACAACAGATGGATTCATGATACATTATGAAGGATGATGGAAGGGTCCCCTTAACTATGTTCTTCGACACAGTATTGTCCCCGCACTGTGTCACGTGTATCTTACTGTGTTGTACTATATATATATAAGACCAAGCACATAATGCACATATATATCTTCTTATAAATAAATTATCTCTTAGAAAGTGTCCAGAGATGTCTTGCCTATTTATACTGACAATTTATTTTTATTCTTGTGGAAAAGTATTTGAGGGAGAGATTTGTTATGTTGACAAAGATGTTAATTTAGTATGTGAAACATGTATCCCGGGGGGGGGGGGGTATCGAGTGGACGGGGAAAGTGTTTTCTTTATACTCTAATGAACATAATTTAAACTCCCAATTTGGATAAACCCGACCAGGAATTATAGAACAACCATCTATATAAGCCCAGCAATATTTAGCAATAAACATGGACATGATAACATTGTTTAACATTTTTTAACAATACCACCCTATCCACATCTATTTGGCTAAATATATCATTGGCATATAGATGAGTTGTTGTAGTTGTTACGTTGATGCTGGTCGGGTTTCTCCAAATTTAATACTAAAACAGAATGTTCCATAAGCTACGGTGGCTGGTTTAGGACATGAGAATTGTTTTTTTATTTCACGAAATACTAATTCGTGGTCACGAAATACTAATTCGTGGCCACGAAATAACTGATTAACGTTTGCATATATATCCAGATACCTTTATGGTATGGTTACACTGACTTGACGATGTTTTAGAAACAATACGTACGATCGCAGATTAGCTACTATAAACCCCTTATGGCGTGGTACCCGGGCTCTATGGGGGTATGGACGTCATATATAAACTATCCTAGAGAGAACGGGGAAACACGGGTCAGGTGGCTCCAAGACAAACGGACTATTCATTAGTTTTTACCACAAGGGATCGAATGGGAATGCCATTTCTCTCGGCATATTGGCCGATTTAAGTAAAATAAGGTTTTGTTTTAGGGTGGGCCCAAAACAAGCTTATAAATATTGACCCCTTTCAACCAAACCCGATCCAAAATGGTCGCCGCTCAGAAGGGGTCAAATGGGGTACACATTATTTCTCGGTTACTTGACCGATATAGATCAAATAAAGAGTGTTGTACCGTGGTTCACAAAGAAAGCTAAATTTTCACACCCTCAGCCCACTCGAGCGAAAATGATAACTGATCAGAGGGGTCCATATATGGTACCATGGAATCCCCTCCCCATTTTAGGTCGAATAAGTGTGTTGTAATGTAATACGTTTATTCTCTTATCAAATAGATATTGAGATACAATTAGAAGATATATACAAAAGATTGAGAATGTAGGGTGACCCCTGAGACAAACTAAATGTACACCCGCTTTCACCATCCCCGATCCAAAATGGCCACCCCCAGAAGGGTTCAAATATGACACCTATACAATTTCTCGACCGTTTGATGTGGTATAATTGGTGCTGTAGGGTGGCCCCCAAGATATACTGAATGTCGTGGGTGCCCATGTAACCCACCCCCAGGACGGCGGCAACTTTGGATCGGGTTGGTGAAAGGGGTGATTACTTAATTTGTTTTACGGGCCACCACGCAACACGCTTTATCTCAAATCGCCGTGGCTCATGCCAAGATGGTGGACAACTGCAACCTGATAATCTCTATCCGCTTCCGTTACAACAGTGACTGACGATCGTATATCACAATTAGTTATTTAGTGGCCACGAATTATTTATTTCGTTACCACGAATTAGTTATTTCATGGCCACGAATTAGTTATTTCGTGGATACGAATTAGTTATTTCGTGGCCACGAATTAGTATTTCATGGCCACGCAATTAAAAAATATTCCCATGTCCTAAAAGTTTTGACTGACACTTACATAAATATGACTCCCATATTTGTTAGCACACAACTCTGTATTATGCGGTACTTCGTCCTGGCAATAAACATTAATTTTGTCAATTGATGAAAAAACACCATCAATCAATTTTACAACGGCATCCTGAAACTTTAATCTTGATAAACATTGCATTTGTATAATAGTGGACATTATCACTGAAGCACGTGATTGTGATGTATATGATTGATGTGAACCACATTTTTTCAACTACTGTATCTGACTATATTGCATGTTAATTTTGTAAAATCACATGTAGTTACGATAGATTACACGTAAGAGCCATGCATATATGATAGCCATTAAGTTCCACCACTGTGAACGTTTGAGAAAATTGTCAAACTCTCTATATGATCCAACGTTAGTTTTGTTCGCAACTGGGGTACTGTACCAGCGGAGACTTATCTGACGACACCATTCTCAAAAATACATTTCAGAGTCATACTTGACATATGTGCACAATTTCAACTTGCACAATTCATGAAAAGGCTAATCGTGTTAGTTAATATCTGTATAATCAGGAAACGCTCTTTAAATTTTTTAAACCGTCCAAACAATTTGTTTCAACTAAAATGTCAGACTGGAACAAGTAGACCGCCATATTTGATACTTTAGTTAATTTCAACACGCACAGTCCACCAGAAGGTTAGTTATGAGGATTAATATTCGTATAATAAGCAAACGCTCTTTAAATTCTTAAATTTCAACTGGACACAGGTAAACTCTGAAAGTAGACACGATATTGATAAATAAACCGTTCGCACGTCGTCTTAGACAATCCAAAATGGCGCGACCGTTGTTTTCGACCAAAGGAATCTGACTTGTGAAATCAGCGAGGGTGGGGGTAGGGGTAGCTTTTCTCCGATATCTTTACCAAAAATCGATGTATCGAATTTTTGTTTGTGGCATATGATCAAGATATCTTGTAGATTGTTCATGTTCGTCCATATGTGATATAGCTTATTTTAAGAATATACAATCAGATATCTTGTAGATTGTTCATGTTCGTCCATATGTGATATAGCTCATTTTAAGAATATTCAATACCTTAATATTTGGGAAAGAAAATTGAAAATGCAGTCATAAATGCAATTCGTCTGATGATTTTTGATAAAATTCCACATTAAGATATGTAATTAAGTAATTTGTGGCAAGATCTCCCCATGTTTTTCGATTTCCAAGAACAAAGAAAGCCACTTACCGAACTTGCTATGCGTAATAGCATGTTTTTATTACCAGGTGGACGGGAAATAAATAGAGGGGTACACAAACAAAAGCCCCGCACAAACCTGTTTCCACTAAAATATCAATCTGGAAACAGGTAGATTCTGAAAATAGACACACTGGTGGTATAGAAACTGTTCTAATATCGCTTTTAACATTCCGAAAACGCGCGACCATTTTTTGCGACATAAGGAATCCGACTATGTTGAGAAGATGAAGAAACGAAAAAATGCGACTATATCCTCTACATATTCATCTAGATTTGGTGGGATTTACCCGAGGAATAATGCAGTTTGTTGAATCCAACTCATACTATTGATGCACATGTAACATTCCACAGTAAACAGGAAGTGTGCTACAACTTATCGACACCAATACACATGGGCTATTATGTGATCACGATACGTGTCAAAATAAAGTTGATGCCGACCAGACATATACATAGATATACCTAACGTTTTACTTGTGTATGCAATTTCGTTAAATGGTGATATCTCAGTCTGGCTCGCAGTTAAAATGATTTATATTCGTTTAACGGTTCCAGTTGTCTTGCCTTTTGTGGTAACTTATTTCAGACTCACTTTTTATTTTGTAAAATGTTTCAAATGTCATTGTTCGATTGGTGTCCCTACACGATAGAGATTGTATTCTTGACAGTGCGAAAAGGTTGAAACCTGGTTCAAATTATGGTGTGTCGATTGATCTTCCACCTATACTTTCAAAACTGAGGGGAAAACTCCTGAAAGTATGGAATCCTATTACGGCCACTTGCTAATGGCGCTTTCGGCGCACTTTTTGTCGCTTTTGGCGCGATGCGCCGAAAGCGCCGAAAGCGACAAAATGTGCGCCATTAGCGTTGTTTCGGCGCGCGCCGAAAGCGCCGAAAGCGACAAAATATGCGCCATTAGTGCAATCGGCGCGGTGCGCCATTAGTGCATTCGGCGCGGTGCGCCATTAGCGCGGTGCGCCGAAAGCGACAAAATGTGCGCCATAAGCGTTGTTTCGGCGCGCGCCGAAAGCGCCGAAAGCGCCGAAACCGCCGAAACCGCTGAAAGCGACAAAACATGCGCCATTACGGCGCACTTTTTGTCGCTTTCGGCGCTTTCGGCGCACCGCGCCGAAAGCGACAAAATATGCGCCATTAGTGCAATCGGCGCGGTGCGCCATTAGTGCATTCGGCGCGGTGCGCCATTAGCGCGGTGCGCCGAAAGCGACAAAATATGCGCCATTAGCGCATGTACAATTAAGTATGTGATCACCCCAGCAGGGGTGCCGGAAGAGGGGGCAGATGGGGCAGCTGACCCCCTGCCCTTGACCAAGGGGGCGAGCGGGGGCAGGACTTGCCCTTTTTCTGGAGAAAGAAAATGCTTTTTGTGTGTTTAATCTCATGTTTTTACAGTAAAATGTGACTTTTTTTGTCCAAATACCACCAATTTCACAAGGAATATAAATTTTTTGTCAATTTTGTCACAAAACGGCCATAAAAACCGACAAATACCTTTAAAATAGGGATTTTTGCCACAATGAATTTATGGTTATTTTTCCGATTTTGCGGAGAAAATGCCCTTTTTTTGCAGAAAAGTGCCCTTTTTGTAGGCTCTGCCCCCCCCCCCTGCCCTTGGATGCTTCCGGTGCCCCTGCACAGATCGGGCATGGCCATATGTACAATGTATAGGCCTATGTATCAATTTTAAAAGGGAGGGGCTGAATTTTGCTGTAGATAGACCTCCAAATGCTATAATTTGTCATTATTCAGATTTTGTCGCTTTCGGCGCGGTGCGCCGAAAGCGACAAAAAGTGCGCCGTAATGGCGCATGTTTTGTCGCTTTCGGCGCTTTCGGCGCGCGCCGAAACAACGCTAATGGCGCACATTTTGTCGCTTTCGGCGCGCGCGCCGAAAGCGCCGAAAGCGACAAAAAGTGCGCCGAAAGCGCCATTAGCAAGTGGCCGTAATAGGATTCCATATGAAAGCGAGGGCTGAACTTTCTCCAGCTGAGAAGAAGACAAAACTTGTATATCTCAAGAAGCGACAAAATATGCGCCATTAGCGCATGTACAATTAAGTATGTGATCACCCCAGCAGGGGTGCCGGAAGAGGGGGCAGATGGGGCAGCTGACCCCCTGCCCTTGACCAAGGGGGCGAGCGGGGGCAGGACTTGCCCTTTTTCTGGAGAAAGAAAATGCTTTTTGTGTGTTTAATCTCATGTTTTTACAGTAAAATGTGACTTTTTTTGTCCAAATACCACCAATTTCACAAGGAATATAAATTTTTTGTCAATTTTGTTACAAAACGGCCATAAAAACCGACAAATACCTTTAAAATAGGGATTTTTGCCACAATGAATTTATGGTTATTTTTCCGATTTTGCGGAGAAAATGCCCTTTTTTGCAGAAAAGTGCCCTTTTTGTAGGCTCTACCCCCCCCCCCCCCATGCCCTTGGATGCTTCCGGTGCCCCTGCACAGATCGGGCATGGCCATATGTACAATGTATAGGCCTATGTATCAATTTTAAAAGGGAGGGGCTGAATTTTGCTGTAGATAGACCTCCAAATGCTATAATTTGTCATTATTCAGATTTAAAATTATTGTGGCCGTGTGGTCCTGGTCCCTCCTTTGTGGGTAGTTAAAGGTACTCAATCCGATCAGACGGTCCCATGGATGTGGCTAGAGGGTCTCCGTTGGGGGTGGCCACCTTGTGAAATTCCAACTGCACCTCCTTGAATCAGAATCAGACAAAACACAAATTTTACATAATTCCATTTGCATCCCCCCCCCCCCTTGCACCTTAGTGCTCATGCCTAATATCCTAACATCTAGTGGTCTAAATCCAGACAAATGCACACGGCTATGGACAAGAGACCAGGACACACCGGGCTGACCATTGTTGTTCAACGCAGTGTGAGAAATGTTTTTGAAAACTGTACAAGAAAATCACAAATCCTAGCATCTAGACTGGCCTCAACTGAAGCTTGGGTCAGCTGCCCAGTCTGCCCCCTCTTCCGGCACCCCTGCTGGGGTGATCACATACTTAATTGTACATGCGCTAATGGCGCATATTTTGTCGCTTTCGGCGCACCGCGCTAATGGCGCACCGCGCCGAATGCACTAATGGCGCACCGCGTCGATTGCACTAATGGCGCATATTTTGTCGCTTTCGGCGCGGTGCGCCGAAAGCGCCGAATGCGCCGAAAGCGACAAAAAGTGCGCCGTAATGGCGCATGTTTTGTCGCTTTCGGCGCTTTCGGCGCTTTCGGCGCTTTCGGCGCTTTCGGCGCGCGCCGAAACAACGCTAAATGGCGCACATTTTGTCGCTTTCGGCGCGATGCGCCGAAACCGACAAAAAGTGCGCCGAAAGCGCCATTAGCAAGTGGTCGTAATAGGATTCCATATGAAAGCGAGGGCTGAACTTTCTCCAGCTGAGAAGAAGACAAAACTTGTATATCTCAAGAAGGAGCCGTTCTTGAAGTTAGGATCAAAGAAACCAGTGGCAGACTGAACTGCATATGAACAGATAAATATAAAGACTTGTTCTTTTTTCAATTTCTATTTTGTATAATTGCAGAAAATGCTGGTTTCACAATACGATTGGCGATTGCTGCAGTGGGGCATGGTTGTTAGGAATATCACAAGAGCTATGCCCGAGTGGTGTTAACTTGCTTCCAGTTCTACTGCATAAATTTTAAAACCAATCTCAACGGGGTGACTCTTATTAATTATTAAACATCTCGTTTTTCCATTAATGCCCTGTTAAAGGGCCTTCTATATATTTATCATATTCAGATTAAAATGTATGCATTTGAAAGTAATTATTCCTCCTGAAATGATATTTCCAATTTATTAATGAGCAGAAAAAAACATGGTCACCATTTTCCTTTCACATAGGGGCTATTGACATTACCATTATCGCTAGGAATTCGAAATATATATATATTTGTTTTATATCTCCTATGTTACGATGGAATCGCTGGAAACATAAGAGACAAACCATGCCCTAAATATATTAAGATTCAGAAGCAATTTTATTTAAGTTGAATCAGTAGAAACATCACGAAGCAAACTGGGACAGGTATTACACTATGTGTTTATTTTTTGTTCAATATTTCTTATGTTACGACGGGAACGCTGGCAACAGAGGAAACCAACCATTCCATAATAATATAATTGTAGCCTCCTTCCAAAATATGACCGGAAGTGGAAACCGTTACTATCTGCGCACCCCTCTTCCAGTTCAGCTCATGGTGCTTTGAAATAGAGGCAAATTCTGAAGTGTAGCATTTACATTTAATGCAAACTCTATCCTATCGTATTCTATCCTTTGTATCTCTATCGATGTTTTAAGATAATAAAAGTAGAGCAACTATGAAAAATTATCGCTGATAAAATCTCGTAGCAGTTGGACTAGACTATATATGGGATGGATTAGCCATAGCAATCCGTTAGGTTTAGGAATGAACTTTACTCAAATGATTTGTTATTAATTCTCGACAAAATTAGCGATAGCAATTACTACCTGTTGGACACCTCTAATATCATAAGTGTCCAAACCAGTTGAGGATAGTTTATAAATTAATAATATATCCCATCCCGGGTGGGGACTCTACGCAGAAGGCAGAACACAACGCAGTGGTTTGATCACAACATAAAAGTTATATAATAATGACAGACAGACATGTTATCCATTCTAGAAGCTATCTCGTTATGCCAGGAATATATTATGGATGACGCAAGTGAATGGATTTTATCTTGTTACGCGTGGTTTGTCAATACGCGGATGCAACGTACATGTTCTGATGAAATCCTAACTTGATCAATTGAGCTAATACATATTTTATTTGGTGCAGCGGATCCATCTGAACAGATCCGATTTCATATATTTGATATCCCCAACATCAAGGAAATTATTAAGAATGACTAGGTGTTGCGTTATGGACTACCTATATTCTATATAAAAATATAATATCTATAACATCTGAACAAGTCATGTAGTTAGCCGAACAAGATTTTGTTTTTAAAACGTATATACAGTGGGTCCGAAAACGCCCATAACAAATAAAATAATAACACAGTACAAAAACCTGAAATAAAAGGACCGGGTAGCACGATACTATTTGATTATGGGCATTGTCTATATCCCACCACACAGTTCCAGATATTCCGTAAATGACCCATACCAGCAGCTTGAATGCGAATATCTTGGGCTCGCAAGTAGATTTAGCGAAATTTTATTAACAGGGGGTTTCAATGCCCGTACGGCAACTGACAAGGATTATCCAACAATCGATGAAACCGAAAAACTAAATGATAGCAATGTTAAGTTTACAGATGTTGAAGCCGAACTTATTGAATATTGACATGCCGCAGAACGGGTTAGCATGGATATGATAAAAACACAGTTTTTGAAAAAAACTTTTAGATTTCTGCAAATATAATGAATTTGTTATTTTAAACGGCAGAGTGGGTCATGATAAAGGAAACGGATCATATACTTGTAAAAATGCATCAGTTGTGGACTATACAATTTGTAATTTAAATGCGCTCGGTCTTGTAATCGATTTCGATGTGCTTAGTTTCAGTTCCATGTATTCCGACGCCCATAACCCCTTAACATTGAAACTCAGTGTGAGATAATCCGAAAATGACAAGCATACGCCACTCATAAAAGTGGATGAAAATGCCATCAATAAATGGAACCCGGATAAAGCATATGAATTTGTATCTAATTTAAACCAAGGTAAGATGAAAATAATAACTGAAAAATTGGAGAATTATAACGAGTCATCAGAAGAGTTTGTTAGCGATGTAGTTGTGGAAATATCTGGGGTGCTAAAGGACGCAGCACGAACAACATTTGGCATCAGAGGTAAGAAAAGGTAAGAAAAGAAAAGTGGCAATCCGTGGTTCAATTCTGAATGTAAAGTGTGCCGGAGAAATCTACGTAAAGCCAAACAATGTCGCAAAAACAATCTTACCGCATATAA
Source organism: Siphonodentalium dalli (assembly GCA_032622095.1). NCBI lineage: Eukaryota > Metazoa > Mollusca > Scaphopoda > Gadilida > Siphonodentaliidae > Siphonodentalium > Siphonodentalium dalli. The sequence goes on along the minus strand of CP136068.1, from coordinate 124,055,337 downwards.
CAAGGCAGAAGTGAAACGGCTTGAAAAAATGTATAAACAGACACTTAGCAAGTCAATACAAAGTCATAGAAAAAATATCCAATGTAAAATGGATTCCCTGCGCCGCAATGACACGCGAAAATTTTGGAAATTGCTCCAAGCAAAAGATAGACACATACAATGCAATATCTCTATTGATGCCCTGTATTCCCATTTTCACGAACTGAATAACCCACCAAAGTCCACTGATAACCCACTACCAAAGGTATGTATAGAAAACAATCGTGATTTAGATTTACCAATTACATCAGATGAGCTAGAGGTATGTATTAAACATTTGAAGAATAATAAAGCGTCATCAAATGATTCTATTATTAACGAATATATGAAGGCATCACGTGATGTCATGTTGCCAATATATGTTGCACTATTCAACATTATACTCAATACTGGCCATATACCCAGACATTGGCTCATGGGTGATATTGTCCCTATATATAAAAATAAAGGTTCTAAGAAAGATGCAAGTAACTACCGCGGCATCACCATACTTAGCTGCTTCGGTAAGTTATTCACTGATGTAATTAATAATCGTCTGAAAAAATATTCCGAAACGTTTTCTTTGATTAAAGATAACCAAAGTGGCTTCAGAGAAGGCTTCTCAACCAGTGATAATCTAATAATTATTAATTCTCTTATAGAACTTTCATCTCTACTCGGATATAAACTATACTGTGCCTTTATAGACCTTCAAAAGGCGTTTGATTCGGTATGGCGCGATGGGCTATGGTTCAAGGCAGAACTTAGTGGCATAGGGGGAAGATGTTACGTGTAATAAAAAATATGTATAACAATATAAAATCAAGGATAACTTTCAATGGTGAAATCTCAACCACATTCAACTCATATATAGGGGTTAGACAAGGGGGGAACCTTCCACCCTTCTTATTTTCTCTCTACCTCAATGATCTGGAAAGTTTTATATCGAACACACACGCGAAAGGTATGGAAAAAGTATCTGCTGAAGTAGAAACTAATTTGCAAATATACATGAAACTCTTCATTATTCTTTACGCAGACGGTGCTGTCCTATTTGCCGAATCACCACGAGACTTGCAATATCAGCTTGATTTATTCTCAGATTACTGCGACATATGGCGACTGAAAGTGAATGTCCAAAAAACTAAATTGATGTGTTTTTCTAAACGCAAACCAAAGCAGTATCCCAATGTTGTTTATGATGGAAAACCGTTAGAATTTGTTGATGAATTTAATTATCTAGTTGTTCTGTTTTTCAGAACTGGGTCCTTCATAAAAGCAAGGAAACATGTATGTTCTAAGGCATATAGAGCCATGTATGATATTATTATCCACTGAAACTGTTAAACTTTCGTACATAATATATTGTTTATTGCATAAATTTCATTCTGAAGGACGATCCAGTCCCTCTTGGCTATCGTTAGTAAAGGAAACCCTTGACAACTGTGGAATGTCAAATGTATGGAAAAACCAATTTTATTTCAATTTGAACACAATACATTCACGTGTTAAAAATGTGCTGAAAAATCAATTTATTCAGAAATGGCATACTGATATCCTCAACTCTAGAAAAGGCTCATTTTATTCCATAATCAAGACCAATTTTCAATTTGAACGGTACTTATCGTCTAAAAATCAAACGTTTGTGTTCATACTCGCTCGATTCAGAACCCGAAATTACACCCTTCCCATTGAGAGCGGAACTTGGCTAAATGTACCAAAAGAAGAAAGATTTTGCACCCTTTGTAATCAAGGAAAGGTGGGCGATGAACTGCGTTACCTCATAGAGTGTATTACCTTTGACACAGAACGCGAGGCTCTATTTCCAATGTTTAATAAATCACTATATTCTTTATTGAAACTGAGAACAATTTTACAAAATTCTCGACCATCAGTCATGAAAAGAACTTGTCGTTTCCTTAAATACATTCAACAGACCGTTGGAACCTCTCCTGATTAGCCAACGGACGGACCAGGCTGGCAACCTGTCAATCTGCCATTTCATACAGTTCCATATACTAGTTTGTTAAATCCTATGCCATGCGCCGACAAGTGGGTCCCTATATAAGCGGGAAAAGACTAATCAAATTGTCAAATTTAGCCAGTGCCAATAATTTGGTCTACTCCACTACCCCCCCCCCCACCCCCAAAAGCAACAATAAGAATCGAGACTCCACTTCTCCGCGCGTGGCTAAGGATAGGTATTGTTTATTGTCATTCAGTTTTGTTTGTTTTTTTCTTTTCTTCGTACCATGTATATCTTGGTTGGAAGATTAAACTTATCTATCTATCTATATGGAAATGTAAGCCGGACCGACGTGAACATATATTGTAAGGTCCCCGCCCGTCAGTTATGTAATCGGATATACTTAATAAGTGAAATGAAAGAGCGGTTGATGCAACTGACAGATGTATATATTTTTAGGGTGACTCCCAAATGGAGCATTGAGAATATAACCAACTGGTAGGCGGAGGAACAATAAAATATTTTGGATCAGACTGAGCGAAGGTGGTTGTAAGGCGGCAGGTGGTTAAACAGTTTGTCAAGAATATACCTTTTGTTTTCGCACCTCTTGAAAAAAAACTATAGGGAGTTATTTACTTAATTCGTCGCTTGATTGTTCGTGCGCGTCAAAAATATAGTTCCGTTGAACAAGTATGATTGTCCTGCGAACGGCGTTATTATATAAAACGGACGGAAGCAGTATTTTACGAACATGTAACGGATTGTATTTAATTATAAAATCTCAGTTAACAGTTTGGTAAAGAATCATCGCACAATCGCGCATTCTTTTCGCCAAAGTTGTGCCTTGGCTGTCTATTCCGCAGATCTCGCCATATCTCACCGGCTGAGATAATTGTAATTGTAATTGAAAGAGATAGAGCGAAATGGGATATAGATTAGCGATCATAATTTTATGTGATTTAGAAGCTATAAAACCCTTGGAACTTTTAGATCCAATGGTAATTTATATCCCGAACATCAAGGAAATGATTAAGAAAGACTATATGTTGCAATATGAAATAGGTCATGCTTATGTAATGGATCTGCAGTGATGAATCACAATATTATCAGCTACATCAATCATATACAAATTATTCAGTTGTCATATTTGCAAATAACACATAGCGCAGTTCGCAGGTATCTGATTACTCGTCACTTTAAAGCACATGCCTCATCGTTGCATTAAATTCATAAAATATAGAATGTCTGTTTGTTGTGATATAAGGGTCTGTTTTTGGACCTTATTTAGATTGTTGTCATGAAACCATTGTCAGAAATCCACTATTATGCATCAACAGTATAACTCTATGCAACCAAGCGTCAGGAAATCAACCCGAAGAATAAACGATGTCCAGAAGTGTTCCAGATATTTTATGATGCGGGTACGAATAATTTAATATAAACAGTGTTGATGACCGATGTTGGGCATTGCTACAAGCACTTTTGTTCAGGATTTTGCCATTTGAACGTTTAATATTGTGCCACAAATCATTGCAAAATTTTCATTGTATTCCGTTTCAGAGCCAGTTTAGAATTCGCCGTTTCAACTTTCGGACCATGCTTAGCATTCCGTGCAATTGATGTTACTGGCACTGAACCAACATTTCATATATTTTTGCGTACTGCTCAGTATTTACAGGATCTAATGGTGGATGTCTGTTTAAATTTCTCTCTACATAAACTTCAATCTTCTTCAGGTATGCATATTGATATCAGGGTGGATACACACTTGTGTGTAATTTCTGTATCTAAATTATGTAGTTACATGATCACACCAATCATTGATAGCATCAACATGCGCGCGAGCGGTTCGTCGTCAACATGCGAGACACGTTAGTAGTTACAGGCGATTGTCAATCTTATTGCTATCAGAAAAGTTTAGGCCAGTCATAATCTTGTCTTCTCTCATGGATACCGAAAAGAATCAAGTCTGTTTTATACCTGACATTTTGTTAGTGCATGAACACAAGAAGCGTCATACATATGGAACTCGAATAACTCATATACATGGTGATTTTTTGTGAAATTTTATACCGGGTTTTTTTTAAATCAAAATGTTGAGAAATCGGAAGGGTCTGGGACCCACAAAATGGCATATTATATTGATCAAATGATCGATCAGCTAACATGAACAATACGAAATAAAGTCGCAATTTTAGCGAGTTCCAAAACAGCAGAAACTTATCTAGATAATATTAGTGAAAATTAGTCACATTTTTCACTTATGGTGGCCATTTTGGTGGCCATCTCGGACCGGAGAGTTCCAATTTTGTTCTAAAACGCCAGCATTGTGTCTTAGCTTCACACGAATTCACAAGAATATTAAACATTTGTCAAGGTTTTCTCTCTATAATTTGCATCAAACTGACTTATAGTGTCTCGTCTTAAAACACGGCGGCCATGTTGGACGCCATCTTATTTCGTGTCTACGCGGCCACTTTTGTTTCGTGTTAACATTACTTAAATTTTGAGTGACATAATAAGGAAAAAAATGAGTCAGATGAAGTTAAATCCTGTGATGTGGGGTGTAGGGGTACCTTATCAGCTTTCAGACTATTACATTTGCGTGCTCACTGCCGTCGCCTGACCTTTTGACCTCTGGTGACTTCAACAATGACAACATCATACATTTGTTATCAGTGGGTAGAGTATTATAATACATACACCAGGACAGATTACCTGTTAAAATCCAATCACTACGACATCACGTATAAGGGATTCCTTTTCGAAAAAACCATAATCGGACAAAAATGGAAACTGAGAAAGGCTTAACTTTGACCCAGAAGGTACAATGTGACCCACACTATAACATCATGTTTCATGAACAATACACGTTAGGGTACATGACAATATCAAAGAAGTTAAGTTATGGGGGTGCACATGGGGTGCAACCAGCCCATGGACCTCAAATATTTCCTTCACGACACCGGCTCTTATCAATCAGTATTCACGGCACCCGGGTTATTTAACATTTCATCGGCACCCGATAAACATTCATTTTCAATACTGGTGTACCTGATGTCATCTATATGTTTGTAATTCAAATTAATACTGTTATTACCACATGTCTGAAGTCCATTGGTCGTCTTCAAACCAAAACCTAAATTCGAGACATGTTTTGTAAAATTCTTTCCCTTACAGCTTTGTAGCCCCCCCCCCCCCCCCCCCCCCACACCGTCCATATTTCCCACGCGTGGCATTTTACTCAAACAAAGACCGAACTGATGCGGCCAATGGACGTCTTCCTAACATGTTTGCACTTCACTGAATGTTTCTTCCTTTTTTTGTTGAAGTATGTCTGTGTAATGATGACTTGAGCTAAGTTTTTGTGATTGTGTTCTGTCCGATAGTTCAAAAGATGGTATAGTTATTGTAAGATGTGTTCCCGGATCTAGGATAAACTTCCTTTCCCCAGTGATTGTAATGCTATGGTTAATTGTAATGCTATGGTTGATTGTAATGCTATGGTTGATTGTAATGCTATGGTTAATTGTATAGTACGTGTACGTGCGCAGTACGTGGGAGATGTAAATGATATAGTATAAGAACACACAAGAATACTTAACAAGATCATATTCTTAATTGGTTATGACTGGTAGCAACCATTTTAGAGGTGAGGAAGGGTCAAACCAGTACAATTATATAGCAAACAATAGTATGGTACACATCCTAGACAAGGGTATCATGGTAGCTCAGACCTTATTTGGACGCATGATACACCAAACGTTGGAATAACTAATCATGTCCAGAAATATAGATACTCCCGCTTAGACCATCGAACAACCTACTCATCTGTTCATCTACCTATTGTGCTTATCGGCAAAGACTTATTTAAAATATACAAATATCAAACCGGCTGGATACTTCATTGTTCCCGTTCACGACCAAGTCTACATTCACCACTAGACTATGGGACATAATGGTGCCGATGAGCTTAAAACAGAACCTGTGTTTCGTTCATAACGTGAGTACGTACGCTACAAACCAACCTGTACATTTGTTTTGATTTGATAACTTAAATTAAATAAACACAATACCCGCATTATGTCATAGAGTAATTCTATAATGCCACCATTATAATGAGCATGTGCCAACCCAACTCAAGTATGTCTGTGTGTAATGATGACTTGGGCTAAGTTTTTTTGTGATTATGTTCACTGTGGTCCACCACAAAAGCGTGCGGCGATCACGAGACGAATCGGAACAGTCACAATTGACTACATACGTTTTGACTCACCTTGATCATGTCAACAAAGCTGACGTCTTCTGTGTCGTCCAGCACAGCGCCATCTAGGTTCGACTGGCTGCACGCAAATAAGGTGCATGGTAGCGGCTCGCCAGCTGTCTTTTTGAAATTGACTGACCTGCATCCAGCGTACGTTGAGCATACAACTACGCATTCGAGTTTAGATCTCTCGGCGATAGTTGTTAATGTGTCACATGTATTGCAACTCCTGTGCCCCCTGGCATTCCCGATCCCCGAAGTGATGCCGTTTCCGAAAGCACCCGAAACTATTAGTATCAGACAGAATGACCCTATGGCAATTCTGGACATTATGCCAGGTGTCCACATGACACACTTTATTGGTGTCAGGTTCCAGATCGGCATCATTGTGTAATATTCTACGCGTTGAGAATAAACCCCCCTTCCGCGTGTGTCTTATCACAGCGACAAATGTTCACATGACAATATGCCCAGTTATATCACAGTTGATAATTAGTCACTCCATGTGATTGTCCACCAGACATCAGAATGACCCTGTGGCAACACTGGATATTATGCCAGGTGTCCACAGGACACACTTTATTGCTATCGGTTTCCAGATCTGCATCAGGAATTCAAATCATACGTGGTGATAATAAACCCTCTTCGCTTGTTTCTTGTCACATCGACAAACTATTGACGTGGAAATATGTCCTCTTGCATCTTTGTTGATTGTCAACATAATTGCAACCAATTAACATTAATATTAATCGTTGTTGCGGACGCATTTCTTATACCCGCACCAGGGGGGCCGTAAAAAAGTTGCGAGACGTGGGGGTCTTTTTTTTACATTTCCATTTGTTTACACCCACCCACCCTTTCTTGCATTTTTTTTCATAAAATTTTAGACACCCACCCCAAAACGACAAAGCTTTATGTTGGTCCCCTCTGCAAAAATGACCAACCGCTCTGTATTGGTCCCTTCTTTGAAAGACCAAATTAAATGTTACTTCCTGTTAACAAACATGTGCAAAATTGAACTCTAAGTAATCAACAAAGGTAGAATATTATGTGATTATATTGGTAAATTTATAACCCAGCCTATTCATCTGTGTGAGTACAGCTGGTGTGAGTAGGTGAAAAATATGTTGAATCCCCTGGAATGACAACAAAAAATAACTAGGGTCAGTGTTAGGGCTTATAGTAGAATAAAAAATTACACAAAATTAAATTTATCTTTTTTTCAGACATCAACTAATAGGCCTAGAGCCTATAGTAATACCAAAAAGGAAAATGTGCATATGAACCAGTGTACGAATTAGCTTTTATGTATGCCTGCATGACCACCGACCCGACCTAGCATTACGACTTAGAACTAGGCCTAAAATAATGCTTAACCCTTTGAGTTTGAACGTTGATGGTCAATTTAGTGCCAAATCCATATACACGGATCTATATTACTGAGATTAATTTGGACAACCAGAGCTGAACTTCGGTTATGTACTGGATGGAGTTCATATGCAATAAGAAATTCACACACATTCTGTACATGACCTTTATGTGTGCCTTCAAACTAGACCTCCTTGCATGCATATCATCTTACAAATATACAATAATTTTAAGTAAATTAATTTTTCTTCTTTGATAATTTTCAAATTAGCCTGAACTAGACATTAAGTGTCATTTACATACTAGTATATGCAGGTAATTATGGGATATAATAATTACAATGTGAACAAAACTGTAATGTGTCCTGGCCCCTCTTCACATCTATTTAAATAATATTTTTATACTTTTCAGAAGACTATCCAAGGAAGGTTATATTTTGGTTTCTTTCACTAAATGTTATTAAAACTTTATTTCATGTCTACTTATTTACTTATTGATGGTTGTCAACAACACCGAAACAAATAATTTGACAATTCAAATAATTATTTGACAAAAGTATATTTAAAAATCAATTTAGTATACAAACACTGATACAAATATTTAGTTCATACATTACACTCATGCATCAACTAACTGTATGAGTAAAGAGACTGTCATGAAGTATAAGAATTATTGTAATATTCTGTCATGAGTTGTTAGCTGATATTGTCAGACTGCATTAAGTAAGTTCACCCTACCCTAGAGCTATCTGAAGTATTTTTTTATTGATCTACACCGTGAACTAGACAATTTTCAATATAAAAACTGCCAAGCAAGCTGAAACAGACACAATAAAAAAAAATTGCGCGCCAAAACAATCAATGAAAATTTTGGGACCCACCCCCACAATATTCACTATTTTTCCATTTTATATCAACTTATGGGGGTAATTATAACAATATTGAATGTATTAGTGCTTCTCATATTGCAACAAGCCACAACATATCAACAAATATGTTTAAAACAGTTGAAAATATGTCAATGAAAAACAATTGCAAAAAAGGTGGTCAAAAACTGTTTCCAGCCTCGGGTACCCACCAGTGTTCACGCTGTCGGTAGCCAAATTAGCCAATGGCTAATCTTTTTCGAATTTGGCTAATAACAATTTCATTTTGCTAAACTTTTGGCTAAACTTTTTTTGACCCAAAATGGAGACGGAAATCATGGAGTCAGAAAGCTAATTAATAAAAGCGCTCAATAGATCGACATTCAAGACGAAGTTAGGTGACGAAAGTACCGGTATTTCGTTATTTTCGTACTTATGCAATATCGTTCCGTGTGGCGGCTGTACAAAGGGAACATTATACAACTGATTGACATCTGATCAGTATTTTTGTTTATATATATGCTTTGAAGAGAGTTGTTATCAGTGAGCACAATTCATAGGCGAATACCTAGTGGTGACGCTGTTGTTTTAAAGAGTGATTTTTTGTTTATACGCCGTCGATGACACCGACTATGTAAACAATACGAAACATGTATGCTTTGAAGAGAGTTGTCATCAGTGAGCACAATGAATAGGTGCTTAACTAGTGATACCGCTGCTGTTTTAAGGTGTTTTTGTAATGCCCAATAAATAGGCGGATCGGAATAGATCCATCATTCACAATTTCCATCATCATCTAATCATCAAAACGTATAAGCTGTATACTGGTTATGTAATTAATTAAGCCGTCTGCTTTGTTCGTGATAGAAGAGCAGTTCTTAACTCAGTGGTTACGCAATCTGTGTCATTAAATGTATCCCTGTCTTAATTTCATAAAAGATTTGAGTACAATAGATATTCATCAGTTAACAATAATAATAAGCCATTGTTAGCGGCCGTGGTCCGTGCGCATGGTCCGACGTGAAATCCCGTCGTATTTTATATTAATGTTTTATAAATTGATCTTCCTGTGTGTTATGTGATGATATGTTCGTATGCTATTGATTTTAAAGTTGTTTTTGTGTTGTTTTAATTATGTTTTCATTCTGAGTATAACAAATAAAGTTTAAAACAAATATTTTAGTCATTAACTGTGAACCGACCAGAAAACGATGATTTAATTCGGCCAAATTGTTTTTAATTTGGCCAAAAAACATTTGGCTAAAGTTTTTTTCAATTGGCTAATAAAATTTTCATTTGGCTAAACTTTTGGCTAAAGTTTTTTTCGGTCCAGCGTGAACACTGGTACCCACCCACCCCCCCCACCTCATGTCTCGTAAAAACAATTCGACCCCCCCCCCCCTGCCCACACAAATATTTACAATACAATCGATGCTCACATGAAGTGGACTAGACTGTGGCTCGGATTATATATTGTCCAGTGCCTTTCCACCAAAGAGGCTGTAGGCTGATCGAACGTGATGGCGGGGTTCACATCAAATATGTGGGACTGTGTCCTCAAAAAATGCAAGGTAGAGTATATACAGGTATCATGAATTGAATGAATATCCAATAGGCGCACACATATAACCGAAGACTTCCACACGTTTGACTGACCTTGTGTACCATTTGCATGATCAATTACCATAATTTTTATCAGAACGCATCAGCCAAGAAGTTTTCCATAACAAATCAAAATTCGTCATATTGTCATTTTAGTGTTGAACATACATTTCTATATATTTTAAGCTGGGCGATTGTGATCGGCTGAATCGGCTGGGTTTTTTAATGGTCAAGTTGATATATTTAACTTGAATTGGGCCCTGTGACACATTATAGGTATCTACTTCCAGCACTTTTATAGTTTTTGGATAGGTGTGCAGCTATACAAATGGTTTACACAAAGTTTCGGCTCCTCGGTAGGTTTTAAGGGTATGGAGACAGCCCAACACCCACATCACCCGTGAAAATACCACACAGCACCCGTGGCTATGAAAACATATTTCTAGGTCAGTGGTCTCTCAGACTATACCCATTCTGAAAATTATTCCACATTTGACTTTAGAATATAAGGAGGTAATGGGAAAACATTATTTGGGCACCTGGATGGGATTTTGGGCTTTGATCCGGGGAGGGGAATATTTTGGTTTTTTAATAGTCAAGTTGGTATAATTAAAACTTGAATTGGGCCTTGTGATCCATTATAGGTACCTACTTCCAGGTATCTTAGTGTTTTTGGAAATATCTGCATCATTATAAGAAGATTTGCAAAAGTTTGGGCTCCTCAGTGGGGTTTAAGGGCATGGAGAGGGCCCAACACCCACAGCACCCGTGCCTATGAAAACACATTTCTGAGTCAGTGATCTCTCAGACTATACCCATTCTGAAAATTACACACAGTTGACTTTAGACTATATATAGGCAATGAGAAAAAAATTATTTGGGCATCTGAATGGGATTTTGGGCTTTGGTCAGGGGGGGGGAATATTTGGGTTTTTTAATGGTCAAGTTGATATATTTAACTTGAATTGGGCCCTGTGACACATTATAGGTATCTACTTCCAGCACTTTTATAGTTTTTGGATAGGTATGCATCTATACAAATGGTTTGCACAAAGTTTGGGCTCCTCGGTGGGTTTTAAGGGTATGGAGACTGCCCAACACCCACAGCACCCATGAAAAAACCATACAGCACCCGTGCCAATGAAAACATATTTCGGAGTCGGTGATATCTCAGACTATACCCATTCTGAAAATTACTCCACAGTTGACTTTAGAATATATATAGGCAATGAGAAAAAATTTATTTGTGCATCTGAATGGGATTTTGGGCTTTGGTCAGGGGGAGGAGAATATTTATGTTTTTTAATGGTCAAGTTTGTATATTTGAATTGAGTTGGGTCATGTGACCCATTATAGGTATATATTTCCAGCACTTTGATAGTTTTTGGATAGGTATGCATCTGTACAAATGGTTTGAACAAAGTTTGGGCTCCTCTGTGGGTTTTAATGGTATGGAGACAGGCCAACACCCACAGCACCCATGAAAAAACAATACAGCACCCGTGGCTATGAAAACATATTTCTAGGTCAGTGATCTCTCAGACTATACCCATTCTGGAAATTATTCCACATTTGACTTTAGAATATATAGAGGCAATGTGAAAACATTATTTGGGCACCTGAATGGGATTTTGGGCTCTGGTCAGGGGGAGGGGAATATTTAGGTTTTTTAATGGTCAAGTTGGTATACTTGACTTGAATTGGGTCACGTGACCCATTATATGTATCTTTTTCCAGCACTTTGATAGTTTTTGGATAGATATGCATCTGTACAAATGGTTTGCACAAAGTTTGGGCTCCTCGGTGGGTTTTAAGGGTATGGAGACAGCCCAACACCCACAGCATATTTCTGAGTCAGTGATATCTCAGACTATACCCATTCTGAAAATTACTCCACAGTTGACTTTAGAATATATATAGGCAATGAGAAAAATATTATTTGGGCATCTGAATAGGATTTTGGGCTTTGGTCAAGGGGAGCGGAATATTTGGGTTTTTTAATGGTCAAGTTGATATATTTAACTTGAATTGGGCCCTGTGACACATTATATGTATCTACTTCCAGCCCTTTTATAGTTTTTGGATAGGTATTCATCTATACAAATGGTTTGCACAAAGTTTGGGCTCCTCTGTGGGTTTTAAGGGTATGGAGACAGCCCAAAACCCACAGCACCCATGAAAAAACCACACAGCACCTGTGTCTATGAAAACATATTTCTGAGTCGGTGATCTCTCAGACTATACCCATTTTAAAAAATACTCCACAGTTGACTTTAGAATATATATAGGCAATGAGAAAACAATTATTTGGTCATCTGAATGGGATTTTGGGCTTTGGTCAGGGGGAGGGGAATATTTTGGTTTTTAATAGTCAAGTTGGTATATTTAACTTGAATTGGGCCCTGTGATCCATTATAGGTATCTACTTCCAGGTATCTTAGTGTTTTTGGAAAGATCTGCATCATTATAAGAATATTTGCCAACTTTTGGGCTCCTCAGTGGGATCTAAGTGTATGGAGACAGCCCAACACCCATAGCACCCATGATAAAACTATACAGCACCCATGGCTATTAAAACATATTTCTGAGTCAGTAATCTCTCAGACTATACCCATTCTGAAAATTACTCCCCAGTTGACTTTATATATATAGGCAATGAGCAGAGTAAATTCTGCAGTGCTACTATGCTATATTTGATGGGAATCTGTTCAAGGGTTTGTCTGATTTCCAATGTGTGCACATATTCATATATATATTTGGTGATCTTCAACTGATCGATGTGTCAGAAACATCACATTAAAGGTTCGAATATGGTCTAAAGAAACGGTCATGTGGCATTATCTTAAGCACATGTGATTTTGATATATTTTGATCGCAAGTGAGTCTGTACTCAAAACAGACCCGATAGATACAAACATTGTATTAAGGTATTAAGGTGGATATACATAACATTAAAGGTGCGAATATGGTCTAAATAACTGGGTTTGTGGCATTATTTCATGCACATGGGATTTTGATGAATTTTGTTCGCAAGCGAGTCTATGTTAATATTAGACTGATAGATACAAACCTTGTATTAATGCATTACGGTGGATACTCGTGATAGGGTTGTCGCACCTGTGATTCTGACTGGACATTTGTTATATTCAACCCAATGTTGTTGAGTGTGTACACGACATCGGGGTGCTCGTTGTGATACGTATATGGATGGGATGGGTCCCCGAGCAAAAAAACACTTAGTAGTGAGACAGCTATATTATTTCATCTAAACAAGTTCGAAGCAACATTTATGTGCAGTTGGTAACATAGCACAACTGTCATTATGGTATTTTTTGTTTTAATTTCAGTTGAAAAAGAATATTGTTACACAGTGAAGGCAATATGGTAGACCCAAGTACGAACCCATATGTCAGTGACTATACACTAAAGCATCTTCGTGCCAACGGTTTTGGCACTGATCCCAGGGGAGTTGTGGCTGCAGGATCTCAGTTGGGAGATGCCAACCACATATCAAAACCTTTTTGTATTATATGTCGTGATTCGGAGGTAAACATTATCAACCATTACCAATGACGTTTAAATTGTGTGCTGTCATGATTCGGAGGTAAATATTATCAACCATTACCAATGATGTTTAAATTGTGTACTGTCATGATCCGGAGGTAAATATTATCAACCATTACCAATGACGTTTAAATTGTGTGCTGTCACGATTCGGAGGTAAATATTATCAACCATTACCAATGACGTTTAAATTGTGTGCTGTCACGATTCGGAGGTAAACATTATCAACCATTACCAATGACGTTTAAATTGTGTGCTGTCACGATTCGGAGGTAAACATTATCAACCATTACCAATGACGTTTAAATTGTGTGCTGTCACGATTCGGAGGTAAACATTATCAACCATTACCAATGACGTTTAAATTGTGTGCTGTCATGATTCGGAGGTAAATATTATCAACCATTACCAATGACGTTTAAATTGTGTACTGTCATGATTCGGAGGTAAATATTATCAACCATTACCAATGATGTTTAAATTGTGTACTGTCATGATTCGGAGGTAAATATTATCAACCATTGCCAATGACGTTTAAATTGTGTACTGTCATGATCCGGAGGTAAACATTATCACCCATTACCAATGACGTTTAAATTATGTGCTGTCATGATTCGGAGGTAAATATTATCAACCATTGCCAATGACGTTTAAATTGTGTACTGTCACGATCCGGAGGTAAACATTATCAACCATTACCAATGACGTTTAAATTGTGTGCTGTCTTGATCCGGAGGTAAACATTATCACCCATTACTAATGATGTTTAAATTGTGAATGGTCATGATTCGGAGGTAAACATTACCAACGCGTTATTTGGAAAGACACATATAATATGCTATCAGTATATGTTAACTAAGTACCTAACTTGTGAATTTATATGTATTGTTCAGTGAATTAAAATATTTTCGGCAAATTTTGAGAGAGAAAAAATGGTGAACAGGCTGTTGTTGAGTGTACACACGACATCGGGTGGTCTTTCTGATACCGGATGGGTACCGGGTTCGCGCTGCCACTTGCCAAATTTGCCAATGGCAATAATAATTCACATTTGGCAAAAGATATTTTCATTTGGCAAAAGTTTTGGTAAGTCACTTTTTCATCAAGAAAGTTGAACAATATTGGTCAATCAATACCATTCATTTCAGGAAACTCTTACAACATAATTATATTAGTGGTGTTTTATAAGGTTTATGAAAAGTTAGCACCTCTATCAAGATGCAGTTAATCGCATAGCATTATTACAGATGGCTGGAGTGATTACTAGTATTTAATGTGGTGGTGTTTACATAGCTAAACCTCCTGTTATGTGCCCTTCTGATGAAGCAACCCTTCTACCATTGATTGTTCGGTGATTGGCTTATTGTTTTTTACAAACCACAATAGAGATGCGAGTATAATTACTTATTAACTAACTGCTTTTCTATTGATATCAAACCGCGAGTGTCGAAACAAAAGACAATCATACTATCAGGGATATCATCTGGCAACTGCTAAAATAATTTGGCAAAAAATATTTTCATTTGGCAAAAGTAAATTTCGGTCCAGCCGCGGACCCAGCATGGGTCCCCGAGCATACGATACACGTTCGGTTGTCATCGTGCGTGACGTGTGCTGTAGATTTAAACGGACATTGCTCATTCGAACCTCCAAATTTTGTCTGCGTAATTGGACTGATTTGGTATGTCGATCAATACACGAACTATTGATATGCCGGCTTTATGTGACATTTTCCAGCCGTTTTCAATGTTTCGCCCGAAGTTAAACACAGGCTCTTTATTGGTACCATATCAGGAATATAATAACACGGAACGCTCTTTTCTGATTCATGTCGTACACCTTGTTCACAGTTGCATTTTTTCATTACGTCAGTGCGTATATATATTTGGGACACAGAATGCTCGTAGAAAGGTAGTTAAGATATTTATCGACCTACTTCGATTCAGTGAAAACTTCAAAAGCTACTAATATTATTTGCATTCTGGAGCGCAAGCCGCCATATGGCTTTAATTCGATGGAGTAGCCGCAACGTAGATTGATAAAACAATGCACACACAAGTAAGCATTCAACGCAGATAACAAAGAATGCACCAATTGATAAAATACAAATTATAAATTATACGAAGGAAATGTTAAGTACCAAGTGTATACTCTTCTTAATGAATATATAATGTAGATCGAGCTCGATAGCAATTAATGCGCCCACCGAATAAGAAAATGCTATAGCGCAGCTGCTAAATAATTCTTGACGATAACTTCAGAAAGTTGCTTGACTGATTCTGTATTCTCCTAGTTTCAAATTAAGAGGCTAATTGTGACCCGCCATATCAAATCCAGTCGGAAGTCGGGATTTTTTTTTACCATGTGCCAATGCATTCTCTTATATATGCGAGTCGACCATAGGTCGCCTCGCATATATAAGAGAATGCATTGGCCTAACAATTTTTTATCATGTTTTTTAAATAAATGTTTCTTACAATTTTTAGGACATAAAATAAAAAAAACATCCATTACCCTGCAGGGAGCCCCACACATATATAGAAGCATATAGAAGAGTGTCGTCTGCTCATGTTTGTCTGGGGCTCTGTATGGGTGAAATTATAAAATTGTTAAAGAATACAAGAACAAATTATTAAAATTGTAAAAAATTGTTAGGCCAATGCATTCTCTTATATATGCGAGGCGACCTATGGTCGACTCGCATATATAAGAGAATGCATTGGCACAGGGTAAAACAATCCCGACTTCCGACTGGATTTGATATGGCGGGTCACAATTAATTAGCGTCCTGCTTGTATAGACCCAAAATGATCGAAGCGAAATATATGCACATTTCAGTAGCATTAGTAGAGATAAATATGACACAGACAACATTCAAGTAGAGCTGCTGCCACCAGTATGACACCAGAAGGATTTGTAGAGTCTAATTTTGAAATACATCATTTCACGCGACGACATCAGCATGCCAATACAACTTTTCACTTGTATTCGATGCGATGAAAGCGTCCGTCTGTAACGAAACATGGTTATCACACTTTCATCAGATCTAATTGAATTATAATCGATTTGATGGAAGTGCGACGTCTGATGAACCTGTGAATATTTGTCCAACCGCTATCAATACATGATCAGATTTGTTATGAAAAATTAAATAAAAGTAGTTTTGAGCCATTTGTTTCAAATGCGAATCCGTTTATGCATTGTTTAGCTACTCATTTTGTATTTTCAGGACGCCAGAGATGGCTCACCACACTTATGATATGGGAATCAATGAGACCTTCAAAATAACCAAATGAGTGAAGACTAGGAGCACACAAATAGACTATTTCGATGATTTCTAAACCATTACTGTGAAACAGGAAGAATCTGACATTACATATATTCACGTTATTATGTACAGTGGGAAAACATGAAAACATACTTCAGTCACATCCTTCGTATCACACAGGCATGGCGAAAATTCATAATATTCTCTTTATATAATACTAGCAGGTTAGCCCGCCACTGGCGGCAATCGTCAGCAACATGACAATTTTAAATATTTTTAATTTTTTGTTTTTCAATGAGTTAATGATGAGCCCGACGTTGTCCGGGCTATTCAAAAACCAAATTTCAAGTCGATAGCTCCACCCGTTTCCGAGATCTGGTCTGCGCATGCGCGAAGCTGGCGTCGCACGGGCTCGGCGACCCGATAAAATTCGTATCCGGGGCAAGATACATTCACATACCAAATTTCAAGTCGATAGCTCCACCCGTTTCCGAGATCTTGTCTGCGCATGCGCGAAGCTGGCGTCGCACGGACTCGGCGACCGATAAAATTCGTATCCGGGGCAAGATACATTCACATACCAAATTTTAAGTCGATAGCTCCACCCGTTTCCGAGATCTCGTCTGCCGGGATTTCTGAGAAGCATTATGCCTATATCCACACTAATTACCCCCCCCCCCCTAAGCCCTGACATAAGTGTCATACATACTATAACAATGATGCTGAACACTTTGAGGCAATTATATTGCAGAAATCTTGTAAGAGTACTATGGCATCCAATAAATCTCCCCGCATAGGAAACCACTCAAAATCCCGTATATCTAGCGATGCGTCAAAAACAAACGCTCATTAAATTATCACTTGATTAACCACCGCAGTGCCGTTTTTTGTGACTGAGATTGGAGAACGGGTGCTCTGAGCTTCTCCAAAACGCGACCACGGCGGTGTCGTTGGGATTTTACACTTATATACGAAATGTGAGCTCAATCTGTACACGCGTTTTCGATTCCATGAAGTACCCACATATATACACACACATATATATACGGAAGTCTCAAATTATATAGTAGACATAGAAATGGTCATAAAAGCTTATAATTGAGGACAATCTTTATTATCTCCACTAGGATATTTTCCGTCAACATGAGGGGTGATAAGCATGGAATGCCGGTACAGCTACTAATAAACGCTCATGCTTGATCATTATTAGTGCCTTTACATCATTTGAGAACGGCACATATCCAGTGACAATCCCCGTGTCTTGTTACCTCTGTGCACCAATTTTCTTACATAGTTTATGGGCTGATAAAAACGATCTGTATTTATCATGCGATTTATCAGTTCACATTGGCGCATATCCCATGATTTTTGCTGCATATACGACCCTTTAAGTGATTAAGTACGAGTCACAAACATGATATCCAGGAAACTCGTCATTGCAGCAGCGCTGATAACGATATAAAGCAAGTCGGAAATCGGCGCGCGGAGTTTGTCCGGAATTTATGACGGACGTCGCTGAAATCGTCATTAGAGAAGGTAATGACATTGTATCTTACACTTTAGCTATTTTTCCTCAACTTGAAGGTTCCAGGGTGGTGTTATCAAGCAAGAGGAAGCAGTTGAGAGAAGCTGGCAACGGCAATCGCCGAAATGCAGCGGAACCTATAACGGAAATTGAAGAAGTTCTTCTTAGGGAGAGATCAGTGCTGAGTGTTGACTATCACTACGGTTTAACAAATCTGATGTGGTACAATAATGCTAAATTATTCGGCATGCGTACTAGAAAAGAGCAACATAGTTTGCGATGGGGTGACATTGCACTTGAGAAGGACGACAACAATCCGAACAGGAGAAAGTGTCAATACTCACCATCGAGCATTCAATCCGAAAGCATTAGCAATCCCTGGAGTTCCAGCTACAGAATGTCCAGTTGCAGCCTACAACCTTTTTGAATCAAAGTGCCCATTGAACACTCTGCAGCCTGATTCACCATTTTACATTCAAGTTAAGCATAATCAGAAACCAGACTCACCTTTCTGGTATAAGGCTCAACCTATGGGTGAACACGCATTGGCCAAACTAAAGAAGAATATGACAGAGAAAAGTAAACTTCCTGGTAGAAAGACCAATAAATGCGTGCGGAAAACAACGTGCACTCGACTTCTTCATAGCGACATTACTCCTAACACCATTGCACAGCTTTCAGGTCACATAAATATTGCCAGTGTGAATAAGTATTCTGTTGCGTCTGTAGAAATGAAACGAAAAATGTCGGATATCCTCTACATAGCACCAAAACGAACACCAACTTCTGATACCAATGTTGACAATTCGAATTCCGCTCCAACTAGAATTGCTGATACACTGCGAATGCGGCAAGTCAGAAATCGATTGCTGAAGTGTCGGACAGTACGAAATTCGTTAAAACAGTGAATGGATAGTCATCTCCTGCATTGCATCTCGCCAACACTATTACCATCCAAGGACATTACACCATCAAATATTACAATTATCCTATTAAAGTGACAATTATGTCGAACATTCGAAACGTAAATATCGTCGACTCATCATTGAATCGGACTCCAGCCAAAGCTTATTTGAATAGTCACGTTGTGTGTTCCGCGTAATAAAATAGTTGAGATTTAAATTGAATTCTATTGCATTTTTATGGGATGATTTGTAAGATAAATTGTTACCACCACCCTGTGTGTTTCAAAGTCGACATATGGCTATCAATTCCCATACTAAAGGCCGTGTGTGTCCCATATACTTATTTTCCGGTATTGTGAACGTACATATGGTGGTTTTATAGGGTCCAATCCGACAGGGCATATTTATGCATGGCCAGCTATAAGGGAAGGATTCATTAACGTACAGTACATGGATAGTTACAGCAACCACTGAAATAGCGTGTCTGCCATTTGCATAATGAGGTCACCAGAGAGGGGCTAACGAAAAATAAAATTCACCCAATGGGGACCTTATTCTACTTAGGCTTCAACTACTATGAGATACCAATGATTCAGTTTCCCCAGTGTAAGTTGATGTTCATCAATTAGTCACCTGGAGTATGCATTTATCTTCTGCGAATTAGGGGATACAAAAACTGAACAGAAGGGAAAAAGTAACTAAAACAATTTTAATTTGGGACAATAGATACTTCCCAGAAGATGAGCCCTAAGCATAATGAGGTCTCCATTCGACAGCTTTGGACCTCATTCTGCAAATGACAGACATTCTTCACCTGTGAAGTCACCTGTGAGACATGAACAAACCCTAAACCATAATTCCGGGACGAACACAGTTCGAGAAATAAGTTTGCTCTGAATGTTTAATAGAACAATCATACAACTTCGTATGTAAAAGTGCAGAATTCCAGAGTCGCCACGCCGGCTACAACTCTTAGTTCCCACTCCATGATCAATCTATCTGGGTAGCTCTGTCCAGCCTGTTTTCTCTTTAAAGTCTCGCAATGTGGTTCTGCTTCTGAAAAATGTATATAAAGAGTAATCAGGCATCTTACGGATGCTATGTGACAAGGCAAGTGCACCAGTTGCACTAGTTGGCCGGTCACTTTTTAATTCCCCAATAGATCATATCGGTCAATCACTACCGATCAATCTCTCCACTCACAATACAACATGAGTATTGAGACATTCATTCCATGAAACTCAGTAATTTTAATAGTGATGTTTTATAAAGTTACGAACAGTTAACACCGGTTTTAACATATGTTAGATAAACCACCCCTGATGCCTAACAACACATGACTCAACCCCCTCACACCTGATAGTATCTACTATTGTATACATGCATGGTTGCGGATATACACCGATCTGTTTTATTCATATAGAAAATTGTGATATATTATAAATATATACAATACATAATATTGTGAATTCTAAAACCTTTCTTCTCGATGTTTATTACCATACGATGAGAATATTAACTAAATTGAAATTGAATTGAATTGTATCAAGATGCAGTTAATCTGACAGAAAAGTAGAGACGCGAGAATTATTAATAACTAACTTCTTTCTATCGATATCAACATTTTATCAAACAACTGTTGTCGAAATATAAGAATCAATGTTGCAGAAACTGACAGCATGTTGGCAACTTCTAAAAACATTTGGCAAATGTTATTTTCATTTTGACTAAATATTTGGTCAAATCAAATATTGTGCCCCCATGGGTGGACCCTGGTTATATAATCGTAGATTTATTTCTATCATCAACGCAACAATTCAGTAAACTATGATTTGACTTGCTTGAAAATTGGACATTTAACACTGAAATCCTTTCCGAATATAAAAATCGTGATAACTAAAGCATTTTAAAACAACAAGCGACCGACTCAGTCGCTGATTGGTAAAAAATATCTTGATTGACAGTTGTGGAAATGTCCATTGGTTTCCATGATTACATGTAGTTCTGTGAACGTTTACGCGAAAATAATATCAAAATTGTCTAAATCTTTTAAACTAAGCGATTTGTACCGTTTCGTGTCCAACAATGGCGATACCAAATGTCCATGTTTGTACATTATGATACTGGATACATCATCAAATATCGTACATCTCTTTTGTACGACCATGCCAAAGAAACTCACTATCAAACATCTTACCTCCTTTTTGGACGACCATGCCCCAGACACTTCTGTAAGCTAAGGTGTAGATCAAGTTGCTAGAATATGTGCTGTTAAAAAAATCCTTTGTAGGAGTTCCCATTCGATTGTTTGGTTCGTCCTGAATTGAAGTGAAAACCACATGTAATTGTTGCAGGGAAGGAATGCAAACGCAGATCAATGGTTTTGAGAAAAGTTTTACAATGAAATAATGTATTGCAAAGCAACAGTATACATATGGAATAATCAAAACCACACATGGTATATACGCATTATATACATAACAGGTGCACACAGAACGCATGTACGTGCATATACAGGATATATCATGTATCACATGATTAGCCCCAAAACCCGGCCTAATATTATTACACATTTATTATCGGCAATCGCAGTGACGCAAGAGATTAGCGTAATGCTGTCAACGTTAATGTCTAAATTTATTATTACATGTATGTCAATTAGAATATAATTATGTCATTCGATTTGTTTTGGATTATATAAGGGTGGTTGGGAGCAAACATGGGTGATAAGGGTGGTTGAACAATTTTGTCAGAATGAAAAAGACACATTAAAATGTATTGTTGTTCTTGAAGTTGCCTTTACTTCCTCTTTGGTTGTGGTGGCTGGTCAATTCAAAATACAATAAGGGGACATATGAGGTACCGATTAGGAAATCCCAAGCCAAGAGGTCCAAATGGAATTATGCGAACTTGGGACATTGACCTGGTACAAGGGGCGGGTGCCGTTTTGTGAATTCAATTGTTAACACCACCAACGTTACGGAGACCCTCCAACCATGTTCCCGTGTGATTGAGATTATTGTGTTGTCGATGGTGATGATGACGGTGATGGTTGTGAGCCGATGGTGATGATGTGTGTGGTAGTGAGGGTCGTGATGGTTGTGGTGGTGACTATGGTTATTATTGTGTTGGTAAAGGTTGTGGAGTGATGGTGGCGATGGTTGTGGTGATGGTGATCGTGATGTTTGTGGTGGAAGTGGTGATTATGATGGTGATGGCTGTGGATGCGATGATGGTGATGGTTGTGTTGGTGATGGCAGTCGTCGTGATGAGGAACATGATATTACGATAAAGCAAACGAACCTTTGTAATGAAGAAGACGTAGTTGCCAGTCTGTATCGCGTCACAGAATGCGACGATCGCGTCATAGCGTACCGCAGAGAATGTGTCAAATGTTGCGAAGCTCACGCGATCTCCCTGAAAAGGTATGTCCATGTGTAATCACCATTTATTTAAGTCGACCAAAAATAAAGTTTTGCACGCCTTTTGTTGTAGTCAGGGAATCACGTAGGAACAACAATTAACTATTTATATACGCATTTTGCACATGCCTCCGTAAACAGTAAATACGCTCCAATAGGTCATTGTGAACGATATATAGTGCTATTAAAATAAACTGTATATTGATCTCCATACACATGACAATGACGGGTATAGTTACAATTAATATTTACTCTGAGACTTGAATCAGGCTTCTCAACGGTACCAGTACCGGTACCGGAACCGTCGGTACTTAGACAACTTTCACGGTACCGGTACTGAGTGTTGAGTATCGCGGTACACGGTACTAGGTGATACTCGAATTAGTAGTCTATATACGGTTGTATATGTTATCGATAACTTGATCTAGATGTTATTTGCAGCGCTGCCAGAACCAAATTTGAATCACCGTTTGTTATTGCTAAATAAAGTGTGATTGTATACATATGGTGACAATAATCGCATAGCAGCAAACGCGATTTACAACTTCCCCGGACCAAAACGGAAGGCAATACGGAAGGCAATACGATATGCCGGTAGCCGTACTTATATTGTCGCGAAATTGGATAATTTAAATTACCAATATCGTATGCTTATATCATCGGGTGCCACGGTATCCTCAACCCAAAGTGACCAATTAGCGACGCTTCTATGAGTATAGAAACATACTCATACTGTGACCTAAACACTTCTAAGAGTATATAAACATACACATACTGTGACCTAAACACTTCTAAGAGTATAGAAACATACACATACTGTGACCTAAACACTTCTAAGAGTATAGAAACATACTCATACTGTGACCTAAACACTTATATGAGTACAGAACATACACATACTGTGACCTAAACATAAAAGACAATTACAAATTACCAATCTCTGACTGAGCAACAAGTCACGGTGCACGTGACCACGACTGACGTCACGTGTCGTAATTGCAGCTGAATCAATGTTGATATGGATATGTCATGTATATTTCTAAACTTCAATCGAATTTCAACGACATCAAACGATCAATCCGCAAATGACATGCACTTGTCCTCGTAGCTCGATTGGAATGATTGTTTTGTGTTTATTTTTCTTTTATGGTGAAATAATTTAAATTAGTGGTCAATACAGACAGCTTCAGTATTATATCATTGTATTTTTATTTATTAAAATCGGAATCCACATGCACAATTTTAAGTAAGTTAACCTGTGTTCGTGAATATAAACGGTTCATAATTAATTATATTCGATCGCTGAGGAAGCTGTTTCAACCGCTTTGTACATACATGCATACCAAAAGTAGAAAAGCTTGCAGAGTACTGAGTCTACTGACATGACCCGCCAACTATATTGAATCTTCGCTACATATCATACTCGTACATAGGAATGACGTTGCTTTTAACCAATTTGGGTATAAAATCAGTTACATTGATGGCGACTGCGTCATCGACGCCCATTCGATCACAATATGTTTTACAGTCACCTTAATTCAAATCACGCATGTTTTATCGACTCGTCGGCTTTACAGTTTACCTCTCTAAAACAAAGCGATCAGTTAGTGATGCCTCTTTGTAAGATGGGACGTTACAATCATTGTTCAAAGACGCGTTCAAGCGGCAAATTGCCAACTTCAATTTGCGTGGTGTTATATGTATCTGCTTGATATGCTTGTTTTGAAGTGTTTTGTTATATTGAAAATAACTGATTGGTCAATCGATTGGCGAAATTCATTATTTAAATTCTTCTAAATGCACATTGTTATCTACTTCCAGCCGTTATAAACCTATATTTCTTACCTGGCACAGTGTGTATATAGCTCGCCACACACAATATTATCAATTGAGACTTTCAGTACTGGTACCGCGGTACCACACGCGGAACCGTCCCGGTACCGATAGGTCCGGAACCGTCGGTACACTGAGAAGCCTGTCTAAATACGTCGCTATAATATCTGTAGATTATTAGTTGGTGCATGGTGCACTAACTCGCCGCTAATATCAATCGCCCACCGATGAACTGAATAGTCCTTTGTTCGTTTACATATATATTCCAAAATACTACGACTCCATGTAACAGTGGACACCTTTCACATAGTATAAACTACTACTACTAGTGATAAGAATTACAAATAACGAATAGTAGTCGTACAATTTGCGGACGGTCCAAAAGCCTTGTCGCAGAATTCACGACTACGAGTCCGTTTATGAACAAATAGTGCCATTTAATATTCTTGCCACTCGAAGTAAGGTGATGTGGTTCTATGTGCCATATTTATTTTGTAATTATTTATGTTGTTATCAGACCATAGTTATTGGTAGGCTCGATGGTTGCACATAAAGTTCGCGTGTCCATGCGTCGCTTCTCGAAACTGTAATCGTAACTACGGGTTTATGGAAAAGCGACAACTGATGTAAAGAACACATATTCTAGTGACGTAATTCGTAATTCTTATCATAAGTAGTGTATTATGCGAAATGTGTCGCTATACACAATGTATAAATTCGTGGTCGTAGTGCGGAAATGTGTATGATAAAGATATGTAGTTGATAGTACATGCAGTATTCATAATAGTCATACAAGTGCCTATCATAACTTTTCTCAAATTTTATGATTATATTTACACCTGATACAGCTTCTGGTTGTTTTATGGCGTTAGCGCCTATTTAACCAATTGGTCCATAAAAATATGACCAATAATAAATAATAAATATAACGGCATAATCTTGGGAAATCACTTGATTGCCGAACATGATCGACCCGTATATAAATTGCTTATGTAGTCACCACGATTGCATTAGCCAATGTAGAATACAAGATAATACAATTAAATAAACGGTGGACCCAGCGTGGCCATTGACCGTATTATAAATTCAGGAAACTATCGATTTCAAAATCTCAAATAAATTGTAACCGCCGTTCGTTTCCTATATGTACCATCGTAACAGCAACAATGGCTATGGAATACATGCATATGTTTCTACACAGTTAGGTAAACGGCAACATGGTGTGATAGGGATTACTTCCAAGGCGTTATGTGAGACAATACATTCAGAGTAACATGTAATTTGTGGTACTGGGAAGTAAAGGTCTGAGCTTTTGTCAATATATATTATACAACCATGTCAGTCGGAGTGGACACTGCATTGTCATTTCGGCCAATTTGGCCGGTTACTTCATGTGACTTTTTCATCTGACGTGTGTGTCGGAATAATGATATGGAGGATTTATGTAAATGTTAGCCCAAACTACATTTCCAAGTAACGATGGTTTTGTTGTTTATTTTGAGGAATAATACCGCGTCAGATGAATTCAGCCCAAATATGTTAACAGTTGTCGTGTATAACATTCGGCAGTAAGTTAGCGTTATTTAGTATTTGTGGATGTCCTTTAACATGGGGAAAATAGACTACTGCGCTTGAACGAGCATGTGAATTGTCGTTTTTAATGTATAGCAACTTTATAATCAATAACAGAGGCATTCTCTGTCAAATAAGGTCGCTCTATTTACGATACCAATTGGGGAACTTTGTAAATTAAATTACGCGTAAACTTAACCTGCTGCAAATAGAAAAGGTGTCGGAATCGGCGTACTCGCCCCATGGGCTAACTCGCCCAATCGGCGCGTGCCAACTCGGAATAAAAGGCCAACTCGGAATAAAAGATGCATACGGGGTGTTATATGGCGTTTGGTCCGTTGTTTCTCAATGAATATTATTGAAATTTGGTGTATATGTCCGGGCTGGGACATGGAATACAACAACGTTTGAATTGTTTTTAAATTTACAAATTTGTTGATTTTATTCATTTTGTTTTCATTCTGAAACACACTATAAAGTGTATATAATATAATAACGAACACGAGACATACATAATTTATGAACTGTTAACAAAAGATATCAAATTCAATACATGACAAAGATGACTCAGTGGAGTTTATAAAGTGAACATAAAAACATTGAGGTAAGAATCTTTTTAAGGAATTCAACTTTATTTAATGATAATAAACACATAAATTAAAATAACAAACATGAGACATACATGATTTATAAACTGTTAACAACAGATATCAAACTCAATACATGACAAAGATGACTCAGTGAAGTTTATAAAGTGAACATAAAAATATTAAGGTAAAAATCTTTTTAAGTATTACTAAACCGTTTAGCACAGTCCACTTCACTCATCCGATCATCACTAAACTTAATATTTATCTTGATATTGATCTATCAGATGAGAGCTATCAAATATTTTTTAAATTTTATAGGAAAAAATGGTCGCCAGCGGCCATATTGCATTTACGTTATATGTTATCGCGTCATGCCGATATCTAGTATTACTTAGAAATTTCACCTTTCCAGATTCATAATTGCTCCATTGACTGTAACAGATGGAATTATTCCCCTCTTCGGATAGAGTGTCACTGAAACTTTATTTTGTCAGACTGTCTGTATAGTCACTGATTATATATGGCAATAATCTGTAATAAGATGTAGCACTATTTTATTTTATATTTACATGCAGTGCTGTTTTTATACAACAATTCTAATCCCCCCTAGATCATCATGTGATCGACCATACATCGCGCGAGGACCTGGTTGAATTAAGGGTTTTTCTTATGGATAACTTCTGTCCTCAAGCTAGATTATACTTATGACATTTAATGGCATGTTTCTAACATGGAGGGTTAGATATGCGTGAGACACCACCACTCTTCAATTCACACCAAGTTATCAGCTGTCATATTCGGATATTAGAACCCATAGCCATGATATATGGTTTATTTTGTGTATACTAGTAATATTGTTATTTTCAGTACCTTTATATACCAGTACTGTGTATAACAATGCATATACATTAATCCATGTAAACATGTATATTGATTCAACGGATTCAGTGGTTTTGTCCATCAGTCTATCAAATTTGCGGGGGAAACATGGCCACAAGCAGTACACCCTGTTAAATTTCGAATTTGAATCAATTGGCGCACCCTGCAGCCAGCTTTTATTGGAGAACTTTTTCTCACGTGGATAGTTTGGGTCACCGCTAGATGTGAGCCATGTTTTGTTCTCAAGCTGTCCTTGTGAAGACATCACTGCCAGCGGTGATCTTGAATTTTACTATTTTTATGGCTAAATAATTTGGTTGATCCTACAGACGACACCCCTTGTCCGATCGTCACCAGATTCCACAATGATCTTCTGGATAACCAGGGGGAGAGTAATCTAATTTTCCCGAATTTCGTTAAAAAACATTACCACAGGCAGCAATTTGGTATCTTACTGTTTGATCCTCTTTTGCGTGACTGAATTGTTTAGCAACTGTACAGTCATATCCCTCATCTGATAGTCACCACACTTTATATTGATCTTCGGGCTGACAACTAGATGGGAGCTATCGAATGCTTTGAATTTTTTTGGAAAACATTGTCGCCAGCAGTCATCTTCTATTTTGGTTTTTATATACATGTATATCTCCTCATTCGGATAGCCAGTATTACGTAGGTACTTCAACTTTCCGCATTCCTGTCATCATTTGAAATATAAAAATTTACCTGATACCATGCACCCTTCAAAATTTGTTTCGTCGTATCTATTTTAATGACCCGTATGGTAATATTGATACAGATATATTTGTCAAACATTTCTTTGTACAATATACAGGTATTTAGTTTGTAACTAAATCTAGAAATATATAATAGTAGCTGGTGGACCCTACTTCGTCCGGGATGTTCCCCTCTGATTTTCGGAGAATTGCGCGATTTAACCTTGAATTGACCATTTTAAAGGTGAACGTCATGTCGGGTCACGATTTGACCCGCCCAAAACACTCCCCGGACAAAAGTCACGACAAAAGTACCCGTCGAAATCCGCCCGGCTTTACCCGATTTGACCTTGAATTGACAATTTTGAATGTCAAGATCAGGTCAGGGTCATAATTTGACCCACCCGAAACACTCCTGGGACAAAAGTAACAGTAGGTATTATATTTCGTTGAAATACTTCGTTTTAACAGATTTGACCTTGAATTGATCTTTTTGAATGTCAAAGTCAGGTCGGGATCAAGATTTGACCCGTCCAAATAGTCCAGAAACATGCCTACATCAGCACGTTCGAGAACATGGTCCCACGTGAAATTGGACCCGTCAATATTGCTCCCGGGATCGAAGTAGTCCTACACACAAATTTTTAGTCGGATCGGTCATGGTCCAGAAACATGCCTATGAGCGAGGTCAAGTTGACACGTTAAATACCAAATCCGAGTCGGATCAGTCGAGCAGTGTTAGAGTCTATAACACATACACACATGCATTCATGCATACACACATACATACAGACAGGTGTTCCAAAATGTATAATCGATAGCTACAACAATTCTATGGTAGATAGTTCACGGCCGACCTGATGCATGCATCTTAGTTTTCTTGTTTAATCCTTATATACTGAATGGATTATCCCATGAAGTTATAAAACGTACATTGGAACGGTCTATTATCCAGTTAGAGTGATGATCAGGTGACAGAGAGAAAAATAGATAATACTAGAACAGAATCATTCATATTAATTGGTGGGAAATGTTCATATAATAGGTTCAACAAACGACCTGAACTTATTATTTGAACATTTCCTAAGGGAACTACTCGTCAATAAATATTTAGTATATAAATGTCTAAGCTTGCGGTATATTGAGATCATTTGAATATACATGAATGAAAGAAAAGAAAATCATATCAATGATCTCTTCCTTTGAAACTGGAGATAAACCTCAAGTACTCACCGTAGTCTGATCAAATTCGTAGATACCCACTCCACGCGCTGGAGCGCCTTGCCACTGTGAAGAGTAAGAGTATGGTGTAGTAAGAGTAGGGTTTCTTCTTAAAGGCCACATAATGAAGTAGAATCAAAGTCTAACATACAGAGACATACATTCATCAGAAGCAGTTGTTCTCCCATTGCAAAGCGCGGCGCCCAATTTTGGACCGATATAACGTACACAAGGGCCTATAATTATGTATATTACGCAATAAAAATAGCGACAAGTATTTCAAGATATCTTTTCAAAATATTACACATTGTCATCTTTATTGCATATATATGATTTCTGACTGAACAAAATGGATTGTAATGTAGTTGATATATTGAGTATGTAGTAATTTAGTTACGGTGTCATACACATGTAGATATATCCAGATTTAGTAGATTCAATATTAATTACTCATTTCTGATCGAGTTATTGGGGTTGCATGTAAAACAATTTTTCCTCGATCAAGATGTTTACACGTACATATACGGTAGAATCTTAAAGGTACGGTTGGCCTTGGCGGTGGGTATCCTGTGAAAATATTTCCACCCGTCAAAAACCGCCACAAACAGAAAGAACATCAAAATGTAGACAGACTTTGTCCGTATACAAATAAGAAATATCGCATAAACAGTATGTTATTGTCATATATTTGACAATTGTTATGTAAACAAAAGCATAAAAAGTTACTTTTCTGGTGTTTGTTTATATTATGATGGTAAACATAAAGAGCGTTCTTTGTTGGTGAATTCCTGATATGGAACTAATAAAGAGCATTTATGCCATTTGTGTGTGATTAGCCAGTAGAATTGTGCTGTCTTCTGTAACACAATCAGGCTCTTGCTTAGGTAAAATATAGTAGGTCTTTATGATAACATGCTGTTTACGTGATGGTCATGGTATATATGAACGAAACTATGCGTTTTAATGTTTTTCTGTTTACGGTGATTGGAACAAATATGAATATTTTCGACAACTAAGGCCTCACGTGCCTTTAAACTCAATAGATTATTTTATGATTTCAAGTTTAAATTTGGAAGTCGTTTTTAAAATGCGCATTGTTTCGATACACTTAGTTATTAAGTATGTTTATATTAGGAACTATACATATTCTCCAGAATCACAATAGTAATGGTTCCAACGTTATATTTTGAAAACGTTTAAAATGGATCGTGTTCCAAGTTAATGTTGTTACTTTTGTTTAGTGATAAATCTTCCAAAAGCAGTAAACAGAAATAGTAAACAGAAATAGTAAACAGAAATAGTAAACAGAAATAGTCTCCAGAATCTCAAAATTAACGACTACAAAGTAGCATTAGGAATTCGTTGAACACATGGTCCGTGTTTAGATTTTCTTGGTTATGTTTGTTATTGGATATGCTGTACCAAGACAGACTGGAATAATCGGAATAATTTTCATCAAGAAAGAAAATCAGCAGACCACTGACAGCCTTGAATATCTAACGTATTCACTACAAATACGTGCAAATGATATAAAAGCACAATCCGCGTATCACTGATTATGACGACAATACATACTTCTTGGTATATCACTCTGTGTACATGTGCACAATCATAGACGTATATAAGACCCTCTGCACCAAGAAAACAAATCTTCAAACATAGATGTAATTTGTTCTGACATATATGTTCATTGTAAATAATGTTTGGATAATGACTTTTCGCCATTTGAAACAATTTGTATGTGATCATTAATGTTTCAGTTTAACGACATTTTATCCAATATCCAATAACACTTTATAAAAATTTTATCAGATCTTGAAGGTATACTTTAGTAAAGGTCAAGATCATTGCAAGATGTCATGCAACACACCGATTTTCAACCAATACTTTTAAATTTCAA
Source organism: Siphonodentalium dalli (assembly GCA_032622095.1). NCBI lineage: Eukaryota > Metazoa > Mollusca > Scaphopoda > Gadilida > Siphonodentaliidae > Siphonodentalium > Siphonodentalium dalli. Next base: position 124,023,859 of record CP136068.1, on the reverse strand, counting down.
TTGCATTTGATGAATCCACAAACCAGTCGTACATGTAGTTGGTGGAGCATGGCTGTTACTATATATATGGCCATTATCCTCTGCTCGGATATATGCATTACTTAATTCTACAAGAATACACTAGATCGTACATTGTTTTCGTACTTAAATGCAAAAACAAAATGAGCCACACGGGACCACACTGGATAAAATGTCGTTAACTGAAACATTTAATGATCACATACAAATTGTTTCAAATGGCGAAAAGTCATTTTCCAAACATTATTTACAATGAACATACATGTCAGAACAAATTACATCTATGTTTGAAGATTTGTTTTCTTGGTGCAGATGGTCTTATACATGGTATTGAACATCCCTCGGGTAGTATCCATTTTCACACAATCTTAAACTAAGCCCTAAACTCATAAATTACATATACACAATATGTACACGGCTCACCCAATGCCATCTTACAATAAGTTATTACTTTCTATATTTACCATACTGGGGATGGATGGCAGGAAGACAGTCTTGCCAGATTATGCCATCCCCCACAATATACGACATAATTATCCATAATTAGTTATCATTATTATGTAATATGTATGTGTATTGAAATAAAATATCCTATCCTTTAGCACACAGCACTACTACTGATGATAATTACGAATAAGGTACCACGTCATTAGATATTGTGTTCTTTCTATCAGTTGTCGTTTTGTCATATTCGCAGTTACGATTACGTCATCGAGATGCCAAGCAAGACACGCGAACCTTGCATGCAATCATCAAACATACCACTGAATATGATCTGATAACAACATAAGTGGAAAAATTTGAAGGTATGCACGTAATATTATATAAACATTAGTGTGATCAATGCTGGCATCAGAATTTTCAATGCAGCAAATGGCCCGCTCATGATTAGCCGCCGAGTGGTAGAATATATCTGCTAATAATTTTTTATCGATAGATGTGGATAGATCTATTACTGCTTATATATGAATCATATATTCATATTTACCAATCTTCAAGAAAGGCGAGAAAACAGACCCATGTAATTACCGGCCAATATCACTTCTTTCATGTGTGAGCAAAGTTCTTGAACAGATCGTTTTTCAGAAAATGTACGATTATTTTTCGAAGAACAACCTTTTGTACAAATACCTATCCGGATTCCACCACCAATTACTAGAAATAATACACTGCCTAATAAAACTAAGAGTGAGTCGATGTCATCCATAGGTGTATTCTGTGATATCTCTAAAGCGTTTGAGCGGGTTTGGCATAAAGGACTAATTCATAAAATACATAGTTATGGCGTTGACGGCAAATTACTCTTCTGGATAACTGACTATATCAGCAATATATCTCAACGAGTGCTTGTTGGATCGGAGTATCCACATCCCTTACAACCAGCCTCTGGGGTTCCCCAGGGGTATATTCTTGGTCCCTTTTTGTTCTCAATATTCACAAATGACATTGGAGACAATCTTAAGTCAAATGTTCGCCTATTTGCAAATGACACATGTATATTCTATTCACTACAATCTTTCGAAGATCTGGTGTTTCATATAAATAACAACCTTCAATCCCTTGATAGTTGGACTAGCACATGGTTGGTTTCCCTTAACTCATCAAAAACGAAAGCAATGATATTTCAAGGCCACCAATCAACATTCCCGCGCAGTGCAGACCTCATATTCTGTTCCAACAAACTCGAAATAGTCGAAGATCACTGTCATCTCGGAATCGTTCTGCAATCCAATCTTCAATGGGACCTTGCCATAGAACACATCTATAAGAATGCCTGCACTGTGCTTTCACAACTCCGAAAATTAAAGTATATGTTACCACGAAAGACCCTCGACACACTGTTCAAAACACATTTATTGCCCATACTAGAATTTGGATGTTGTGTCTGGGTCTCTGCCATCACAAAATTTACACTAGACAAACTGTAGCACGAGTTGTTTTTGGCCTAACTAGATCCTCGTCGAACGCCAATTTACTTAACGAACTTGGATGGAAACCCCTTCAGATTCGTCAAGATGCACACAAATTATGTCTTATGCACAAAATTGTCAATCGTAAAGCCCCCCAATTTTTATCCGATCTTCTCATACCTCGTGTCGGTGATACGAGTCGTTACTTTTTGCGCAACGCGGATGGTTTTGAGAACTACTTTTGTCATCTAGAAACCTTCAAGAAATCTTTCTTTCCGAAAACAATCGAAGTTTGGAACTGCGTGGCAAACGACATAAAACTAAAATTTTACGAGGCTTTCAAATCAACAATTCTCCCCAAGAGAAAAAATTCATCTCATGTATATCTCGGTGGCCGACAAACAAATATTATACACTGTCGAATTAGAAATAAGTGTAGTAATCTGAACCATGACAAAGTCGAAAACCACATTGGTGATAACCCGACGTGTACTTGTGGAAGCCCTGTGGAAGATGCAGAACGCCTTTTCATGTATTGCACCCTTTATTCACAACAACGCATAGAATGGTCACATGCTATGTGATCCTTTCGAGTCGCGTCCTATGAAGCGCTTCTAAAAGGAGATATAACTTTAACCGCCAACGAAAATTGCATTCTAACAGATACAGCTTTAAAATTCATAAAATCTTCCGGACGATTTGCGACGTGCAACGAATGAGCTCCTGTAGACTCACAAAATCGGAACTCTGTACCATAATTGGCTGCCCCAATACCCCGTTCTATTACTTACTCAAACTACCCCTTCCTATTTACCATTTCCCAAACACACCTACTAACGCTTTCCCCCACCATATACATATATATGCTGCCAGTTGTCATACTAGTCATATGTGTGTATACTTATACTCGTTACCCCCCACCACACCACCGATTTATAATAGTTAACACCCCATGTAAAATATCCGTTATACTCACGCACTCAATATATATATATTCTACCCGTCCCACCAAAACCTGATATAAATCCAAAATAAATTTTTATATTTATGTTTCATGTATAATCTGTAGGGAGCGGAGGTCCATCTAAGTTTCACAGAACTTGTCCTCCGATCCCTTATATGTAATGTATTATTTATGTATAATTACTAATAAAAATATGTTTATATCAAATATTTACCACGCCGTTTCTGTAGACGTATACTTGAAATCCTCTTGCCGAGATGTCGAAGTTTGGAGCTGCAAAAGAAACAACATGAAATATAACATGTAATGATTTGGCATGATTTTACTGATATAACGCGATGTTCTCGATTCATATTATTATCACGCCTATGTTCTTCTCTTTAATTTCCTCAATTCTGATTGGACAAGTCCCATTAACGCCCTGGTTTCTTGTTTGTATTTTTGTATAAAGATGGAAGTGGCCGATTCATCGACGTAGAAGCCGATTTTCCCGGGGCGTATTTACTTGAAATGTTTGATGTGTGTGCTTGTTTACCGATCATTGCTCAGGGAATCGGAGTGTGTTCTATTCAAAGTAAAACATGGCGACGATATAACATTTCTGGGATCATAACTTGCGTCCCCTGTAATAACCGGATGGTTATATAATAGCTTTCTGATAATCAGTCGTAATTTAAAATTCGATATTATAACATCAAATCGCAGAATGCCAATGCATCAGGTGGTTCTATGTCACATTCATATTGTATATAATTTATATTTCAAAAATTCGCAAAGTGATTTTAATGACATACTTGTTCGATTTTCCTCCGCGTCAATTTCATGTTGTCCAGCTTGATATGAGCGGACTTGAACCTCATTTATCACGCCGTGTCGTCGTAGGGGAAATCGGCCAATAAAAGTTCGAACTGAATACTCCTCTATATGGTCCGGTGGCGCAATTATAAGCAATATATGTCTTTTTTGTTGACGTTATACTATGGGCGTATAAGTGGCTAAACAACTTCCCATCATTATACAATACAGCATCTTGTTCGGCCAGTTACAATTATATATACCCATCAATTACATAACAAGACGTTGATTGTTTTTTAAGTGGGTGCAAAGCGCAGCAAGCGGAAATGGATTCGTATCCTTAGATGTTGTTTGCATTGCATAAATGAATGCTAGAATGTTGTATATCGTGGTATATAGTTTAGAATGAATAACCCGAGAAACAGCGGTCTTAGCTGAGTTCCCGAAAAGTTGCAATTAACCGATCGATTGGCCATTTTAACCCAACAGTTTATAGAGCGGAACGAAAAACCAATACAAGCGGAATAATAATACAATCCCTTTCTTTGTATGTTGATGCGAATACAGACTTTGGAGACATAAATGTTAGGGCGACCACATCTGGACAACGATTTAGGTAATTTATAAATTAGGAGGGGTTAGGTTCTGTGGGTATCACATATCTCAATAGTGTTGAGTCAGAGTCAACTCCCACAGTGAGGACCAGATAAACGACCTCAACTGATTGAAAAAACACAAATTACAGTGACATAATGCCCTAATTGCAATTCATTTCAGCAGTAGTTCGGTGGTTGTCTAATGTCTGCACGCATTAACTTACTCGAATCACATGTTCCAAGGACAGCGGTAGACGTCTTGTGGTACTGTTTACATTGGCACGTGTGCAGTGCCAGGTCGCATTCTGTCCCGTATGCCGAACATAGCTGGTAACACACGGCTCCGTGTGCGGCGCCAACGACTACAATATAAGGTTTGCAATGCAACATCTGAGTAATAGTGTGGTTTCGCAAATCTACTGTTGGCAGCCACCGTACCACTACGTTTAGTTATTAGTCGTCGTAAAGTGTTATGTCCAGTGAGATAGGGAGGTTTCACAAAACATATGGATAGAGTTAAGATTCTGTTTAGGGTACAACGTAATGCAATTATGTGCAGGATCTCATCAAAATATGAGTACGTTCTAACTGTAGCCGTTATGTCTTAAGGACATATTATGTACTTATATCATTGAATACAACTAATCAGTTAGTATATGAACACTATCCTCATTGGAAGAATGTAGCAATGAACTTAGATTGTCGAAAGTTCCAACCAAATCGACTGTAACAGTTCAGCGAACGCAACGTTTGAACTACGCACAGATGTTAATATTTACTACTTTACTCGGCATAAACATTACAGCAATGATTGCGACAATAATTGTCACTGCGTATACTTAGTTTGTAATAATGAAGCTGTTTTATGACTATTTGGATATCAAATAATTTTATATTGGCATGTGTGTGTCTCATTCCGTTCGTAACACATCCGCGGAGTGTTTCGCGCCACTTTAACAGTCACAACAAATATGGTATCAATTTCTCCGATTTGTGTCCCATAGTAGGTCGTAACTTGTTGATTGTACGTTGTCTAACGCTGGTTTCGGACACAGTTTAAGTGATCACAATATGTATTGAATCAAATATATGTATCAAGAATACTACAGCACACACATAAGAACAAGGAAGTTAGATATATCGCCTGGAAGTCAGTTGTCGGGCTATTCGGTCCCTTCAAGAATCGTACGATCAAAAACAGGGATGGAACGAGTACATGTCCCACCCTTGACCAAAAAGCCGGACCAGTTACATAAGCCCCGGTCTGGTCCGACGTATCGGTTTTATTCCAACTTCTGCTTCTATGTCACATGACCTGACGTACGTCTTGGATAATCAAACAGCCTGTGTGCGCCACGTGATTTTATATGGGTCTACCATACTGGTATTTTTGACTTGGGTGTAAATTGTCCAAATTCATTATTCTTTAACAGGCGACATGCAGGTCCTTCATATCCAACTATGGCACATTGGCACCAAAAGCTTCGTTTAAAGATGCAGATACTCATTCGATTAGTTTACTCGTACAACGCCGGATACATCCACTACTATGATTAGTATAATTTTGGTATGTTACTGGGTATGCCATGTACACAAATCAACGCATGTATGTTTGTCTCGGAATATACAAGTTACTCACTTGCACTGCATGTTCCAAGTGGATCACCGACAAACTCGAAGTATTGATCACAATCACAAGTTGCTGATGTCGCATTGCATTGTGTTTTGTCAGCCTGGCACATTAACCAACAATAATCACCGTACTTTAGTCCTGCAACAGATGGTACCTGGGATAATACATGGCATGACAAATTATGAAAATGTTATTGCAAACTAGATATTCGCTAAAGTGTATAAGAAAAATAAATAAATATATACATTGAAAAGAAGTGCGCATCTCTAATGGCAATACATGTCGAGGTGATCAAAAAAATGTACATGTATATGCCCTCGCATCTAACAAAATGTCATGCTTTCGAAAGGACCTAAACAAATTCATACAATTCAAATGCCGATCAGTACACACTTATGTATATTGATCTGGATTGCATAATTCAGTCCCAATCGCTACGCTGGTCTGACCACTGCCATCATATATATTTTCGTAATTAAATCTAATTTGTTTAGTTAAGTATTTTGTCAGTTAGAAATCATTCTGACTTTATCTAGCCAATTTTAAAATGAATGGACAGTTAGGTTTCTCAGAATAATGCAGAATGAAGTGTAACCGATAAAAGCCTTAAATAACAAAGTGTGATTTCCTCACATGCTGTGCACGTGATGTCAGCGATCAGGGCAGCTCAGCAGGGGACATAACTCTTCCTTTACAGTTCGGCCACACCCTGTATTTATAACACAACTGCATTTCCAGGATCCGCGACCAATAATAGTACAAGCGAAACGAAGGGGGCGACCGAAAACTACTTGCAACAGAACATATTTTGAAGTGATTTTCATAATAGACGCTTCTTTACAAAACCAAATAACATTAATAAAAACCCCCACCATTCCTACTTTAGATTAGTTGTTTTTAATCACTTTTATTTTTTAGAATATTTTTGTTTCAAATTTCGCACTGATATCAAGGCACACATGTCTTTCCATCGTATGTGTGTGTCGAGATTATCTAAGTGATGTTATAAAGGACATATCGCTGCGACTGGAACCGTCTACAATGTCATTGTATGAACATTTTTGAGAGAGAGATATAGAGAGAGAGATGATTTATTGACAAAGAGCAACTCCAACAAAATATGCACAAATAATAGTGAAGACTAATTAGGTTAAGTTAAATTAAAGGAGAAAAAAACAACAAAATCTATGCTAACCCATCTGGGATAACTATCCACCAGACGGGCTGAGTGCTCCTTGCCTGGGGAGGGCATAGCCATTAATTGGATGTCTTACTGCCCACCCCAATTAGTCATTAAAATAACACTTGGCTGTGTCTGGAAGCTGTGTGGACCTTGGTATATTATATATAATTCCTGTGGTCAATTATAGGATATAGCATTTCATGTTTAGAATAATTTGGAAATGAAGTCGGAATCAAGGTAGCGTACAGATGAGTGACCTCGCGAGTTTAAAATATATGTAATGATCGATTGGTCATATCACGCAACACTCTTGATGTATTAGTTATATTTACAACCATTAATTAGAAGACACAGGGTCGTAAAATGAGGTGAATAACTCGCGAGGTTCCATTGGATGAAATCCAGTCAGAACGTCATACTTTAGCTGAAGCGATATATGACGGGAAATGTCTTTGACGTAGTTGAATACTATACGACACTAGAACCATATATATTTATACAATATATAGACATGTGTGTGATAGGATGGTGATACTATTATGCGCATTCCGGGCAATATGGAAGCGTATAAGTTTCTTCAGTGGGATAGGAGCTGATACATTCACTAATGAATGTTCTTCTGAATATCTTCCGAAATGGCTCTTCTCGAAGCTTTCTGTTTAAGTCATTCCATATGGCAGTAAATTTAAAAGTTGGGAAAGAGTCAAGCGACTTGATTCGTGACTTGGTGATTTTAAACATACCCTTTTGACGGGTGTTCCCTTGATTAATTGCAAAGTAGAATTTAAACGATTCAGGTAGTCTATCGTTTCTGCAGTCTAACATAAAAAGGGATATTCCAAGTTTGTAAATATAACTCAATTTTAATATGATATTTGTAATGAAAAGGGGTGGGTGTCAGTGTGTGAGTTATATGTTTTATTGTTGATAATTCTATTTGACCTGTTTTGAAGTAGGAATAATTTGTGGGCGTGCCTACTATGTTCCCATATTTCATTGGCATATAAGATATAATTATGCAGAAGCGAGAGGTAAAGTGTTTGCAGAGCAATAAATGTGACAATTGTTTAACTTTTTTAAATGCGAAATTTGCATTCGCTACTTTAGAGTACAGTTTTGTGATGTGTGCATTATAACTAAGGTTTTCATCCATTTCAATGCCTAGGAATTTGACACATTTCTCCCTAAAATCTTCGCCTACTCGCTCAACTGGAATAGTATTGATTACAAGGTTAATTTGTGCGCTTTTCAGGACCAACTTCGAACGGTCAAACATAATGTAGCGTGTTTTGTTATCATGTAAGGAAAGGCGGTTCGCACACCATTGGAAGAGCTTTTGATTTATAATTGTTCTGATGTTATGCATTACTTTGAATTACATGTGATGCCGAAAAACACACTTTACAAATTACTTTACATTGCTCGAGAAAAATTAAGGCATTGTATTGCATTAACATTACATTGATTGATTGGTTGATTGTATTGCGTATAATAACAAGTTTTTTGTCACACATTTCATTATTCTTTTTAAACTGACTTGAAAATAAAAACCAGACGTTACACATATATCAAGGCTTGTCGTCAAACAAGCGACTCAGTACTGAGAAGAACATTGAATGCACGCACACTCTATGATCTAATGTATAAGTTTAACCATATATATACTAAACACTCATTGACAAGTATATCGTTTATTGAATTTATTAGCTGAACATTTCCCACCAAAGAATATGAACTCGTCTGCGCTTATGTCATCTTTTGTGTCTGCTTGTCGTTTGCTTGTATTACATAAACATCCCTGAGGGCGAAATCTAGACAATTCCTATGTATACTTTCATAACTGAATGGGATATGCCATTTCATTTAGAAAGGGTTTAGGCAAAGACCTATTGGTTCGCATGCATTGAATTGGATACGCACCTAAAACGAAGAGAAATTGAAATTGGCATCGTACAAATCATGATCCTATGTTCAAATGCCGTCATCGTGTGTAAAGTTCGTTGTGTCATAAGGACATAAGGTCATTGTGAACTTATTTCATGGACTTAACCCTTTACCCAACAGAATGGCCCTGTGCCAATGCATTCTCTTATATATGCGAGTCGACCATAGGTCGCCTCGCATATATAAGAGAATGCATTGGCTTAACACATTAAAAATTATAAAATTGCTAAAGAATGTAAGAAAAAATGGTAAAAAGCGTAAAAAAAAGATTTTGTTTAGGCCAATGCATTCTCTTATATATGCGAGGCTACCTATGGTCGACTCGCATATATAAGAGAATGCATTGGCACAGGGCATAACTGTAACCATCACAATGTGGTCAAGGAGCCGGTTCCAATGATATCCATATTTGTATGGTTCTATTGAGACAGACCGAAGATATTTTAGGCTGTTGAAGCTTTATTTGGCCGGTTTTGGCCGGTTTGTTGGGTAAAGGGTTAAAGAACCTCATGTTGGCATTATATAGATATGAAATAAGCCCTATATGGACCCCAACGTTAAAAGAAAGATAAGTTCCATATGCACTTATTTCATTTCAAAGTTCATATCGGCAATATTGATCCACAATCCAACACGAATAAACCAATTCGTGACTTGCGATATTTGCGATCTTTGTAACGTGTTTTCACTGTGGCCGGCGCCATCCAACGGCATAACTAGTATAAGTCCACAACAGGCTTATCTCTGAATCAAATAATTCCAATGGAAACCTATGTGAATTTTTAGGTCAAATATGAATATATTTGTATGATAATATGTTGGTGTCAGCGTGATAACATGTATGTCATTCTTACCTGGTGGTGGCTGCTGACAGCATGATCCAACAAACCCCGGTCCACATTCACACTTGTCTGCTCCTTGAGGTTGGCCATTCCAGCAGTAGTCATCGTTCTGCAAATTGTGATTTAAATTAACCCTTTATTCACTGAGTATATATCCACATTGAATTGTACAAGAGTACATTTATCGGGATAGATGTTGAGGAAGTATATACACAGACGATATACAGACAAACATACAGCAGGATTCGTTTTTATTAGTGGGAATCATTGAGGTATTAAGTTCAACACCTGTCTGTTGAACGTATTATCTGGATATTTTCGTCAATACGTATTTGGTAAATAAATGGTCAAGACTTGCATATCTGTAACTATAACATTGATTAAGCCACCTGTCAGATAAGTGACCGTATTCAATATACCTTAAATATTTCCGGGTCCCATGACACAATTATGCAGTATACATGTATGACAACCTGTAATCTCGTTACCACGGCATTAGCAGATAAACTAACAACGACACATTTAACTAAACCCCCCTCGATTTCTTTTGGTTCCCGATTCTCGCAACTACAGGTAGCTAATAAATTAGGTTAAATGTATTGTATGTTCATCAAGTTTATACAGAACGACCCAATCACAAGCAATGTGTCAACTAGAAACGTTATGTCATGTGATATCATTTGTACTCTATTTAAGAAATAACTCTTGCTTCAATTAAGGTATACCAGTTATAACCGAACAGTTTTAAGACAAATTGAATAACGTATGTACACATGTAGTATACCTGTCTTCCAAATGTCGTTTATAACTAATAACCTCGAATCAAGAGTAATTTCCAATAATTTAAACAGTCATTTCACATCAGAACCACCTTAACTATTAGGTAAAAGTAAAACGAGAGTAAAAAAAATTCTTCGACGAAAGACACATAAAGTTGAAACAGACACGGTGTCAATCAAACATCTAACTAGCGATTGATCAAATGGCGTCATAAATTCATCACTTTTGATTAGCGGTTGGGTAGTTGTCACGCACTGGTCAGTGCGCTCCACCATAGCAGCGCGTGTTCCTGATATAGTTCGGCTGTAACACGAATTGTTAGTTCCAAATACATTTATTTACAAATGTTAACACGTCGAGTCTCGTATATCTCTCCAGGTACGTACACACTAACCAACCAAGGTTATTGGTATGTCACATTCATATACAATTGGAAGTTGTCATGATATCAATTAGATATGAGGAAAATTGCCTGCTTTTCAATCAAATGTGGCTTGCTAGTGTTATAGGAACTAGAAAACATATGAATGGTAATTCCAAGTGACTGATCGCTCAGAAACAGGCTGACGTCATGACGTAAATGTATGCATCCCTACGTGTGACGCACATTCCTTATAGCGTCGTGGTTGTGTCTATCAGTGTGGATACACATTCAAAGTGAACAGCGGAGTAGTTGAATTCGCGGAACAAATCAAAAATAATAATTATGACATAAATAAAATACACAGCAGCCGAGAGTACACAATTTTCAGCCAAAATACTCATGGATAAAACCACAATTCCTATTTTTGTGCCTATATTATTGTGTGTATAACACCTATTTTGTAAAGTTCATCTTTACACCATACTGTTGGTATACAGCTTCCTACTGTCGTATAAATTTATACTGTTATTATATGTCCCGGTGTGTTTTCCGCGACCACAACAAACGATTTTCGATTCGAAAATCGCGCTTTTTGGATATTTATGTTGTTTAAAAAAATTTATGTTAAGTTAACTTCACAGTCATACGAATTATGTTAAAAAATAGCACGTTGTCATCTATAACACAGTCAATTTTCCTCATATCTAATTGATATCATGACAACTTTCGATTTTACATGAATGTGACATATGAACCATTTTGCTAACTACGATATAGTTCTAATATGGCTATAAACGTTTAACACATGACATTACGTTTGAACATTTACACACAGTATAAATGTATACCACAGTAGGAAGCTGTATACCAACAGTAGTGTGTAAAGATGAAGTTTACAAAATAGGCAATTATGGTATAAATATACAATATACACAAAGAAGCCGAGAATACAAATTTTTCACAAATAGTGGAATTGTTGATTTATCCACGAGCCTTTTGGTTGAAAATTGTGTACTCTCGGCTACTGTGCGTGTGTTTTATTTATGTCATAATTATTATTTTTGATTTGTTCCGCGAATTCATCTACTCCGCTGTTTAATTTGAATGTGTGTCCACACCAAGAGACACAAACACGACGCAAAAGAAATGTACGTCACGAGTAGGGATGCATACAATTACGTCATGACGTCAGCCTGATTCTGAGTGATCAGCCACTTGGAATTACCATTCATATGTTTCCTTGTTCGTATAACACTAGCAAGCCACATTTGATTGACATGCAGGCAATTTTCCTCATATCTAATTGATATCATGACAACTTCCGATTTTACATCGATGTGACAAAGGAACTATTTAGCTAACTACGATGTAATTCTACTATGGCAATATACGTTTAACACATGACATTACGTTTAAATATTTACACACACAGTATAAATTTATACCCACAGTATGAATCTATATACCCACAGTAGGGTGTAAAGATGACGTTTGCAAAATAAGTGTCATACACACAATAGTTTTAGAATTATGGTATAAATAGGCGTGGTCATATCACTTGGTGCTGATGTCATTACTATACCGGAAAGTAATCACGAAATTTAGGTTATCGATAAATAACCTAAATGGCCAAATGTGTGACAACCAATGTTTTTAGAGTATTCAGTGGATTGACAACTTATGATTAAGTTATTGATATGTGTAAGCACATGCTCGTGGATATGGTGGCGCGGTCCATAACACATTCCAAGTCGAATTGGTATAATACTATACATTGGCACATGTCTCCCAAAAACAATGCTCCGATTTCTATTGAATCTCACATATACATACACTTTATGACCAGTTTGATAAATAAGTTGACGCAAAACATTGCATTGGATTGTTTCTTGAATGGGCGAAATTTTGTGGAAAAACGTCAATGTAAAACAAATCACAATTGAGAATTCAAGCCTCACAAAACGGTTACCGATCATGTTGTTGTTGATTGATTGATTAATTGATTGGGGTTTAATGTCGCACACTTATGGCTAATCTAACAGTAATTTCAATGGCTGATAAACTCGTCGACCATGTGCGGCAAACCACCATCTCAAAATTTCAAACATTAAAATTGAAATCCTTTATAACCTATGTCTGCTATTATACCAACACTTGTTACGCTCACAATATGAGAGATATGTTCGAATTATGTAACAAAAAGTGGTTAAAACACACTGCATTATCTAGACTATGAACTCGACTATGCTATGCGCTCAGTCTACCGTCAAACATAACTGTCTGCGAGAAAAAAAAATAAAAAAAATTCGTTGCATATTTTAGTTTGTTTACAGCCATTTGTAGATCTATATTGTATCGGATAAACGACCAAAACAATATAAAACAACATAAATATTATTCAACCACATTTTCAATAAACTGGCAGATATAAACACTCAATGTTGACTCGTCATTTCAGACATTGTGTAGTTTTTATGATTTTTTCTCAAAACAATATTTCTGCAAATGGCTTCCAAAAATAATAAAATATGCAATGAAAACTATCTGAGTTTCACGCAGACAGTCATGATTTCAGATGGTAGACTAAGCGCGTACCCCAGCTAGGTTCATAGTCTAGATAATACAGAGTGTTTTTCTTTTCTTAATATTTCCTTCAAACTGTCTATCGACCTACATACAAAATGGTTGTTGTTTTTGTTCAAACCACTTTTTAACATAATTTTAACAAACTTATCTCTCGTAGCATGAGGATAGACGCGTGTTGTTTTAATACTATACCATACATTGGATGTAAAGGATGATGATTGTTCCCTTCAAATTGATTGTTTGAAATTGAGATGTGGCGCCTCCTTAATCCATGTACGTACTATGTTATTATGAGTTACCTCTCATAAAGTGATTGATATAAAACATTTGATTTAAATTGAAACACTCCGGTATGGTGATAAAATAGAATTGGAGAATAATATTGTTCAGAGTGGTTATTTTTACAAATATTATATCTAAATTGACAACACATACCGTCATTCTTATATATTAATTAAATGCAGTGACTGCCGATGGTGAAATCGTTTTCGTTAGTTTATCGCCGATAGAAGCGTCCCGCTTCAAGTAGTAAATATTTACAATTTAGCGTAGTTCAGACAATGTGTTCTATTGAGTGGTACGGTCGATTTGCTTGTATTTTCGGTGATGTTATTAGAATGCTACGTTCCTCCTGTTGACACAGCACCTGAATACTAACTTACCAGTTTCTCGCACCCGAACAAGTACATACTATGTCTTTAACTGGTACTCACCCAAACACAACACAACCCACACGAACACCATTCGCAGTGTGGATTATTCTTCATATAGATAATACCAATTTCATACCAACACTGCCAATGTTTGGAGAAAACACCGGGATTATTTTGGGGTGTTTCACATGTGCATGTTCTCGTTTTGGATTGTTTACTCTATGCAACTATGCATGTAGTGAGTTTCTTCCTAAACTAGTACTGTCCAATCAATCAATCAATTAGTTTATTCTGATCGTCAAGTTGAGACATTACAGAGATGTATGGATATAAGATACAATATATTTCAGTACAGGTATACATGTATATATTATATATGGCATAATAATAGAAGATAGAAAAGTTGGACCGTATTCGGTTGTTTCAGTGTGCCAGGCGGGGTGGTAATAAGCCTCAGGCGGATCTGAATATTTCTAAGACCTTCTTAATAAACACTGATAGATTTTTAACTGTCTCTTGATTTCGGGAGTTGAAAAGAGCGGCTAGTTTGTAAGTGTTCGGTCTCTGGTAGTAGTAGGGTTTCAGGTATTTTATTCTAAGTTCATTAAGTTCGCTACACGTCAGTACCATGTGGTATTCATCGCCGAATTCGATATTACAGAGAGTGCAAATTATGTCGGAATAATCGGTATTCGTCCAAATATTGTTAACTGCTCTGTTATCATCAAGGGATAGGTAATTATCTCGTTCAAAATTTGACTTTATAATCCGGTAAAATGCGAATTTGCTTTATTTCGATAGTGTTGACCACCACTCTTGAATGTATATGTCACGTAGCTTACCGGTAGTTGTGCGATTGAAGCTTTTCAAGCTTGGTGCGTGTTGGTTGGTCCAGACACTACTCATACCTAAGCAGTTAAGGGTGTCCGGTACACCAATAGTCAGTGGGTTGTTAAAACATTATCAGAATATAAATAATACATAACAGAATACAAAATAAGAGGCAATCTATTGGTTGGCATGCAGATAAGCTTAGCCCAATACGAGAGGGAACAGGATTTGATTATCACCGTTATGGGGCATATTCCTAGTTCCCCATAAACGAAAGCATTGGGTGTGGATTTTTTCATTTTAAGGGCGAATTTCAAAAACCATAATTCTAGTTTTTCAAAGCATGTTAGGTTTTCAAAACCACCGATTAGCGTTTTGTACACATTTCGAAGTAAAGCAGCATACATTATTCATCTGAGTGTATTCATAACATATAGATCAATGTTTTGACAGAGGCTTTCTATGATTGTGCTCATTATCACAAGGGGAAAATGAACAGCCGCAATTGACTACATACGTTTTGACTCACCTTGATCATGTCAACAAAGCTGACGTCATCTGTGTACTCCAGCGCAGCGCCATCTAGGTTAGCTTGGCTGCACGCAAAGAAGGTGCATGGTAGCGGCCCGTCAACTGTCTTGTTGAAGTTCACTGACCTACACCCGGTGTACGTTGAGCATAAAACGACGCATTCGAGTTTAGATCTCGCGGCGATACTTGTTAATTTGTCACATGTATTGCAACTCCTCTGCCCCCTTGCACTCCCGATCCACGAAGTGGTGCCGTCTCCGAAAACACATGCAACTAATAGTATTAGACAGAATGACCCTATGGCAACTCTGGATAGTATGCCAGGTGTCCACATGACACACCTTATTGTTGTCGGCTTCCAGATCTGAATCATGGTGCAGTATTCTACGTAGTGAGAATAAACCCCCTTCGCTTGTTTCTTGTCACGGCGACAAATATTGACGTGACAATATGCCCAGTTATATCTCAGTTGATAATTGGACAATCCGTGTGATTGTCTGCCATTATACAGTTCCAATTAACATTAATATTAATCGTTGTTGTGGACGCATTTCTTAAGTCCGCACAATATTTACGACACAATCGATGCTCCCATGAATCTACAGAAAACTGGGACATAATGTGGTTCGTTTGAAGAGTCGCATGGTCCATTAGGCTAATCTAAGCCACATACTAATTGCGGTTAGAGTCGATTATTGATTTACGGCCAAGGAAGGTAACCAGATTCCATATCTTGGCACGTCTGTCCGTCACTTTCTATGCGTAGCGGGGTGATTTCCCTGTGAAACTAACCACATGTGCTGTCTTTCCTCCACATATAATACAAATTGGTATGCCATAGCATCTGAATCGACGCTAGATCATAATGGCCCAAAGCAAACGTAAGTGACTACTGAATACTGAGAGAAACGGGAGAACCAGATCCATGGACAACCCGAACTAAATAAAGAATAAGTTAAAACTTTCTCAAATTTATTTAAAATAACAATACAATATATGGAGGAAACGTGAGGATAGCTACTTGAAACTGTGAGCTATGCATGTGAAATGGAACTTACTGTAATATGGTACGTTTTAGTGAATTTGTTTCACGTGAGCCAACATGAATACCATTATAGATATAAAACATAGTTGTGACTCAATAAAACGTGTAATTATATACGAAAAGAACGGAATACACAAGTAGTGCACTTGGGAGTGTTAATACCAATTCAAATAGTTATCCTAATACGGACCTCGTCGTCAAAGATTTCCGTAACACAATACAATTACGAGGATTATATCGACTGTATATTATTATATTATATTATATCGATTATATATTATTTTATGATACGCTCATCAGTGGATTGTAGGAGAAATCGCTAACAGATGATAATCGTTATCACCGCTAGCAGTGAAGATATAGAAAATTACACTTTCATTGTATAGCTTTGACGTTATGGTCATCTATGACGTAACTGCATGAATAATTATAATCGAATTGTAAAATGTTAATCATATATAGTAGCATTAGTATAATTATATAACGAATTATTAAATTTGAATAGGACCCGGTTAATGGGTATTATTAAAGGCACGTGAGGCCTTAGTTGTCGAAAATATTCATATTTGTTCCAATCACCGTAAACAGAAAAACATTAAAACGCATACAGTTTCGTTCATATATACCATGACCATCACGTAAACAGCATGTTATCACAAAGACCTACTATATTTTACCTAAGCAAGAGCCTGGTTGTGTTACTGAAGACAGCACAATGCTACTGGCTAATCACACACAAATGGCATAAACGCTCTTTATTAGTTCCATATCAGGAATTCACCAACAAAGAACGCTCTTTATGTTTACCATCATAACATAAACAAACACCAAAAAAGTAACTTTTTATGCTTTTGTTTACATAACAATGGTCAAACAGATGACAATAACATACTGTTTATGCGATATTTCTTATTTGTATACGGACACAGTCTGTCTACATTTTGATGTTCTTTCTGTTTGTGGCGGTTTTTGACGGGTGTAAATATTTTCACAGGATACCCACCGCCAAGGCCAACCGTACCTTTAAATGGATGGCCGTGCGTGCATCAGTCAATCTCCAGTAAGGTGATTGACTGATTGATTTGGGTTTAACGTCATTTTAGCAACAAAGCCATATCACGACGATAAGAAACAGAATATCAAAATCGATTGAAGCAACTGTGATTAGAAATGACTGTGAATTAGACCAAAATGAAACAAAATATATACAAATAAAAAACACCCAAAATGAGTGCTCGATTGGGGCCAGAACAATTAAGAAACTGACTATTATATAAACACATATAAAACAGAATATCAAAACCGTTAGCAATACTGCTTTGAAAACAGCAAATATAAAACATACATGAAATGTTTCATCAAATATAAATAATTTATTAAGACATCTGCATATCGAAATATTTAGAATAGCTGACAACGTCACTTTTTGGATGATTGTAAGATGTTTATAATATCTGATGAATCTGCCGTGAGTCTTGACCAATTCATCATGTTGATAATCGGGTGGTTGACTCAGTAGGTGATCCCTCACCCAAAAGCCAGCATCCCTCCACACACTTATATGGGAGTCTTTGCCCCATTCATACAAAGTTTGCCCTTTATCTCGAAGCATCTTATCTATCTTTAAAAATGCAATGCTCAAACTCTGCTTTTGAGAGTCAAACGACTTGACATACCTTGGAGATGTATGTTTTGGAACAATAAGATCATCTTTCTGAGTGTGGTCTCAAACTTAAAAAACGGCAGTAGCTGTATCCATTGCCTGTGTGACAGGTTCCGGAGCAGGAGTAATATCATTCTTTTGAACTTGTGTTGATAGTGATATACTGAGGAGTTTTGTTTGATGACTCTCTGTCTGAGTGCTGGCATCAACATACCATTTCTTAGAAACGACAGCCGAGTATGTGACTTGATATATTGATGGTCTGGCACCAACTAATTTCTTAGCACCCATGTACGATAAATGTCTTACATCCTTTGTGTCTTGAATTAATAGTCCCATATGGGACATGAACGATCCGTTGCAGCATGTGAACCTTGACAGTTCGAAATTTTGTTTAGGATTTGTACAATCCTTATGATCATGACCAGAAACAGAACAGCGTTCACAAAAAGTTACTTTACTTTTACAATGTTCCATAGCCCTGGCATTTAAAATTGGATTTGGAACATAGGTACTTATATCTACCTTCATGTACCCATCCTTCAATGTCGGTGGATGTCGCAGATTGAAGGTCAGAAGATAACTATCCAGAGGAACTCTTAGTCCATCAACAGTCTTTGTAAATCTACGGACTTCTGTACCTCCCTGTGGTGCCAACTCCGCCAATATTTCTGATTTCGAAGAATCAGATATCGCGGGTTGCGCTACACAACTCTGCTATACTATTCAATGTCTTGTGAGGAGTAACCAACACTGGTGTCTGTGCAATATATGTTAACTGCAGCAGAGCATCGGATGGAACTTTCTTTCAACATTTAATCAAAAGAGAGCGACTTATTGGCCCAGTCCTGATTGGATTAACATATTTCAATTGTCCGGCAATGCTTTATAGCGTTTTGTCAATTGTCAATGACAAAGATAGAAGGTCTGTTCACATTTGGGTCAAAACCAAGAACCAAGTATTGAGGGAATACCACATCATCATTGGAAATTGGCGAGTCATCGAATTGGGACCAACGACTGGTGCATAGCTGAAGCGTGACCCGTTTAGCCACTGCATATAGCAGCCTTCCGGTACCATTCACGGTGAGATAGGCATGCACAAAACAAGATTCAACACTCAATAATCATCTGGGCGAACACAACAGAGACAGGAGAGAACAGAAACATCATACGTGAAAAAGAGAAAACAATACTTCAAAGTTCAGACGAGCAATGCAACATATACAATTTTTTGTATCTGAAACACCGTGGAAAGGCGTGATTAGCCGATTGATTGAGCCGGGTCAACTCAACCACCCGTCTTGAACAGATATAGGACCAAAGAGGACCACGAGCTAAGTCGCATCCGCAGGTCGATGCCTCACGTGATACGGCCGCCCTAGTACATCCAGGACTCCTATATCACACATCAGCGGATGCACCCCACGACAAACAGGGTGCCATATTAGGTTATTTTTTACCTCTCGCAGTAGGGCGGTAGTCCCATTCTACACCGGGCCCACACGGGGTTCCGTTGTGGTGCATTTTGAAATACAATAGTGATAAATTACAGCAATAAGCTCAATCGTGAGGTAAGCTAAAGCTGGGTTGCCTTTACAAATGTTAAACTTGTATGCACAGCACGCGTATATCAAAAATAAAATATATTGTTTTTAAGTGGAAACCGAAAATTATCTCATTCGTGACCGCGCGACAATTGTTTATTTTCAGCTTGTGGCAAGCCATTCGCGAAAAATATAAAAATGTCTCGGCCACTCATGAAATGATTTTCGGTATCCACTCAAAACACTATAGATATCCTGTATATATTAAATCGGTTATATATTACGTCGAAGTATATATCCGTAATATATTCATGTTTTAAAATATGAATTGCCCCTTTCGAAGAAAAATGTGAGTTTATCAAATTGACAATGGCCTCCGTTAACTGCAGCATAACAGCCATGTACATGAGAAGGTTCCTATTGGGGAAAGTCTCAACGTCTTCGAAAAAGTCTGCTATATGCACCTACTGTAGCATAAACACACTAACTGCCTCCGGTGTCGTGTGGACACAGGGAACACGGACTCTTTAACATGTGCATGAGTACATAATTAAATATGCGACCTTATCAGAGCTTATCTGTTTTTGGTTGCTATATTTTGTTGTGATCTCCTCTTCTGTGATCGACAGGTTAAGTTGTATAGATAGCACATGCATTGAGCATGACAAGACGTCTTTCTGTTATAACCGGTTTGACCAGTCATCGTGGTGCATGTGTGCGCATCAATAGAAAAGAACTAACATTCCGAATGCTAGAATCTGGTAGATATAACGGTTTTGAAGAAGAACAATCATGACTGGTTGTTCATGTATTATGAATAGGGTGGACATTTTTTCCGCTTGCGATGTTTGACCCAACACAGTAATTCATTTAATAATTTATTAACGATTCAATTGTGCATCTTTCCAATTATGAAAAAGCCGATTTCATTCTATGAATCTTTTGTGTTTCGTATTTCTTCACAGGCAAATTCTCCCCATCCACGTCTCCGATAATGTGGATTAGAGTAGCTTTGATTGTGGGCGCCGTACATTTTTCGAGATATATATAACTATGTGTCTTTTTAGTGATTAAAACCAAATTTAAACATGGTCAAAGGGACATGAGTCGCAAAAGAGATGTTAAAATTTTAAAACGGCAAACTTCAAACTGGGGTCGTTATTAGGTGCCGACGAGATCGTCGGACGTTCCAGTTGTGTGGATGGAACATCCATTACCCTGCAGGGAGCCCCACACATATATAGAAGCATATAGAAGAGTGTCGTCTGCTCATGTTTGTCTGGGGCTCTGTATGGGTGAAATTATAAAATTGTTAAAAAATACAAGAAAAAATTATTAAAATTGTAAAACATTGTTAGGCCAATGCATTCCCTTATATATGCGAGGCGACCTATGGTCGACTCGCATATATAAGAGAATGCATTGGCACAGGGTAAAAAACTCATTATCTGCTTGTATGCCTGTCGTCTGCTTTTATTACCCGAACACCCCTCCAAATTAATAATTTATTCCAATGTATCTTATCTAACTTATTAGGATTAGGATACCAGATTCGACACCAAATTAATAAAATCTCCCCGAGTTAATTTTCCGCTTACCAGCCAAACGAATTCAAAGATCTCGCACCAGATTCTACACTAAATTAATACAAAAAAATCTCCTGAACTAATTTTCTGCTTGCCAGCCCACCGAAACACCAAAGTTGTCGCCAATACAAATTAATTATTTGATGTTATTGTGCTACGAAACTAAAAACGTTCTCGATCATATGTGATCGTTTGAACTGTTTAGACAAAACTCCCGGTTAACCCTTTCGCGACGGGAGCTGCGCTGGTCTTCCAGAGGGAGTCCTCCAATGGCTTCCATATATAACATAATGCACTGGTTTACAAGGTCAAAGTAAATATTGTTAGGCCAATGTATTGACTTATAACTGCGAGGCGCCCTATATATATATATATATATATATATATATATATATATATATATATATATATATATATATATATATATATATATATATATATATGTAAATATCACATGAAACCCCTATTATATCCTTTAAAAAGGCATTACATATTTCCTTATATCACATAATGTATATCTTACTAGTGACTAATAAGCGCGTGCTTCCCGCCAATTTGGCAGTACGCCAATAAAATTACTTTACATAGATTAGGCGGATTAATACTATTTTGAAAAGCCGCGCATGACACCAAAAACCAGACAATACAAAATGATTGATTTGTTCATCAAAGCAAAATTCTTGTCCAAAGAGGCAAATTGGGGACTATATTTTTCGCTGCAGTCATGAGCGCGCAATACTGGCGTACGGTTGTGAAGCGTCTCAGCCAACGATGTAAATGTATGAATTTAAAGCTATTTTTAAGGATTTTGTTTTGTTAAAAATTAATTAAGCTCTTGTGTTTTCCATGTGATATACAAGATCTTCAACTCGTTATGTTGGGACAATTGTTTTTATGAAACTCGATTAATAAGTTTGATTCGCAACTCGTCTACGACTCGTTGTGAATCAAATTTCAAACTCGTTTCATAAAATCTTATATCCCAACATAACTCGTTGGAGATTCTATATAGATGGTTGGTCGAACGAAAAACTGTGCACCTTCCCTTCTAAATTAACGGGTTGTCAAGTTATGTTCTAACTCGCCGGGCTCGACCGAACATAAATTATTTATGGAATAACGACAAAGAATGTATGGTACGAAATATATGAACTTTAATGCAAATCGGGATGTGTAGATATATATCGTTCACCAACAATTCAATAATAATAATACATTTCGAAAACTTTATATAATTTTACAATTTTACAACTCTTCAGCTCTTTGGTGCATATTCTGTATAGTTATGTTGCGGGTGGGTGGGGGGTATAAACTACAAAATCCGAAGTAGAGTCTTAAGTCGATACGAAATCAGCCGTGCGAAAAGACTCACACGCGCTTAGCGCAGTGAGTGACCACTCTGGCATACATGGACTTGATCCAATTAAACCAAAACAAACTGGACTGTGTCATTAACTCTTACACTGCCATACACTCCTGATCGAACTTCAATAAATATATTGGGTGTATTTGACCGACTTAACAACTACAGCACAACAACAAACAACTCGAATGTGCTCCGTGTAGTACATGAACACGCGGACATGTTTTGACCTTGGTTTATAATTTGCTATTGATCACGAAGCGCAAATGTACGACGTAAACGAAATGTTCCGACAACGGTCAACAATACTGTGAACTGCAATTACGTTTTAGAAACAAAGTCCTATATATATCGTGTAATTATCAACCAGTAAGACCAAGCAAACCTCACATAGCTGTTGTATCCTTTAGACAAGGTACTGCACAGTGGTTGTGTTGCTACCACTAACATTATAGTTTAGTGATGTCGACTGTCATCTGGACAATAATAAATTGTACCATTGGAATTACAATTGCCGTATTACAAGGTTATGGGAGGTACACGGGAGGCGTGAAGTGCAATGGACCACTGTATTGTAATAGAGTAGATTATACCCATGTGCGCATTACCGATTGGTGATTGGGTTTGATCAGAATGATATTCAATATAATACTCCAGCGATTTTGCATGACAACCCAACTAGAAATTGAAATACATCTTAAAACGTGAATTGTTGGAACAGACGATAACCATTGTTGACATATAACACAACGCACGAACGGTTGCGGCGTACTAACTGAGCGAGTATTTAAAGGATACCGATTACCACTAATACAATTGATCACGGAATACCCATGCTCTAGCGATAACAGATCAATGGGTGTCTCCGATGAATATTTTTTTCATTGGTCAATCAAGTCACATGTGGTAAACCTATTATTTTATTGGTCACCAATGACTCACCATGCATGTAAATGAGGCGTTGCAAGAAGTCGGCTTTTCGCTGTAAGAATAAGAGTGGAGGTATATGGTAATCGACACCTTCTGTGTACCCCACATAACCTTCTACACGTGTCCAAACACGGCAATTGTAATTCCATAGTACAGGCCCCAGGTCTGATTTATAGGGTCACACTGGGTTCAGGTTTAATCCTGTTGCTATTGTCCTGTGCTTTAGCAAACAGCGTTCCGTCGTGGACCGGACGCGCCAGAGGAGGCCGGAGTTGCAACAGCTGTGATAAAATAACAAGCGTCACTCTCAGATCAAAGATAGAATGCGCGTCTTTCTGGGCAAGGTACACCGGATGTAGGTCAGTAAACTTCAACAAGACAGTCGGAGAACCCCTGCCATGTACAATGTTTGAATGCAGCCAGGCAAACCTAGATGGCGCTGCTTTGGCCGATACATTGAGCCGATTCAGTACGACACCGTTTTGGAATATATTTTAGTTAATATGATTGTTAGGTTATTCCTCTTGCATCAGGATCAGTCATCACGACACAGTCACACAGCTCACAGCTTGCTCCTGCAGTTATCTACAAACACAACTTTTTGTTTCACAAACTCAGATTCTGAACTATGGCTGACTCAGCAAATATTGCTGCATCGGAGTCGCAGTGCCCTTATCAGGGCGCCGACTTCAGTGCGCTGGGTCTCCTTAGGGCGGAGAATGAAAATTTGAAACAGCAGATAACCGGTCTTACCAAGACAACAGATGGTCTACGAGAAGAAATAAAAAAACTTACAGAAGCCGTTATTAACAACAACAACAACAACAACAACAACAACAACAATAATACGGACAAGAAAAAAGATAAGAAAAAAAGAGATAAAGACGTCAAGAAACCACCTACAAACGCAACGACCAACGGAAAAATAAAAGAATCCAGCAAACCGACTAACAAAGAAACTCCAGCCACCACAACAATGACTCACATCACCCAGATGGACACCACTAAGCCCAACAACGAATCGTCCGAGCCAGCCAGCAACATATCCATGACTAAAGAAACAGACATCCAGACTGCTACTGACACGGACATCTCTGACAGCGACTTCGCCATCTTCTACAACAACAACAACAAGAAACGTAAAGCCAACGACATCCCCGAAATAATCAGCCCGATAAGCACGCCGCAAAAAAAAAGAAAAGAAGATGCACCGGTAAGAAGCAACCCACCTACCACCCGACCTGTCACCCGACCTGACAACAAACCAGCCAACCACGACGTACACAAACGAAGAGCCACCATAGTAGCCGAAAACCTGACACAAGAAATGAAACAGAGCCCTCACTTCCTGCACCGCACTATCACAACGAAATATCCTATACGTACATCAACGACCAGAGCCGGAACTGTCCTGATATATCCACAAAACGAGGAAACTAAGCACTACCTACTGACTAAAGCCAAAGAAATACCGACCTTCAAAGATAACAACATTACTTTCAGACTCACACACGGCAGCAACAGACCAAACCAAGCAATCCATCGAGCCGTTATCTGCGGAGTACCACCTACAGTCACAGAAGACGAGATAAAGCAAGACATTGGAAATGATCATCAAATACAAAGATTCAAAAGCTCCATTAACGCCCAACCGACCTGGAAAATCAAAGTAACCTGCCCAGACAAAGAATCCAAGCAACAACTGATGAAGGGAGTCCGCCTAGGGTCCAACATCAACAGATACAAAGTTATTGACTACAAGGAACAACCACACGTCACCCAATGCTACAAATGTCAGAGATTTAATCACACCGCAGAATTCTGTAAAAACAGCAACATCATATGCAAGAACTGCGCAGGAAATCATAAACACCAAGATTGTACCACCGAAATAAAAAGATGCGCCAACTGTGACAATGACCACCACTCAGCCTACAAAGGATGCAGAGTGTACAAACAGGAAGTAACAACAAAAGAGACAAAAAAATTGACATATGCAGCAGCCACCAGCAAACCCGCCGACATCACAGACACACTCAAACTTGCCGCAGTAATCACAACATCATTAGTCAAAGTTCTCACAGCGCCAGATGAAAACAAACAAGATCTCAACAGAAGTGTCAGTCAACACGTTAGCGAAGCTGTCAACACCTTCTACAGAACACAACTCAGCACAGACGCCATACAACAATTCACATTCAGACGTTAAAACAACACCAACACCTAACAAGATCCAATTTCAACACCTACAATGGCTGACACGACTCACTCAAAGAACAACAGGAAATCGCCTGATTGCCTGTTGCACCTGCTCCATATAAACATCAACGGATTAACACACAAGCGCCAAATCTTACAAGAATACATCACCGACCATCAACCAGATATAATCGCCATTAATGAGACCAAGCTCGACGACAATAGCCGGATCACCTTCACTAATTACAAAATCGCGCGCCGAGACCGGAACTCCCAGGGGGGAGGTGTTGCATTACTCATACACAAAGACCTGAAACACGCCATGCTGAACACAGAAGACATAGACGAAGAGACCCTGGCAGTTCAGATAACCATACGTGGCATCAAGACTGCCATTGTAGCTACATACAACCCACCATCCACAGAACTCAACAGATCCTCCTTCAACCGCTTCACATCAACGCATCGACAATGCATTTTCATCGGAGATTACAACGCGAAACACACCATCTACGGCTGCAACCTGACGAACACTAACGGCGACCGAATGTTTGACATCATCGAAGACTTAGATCTAATCATATTGAACCACGAAGACGAACCAACACATTGCCACGCTCCAACCAACACATGGGACATCCTCGACCTAGCCATCGCCACCCCATCCATCACCACAAAAGGATTCCAGTGCCAAGTAGGAGACGACATCTCCAGCGACCATCTACCCCTCCACATCAAGATCAGCAACGCCAGCGTAGATCGCCACCAGAAAACTATGCGCCGCAATCTCAAAAAAGCCAACTGG
This sequence comes from Siphonodentalium dalli, assembly GCA_032622095.1. Taxonomy (NCBI): domain Eukaryota; kingdom Metazoa; phylum Mollusca; class Scaphopoda; order Gadilida; family Siphonodentaliidae; genus Siphonodentalium; species Siphonodentalium dalli. The sequence goes on along the minus strand of CP136068.1, from coordinate 123,997,091 downwards.
GACCTCTTCCGACAACACATCACCGACAACATAGACACCCCATCCATCACGACAACAACCAACATCGACACTACATGCCAACAGCTCTCAAAAACCATAGACTCCGCCCTAGACATAGCATGCCCGAAACAACAAGTCAACACCACAGCATGGCGAGTCTCACCGGAAACCCTCAACATGATCCGACTAAAACGAAAACTACGAAGACTTCAGCAGAAAAATCCAGGAGACCCCCACTACAAACATCTCTACAACTCAATGAACAAACAAGTCAAAGCAGCAGTGAAAAAAGAAAAATCTGAATCCTGGCAGCGAGCAACAACAGAACTCGGCAACATGAAAATGAACAAAAACTTCTGGAAAACATTCAAAACCCTAACCGGCACCGGAACAACCAACAACAAAACGGAAAAACCCCTAAAAAAACCAGACGGAAACCTTACCTCAGGAGACATCGAAAAAGCAGAGACCTTCGCAGAAAATCTAAAAATGATCCACAACACCCACCAAGGCGCAGCATACGACGACAACTTCAAAACGACCGTTGAAAACCACATCAAAGACAATCCAGACCTCTTCCAACCACTAAACAACACCGACAGCGACCTGGATGAAGTCTTTCCCATTGCATCACCCATCACACACGAAGAGATAATATCCAATCTAAAGAAGGGAAAAAACAATTCAGCTCCAGGCAACGACAGCATCACCTACTCAATACTTCGACAAGCTCCACCAGCCTTCTTCGCCAGACTACTGTTACTCTTCAACGCATGCCTAACCATTGGATACTTCCCAACAGCATGGAAAACAGCAGTAGGAGTAATGATCCCAAAGCCAGACAAAGACCGATCCATCCCTAGCAACTACCGACCCATCAGCCTTCTTCAATGTACAGGAAAACTCTTCGAGAGAATAATCAGCAGCAGACTCCGAGACCACCTAGATTCCTCCAACTTTTTCAATCCATGGCAGCGCGGTTACCGACAAGGAAAAGAGGGCATAGAACACATCATCAGAATAGCAGAAGACGTCCGACTATCCCTAGGAAAAAACTGGACAACAGGCGCAGTCTTCCTAGACGTAGAAAAAGCCTTCGACTCAGTATGGCACGACGGCCTCCGATACAAGATCAGCCACCTCAACCTTGCAAGAAAATACACACGCCTCATCTCCTCATTCCTAAAAGACCGTCAACTCAGCGTCCGCATCAACAACGAAACATCAAACCCAGTCCACCTACGCGCCGGAACACCACAAGGATCGGTACTAAGCCCACTCCTCTTCCTAATCTACGCCAACGACCTACCCATAGACAAGAGAAACAACGTTGAAATATCACAGTTCGCCGACGACCTAGGACTCTGGACGACTCATACAAACCCTCGAATCCTACAGAAAAGACTACAAAAGACACTCGACGACCTATCAACATGGTGCTCAAAATGGAGAATTAAACTCAACGCCAAAAAGACCCAACTCATCATATTCCACAGAAGAAAAACAACACAATCCATCGACATCAAGATAGACAACGAGACAATCCAACCATCCAACCAAGCGATCCTACTAGGAATAACACTAGACCAGCAAATGACCTTTATCCCTCACATCAACAAGATAGCCGATAAAACCCGAAAAAGAACAAATCTACTACGATGCCTCCTGGGAACAGACTGGGGAACCAACAGCCAAACCCTCATCAACCTCTACCAAATCTACGTCCGACCAGTCATGGAGTACGGTGCTGCCGTCCTCACAGCAGCCCCAAAGACATACATTGAAAAACTACAGAAAGTCCAAAACCAAGCACTCCGCATCGCGCTCCGCCAACCACCATGGACACCGATCAACGCACTCCACGACGCAGCGAACATACCTACAATCAAGCAAAGACTGATGGATCTCAGAAACATGACACTATCCCGACTAGACAACAGCCCACTCCTCCTAGAACTACAAGTTAGAAATCAACTACTCACCACGAAAAAGACAAAGTCCATCCTACAACTAGACGCAACAGACAGACCCATATAACCTCGACAGCGCCTGACGACTCCACCACGCTTCCGCCGCTTTGCCTCCAACCACAGTAACCACGACAGCCACAAGATCGATCCCCATCGAAAAATCAAGAAAGGGTGAAGGGACTTGCATACTGCAGTCCGACCACCCTACCCGGCCTTCGGCCGGAAACGACTCAACAACCTCTTGCATCAAAATCAAAAATCAGCGATATCCACATTTGTTGGTGAATCAAGTATGTTTCAGACCTGCTATGTGACAGTTCTTATACACTCGCATGCTACAAGGAATTATTTTCCGAACACTCCGTGGTTATTTGGCAGCCGCAAAACATATTTTGACCTGACTCTGTATTTCTCGCTGTATTCAACGTTCTTTACAATAACGAAACAAGTAGGAATACCTTTATTGACACGGTAAAATACATTAAAGATATTGAGTCATTGGATTTCAGTAGTTTACAGTATTTACATTTATATATTCTGCCCAGAACTGTGTAATCAATATTCAAAATATTACTTTATCTGCCCAGAAATAATATTTTATATCCACTATATGATTTACATGACCTTGTTTGTATTAGGCTATTATGTGTTACATCCTAGCTACTGTTTCTTATCGTAACAGTCGACTTTATATGAACATATTAACTTTATGTTTTGAGCATTCGATACAAACTCAGCGCTCAGATACATTCTGTGTTATGATATATTCTCGAGAGTAAAGCACGTGCAATTGTTTTTCAATATGTATCGTCGCTCATACTTTAAAATTGTTGTAGTTAAAGAAATCTCATATATGCTTGACAATAAATAGTAAATCTAGCAATCTTTTAGAACTGATAAGGAAAACAATCATTCTCTTGGATTGATACATGTAATCACACAGTTGTACAAATTCGTTGGCGACACAATTTTAACCCTTTACCCAACAAACCGGCCAAAAACGCCCAAATAAACCTTCACCAGCCTAAAATATCTTCGGTCTGTCTCAATAGAACCATACAAATATGGGTATCATTGGAACCGGCTCATTGACCACATTGTGCTGGTTACAGTTATGCCCTGTGCCAATGCATTCTCTTATATATACGAGTCGACTATAGGTCGCCTCGCATATATAAGAGAATGCATTGGCCTAAAAAAAATATTTTTTTAACACTTTTTACCATTTTGTCTTACATTCTTTAACAATTTTATAATTTTTAATGTGTTAAGCCAATGCATTCTCTTATATATGCGAGGCGACCTATGGTCGACTCGCATATATAAGAGAATGCATTGGCACAGGGCCCTTCTGTTGGGTAAAGGGTTAACACACACACAGATGAATGAAATATTCATAGTTGACATAGTTTCTTTCCATTGTATTTGATTTTCGTAAAAAGGATTATATTACTTTTTGCAACTGATACCACACGGAATACGACCAGGGGCCAATACTACATAACTTCTATATACGTGCGATTTACAATGCGGTGAGATTTCAAGTAATCGGCAAATCATTATAAACTGTTTGTGCTTCTTCTGATGCGAATCTTATTAGTAATACTATTTATTATATGCTTGCCTATGCAATGGCGGAAACTTACAGAAACAAAAATCTTCGTATGTATCTCTTAGAATCTACAGTAAAATACGATTTTGCTATTTCACTGTAGCTTGCCGAACGACGTCATGATGTCATCACTTGAAAGTGGTTGGCTACTGTCGGCTGATCTGTGTCAGAAATATGGGCCAAAAAACTGTTTTTTTCCGTGTATTTAATTCGATGTTATTAGAAGTGAAAATGCTGTATAGTTTAGCAACTTTATTAAGCATTAATTAATAATGCGCATATAATAAAAAGAACACCTACAGTTTTTGTTTGAACCCATGAAACATCTCATTCGTGTCTGGATAGACATGTCGAATTTTCACTCGTAGTTTGCAGCCACTCGTGATCATTCGACATTTTTTCCAGACACTCTTGAGATATTGCGGTATTCAAACAAAAACTGTATGTATTCTCTTTATATCTTCGCATAATATCAACAGATGCCGCCTAGGGCTATACACTAATGAGTTTAATTTCTAACCTCTTGTAAATATCATGTATAGAAGTGTTTTAGAATAGTATCCAGATAATTTATTGAGATTATTCATTCAAATCTTGCACCACTTGTTCCCCGTTCAATTGTTGTCTTACTGATATTTGGATACTTCAGCCATGTAACACTTAGTCTTGGTACTGTTTATTATATTTATCCCCGAACACAAATTACAGATGTGACAGCCAATAAACAGACAAGAATCTCGCGTTTGAAACGAAACTATTTCTCTATATAATTCGCAGGGGGATACGTCACACAGAAATCACCTGACATTATATTAGATAGTTTGTGGTTATACTTAATTTAATATAACACCGTTAAAGACTCGTGTCGTTTTTTTTCTAGTATTGATAGCAAATTGTTTTCGATGATACGCTTTCCTGATTCACTATATGCGAAAATGTTAACATTTTCAATCGACTGAACAATGGATTGCGCAAAAAACGGATGACCGGTTACGACAACACTTCTCAAGGAATAGCGAAAATAAGCACATAATCGACGTTAGAAACAGGGTACAAAACTACCATTCATGGACACGCGTAGGCTAGATATGTGACCCGCCATATCAAATCCAGTCGGAAGTCGGGATTTTTTTACCCTGTGCCAATGCATTCTCTTATATATGCGAGTCGACCATAGGTCGCCTCGCATATATAAGAGAATGCATTGGCTTAACAATTTTTTATCATGTTTTTTAAATAAATGTTTCTTACAATTTTTAGGACATAAAATAAAAAAACATCCATTACCCTGCAGGGAGCCCCACACATATATAGAAGCACATAGAAGAGTGTCGTCTGCTCATGTTTGTCTGGGGCTGTGTATGGGTGAAATTATAAAATTGTTAAAGAATACAAGAACAAATTATTAAAATTGTAAAAAATTGTTAGGCCAATGCATTCTCTTATATATGCGAGGCGACCTATGGTCGACTCGCATATATAAGAGAATGCATTGGCACAGGGTAAAAACATCCCGACGTCCGACTGGATTTGATATGGCGGGTCACATATATTGAAAGAAAACTGAGTTCTGGTTCGAACGGTATCAAAATCACATTTGCGCGTCAAAATCACTGTTGCTCATCTGTTCCCCGAAAATCATTCCAGTCCCGTTTTATGTTCAACTTCGATTCTGTTTTGATCATGTCCCACTTTGATTATGGTTTGTTAATGTTTTTGGAAGATGAAAAGGCTGGAAAACTTAGACAAAACGGCAGATATGTGAGTTTGTCAACATATATTTTGGTCATTGTGAGGGTGATAAATAAAAACAGCGGGTGTCGAATTGTTATTTCACTCTTATTTCCGCTAAAATAGCATTTCAACTAAGTGTTAATACAATGGAAAAATGTTGAGTTGATTTCTTGCGAACCAGCCGACATATCGTCATGGAATCACCAGATTTATAATAACTGGGTACCATTAGTTATACATGCAATTTACATGTGCAAAATGCGGGGACATTTCATCCGAAAATGTTCCACTTCTTAGACAATTTCTGTTTCCCTGATCACTTTTTTGCTGTTCCACTTCTTTTGTGATTAATCAAATACATGAGGGCTAAAAACTCATCGAATTCAGACCATATTCCCTACTTATGTGATAAACCATTATCATAGGGATTTCCTGACAAAACATGAGCTTGATTCGCGAGAAAACAGAACGCATTTAACGCAACAAACCCAAACATGCATGCATATAACAAATTATTCAGGACTATGTTTTCTGTCAAACCGCTATAGAAATTAAAGGGTCTTCAAAATGTATTATGCGGGATAACTTTTCACGCAGAAGTGGTTGGGTCAAGTTTTGCAGAAATGGGCGATCCGCGACTCTGGAATACGTGATACGGATAATATATCTATGTTATTTGGAATTGTCTATGTGACTTCGCCCGATTCAGTGGTGGGGTGTGGAGTTAGGACACCGTGGGGAGCCATACAATACAATACAATGGTGGTGTTGCCGATCTCAATCATATTTCGATCTCCACAATATATGGAGAATATGATAGTGTGATTCAAAGCTGCTAAATATTTAGAGCTATGGATTGTATTTTATGTATGTGATGTTATAAGTTATGACATAGTTATAGCTACCAGATCTAGAATATATTATTTGCACACAGTTATCAAACCCTTTGGTTGAACATAGTTCATGCTCGCTCTAGTCTATAATTATCAAATAGATCAATGCAGTAAGGAAACGTAAAGTAATTCAGAGTCATTCTATGCCATACACACTGATGCTGAATTGGTAAGTGTCGCATGGTTAAGTGCAAAAAGACACACAGGGTGTCCGTAACGTTCAAACAGACACCCGTGCATGCAGGATCTCAAAAAAGTCACCAGCATAATTATCTCAATGTCGTTTCAAGGATTAAGGAACTGATTGCGTTGCCAGTCAAATTCAAAGCGAACGTTTCAAATTCCATTTAAATTGCACTCCGATCAAAAACAAATACATGTAATAATAAACAGCAGACAGACATCTAATCTGAAATCGATTGTTTACGACCTATATTCAATGACAATGACCTGTTCAGCTACACTAACGTGGCTATAATACAAGTTGCATTTCATCTTGGGTCTGATTTGGAGTTTGGCAATGTTTTTTATATCGATATCGACGTCCATTGCGTAGCCTCGTTTGTGTCATCATTTTTGGAACAAGGCGTTCCTGCAATGCATGCACGACCATTGCACAATATGACTGTTATAGTTGTTCACTTGTTTGAGAAGTGATGGACACATGGGTTGTGGGCGAACTCCGATGACAAACCGCTCGGTCTGACAGAACCCTGCCATTGGAAGACATTATACACCATGTTCTTCAATCAACAATATTATTTCAGCCAAACCTTGGCTGTTTATTTCACACCGGTTTCTGGGATAACCTGTGTGTCGACTGGGAACCTGCGTGTCAATTGAGGAGAACACACGGAAGATTTGTGTAAATGTTAGCCCAAACGACATTTCTAAGTAACGACGGCTTTGTTGTTTATTTCGAGGAATAATACCGCATCATATGAATTCAGCCCAAATATATTGACAGGTGTCAAGGGTCTAACTCTATACTGAGCAATACAAAACTAATATTAATAAATACCGAGTATATTTAATTTAACGCCAATGGGTCGTTTATGTGCGTTTAAGAGTGTATTTATGCCTAAAGCAAAGTGAAATAACGATCTTAAAATGAATTGGCCGGTATATTTTATTAGTTATCAGGGTTACCAGGGTCGTAGTTGCATAAATTACAATATAGTTTATGTTTATGCTAAGATAACTTGATCGGTATTGAGGTTAACACAAATCCCATATATGGAAATTCCAAATATGGAAAGTGACGTGCGCAAAACAGCTTCATCTCGGTTATCTGGGTCAGATATATTTATAGCGAAGAAATGTTGTCAAATTCCACGTCTGAATACGCGTCTTATTCTCACTTATATCAGTTTTATTCTATGTGTTGTTGTGTATTGTATTACTTTGATCAAGGTTGCGCTTTTGTTATTCTCACAAAAGGTAAATTTGATGCGTGTTTGATGCGTGTTTACATTTCAAAATTGCGTCGGCCATGTACAGTAACACTACAGTGCGACGGAATTCCACATTCCTTAATTACGAGACTAATTTATCGAATGAGGTCAAATTTTCGCATATAACAAGACTCGTATGTTATTCTGCACCATTCTGACGAGTGCCGAATTTCATTTCGCATTATTTTCGTTTTTATCGAAAAATAATCGTTCTCTATGCCTATGCCATGGACTGGAGATTCCCATGTAAATTTTTTCAACCAAAAAAAAATCATTGTTTTGCCAATTTCAAGCTAGTTTATAGCATGGTCATGGCATAATTTGGCCTAGCGAGTGTCGGTAGACGTTTCTTGAGTGTGCACAACAAATTTTGGTCCCAACGAAGCAGGCTAAAATCCTGAAATTTGTCAATTTAACTTTGCGTGTGAAGAAAATATTCATTTAAACTTCCAAAATTGGTTGAAATATGCTCAACAACATTCAGTTGAATGGTGACATTATTTATTTATAGTCACCGACTAACTTCCACGATGAATCAAATTTGTTTTTATTGGTGACAATTATGTCGCGAGAGATAAAAATGTAAAAAAATTTAAGAAAATGTTAAATTTTAGCTCATTTTAAGACTTTAATTGCTTGTAGATCGGTGTTAATTATCTTCGTCAATGATGTCATGTCACGCTTGTTAATAATTCATTTGTTCGGAAATACTTATTGGGGGTCGAAATGTATAAAATTTAACTACCACCACTTCCAAAAACAACACCGATAAACAATAACGCTCTTTGTTCCATGCAATGGAAATGGCTATTTATTGTCCTGATATCACTGATATAAATGAATGCCTAAAATTAGTATTATCCTGAAATAAATTTATGCCACTTTGGCGAACATGGGAACCACGGTACAATTTATGCCATTTAGGCACACTTCAGAGTGAAATCAGGGCTTATATTTCGGCGAGAATCCAAATCTAGATTCTCGTAAATATTCTCGCAAATTACCCTGGATTCTCGTGAAAAAGTATATATGGATTCTCGCAAAATCAGATGAAATATATGCCCTGGAAATATAGCAAATCGTTTAATGCTTTAGAATTTTTGTTTTCGGAGATTTATATATATGCTTAAAGACAATTTATGGACTTGTTATGGACTTTTTCGGGTGCGAGAAATTGATAAGTTAGTGCTCAGGCACTTTGCCAACCTGGGGAATGTTATCATTCTACTAACATCACTGAAAATTTCCAAAAAAATCTGCCACACCACTTCATAGAGAACATCGTCTGAACTACTCCAAATTGTAAATATTTACATCTCGATTCGGGGCGCAACTATCGGCTATAATTAAACAAAAATGATTTCGCCATCGAGAGTCATTGCATTTAACTAATATATAAGAATGACGTTGTGTATCATCCATTTGGATTAATATTCGTAACGAATAACTACTTTGAGAAAGATTATTCTTAATTTCTATTTGATCACTCTGCCCGGTGTCTGCCGGAGTGTTTCACATCACTTTAATCAAGGAAGACTGTTCAGAAAAACTGTATTTCAAGAAATCGTTTAATGCTTTAGAATTTTGGTTTTCGGAGATTTATATATATGCTTAAAGACATATTATGGACTTGTTATGGACTTTTTCGGGTGCGATAAATTGATAAGTTAGTGCTCAGGCACTTTGCCAACCTGGGGAATGTTATCATTCTACTAACATCACTGAAAATTTCCAAAAAAATCTACCACCCCATTTCATAGAGAACATCGTCTGAACTACTCCAAATTGTAAATATTTACATCTCGATTCGGGGCGCAACTATCGGCTATAATTAAACAAAAATGATTTCGCCATCGAGAGTCATTGCATTTAATTAATATATAAGAATGACGTTGTGTATCATCCATTTGGATTAATATTCGTAACAAATAACTACTTTGAGAAAGATTATTCTTAATTTCTATTTGATCACTCTGCCCGTTGTCTGCCGGAGTGTTTCACATCACTTTAATCAAGGAAGACTGTTCAGAAAAACTGCATTTCAAGATCACCAAACAACTTTCCTTTTTAGGGCCACCACATCTTTCCAAAGATGTACTTCTTCCATTTTGCTATCAAAGACCGAAAAATGTCGTTAAACTAGAGATCCAAATACCCACTAAGGGCCGCTATATCTTGAAATATTAAAGACGGAGAATGTCGTTAAACTATAAAGACCGAAAAATGTCGTTAAACTAGAGATCCAAATACCCCCTATATCTTGAGATATTATAAAGACCGAAAAATGTCATTAAACTATTAAAGACCGAAAAATGTCGTTAAACTAGAGATCCAAACATCCCCATCCCCTATTTTTTTAGACAATTAAGAACGAAATATGTCGTTACACCATTAATACATAATTTGTGTTTATGAAAGTCTGGCACCCATTAGCAGTTTGTTTTCAGTACATTTTAATATTCATTGGAACGTAAACAATTATTCGCTGACAGAAATCATGTTAATATCGCCTTTCGTTACTGGTTTCCTCGACTCAAATATTTCTCACTGCTCAATACTTATAATTAAAAAAAATGTTCTGTGTTTTGTGTCACTTCTTAATAGCATTATGTATTCTGCTATTGACAAGAAACAAAGTTGCAGTATACCCTAAAGGTACGGAAGGCCTTGGTGGGTATCCTGTGAACATATTTCCACCTGTCAAAAACCGCTATAAACGAAAATAATATTCAAATATAGACATACTTTGTTAATATACAAATGAGAAATATCTCATAAACAGTATGTTATTGTCGTAAATTTGACGATTGTTATGTAAACAAAGCATAAAAAGTTACTTTCTTGGTGTTTCTTTATATTATGATGGTAAACATAAAGAGCGTTCTTTGTTGCTCAATTCCTTATTTGGAAATAATAAAGAGCGTTTATACCATTTGTGTGTGATTAGCCAGTAGCATTGTGCTGCCTTCTATAACACAATCAGACTCTTGTTTAGGTCAAATTTAGTAGGTCTTTATGTGAGCATGATGTTTACGCGATAGTGATCGTATATTTGAACCAAAATGTATGCGTTTTAATATTTTTCTGTTTACGGTGTTTGGAACAAATATGAATATTTTCGACAACTAAGCCCCCTCGTCCCTTTAATATAATTAATATAACATCCCTCATCCAATAATCTCCAAATTGCATATCTAATTTCAATCCTAGTTACACGTCACGCCGCCCCTCATCATTTGCCAATTGTACACCCTTTTTTTGCTGCTGCTGCAACTGTTCAATTTCTTTTAAAATTATTGAAAAAATGGCCCTCCCGCCCGCCGACATTTACCTCTGATTTTTTTTTATCATCGGTCCGCACCTATTTAAACCGAGTATACACGGTGGTGTAATAGATCAACCGTTAATTTAACCGTTTAGGTAGCATATTTCCACGTATACGTTATCACGACAAATCCCTGCTGATCTGTTATTAATGAACCAAACACTTAACATGTCAACACACTCTGGCCCGCCAATGCTACAGTGTATAAACGTAACGGGGCAAATATGCACATTATATTGGCAGCTAACGAGAGCATTCATCATCAGCAATCTGCTCACCCCTTTTAGCCGATACGATAGAAACTAAACGATTTGTTACTTCTAATTACCCGTACTTAATTACACTACTTGCGTGTTAATAAAGTACGACCCCATTACCACTAAAGGTGAAACATGGGATTTAGAACATTAATATTCACTCTTACATTGTTCAACATTCAAGGTGTAATCGTATGTCAGTTGTAACGTTTTGAAACTGCAACCGAACTGAATTATTCTATGCTAAATAGTTCATGGCTGACCTGATGCATGCATCTTAGTTTTCTTGTGTCCTCTGGTGATGGACTTAATAGAATGGAGATAAGCTGTCTTTGATTATATGGGCTCCCCCGACAATAACAACACCGGCGGTAATTCTGAAAAATAATTAATATTACCGATATAATTTGTGGCAATTATGTATATTAAATTATATATATTCACAAAACGACCTGTCTTGTTGTGAATATCACATATGCGCACATATGTATTAGAGTGTTTATATGAGTGGGATATAGGGAGAAAGTTTAGTGCTATGAGACACATGACGTGTAGGAAATATAACACAATAACCACTGAATGACAATGAGACGAGAAGGGATAAGGCAGACACGTCTATATAAGTGTGGGTAAGTCAAGTTGAATTAAATATTCCACATTATCCAACAATAGCTGACAATAGATAGAGCACAATAATGGATCTTGACATTGCTATCAAGGCTATTTGGCATGACTCTGTATTTGTTCATGTATTTGAGATTGATCACCCAGGTTTGTGTTTCAGTCGTAGAAAAACTTCATGTCTACCAGACTTATGCCTAGTTTCAAACTGATTAATGACCTTTTTATTTCATGAAAATCAATTTTGGCATGTGTTGTAACAATAACAACAGGTGACAACCTGAACATATTTAGAAAAAAACTTGTTTCCACCCTTATTTGAGCTGATGTTGTTTAAGCAACAAGAAAATGAAAAATACTTTGAAAAAAGCCACACAAAGAATAGGTTGTTCGTTTACTTTTATCTTTAAATCCTCAGCCGCATGACTCTTCTGGATTCATAGAAAACGGGAAGGTAATTGTAGCAGATTTTGACGCACCATATATATCTCGTTGACTTGTCAAAGGTCAAGCCATTAATATGTTTATAAATCAGTATGTAAGCTTATATGTAATTAAGGCACCAACCAAATTAGGCTATTTGCAGGCCACGTTATGATAAACATTGTCACATAATCATTGATTTCAAAACTACTGTTTAAATATAACAGTATGTGTGTAAGGCTGATGACCCATGGTCGCAACTAATGAGTATAACTACACAATAAGTCTTAATTAAGACTTTGCGACATATGCTTAGCTGCCTATCCATGGAATTTCGCATTTAGCATACGTAAAGCATACCCCTGTCTGACACAAAAGATGTATAACTTGTCTGATTTGACCCAGCATTTGACTCACAACTTGCTATTACATTGCCACTGCAACTAATGAAAATACCATCCTATGTGAGTACAATCTAATCTAAATGTATATTTACCAGATATGGACCTTGCTGGTCTTGCTTGTCCAGTTTCATTTATCAAAATATTGAATGACACTTCTTGATTCATAGAAAAACACGGAGGTAAAATGGCAGATTTGGACGTCGAAGCACCATTTGATCTCGCTGACTTGATAAAGGTCAAGTCATCAAAAAGACAGAAATCAGTACACAAGCTTAATGGCAATTAAAGCACCAACCAACTAAGCCGGCCTATTTAAATACCCTGGTGCAACACACATGCTCAAATACACATTTCTATCAAAAATACTGTGTAAATATAACATATGGCTGATGCATCTACACGCTTGTTATTTGTAAAATCGCAACAAAAAATATACAATTTGTGCCCTTGACAAAAACTAATCACACATGAATGGACTGCAGTGAGTTACGATATTGGTTTTAGAGTAGCACGCTGTCACTAGAATAAGATAGTCTCCATTAGTACAGTACATGATGTATATGGCGAATTAACGTATGTTTCGCGACGAATATATCCATGCCGCTGTATGCTTCCAAATTAATTCTAGTATGATAACTTATTCAGTTTCCATGTACGTGATGACTGCATCATATATTGCTAATAAAGGTTTATTACTTGACGTCATATCATTCACAGGACGACGAATACTGCTTGAACGACCAGCCCCAAGGGGCGGACAAATGCGACTGTGGACCGGGGTTTGTTGGTTCCTGTTGTCAGAAGCCTCCACTGGGTAAGGATATAGACAATATAATATGAATCGTGCGTGACAAGTAGTGGAGCAACCACACATGATGTGCCTCAAATTTGCCTTTTTTTCGGCGACATAACGCTAATAATAATGTATGTAACATCATGTCGTGGATTGTAAAATCTTGTCTGGGTTATCGTCATGACTTCTTCATTTTTCGTTTTTATTAAGCTGACCAACGAAATTTATCTAAATGAAATTATTACACTTAAATCACATGCGAATTCTTCGTAAGTAGTGAAGTAGTTACTTTCATTTTTTATCGCGATATATTCATTTCCAATTCTGCGTTTTTTGCCATCTCCACACGGTTGCTAACAGGAAGTCACGTGACAATTTCTCCAAAATCTATACCCGCGATATTGAAAAATCACTGACTGATATAGAAAAAATTATATAACGTCATTCACCTGCCTTAGGTATTAAGCACCATTGGTGGTTGCTATAACTCTTCGGTGTAGTGTACGGTTTTCCTCATCGAGTGTGGGTGGGTGGGTGGGTGGGTGGGTGGGTGGGTGGTGGGTGGGTGGTGGGTGGTGGGTGGTGGGTGGTGGGGGGTGGGTGGGTGGTGGGTGGTGGTGGGTGGGTGGTGGGTGGAGCTCTAAAATTAATACAACGTTTGATTCCGACATTTCTCCAAAATTATATCAAGACATCTTTGAACCGAAAATTATATCAAGACATCTTTCAACCGAATGGTGTTTATATTTTCCGACGTGGTACAATTCGGGTCAGAATTGTGTTAGGAGAGCACCACTATCGATAGAAACTATTTTTTATGACTAACTTGTATAGGCGTCTTGACGGTACGATGAATCAAATGCTTTAGTTTAAATTTCCCAAAACATGGTGCCGTCCAAGTCAGAAATTGTGGTCGGGTATGGGGCACCAACGTTGCTGAAACGTATCGCCGACTCCTCCAAACATAGCTATAATAGTCATATTCATGATGCGACGTGTTTATATAATGATATAGTTTCAAATTCCTAAGTGACAGCTGTCCGTGTCAGGGTTTGGGCTTGATCGGGCACAGTCAAAGTTATGGATTGCGGATCATCTAAGTTTAGCGTTGATTAACATTGCACATTTATTCAGCCAAGTTTTTATCGACATATGTTAACCAAATATAACTAATATAACAAAGTTGGGTTTCATTTTAACCCAAGATATGTCGAGTAAGCATGCGGTGGTATAATTATATCACTATTAGGTACGCTTTCGCCCCGAAAATGGAGAAAGAAATTTTCTCGCGTAAAGATGTCAAGTATAATTAAGGCGAGGACTTTATTTGCTGGTGTTAGAGCACAATGCAAGACAGTAATGCCCTAAGTATATGCTACATTAACCACAGCAGAATTATGGGATTTGTTTTTCAGGATTTAGTCGGAAATATGGCTTGTTGCCATTCATAGGAAAGCCTTCACCGAGAGCTTTCCGATGAATGGCAGCAAGCCATATTTCCGACTAAATCCTGGAACATTTCCCAATTCTGCTGTGATTTAGGGGTCGATTATTTAGGACATTACTGTAGCACCCGCGTTGGAATACGCATGTATATTTTAACGGCTTTAATGGCAAGCCGTGGGCAGTGGTTAAGGGTACAACTCAGTATCGCCATCCAGTGCTGGCGATTAGGGTTCAAATTCACATGTTTCTATCGTGGACTTTGTACCTTTAAATTGTTATATGGTGGAGTTGCCAATTACACGCCGATGGCCGGTGGTTTGCCGCACATGGTCGACGAGTTTATCAGCCATTTGAATCACTGTTATATTAGCGGTAAGTGTGCGGATTTCCTCCACTGCTAAAACTAAGCAATACTATACCCCAATCAATCAATCATTACCGATAAGCCAGAGTCATTCTTGAATTAACAGAAACAGATAGCTGTTGTTACAGTGGATATTTTCGAAGTGACCGAGCCATTTGTCTGTTGTATCCATTCTAGACATAAGCTATCGTCGTCACAATCACTTTCTGAGTACCGTGTTGACATGTCGGAGCGAGTGGTACGTGTCTGATTCCTCAACATGCATTGGAAGCTCTCGGTACTCCCAGTTCACAATTACGCTTTGCTGGCCATTACTATTGTTCATTCATTTAGAAATTCTTTCCCAAATGTTCATGTCCGAATAATAAAATGTCACCACTCTAGCCAGGTTGGATTAACCCTTTTAGTGCCAGGGGCCGATCTCATCTGCCCTAATTTACGGTCTGAAAAATCGGCCCTAAAAAATAAAAAAAATAAAAAATAAAAAATTTATTTTGTTTTTTGTTTTAAAGACTTTTTTGGGTTGAATTTTTTGTGGGTATGCGTAAGCATGCTATAGCGAAATTAAAAACAAACTGGTTAACACCTTAGGGGCATGTTTTAAATCAAAAATATCACCAAGTATTCATAGTAATAATTGTGATGCCCATGAAAAACCTTCAAAATAAGTATGTTAAAGAATATAAGAACAAATTATTAAAATTGTAAACAATTGCAAAAAATAATAACAAATGATGAAAACTTGTTAGGCCAATGCATTCTCTTATATATGCGAGGCGACCTATGGTCGACTCGCATATATAAGAGAATGCATTGGCACAGGGTATATGGGTTGATACAAAAATCGGACCGGGCACTGAAATGATTAAATATATTATTCTAGGGAATCACATGAATTAACTGTAGCTACGTCACTGTCGGCAAACTGATAGCTAATCATCTCCGTGATATGGGCAATATATACGCCCGAGTTCATACTTATCATGGATGGGATAAGGGCAGAGGTGCAAAAATAATAACAAAAATTGTCGTCGATTCTACCAAACTGAAATATAGTCATATCCGTTAAAATGGCGTGGTTTAAAGACACTTACGTGGAATCGTCAATGTGATAAGTTTTTATCACATAATATATTTTAAAACCAGTAGTTCGTGATGGTAGGGGGCGTACGGGTGTGTTCCGGTGTCTAATGTGGCCTGAATCCATTGGGGACCACAAGGGAAATAAAAGGTCTTAGGACTGTTTTCTTATGCTATCCTCGATGGTTTTTGGTCACATGTTAGTGCCGGACAACTCCTTTACAGGCTCATACCCTATACAAACGCCATACTCATGCTGGGCATTGGTCAGCTACGGTGGTGGTGGTGTATCATTCCGTAGATGACCAATGTCCAGTAATAACTCAAATAATTTGTATATCTTTACAATCTGTGTTAATCTGTCACTTGTCACATGTATATCACATATATACCATGTATTCCTGTTTTTATCTATACATGTAGGTTGTCCTACACAAATGTGTGTCTTAAAGACCATTAAAACATATCTTA
This sequence comes from Siphonodentalium dalli, assembly GCA_032622095.1. Classification (NCBI taxonomy): domain Eukaryota; kingdom Metazoa; phylum Mollusca; class Scaphopoda; order Gadilida; family Siphonodentaliidae; genus Siphonodentalium; species Siphonodentalium dalli. Next base: position 123,980,244 of record CP136068.1, on the reverse strand, counting down.
TCCGGGATATGCCGTGCAACCCTGCTAATATTTACTATTTGAGCTTGAATATGTATAGGGTATCTAGACGCCCATGTGAACAATGTTCAAATTTTCGTATTTTCTGTTACAGGCATCAAGCATGGAGATAATTGCTGGATGTCGTGCCAGGCTAACAACACACAGTGCAACGCTACATCAGCAACTTGTGACTGTGACCAGTACTTCGAATTCCTTGGAGATCCACTTGGGACATGCAGTGCAAGTTAGTTTCTTAATGGATTGTTGCGTCACATAGGATGCTGCAAATAGAATAGTTGCTGAGAATAAAAGACATTGATTTAGTACAAGCTACCACAATTGCTTCAGAGACACACATGTGTTTATAGTTTGATATTCTTTCTAAATAGTTTTCCCTATTGCTTAATATTCATTTGTAATTATGAGAATAGCGCATCAATCCATGTTGTGATATGTCATAGTCACTTACTGCCAGCTTATACATCCGTAGTGACGTCCAGCTAAAAGACAGTTTCTTGGCAGTAGTATCCAAACATCCATCACCAATCCAAATAAATGAATGGGAATCCATATGGTATAACGTGTATTTCTCTACTCGACTTCATGATAACATCTCAAAACATTAACAGTATGTAGTTTAAGTGTCGGAGTATGTTTGATGGTATATTCGTAATCCTTCTTGAATCTTAGTGCATGCAGTTTTTGGGCAGTGTATGTTTTGCCTCAATGTATTGAATTTCTTATTTATGACTTCAATGCGTCTTTGTGTGACATATCATCATTGTCGAAAGGTAGTTCGGATATGAATCGACCCACGCAAACGGCCATCCATGCGGCTTTATGTATGTTGTTTATACACATATTGATTGATGTATATATAGCAGCATTCTTTTTCACGTGTAGGAATCAGAATCGGAGATGTCTGTGATGCGTCATGCGACCCTCTCAACTCGTGGTGTTCCAGTCACGAGTGCGCCTGTAATGACTACCACTATCTTGCCGTAGACGAGGATTGTGACCCAAGTAAGTGGATATGCACAACATTCATAAATCAATGCACTTTCTGGTGTATAATTTTTTGCCCGTACACGTTCGCCAGAAGACTGCGGAGTTTGATAACAGTGGCCAGGTTCCGAATTAAGGGTAATGTGATGACAATGTCATATGCTGTCCATATACGTTGTGACCTTAAGCAAAATCTCTCATACTGCGACTGCTGTTAACAACTCATTCCTATATCAGAGAATTTTCAGAGCATTTTCAGAGAATTCTCTGATCAAATGAGAGCAATGCATGTAAAAAAAAACAAATAATATATTTTAAGTTGTGGCGTTGTTTGGATTTCATGTTATGTTTCAATTGTCACCGTATATCATATGCTGGATTAAAGTGACATTTTGATTCAGGGCTGGCTCTGGACCCCAAATTTCTCTTGCCAAACTTTTTGCCAAATGAACTTTATTTGCCAGATTAAAAATGATTTGCCAAATTTAATATATGGTATTTAATTGGGGAAATTGAAGGAAATTCGCATAATTTTATTGTTGTTATATAATATTTTTTTCTGACCACCATATCTTAACCACGGTTGTTAGATGCAATTGTATTGATCTGGTTTCCATTTGCATTGTCGGCACGCGTAACGGATAATTCACATTCGATGATGTTTACGACTAGATAGTTCACATCACATAATTTGAAAACCCACAAAACGTTTGCCAATTGTTTTTCTATTGCCAATTGAAAATATGTTTTGCAAGTGGCAGAGCGAACCCTTATTGTGATGTCTTAATTTCAGTCATCGGTGCAACACATGGAACTGTGTGTTACCAGCAGTGCTCAGCAACAGGAACAGAATGTGACCAGACACCACACACTTGTCAGTGTCAAGTGTACCACCAGATATCCGTCGACAACCCTGGAACATGTGACCAAGGTACGACAATGGTCAACTCAAACAGTTTGGATTTATTTGTAACTGAACACAAGCCTAGCATGTTGACACATAGCCAAACTGCAGTTACCTAAACTTTGATAAGTATGCAAATTAAATATTAGGTCAGTTAGTGTACACATGTGGTACTTGCGTGTAAATACGTACACTAAATGTATGTATTTAATGTACACATTTTCTATGCGTTCCATTCATTATATCTTTGACAGACTGTTTCTCATATCTCTTGTATAAATTGTCCCCTATCCCCTAAATGTGTTTCCACACTTACACCAACAGTCAGACGAAATAGCAACTGGCACAATGTGTCTGTTCATGGTGCCCCATTGTTGATCTTATAACCCAAAATTATCTCGGACACCACTCACCAGAACTAATATCTTATATTTAATAACCGTTGAATAGCCGCATAGGAGCTCTGATAACTTCAGTGACTGGTGCTTCGTCCCTAAGCACACTTATATGTACATGTATCATATTCAATATATATTTGATACATTGGATCACATTCATTGTTTTCAACAATGTTAAATGGGGTGTTCCAATGTATTGTTAACAATTTGATATACAATTATGATCGAGACCCGCTAATAGTTTGTATTATAAACGATATCAATCGTGGCTAGTACATATATCATTAATAGAATATACTATATTTTCTATTTTGACAAAATAGGTATAAAACACAGACAACAATGGCAATGCACACGATATACCCGGTTAGAAAATGTACCAATATTTCTTGAATCTCAGTGGGTTTACTGCAATAGCGTTGTGATAATGTATTGCCAAATCATTCAGTTTCGGTTTATAATTTTGTTTCTTTATTTTAGCCCTATTATGTCGACCCCGATGTTCTTCCCACGAAAATAAATATAGCCGAGGTGACTTATGGCGAATATAATGTCAAACTTCTTCCAGTTTACAAAAATAGTAGTGGCTGTGCATTATTTGAACCTGTTCTCGGTTCAACATTCAAACGCCAACTAAATTGTTTGGCCGGTGTGACTATGAACGATTTGGGGATATGTACATGTATAATACAAGTCATTTTCTTTTTCTTTGAAATAATGAATCCTGGGAAATAGCTGAAGTAATTAGTTGCCCGTCTACAACGATGGGGACTGCGATTGCAAACTATACACCCAAAAACGACGAATAGAAAAGAAACGCAAAACAATGTAACAAAGTGAGATGCCATTTCATTTTTTATCTTATATAGGGGTCAGAATAGGTGACGTCTGTGACGGATCATGCGACCCTCTCAACTCCCAATGTTCCAGTAACGTGTGTGAATGCAACGAATACCACTACCTCCACACAGATGAGAATTGTTACGGAAGTAAGCCAATTGTATAATGAACTTATTTAGTACCCCATGTTGATAACTCATTAACCTGTATAAAATGTTTAGACCTATTTTCTCTTTCTTTTTCAAACTCGGATGTGTTCTACGGACAATCAGCCAGTCATTCAAAATGCGCACTGCTTATTTAATGGTCATTTGTTCATTTCCCAAGATTCGTTTGTTCAAATTCTTTGTCACAATCTGGCCATAACAAGATGGCCATACAAGAGGAATACTTAAACACAATTCCAACAGCACATATAGGCTCATATATATACATGACTAATTTAAATGTGACCAATGCTAATCACCCTGATATGTATGGAGTAGCTACCCTGATTACTGGATGGATTTGGTGGATGTTATTCTTATAATTAATTTGTGTGGGAAACTGCAGTACTGTGAGGTAGACAAGATAAAAATCGTTATTTTAAAAATAAGTCAGTGGAAACGTTTTATAATTTATTGACAATTTAAGGCCAAGCTGTAATCTGACGGGATCATATTAACACATGGATGTTTGAAAATTGTCATTGCAATTGCTCTAGTAAATAACGATATTGCTGACCCGCAATTGGGAATATAATGTTCGTTATCACCGTGTTTGCATCTAATGTATTCTTGAATAAGTTAGGTTTTCGTCGATACTCCATATTTTCATACACCATGACGGCTAATTCAGCAGTACACATCAACATTCTTGACCATCTTTAACCGGGCTTGATTACTGAGCATCTGTTGAACATTCTTCATTGTAGTCGTTGGCACCACATACGGAGCTGTGTGTTACCAGCAATGTACTGCGGACGGAACAGAATGTGACCAGACTCCACACACCTGTCAGTGCCAGCAGTACCACAAAACTTCTACAGCCTACCCTGGAACATGTGATTCGAGTAAGTTATCGTAAGAATTAATTTGCTGTTTGCATGTACTGCTATTGGTGTGACGGCCACCCGCTAACAAATATGTATGTCATATACGTCCGAACACCAATGTCTTTTAAAATTAAAGTATACGACAATTCTATGAGATTTACGTCATGGAACTCCGACTCATAATTGATTTCTTGGACGACGGGGATTTCCCAAGATGACGTTCCGCATATAGAGCGCTCATCCGGAGTAGTAACAGTTTGTTATAATCGTACTATTCAGTCATTGTAATCAAGGTGCGAACAAATAATCAATAATAAATAAAGTTGGCTGATACAAATTCGAAGATGATGTATCATAGATTGTGATGGCTATAATAAATTACGAATATGTCGCCAGTATTCTGTATAATACATCCTTTTCTGTTTCCGTATGTGTGGACACATTGTCAAAACGCCATTGATCTTCGATCTCGCAACTTAAATATAACCAATCATAATCAATGTTTGTAATTGTTATCCTATTTTTTATAGAGAATGGATCCCGCCTTCCAATGAGCTGTTTTGGCACAACTACTAAAATAGCGCCAAATTTGAGACATGATCAATGTAACGAAGAACATTTCACAAATATTGAAATCAAACATCAGACATATCAGTTGAAATTAAATTTGTGCACATGTATGCAAAGCTCGAACGTGGCACGCAGAATGACAATTCGACACACTACCGGTCATCATTATACAGTCATCGCATTGTTTCGAGGTTGACACGCGGAATTGTCAACCCGATGAAGTCAATATTCACCAAGGCCGTAGGCCGAGGTGAATATTGGTTTCCGAGTGCTGACAATTCTTCGTGTCAACCCAGGTCAACCAAGAAACAATGCGATAACTGTTTTATTATATGAAACGCGCTTTGATTGGACAATACGTTGTGACGTTGAACGTCGCTGGAAAACCTGATAAATTTTCAGGTCTGATAATAAGTTATGTTAACCCCTGAAATTTCTGACGTCACTCAGAACTGATATTAACCTCTTGTTTCATTAATGAGGTGAACATCGTTAGATATCTCGTTTTGTTCGTTACGTTTTAACATAGGAATTGGGGAAAGAAACCTATGATCATATAATAAACGTGTATCGCATGCTTTGTCCTACATGTGCATAATGATACTTACTAATGTGATAGATAGTATTTCATGTTGTGTGGGACTTCCCAGGGACATATGTCACTACCCTCTATCCATAGTAACAGAGTAGTCGAATTAACTTCGAACGAAATAATCGAGACAAATAATTCCCGCTCCACGATGTGCCGTTGAACTACATGTATAATATTATTTACTGCTTTGGTTTGTGTTTCAGCACCATTCTATCACGCGCACGTACGGAATACGAATGCAGTCGTACGTATGAATCAAGTGGCAAGTACAATATAACCCGTGATTATATATATAGGGACCCCCGTTGGCTCAGCTGGTAATCTGCATTAGTGTTCGGTTCGAATGTTCGAATATTCGTTCGTAAAAATAAATATTCGAATACTTATTTGACTATTCGAATATTCGAGAATAATCTCCGGGTATAATTGTTTCCTGGTTTGTTATTAGTATGAGGGTCTGTTAAAAGTATTGTCTATTTTACAATGACCACAAACGAATTAATATGACGTAACTGTAACGTTCTGATTGGCGTCATGACGTGGAAATAATTTTAGTGGCTAGGTGTAAACCAGACCGTGCTTGCATGTGGAAGCGGAACTATAGGGCATCGTTTTATTTTGTTTGCGCGTCACTTGTGTGTATAATATGGCGTCAAATTCGAAGAAATTATATATATGGACTCACTTCACGTTGGATGCCAAAACTAAAAAGGCAACATGCAAGCTCAATCCAGATCAGAACCTTTAAGTCATGCATGGGACATTGACTACTTGAACTTCATAAACAGATAAACTCTTGCTATTAAGCCAAAAAACTTTTTTCTCTCCCTTTTTTGCGTATGGCATGATGTCGCATGAATAAATATGCTATTTCATTAAATAATAAATTGGTTCCAAAATATGTTATCTATATAATTTTATAATTTATCTAAAAATTCGAATATTATTCGAATATTCGCTCGTTATCCGAACCGAATATTCGAATACCGAAATCCGTCGAATACCGAACACTAGTCTGCGTACGTATTGGTCAACATAAGAGGCTCAGCGAAGCTGGTTCGAATTGCGATACGCGCGGATTATTGCTCCACGCCAATGTATACAAAATTGGTGTGATTTCCCAGCATAAGCAAATAAGATAACGCTAAGGTTCCGATTTTGTCCACATCCACACTGAGTCCACAGTAATCGTAGTATATCGCAGACATCCAAAAAGACATGATACCACCGAACTAAATATGATTGGTTTAATGCCACTGATTTGCATTCCGAACCAATTGTACACCTTTATGAGTACTGCTGAAATTAAAATATATGTAACTAGCTGAAGAATGGAGCCTTTATTCAGCGCCGGAGTGGCCTGTGGCACCGTGGGGTGGCGCGGGCCACAGTGAAACACATATATAAAGAGCGTGCATCAGGTGCTGCAACATATCATCGTGCAAATAGGTTCATATTGGACCGAAATGTTTACATATTTTCATATTGGACTTACACCACTGATATCCGTCTAGGGGTCTAGGGAAAATTCGGACAGACGATCGGACAGACATATCTTACTCTCTTATCTATTATATATTTTGTAACTTCTGTATGTATACTTATGTATGTATGTATGTGTGTATGTGTTTTATAGACTCGAAAACTGATCGATCGATCCGACTCAAATTTGGTATGCAGGACTACTTTGATCCCGGAACAACATGGGTGGGTCCAATTTCACGTGCGACCGTGTCCTTGGTTTAATAATATTTATTCCTAATAATAATTTATTACAATATACTATATTGGTAATTCATGTTACCATGTTCCTTGTGTATGGGAGTGGATTCGGATGTAAGCATATGCGGCTTATATTTGCCGTCTCCACAAGTAACCTTGTCATCGGTGGACATACTATAAAATGGCGTGACAAATCGTGTTCTTGACCTTGACCTCGCTCATATATATATTTAGGCATATTTCTGGACCGATCGAACAATAGTTTGTCCAGACGCTGTATATTCTGCCCAGATGGAGGCGATCACAAAGAAATCCCCAAATAGCCCGGACGAAGTCGGGCACATCAACTAGTATAATACTGTATATTTATGATTAAACATTTAGTGACATGTTTGAGCAGAAAATAAGATATAAATTACATAAAATAGTTCTTTGTTTGTATCAATATGTAATTCACAAATATTTAAAGCTAATATTGCTATCTAATACAGTCATTGCTTAATTTTTCCAACTGCGTCATTCTGATTGATTGGAGAAACTGTTCTGAATGAAGAGTGCATCATTGCTATAATACTAGCTTTAGCCAGATAATAACCCAATTATTACTGCGCAGCTTCCTGTACTACAATTATAGAGAGCTAATGTGGAATATTCATAGAGTATTCAGGGGATTCTGTGATATTTCAGTAAAGTTTTTAAGATAACATTCACAACTGTCAAATCAGATCTGGATTATTTTTTGCAATATATAATGATTGATAGCCTGATGTACTGATTGGGCAGCATTAGTAGCAACCTGCTCAAAACAGTTTCAAATCTATAAGTAAATTGATCAGCCAACAGACCGTTGACATGGCAGCACATTCACACTCACGTCAAATGTAAACTGACGTGGCAGGTTGAGTTTTTGCAACAATCAGAGTATTGACAAAAGAAGGAAAGGTATAACTAAAATATATCTAGCTTTATCGGTATGCTTAGACCTCCCGGACTCAAGGTTAACTTTGTCCTGCGTGATCTTGGCAAATCTTCTCCTAGCCTCAACCTAAAGTTCATAGTTTTGACCACTGAAGAAATGAAAGTATCGTATCATAACACATAATATTGTTAGGGAATGGTTTGTTTCATATATGTCTAACGTTTCCACCGTCTCAGATTAAATACAAACAAATAATAAAAATATATATAGTGTAACCACTGTCCTTTTGTTTCGTGGTGTTTCCACTGAATAAACTTTAAATAAAATTGCTTTTGAATCTTAATATTGTTAGGGAATGGTTTATTTCCTCTGTTTCCAGAGTTTCCATTGTCTCAAAAAAGAATTAAAAAAAATAAATATATATATATATGGTGTAACCACTGTCTCAGTTAGTTTCGTGATGTTTCCACTGAATCAACTTGAAATTAAATTGCTTCGGAATCTTCATACTGTCAGGGAACGGTTTGTTTCCTCTGTTTCCAGTGTTTCCATCGTCTCAGAATAAATATAAAAAATAAATAATAAAATATATATGGCGTAACCACTGTCGCAGTTAGTTTCGTTATGTTTCCACTGAATCAACTTGAAATAAAATTGGTTCGGAATCATATATTGTTAGGGAATGGTCTGTTTCCTATCGTCTCAGAAATATATACTAATAACAATATATTGTGTAACGACTGTCCCAGTTTGTTTTGTGATGTTTCCACTGAATCAATTTCAAATAATATTGCATCGGAATCTTAACATTGTAAAGATGGTGTGTTTCCTCTGTTCCCAGCGTTTCCATCGTCTCAGAATAAACAAATGTACAAAACTATATAGTGTAACCACTGTCTCAATTTATTTCATTTGAAAAATGAAAATAGATAGCAATATATGATGCTTCCAGTTGGACTTATAATTAGCTTAGGTAATGTCACTACACAGTTAGTCAACATTCTAGCGGTTTCCAATGTTTTCATTTGTTTCAAGGGCCTCTGCGTGAAACGAAAATGTTTACTCTGTTTTATTCTGCTCACATTCCTTGCCATATCTGACAAATAAAACCAAGCAGGATGTACTCATTATATCATATTCAGAAAGCCAGATAATACATTCTTTAGTTTGGTCATGCCAATAGCGTGTTTGCGATACCAATCCGACTGGAACGGGTGCGGGAAAATTGGTGAACTTCGTCATGGTCACTTGCGTACTTTCAATGCAGCACATATAGCAATAGGAATGTTGGAACGGGGAGATGCGTTCCATTGACCGGTAAGCGTTCACTAAGATTTCCTCACCCATAAGTACAAGGCGCCGTTAAATCCGAAATAGGGACAGTCACCAATACTGATAAAAAATTGTTTAGTGCCAATTACCATCAAATTCATACATGTTCTTCTCAAATGAGACGAGGAATCAAATCGTGATGTTAAAACGCCACATTTGGTGCCTTGATATATTTGCGAATATGTTTCTGTATGTATGTGTTTTGTATATAACTCCACGGGGTACAATCGAGATAGCATCAATTTAAGGCGTTCTAACAGGGGTAACATTTTACAAGGAAGATAATGGTGCGGGTTAAAATTGTCAAAAGTGATGCTGTTTGTGCCAGGGCCACCAACAATTTATTTAAATAAAAACTATTTTTAGTCCAGATTTCCACCAAATTGATATATTATTCTTCTATATGGTACGAGGTATATACTAGTGTAATATATAATGAACTAGCAAAACAGATACATAGAAGAAAGTGTCAACAGTGTATTTATCGTTCCGTTTAAGCGATACATTCTTGCAACCTGAGGGATCTTCAACCATCAGAGGATTGCATATTATAATGGCTCATGTTTATATTAAAAACAATTGAGTCTGCCCCATTCGATATAGTCTCCACAACAAAAGTTACAGTTTGTCAAGAGACATGGAAATATATAAGGCCTGTTCAACAATAGTGGTCACAGTGTGCAGTCAAATACAATTTATTCTGCGATAAAAGAAAACGCAGTCAGTGCCACATGACTTTTCAGGATCCTTCAATACTGACAACTGACACGGTTATATCTGCCCGATACAGAGGATATCTTTCAGTTTTTGGAACAGACTTATCGCATAACATAAACAACTCAAAATATCGCTCTGTGTCGGCAACATGGAAGCTGATATATATGCATAGCAACATACATTTTAAACTGAGAATAATTAGCCCAGTATACAATGAACAGAGGAGCACCCGGGCATTTCTTTAAAGCATCTGTATCTTCTTGGAGATATGATAACCAGGTGTCATAAAAATCTTAGTCTCACCCACTAGATTGATACATCGATATGTAAAACCTAATTGTCGTCTTTTATGTATGTGTTTATGGTGTTCATGTTTCACGTTATAACATCAGAAGTATACGCAGTTCTAAATACATAAATACTTTAATGGTAGGACGGATTAATCGCGATAAACAAAATTGCAATCGCTCCGATCCGACAAGGTGAGCCACTACTTACATTCCATGTGTAATAATCATGTGTTTATGCTATGCATGAGCTTCCTCTATTACCACAGTATATCCACAGTGTGCAGAGGGTTTCACCACACTTTAACCTTAGCAACGCCGGGTAACCCTGCTGGCTACAAACAAAATAATTATTAATTGATAGGCGCGTTTCCGACCAGGGGTCTTAATTCGTATTTATTCGAATTCATACCCAATAAACTATATATATAGATCATGTAGCGGAAGAGATAATCCACCTTTAATTGTTCAAAGTTGATCCAATCCTCTAAAGTGCATGTAGACACCATGTAGAGTAAAAATTTACACTATTTGTGTAGGTATGACGGCAACTTTATAGAGTTGAATTTTAATCTTTCATACACTGTATTGTTTGCAAAAAGCTACACTCACATGTATACGGTATTTTATACAAACAACTTAGTTCATGACCAATTATGTGTCGGACCTAGATATTCATGTTAATGTGTGGATCCTCCACAATGACTTTTTGTACACTTAAAATGTAGATTAAGAATCTGGAGTTATGTACGAGCACAAACCATCAACGTGTTTTATCGTAGTTCATAAACCAAAAACGACTAAACACACTGAATTCTTGATCAATGTCACTGACGACCATGGTGATGCATGTCCTTGCGTAATGGGTACACCATAACATACTTGGCAGATACAAACATGTGACTATTATCATCAACATAATCATGCTACTGATGATGATTATGATGACGATTTAATTGTGATTATGTATTAGATCCTTTTAACAACTTGTTAATTTTCTTTAAACATTAGAAAACATATGCAAACGGTGCTATAGTCATTCAGAATACACATTCTATTCAACTATCATTGAATGGTAAACTTTTGCGATTATTTCAACACCTTATCTATTGATTGTTGGTTTGCTTTTATGTTGTAAACTTATGCGGGGTTTAACACTCATATAATCCCGCAGTTCGGGTTTGCAGAGTAAAATGTACGAGGCATGGAGCCACCTTACATAATTTGTGAATAACAACATATAGAACCATCCGTTTTTTTCAATAATATTTTACTTTCTCGACTCAAAGCCAAACATAACTCTCAACAGGTCGTGGTGATCTTCGGATCACTTCATGACACTCTGTGTAACTGACCATGATTATCTTTTGAAAAACTGTCATTTTCGTCAGAATATGAGTTCTAACACAGTACATCAAATCAACTACGAAAAATGTATGTTGCAGAGGACGTGTTATTGCTATTTAAAATACTTATTCTATTGCCAAATTACGAAGACGGTGATATTATGGTGGTGGGGATGGTATTGGCGAAGGTGACAGCGAAAAGGTTCCAACCTCACCTGTATATTGCTTAGCTAAAATCTACACGTTTAGCGCTTACGTACCTCTATCTCCACCATAGTTGGCATAAAAGTTCAAAGCATGGGAAATTATTACATCATGTCAATAGCTACGACTGTTTCGGACATTCTATTATATCATAACATTGAGTGGGGGACGAGTTACATGTAGGCATTATCAATTGTTTATATATCAATTGTAACAAAATGGACGACAATTATAGTTAGGATAATATGCACCAAAGTGTCTCTAAAATATCATGAACTAATAAGTAACCAAAGCAAAATTAACAATACAACCCTGTAATATACTTTTCCCCAAAGCATGTTTTATTGTCCATAACGTTTTGCATATAGATTACCAGAAATTAGCAAAATCCCCAGATACGGGGTTTATTTTAATACAATGGACCAAACGAATGAACCTATTTCCCAATGGTTATCATATCATTGCTTACCCTGGATGTATTTAATAGTGGTATCGAAACCACATATGTCATAGTCTGCTCGGGCCCCTCTCCAAAATACGAGAATGCCACAAATTTGGCTTCTTTGATAACTCCAAAAACGAAAACAATGAAAACCATGATCGGTGATATAAATCTCGATGAACTCCTGGCTGGTGGAAAATTGTACTTCACCAATAGAAATGGGAAAGATTACTGTGAAGAAAAATAATAGCCATATGAATCACATGCATCACTCTTTCAATTAGTATGCACCTATTCAACTGGGGTACGCAATGGCATAATCAAATAAAGGTCCGTCGTGGTTATGCCTTACATAATGTTCAAAGTATAAATGCAAATTGAGATTCATTCACAGATGCATGTATATGTAACATTAAAAACAACGACAAAATATTCGACGTTATAGCCATATCTGAAATATTCCAGACCAACGACGCATGTGATATTTATGGATAATTTATAAAAACTGGCATAAACAAACTTGACGTATCTGTATTTATACAACATGTCGCCGAAATGGTATTCGTTAAAATTAATTATCATAAAAAGAACGCATATGCGGTGGGAGTAAACTACAGATCTAACACAGCTCCAAACGCAGATATCGATAAATTCATGTCTGCATGGATGATATTATGGTCAAACTCAATCACTCATACACAACAGTTTATTTGATTGGGGACTTCAATATTGACTTGGTAAACTTTGTAAATCGTACGAAAACACGTGACTTTATGGTAACACTGCGCAACAATCATTAGAACCCATTCGAATAATTAGAAAAAACTAAAATATTCAAAAACCCACCCTTTACCTCATCTATTGCATCATAGCGTTACTAACAACCCCAGATCTCAATGAAAAATAATAAGGCAAAACCTTGCTCTGTTTCCGTTTCCACGATTCAGCCACGTCGATAGTCCTCACGTACGTTCAACTGCCATGATTCACATGGATCAAGAATATTATAGTTTCTATGAACAACATGTCGTTACCAAATGACGTACTGAAAATGACGTTACACATCAACGGGTGGTTGTTATACTCCGCACATATATTTTTAAAATGTGCACTTAAATTGAGTATATAGCCTACCTTACAGACTATAGACAATCTACACTTTCCGTGGAGTAGGAACGTTACTACACAATGAATGTGTAATATTTTCTACATGTATTCTTCTGTCTTCCATGTACTTCCAGGTTTACGGCGGGTCGTCACGAGGCATCAACATATGTGTATTCGACCAAACAACAGTAAGTCTAATTATATGACCCAACCTTATTTAAACACTAAAACCCTGTATGTCATCTGCTCATTGACGCTTATACGACAATTATATATAAGAGTTTGGTTACGTCCCATTGCTACTGGATTTCACAGTAACGCAAATCACAACTCGGGATCCGATGACGTGCTAGTTACGCCATGGTTAGCCGATAATAAGAAAAAAAGTGATGAATGTACTTTGCAGACTTAAATATATTGATGAATGATAGATAAACTCTTTAGTTGGAAGGATAGAACTAGATTGTCAAATCGCGGTGGTTATTTGTTCAAGATGGGGGGGGGGGGGGACATAATATTGATCCACCAGGGATAATCATACATTCAGTAACTCAATGATTTTCAACGCTCGACTATAACTACAACTGAAAAATATATCTATTATATGCTTTACAGTGAAATAGCTAACATGACTAAACGTAAAAGTAATTTGCGAGTCCTCAAATGTATTTTTATGACATTAACGAATGCATGAATTCAAAAATATTACTGGGATAGATTTGCACCCAACTGGGCTGCAATTTTGCAACAATTAAACTGTAACTTCAATGCTTTCAACTGTTGGAAGTATTTGTTGAATCAACCTGACAGCAACCCTTTGGCTAGAAATTTTTCATAGATTACCATACTATAACTAAAATTTGACTGAAAAGTAGGAATTGTTTTCAACCGTTGGTTCGAAATAAACATTTCATTCTAAATATTTGTTTTGTTGAGACCAATTCCAACCTTATTTCTAGTTTGGAATTCCATTCAGCATTCGTGATTTTCCGACTCCAAATTTGTGCCGGTTGTTTATTTTCCGACTCCGAATTCCAATTCCAAATACTCGTCACCGATTTCCAATTCTAGGATTGTACAAATTGTTTTTTTCCGACTCCGAATTCCGTCATTTTGATTTGCCGCTGAGCGGGGAGGTATAGTGAAAGTTAAAACGCAAACTAATATAATCTAAACACTTAAATAAAATTGAATAAATCATGAATAAAAATGTCAAATTACGCTGTGCGCTTGATTATCATCGATAGGTAATTAATTATTATACATTGATAACTTGCCATGTCATTTTTATGGAATCCTATTAGGGCCACTTGCTAATGGCGCTTTCGGCGCACTTTTTGTCGCTTTCGGTGCGCACCGAAACATACCCTAATGGCGCACTTTTTGTCGCTTCCGGCGCGCGCCATTAGGGAGTGGACCTAATAGTATGCCTAAAGGCGCTTTCGGCGCGCGCCGAAAGCGACAAAAAGTGCGCCATTAGTAACGCGCCGAAAGCGACAAAATGTGCGCCGTTACGGCGCACATTTTGTCGCTTTCGGCGCGCCGAAACATGCGATAATATCGCACATTTTGTCGCTTTCGGCGCGCGCGCCGAAAACGACAAAAAGTGCGCCGAAAGCGACAAATAGTGCGCCGTAACGGCTCATATTGTGTCGCTTTCGGCGCTTTCGGCGCGTCACTAATGGCGCATTTTTTGTCGCTTTCGGATGCGCCGAAAGCGCCATTAGCAAGTGGCCCTAATAGGATTCCATAGATTTCTGGTGCTTTTCCTTAAGCTCACCCGATTGGCATTTCATCCGATTGGTTATTTAAAACATTTCACTCTCTCTGTCTACTTTATTTTGTTATTTTCACCGTTTTCATATAACTTTGGGGTGGGTCCCTAATTGCCCTTGGAAAAAAACTTGTGTTGGAGGGGTGGGTGTCCGAGATCGGAACTGAAAAAGACTTGCCTTCCCGGGGTGGTGGGTCCCAAAAATTGAAGAAAAAAAATCAAACTTTTATACTGAAGTTTTTTTCCTGCCCCCCCCCCCCCCGGAAATATTGCTGATTGTTGCCAATTCATCGGAAAGCTCTCGCCGATAACGAGCTGTCCAATGAATGGCGACAAGCCATATTTCCGACTGAATCCTGAAAAGTTCCTTTAAAGATGCATAATCTGATTAAGCGCCCCTCAATTAATATTTATTTGGATTGGGGGGGGGGGGGTATATATTTGATTCGAGACGAGGAACCCACCTTTCAAAGCTCAAAGTTATTAGATGACGATTTTTGAAATCTATTATTCCCCCCATCGAGACTTATAGTGTCCCAGTAAAAAGTCGACGAGCCGACGGTCTCGGACCAAATTGCGGGTGAAGATGGATAACTCTAAAATTAAGAGGCTTTGTGTTTGATAATATAAGGCCAAATTTCGTCGATCAACATATTGATAAATAACACGTTTCGGGCAATTTTATAATATAGTTGACAGTAACTGTTGTTGGCATTATTTTTGGGCAATTAATCGATTCTGATAACTGAAGTGGCATTTCTTAAAATGTTGTTGTTGTTGTAATCTGATTATATGGGGACCATTAAATCGATTTGAGTACCTTAAATTATATGTTGTGGTTAAAGGGTCATATACTGTGAGCATCACTGTATATGTATAGGCATTATTTCGTGTGTTAAATTAGTAAATTTGGTTATAAAATAATATTATATATAATACGACAACTTGTAGAAATACGTATATTAGATTCATTTAACAGCACTGAATTTAAAGAGCATATCCACGCGGGAAATATATTTGCATGCTTTGGTAGTTAAAGGTACTCAATCCGATCAGACGCTCCTACATTACTATTTCTTTGACTTCGGCGGTAAAAAAAATATTGTATTCGAGTCGAGGAAGTTGAGGAACCCACCCATCAAAGGTTAGAGTGATCAGATATCGATTTTTGAAGTTTGCTATTTCTCGAGATGTGTGATAATATGTGGCCCAGAAACACGTGGTCAAACGGAGAGTCTCGGACAAAATTGCGGATGAAGATGGATAACTCTAAAATCAAATGGTAATACGGTCCAATTCCGTGATACTTTAGTGATAATACGGCCATATTTTGTTGAACAAAATGTTGATAAATAACAAGTTTTGGGAAATTTTATACCATAGTTGACAGTCAACATTGTTTTTTCAATATATCGATTCTGATACTAGTAACTAAAGCGTCTTTTGAAGAAATGTTGTTGTATCTTGATGGTATGGATATCATCTGATCTTGAGTACCTGTAAGTCGTTTCTGACCGAAGTCCGGGTAGGATTGTCGGACTGCACTTTGCAGACCTCTTCACCCTTCCTCGGTGTGACTTCCACAACACCCACCATCATATTGACCATTTCTCCCATACACTCAGTCATCCACAGTAGCTTATAAAGTGCCGCCGTTCTAGCTAAATTTCGATAGGCTAAACTCTCGATACTGATTGGGTGGCTTTTAATAACCCAGACTTTTCTGTCTAAAAATAGACATTACACTGAGCTTTATATAAACAGGACTAAAGTTATTCAAAAATTATTGCATACACACTGTGTACTGAGTTCGGCGAAATTTAGCACCAACGACTTTAAATATTAAATACGTTTTTATTTGGAGTAATAAGCTCTCAACATAAAATGGCAATCGTTGACGTTTACGTAAAGCTCCCAACAGGGAAAACCACGAGTGTTGAAATGTCGCCTACGAACACAGTCGGGGATATCGCAAATGAAATAGCAAAGTCTGAAAAACTGAATCGCGAACACATTCGGCTTAAATATCAAGGGAAAGTACTGAAAACAACGCACAGCATCAGCTATCTCGGAATAAGGGCGGAAACCATCCTCAAATGTGAGGTGAGTACAATTAGCGCGCGTACAGGCGCATTATATACGAACGTTATGTTATAACAGAGGTGAGTCTAGCTGGTCTCCATTATGGCAGTTGGGGGGGGTCCACCTTAGAATTTCCAATTACATGCACCAACCTTGAATCACACACAAATTTACTAACACAGGAAGTTCGTTTACCCATGGTTGCTTTATTTTCCAACTACCTCAGACATTCCAACTATTATAAATATCCAACCTGCATGACACCCCCTTATAGGTTGAACATTTCGCAACTGATAGCCATTTCAATCCAACAGTTTGTATTAGACCGAATGTAAAAAATATATATGTAACTTCTGGTCTACAAACAACACATTGCACACTAAATAGGTATGGCAGGCCGTTTTCACATTTTCGAATTATTGCACTGAAGTGCAAATAGCGAACTTTACTTAAGTCCAAATACCACATAATTGTGAATTCGGCGAGGAATTCTACTTAAGGGGGAGACGTACGTGTTGCATAAATCCAGCCAAAATGGCAAGATATTTTCAACAAAGAATTTCTCTGGATCTATCATCATGTGCATTGTATGTAGAATCTGAGCAATTATTAAGAGACAACAAAAACATTGGATTTTAATACATTTGAGAGGTTGAAAATAAATTGAGGGTTGAAATATCTGATGATATGGGAACCATCGAATCGGATTGAGTACATTTAACAATGTGGCCGAATTCCAGTTGATATTAATATTTGCTTTCATTGTGCTGGAATATTTGTGACTACTTTATTCTTTATTATAATATATGGGGGTATTATGCTATTCTATGCAATTAAAAAATCTAACTCAACAGTATGATACAAATGAAGCCTCCTCTCATAGAGCCAAGACAATAAGCAATTTGGTGATTACAGCTTTGTGTGGAATTATTAATTATTCTAGCAGTTCTTGGTACCGAAAGGGACAAAAAATAAAATAATATTTTCAACCTCTCAAATGTATTAAAATCAATTGTTTTGTTGTCTCTTCACAATTGCTCAGATGCTATATACAACGAAGATGGTGATATGAGAAATTCATGATTTTTTTAGCCAGATAGATCAGGATAGATCCAGAGAAATTATTTGTTGAAAATCTCTTGCCATTTTTGGCTGGATTTATGCAAAACGTGCATCTCCACCTCAAGTACAACTATTTCACTTACGTGCTTCGTAAAATATATATTATAATATTCATTTTCACATTTACAACCATTTCCTGTATACAATATAATGGCACGTTTTTCACACCTGTTCCAGATTGGCAAATGTCTTGTTTACACAAACAGCTGACTGCGACTTCCGCATTCCATTGGACTAGTCCATTCTCCTGGTAATTTTGTCTGGGTGGCTCATGTGCCTGAACAAGAAATACATCAGCATTACAGCTTATCTATGGAACTTTTCAAGAGTTTTCTCGAACTGAACTCTATTGTTTGATTACTTCGACAATTTATATATAATCAATTCTCTCACGAAACACACATTATTATTGCCGGTAGTGTGCCTGCCACCCTTCACCAAGACGAGGTCACTTTGTGCAACTTTCGGACCATGAGAGACAACTCTATTGCGTAGTTAGCTTCGAGCTGCAATGTGCAGTTCGCTCCCCTGGTACGCTGGTCTGTTCGAAAGTTTGCCAAAATGTTGTATATACAGCGTCAATTCGCTCAATGTATCTTTAATGTAATGCATCAAATTGCCGAACCCACTTTCCGAAGAAACAAAAAACTCTCAAATTATCAGTTCTTGACTGACTGCATTAAGCATTTGCTTTAATTTTAACCGACGCGACAGATATATAGACATCAGGAAATAAATTCTGCTGTGCAAGGAACCGAATCTGAATATCACGTAACTTAAATATACCTCTGAGGTTTTGTGAGGAAAATCCATTATGATATACATGTACCACAAAAACTGTATTGATGCATATATATTATGTTACACGCAAATAACATGGAATTTAGCCTTAGCTTCTACTAACTGTTTAATACTATATTTCGGTCGAAACTGAACTGCCCACCTTGAATTTGCAATTCCAGATCATACGCCCTCAAAATGTCAACCTATTATTGAAGTTGCCTGCGGGAAAGTGCATTTCGCTCAACGGGATACAGAATGTTTCGAAAGTTAAAGACATCAAACAGCGAATTGAGGACGTCGAGGATGTTAAGATCGACGAACAGAAATTGAAGGTACATACGGTTAACCCTTTACCCAACAAACCGGCCAAAAACGCCCAAATAAAGCTTCAACAGCCTAAAATATCTTCGGTCTGTCTCAATAACGCCATACAAATATGGATATCATTGGAACCGGTTCATCGACCACATTGTGATGGTTACAGTTATGCCCTATGCCAATGCATTCTCTTATATATGCGAGTCGACCATAGGTCGCCTCGCATATATAAGAGAATGCATTGGCCTAAAAAAACAAAATTCTTACATTTTTTAACAATTTTTATAATATTTTCTACATTCTTTGACAATTTTATCATTTTTAATATGTGTTAAGTCAATGCATTCTCTTATATATGCGAGGCGACCTATGGTCGACTCGCATATATAAGAGAATGCATTGGCACAGGGCCGTTCTGTTGGGTAAAGGGTTAATATATACAGACAATTTGGCCTCACTTAAAGGTGGATTCTCTTTCCAAATCTTTCCTATCTCTTTCCAAACACGTTTTATATATATAGTTTCCGTGACATACAATAACAGGAACACCATAATCAGAAATGGTAACGCGCTCAAGATCATATATTATATACCCATGATTGTAATTATAGAATATAAAATATATTGGTTTCGCGAATGACCAACTCAGAATTCCATTAAACATGAATCTCTACATTAGTATACAGGCGGAGCTCGCGTAATAAATATGAATCGAAGACCCTTGTCCTGAAACGCTTCTATGAGTTAATATTGATTTTATTTCGAATTCTCTGGTATAATAAATATGTACATGTATATGCATACAATCTATTTGGTACATTTTACGAATCGCGTTCGTTCGGAGCATAGCATGCTATCTAAAATTGGTAATAAAAATTCTCCCAATTTATTATCACAATATAAGAAAATATCGTTATAAAATCAATATTAATTGAAATATAGAAGCTTTTCTTGACAGGACAGCGTGTCTTTGATAATAATTATTATGTTATACCCCGGAAACTATTTAATGCCTATGTAGGAAGAGATAGATCATCTTTAATATAAAGATCCCAATGTGATACTACCGTACTATAAGTTCTCTAAACTTGTAACTTACACTAATAAATGCCAGTACATGCCCTATTGACTCTGGTTGAGCCACCTGGCCCCTCTGGGGCCATATATTTTTTTGCTACCAACGTTTCAGAATAAGATTTGACCTTTTTCAGTTTGGCGGGAGGTATTTACAAAACAACACGATGGTGATGGACGCAGGGCTAACGGAAGAATCTACGATTGAGCTAGAAATAGTTGACGATTCCCCGGCCGAGGAAACTGCTCTGTCGGCTGACGCATGTGCAGGTATTTAGTATATTATATGTGACCCGCCAATATCAAATCCAGTCGGAAGTCGGGATTGTTTTATCCCTGTGCCAATGCATTATCTTATATATGCGAGTCGACCATTGGCCTAACAATTTTTTACAATTTTAATAATTTGTTCTTGTATTCTTTAACAATTTTATAATTTCACCCATACAGAGCCCCAGACAAACATGAGCAGACGACACTCTTCTATATGCTTCTATATATGTGTGGGGCTCCCTGCAGGGTAATGGATGTTTTTTTATTTTATGTCCTAAAAATTGTAAGAAACATTTATTTAAAAAACATGATAAAAAATTGTTAGGCCAATGCGCGACTCGCATGGTCGACCTATGGTCCTATGGTCGACTCGCATATATAAGATAATGCATTGGCACATGGTGAAACAAAAATCCCGACTTCCGACTGGATTTGATATGGCGGGTCACATATAATCACACATCCTCTACATTCAAACAATTAGCTCCCGTAGGAATCAGTACATTTTGCCATACGGTTAACGTGAACGTTTCCGATGTTCAAAAACCAATAACTGGAGTCGACACTTCAGTTATTATTGTAATTGCCATGGCTGATGAACGAAACGCCGACGTCACTCCAAGCTCGCTGTGTGTTGTTATTGGGAATTTGAACACTATGCAACTTACATATTCTCTTGGTAGTTTTGAAAAGTTGTTCAAATGATTAATGTTCTATTAAAATATACTGGTATGTGATTATAAGAACTGACTTGCAGATCGATTGCGGCCATTGGTTTTGACCGGCAGAGTAATTAAACAAAGTTCGTGTGAATCCCATCGGGACTACTCGGCCGCGGTCAACATCCAATGACACCAATATATCCATATATGGCAAGAAACGTGAGCAAAAAGTTAAGGGGGTATGTTTTTGTCCCATGTAGAAAGCCTTGATACAGAGCGGGACAAGCGTTACAGAAGCTGACAAAATATGTTTTTATTTCTCATCGTTATCTGCGTCTCAGTAGTAACCCTTGATACAGAGCGATACAAGCGTTACAGAATCTTACAGAGTTGATTTTATTTCTAGTGATTATCTGCGTCCCAGTAGTAACCCTTGATACAGAGCGATACAAGCGTTACAGCAGTTAAAAAATCGTTTTTATTTCTAGTGATTATCTGCGTCCCAGTAGTAACCCTTGATACAGAGCGATACAAGCGTTACAGCAGTTAAAAATCGTTTTTATTTCTCGTCGTTATCTGCGTCCCAGTAGTAACCCTTGATACAGAGCGATACAAGCGTTACAGAATCTTACAGAGTTGATTTTATTTCTAGTGATTATCTGCGTCCCAGTAGTAACCCTTGATATAGAGCGATACAAGCGTTACGCAGTTAAAAAATCGTTTTTATTTCTAGTGATTATCTGCGTCTCGGTAGTAACCCTTGATACAGAGCGATACAAGCGTTACAGCAGTTAAAAAATCGTTTTTATTTCTAGTGATTATCTGCGGCCCAGTAGTAACCCTTGATACAGAGCGATACAAGCGTTACAGCAGTGTTAAAAATCGTTTTTATTTCTCATCGTTATCTGCGTCCCAGTAGTAACACTTGATACAGAGCGATACAAGCGTTACAGCAGTTAAAAAATCGTTTTTATTTCTAGTGATTATCTGCGTCCCAGTAGTAACCCTTGATACAGAGCGATACAAGCGTTACAGCAGTTAAAAATCGTTTTTATTTCTCGTCGTTATCTGCGTCCCAGTAGTAACCCTTGATACAGAGCGATACAAGCGTTACAGAATCTTACAGAGTTGATTTTATTTCTAGTGATTATCTGCGTCCCAGTAGTAACCCTTGATACAGAGCGATACAAGCGTTACGCAGTTAAAAAATCGTTTTTATTTCTAGTGATTATCTGCGTCCCAGTAGTAACCCTTGATACAGAGCGATACAAGCGTTACAGCAGTTAAAAAATCGTTTTTATTTCTAGTGATTATCTGCGTCCCAGTAGTAACCCTTGATACAGAGCGATACAAGCGTTACAGCAGTGTTAAAAATCGTTTTTATTTCTCGTCGTTATCTGCGTCCCAGTAGTAACCCTTGATACAGAGCGATACAAGCGTTACAGCAGTTAAAAAATCGTTTTTATTTCTAGTGATTATCTGCGTCCCAGTAGTAACCCTTGATACAGAGCGATACAAGCGTTACAGCAGTGTTAAAAATCGTTTTTATTTCTCGTCGTTATCTGCGTCCCAGTAGTAACCCTTGATACAGAGCGATACAAGCGTTACAGCAGTTAAAAAATCGTTTTTATTTCCAGTGATTATCTGCGTCTCAGTAGTAACCCTTGATACATAGTGATACAAACGTTACAGAATCTTACAGAGTTGATTTTATTTCTAGTGATTATCTGCATCCCAGTAGTAACCCTTGATACAGAGTGATACAAGCGTTACAGAATCTTACAGAGTTGATTTTATTTCTAGTGATTATCTGCGTCCCAGTAGTAACCCTTGATACAGAGTGATACAAGCGTTACAGAATCTTACAGAGTTGATTTGATTTCTAGTGATTATCTGCATCCCAGTAGTAACCCTTGATATATACAGAGCGATACAAGCGTTACAGAAGTTTAAGGAATCGTTTTTATTTCTCATCGTTATCTGCGTCCCAGTAGTAACCCTTGATACAGAGCGATACAAGCGTTAAAACAGTTAAAAAAATCGTTTTTATTTCTAGTGATTATCTGCGTCCCAGTAGTAACCCTTGATACAGAGCGACACAAGCGTTACAGCAGTTAAAAATCGTTTTTATTTCTCGTCGTTATCTGCGTCCCAGTAGTTACCCTTGATACAGAGGGATACAAGCGTTACAGCAGTTAAAAAATCGTTTTTATTTCTAGTGATTATCTGCGTCTCAGTAGTAACCCTTAATTGATACAGAGTGATACAAGCGTTACAGAATCTTACAGAGTTGATTTTATTTCTAGTGATTATCTGCGTCCCAGTAGTAACCCTTGATACAGAGCGACACAAGCGTTACAGCAGTTAAAAATCGTTTTTATTTCTCGTCGTTATCTGCGTCCCAGTAGTAACCCTTGATACAGAGCGATACAAGCGTTACAGCAGTTAAAAACTCGTTTTTATTTCTAGTGATTATCTGCGTCCCAG
Organism: Siphonodentalium dalli; assembly: GCA_032622095.1. Taxonomy (NCBI): domain Eukaryota; kingdom Metazoa; phylum Mollusca; class Scaphopoda; order Gadilida; family Siphonodentaliidae; genus Siphonodentalium; species Siphonodentalium dalli. The sequence goes on along the minus strand of CP136068.1, from coordinate 123,956,251 downwards.
TAGTAACCCTTGATACAGAGCGATACAAGCGTTACAGAATCTTACAGAGTTGATTTTATTTCTCATCGTTATCTGCGCCCCAGTAGAAACCCTTGATACAGAGCGATACAAGCGTTACAGAAGTTTAAGGAATCGTTTTTATTTCTAGTGATTATCTGCGTCCCAGTAGTAACCCTTGATACAGAGCGATACAAGCGTTACAGAATCTTACAGAGTTGATTTAATTTCTAGTGATTATCTGCGTCCCAGTAGTAACCCTTGATACAGAGCGATACAAGCGTCACAGCAGTTAAAAAATCGTTTTAATTTCCAGTGATTATCTGCGTCCCCGTAGTAACCATTGATACAAAGCGATACAAGCGCAACCCGTTAAAAAAATTCGACGTGTTTTTTTGGTCACAAAGTCACCAATACTTATCGTGGAATAACTCCAATTAGAAAAATGAAAATATTATTTTATAAGGGGGATAACGTTGTTGAGAATGCGAATCTGCAATTCCCGAATTTCAGCGAAGCCACAGAGAATGTGATGATAGAGTTTGACAAAAATTTAAAGGTCCTCACAGAAACCAAACACGTTAGAACTAGAATACTTTATACTTATAAATCTCAATGTTATTTGTCTATTTGTTCATTTGTCCGGGTTCATATAAGGATTAACTGTCATGTGGACTGTTTTTATGGAGATGTAACGGTGAGGTAAGTGGACATAACTTGTGTAAAACCCGAAGGGTTTTACATACAAGTTATGTCCACTTACCTCACCGTTACATCTCCATAAAAATAGTCCACATGACAGTTAATCCTTATATTTATATACATTTAGCGAAAAAGCCACTTTTGTAAATATATTTAAATCGAAAAGTGTATCGTGACAAGATCAGCCCAAAATACCCAATAGCACCCTTGGCAAAAGTTAATAGGAACAATTTCTCTTCATGTTGAAACCCGATGATGTATTAAGTCAATCCTGCGCGAGTCAAAATGCGCCCAAAGCATTACGCGTTCGTCTTTCCAAACCTAATGACGTATCGATTGTGTTATTAGCTTGGTGTTATGAGGCGCAGCGCATTCACCGAGAAATAACTGCAACTAGCCACGTGGGCGCCGACCAATCAGAATGCTGGATTTAGTGATGACAACACTTAGTGTGTAAATATATTGTATTAATTAAAATGGCACTGTGATAATTTAACTAGCCAACTAATTATATACCCAAAATGACTGAAACTGGTTAGTGAAAATGTAAACACAGGGATAAACTGGAGTGTCTTGGGGTAGATGCCGTTGACCGCAGACTACTTAAATGGGTACAAATAAATTAGATGATAAATAAAGAGCGTTTATTATCAGCTCAGACGCAGACATATGTTGGACAAGAGCATCACTGTCCAGACAGACTATCTACATGGGAGCAGCAAGTAAGAATATACACTATGCTATCCAGGGTGGTAAGCCTATATAGCCAGTTACATTAGTCACTATTAGCTAGTCATAATGGTTATTCAATAGGACTATCGGTATATATGGGCAGCAATATTGATCAAAGTAGCAAGCTATGGTGGATAGTCTATAAAGCAGACTAGTAATAGTCTCTATAGCTAACCAGTGTAGTAAATATATATATATATATCAAGTTACATTAGTTACTACCAGCCAGTCATAATGGTTATTCAGTATGAATGTCGGTATGTATGGGCAGCAATATTGATCAAAGTAGTACATGTAGTTATGGGGGATAGTAGATAAAGCAGACTAGTAAGAGTAGTCACCATAGATAACCAGTGAGGTGAGTCCATCTAACTGTTATATCTATATATTTAATTTGGTCGGAAAAATATTTTCCTATAACCCCCCCCCCCCCACATATGGAATCATGTTACCACCCACCCACACGTACTGCTTGACATCACTGTTAGGCCCACTGAATACAGATGAAATCTTTAAAATGTCGAACATCTGATCGTTACCGGGTATAACTCACCTCTGTCATTCTGTGAACAAAAACCCAGACACTCTCGCCGCTATCGAGCTTTTCCAACTTAGAATAATAAGTCAACGCTGACTATAACATTCAGTTAATCCACGTGCTTCAAGGCTGAATATACACATGTACATGATTTGTCACGACAACACTATAGAAGTATATTCAAAACTGAGTCAAAATGAAACACCCACGTTGAAAAGCTTCACAGAGCATCAGGCCAACTTGAACGGTCACAGGCAGCATATCACATGATATTAAGTCGACCTAATTGTTTCGAACCATGCAAAATCCACTTTTCACGACTCATCGTTCCGCGCTATTAATTTCAAAAGCAATATCAACAAGAAAACCATAGTCAGAAATGGTAACGCCACCAAGATCGTATTATTAGCCATAAATATAAATAATAATACAATTATTCTATAAACTAGCTTTCAAATTTTATGCGGGAAATTTGCATACTTCCATATTTCAAGTTTTCCCGTTTCTCGTGTCATACATTACTTTCATCAAACTGTCTTCTTTATTACACAAGCTGATAGGCCCGACTTCACCCGGGCTGTTTCCCATCTGCTTTCCGGTGAAAGGTGCGATTTGACCTTCAATTGACTGTTTCGAAAGTCAATGTCAGGTCAGGGTCATGATTTGTCCAGTCCAAAACACCCCACCCGTAGAAAAGTACCCATAGGTATCAAATTTCGTCGAAATCCGTCCGTTTTACCCAACTTGACCATTAATGAACAATTTTGAAGGTCAAGGTAAGGTCAGAGTCATGATTTGACCCGTCCAAAACACCCCCCCCCCCCCCCCGACAAAAGTACCCATAGGTATCAAATTTCGTCGAAATCTATCCGTTTTATCCGAGTTGACCTTTGATTGGCCATATTGAAGGTCAAGGTCAGGCCGATGTCACGATTTGACCCGTTCAAAACTCTCCTTGGACCAAAGTATCCCTAGGTATCAAATTTCGCCGAAATTTGTCCGTTTTACCCAAATTGACCTTGCATTGACAGTTTTAAAGGCCAAGGTCAGGTCGGGGTCACGATTTGACCCGTCCAAAACACTTCCCGGACACAAATACCCATAAGTATCAAATTACGTTGAAATCTATGGAAAGCCGAGGAGGACATGTTGGTTGCTAATTGCTAGATATACGACGCGGTATTTTGAAGGTGTTTCAAACTAGGAGATAGAAGTATTCTGCCTTTCAAATGGTGATGAATTATAGTAGTTTATTCAAATTTAATGGCATAAATTGTTATTAAAACCGTATATACTATAAAAAATTAATGACTCGAAAATTAAGTGGGCCTTTAAACAAAGTCACAATTGCATTTAGGCTCATCTCATACTCGTCCATTCAGCGATATTCTACTGCGCAGTTTGTTATAGCCTCCAGTATTTATTGAGCGTTATACCCCCAACTGTTATAATTCGCCTTTAGCAGGCGTACTCTTGCCTCAGATTATTGAGATATTAGGTCACACATAATCACATTAAATCGCATCGTAACATAGCAATTGTGTGGGCTCCTTGGCGTGAATATGTAATGAGAAATAAGGTCATACGTAATGACATTAAACTCAAGAAAACCCTCGAAAACAAAACAAAATCACATTTAATGTTTTACGTTATTTCCTTCATAAAAAGAATCTTCGTGATAATGGACCCTCTCGTTACTTTAGAATATAGAATTAACCTTAAAATAAAAAAAATCTTTGGAACACAGAACCTTCGGAATAACGAACCTTCGGATTGGTGAACCTTCGGAATAGCGAACATTCAGAGAAATTTCGGAATAGTGGACCTTCGGGATAGTGAACCTTCGGAATAGAGACATGCCCCCCAATATTCATATTATATGCCCAGAGTTCAAAGGTATTGACCCATAAAATTCTAAACTTGGCCCTTAAAATATTGAACTCCAAATTGGAGCACAAACAGAACACCACTTAAGTCAACTGAACCTATGTCATGTCCCAATGCGGGAGGGTCCATATATACCACAACATTTACAGTATATGCCAAGAATTCAAAGGTATGGGCCCACGTAATGACATAAAATCTCAAGAAAACCAGCGAAAACAAAACAAAATCACATTTAATGTTCTAAGTTAAGTTATTTCCTCCTGTATCTGTATCGGTGTGCGCGCATGATCAGTTCGGATGTGAGCGCACACTCCATATAAAGAATCTTTGTGAAAATGAACCCTCTCAAATTAGTCTCAATACTTTAAAATATAGAATTAACCTAAAAATAACAAAAACCTTCGGAATAGAGAACCTTCGGAATAGCGGACCTTCGGGATAGCAAACCTTCATAATAGAAGCATGTCCCCACAAATACACCGGTGACGTAAACACATGTGCCAATCTTAGTTGTACTATCATAATTATCGGTACGATGAAACGGTGACGGAATCTGACGAGGTTTGCCGAATGTACAATCACCCAGTGAATTATCGATCGACCATGCGATATCAAAAAACCAAAAGCTAGAAACACCACACTAGGTGGCGTAACAATGCGTACGCATGTTATTACCGCAGGCCGTATCGACAAAAATCCCAGTTTCGCAAGGCTGGTGTGGCCTATCTTATTCACATAATGCTAATCAAAGAACGGGGATACACACTGGAAACAGCTCTCTGGGATAAAGTTTGACCCTTTCGGTGAGTGAAGGCATTCCTCAGCATAATGTGCCCAGAACCAATCGTGTGTCGCTAAACTGTGTAACTTCCTTTGTAGGCCTATATTCGTACATTATCATAATGTGTATTCTCGTGTTTTATCCTCAACAATGAGACTGCCCTATTTTCTCACTTATCTCAGATTAATCCTACGAAAATCCCATCATGCTAACAATCCAAGCCCAAGCGCAAATCCATAATTTGTTAAACATAGCTACCCGTTAATAGCCGAAGCCCTCCCCCTCATGCCAATCACCACCCAACATCAACATGTATATATTTGTATATATCCCAATGTCTACATCATATTTTCTATTTTCTATGCATTGATAATGTTTGATTACTCATTTACTTCATTCATGTTTCCAGTCATCCAGAATGTAAGAACAGTCAAGTCCATTTGTGAGGTGTCACTAGTTGTATTGCTCATTGAGTCGGAGTCCATTTGCTTCCCTATCTTGGTTTCGAACCACCGTCTGAAATGACGTGTGACTTGAGTCAATATAGGGCAGCAATAGGTATCTTCGACTCAGCAAAACGACCGTTTGCAACTAAAACTGTAAAAAACAGCAGCCTTCGCCTCGGAAAATGCTTTACTCCACCAAACGCAAGGTCGATTTTTCTCATTACATTCTTTCTATTACAATTATCAGGCGATATCCATATAAACCCGGGCCCTCTGTCACAGACTAACGCTGAGAATTCGATCTCGATTTTTCACTATAACGTAAGGAGTATCCGAAATAAACTTGAAAAAATTGCAGATCTTATAAACGAATTTGACATTCTATGTTTCACCGAAACACATCTTGACCCATCTTACCCCTCTAGCCAACTAGAAATCGATGGTTATTGTTCCCCCATTCGCAAAGACCGTGATTCAAAGGGTGGCGGAATATGCGTAATGTTCGCCGACCACTTAATATTTAATCGTAAACCTGAATTGGAATTCGATTCTTCTTGTCTCTGGTTCGAAATCCACTCAAAGAAAACTCGCATTGTTCTTGGATTATCGTACAGATCTGATCAATTCTGTACCCAAAATTATTGGGGACTCCTGGAATCCTCAATTTCTGATGCTCTTGATATTTCCGAATATGTAGTCATCACAGGGGATTTTAACTCGAATTTCATGGATAATTCATCGAAGCTAAAACAGATAACGGATGGTTTCAGTATGAAAAATGCTATAAAAGTCCCAACTAGAGTGACCAGCACCTCAAGTACATTGCTTGACCCAATTTTGACCTCAAGCTCACTCCGTTTAATAGACTCCGATGTCCTAAATCTCGGAGTTTCGGACCACCTAGGTGTATATGCCACAATATCATTTCAAAATACTACCGCAGCGTCATTTCCTAGACAAGTATGGAACTACAGAAAAGGTAATTTTTCTCGTGCAAACAATCTACTTGCCCATGTCGACTGGGATGACCTCATAAAAAGTGCACCTGATGTGAACACAGCTGCCAATAACTTTCAACTAGAATTCCTGTCCATAATGGCGAAAACAATTCCACAATCATGCATTACAGTAAGAACATCCGACAAAATTTGGTTCAATTCGGACATCCGGTTTGAGATACGAAAACGCGACAGAGTAAGGAAAAAGGCCATGAAGGCAAATAACCCTGAAGTCTGGAGAAAATATAAAAACATAGGGAACAAAGTCAATAACATGAAGAAGCACGCGAAAATCAAATTTGAAGAAAATATCGAAGAACGAATAAGAGAAGCATCTAACCCACGAGACTTTTGGAGAATAATACATTACCTACTAAACAAGAAACGAGCAAAAAACATCCCCCCACTATACAGTACTTCCGGCACTATAACTGCCAACAATAAGACATATGCAATTGACGATGTCGACAAAGCAAAAATTCTAAACGAAAGCTTTATTGCAAATTCTACCATTAATGATGCCAATCATAACTTGCCTCATTTTCCGAAGCGCACCGCAAACACCATGCCAGATTTGGTTTTCACAGAATCAGAGGTTGAGTCAGCCATCAAATCTTTTAAACTTAACAAAGCCCATGGCCATGATGGAATTAGTGTTAGAATGCTCAGGGAAACAGCAAAATCAATAGCTCAACCACTCGTCCTTCTATTCAGGAAATCTATCAACTCTGAGAAATTCCCAGAGTCCTGGAAAGCAGCAAACGTGATCCCGATTTTCAAAAAAGATGATCCAGCGGAAGCCAAAAATTACCGACCAATTTCCCTTCTACTATGTGTGGCTAATGTTTTTGAGAAAGTGGTTTTGAAACAGATTAGTAAATTTTTCATTGAAAATTAACTTTTATACTTCCATCAGTCAGGATTTCTCACAGGTCATAGTACAACATACCAACTATTAGACCTATATCACAACCTGTGCCAATCCCTTGACAAAGGACTACTTACATGTTCTATATTCTGTGATATTTCCAAAGCCTTTGAGAGGGTTTGGCACAGGGGACTGATACACAAATTAAATGCTTATGGATTAGAAGGAAATATTTTAAATTGGATAGAAAACTACCTAGAAAATCGGACGCAGAGGGTCCTAATCAATGACACATTTTCAAAATACGAGGTCATCCCAGCTGGAGTTCCACAAAGGTCAATCCTGGGGCCATTTTTGTTCTTAGTCTATATAAATGATTTACCCGACGGTATTGAATCAATAACGAGAATGTATGCCGACGATACTTGCCTCACGAACAGTCACTTTGATCTTAATATACTTGAACATACTATGAACAGCGATTTAGACAAAATTACAGCGTGGTCCCAAAACTGGTTGGTCAGTTTCAACCCAACTAAAACAGTTGGCATGTCCTTTTCATTAGTTGCGCCCTCAACAGTAAAACCAAACCTCAATTTCGTAGGAAATTCAATCAACTTCGTGGACAAGCATATACACTTAGGTCTGGAACTCCAATCAAATCTCAAATGGAACGCACACATTGAAGGGTCTGTCAAAAGAATTGCCTCACGTCTGTCTGAACTCCGGCGGATTAAATATCAACTCAACCGGAAAACCATTGAAATTATTTACAAAACATATATTTTACCCTTATTTGATTATTCAGACGCCGTCTGGGACAATGCCTCAAATTATATGTTAGAGAAGCTTGACTGGCTTCATGTCGACGCTGGACGGATAGTCAGTGGTATTACCCGTTCTGCTTCGGACAACACGGTATTACAGGAGGTCGGATGGCCATCACTCAATAAACGACGTCAACTACATAAACTGCAGGCACTCTATAAAATAATCAATAATCTAGCCCCCTCTTATCTAGCCAATACACTTCCCCCCAGATCACACGAGGTTGCAGATTATAATTGGAGACGCCCCGGTAAATTTTACTCATACTATTGCAATACTGAACACTTCAAACAGTCCTTTTTTCCAGCGATGGTGTTAGAATGGAATAAGCTTCCCAAAGTAATCACCGAAGCTGATCAATCTTCTACCTTTAAAACCAACTTGTATCATATAGATCCCACAATCAGCCCCCCTCTACATTTCTATGCTGGACGCAGGAAATACAACATTTTTCATTGTCGCATACGTAATTTTTGCAGTGAACTCCGATGTGATATGTTCAATAATTATATCGCTGACAGCCCCGCATGCTCATGTGGAAATAGATCTGAAGACGCATATCACTATTTCTTCATGTGCCCATTGTACCAACGTGAGCGCTCAGTTCTCTTTGAGAAACTAGACCGCGTAAATCTCAAAGTAAGCCATATTTCCGAACTCATGTGTGGATTACCTTATCTCTCGTCCCAACAAAATATGAAAATATTTTCCATCACACAGCAATATATTGCAGCGACTAAGCGTTTTGACCCCTAATGATTATATTTATCTTATTTGCGAATCTATACTTGCTTCCGGAATTTCAACTTTTACCTCACAAGTGGACAAACCTCCCATTCAAACATCTCATTCTGATGTATCATCTGTATTGCCTTCCAGAGCACAACAATAACAAAATAGAGAACGAATCAAGTGTACCATTATATTTTACAACCAACACAAAAGTGCTTAGAATAGATAATATATTGGCACTTGTCAATCATTCCAACATTAATAAAATAGTGACATTCTTCAAATACAAATTTTCTCACAGATAAGAAGCAATCTCATGTTTGATCATCTCTGGAAGGCGCTACACATTATATCTCCCATAACTTCTCACCATGTAAATAAGTTTGTACCGTCATCTTGATCACATGTGTGTTAAAATATTGTATTAGGAGAGGGGCTTCATAAGTTGCAAAAACTTGTGCCCCAATCCCCTTTGTATATTTTGCAAATAAAATATGTTTCAAGTCAAGTCCATCTATCAAGTTACATTAGTCACTACCAGCTAGTCATAATGGTTATTCGGTATATGAGAGGTAATATTGGTCAATGTAGCTAGCTCTGGTGGATAGTCGGTAGCAAGGTAATAAGATTAGTCACTATAGCTGAAGGTGGTTATTCAGTATACATGGGCAGTTATATTGATCAACATAGCTAGTTACTAATTCGTACTAGTCATGGTCATCAGTATATATATAGTACTATTAATCAAGATGGCTAGATGTGGTGACTTATCTATCTAGCCAGCTTGTAGGAATAGTCGCTATATCTTACAAGGGTGATATGTCTATCTAGCCAGTTACATTAGCCACAATAGTTGGTCATGGTGGTTGTTCAGTTTATCTAGGTAGTAATGTCGGATAGTCTATACAAATCTATTAATAATAGCCAATCATGGTGGTATGTTTATATAGCCAGTTACATTAGTCACTGTAGCTAGCCATGGTGTTTATTCAATACACGTGGATAGCAATATTGATCAAAGTAGCTAGGTAAGTATATATTTTATACAGTATAAGCTAGTAAATCTAGTCACTAAAGCTATAATCCGGATGGTGAGTCTATCTAGATAGTTAGTCAGTGACTATAGTTAGCCATTGTTGTTATTCGGTGCAATATGGGCAGTAGTATTGATCAACGTATCTAGCTATTACGGATAATCTATCCAGAAGGCTAGTTAGTGTAGTCAATAACCTGGGTGGTAAGTCTATCCAGACAGTTAATTAGTCATTATAGACAGTCACTGTGTATGATTATAGCTACCCATGGTGATTATTCAGTATATATAGGCAATAATATAGATCAAAGTAGCCAGATAGAAAGACAGTGTATATCGCAAGCTAGTAAGATTAGTCACTGCATGATGGTAAGTCTGTCTAGCCATTTACTGCAGTCACTATAACTAGTCATGGTGGGTATTCAGTCTACATAGACAGTACTGTTGATCTATATAGCTAACTATGGTGGCCTTTCTATCCATTAATCATAATGGCTAATCGTGGTGGTTATGCAGTTTACATAGATAGTAATATTAATCACTATAGCTAGCACTGGCGAGTGGGTGGTCTATTTATCCAGCTAATAATAATAGTCACTATAGCTAATCAGGGTGGTAGGTCTATTCACTAGTATTCAGGGAGCTAAATTAGTCAATATCCCTAGTAATTGTGGTAATTCAGTACATATGGACAGTAATGTCGGTGGATAATCTATCAAGAAAAGCTCATACATGTATGTGTAGACATTATAACTAACCATGGTGGTAAGTTACATTAGTCACTAGAGCCTGTCAATATGGTTACTCAGTACAAATGGACAGTGATATTGATAGGTGAAGCTACCGATGGTGCATAGCCTATACAGCAGGCTAGTAAGTGTAGTCATTGTAGCTAAACAGAATGGTAAGCCTATCAAGCAATTACGCTAGACACTATAGCTAGTCATGGTGGATATGCAGTCTATCTAGAGAGTAATATTGTCATTATAGCTATCAATTGCCGATAGTCTATCTCTCCAGCTACTAAAATTGTCACTATAGCTCAGTAGCAAGGTAAGTCTATAAAGCCAGTTACATTGGTCACTATAGCTAGTCATGATTTTCACAAAGTTTATACGTGCGGTAGTATTTATCAATGTATCCTAAGTGTGGTGGATTATCTATCTATCTAGCTAGCAAACATGTAATAATTGTCACTAAAAATAATTAATATTATATTTCCAGAATACAAAGATTTAGGCACCTCCCCATTTTCCTTGATGGGTCCTTAAATGTTTGAACCCCGAATTGGAGTCTGTACAGTGAAAACCCAAGTTAGCTATATAGTAGTCATGTACAGATGCAGGATGGTCCATATATGTCCCAACGTTCATAATATATTCCAAGAAAACAGATATTTAGACTCCTACAATTTTCTATGGTGGGCCCTTAAAATTGTGAACCCCAAATTGGAGACCGTGCAGTGAAAACCTAAGTCAACTATATATTAGTCATGTACGGATGCAGGACGGTCCAGATATGTCTCAACGTTCATATTCTATTTCCAGAATCCAGATATTTTGACTCCTACCCATTCTCTATGATGGGCCCTTAACATGGTGAACCCCAAATCGGAGCCCATGCGGTGAAAACCTAAATCAACTATATATTAGTCATGTACGGATGCAGGACGATCCAGATATGTCCCAACGTTCATATTATATTTCCAGAATCCAGATATTTTGACTCCTACCCATTCTCTATGATGGGCCCTTAACATGGTGAACCCCAAATTGGAGCCCGTGCGGTGAAAACCTAAGTCAACTATATATTAGTCATATACGGATGCAGGACAGTCCAGATATGTCCCAACGCTCATATTATATCCCAAGAATCAAGATATTTTGACTCCTACCCATTTGCTATGATGGGCCCTTAACATGGTGAACCCCAAATCGGAACCCGTGCGGTGAAAACCTAAGTCAACTATATATTAGTCATGTACGGATGCAGGACGGCCCAGATATGTCCCAAAGTTCATATTATATTTCCAGAATCCAGATATTTAGATTCCTACCCATTCTCTATGATCAGCCCTTAACATGGTGAACCCCAAATTGGAGCCCGTGCGGTGAAAACCTAAATCAACTATATATTAGTCATATAGGGATGCAGGACGATTCATATATGTCCCAACGTTCATATTATACCGCAAGAATCCCAGATATTTAGACTCCTACCCATTCCCTATGATGGGCCCTTAACATGGTGAACCCCAAATTGGAGCCCGTGCGGTGAAACCCTAAGTCAACTATATATTAGTCATATAGGGATGCAGGACGATTCATATATGTCCCAACGTTCATATTATATCGCAAGAATCCAGATATTTATACTCCTACCCATTCTCTATGAAGGGCCCTTAACATGGTGAACCCCAAATTGGAGCCCGTGCGGTGAAACCCTAAGTCAACTATATATTAGTCATATAGGGATGCAGTACGATTCATATATTAGTCTAGTCGTAATTCTCAGAAAAGACATTTCTAGAAGCATTTCCGCGGAAAAGTGTCAAACCAACTTTTTTACCATAATTCGAAAGTGCCGAACACGAATAGACTGCCTGTCGCCCGATAGGATGAACATAGGGTTCAATAAAAGGCTTTTAAAATCTTCGTGTTTTCTTCGCTGGAGGGTTGTTGATACGGCACCGTACAACGTCATATGAAATCACGTAACTGGCCTTGAACATACTCAAACTTATATACTCCTCGCGGAACGTTCAAAGCCGCGTTGTATCATGATACTATCATCACAGTAATAATTCTGAAACATTAACATCATATTAATCAGGTAACTACGGTAAGACATTGCTGTTTTGTATATTTATCGACGATTCTCGTAATAATTCTCTTATAGTCCGGGAGCCAATAGGGGTACCCTTGCACCCACCCCATGGGACTTAACTTCACCCCACTCATTTTGTTCCTTATTATGTCCTTCAACTTTTAAGCAATGTTAATAAGAAAAAAAAGTGGCCGTGTAGACTTCAGACAAGATGGCGTCAATCCTGGCCGCCATTTTTCAGATCAGACCCTAAGTCAGTTTTATGCAAATTATAGCGGGAAAATCTAGTAAAATGTATACAAATGTATATATTTTCGTGAAGCTAAGACATAATGACACTTTTTTGGCGCAAAATTGAAACTCACCCTCCAAGATGGTCGCCAAAATGGCCGCCGGAAGTTGAAAATATGACGTTTTTTCACAAATATCTTCTGGATCAGTTCATATTGTTTGGAACTGGTTGAGTGATATGACTTTATTTTGTGTTTTGTATATTAACTGATCATTGGAGCGGCGTGTATGAATACAGTATACAGTCGTATATCTGGAAGGGCTCACCATTGGTGAGTTGCATATGTGTACCTGGGTTGACCCTATGTCATGGGTATGGCGAATAGGTATAATGTAGTGGCTGTATGGTCCATAGTGAGATGAATATGTATGCACTGAGTGAATGTATGATCGTGAATGTGGTGCATATGTATACATAGAGTGACTATATGGGCATGTGCCAGGTGTAGGAGTACACATGGTGTTCATGCATGGTGAATCGTGGCTGTATCGTCATTTGTGGTATGTACGGGTATAACCAATTATGGCTGTATGGTCAGGTGTACGTGTATAAAGTGGGTGACTATATTGTCATTTGTGTGGTGTTTATGTACATATGAAGTGACTGAGGTAATGGGTGGGTTGTACATGTGTACCTTGGGTGGCTATCGCTTTCCACAATAACTCAAGGATATGTTAAGCAATAGAGAGGCCATGTCAGAGAGTTCTCCATCTTGATGGTGTTTATGTACATGGGGGAAATGTTAAACATGGAAAGCGTTAGCCACCCATTATCACACAGTCATTCGATATATACATAAACACCACAGACACAACAATATAGTGACCCAATGTTTATATACGTACACCTGACCCATTACCACGGATGACCATACATCCATGTGTCACAATGGAGGCCCACCGGGTATACTCCTAAACATGACCCATAACCATATAGTCACTCCGTGTATACCCATGCATTCACCTCACGATTGGCCATACGGTAATCCCCTGTATACCTATTCTCCATACAGATGGTCAAATAGACATTCAATATATACATCAACACCACAACAATGACCATAGAGTCACTCCAGGTATACATATGCACCTCACCAATGGCCATATAGTCACTCGCTTCACACACATACCCTCACCCATGCCACCTGGTATACTCCTTCACCTGACATATGTCCATATAGTCACCCCGTGTGTACCTATTCAAAACATTCATACATGATCATGGTCAATCCTTGTATACATATTCACCTCACCATTGGCCATGTCACTCCATGTAGCCGAATAGCGACACAAGATATACTAATACACCCCAGCTATGTCAGAAAAATCACTCCATGTGTGCATATGCACATCACCCATGGCCATATAGCCACTCGCTATATGCACATACCCTCGCCCATGACCATATATCAACACGTGTGTATACCCGTATAACCTACACATGACCATACCGCCACGAATCACCAAGCAGGAACACCAGGTATACTCATACACCTGACACATGACCATTTAGTCACTCCCTGTATAGATATTCATTACATTTATGACCATACAGTCACTACATGTATAACTATTCGACACACATAGTCATATAACCACTCGATATATACATAAGCAGCCCACCCTAGACCATAGAGTCACTCCATGTATACATATACTCATCACCAACGGTCATTCAGACCTTCCAGATATACAAAAAACCTGCACACACGACCACTCATACCTTCCATACTTGCATATACACCTCACACATGACAATTCAGCAATTCACTGTATAATCATACACGCCATCCATGATCATACAGCTAATCCCTATACACCCACCAATGATAAATACATCCACGAGATATATAAATATATACCACAAGGACACTCCCTATATACCCACACGCTCGATAATGTCCACCAGCTTACTCCAGGTATGCATATACACTTCAATCATGACCGTATAGTCATTCCATGTATACCTATACACATTACCCGTAACAATAAAATAACTCCCTATGTATCCACACACCCCATCCATGATCATACAGACAACACATGTACATCCTACCACGACCTTACAGTCACTCCATATATACATAATCAACACATAGATGACCATGTAACTATATTCATACACCACACCAATGTCCATACAGGCACATCAGGTGCACCCGTACTGGATATACACAACCATACAACATACAGTCACTACATTCATACCGATTCACCTCACACATGACCATGACCTCTCCCTGTATACCTATACATCTTACAATGGACAACCCACACATAACCATATAGTCACTCCTTGTATACCTATTCACATCATTCATGACATACAATAACTCCCTGTATACCTATTCACCTCAACTATGATCATAGAGTAACCCCCTGACTACCATCTTGGCATCCACCCTGCATCCAGTTGATATTTTTTGTTAACATAATGGACCAGAATAGCCACAGATTATGGTTCATCTCGGTTCCATCTCAACGTTCTGCCCATTTCCATTCAATAATATGGTCAGAATCACAAAAGAGGTTCTCGGCAAAATTCCATACTTTAAAATGAATTTGCCATGCCCCATACGGAACTGTGACAACCAGAATAGAACATATAGTTGTCAGTTAATTAACTAACACGTATAATAACCAAGTGAGTAACAATTTACTACCTTTTCGGATAACACAGAGAATAATGTTCAGGATATATGTAAAAAAAACTTTTTACAAACTTGGTTGCCATTTTGGAAGCCATCTTGAGCAATTTGGTCTATAGATACCGTAGTGTGACACATTTAAGATAGACCAAAACAATAAACAAATTTGAATCCAGAGACAGTTACATTAATTTTTACCAATGATAGTTGCATTTTACTTGAAAAAATGGTCTATACCCGAAAAGTAAATTTTTGCCGATATTTATGTCAAGTTTTTGAGAGAAAAGTCCAATATTTTTGGTGATGTCAGTGGTAACAATAGTAACAATTAACCATGGTGCATCAGATATGTTAGTATTCAATGTATAGGAGGCAGAATAGCCAATTTTATACATCAACCACAACTTGTAAGCGATTGCAGGATACGCTGGGGCAATATTTACCATTTTCCATATTTTGGCGGCCATTTTGGCAGCCATTTTGAGCCAAAGTAAGAATTTTGTTTCCAATGAGTTGGAATATTCATAGGTAATGATATGCCTCACATATATTGCAAATTTCTGTTCATTTCTTGTTGAAATATGACTAAAATCCCAATTGTGATTTTTTTGTGAAATTTTATACCGTGTTCCAATAATTGCATATTTAATTGCCCCAATGATCAGTTAATATACAAAACACAATATAAAGTCACATTACTCAAGCAGTTCCAAACAGCATGAACTGGTCTAGAAGATATTTGTGGAAAAAACGTCATATTTTCAACTTAATCCTGATTCACAGAACTTTCAACCGGGTGTGATTTCACGAAGAGCGTTTATTTATTAAATAACATACTTGTCCATATATGTATAGCAGATGATGAGATAGTTATGACAGAAAGGTCGCGAGGGGTGATTCAAATAACAAAGTATTCCCATGTTCATGAGATTATATGTATAACGAGTGTGATATATGTCTCGATATTGACTTACTGTATTTTCGCGGAAATAAAAACAGTATGTGACTTTAAGTTGATTTTATGGGTGAAATATGGGTCACAGGCAGCGACAGGCACCCTCATTGGATTCAGCATACTTGAATTATGCTAGAAAACTTAGTTTCATGCTTTTCCCCAAAAATGCCTCTAGGGTTCTAGTATTCCACAAATGTAGCTTTTCCGACCAGACTATATGTCCCAACTTTCATATTATATTTCCAGAATCCAGATATTTATACTTCTACCCATTCTCTATGAAGGGCCCTTAACATGGTGAACCCCAAATTGGAGCCCGTGCGGTGAAACCCTAAGTCAACTATATATTAGTCATATAGGGATGCAGGACGATTCATATATGTCCCAACGTTCATATAATATTTCCAGAATCCAGAAATTTTGACTCCTACCCATTCTCTATGATGGGCCCTTAACATGGTGAACCCCAAATTGGAGCCCGTGCGGTGAGACCCTAAGTCAACTATATATTAGTCATGTACTGATGCAGGACGATTCATATATGTCCCAACGTTCATATTATATCCCAAGAATCAAGATATTTAGACTCCTACGCATTTGCTATGATGGACCCTTAACATGGTGAACCCCAAATCGGAGCCCGTGCGGTGAAAACCTAAGTCAACTATATATTAGTCATGTACGGATGCAGGACGATTCATATTTGTCCCAACGTTCATATTATGTCCCAAGAATCCAGATATTTAGACTCCTACCCATTATCTATGATGGGCCCTTAACATGGTGAACCCCAAATCGGAGCCCGTGCGGTGAAATCCTAAATCAACTATATATTAGTCATATAGGGATGCAGGACGATTCATATATGTCCCAACGTTCATATTATATTTCCAGAATCCAGATATTTTGACTCCTACCCATTCTAGGTGAGCGGCAGAGACCCAAAAAAATCGATTTAATATACCCACCGTACTTAAGGACAAATTTGGTATCTTTGGAAAGGTGAGGTTGGAGGCTAATTGATATGACCTACTATCGGATCTGAAAGTGGTGCGGTTGTCATGGAAACGGGTCCTCAAAAGTATTGTCACATATCGACGGTATAAATGCCATCGATCGAATAATGGAAGGCTGCATTTTTCAACATTCATTTTCATTTTAAGTCAATTCTGGTTTAATGGTATAAGGGTGATATGTGAAATCAGATGAACGTTCCTATTGGAGATATGAGTCCGTATGGTGGTTGGAACGCCGTTTTTGGGTAATTTTAGGGTTTTTTAGTGAGAAAATTGTGATTTTTGGAATCGCAGTGCTGGTTGAGAACAACACACTATCGAATGGACTGTGATATGTCATTTTGAAGATCTTGATGTGGCCTACCCGATTGGATGACTTATATTGTTGGGCGTTGATTTGGTTGTCATTGAAACGACTCTAATATTTCGAAATAAATGTGTGTATATTCCTTGAAATTTCATGAAAAGTTTATCGATACAAACCGACAATCTACTACAACAATAGTATTGAACTTTATAACATTCCCTAGAATGTTCTAGACTACATCTACTTTAGGAATAAAGGATCATTCTGATTTTAAAGACCAATGTTGGTATTTTTTTTATGTTATTTTGAATAAGAGTTCCATTTTCTGTATAAAATTAGTGAAAGTTTAATTCTTCAGCAAAATTGAACGAGGTGATCAAAATATGTTAATATTCTGTTATTTGCAATTTAGTGATGCTAATTGGATTAGAACATTGGTGTTTATAATTGAAATGCCAATGGCGATATCAGAATTATGTACCATAAGTTAATGACAATGAGGCCCGTTCCAAACGACGGATTTTTGTCGACTCGAATCTAATTGTATTAAATCCGTCGGTGGTGCGACTGCGGTCAATTTTGTTTCAGACGGACGCATCTTCGTCGCGTCGAATCTAATACATCGGTCGATTTATTTAAAGGTGGATTCCCGGTTACCGTCACAAAATGGTCACGCGTAGATATAGAGGCCTATATCTACCGGTATGTTATACTACAGAGACGTGGCGACAGGGGGGTTGGGGGTGTCTCACCCCCCAACTTTGGTCAAAATTTTCAACAGTTGGAAATTTCATACCTGCCAAATCATTAGTTGGAAATTTCACACCAACAATAGGTTGAAAATGTTCTTGTAGTTTGATTTTCAAACAAGTTATTAGGGGAATTAATTGTTTTTGGACCAATATTTGCATATTTTCCTATTTTTTGTCAAAATTTTGGACTCAAATGGTCATCAGTTGGAAATTTTCCAACCTCAGGTGGGTGACAGGTTGAAAATTTACTACACTTGGAAAGCTTGTGCCCAGGTCCCTCCCCCGTGGCCAGTCAAAAACTGCTAGTTAATTTAAAAAAAACAATATTGTCATCCATTTGGAAAACATTGTCATTGGAATTGTCATCAGTTGGAAATTTTCCAACCTAAGTCGGGGTGTCAGGTTGGAAATTTCCAACTCTAGGAAGGCTTGAGGCTAGTCTAGATGCTAGGATTTTGCGATTTTCTTGTTCAGATTTCAAAAAAATTCCGCACCGGGCCGAACCATGGTCGGCCCGGTGTGTCGTTGTCCCTCCCCCGTGCATGGCCAACAGGAAAGCTTCAGTTGAGGCCAGTCCAGATGTTAGGATTTGCAATTTTCTTGTATAGTTTTCTAAATGTTCTCACACCGGGCCGAACAACCATTGTCAGTCCGGTGTGTCCTGCTCTCTTGCCCGTAGCCGTGTGCATTTATCTGTAGTTAGACCACTATAGATGTTAGGATTTATGCAATTTTTCAGGTTAAAATATTTGAATGTTCTCATACCGGAAATATAGAACCATGGTTTGTGAACATATAGCATATTAGGCTTGAGCACTGAGGTGCAAGGGGCGGTGTAATTATGCAAAACTTGTGTATTTGTCTGATTCTGATCAAGGGGGGGGGGGGGTTCAATTGGAATTCTCCAAAGTGGACACCCACAACGGAGACCCTCTAGCCGCTCCCTGGAACTTATACATATATATATATATATATATACTAAAATACAGTATAAATTATGTATATATATATATATATATATGCGCGATTGCAGCGCGAGCACATGTATATGAGGATGTATATAGTACATATATATGTGTATGCCATGCATGTAAATACAGGTATTCAAGAATTATTATAAATCAGAGACTACCACCCCTACCCCTTATAATAAGGAATACCGGAATATATTAATTATTATAAATCATAGGCTACCACCTATATCCTGTATAATAAGGAATACCGGTATATATGAATTATTATAAATCATAGGCTACCATCCCTACCCCTCATAATAAGTAATACCGGTTTATATGAAGTATTATAAATCTGAGGCTCCCACCCCTACCCCTTATAATAAGTAATACCGGTATATATAAATTATTATAAATCACAGGCTACCACTCTGCCCCTTATAATCACGTAATATTGGAATATATGAATTATTATAAATATGAGGATGTATATGGTACATATAGTTATATAATATACTATAATAGTCGCTACAAATAAATGTTATATCGTGCAACCAATTGCCATATATGTGTATACCATGCATGTAAATACAGGTATACAAGAATTATTATAAATAAGAGACTACCACCCCCTACCCCTTATAATAAGGAATACCGGAATATATTAATTATTATAAATCATAGGCTACCACCTATATCCTGTATAATAAGGAATACCGGTATCTATGAATTATTATAAATCATAGGCTACCATCCCTACCCCTCATAATAAGTAATACCGGTTTATATGAATTATTATAAATCTGAGGCTACCACCCCTACCCCTTATAATAAGTAATACCGGTATATATAAATTATTATAAATCACAGGCTACCACTCTGCTCCTTATAATCACGTAATATTGGACTATATGAATTATTATAAATAAGAGGTTACCACCCCTATACCCATCATATTAAGTAATGCAGGTATATATGAATTATTATAAATCAGTGCATGGTACCACCCCTACCCCTTATAATAAGTAATACCGGTATATATTAATTATTGTACATCATGGACTACCACCCCTATTCCTTACAATAAGGAATATCAGGCTATATGAATTATTATAAATCAGTTGCTACAACCCCTACCCCTTATATCGGTATATATGAATTATTATAAATCATTAATACTATATCCATTATAAGATGTGAGTCAGTGACATGCCATGTTCGTTGAGAAATCAAACTACCAAAATAATCCCAATTTGCACAATGTTACCTAAGAAATGCTTATAGATATATCTGTCTTGATTTATAACAAAGAGAGCGTGCGACAAATGACGTCATGTTGGTATTTCCGCAGATAAGGGGAACACCCTCATTATTATATCATTATCATATCATTATCATATCATTTGCATTCGTTCTTCGGCAACTTTCGGCTCTTCTCGTCACATGTATTAGATTCGAGTCGTCAAACATCCGTCGTTTGAAACCAAGACGGATTTCAGACGCATCACCGACGAAGATTCGTCTGAATTGGACGGAGATTCGTCTGTGATGCGTCTGACACGGATCTAATTGTTTCAAACGTCGCATTTTTGACGAATTTAATACAATTGTGGGTCTGGTATTAGATTCGAGTCGACAAAAATCCGTCGTTTGGAACGGGCCTGATGGACTACCAATGTGTTCATGTACAACAAATACGCGGCGGATTAAATGTGGTCATGGGATTTTGACTGCGAGAAACATTCAACAAATTGCAAGAACCCTGAATGAGTTTGCTGGATTTTTATCGCGGTCAAAATCCCATGACCACGTTGAATCAAGCATTTATTATTTATATTTATATACTTAAATTCATTATGAACTAGGATTGTTTTGCTACCCCCCTATTTTTTAAACTTCAAATTAAGTTTTGGAACGGTAAACCCACTCCTGGTGGGGGCTGTTAATGTCCCGTTATTTTGCTGGTTAAATTGTGGGACTCCGTTGACGTAGAGCGGAATGAAGCTTGTTTATTTAAAAAAAATGGACCAATAGGAACCTCAGACCCGTTCCAAACGACGGACTTTTGTCGACTCGAATCTAATTGTATTAAATCCGTCGGTGGTGCGTCTGCGGTCAATTTTGTTTCAGACAGACGCATCTTTGTCGCGTCGAATCTAATACATCGGTCGATTTATTTAAAGGTGCACTCCATGTTACATTCACAAAATGGTCACGCGTAGATATATATAGAGGCCTATATATACCGGTATAGTATACATATATATACTAAAATACAGTATAAATTATGTATAAATATATGCGCGATTGCAGCGCGAATATATGTGCATATGTATATGAGGATGTATATAGTACATATAGTTATATAATATAATATAATAGGCGCTACAAATAAATGTTAGATCGTGCAACCAATTGCCATATATGTGTATACCATGCATGTAAATACAGAGACTACCACCCCTACCCTTATAATAAGGAAACCCGGAATATATGAATTATTATAAATAAGAGGTTACCACCCCTATACCCCTCATAACAAGTAATGCCGGTATATATGAATTATTATAAATAAGATCAGTGGTACCACCCTACCCCTTATAATGGGGAATACCGGAATATATTAATTATATATTATAAATCATATGCTACCACCTATATATCCTTTATAATAAGGAATACGGGTATCTATGAATTATTATAAATCATAGGCTACCATCCCTACCCCTCATAATAAGTAATACCGGTTTATATGAATTATTATAAATCTGAGGCTACCACCCCTACCCCTTATATAATAAGGAATACCGGTATATGTAAATTATTATAAATCATAGGCTACCACTCTGCCCTTATAACAAGTAATACCTGAATATATTAAGTATTATAGATAAGAGGTTACCACCCCTTTACCCCTCATAATAAGTAATATCGGTATATATGAATGATTATAAATCAGTAGTACCACCTCTGCCCCTTATAATAAGTAATACCGGTAAATATTAATTATTATACATCATAGACTACATGTACCACCCCTATTCCTTACAATAAGGAATATCGGTCTATATGAATTATTATAAATCGGTTGCTACAACCCCTACCCCTTATACCGGTATATATGGATTATTATAAATCATTGATACTATATCCATTATAAGATGTGAGTCAGTGACATGCCATGTTCGTTGAGGAATCAAACTACCAAAATAAATACAATTTGCACAATGTTACCAATGCTTATAGATATATCTTTCTTTATGACAAAGAGAGCGTGCGACAAATGACGTCGTGTGGGTATTTCCTCAGATAAGGGGAGCCCCCTCATTATTATACCATTATCATTTCATTATCATATTATTATCATATCATTTGCATTCGTTCTTCGGCAACTTTCGGCTCTTCTCGTCACATGTATTAGATTCGAGTCGTCAAAAATCCGTCGTTTGAAACCAAGACGGATTTCAGACGCATCACCGACGAAGATTCGTCTGTGATGCGTCTGACACGGATCTAATTGTTTCAAACGTCGCATTTTTGACGCATTTAATACACTTGTGGGTCTGGTATTAGATTCGAGTCGACAAAAATCCGTCGTTTGGAACGGGCCTCACATATACATAGAATGGTTTTATCTCAGTCATAACACCATTTATGCTCAACGCATTTTAATTGCAAATTAAAATCAATAATACTGCAAATTAGTGACACCACGGTTCGTGATTGTTACGCATTAAGGTTGGGGTTTATAAAAGGAGAGTTTTCAAGAATTGTCAGGGTATAGATGCACGGTCAGTACTTCACATTTTTTATTTCGAATATTTTCTTATCTAATTCGATGATCAAGGTGGACATATATACACCGTTCAGGCGATATCGTAATATTAGAGTTCTTCCATTGCTACGTTTCAAACGTCAAATGTCCCAGTTTTAGTTTTTGTATTGTTTTATTCCATAGCGATACTGAGTCTATTTAACGTTTAGTTATGACAAACGTACACAATATAATTGATGGTATTTGTTAAAAGTAACCACTATATACTGGTCATTAGATAAACGATCGCACATGTTATGCAATAAATTATTCGAAATACATCTATAATCCATATTAATCGATAGAAGCGTTTAATGGCAGGGATCTTCGATTCACATGTATATTATTTTACACCAAGGAATAAATATAAAACTTGTTACAGGAAGAGATAAACCTTCTTTAACGGTTAAGGACCTCATATGAGCATCAGCGGAGATGATATTAAGCTATGACATGTTGCCATATGGGACGGTGGGGTGATAAATTTCCTTCCCGACACCCTTCGGAAAGAAGCTTCGAAAAATGTAAAACTTAAATAAATAAACTTGTCCTGATCTAACTAAAGCCTGGATCATCATGTGTATGGAAAAAGAGCGAGCAACTGTCTCAAACATTAATGTGACTATCAATGCCTCAGTGCATCAAGCCAATCAGTGCGACTGCTCAGGCGCACAAACTGCTTGACAAATTGATGGGAATATTGCAGATTTGAATTCATATAGTACCCGTCTATCAGAATCGGTGCGACTAATTTTTATATTTTAGTCATTTAAGGTCGTATTGACCCTTCTCGCCGGACCCATATACTCCAATGTTAGCGATGTTTTGGGTACGTTCTGTCAGCTTAGGCGCACAAAATACTTGATCAATTGAAGGGAATATTAGATACTTGAATTCATTTACTTGTTTGCAATAATTTGTGACACAATATTGAACGTTCAAATGGCAAAATCCTGAACACAAATGCTTGTAGCAATTTCCATCACTGGTCATCAACAATGTGCATCAACGTCTGCACATCATAAAATATCTGGAACACATCTAGACATTCCTATGAATTGTTGATGCTTGATTGCATAGCGTTTCACTTTTAGTGCATATTAATGGATTTCGGACAATGGCGTCATGACAACAATCGAAACATATAATTGTCAGTTGATTAACTAACATGCACAATAACCAAGTGAGTCATTATTTGCTACTTTTTCGAAAAACGTAGAGAATTATGTTCGCGATATACGAAAAGAATCAACTTTTTACTAAATTTGGTTGCCAATTTGGAAGCAATCTTGAGTAATTTGTTCCATAAACACCGTAGTGTGACACATTTAAGATAGTCCAAACAATAAACACTTTTTATACCAAAGATAGTTACATTTCACTTGAACAAAATGGTCCAAAACCTGAAAAAGTGATTTTTTTCCGATAGTTATGTCATGTTTGGGAGAGATAAATCCAACGTTTCTTGTAATGTCAGTCATGACAATAGTAACAATTAACCATGATGCATCAATCATGTTAGTGTTCAATGAATAGAAGGCACAATAGCAAATTTTATACACCAACCACAAGTTGTAAGCGAAGGCAGGACACGCTGGGGTAATATCTACCATTTTCCATATTTTGGGCGGCCATTTTGGCAAACATTTTGAGTCAATGTAACAATTTTGGTTCCAATGAGTTGGAATATTCATAGGTAATGATATGCTTCACTTGCATTGCACAAATCTGCTCATTTCTTGTTTAAAATAGTACTAGAATCACAATTTTTGGTGAAATTTCATACCGTGTTCTGTAAACTCCAATGTTTGAGGTACCGGAAGGGATTAGAACCCAAATACTTGCATTGGGACAGCCGTTAATTGATTTGGGACACTCATTGGATGTATTTGAATACTAGTGTGGTTGCTTTGGACACTCAGTCGATGGTATACGTGACTATTGGCTGTACATTATATTCGATATGAGAAGATTTAGTTAGAAATTAATTATACTAATTATTTTTGTTACTTTCGACCGCCATTTTCGCCGCCAGTTAGGGACAACGAATGGACAAATCATCGGTACCGTATATTGTTCACAGTTATAGAATTATGACTGGACATCATTTATGGTGGTGCAACTAGCTATTTATCCCAATAAATGTCGTCCCAATGGAAACTATTTGGTGAACTTTAGCAACAATTTCTCAATTACTTTCTACTACTTTCGGCAGCTTTCGTCACCATTGTGTCCACATTTTCGAAAGTGCAAGAAACCATCATTTCTGCTAAAATGGGCACTATAGTGGTTCATTTCTGACATCTAATTAGTATTCACTACACTGTTCTGTTCAATGCAGGATATTCTGGGCATTAAAATAATAATTTGTCTTCGAAATTGATTACATCTTTTTCGAATTTTAGGGACACGAAGGGCCAAATCCTCGTGATATGACTCACAATTATCATATATTTATTGAACATAGTATGTGTTAGCACAAATGACCATTTAACACATTATTTTTCTTATAAATGAAAACGATCCGGTGAAATTTGGCGAAAATTGGCCAAAAAGTACCACTTCCGGTCTCCCTTATGTCCGACTCTTTTTTTGATTGTGACAATCTAATTGTACACGGAATGACATGTCAGTCATGACAACTATAATAATCTGTATTTGTTACATGTTTCTGCCATATTAATAACTTAAATTTAAATGTCATTGAAGTGTCTATTCCATCAGAAATGGAACATGTTACAAAAAAGCCATAAATAGGACATTTTTTTCAATGTTCTCTAGAAAATGTTCCACAAAGCGGATTTAGGAGGATTTTGGATATGTTGTTCCCCAGATTCAGCCAGAAAGAAATACCCCAAAATAGCTTATTATCGATTTGTTATAGGTTCACTGCTTCAACGACCACACTACTTCGCTTACGCCGTTTTACACACACCTACAATCGAGATCGTATATGTATACATACGAACATGGATGTGGCGATATGGCGTTTGTACCCCCCCCCCCCCCATTTGGTAAACAACCATACTAATAGTAGGAAATTTCGACCCTCCCGCAGCCTTCAGTAGGAAATTTCAGAGTTTAAACTTGTCGAATTTGTTTTTAATTTTAATTTTTAATTTTTGTTAGGGTCCCAACTGGGAAATTCCGACCCAAAGGGGTGTGTTAAGAATAAAATGTATTGTAGTTCATATGGTTTGGCCTGATTAGTCGAAACATGAGGATTAATTGTGGCCCAATTTAAGAAACGAGTGGTGCATGGTGCAAACAATATCCATATAATTTCATTACTTATGAAATATGGGGATCCGAGAAGGGATGAACATTGGGAATCCATTGATGACTAGTGTGATGCAATCCGATTTTCTTACATGGGCACCCCCCCCCCATCCAGGATAACTTCGTCATGCCCCTGACGACGAATTTATATGGTGGGTCCGCTAGTATGTAGTTTCAGTAATGTTAAATAATTATGTGATATGTATCGCGCCTATTCGATCAGTCCATGGACGTATACATATGTGCGCCGTTTTGGATTTCTGACCGAAAATGTTTTACATAACGAACCCACACTAACACTCCATCCTACAAACTGCGCAGTTTTATCTGTAGATGGTGTTGCACCCAAATACGACACATATACCTCAAAATGGTGACACCACCGGTGACCCGAGAAACATTTGATCCCTGACTTTATTCATTGCTTGAAATGAAAGCCCCATATACACCACAATCTCAATAATAAACTAACGCCGAAATATCACATATTGTTGTGTTGGCGTCTCTTGGCAGAATACATTATTCACCAAACAATGACTTTATATTAACGGTTGATGCTCTCACGCATATCATCTGAAATTATACAATGAACTGCATATCGTATTTATATGGAATGCAGTTGCACCTAGTTATTGTGACGCAAGTGTACATACATTAAGATTACATACCAGTTTATGATATCAGTCAACAATGTTGGTGCGCAGGGGATCTGTCAACACGATACGAAACTCACGGGAGCCACACTCCTTGGTAAACAGCTGTTAATAAATATGAAGATGGTGATGTTACGGGAAGCTGGTAAAATAAGCTGGTGTTTGGAGAACGGTGCCTGAGTGACGGGATGTCATTTGACACACAACGAGCACCGTCCTCCAGAAATATATATATACAAAAAAGTGGTTTTCCCAAAAAATCTCTGTTCGCACAGATTTAGGCTTCTGGCTAACTCAGTTTTCATATTCCCGATATCCGTGCGAACAATTTGATATATAATACGTCTTGGTGGTTGGCGACATGATTCAACTAGTAAAAAAATAAGGCCCTTGTCTGGTCTCTGCTACTCCACTATGTAATTAATACTCCATCCGGTTTCAACAAGGTGTTTGAACACTCACGTGATGACATTACGTTGCCAACGTCATTACATCGTTAGCCCAGAATCCCTAAAAAAAAAAGTCCCACACATTCCATGCTGTCATTTCTGTGAATTCAAATAACATTACATGCTGATAGATTCCCCATAAACAAAACACTTAAATCACTTAAATCACACCAAAATGACGAAAAAAAAATCAGAAAAACATTAAAAAGAGAAGCGAATGAAGTTTGAATGCACAGGGTAGTTTGGAAAATGAACCTGTCGTAACACAACACACATTTGGTCCTCATTCTAGTGGAACAGTATAACATGAACTGTATTTTTTTTTTATTGTGATAGCGGCTACAATTATTGCTACTTTCACGGAAGTCGGGTCACCGTTTCCATGGTTACCGCACCACTTTCAATTTTGTTGACAGGGCCTATCTTGTAGCATATAATCTACCCTTTCATAAGAAATATAAAAATCGCTTAAGTACCATAGGTATATTAAACTCCTTAAATACGGCCATTCTTGGGTCCTGGCCGCTCACCTATTCTCTATGATGGGCCCTTAACATGGTGAACCCCAAATTGGAGACCGTGCGGTGAAACCCTAAGTCAACTATATATTAGTCATGTACTGATGCAGGACGATTCATATATGGCCCAACGTTCATATTATATCCCAAGAATCAAGATATTTGGACTCCTACGCATTTACTATGATGGACCCTTAACATGGTGAACCCAAAATCGGAGCCCGTGCGGTGAAAACCTAAGTCAACTATATATTAGTCATGTACGGATGCAGGACGATTCATATATGTCCCAACGTTCATATTATACCGCAAGAATCCAGATATTTAGACTCCTACGCATTTGCTATGATGGGCCCTTAACATGGTGAATCCCAAATCGGAGCCCGTGCGGTGAAATCCTAAATCAACTATATATAAGTCATGTACGGATGCAGGACGATTCATATATGTCCCAACGTTCATATTATATTCCAAGAATCCAGATATTTAGACTCCTACCCATTCTCTATGATGGGCCCTTAACATGGTGAACCCCAAATCGGAGCCCGTGCGTGAAATCCTAAATCAACTATATATTAGTCATATAGGGATGCAGGACGATTCATATATGTCCCAACGTTCATATTATATTTCCAGAATCCAGATATTTTGACTCCTACCCATTCTCTATGATAGGCCCTTAACATGGTGAACCCCAAATTGGAGACCGTGCGGTGAGACCCTAAGTCAACTATATATTAGTCATGTACTGATGCAGGACGATTCATATATGTCCCAACGTTCATATTATATTCCAAGAATCAAGATATTTAGACTCCTACGCATTTGCTATGATGGACCCTTAACATGGTGAACCCCAAATCGGAGCCGGTGCGGTGAAAATCTAAGTCAACTATATATTAGTCATGTACGGATGCAGGACGGTCCAGATATGTCCCAACGTTCATATTATATTTTCAGAATCCAGATATTTAGATTCTTACCCATTCTCTATGATCAGCCCTTAACATGGTGAACCCCAAATTGGAGCCCGTGCGGTGAAAACCTAAATCAACTATATATTAGTCATATAGGGATGCAGGACGATTCATATATGTCCCAACGTTCATATTATACCGCAAGAATCCAGACATTTAGACTCCTACCCATTCTCTATGATGGGCCCTTAACATGGTGAACCCCAAATTGGAGCCCGTGCGGTGAAATCCTAAATCAACTATATATTAGTCATATAGGGATGCAGGACGATTCATATATGTCCCAACGTTCATATTATATCCCAAGAATCCAGATATTTAGACTCCTACGCATTTGCTATGATGGGCCCTTAACATGGTGAACCCCAAATCGGAGCCCGTGCGGTGAAATCATAAATCAACTATATATTAGTCATATATGGATGCAGGACGATTCATATATGTCCCAACGTTCATATTAAATCGCAAGAATCCTGATATTTATACTCCTACCCATTCTCTATGATGAGCCCTTAACATGGTGAACCCCAAATTGGAGCCTGTGCGGTGAAACCCTAAGTCAACTATATATTAGTCATGTACGGATGCAGAACGATTCATATATGTCCCAACGTTCATATTATATCCCAAGAATCCAGATATTTAGACTCCTACCCATTCTCTATGATGGGCCCTTAACATGGTGAACCCCAAATCGGAGCCCGTGCGGTGAAATCCTGAATCAACTATATATTAGTCATATAGGGATGCAGGACGATTCATATATGTCCCAACGTTCATATTATACCGCAAGAATCAAGATATTTAGACTCCTACGCATTTGCTATGATGGGTGAACCCCAAATCGGAGACCGTGCGGTGAAAACCTAAGTCAACTATATATTAGTCATCTATGGATGCAGGACGGTCCAGATATGTCCCAACGTTCATATTGTATCCCAAGAATCCAGATATTTAGACTCCTACGCATTTGCTATGATGGGCCCTTAACATGGTGAACCCCAAATCGGAGCCCGTGCTGTGAAATCCTAAATCAACTATATATTAGTCATATAGGGATGCAGGACGATTCATATATGTCCCAACGTTCATATTATATCGCAAGAATCCTGATATTTAGACTCCTACCCATTCTCTATGATGAGCCCTTAACATGGTGAACCCCAAATTGGAGCCTGTGCGGTGAAACCCTAAGTCAACTATATATTAGTCATGTACGGATGCAGAACGATGCATATATGTCCCAACGTTCATATTATATCCCAAGAATCCAGATATTTAGACTCCTACCCATTCTCTATGATGGGCCCTTAACATGGTGAACCCCAAATCGGAGCCCGTGCGGTGAAATCCTAAATCAACTATATATTAGTCATATAGGGATGCAGGACGATTCATATATGTCCCAACGTTCATATTATACCGCAAGAATCAAGATATTTAGACTCCTACGCATTTGCTATGATGGGTGAACTTCAAATCGGAGACCGTGCGGTGAAAACCTAAGTCAACTATATATTAGTCCTCTATGGATGCAGGACGGTCCAGATATGTCCCAACGTTCATATTGTATCCCAAGAATCCAGATATTTAGACTCCTACCCATTCTCTATGATCAGCCCTTAACATGGTGAACCCCAAATCGGAGCCCGTGCGGTGAAATCCTAAATCAACTATATATTAGTTATATAGGGATGCAGGACGATTCATATATGTCCCAACGTTCATATTATATCGCAAGAATCCTGACATTTAGACTCCTACCCATTCTCTATGATGGGCCCTTAACATGGTGACCCCCAAATTGGAGCCCGTGCGGCGAAACCCTAAGTCAACTATATATTAGTCAAGTACGGATGCAGGACGATTCATATATGTCCCAACGTTCATATTATATCCCAAGAATCCAGATATTTAGACTCCTGTCCATTCTCTATGATGGGCCCTTAACATGGTGAACCCCAAATCGGAGCCCGTGCGGTGAAATCCTAAATCAACTATATATTAGTCATGTACTGATGCAGGACGATTCATATATGTCCCAACGTTCATATTATATCCCAAGAATCCAGATATTTAGACTCCTACGCATTTGCTATGATGGGCCCTTAACATGGTGAACCCCAAATCGGAGCCCGTGCGGTGAAATCCTAAATCAACTATATATTAGTCATATAGGGATGCAGGACGATTCATATATGTCCCAACGTTCATATTATATCGCAAGAATCCTGATATTTAGACTCCTACCCATTCTCTATGATGGGCCCTTAACATGGTGAACCCCAAATTGGAGCCTGTGCGGTGAAACCCTAAGTCAACTATATATTAGTCATGTACGGATGCAGGACGATTCATATATGTCCCAACGTTCATATTATACCGCAAGAATCCAGATATTTAGACTCCTACCCATTCTCTATGATGGGCCCTTAACATGGTGAACCCCAAATCGGAGCCTGTGCGGTGAAATCCTAAATCAACTATATATTAGTCATATAGGGATGCAGGACGATTCATATATGTCCAAACGTTCATATTTTATTTCCAGAATCCAGATATTTTGACTCCTACCCATTCTCTATGATGGGCCCTTAACATGGTGAACCCCAAATTTGAGCCTGCGGTGAACCCCTAAGTCAACTATATTCTAGTCATGTACTGATGCAGGACGATTCATATATGTCCCAAAGTTCATATTATATCCCAAGAATCCAGATATTTAGACTCCTACCCATTCTCTATGATGGGCCCTTAACATGGTGAACCCCAAATCGGAGCCCGTGCGGTGAAATCCTAAATCAACTATATATTAGTCATATAGGGATGCAGGACGATTCATATATGTCCCAACGTTCATATTATACCGCAAGAATAAAGATATTTAGACTCCTACGCATTTGCTATGATGGGCCCATAACATGGTGAACCCCAAATCGGAGACCGTGCGGTGAAAACCTAAGTCAACTATATATTAGTCATGTATTGATGCAGGACGGTCCAGATATGTCCCAACGTTCATATTGTATCCCAAGAATCCAGATATTTAGACTCCTATCCATTCTCTATGATGGGCCCTTAACATGGTGAACCCCAAATCGGAGCCCGTGCGGTGAAATCCTAAATCAACTATATATTAGTCATGTACTGATGCAGGACGATTCATATATGTCCCAACGTTCATATTATATCCCAAGAATCAAGATATTTAGACTCCTACGCATTTGCTATGATGGGCCCTTAACATGGTGAACCCCAAATTGGAGCCGTGAGGTGAAATCCTAAATCAACTATATATTAGTCATATAGGGATGCAGGACGATTCATATATGTCCCAACGTTCATATTATACCGCAAGAATCAAGATATTTAGACTCCTACGCATTTGCTATGATGGCCCCTTAACATGGTGAACCCCAAATCGGAGCCCGTGCGGTGAAACCCTAAGTCAACTATATATTAGTCATGTACGGATGCAGGACGATTCATAGAAGTCCCAACGTTCATATTATATCGCAAGGATCCAGATATTTATACTCCTACCCATTCTCTATGAAGGGCCCTTAACATGGTGAACCCCAAATTAGAGCCCGTGCGGTGAAACCCTAAGTCAACTATATATTAGTCATGTACGGATGCAGGACGATTCATATATGTCCCAACGTTCATATTATACCGCAAGAATCCAGACATTTAGACTCCTACCCATTCTCTATGATGGGCCCTTAACATGGTGAACCCCAAATTGGAGCCCGTGCGGTGAAATCCTAAATCAACTATATATTAGTCATATAGGGATGCAGGACGATTCATATATGTCCCAACGTTCATATTATATCCCAATAATCCAGATATTTAGACTCCTACGCATTTGCTATGATGGGCCCTTAACATGGTGATCCCCAAATCGGAGCCCGTGCGGTGAAATCACAAATCAACTATATATTAGTCATATAGGGATGCAGGACGATTCATATATGTCCCAACGTTCATATTATATCGCAAGAATCCTGATATTTATACTCCTACCCATTCTCTATGATGAGCCCTTAACATGGTGAACCCCAAATTGGAGCCTGTGCGGTGAAACCCTAAGTCAACTATATATTAGTCATGTACGGATGCAGAACGATTCATATATGTCCCAACGTTCATATTATATCCCAAGAATCCAGATATTTAGACTCCTACCCATTAGTGTGGTCGTCAGAGGGTTCGACCCGGAAGAAATTGGTATAGAAGCGGTTTTGGTGTCATTCGACGCGGGAGAATCTCGTGTATAACATATCCAAAATCCGCTAAAATCCGCTTTGGGCAAAATTCAGGATCCAAGATGGCGTCCAACATGTCTGCCGTTAGTCAAAAGATACTCTGACTGAGATTAATTCGATAACAGTGAGAACAAATGTTGTCATATGTATACAAATGTATACATTTTTGCAAAGGTAAAATGTTGTGCCACCTGTTTATGGCAAAAATGGAACCCATCGTCCCAGATGGCCGCCAAAATGGCGGCCTAAACTCGAACATTTGAAGTTTTTGCCTAATATCTTAAAGTTCAATTCCTGTTGTTTGATAATGGTTCAGACTGGCGACATTGATTAGTCATATTCATGTTAATTCATCATTGGAGCAATGAAAGATACCATAAATGGGGTCCCAGACTCATCTACACCCTCAAAAATTCGATTTTACAGAACGCGGTATAAAATTCCACAAAACTCTCCATTGTGATTACAGTCATATATCAACAAGAAATGGACAGAACTGTACAATGTAAGTTGGGCATACCAATATCTATAAATACTCCAATTCAATGAAACCCAAATTGGCGCTTTGTCTAAAAATGGCTGTCAAAATATGGAAAATGGCGGATATTGATCACAGTGTCATTCAATCCATTATAAGTAGTGGTTGATGAATAAAATTGACTAAATAAATACGAATGTATACCTCTTTATGATGCCATTATGCTAGCTCTATGTAAAAACTTAAAAATCAGTACCAAAAATGGCTGCCAAAATGGCCACCCGATGTGAAAAATACTATTTTCTATCACTTCTGTTTATCACTTGTTGCTCTCTGAACTGGGAAACAATGGGTATATTCTTTCAATGAGTGTGTCAACTGATCATTACAGCAATGACATTTCTAATAGATTAGATCATAGTTTACTCTGGTCCTTCACTAATAAGTTATAACGAATGTGGTATGAAATTTAACCAAAATCGACTTTGGGGTTCTGGTCACATTTGATATTTAGGGATGAACAGATCTTGTCTACAAATAATTGATCGTTTCTTTTATTTGTGAACATTCCATCTCAAATAGACCAAAAGAAACAATAAATTTTATCTAATATGGTTCCAAAACGAAAATGGTAGACTCTGCCCAGCTTATCACATAATGGAAGTTGTGAGTGGTGGATGCAGTTGATAGTTGGCTCATATACATGCATGTGGCTCATATACATCAAAACTATTTATTTTCAATCTTTTGGTGGCTTCCCGCGGGTTGACAAAATCTCGACTCATCAGTGCTATAATGTCGTATATCCATTTTGGCGGGAAATGAGTATTTGATACCATTCGAATCGTGAGAAAAAATCCAATCCGATGGGCCAAACTGTCCTTGCATTGGATGACAAATATTCGCACAAACCAGAGAAGCAAATGTAGTATCTCCAGCGATCTTTACAATTATTCGTGCTATGAGGTCGTATGTCCATCAGCAGCCAATCGGACGCTTCAGGTTGTCCACGTGACTTCTGTTTTGTGTTTGTGAATTCTAAAATGTGTGCTATATGGCAGTATCTCCATGTTAGTCACGTGATCATTTGGTGATTTAAATTTTGTGATTGTTCCACACATTTCTGTATGATGATGCACATGGGTGAATTTTCATAGTGTAGAATAGGCACTTTTTAGTTCATAGACACATGCGATTGCCACCATATTTAGCTTAATCTGCATTTATTAGCACAACTTCATTATAGGGCGGAAACGAATCGTCGCTGGCATGTCATATCTCCAAACAAGCTATTGCTTTTTAAAAGAAAACGAGGGAATAAACAGAAAACAATATGTGGTTCAATGAACAGCTAATGTCAGTTTTCATTGGGATGAATACAACAATACGTCATGCTTTGTCAACATTAGGAGAAATGTTGTCTAAAAACTTCAACCTTCATTTTCTCGGAAAGTTGAAAATGTGGGTTACATTATAGCACTGATGCGACGAAATGTTAACTATTCGGGCTCGGCCATCATTTTCAAGTTTCAAGCTGGAACTAAATGTAGCCCATGGATTCCCCATTCGACATGTAAGAAAAGTAGTTTTACTCTGATCTCTTCCCAGATATCAACTCTCCGGTAAATGGTGATCTCTTATGTTCTAGAAAATACGTGTGCCAAATACATATATGTATGAAGAAACTATCCCCATACATTGTTTACACATCGACTCCGTAAGTATGTGGAGGTTTTCTTGGACAAGCGGGATTTTCAAACCTCGAAACCGTCCGTACAAACAATAAAATGTAATAGGACATGACGTTGGATGTAGGGCTAGAGTACGTCGTCCGCATGAAATAGTTTTCGTGTCATTAATTTGCACATATTTCGTGCTCTGATGAGCATGGATGAACGCCTTATGTGGCAGTTTGATTGTCTAACATCCGGAAAATAACATGTTCATTGTTCACATTTCTTAGACAAACATGTTGTTAATCACCATGTTCATGTGGCATTTCTATCCAATGACAACCTTGAAATGCCAGTTAATCAAGCTAAATGGTTGATACCTTTACGCCTACGGGTCAGATCCAGCCGTGACGCACATTGTGTCTACATATCATTGATGAAATTCACTAAATGTGTAGAAGATATAGGTGCGTCTATATATGTACTAGAATGTTTCTATCCACATGTATATACCCACAATCGCATGACACGGAATTGTCACATAAAGTGTGAAGGGTATACAATGTACGTGCGAATTTTCATTTTTCCTCTTGATATTGAAGAAAATAATTTTACTTTGAAACTCCCCAGCTCCGATAACCAACTTGCCCACCAATTAAGTAAACCCCAGATTATTCGCTTTTCCCTCCTGTCCTTTTCACTTTCGCCAGCACTGGAAAACCTATTATAGCCTGATGCTTCCGGACTACCACCGATGCCCATATATTTGATGTTCCGAATAGTCGTTATAAGCAGAAATGTTGACACTGTGTTTTCAAATAATCCAGATTCGTAGCAATTTAATTTCTTTTTAATTAATTTCCAGATAGTCCCTCGTAATAAGTGGACATCGTGTTGGATCCTGCAGTAGATACTGCTTAGTTGGAACATTTCGGGCTGAACTGATTGTGGTAGTAGATTATTTGCAACACGTTTAATAGGTCTGTCATCGTTAGCTCACAACCGAAGTGTTGTTTCGGCTTTCCTCTGAGCAGAACTTAAATTTCGACAATTTTCGGTGGCCATTTTGGTAGCCATCTTAGCATTTTGAATCGTTATTGGCTACTCATACCCACAAAAAACATTGATTTCAATCAATGATGTGTATTGGTGCCGAATTGGCGTTTTGTCGAATGGGTTTTCGTGAATAACTACATGTTTGCCATTTTTATTATTATTGGCGACCATGTTGGACGCCATCTTGAATTCTGTATTTTCCCCAAAGCGGATTTTAGCGGATTTTGGATATGTTATACACGAGATTCTCCCGCGTCGAATGACAACAAAACCGTTTCTTTACCAATTTCTTCTGGGTCTAACCCTCTGACGACCATTCTAAATATCTGCCATTTTCCATATTTTGACCGCCATTTTGGCAGCCATTTTAAGACAAAGCGCCAATTTGGGTTTCATTAAATTGGAGTAATTATAGATAGTGGAATTTTATACCGCGTTCTGTAAAATCAAATTTCTGAGGGTGTAGATGAGTCTGGGACCCCATTTATGGTATCTTTCATTGCTCCAATGATGAATTAACATGAATATGACTAATCAATGTCGCCAGTCTGAACCATTATCAAACAACAGGAATTGATCTTTAAGATATTAGGCAAAAATTTCAAATTTTCGAGTTTAGGCCACCATTTTGGCAGCCATCTGGGGCGAGGGGTTCCATTTTTTCTATAGATATGTGGCATAATACTTTAACTTCGCAAAAATGTATACATTTGTATTAATATGGCAACATTTGTTCTCATTATGTCGAATTAATCTCAGTCAGAATCTCTTTTGACTAAAGGTGGCCATGTTGGACGCCATCTTGGATCCTGGATTTTGCCCAAAGCGGATTTTAGCGGATTTTGGATATGTTGTAGCAGAGATTCTCCCGCGTTGAATGACACCGAGATCGCTTCTATACCAATTTATTCTGGGTTGACCCCCTTTTTTGCGTACCACGACCACACTACATTCTCTATGATGGGCCCTTAACATGGTGAACCCCAAATCGGAGCCCGTGCGGTGAAATCCTAAATCAACTATATATTAGTCATATAGGGATGCAGGACGATTCATATATGTCCCAAAGTTCATATTATACCGCAAGAATCAAGATATTTAGACTCCTACGCATTTGCTATGATGGGTGAACCCCAAATCGGAGACCGTGCGGTCAAAACCTAAGTCAACTATATATTAGTCATCTATGGATGCAGGACGGTCCAGATATGTCCCAACGTTCATATTGTATCCCAAGAATCCAGATATTTAGACTCCTACCCATTCTCTATGATCAGCCCTTAACATGGTGAACCCCAAATCGGATCCCGTGCGGTGAAATCCTAAATCAACTATATATTAGTTATATAGGGATGCAGGACGATTCATATATGTCCCAACGTTCATATTATATCGCAAGAATCCTGACATTTAGACTCCTACCCATTCTCTATGATGGGCCCTTAACATGGTGAACCCCAAATCGGAGCCCGTGCGGTGAAATCCTAAATCAACTATATATTAGTCATGTACTGATGCAGGACGATTCATATATGTCCCAACGTTCATATTATATCCCAAGAATCCAGATATTTAGACTCCTACGCATTTGCTATGATGGGCCCTTAACATGGTGAACCCCAAATCGGAGCCCGTGCGGTGAAATCCTAAATCAACTATATATTAGTCATATAGGGATGCAGGACGATTCATATATGTCCCAACGTTCATATTATATCGCAAGAATCCAGATATTTAGACTCCTACCCATTCTCTATGATGGGCCCTTAACATGGTGAACCCCAAATTGGAGCCTGTGCGGTGAAACCCTAAGTCAACTATATATTAGTCATGTACGGATGCAGGACGATTCATATATGTCCCAACGTTCATATTATACCGCAAGAATCCAGATATTTAGACTCCTACCCATTCTCTATGATGGGCCCTTAACATGGTGAACCCCAAATCGGAGCCCGTGCGGTGAAATCCTAAATCAACTATATATTAGTCATGTACGGATGCAGGACGATTCATATATGTCCCAACGTTCATATTATACCGCAAGAATCCAGATATTTTGACTCCTACCCATTCTCTATGATGGGCCCTTAACATGGTGAACCCCAAATTGGAGCCTGTGCGGTGAAACCCTAAGTCAACTATATATTAGTCATGTACGGATGCAGGACGATTCATATGTGTCCCAAAGTTCATATTATACCGCAAGAATCCAGATATTTAGACTCCTACCCATTCTCTATGATGGGCCCTTAACATGGTGAACCCCAAATTGGAGCCCGTGCGGTGAAATCCTAAATCAACTATATATTAGTCATATAGGGATGCAGGACGATTCATATATGTCCAAACGTTCATATTTTATTTCCAGAATCCAGATATTTTGACTCGTACCCATTCTCTATGATAGGCCCTTAACATGGTGAACCCAAATCGGAGCCCGTGCGGTGAAATCCTAAATCAACTATATATTAGTCATATAGGGATGCAGGACGATTCATATATGTCCCAACGTTCATATTATACCGAAAGAATAAAGATATTTAGACTCCTACGCATTTGCTATGATGGGCCCATAACATGGTGAACCCCAAATCGGAGACCGTGCGGTGAAACCCTAAGTCAACTATATATTAGTCTTGTATGGATGCAGGACGGTCCAGATATGTCCCAACGTTCATATTATATCGCAAGGATCCAGATATTTATACTCCTACCCATTCTCTATGAAGGGCCCTTTACATGGTGAACCCCAAATTAGAGCCTGTGCGGTGAAACCCTAAGTCAACTATATATTAGTCATGTACGGATGCAGGACGATTCATATATGTCCCAACGTTCATATTATATCCCAAGAATCCAGATATTTAGACTCCTACGCATTTGCTATGATGGGCCCTTAACATGGTGAACCCCAAATCGGAGCCCGAGCGGAGAAATCCTAAATCAACTATATATTAGTCATATAGGGATGCAGGACGATTCATATATGTCCCAACGTTCATATTATATCGCAAGAATCCTGATATTTAGACTCCTACCCATTCTCTATGATGGGCCCTTAACATGGTGAACCCCAAATTTGAGCCTGTGCGGTGAAACCCTAAGTCAACTATATATTAGTCATGTACGGATGCAGGACGATTCATATGTGTCCCAAAGTTCATATTATACCGCAAGAATCCAGATATTTAGACTCCTACCCATTCTCTATGATGGGCCCTTAACATGGTGAACCCCAAATTGGAGCCCGTCAGGTGAAATCCTAAATCAACTATATATTAGTCATATAGGGATGCAGGACGATTCATATATGTCCCAACGTTCATATTATACAGCAATAATCAAGATATTTAGACTCCTACGCATTTGCTATGATGGGCCCTTAACATGGTGAACCCCAAATCGGAGCCCGTGCGGTGAAACCCTAAGTCAACTATATATTAGTCATGTACGGATGCAGGACGATCATATATGTCGCAACGTTCATATTATATCGCAAGAATCCAGATATTTATACTCCTACCCATTCTTTAAGAAGGGCCCTTAACATGGTGAACCCCAAATTGGAGCCCGTGCGGTGAAACCCTAAGTCAACTATATATTAGTCATGTACGGAAGCAGGACGATTCATATATGTCCCAACGTTCATATTATATCCCAAGAATCCAGATATTTAGACTCCTACGCATTTTCTATGATGGGCCCTTAACATGGTGAACCCCAAATCGGAGCCCGTGCGGTGAAATCCTAAATCAACTATATATTAGTCATATAGGGATGCAGGACGATTCATATATGTCCCAACGTTCATATTATATCGCAAGAATCCTGATATTTAGACTCCTACCCATTCTCTATGATGGCCCCTTAACATGGTGAACCCCAAATTGGAGCCTGTGCGGTGGAACCCTAAGTCAACTATATATTAGTCATGTACGGATGCAGGACGATTCATATATGTCCCAACGTTCATATTATATCCCAAGAATCCAGATATTTAGACTCCTACCCATTCTCTATGATGGGCCCTTAACATGGTGAACCCCAAATCGGAATTTGGGGTTCACCATGTTAAGGGCTCATCATAGAGAATGGGTAGGAGTCTAAATATCTGGATTCTTGCGGTACAATATGAACGTTGGGATATATATGAATCGTCCTGCATCCCTATATGACTAATATATAGTTGATTTAGGTTTTCACGGCACGGGTCCAATTTGGGGTTCACCATGTTAAGGGCTGATCATAGAGCATGGGTAGGAATCTAAATATCTCGATTCTGAAAATATAATATGAACGTTGGGACATATCTGGACCGTCCTGCATCCGTACAAGACTAATATATAGTTGACTTAGGGTCTCACCGCACGGGCTCCAATTTGGGGTTCACCATTTTAAGGGCCCATCATAGAGAATGGGTAGGAGTCCAAATATCATGATTCTTGGGATATAATATGAACGTTGGGACATATATGAATCGTCCTGCATCAGTACATGACTAATATATAGTTGACTTAGGGTTTCACCGCACGGGCTTCAATTTGGGGTTCACAATTTTAAGGGCCCATCATAGAGAATGGGTAGGAGTCAAAATATCAGGATTCTGGAAATATAATATGAACGTTGGGACATATATGAATCGTCCTGCATCCCTATATGACTAATATATAGTTGATTTAGGATTTCACCACACGGGCTCCGATTTGGGGTTCACCATGTTGAGGGCCCATCATAGAGAATGGGTAGGAGTCTAAATATCAGGATTCTTGCGATATAATATGAACGTTGGAACATATATGAATCGTCCTGCATCCCTATATGACTAATATATAGTTGATTTAAAATTTCACCGCACGGGCTCCGATTTGGGGTTCACCATGTTAAGGGCCCATCATAGCAAATGCGTAGGAGTCTAAATATCTTGATTCTTATGGTATAATATGAACGTTGGGACATATATGAATCGTCCTGCATCCGTACATGACTAATATATAGTTGACTTAGGGTTTCACCGCGCAGGCTCCAATTTGGGGTTCACTATGTTAAGGGCCCTTCATAGAGAATGGGTAGGAGTCAAAATATCTGGATTCTGGAAATATAATATGAACGTTGGGACATATATGAATCGTCCTGCATCCTTATATGACTAATATATAGTTGATTTAGGATTTCACCGCACGGGCTCCGATTTGGGGTTAACCATGTTAAGGGCCCATCATAGAGAATGGGTAGGAGTCTAAATATCAGGATTCTTGCGATATAATATGAACGTTGGGACATATATGAATCGTCCTGCATCCTTATATGACTAATATATAGTTGATTTAGGATTTCACCGCACGGGCTCCGATTTGGGGTTAACCATGTTAAGGGCCCATCATAGAGAATGGGTAGGAGTCTAAATATCTGGATTCTTGGGATGTAATATGAACGTTGGGACATATCTGGACCGTCCTGCATCCATACATGACTAATATATAGTTGATGTAGGATCTCACCGCACAGGCTCCAATTTGGGGTTCACCATGTTAAGGGCCCATCATAGAGAATTGGTAGGAGTCAAAATATCTGGATTCTGGAAATAAAATATGAACGTTGGGACATATATGAATCGTCCTGCATCCCTATATGACTAATATATAGTTGATTTAGGATTTCACCGCACGGGCTCCGATTTGGGGTTCACCATGTTAAGGGCCCATCATAGAGAATGGGTAGGAGTCTAATTATCTGGATTCTTGAGATATAATATGAACGTTGGGACATATATGAATCGTCCTGCATCCATACATGACTAATATATAGTTGACTTAGGTTTTCACCGCACGGGCTCCAATTTGGGGTTCACCATGTTAAGGGCCCATCATAGAGAATGGGTAGGAGTCTAAATATCTGGATTCTTGCGATATAATATGAACGTTGGGACATATATGAATCGTCCTGCATCCCTATATGACTAATATATAGTTGATTTAGGATTTCACCGCACGGGCTCCGATTTGGGGTTCACCATGTTGAGCGCCCATCATAGAGAATGTGTAGGAGTCTAAATATCTGGATTATTGTGGTATAATATGAATGTTGGGACATATATGAATCGTCCTGCATCCCTATATGACTAATATATAGTTGATTTAGGATTTCAC
This sequence comes from Siphonodentalium dalli, assembly GCA_032622095.1. Classification (NCBI taxonomy): domain Eukaryota; kingdom Metazoa; phylum Mollusca; class Scaphopoda; order Gadilida; family Siphonodentaliidae; genus Siphonodentalium; species Siphonodentalium dalli. Next base: position 123,913,644 of record CP136068.1, on the reverse strand, counting down.
CGAACGGGCTCCAATTTGGGGTTCACCATGTTAAGGGCCCATCATAGAGAATGGGTAGGAGTCTAAATATCAGGATTCTTGCGATATAATATGAACGTTGGGACATATATGGATCGTCCTGCATCCCTATATGACTAATATATAGTTGATTTAGGATTTCACCGCACGGGCTCCGATTTGGGGTTCGCCATGTTAAGGGCCCATCATAGGAAATGCGTAGGAGTCTAAATATCTTGATTCTTGCGGTATAATATGAACGTTGGGACATATATGAATCGTCCTGCATCCGTACATGACTAATATATAGTTGACTTAGGGTTTCACCGCACGGGCTCCAATTTGGGGATCACCATGTTAAGGGCCCTTCATAGAGAATGGGTAGGAGTCAAAATATCTGGATTCTGGAAATATAATATGAACGTTGGGACATATATGAATCGTCCTGCATCACTATATGACTAATATATAGTTGATTTAGGATTTCACCTCATGGGCTCCGATTTGGGGTTCACCATGTTAAGGGCCCATCATAGAGAATGGATAGGAGTCTAAATATCTGGATTCTTGGGATATAATATGAACGTTGGGACATATCTGGACCGTCCTGCATCCATACATGACTAATATATAGTTGATGTAGGATCTCACCGCACAGGCTCCAATTTGGGGTTCACCATGTTAAGGGCCCATCATAGAGAATGGGTAGGAGTCAAAATATCTGGATTCTAGAAATAAAATATGAACGTTGGGACATATATGAATCGTCCTGCATCCCTATATGACTTATATAGTTGATTTAGGATTTCACCGCACGGGCTCCGATTTGGGGTTCACCATGTTGAGCGCCCATCATAGAGAATGGGTAGGAGTCTAAATATCTGGATTCTTGTGGTATAATATGAATGTTGGGACATATATGAATCGTCCTTCATCCCTGTATGACTAATATATAGTTGATTTAGGATTTCACCGCACGGGCTCCAATTTGGGGTTCACCATGTTAAGGGCCCATCATAGAGAATGGGTAGGAGTCTAAATATCAGGATTCTTGCGATATAATATGAACGTTGGGACATATATGAATCGTCCTGCATCCCTATATGACTAATATATAGTTGATTTAGGATTTCACTGCACGGGCTCCGATTTGGGGATTCACCATGTTAAGTGCCCATCATAGCAAATGCATAGGTGTCTAAATATCTGGATTATTGGGATATAATATGAACGTTGGGACATATATGAATCGTCCTGCATCCGTACATGACTAATATATAGTTGATTTAGGATTTCATCGCACGGGCTCCGATTTGGGGTTCACCATGTTAAGGGCCCTTCATAGAGAATGGGTAGGAGTATAACTATCTGGATTCTTGCGATATAATATGAACGTTGGGACATATATGAATCGTCCTGCATCCGTACGTGACTAATATATAGTTGACTTAGGTTTTCACCGCACGGGCTCCGATTTGGGGTTCACCATGTTAAGGCCCCATCATAGAGAATGGGTAGGAGTCTAAATATCTGGATTCTTGGGATATAATATGAACGTTGGGACATATATGAATCGTCCTGCATCCGTACATGACAAATATATAGTTGACTTAGGGTTTCACCGCACGGGCTCCAATTTGGGGTTCACCATGTTAAGGGCCCATCATAGAGAATGGGTAGGAGTCAAAATATCTGGATTCTGGAAATATAATATGAACGTTGGGACATATATGAATCGTCCTGCATCCCTATATGACTAATATATAGTTGATTTAGGATTTTACCGCACGGGCTCCGATTTGGGGTTCACCATGTTAAGGCCCCATCATAGAGAATGGGTAGGAGTCTAAATATCTGGATTCTTGGGATATAATATGAACGTTGGGACATATATGAATCGTCCTGCTTCCATACATTACTAATATATAGTTGACTTAGGGTTTCACCGCACGGGCTCCAATTTGGGGTTCACCATGTTAAGGGCCCATCATAGAGAATGGGTAGGAGTCAAAATATCTTGATTCTTGCTATATAATATGAACGTTGGGACATATATGAATCGTCCTGCATCCGTACATGACTAATATATAGTTGACTTAGGGTTTCACCGCACGGGATCCAATTTGGGGTTCACCATGTTAAGGGCCCATCATAGAGAATGGGTAGGAGTCAAAATATCTGGATCCTGGAAATATAATATGAACGTTGGGACATATCTGGACTGTCCTGCATCCATACATGACTAATATATAGTTGACTTAGGTTTTCACCGCACGGGCTCCGATTTGGGGGTCACCATGTTAAGGGCCCATCATAGCAAATGCGTAGGAGTCTAAATATCTTGATTCTTGCGGTATAATATGAACGTTGGGACATATATGAATCGTCCTGCATCCCTATATGACTAATATATAGTTGATTTAGGTTTTAACCGCACGGGCTCCGATTTGGGGTTCACCATGTTATGGGCCCATCATAGTAAATGCGTAGGAGTCTAAGTATCTTGATTCTTGGGATATAATATGAACGTTGGGACATATATGAATCGTCCTGCATCAGTACATGACTAATATATAGTTGACTTAGGGTTTCACCGCACGGGCTCCAATTTGGGGTTCACCATGCTAAGGGCCCTTCATAGAGAATGGGTAGGAGTATAAATATCTGGATTCTGGAAATATAATATGAACGTTGGGACATATATGAATCGTCCTGCATCCCTATATGACTAATATATAGTTGACTTAGGGTTTCACCGCACGGGCTCCAATTTGGGGTTCACCATGTTAAGGGCCCTTCATAGAGAATGGGTAGGAGTATAAATATCTGGATTCTTGCGATATAATATGAACGTTGGGACATATATGAATCGTCCTGCATCCCTATATGACTAATATATAGTTGACTTAGGGTTTCACCGCACGGGCTCCGATTTGGGGTTCACCATGTTAAGGGCCCATTATAGCAAATGCGTAGGAGTCTAAATATCTTGATTCTTGGGATATAATATGAACGTTGGGACATATATGAATCGTCCTGCACCCGTACATGACTAATATATAGTTGATTTAGGTTTTCTCCGCACGGGCTCCAATTTGGGGTTCACCATGTTAAGTGCCCATCATAGAGAATGGGTAGGAGTCAAAATATCTGGATTCTGGAAATATAATATGAACGTTGGGACATATCTGGACGGTCCTGCATCCATACATGACTAATATATAGTTGACTTAGGTTTTCACCGCACGGGCTCCTATTTGGGGTTCACCATGTTAAGGGCCCATCATAGCAAATGCGTAGGATTCTAAATATCTGGATTATTGGAATATAATATGAGCGATGGGACATATCTGGACTGTCCTGCATCCGTATATGACTAATATATAGTTGACTTAGGTTTTCACCGCATGGGCTCCGATTTGGGGTTCACCACGTTAAGGGCCCATCATAGAGAATGGGTAGGATTCAAAATATCTGGATTCTGGAAATAGAATATGAACGTTGAGACAAATCTGGACCGTCCTGCATCCGTACATGACTAATATATAGTTGACTTAGGTTTTCACCGCACGGGCTCCAATTTGGGGTTCACCATTTTAAGGGCCCACCATAGAAAATTGTAGGAGTCTAAATATCTGTTTTCTTGGAATATATTATGAACGTTGGGACATATATGGACCATCCTGCATCTGTACATGACTACTATATAGTTAACTTAGGTTTTCACTGTACAGACTCCAATTCGGGGTTCAAACATTTAAGGGCCCATCAAGGAAAATGGGGAGGTGCCTAAATCTTTGTATGCTGGAAATATAATATGAATTATTTTTAGTGACAATTATTACATGCTAGCTAGATAGATAATCCACCACACTTAGCTACATTGATAAATACTACCGCACGTATAAACTTTGTGAAAATCATGACTAGCTATGGTGACCAATGTAACTGGCTTTATAGAGTTACCTTGCTACTGAGCTATAGTGACAATTTTAGTAGCTGGAGAGATAGACTATCGGCAATTGATAGCTATAATGACAATATTACTCTCTAGATAGACTGCATATCCACCATGACTAGCTATAGTGTCTAGCGTAAGTGCTTGATAGGCTTACCATTCTGTTTAGCTATAATGACTACACTTACTAGCCTGTTGTATAGGCTATGCACCATCGGTAGCTTCACCGATCAATATCACTGTCCATTTGTACTGAGTAACCAAATTGACAGGCTCTAGTGACTAATGTAACTTACCACCATGGTTAGTTATAATGTCTACACATACATGTATGAGCTTTTCTTGATAGATTATCCACCGACATTACTGTCCATATGTACTGAATTACCACAATTACTAGGGATATTGACTAATTTAGCTCCCTGGATACTAGTGAATAGACTTACCACCCCGATTAGCTATAGTGACTATTATTATTAGCTGGATAAATAGACCACCCACTCGCCAGTGCTAGCTATAGTGATTAATATTACTATCTATGTAAACTGCATAACCACTACGATTAGCCATTATGATTAATGGATAGAAAAGCCACCATAGTTAGCTATATAGATCAACAGTACTGTCTATGTAGACTGAATACCCACCATGACTAGTTATAGTGACTCCAGTAAATGGCTAGACAGACGTACCATCCTGCAGTGACTAATCTTACTAGCTTGAGATATACACTGTCTTTCTATCTGGCTACTTTGATCTATATTATTGCCCATATATACTGAATAATCACCATGGGTAGCTATAATCATACACAGTGACTGTCTATAATGACTAATTAACTGTCTGGATAGACTTACCACCCAGGTTAGCTTGACTACACCCAGGTTATTGACTACACTAACTAGCCTTCAGGATAGATTATCCATAATAGCTAGATACGTTGATCAATACTACTGCCCACATTGCACCGAATAACAACAATGGCTAACTATAGTCACTGACTAACTATCTAGATAGACTCGCCATCCGGATTATAGCTTTAGTGTCTAGATTTACTAGCTTATACTGTATAAAATATATCCTTACCTAGCTACTTTGATCAATATTGCTATCCACGTGAATAAACACCATGGCTAGCTACAGTGACGAATGTAACTGGCTATATAAACATACCACCATGATTGGCTATTATTAATAGATGTGTATAGACTATCCGACATTACTACCTAGATAAACTGAACAACCACCATGACCAACTATTGTGGCTAATGTAACTGGCTAGATAGACATATCACCCTTGTAAGATATAGCGACTATTCCTACAAGCTGGCTAGATAGATAAGTCACCACAGCTAGCCATCTTGATTAATAGTACTATATATATACTGATGACCATGACTAGTACGAATTAGTAACTAGATATGCTGATCAATATAACTGCCCATGTATACTGAATAACCACCTTCAGCTATAGTGACTAATCTCATTACCTTGCTACCGACTATCCACCAGAGCTAGCTACATTGACCAATATTACCTCCCATATACCGAATAACCATTATGACTAGCTGGTAGTGACTAATGTAACTTGATAGATGGACTCACCTGACTGGTTATCTATGGTGACTACTCTTACTAGTCTGTTTTATCTACTATCCCCCATAACTACATGTACTACTTTGATCAATATTGCTGCCCATACATACCGACATTCATACTGAATAACCATTATGACTGGCTGGTAGTAACTAATGTAACTTGATATATATATATTTACTACACTGGTTAGCTATAGAGACTACTATTACTAGTCTGCTTTATAGACTATTCACCATTTCTTGCTACTTTGATCAATATTGCTGCCCATATATACCGATAGTCCTATTGAATAACCATTATGACTAGCTAATAGTGACTAATGTGACTGGCTATATAGGCTTACCACCACGGATAGCATAGTGTATATTCTTACTTGCTGCTCCCATGTAGATAGTCTGTCTGGACAGTGAAGCTCTTGTCCAACATATGTCTGCGTCTGAGCTGATAATAAACGCTCTTTATTTATCATCTAATTTATTTGTACCCATTTAAGTAGTTTGCTGTCAACGGCATCTACCCCAAGACACTCCAGTTTATCCCTGTGTTTAAATTTTCACTAACCAGTTTCAGTCATTTTGGGTATATAATTAGTTGGTTAGTTAAATTATCACAGTGCCATTTTAATTAATACAATATGAACCCGGACAAATGAACAAATAGACAAATAACATTGAGATTTATAAGTATAAAGTATTCTAGTTCTAACGTGTGTGGTTTCTGTGAGGACCTATAAATTTTTGTCAAACTCTATCAGCACATTCTCTATGGCTTCGCTGAAATTCGGGAATTGCAGATTCGCATTCTCAACAACGTTATCCCCCTTATAAAATATTATTTTCATTTTTCTAATTGGAGTTATTCCACGATAAGTATTGGTGACTTTGTGACAAAAAAAAACACGTCGAATTTTTTTAACGAGTTGCGCTTGTATCGCTTTGTATCAATGGTTACTACGGGGACGCAGATAATCACTGGAAATAAAAACGATTTTTTAACTGCTGTGACGCTTGTATCGCTCTGTATCAAGGGTTACTACTGGGACGCAGATAATCACTACAAATTAAATCAACTCTGTAAAATTCTGTAACGCTTGTATCGCTCTGTATCAAGGGTTACTACTGGGACGCAGATAATCACTAGAAATAAAAACGATTCCTTAAACTTCTGTAACGCTTGTATCGCTCTGTATCAAGGGTTACTAATGGGACGCAGATAACGATGAGAAATAAAATCAACTCTGTAAGATTCTGTAACGCTTGTATCGCTCTGTATCAAGGGTTACTACTGGGACGCAGATAATCACTTGAAATAAAAACGATTTTTTAACTGCTGTAACGCTTGTATCGCTCTGTATCAAGGGTTACTACTGGGACGCAGATAACGATGAGAAATAAAAACGATTTTTTAACTGCTGTAACGCTTGTATCGCTCTGTATCAAGGGTTACTACTGGGACGCAGATAACGATGAGAAATAAAAACGATTTGTTAACTGCTGTAACGCTTGTATCGCTCTGTATCAAGGGTTACTACTGGGACGCAGATAACGACGAGAAATAAAAACGATTTTTAACTGCTGTAACTCTTGTATCGCTCTGTATCAAGGGTTACTACTGGGACGCAGATAATCACTAGAAATAAAAACAATTTTTTAACTGCTGTAACGCTTGTGTCGCTCTGTATCAAGGGTTACTACTGGAACGCAGATAACGATGAGAAATAAAAACGATTCCTTAAACTTCTGTAACGCTTGTATCGCTCTGTATCAAGGGTTACTACTGGGGCGCAGATAATCACTAGAAATAAAATCAACTCTGTAAGATTCTGTAACGCTTGTATCACTCTGTATAATCGCTCTGTATCAAGGGTTACTACTGGGACGCAGATAATCACTAGAAATAAAAACGATTTTTTAACTTCTGTAACGCTTGTATCGCTCTGTATCAAAGGTTACTATTGGGACGCAGATAACGATGAGAAATAAAAACGATTTTTTAACTTCTGTAACGCTTGTATCGCTCTGTATCAAGGGTTACTACTGGGACGCAGATAACGATGAGGAAAAAAACGATTTTTTAACTGCTGTAACGCTTGTATCGCTCTGTATCAAGGGTTACTACTGGGACGCAGATAACGATGAGAAATAAAAACGATTTGTTAACTGCTGTAACGCTTGTATCGCTCTGTATCAAGGGTTACTTCTGGGACGATCAACTCTGTAAGATTCTGTAACGCTTGTATCACTCTGTATCAAGGGTTACTACTGAGACGCAGATAATCACTGGAAATAAAAATGATTTTTTAACTGCTGTAACGCTTGTATCGCTCTGTATCAAGGGTTACTACTGGGACGCAGATAATCACTAGAAATAAAAACGATTTTTAACTGCTGTAGCCTGTAACGCTTGTATCGCTCTGTATCATGGGTTACTACTGGGACGCAGATAACGATGAGAAATAAAAACGATTTTTTAACTGCTGTAACGCTTGTATCGCTCTGTATCAAGGGTTACTACTGGGACGCAGATAACGACAAGAAAACCATAGTCAGAAATGGTAACGCCACCAAGATCATATTATTAGCCATAAATATAAATTATAATATAATTATAATATAAAATATTATTCATTCGTTAGCGCCTATATTAGCGCTTGTTAAATACCATCTAATAAATATTTATCTTATTCACAACTTTAAGGAGTCCTTCTGGCACACGAGAATATTTATCGCCGTTTGATTTGAACCAAGTGAACTCGGCGCATATATAATTGATAGAACTGATCGTGTCGTTATTTGTTTAAGATACGTATCAATTGACATATACGCAACGTTCCCTATTAAAATCTATATATATCGCCCATTTTAGGGGACCTCCGCGAATTCGGGGACTTCCGCAAAGTGATCTCCACAAATCGGGACCTACTGCAAATCGTCGCACCCAATGCAATTTGTAAACAAATACGATTGACATGCGTTTTAACGGGGTGAGCTTTAATTAAACGAAATTTTGGGAAATTCCGCGGCAGATTGCAGTGAATCTATACTATTATATTGGAAGTGAATGTACAATTCCTGGAATTCTATCAGATATTTCGACTCTGCTCGTTTTCGTGATCATAGGTTATATAGGCCCTATATGACCACGAAAACGAGTCGAGTCGCGATACATCCATCGGTACAAACACATTGTGTATACGATACAATTTTCACTTGATGACCAGAAAATAAAAGATCGCGGTCAATCCAAGTCTCCAACAGAACAGACATGCGCGCTCCAATTAAAATTACCCACAATTCACTTCACTACACAGGGGTTCCCAAAGGGTTATACATTATTTTCAGGCTATCAGAGTATTTATATTTTCAACAACATATTATTACACCAGTGACTTTAAGTTTACAATTTCAGCATGTCCTGACCCTATGGATACGATTTATCATATTTTCAAAAACGTATTATACACCGGTGCCGTTAACTTTACAATTTCAGCATATACGTGATTCTATTGGTACGATTGAGTAAGGTACAAAAAAAACATATCCAAGAATATATTTCTCCATTCGACCATGAGTCTATACATATCTGTACACTAGTGTCCACCCACTTCGTGGCGGGAATAACCTTACAAATTCGCAACTGAAGACTGTCTACTACTATAGCTCATGTATTAAATCAACCCCCACGTGCCCCCTGTGCATAATAACTGTTTCATTTGTACCGCGCACTTCCGCGTAGTTCTGCGCAGTTCCGCGCACTGTTTCGAGGTGCCGGTACTACGGGTTTATCGAGTACGCTATTTTATAAACAAACTTTTGTCAATAGCCGTTTTGGTCAAACTAAACCTTTTTCGACCGTGACAGCAGATCCGAATAGTAGCTAAGATGTATTTAGATAGAATTATCAAAAGAATTTGACCGATTATGGTGCATTTTAAAAGAATCGAGTGGAGAAATCTTGCTGACATTTTCATAAAACACGCCGATAATTCCAGAAGATAAAAGATGGCGGTTATCACAATAGAACAGGCATAATATTACCCATAATTCACCTCACTATACCAGGGGGCTCCCAACGGGTTATATATTATTTTCAGGCTATCAGATTATTTATATTTTCAACAACATATTATTACACCGGTGACTTTAAGATTACAATTTCAGCCTGTCCTGACTATCGATACCATTGAGTCATATTTTCAAAAACATATTATACACCGGTGGCGTTAACTTTACAATTTCAGCATCTACGTGATTCTATCGGTACGATTTGAGTAAGGTACAAAAAAAAAAATCTTCGACCACTCGACCACAGAATTGGAGACTACCACTGAATATGAAAAACAGCCACACTAGAAACACCACATGGTGGCGTAATGAGATGAGAAATAAAAACGATTCCTTAAACTTCTGTAACGCTTGTATCGCTCTGTATCAAGGGTTACTACTGAGACGCAGATAATCACTGGAAATAAAAACGATTCCTTAAACTTCTGTAACGCTTGTAGCGCTCTGTATCAAGGGTTACTACTGGGACGCAGATAATCACTGGAAATAAAAACGATTTTTAACTGCTGTAACGCTTGTATCGCTCTGTATCAAGGGTTACTACTGGGGCGCAGATAATCACTAGAAATAAAAACGATTTTTTAACTGCTGTAACGCTTGTATCGCTCTGTATCAAGGGTTACTACTGGACGCAGATAACGATGAGAAATAAAACCGATTTTTTAACTGCTGTAACGCTTGTATCGCTCTGTATCAAGGGTTACTACTGGGACGCAGATAACGATGAGAAATAAAAACGATTTTTAACTGCTATAACGCTTGTATCGCTCTGTATCAAGGGTTACTACTGAGACGCAGATAATCACTGGAAATAAAAACGATATTCTAACTGCTGTAACGCTTGTATCACTCTGTATCAAGGGTTACTACTGAGACGCAGATAATCACTGGAAATAAAAACGGTTCCTTAAACTTCTGTAACGCTTGTATCGCTCTGTATCAAGGGTTACTACTGGGACGCAGATAATCACTGGAAATAAAAACGATTTTTAACTGCTGTAACGCTTGTATCGCTCTGTATCAAGGGTTACCACTGGGGCGCAGATAATCACTAGAAATAAAAACGATTTTTTAACTGCTGTAACGCTTGTATCGCTCTGTATCAAGGGTTACTACTGGACGCAGATAACGATGAGAAATAAAACCGATTTTTTAACTGCTGTAACGCTTGTATCGCTCTGTATCAAGGGTTACTACTGAGACGCAGATAATCACTGGAAATAAAAACGATTTTTTAACTGCTGTAACGCTTGTATAACTCTGTATCAAGGGTTACTACTGGGACGCAGATAATCACTAGAAATAAAATCAACTCTGTAAGATTCTGTAACGCTTGTATCGCTCTGTATCAAGGGTTACTACTGGGACGCAGATAATCACTAGAAATAAAATCAAATCTGTAAGATTCTGTAACGCTTGTATCGCTCTGTATCAAGGGTTACTACTGAGACGCAGATAACGATGAGAAATAAAAACATATTTTGTCAGCTTCTGTAACGCTTGTCCCGCTCTGTATCAAGGCTTTCTACATGGGACAAAAACATACCCCCTTAACTTTTTGCTCACGTTTCTTGCCATATCTAAATATATCTGCAAGTCGTTTTTTAAATAGGGTTCTCTATATTATGAATTGGTCAGTACTATATAAACTTCTACATGACTGTGTAATTTACAAGATACTAACAATGGGTGATAATTCATTGTTGCTTTGGCCCCGGGGGGGGGGGGTGTCGGGTGGTGTCGTGAATATTCCAGAAAATTGTGGTAATATATACGGCTTATGATTGTATGGGCTAATTTTGTCACCCTCTGTCATAATAGGTGGTGTGTTGTGTTGTGTAAGATTATTTCACTCCTCATAGTGTCCTTCGTTGAATATTTCAGGAACAAATCACTGTTTTTGGAAAACTCGGCAAGACGAAAATTCAAAAAGCACAAGTGCTCGGAATGTTTTTGTTAAAGGTACTCAATCCGATTAAGCACCCCTAAATTAATATTTCTTTGGCTTCGGTGGTAAAAAATGTTTGATTCGAGTCGAGGAACCCACCCATCAAAGCTCAGAGTGGTCAGATATCGATTTTTGAAGTTTGTTAATTTTTGGAGATGTGGACCAGAACCACGTGCTCAAACAGACAAATTGCGGGTGTAAGATGGATAAATCTAAAATCAAGTGGTTATTATTGTTAATAGTAACCACTTGATTTTCGAGTTATCCATCTTACAACTGCAATTTGTCCGTTTGAGCACGTGGTTCTGGTCCACATCTCCAAAAATTAACAAACTTCAAAAATCGATATCTGATCACTCTGAGCTTTGATGGGTGGGTTCCTAGATTCGAATCGAATATTTTTAACCCCCAAATCCAAAGAAATAGTAATTTAGGAGCATCTAATCGGATTGAGTACCTTTAAGTTAGTTTAGTATATATAATTCTATATACCCAGTATACTCATATTTCTTGTGAGCTTTTTTAGTTCGTCCGTACTACTATGTACAGAGCTCTATAGTATGTAAACATGCACCTTCTGTTAATATAAACGGTTGTGTTTCTAAATTTCAGCTCCGACTCAAGTTGCCATTGAATTAACAGAAGATAAGAAAGAGGTGAGGTTATATGCATGTTCTGAGATTCATTATATTATCATCAAAAATGTGCGTAGTAGCCTACATGTCTCTTGGAGGCCCCTGTGGCCCAGTTGATATGATGCATGGCGCATTGGCCAACATAATTCGTCCAGTGACGACGAACTCAAACTATCAGATAAACACCATCCTATATTTCATACACATACACTAATGCCCTAAATAATCGACCCCTTAACCACAGCAGAATTATGGGTAATTTTTCAGGATTTAGTCGGAAATATGGCATGTTGCCATTCATCGGAAAGCTCTCAGTGAGAGCTTTCCGATGAATGGCAACAAGCCATATTTCCGACTAAATCCTGAAAAATTACCCATAATTCTGCTGTGGTTAAGGAGTCGATTATTTTTGGCAATACTGTATAGAATCCCACAAACAGGTCAAAAGATACCAATAACTTAATAGTCATATCTCTCAAGTTCTCAATAGTGGCAGTGCTTGTGCTGCACATTTTAAATGCATTTGAAGCAATGTGCTTAAAGTGCATTTGAAACAATGTGCATATACCAGATCTGACGCCGTTGAGATGAAAATACATACTTTATTTTACAAGTTCACCCAATATTCCAAGCCTGATTGAACATATAATAAGATGTACTGTATCTATACACCATTTGTGACCCGCCATATCAAATCCAGTCGTAAGACGGGATTTGTTTTACCCTGTGCCAATGCATTCTCTTATATATATAAGAGAATGCATTGGCCTAACAATTTTTTACAATTTTAATAATGTTTTCTTGTATTCTTTAACAATTTTATAATTTCACCCATACAGAGCCCCAGACAAACATGATCAGACGACACTCTTCTATATGCTTCTATATATGTGTGGGGATCCCTGCAGGGTAATGGATGTTTTTTATTTTATGTCCTAAAAATTGTAAGAAACATTTATTTAAAAAAAATGATAAAAAATTGTTAGGCCAATGCATTCTCTTATATATGCGAGGCGACCTATGGTCGACTCGCATATATAAGAGAATGCATTGGCACAGGGTAAAAAAAATCCCGACTTACGACTGGATTTGATATGGCGGGTCACATTTTTGATTCAATAAAAATTATATATATATATATAATTGATTGTCTATGCCTGGGAAAACAGAAAATAGATAGAGATCAACGCATCAGAGGGAAAAGAGGATCCCGATTTTTCTACAGCATGCCTAACAATAAAGAACGTTTGTCGTTATGTGTCTCATTACATTGTAATACTAAAGAGCGTTTGTGTCGAAAGTTAATAACTGTTTGTGAATTGCTGGCATTTCGGTATGCATATATACGTCTATTAAGATTATATATATGTCGCCAGCGGAGCTGGTTCTAATCAAGATAGGCGCGGATTTGTGACACGCATAGTGCATGTAATCTGATTCGTTTATCTAGGCATGTTTGTCAGTTTTCTGGGAATCAGTGCATGCATGGTTTCTACGTACGGTGGGGTGATTTCCGGGTGAAATTAACTACACGCACGGCCTTTCCTCCTCACACAAAACCGACAATGATTGGATATGACATATCCACTGAAACGACGATAAACTCCAACAAAAACAGTATTACATATAAGTGTGTCCATATATAAGTATTTTATAAATGTGTATATATGGTCCATATATAAGTATTTTCGTGTACTTATCGACATATTTTCATCATCAGGATATGACAAAAGCTATAGTAGTTACTAGGTTTAATGTGATATTTCGATATGCCATCACCAAATGCTGTATCATTGTACTCTCGAGTGCCTAATAGTAGTATACAGGTCGGAATAATCGTACAGGGTGGACAATCTCCAATATCTTAATAGTAGTACAGGGAGGAATAACAATTGAATTACAATAGTATACATATACATGGTGTGAATTTTCTGCAAAACTGTACAGTGGTCTGTTGTATAATTAATTTCTGACATTCTGATTTGGAAATAAAAATATACACGTTTACACTAATCGACTAATGTCAGATTTGAATAGTGTGAGTATCTTTGAACGGCGTCGTTTCATGATGTGCAATGCGTCTCTTTGTAGGCGATCATGACGAGCTTTCAATCTGATGGTAGACCAGTAGAAGTTGTATTCTCATTCGACACAACTGGCAGCATGTATACGTGTCTAGCAGAAGTGAGTATATTATATTTAATTTTTATATTGAAGATGGTATAAATGTGCACCAATTAGTCACTATTTGTAAATTTTCAATACCCGAAAAATAATTATATTTTAGATCGAACCCTTGATACCAGTTGATTGTCAGACTATATATCGCCACGTTTTGAATTGTTGTCTGGCGATCAAAAAATAAAATGACCACCTCTGATAATTAGCGTTTGGGTGTGTCCTACACAAAAGTCGTAGCTTTTAAAGCCGGTTATAATGTAAAAATCTATTTAAAAATAGAAATAAGAGATTACACAAAATCACAAATGGAACATTTCTAAACTAACTGCGAATAGCAAATAGACTATATCGTATATACGAGGAAGTTCCGTTTGGAAATTCGTCAGATAGTAGAAAACAAACATTATAGTTACGACATGAGAATTTATTGTGTATAATATTTGTCTATGAAGGCATTATTCTTTCGTAATTCGCAGTAAATCTCTTTGCTGATCTGCAATTTGCATTGGTTGAGGGTGCTAACAAGATCGAGTGCTCTTGATATACATTCCGAACGCTTTCGCGCGTAGCCAATATTACTGTCCCAAAAATTATAAATGCAATTAAAATTCATTGATAGCTTTTCCGATCAGGTATCATCGATGCATACCTATTATTTTACCCTGTAATCTATATGCAACTTAATGGGAAGAGATATACCACATTTAGAGACCGAAACTGCCATCGTGTACAAAGCTTTTACGGAAATATCTTTTTCAGTTTTGAATTCGGGCCAGGGGTGGCACCAAGGGGGGGGGGTCAGGGGGGGGCTACAGCCCCCCCCCCGTCGGGGATGGTCAGCCCCCCCCCCCGTCGGGGATATCTGCCAAATTCGTCGGGGAGATAGTATCTTATGCGCCACAGGCGCCCGTATATAGGCTACTACCCACATAAATAGAAGTCTAATGATATCCCACCCACCACCCCATCCCGCCACCCATAGTATCTTATGCGCCACAGGCGCCCGTATAGAGGCTACTGCCCACATAAATAAGAAGTATAATGATATCCCACCCACCACCCCATCCCGCCACCCATAGTATCTTATGCGCCACAGGCGCCCGTATAGAGGCTACTGCCCACATAAATAAGAAGTATAATGATATCCCACCCACCACCCCATCCCGCCACCCATAGTATCTTATGCGCCACAGGCGCCCGTATAGAGGCTACTGCCCACATAAATAAGAAGTATAATGATATCCCACCCACCACCCCATCCCGCCACCCATAGTATCTTATGCGCCACAGGCGCCCGTATAGAGGCTACTGCCCACATAAATAAGAAGTATAATGATATCCCACCCACCACCCCATCCCGCCACCCATAGTATCTTATGCGCCACAGGCGCCCGTATATAGGCTACTGCCCACATAAATAAGAAGTCTAATGTAACTATAAAAGTAGATCTACCAGAACACTCCAGAATCGATCTCAGGCTATGTATTTTCAAAATTTTCGTGGGGGAGGTCCCCCAAACCCCCCGTGTGAGAGGGGACACCCCTCTCGCGCTCTCCCCGGGGCTGCCTTCGGCAGCCGCCGATGACCTTCGGTCACCGGTCTAGCCCCCCTGTCGGGGACCATAGCCCCTCCGTCGGGGAAATCCTGGCGCCACCCCTGATTCGGGCGCCAATGTGCATGCGCGAATTTAAAACTGAGCGAAAGATTGTCTTGCGCGAAATTAAATACTGTATACAAACTAATGTAAGACATGTACACCAAATTATCAACGACCTTGTCTATTTAATAAAGGTCAGAACGAAGTTGAAGGAATGTTGTATTCGACTGCTTCGAGATATCCAGAACATTAGGATCGGAATCATAGCCCATGGCGATTATTGCGACCAAGGTACCTACGTTTTGCGGCAAACGGACCTAACGTCTGACGTCAATGAACTGACGGAGTTCGTCGGCAGCGTGCCGTCTACAGGAGGTGGTGACGCACCGGAAGTAAGTGTCTATTATTAGAGACGTGGATATATCTGGAGGGACTCTGTTGGGGGGGGGGGGGGTACGTGTCTACTAATTTTCACGTCCGACGAATTCAAACTGCACCCCATCCCTTTGAGTTTGGAATGTTTTAACTCCGTGTTATGACCACACTATAGGGTTGTTGGAACTTTACAGCTGCGTGCCATTTCAGTACAGAATATGACCGAAGGCATCGAAAAATATTCCAATTTAAAAACAACAACTTTCACACTATAGTCAATCTGAGTTTGGACAAAATTTTCCAAACAATATTGTGTCAGGTACATATGAAATTTACAACACTTGAATTATTGGCCAAAAAAATGGCACACCGGACCAAGTATTTCCACGTGCCTATATTATCATTGAGTAGCTGTTTCGCCGTTTGTTGCCGCGGATGCCGTACTCATTTGGGGTCACGGTGGCTTCTGTATTGATCACACACGCGCTATATGTATATGTTTAGCTATATATCCAGATAATGGCAGCTATCCGTTTATTTTCACGTAACTTAAGTCAGTGACAAAGTGTTGCCAGATAGGTCTATATACCGTCATATATGAGGGGTAAGTGCTCATAAATTGACCATTGAAACGACAGACCTAAACTAAAATAGAAATGATAGGTAATGTTTGAAATGCAACATAACATAAGATGAGGAACATTTCTTGCTACACAATTTGTGGTAAATATATAGATACTAAAGGAAGATTCTATTTCTAACGTTCAATATTAACCAAAATGGATTTCCATATAGGGTTCCCAAGAGTCTATAATAGTGCACAAGAGAGTGCCGAGCCCACATATACTCAGAAGGAAACTATTAGGGTCCTGCGAATTGGAGTTTTTGATCGAATCGAATATCGAATCGAATTCAGGAAATCGAATCGAATATCGATTCGAATCATATCTGTATGTTGTATTCTCAATTGGGCATGTTTTGTCAACGACTAGACGATTTGTGAAACGTTCCATGAACTACATGCACGAAGTTCCATCATAACTTATGTGGCGATGAACCGTCATTTGCAATACTATTAACTTCAATTGATAATTGATTAAAACGTCCATGCGACCGTCACGACGATTAATATATAACCACTAAACGGATTATTGGAACTAAAATCACGCAAAATTTGTACAGATTGCATGTGCATTAAAAATTGCCAATCAACATTCGGAATCACCCGTTGTTATAAACTTGAAGATGCAACAACAGTCGCAGTGTAGCCTGTTTATGTAGTGCTGGATGCTTCTTGGACATATGATTCCATAGGTGGGTCGTTGTCCCAGATGCTTGCGATTTATACACCATGTTGCATTCATCACATGTGTAAGCCTGCAGCTTTATCATGTTTAAAATAAACATGAATAACGGATGACGTTTTGTCAAGACTTAGTGTTAAAGAACGCTCCGAAATTGAAAGTAAACTTCAAAAGAAAACACCGCCAAAATGCAGTTTTCGATGCCGGGAACACGTGTTGTTTAAATTCTGAGCTATATTACATAACGCAGAATCTGAGACGGATAGACGGCGGATAACGCTAGCGGTTGATCAGTCTCATAGCTATTATAATTTACCCGCGTCGTCGGTCCATCGGCGATCTCCGAGCTTTTGGCTACCATGTTCAAAGATAGAAATCAGACGTATTTAGTTCTCCTATAGTGGCTAATTGCTGTCTATACTTATATTTAATATATATAATCGCGATGTACAATGAGAATTATAAGGTACATATATACATCATTTTCTGTAATTAAATGGCACAAAACAGCTAAGACCGACGTGTGTACCTGCCCGTAAACAGCCTACTTTTCCATCAGTGTATATTCGAAATTTCGAGTTGGCAATTTCGAATCGAATTCGAATCGAATTTGACTTTCGAATCGAATCTCGAATATTCGCAGGACCCTAGAAACTATAGATCTATCTGACTTTTAAATCCGTTGAAAATTATATCTTTAGAAACTTGAAACCAGACTTTCACTTGAAATAAATACAGATAACACAATCATGTACATCATATACATAATATACATCATATTGCAGTTTGATTGAATAATACATACAAATATCTCACCTGTATATGACAGACATCATTTAATTATGGGTCGTTTATCAATAAACTTTTGAAACATTTGAAACTTTCAGTGCTATGAGTGGGTTCTGAAGAAAGCACAACAGCTCGATTGGTCAGAAGACTCTGCCAAGGCATTGGTTATCATCGGGAATTGTGAGCCACACCCGCCATCTTACACAGATCAGAATATCTTCTGGAAAGAAGAGCTGGATATTCTTACTGCAATGGGTGTCAAGGTAAGTAAAGTGAATTTGGGCAAACATGCAACTATACTGTACACGTCTAAAACCACGTGGAGTCTGTTTAAATATAACACATCGGACTTTATATTAGCCAGGTTGAGCCATACGTACCTGTAACTTGTAACGTGTGTTGCCAATGTTGTTATCCAAGCCACCTGATTCACGTAACCACTTTGAATACACATACACACTCATTCAGTTTAGAAGCGGAGAGGAATCAATATTCTAAGAACTGAATGAGTGGTCATCTTAAGCTATGTATGCAGAGGGGGAATTTACCTGCGCGGAAAGATCTTATTGTTATTGGAGCCAATTGAGCGTATCATGCAGTGATTAAGGTGTAAACAGCTTGTCCTATAACATTCGCCTATTATTTAAAGATGCATAATCCGAAATACTATTTCTTTGGATTCGGGGGTAAAACATATATTTGATTCAAGTCGATGAACCCACGCATTAAAGCTTAGCGATTAGATATCGATTTTTTTTTAATTTGTTATTTCCCGAGATATGTAATTTATAGCGGCCTGGTAAATATAGGTCAAGCCGACGGTCTCGGACCAAATGACGGATGAAGATCAAATGGCTTTGGATGTTAGGTATTTGACAATCCTGCCATATCTCGTTGAAAAAAAGGTTGATAAATAACATGTTATAGACAATTATTTACTAGTTGACTGTTGTTAGCATTATATTTGGTCAATTAATCGATTCTGATATAACTGAAGTGACATTTAAAAACATGTTGTTGTTGTAATCTGATGATATGGGGACCATCGAATCGGATTAAGTACCTTTAACTGACCTGTTGGGCCAATATATATAACGGTGTAGGTTTGGTGTCGTAATGTGATCATATATCTTTAACCCTTTCTATACTATATAAAGCATTACCGATGATTAGCTATATCCCATAGGAAATGTACAGACAGTAAGTTCAACAAAAGACCATAGGGCTCCTTCTGCACTTTTATTTATCTGTCGTCTGCTTTTATCGCCTTTATAGCGAGCTGCACCCCTCCGAATAAATACTAGACCATTGCGATACATGTATACACCTTTAACTGGCTGAGAATCAAATTGTAGTATAAAAAAGTGTCAAAGGTACACAATCTGATTCGATGGTCCTCACATCATCAGATTCCAACAACAACAACTTTTCTTGATCAAAATCGATTAATTGCCAAAAATAATGCTGACCACTGTCAACTATAGTATAAAATTGCCAAACAGTGTTATATATCAACATTTTGTTAAACGCAATTTGCTATCGAGAGTATGTCGTCGGCATTTGTCGATTATTTGCCAGGCCGCCAAATATTCGAGGTGGTGAAAAATAACAGATTTTGAAATTCGAAATCTGATCACTCTGGTCTTTGATGGCAGGGTTCCTCGACTCAAATCTAATATCCCCCGAAGCCCAACAAATAGTAATGTAGGGTCACTAAATGGGATTATGTATCTTTAAAGGTACTCAATCCGATCAGACGCTTCTAAATTGCTATTTCTTTGGCGTCGCGGGGGTAAAAAATATTGTATTCGAGTCGAGGAACCCGCCCGTTTACCATTTATACCCCCGACGCCAAAGAAATAGTAATTTAGGAGCGTCTGATCGGATTGAGTACCTTTAAACCAAAGATAAACATCTGAGCTATGTTTCTTTTCAGGTGTACGGCGTGAACGCGGGATCTTCAAGTAAAGCCAAAGTGTTCTATGAGGAGCTGGCTGATGCCTCTGGTGGGTGCTATTTGACGCTGCAAAACTTCAGCGTCATCACAGACATGTTCTTGGCAGGTACGTAGGTTGAATCAAGTTTGACATTAAATAGTATACTGGTTGCAAAATATATACATGTATATACTAGAAGGTGACCCGACTTCGTCCGGGCTTTGACCTTGAATAGTCCATTTTGAAGGTCAAGGTCAAGTGGGGTCACGATTTGACCAGTCCAAAACACTGCCCGGACAAAAGTACCCGACAAAAGTACCCGTCGAAATCCATCCGGTTTTACCCGATTTGACCTCGAATGGATCATTTTGGAGGTCAAGGTCATGTCGGGGTCACGACCCGACCCGCCCAAAACACCCAGTGGACAAAAGTAACCCCACGTATCAAATTTCTTCGAAATCCCATCAAAATTGGCGATTTGACATTGAATTGACCCTATTTCAAGGTCACGTCGCGCGGGCAAATGAATATGCTTATGAGACTCCCCATACGAAAGTACCCCCACATACCAAGTTTCATCGAAATCCCGTGATATTCGGGCGTTTGACCTTGAAATGACCCGATTTCAAGGTCAAGGTCACATCGCACGGGCAAATTAATGCGCCTATGCCACTCCCCGGCCGAAAATAACCCCACATACCAAGTTTCATCGAAATCCCGTGATATTCGGGCGTTTGACATTGAAATGACCCTATTTCAAGGTCACGTCGCACAGGCAAATTAATAGGCTCACGTCACCCCTCGGCCGAAAATACCCCCACATACCAAGTTTCATCTAAATCCCGAGATATTCGGGCGTTTGACCTTGAAATTACCCGATTTCAAGGTCAAGGTCACGTCGCACGCGCAAATTAATAGGCCTATGCCAGTTCCCGGCCGAAAATACCCCCACATACAAAGTTTCATCGAAATCGGTTCGGCCGTTTTCGAGTCCATCGCGAACACACACACAAACACACAGACACACAGACAGATCTTCCAAAATATAACCCGCATTCTGATTGGTCGATCGACTATTGTTTTCGATTCACCATGCACACATCGTCTGCTGAAGTGTACACACATTTAGAATAGTCGACGCCAGTCAAATACGCCATCATGCAGCCAAGAGTCGCATAATCGAGTTCAGCAGAAAAGTTGTTTGCTATATATATAGCAACTAGCAGGTTATCCCGCCACTGGCGGCGTTGATACCCGTCCCTAAAAGAGGTATGCCAACGATGTCGTTGTTGTTGGCATTCACGGCTTGGGGCAACACGCATTTTTTAATGAGTTAATTCTGTCTTTTTAATCAAGAGGAATTATGATACCCGTCCCTAAAAGAGGTGTGCCAACGATGTCGTTGTTGTTGTCATTCACGGCTTGGTGGCCAGCCGAAAATTCTCGCCCGAAGATTCTCACATTGCCGTAAAGAGAAAATTAGCATTGTGTGGATTTAGTAATTGAACTAATTATTTTCTCGCCAACAATGTCGTTGTTGTTGGCATTCACGTCTTGGGGTGACCCCCCACCTTTACGAGATGGTCAAAGGAGAAGGCAGTGGAAGTCCCGATTCGGGGACGTATCGCACTGCCTCGTATTTACTGAATTTTGAGCAGCGAGATAAGCTGCGTGAGTTAGCACGAATTGAGGGGTGTAAGTTTAGAGCTTGTTTATATGAATGTATCGAAAATAGACTAAGATTTTCAACCGTAACAAGAAATGTATATATGAGAAAATGTAAATTCTATATTTTGGAAGGTGTTAGCAAGTTTTGGCTCAACGGGTTTAGCAGTTTGAATTGAATATGGATATAAAAAATATACATATACAGATAAAAAAAATGTAGAGTTACGCATCTTGGATCGCGAGCTAATATCAACCCGATTAACCCCCGCCGTGTTTGCGGTGATTTTGATTATTGGGAGTGGAGAATGAGTGCTCAGAGCTCGTCCAAAATGCGACGTCGACGTCCCCAGTTGTTTTTTTTTACACTTATATACGAAATTTTAGCTCGATCCGCTCAGCCGTTTTCGATTCTATGAAGTACCCACATACACACATATATATACACATATACGGAAGTCTCAAAATATATAGGAGATGTCATGAAGTTATTCGGGCGCTGCTCCGAATTACCCCATGGGACGTACATACAGATCTTGATGGCTTTTGCATATAACGGTATTCTAAAAAATTGACTCAAGATGAAACTCTCTTGTTTTTAATATTGTGAACTAATATTTTGATCACTCACGTGTTGTGGTGAGACAAAGACACTGTGTACATACATGATCCATTTGATGCAATTGAACAATTTTATTTGTAGAGAACATGTCGCAAGATTTCAGAATTCATTATTAGGGACATTGCTAGAGAATCCATTGGGGGTATTCACCTTGGGATTCTCAACTGCACCCCTTTGAACCACGAAGAAGACCGACATTTCAGATAAATTCCATTTGCACCCCTTGTGTTGGATTTTTCCAATTGTTACCTTAATCTTTCCTCATAAATACTGGTTGGAGACTCATATTATGAGAACCATTTCAACTTGTTTTGGTTTATGAATAAAATAGAATATTTTGGTGCAATACACAACGACTATAGGCAAATAATACACATTATACACATTCTACTCATTATACACATTATACACATTCTACTCATGACACGCAATATACACATTCTACGTTATACACATTCTACTCATGATCATATTATACACATTATACACATTCTACTCATTATACATTATACACATTCTGCTCATTATACACATTATACATATTATACACATTACACACATTATACACATTATACACATTCTACACATTCTACTCATTATACAGTATACACATTCTACTAATTATACACATTATACATATTATACACATTACACACATTATACACATTATACTCATTATACACATACATATTATACACATTATACTCAATATACACATACACTTGCTACTCATTATACACATACACATTATGCACATACATATTATACACATTATACACATTCTAATTATTATACACATTATACACATTCTACTCATTATACACATTCTACTCATTATATATACAAATTCTACTCATTATACATAATAATTAATATACACATTATACACATTCTACACATTATATACATTATACCTATTCTACTCTATGCATTATATACATACTCATTCTACTCATTCTACTCATTATACATTATACATTATACACATTCCACATTATACACATTTCGCATTATACACATTCCACATTATACACATTCCACATTTTCCATATTCCACATTATACACATTCTACTCTCGTCCACAGTCTGTTATAGAGAATCTAACGAACAACAGTTGGACGCATTTATCGAGGAAGTGGAAGCTGGAGGGAGAATGACGGATAATACTAAAATATTGATGGAACAACTAAAGGTCAAGGACGACAATACTGCGGAAGAAAAACAAGAGAAAAGAAAGAAGAAAACAAACGTATGTTCCAATATAACCCCTTCTTTACTTAATAGATTATCCCATTCATATATAAAAGGATATATTATAATGGTATATTATTCGTTTGGGTGGATGTTCAGAAAAAATTAGCAGACGACAGACAGACTGAATGATAGTATAAGTACAGATTTCTGATTTCTATTTATTGATGAGGAATGTTCAGATAATAAGTTCAACAACTGTCCGTTTGTTGAACTTATTATCTGAACATTTCCTAAGGGAACTAACTTTGTCATCAATGAGTATTTAGTACAAAGAAAGTGTTGTTATTGTCAGAAATTGGTTAATGGGGGATAAATGTCAAATATACGCTTACTTGCAAATTTTCCGCAGCACTCCTCGCAAAGAATCAACTTGGTTATCAACGTGGTTATGCCAATTTCAATAAATTCAGGTTAACATGTTATCTTCAAATCAAACTTAATCAAAGAATGAGAACAATTTCAACCTAGTTCAGTATGAAATTTTCAACGGATGTATTTTTCAGCATGAGCTTTCAAATGTCCAAAATCCGACTTGACACCCCCTAAGTGTTGAAAATGTTGACAACAGTTGGGAGATAGAAACTCGCCTAACCCCTTAGTATTGCCACGCCCCTCATTGAACACTTATAAAATTAAGCTCAAATCGACTATGTATATATAATATTAGTGCATAGGACCTTACAATAAACTGAAATTTCATATGTTATTTGTGTAAATAATTGACCGGAAAAATCAACTGCACATTTGTATTTTTTCAAAATTTTCAGTTACGATTCGCTTGGTGGGATCGAGCTAATGACAACAGCAACACCCCGCAATATGTCTATGACCCACAGACAGACAAGTGGACGTCGTACAGTCATTCTGGATCAGCGGTGGAGAGGCCGAGCACAACTATGTGCTCGGACTCGTGGCTAAGGAGTGATGCTCCGGTAGTGCATTCGTATATAGAACTCGGGCTAAGGAGTGATGCTCCGGTAGTGCATTCGTATATAGAACTCGAACGACCAAAATCTAAATCGTCGGACAAGTTCAGACTATTCAGCTGCTTTCGTTCGTCCTACACTGTAAATACTAATTGACGTTATATGCGTTTATCAGACATCCATGTGTGTATAATACGTTGAGAACCTAAACGGGTTGTTTAATATTTCAATGGATTTTGCGTTCGTGTTTATTTTCCAGTGTATACTAATGAAGTGTTTAGGTTACTACACCATATTTCCAAATCACAAGTGCTTGTAGCAATTGTGTCAACACCGACTTTAGAAGAACAACGTACACATATGCAATCAGTGCAAGTGATTGCACTCATAGCTATTTTTCCACGGGTTGTTAGATCGCCTGCTGGTGGATTATAATACTAACTAAGTGCCCCTATCCAGTACATCATGCATGTGTATTAAGGTCTGCCTGTATATGTATAAAGTTCACTAATCTACATAAAATATATGTGTATGCGTTACATCTGATATTTCAAATGAGTTAAATATACGTGGAATTAGCATCAATGTATGTAGTTTTCTGACGTATCTGATCATGTTCCACAGTGATGGAAAATCTCGGCCTGTTACAGAACCTACACCTAAACGAGGCGTTTATTCAATGGCCATTAAAATAGCCATATTGGCGTTTAAGCGATATCACAGAAAGGCGATGCTGTAGTTCCAACAACGCCTGTATCGTGTTACTCAGAATATAACCCACTTGATTTCGTCGGTTTAAAAAAAAGAGGTTCGCGTCCCATGAATTAATGAAGATTTCTTTGAATACCTGGGTATATTACCATGTAGGCTATGTCTGAGTAGATCAATACCTAAGTAACTTTATCCGAAATGATACTAAATAATAATAATAATAATAAAAAAAATGAGATAAAAGAATGAAAACATGTTGTAACCTATAGGTATATATGGCTTTGTGTAGGTTATTATCAATGATAATGATGAGAGAAGTCTATATGTGTATCATAAAGCTACAATATATCAAACACTTCGACAGTTAGAACATATCACACGTTCTCATATGTACTCAGATATAGCAAGTAGCGCTGCTTACGTTATATTATACATCAATTGAATTTGATCTCAATGGCACGGTCAGTCCTTGTGTAATTTGATAGACATATATTGCTAATGATACCAGCGTGAATACATTATGTAATATGTCCAGGCATCTAACCATGGGTTGTATATGATTAACAGATGTGGTTTATTCAGAGTTTTATAGCCACAGCAGGCCATCACAAATTCACAGGTCTATAGTATGAAGAACTACCACAGATGCAAAACACGGATATGAGGTACGTGCTGTTGTTATCAATTTAATTTCAACATTTTATAATTTTACAATATTGCGACACTCTGTATACGTTCAACTAACCGAGTACCGATATATACTATGTACTTTATATAAGTAAAGTAATCATAGCCGTACGGACCATGGGCTGTGGGGACTGCAGCCCCCACACATGTGTTGAAAGCTACAAATTCGGACAATGTTCGGGCAAATTGGAGATATTTTCTGTAAAATTTATGCCCAAATTATTCAAATTTTAGATTAATTTGAATGTAATGTGTTATATTTCTATGTATATACAAGATGTATAATTATACTACAAAAGCTGCGTTACAACCATCATGTACACAAATTCGGGCAAAAATATCTACCTAAAATTTCGGGCGTCCGTACGGCTATGAAAGTAATGAAGTAAGACACAGGTGGTCATCGATGACTTTATTTGAGGATACACGTTTTATTTGCCCATAATCACTATAACGAGTGTGTTCAGTAATTCCTTATCACTCTTCGTCGGCATCGATACACGCATGTGCGCATATATACACAGTATTTCAATTTTATTAACAATTATTTATATCTCTTTTCCAGATATAAGTTCGATCGAACCAGAAAGAATATCAAAAGCTATCGACAGGACACTTCGGAATGGTGCAAAAATCAAACGTGTTGTGACCGCCCTCCCATGCATGCATGACTCGGAAGTGATCGGGAATTTTACAGAAAAATTATCCATAAGCTGTGCATGGTTGTACGAAATGTGACGATAAACGCTGAATGTCAACGGATGTACATATATATGGATATTAATAAATTCAAAAGCTGTACTGGACCACTGGAAGCAAGAACTAATACGAATGTTTAGCTAAAATGCTACATCTATCTGGAAAAGTATTTCGCTGTGCGTTCGTTGCGTCAGTATCATTCTGTGCGTCTGGGCGTTACTATTTGATAACAGGACGGAAATACATGTGCGGCATGCAGTAACTACACGAGATGTCTCTACCCCCAAAAATATATGTGAATTTGGTACTCACAAAAGTGTTGTGATTGTGAAATTTGGGGACTATACTCCGACACTATACATAGTGAGTCGAGGTCACATGTATTATTCTAAAAAGGAACAAAATTCTCGGACTTAATTCGTCGAAGGAACTGTATAGCAAAACATAGTTTATTCCTCTTTTAGACTCATTATATCGGACTGTTTCTGGATCTTATTTTAAAACATAACATGTTGGAAATTAGAACCCATCTATATCGGTATGTTGTAAATAATCTGGCTTCAATTTTAACCAAAGATTTCATAGTGGGGTCTCCCCATTGTTGAGTGTTTTGCTTATCGCACACTCTTTATGCACTGTACAGTACAATAAATGACCGGATTTAGTATACATTACCCCTTTAAGGTCTCCGGAATCCTGAGAAATGTATAAATTTTCCCAATGCATTACTGCTTAGGCCAAACAATAGTGATATTTCCGGACGTCCGCCCCATCTATTGTATTGACCCCGTGAAAAAATTAATACATGCAAAAACCTAATTAAAATTTCCTTTATCATCTCTGATTATATTCTCTGGACCCGAATAAAGGTACATGTAGTTAGGCTCATTTGTGTTCAAATGCCACCATTACAGTGCTTATTTAGCACCCTATGTTTATTAGAAGTCCCTTGGAAAAACAGATGAATATAATCCATATATGAATGTTAAAAAAAAAATATATATATATTTACGCCCGCCCCTAATTTTCTCCCCGTCTGTTAGCGAAACATCACTATGTTTTTTAGACCTAATATCAAAATCAGCCTGAAAATATGTATAATTATAACTATTGAACTGTGAGAATGTATGATTTTAATTATGTTTTGTCTGTATCTGTTACAATTGTAAATTTGACTATCCTGTTACTGTTAAATATGCTACTTGAATAAACACATTCTATTTTATAAACATATTTCGTCTTATAAACGTGTCCATGTGTGTGTAAAGTGGAACAACCCCGTAAACGCCCGGGTGTGTTTTTAACATAAACACATCAACACATCAGCTAAACACATTATTATGTTTATAACCTAAATGGCATGTTATTAAAATGCGTTTATTTCCAAAACATTATATGTGTTTAATGACACAAACGTGGTGTTTAGGTAAAAAACACATCACTATGTTTATAAACTAAACGCCATGTTAACACTATGTGTTTGTTACTTAAACACATTAATTTATATTCTAAACATATTTGACATTTATTCATTAAAAACGTGACGTTTAGATAATAAACATTCCATTTAGAAAATAAATGCGTTGACGCGTGTGAAAACTGTAATGGTATTGCGTTTAAGATTGTGTTGAGATCCTAAACACCTATTTTTACAGTGTAGAAGGAACAGGTTAAACCTTTCGTTACTGGTTGTCAAGTTCAGACTATTCAGTTGCTGCTTTCGTTCGTCCTAGAAGGAGCCGGTTAAACCTTTCGTTACTGAATTGATTCTCACATCAGTCATAAAACTATACATTGGAATAGTCTATTATTCATTGGGATGGATATTCAAGGATTGTAAGCAGACGA
Source organism: Siphonodentalium dalli (assembly GCA_032622095.1). Taxonomy (NCBI): domain Eukaryota; kingdom Metazoa; phylum Mollusca; class Scaphopoda; order Gadilida; family Siphonodentaliidae; genus Siphonodentalium; species Siphonodentalium dalli. The sequence continues at coordinate 123,884,847 of CP136068.1, read as the reverse complement.
TAGACAGACACATTTATAACACAAGGACACAATTATTCCTTGCTCTTTATCCGCGGCAAATGTTTAGATAATAAGTTCAACAAACGACCTACTTTTGTTGAACTTATTATTTGAACATTCCATACGGGAACTACTCGTCAATGAGTATTTAGAAAGGGTTAATGATAATTGGTGCTAGTGGCTTTTGTTATAAAGCCATATTGTCTTATCGTTAACCCTTCCATGACTGGAGCTTCCTGGATTTGTGCGAAAACCATGAGCAAATGCATTCTCTTATATATGCGAGTCGCCCATAGGGAGCCTCGCACATATACGAGAATTCATTGGCCTAACAATATTTACCTAAGTAAGCCAGTGCATTTTCTTACATGTGCGAGGCTCGATCGAGCCATATGTGAGACTTTAATATATAAGAGAATGCACTGGCACAGGATAATTAACCGTTCCACTGGAGCTTCCTAAATTTTGTTTGCCAATGCATTCTCTTATATATGCGAGTCTCCCACAATACATTGACCTCTAATAATATTTACATTGAAATTGTAATTCAGTGCATTCTCTTATATATACGAGGCTCCCATTGGTAGGCTGGCACATATAAGATAATACACTGGCACAGGATATTTATTGCTGCACCAGCGCAACTCCCGCCATGGAAGGGATTAAGGACGTAAAAGGGACGTAAAGTCCTCGAATTAGGTATATACATGCATATAGATGTGAAACTCCGTCATCACTATGACCTGCAATCTGGTAAACATAGATGAAGTTTGTTCTTAATTCGATATGCATGAACATTTTCCAATGATTACCATTACGTTTTGTTGAACTTTTGTATTTTATTTTGAAAATTTATTTCGTTAAATTTACGCCGTTATATATACGTCAAAGAGTTTAATTTATCTGGGGACTATGTATTTATACGGGAAAACAACGCATAGTTACGTGAAAAGTCACCGCATGCTTTATGGAAGTCGCTTTTAGTCTCACGTCCCATTTATTGGTTTAAGTATGTTTTATGGAGGTTTTGAATCAAGTAATAAATAGAACCTACAACTCGACCCCAGTTTATAACGAAATTGACAAAACTCACCAGTAAAGGCTCGGTCCAGACCTAATTTACTGGACTCATTTTGTAAATTTCGCTATAAACTGGGGACTCGTTGTGGATCCTCTATATAAGAATGACGTTGCGTGCTGCTAATTTGGACATCAAATTGTGACTATTACCACTTTATTATGTATTCCATTTGATCACCCTAACGGATTGTTCCACATCACTTTAATTAAAGAACTCCCAATTTTTTGGAATATCATTTTCTATGTTTCTCATGTATATAATATGTATTTTTATTGATATTGAGTCCTTATGTCATTTGTTTCTGTTTGTATACATACGTTGTGATTCGAAATAAACAAGTTTAATGTTAGTTTGAGAATTACATCCAAGTATACATGAATTGAGTAGAAATGTTTTGAAACTTAAACTGACACAGGCTACCATTCGGTTTTCCGCCTATCTGGTTGGCATACAAGACCCCCTACGTCCTACCTGGCTAAACCTTGTTTTTTAAGAGGCTGCATGTTTCACAAAATAAAAAAGATAATGGACAGGTAGGAATACTTATTATGGCATTCACCATGTGCTGCGATTATCACCGGATCTAACGCGTGCTCCCGAGAAACAGAAATTAGCTTCCAAGTAAATAAAATAGGCCCTGTTTCTCTGATTCAACTTACATTTTTCAGTAGGATTAGGACACTGCGCCACCACACTAGATGCAAAATCTGGAACTGAAAACTCGATTAATAGATATTGTTCTTCTTGTCATAAAAGGCTCTCTTTTTATTGGAAAAGACTTAGTGCCCTCCGGTCTGTCAAGGATAAAGCATCAGTGTGAAACATGTTCAAGTGAATATGTATGGCCAGAGAGTTTAAAACGGCATATAAAGTTCAAACATTCTCAACAACAACAACAACAACAACTACAACAACAACAACAACAACCTTATAGTGAAAGAGAGAGAGATCTTTATTGCCTCCTTGAAGGAGAGATATGTGTACAAGTATATACATGTTTATAAATACAATAGTGACATACATTTTATATCAATTTCACTTGCATAAGGTCGGTTAACGAGTGTCCGTATGTATGTGAGCGAAAATGTTATAGTATTTACATCTTAGCATTTAGATCCGCTTACAACAGTTTGTGTCCAGTGAGAATATCACTCGTATATATCCCTGCATGTATGAACACTCAGCACTAGATATATGTTATTGGTTAGTACAGAATACCGAGCAGTGATGAATTATGCTAAGTCACATGCGAGTGGGCTGTAAATTTTGCCCTAATTAGGTAACACATAACAAAAAGGAAAAAAGCGGCTATATCGATAAATGAGTCCCGACAGTGACCCACAGCGTCCAATAGTAATGGGTGTTCACTTCCCAAGATTAGGGAAAAGAAGTCGTCCTTCACTAGACCGGAAATAAAGAGATATATCTCGATGCCACAACAATCGATGACCCGTTCCCAAAAACTATTTCTCAGCAACAGGATCGGAAGTGACGAGCACGTGAACAAGGCGTGATCCAGCTCTTGGTCGTATGTATTTAGGCACTGACGACATATACTATTGTTTGGGTATGTTGTCTTGTTCAGCAGAATCGCCTGGTTCTTGTATTTGGAGGAAAATGTCGGTTGTGAACGCATGCGCTTCCAAACATACCACCCAGATAGAGGATCAGGTACAACCTTCCTGAACACACACAGGTCAGAATCATTTTCGACTGACGCACGCCATGAAGATATATAGCCCAGTTTTACCGTCTCTCTCACTATACGTTTCCACACAGATTGGTTTGGAAAATCACCTAGGTCTAACAATTTATCCAGAAATGAGTCAAGTCGGTACGCCCTCAATATAGTTATTATCTCCGTGACGAATCCAGATAGAGGTCTTTTGTACAGCCGCTGCAAATGAGCTTTGATGAGGAAAATTTTCAATGGATCCTGTTTGTGAAATGGAAGGTTTATAAGGGTACCAAGAAAGCATAGTTTACGTATGTGTATTTCCTTCTCCATTGGTAAGATACCCAATAGTCCGAGAGCAAGTTTTGTATTTGTTCGTTTTGGTAGAGACTGGGCAGATTTTACACAGGTACGCAATGAACGTTCTATGATGGCAATAGCAGTCGTTTGTTGTAGAGGGATAACCTCACAACCGTATTGTGCTTTCGGTTGAACCACAGTCTTGATGATATTGCACATTGTAATCGGCGAAGCACTGTTCAGTAGTCTGTTACCCGCGATGGCGAAGAATGTCTTTCGCATTGCTGACGAAACAACTGAACTATGCGATACATTCGATGTGAATTTTCCTTGTACCAATCCAAGATGTGCACAATCGGTACCCTCCGTTATAAAATCGGAACCAAGCATCCATGTACGCCTACTGCGGTTGTGTGCAGCTTTTGACTCGTTAAAGACCACAGTTTTACTTTTAGTGCACGAGAAACTAAATCTCCATTGAATACTATACTTAAAGCATGTGTCCATAAGATTGTCCAGGCCGTGTTTAGTTAGAGATAAAATGGTAATGTCATCTGCAGTAGTAGGTGCGACACATGATATAGAACCGACATTTAGTCCAAATGGAGACTCCCTTAAGTCTAGTAGAAGATCATTGATGTAAATGAGATAGCACAATGGCGAGAGAACCACCCCTTGCCTTGTCCCTTGACCAATGCTAAACTTCTCCGAGAATATGTTGTTAGCAAACACCATGCTACTCACATCCGTGTGGACGTTTCCGAGCAATCTGATAAATTTACTGGAAAACCCGAGGCGTATGAATTTGAACAAAAGGCCTTCGTGCCACACTCTATCGAAGGCCTTCTTAGAATCAAGAAAAGCTGCATACACTTTTGAACCATGATCGTTTGCGTGTGATATAGCTTCTTGTAGTACACATGAAGTTATATTGCATCCAAATCCTTTTTGGAAGCCAAACTGCAATTGGTCAGGAAAGTTAGATAGTTCCGTTGAGCTTAGAATTCGTTGCTGTAGAATTGTTTCAAACATTTTGTAAATCACTGGTATGAGTGTTATTGCCCGATAGCTATCTGGCGACGTCGAAGGCTTGGGTGTCCTTTATACAGAGGGATAATGACGCCAAGTTGCATTCCAGGTGGGATCCATTCAAGTTCCAGGATGGCATTGAATAGAACCAGAATACATTCCTTAAGATTATCTGTGTGATTACTAAAATGTTCACTCGTGACACAGTCGTAACCAGGAGCTTTGTTTGGTTTCAATCGTTTTATTGCACAATCAATTTCATCCATAGAAATCGGCCGACACTGGGAGCAAACTTCAACATCTTGTCTGAGCATGAACTTTCTTACCTCCGTGGTAACATCTATTTCAAAAGTTGGATTGCAATGCTTTTCTGGAGTGTAGAGTTCGGCAAAATATGAAGCCCAACCTGAATTAATTTCAACCGGGTCACGTGTGGGAACTTCGTCAAATTTCATTACTGATCCGACCATTTGCATTTGGCATACAAGACCCCCTACGCCCTACCTGGCTAAACCTTGTTTTTTAAGAGGCTGCATGTTTCACAAAATAAAAAAGATAATGGACAGGTAGGAATACTTATTATGGCATTCACCATGTGCTGCGATTATCACCGGATCTAACGCGTGCTCCCGAGAAACAGAAATTAGCTTCCAAGTAAATAAAATAGGCCCTGTTTCTCTGATTCAACTTACATTTTTCAGTAGGATTAGGACACTGCGCCACCACACTAGATGCAAAATCTGGAACTGAAAACTCGATTAATAGATATTGTTCTTCTTGTCATAAAAGGCTCTCTTTTTATTGGAAAAGACTCCGGTCTGTCAAGGATGAAGCATCAGTGTGAAACATGTTCAAGTGAATATGTATGGCCAGACAGTTTAAAACGGCATATAAAGTTAAAACATTCTCAACAACAACAACAACAACAACTACAACAACAACAACAACAACAACAACCTTATAGTGAAAGCAGTGGTGGCGCGCTGCAGGATGACTTCAAGTTCAGGCATCCATTTACCGCGTGGATTTCGGGACCCACTTCTTGCGGCAAAACACACTTGCTTAAGAGTATACTTCAAAATTGTTCGGCGAGTATACAGCCTTCACCCGATAAAATAATTTGGTTCTATAAGTACTGGCAGCCATTATACGATGAAATCAAGGACACAGTCGCGCCATCTGTCCAGTTTATACAAGGCCTTCCGACTAATTTGGACACCCTCATTCATTCTGGAAAAAAATGTCTGATTGTACTTGATGACCTTATGTCTACGGCGTCCAAGGATTCGCGGGTTACTGCATTATTCACCGAAGGCAGTCAACATTTGGGTATATTTACACACTAAGTGTTGTCATCACCAAATCCAACATTCTTATTGGTCGGCGCCCACGTGGCTAGTTGCAGTTATTTCTCGGTGAATGCGTAACGCCTCATAACACCAAGCTAATAACACCATCGATACGTCATTAGGTTTGGAAAGACGAACGCGTAATGCTTTGGGCGCATTTTGACTCGCGCAGGATTGACTTAATACATCATCGGGTTTCAACATGAAGAGAAATTGTTCCTATTAACTTTTGCCAAGGGTGCTATTGGGTATTTTGGGCTGATCTTGTCACGATACACTTTTCGATTTAAATATATTTACAAAAGCAGCCTTTTCGCTAAATGTATATAAATATAAGGATTAACTGTCATGTGGACTATTTTTATGGAGATGTAACGGTGAGGTAAGTGGACATAACTTGTATGTAAAACCCTTCGGGTTTTACACAAGTTATGTCCACTTACCTCACCGTTACATCTCCATAAAAACAGTCCACATGACAGTTAATCCTTATATATCCGTTTTTGCGATTAACCAATCTCTGTACTATAACAAGGACCCCACCCAACGGAGAAATTGCCACTACTTGATTATATTCAACAACCCCACAGATAAAATGCAGGTAATGACTCTAGCTCGTCAAATGTATCCAGAGAAAACGCAACACTTTATGTGCCATTTCAATAAAGCTACCAATCAACCATTTGGTTATCTCGTAGTTGACTTAAAAACGAATACTCCAGAAAGTTTGCGACTGCGCAGTAATATAATGTTGACAAAGGCCAGTATAAAAGAAGAAAGCATATTACCAAATAACAGTACTGTTGATGAGTCCGTCGAGGTGATAACGCATCAAACGAAAGATAACATCAGTGAAACGACATACCCTAGGCTATTGTCAGAGCAGGAATACGACTCTGAAAGCGAAGACGGTATCATGCCAAGCTGTGACGATTGTGGTGTCGTGTTTGAGACCCAGCATGATGTACAAAGGCACAATAAAATTGGTGTTCTGATAGGAAGAAAAGAGAAGCAAGTGAAAAAGCACCGGTGAATAATAAAAAACAGAAAATTGACACAAAGAAAATAGATTCAATTCCGGACCAGGACAGACACATATTAACACTTCCGACTGAAAAATAAAACGATTATTTCAAAGATGTGTGGTTACAGGCCCTAGATGACAATAAAGCAGAATTAGATGAATTAGTTGAACGCTATATGAAGAAAGGGCTGACGGAAGAAGAGGCTGAAGAAAAATCAAAAGTGAAGATATGGCCCGAATGTGAGAGGCGTTTTTTAAACATATACGCTGCATTTATACAAAATTTACTCGAAGTTAGTGGTGGGAAAACTCATATAAAAATCATGGATCGTGTGTATAAGATGCTAGATGATAGCTATGATATACTCCCTGCCGAACGGATTTCATTGAGGACATATAAACCCCTCCTGATGGAGTACATGAGGAATAAAAGTAAGGACAAAAACGATAAACATATAGGCTCTGAGCAAGATGACGACGATGACAATATGGATAAATAACTGAAATAAACCTGTTATTCTTGGTGTCGAATAAAGCCAATGTTGATACATTAGTTATTTATTTGTTTGTGTTGGGTTCCATTTATTGTATTTGGACATAAATATAGGGGTGTGGGTGGAGACATACCACTTTATCAATATTTGGGTGTGTTAATAGAGATTCTCGGTGAAGTCACCCTCCCTCAGGTGCCGGATAAATATTGAAGAGGTTTCTTTGTTGAACCAGCGAAAGAATTGCCAGACCGTATAGTGCATTAGTATATTCCTGTTATCAGATTTATTAGGCTTACAATAATCACTATTATAATAACTATAACCTGGCAAATATATAGAATTTGTGCGCGAGAAATTTCTCAGATATTCTATTGGAAGTCTTCAATAGTGCGTTTACGTCCGTGACAATAACAAATACTTACGATTATATACCCACGTATTAATATATACCTTGATAAAATACTGCGGATAACCTATATCCCTAGTACACACACCCTATTTTATTTCATTTCACCCAAACCTTGGGTGTTTATTTCACACCTGTTTCTGGGATAACCTGTGTGTCGACTGAGAACCTGTGTGTCAATTGAGGAGAACACACGGAGGATTTGTGTAAATGTTAGCCCAAACGACATTTCGAAATAACGACGGCTTTGTTGTTTATTTCGAGGAATAATACCGCATCATATGAATTCAGCCCAAATATATTGACAGGTGTCAAGGGTCTAACTCTATACTGAGCAATAAAAAACTAATATAATAAATACCGAGTATATTTAATTTAACGCCAATGGGTCGTTTATGTGAGTTTAAGAGTGTATTTATGCTTAAAGCAAAGTGAAATAACGATCTTAAAATGAATTGGCCGGTATATTTTATTAGTTATCAGGGTTACCGGGGTCGTAGTTGCATAAATTACAATATATCTTATTTTTATGCTAAGATAATTGCGTGGTTATATGTTGTAGCTTGATCGGTATCGATCGGTATTGAGGTTAACACAAATCCCATATATGGAAATTCCAAATATGGAAAGTGACTTGCGCATGCGCAAAACAGATACAATGGTCTTCCTAAAAACGAAGCAATGAACGATTGATAACAAAAAACACCGACCCAGTTAAATAACGACATTAGATGGCGGTGTATTGCGTCTTTAAGAGTGTGTTGATGTCTAAATCATGTGATTAACTAATTAAAAATTATTTCGACTACATATTTCGATAATTATCAGGTCCGCAGTTCGATCATGAAAATATTTCTGACTTTTATGTTAAGATTATTGCTTGGTATTTCACACATTTTCTCCGAGTCGAGCCGGGGCCGGAGTACACTTTTTAGTGACCATAAATCTATAGCTTCCGTTTTGCCGAAGAAATATTGTCAACTGTTTCCACGTTTATTCTCACTTATACCGTGTTTATATCCGTTTTATCCTATTTGTTGTTGTGTATTGCATTACTTTGATCAAGTCTGCGCTTGTGTTATTCTCACAAAAGGTAATGGGTGTTTACATTTCACAATTCCGATTGTGGTGTACAGTACCTGAGTACAGTCTGCCAGTCACGCCCAGTGCGACGGAAAAAATTTCCACATGTCCGAGCGCCATTGATTCCTTAAATACGAGACTATTTAATCGAATGAGGTCAAATATTCACATATAACTTGACTCATCTGTTATTCTGCACAATTCTGGCCAGTGCCGACTTTCATTTCGCATTACTTTCGTTTTTATCGAAATATAACCGTTTTCTATGGAGATTCCCATGTAAATTTGTTCAACCAAAAAATTCATAGTTTTGCCAAATTCAAACTAGTTTAATACTTTATACTAAATTATAGCATGGTCAGGGCATAATCTGGCCTATCGAGTAGACGTTCCTTCAGTGTGCACAACAAATATTTGGTCCCAACGAAGCAGGCTAAAATCCTGAAATTTGTCAATTTTACTTTGAAAGTTTGAGTGTGAATAAAATATTCATTTAAACTTCCAAAATTGGTTGAAATATGCTCAACAACATTCAGTTGAATGGTGACATTATTTATAGTCACCGACTAACTTCCACGATGAATCAAATTTGTTTTTATTGGTGACAATTATGTCGCGAGTCATAAAATATGGTAGACGTTCCTTCAGTGTGCACAACAAATATTTTGTCCCAACGAAGCAGGCTAAAATCCTGAAATTTGTCAATTTTACTTTGAGTGTGAATAAAATATTCATTTAAACTTCCAAAATTGGTTGAAATATGCTCAACAACATTCAGTTGAATGGTGACATTATTTATAGTCACGGACTAACTTCCACGATGAATCAAATTTATTTTTATTGGTGACAATTATGTCGCGAGTCATAAAAATGTAAATTTTCTGACGAAAAAAAATTCATTGTTTCGCCAATTTCAAGCTAGTATTAAGCATGGTCAGGGCATTACATATAATGATTAAGATTGCTAAAGAACTGGAATAATGAAATGGGAAACTTCTACTGACATCTGGTAAGGATTGAGGAGCGGATGCTAGAGGCCCCCACCCCACCCCCATGGAATACGGAATACCACTTAACACAGAAGTTGGAATACGGAATACCAGTTAACAGCCATATGGAATACATAAAAATATATGAAAACTTCATTTTTTGGAAGGTCGGCGTACGAATACCGGTATTTTTGGAATACCGAATACCTCCTAACAGAGGGGCCGGAATACGGCGTACCTCATAACAGGGCATGGAATACGGCGTACGAAAAAGGGGGTGGGGGCCTCATGCTATGGAGCCTCCCAATATATTGTCTGCTCCACATCTCAATAGAATTCAACAACATTCAGTTGAATGGTGACATTATTTATAGTCGCCGACTAACTTCCACGATGAATCAAATTTGTTTTTATTGGTGACAATTATGTCGCGAGTCATAAAAATGTAAATTTTCTGAAGAAAAAAAATTCATTGGTTTGCCAATTTCAAGCTAGTTTATAGCGAACATGGGAACCACGGAACAATTTATGCCATTTAGGCACACTTCAGAGTGAAATCTGGGCTTATATTTCGGCGAGAATCCAATTCTAGATTCTCGCAAATTACCCTGGATTCTCGTGAAAAAGTATATATGGATTCTCGCAAAATCAGATGAAATATATGCCCTGGAAATATAGCAAATCGTTAAATGCTTTAGAATTTTGTTTTCGGAGATTTATATATATGTTTAAAGACATATTATGGACTTTTTCGAGAGCGAGAAATTGATAAGTTAGTGCTCAGGCACTTTTCCAACGTGGGGAATGTTATCATTCTACTAACATCACTGAAAATTTCCAAAAAGATCTACCACACCACTTCATATAGAACATCGTCTGAACTACTCCAAATTGTAAATATTTACATCTCGATTCGGGGCGCAACTATCGGCTGTAATTAAACAAAAATCATTTTGCCATCGAGAGTCATTGCATTTAACTAATATATAAGAATGACGTTGTGTAACATCCATTTGGATTAATATTCGTAACAAATAACTACTTTGAGAAAGATTATTCTTAATTTCTATTTATTTGATCACTCTGCCCGGTGTCTGCCGGAGTGTTTCACATCACTTTAATCAAGGAAGACTGTTAAGAAAAACTGCATTTCAAGACCACCAAACAACTTTCCTTTTTAGGGCCACACTTCTTCCAAATATGTACTTCTTCCATTTTGCTATCAAAGACCGAAAAATGTCGTTAAAGCCCCTGTCACACTCAGGTCGGCGCTTGCATTGCGCTGCAAAAGTATCAAAGCGCACACCTAAACGCACCAAGGTCTCCAAGAACCGATTAGTGACGCAGTGGACACTGGCTACAACGGGCGAGTGTCTCCATGGTCGCCCATAGGCACCAGAGCGCCGCGCTTGTTTTGTGCATACACAAAACAAGCGCAGAGGCTCTGCGTTCTGACCAAGGCGTAGTAAGCTTACTGCAGTTGCAGAGGAATTCTTGCTGTGACCACGAGTAGCTTGTATCCGTCCTTGCTACGTCAACGGGGCGCTCATGTTTCTCGCTTTGCGCTGTCAGAGCGCCGCTCTTGTTTTGTGCATGCACAAACAAGCGCAGAGTCTAGGCGTTCTGACCAAGGCGTAGTAAGCTTACTGCAGTTGTAGAGGAATTCTTGCTGCGACCACGAGTAGCTTGTATCCGTCCTTGCTACGTCAACGGGGCGCTCATGTCGTTCGCGTTGCGCTGTCGTGGCGACGGTACTGCGCCTGGTCAGAACGGCGAACCTCTGCGCTTGTTTTGTGCATGCACAAAACAAGCGCGGCGCTCTGGCGCTCAGAGGCGATCACGGGGACCCTCTCCCGTCCTAGCCAGTGTCAACTGCGACGTTACTGCTTCACCAATCGGTTCTTGGATACCTTAGTGCGCTTTGCTCGGCGCTTTGATAATTTTTACAGCGCAATGCAAGCGCCGGCATGATCGCAGCGGAGTGTGACAGTGATTTAATCGGACAGCTAATCTATTGCGGATTATTGGGAATATTCCCCACAAACTACGACTGGAGAACGCAGGAGACGCTATTTATACTCTCCGCGCCCGCGCAAAGAACGTTTTGCAAACGTATTGAGAACGTACTAGCATCACAATGACAGTGACTTGAACGCAATAAGAGCGTGAGACTTGACAAAGTAGGAACGCAATAGGAGCATACTTTGTTTTAAAAGTTTGACAATTTTGGACAGTTTTCGGCGCTCCTCCTGCGTGTTACTCATATTTTGGTACTTTTGCAGCGTAATGCAAGCGCCGGCCTGAGTGTGACAGGGGTTTTAACTAGAGATCCAAATACCCCCTAAGGGCCCCTCTATCTTGAGATATTAAAGACCGAAAAATGTCGTTAAACTAGAGATCCAAATACCCCCTAAGGGCCCCTCTATCTTGAGATATTAAAGACCGAAAAATGTCGTTAAACTATAAAGACCGAAAAATGTCGTTAAACTAGAGATCCAAATACCCCCTATATCTTGAGATATTATAAAGACCGAAAAATGTCATTAAACTATTAATTGTTGTTGCTGTTGTTTATTAGGGTTTATCGTCATTCTAGCCGCCATGCCACACACGACGTTGTCAATTTTACGGGTGGAGGAAAGACCACGCACAGGCTCAATTTCACCGGGAAGTTGTTCCACTGCGTGTAGAAACCACCGACCCCCGGAAAGCAATTGATAAACTTGCCCAGATACACGAACCGGTCACCCTCCCTATGGTGGGGTTCGAACCAGCTTCGTCAGCGCTGGACGGCCTGGGACGACGTAATCCACCTGGCACTCTACCGACTGGACCACCGGGGGCCCCGATTAAACTGTTAAAGACCGAAAATGTCGTTAAATTACAAAGACCGAAAAATGTCGTTAAACTAGAGATCCAAACATCCCCACCCCTATTTTTAGCTCAACTTTACTTTGAAAAGTTTGAGCTATTGCCATGGCTTTGTCGTCCGTGTGTATGTGTGTACGTAAGGCGTCAACAATGCAGGCTACAGGTCGTACCTTTGGTCGGATCATTATGAAATTTGTCATAGCTGTTGACAACATTTAGACCAGAATAACTAATTTTGGGATCATTCGGGAAAAAAAACATGGCCGCCAGTGGCCATATTGGATTTCAAAATTCAATCCATTAGCACGGGCTGCAGGTCGTACTGTTTGTCTGATCATCATGAAATTTGTCAAGAATGTTAATAATGACATATAGATGGGAACGAGTCATTTTGGGGTCATTCGGCCAAAAAATATGGCCGCCAGCAGCCATTTTGGATTTTACTCTTTGTATGACTAAATCTTTAGCACGGGCTACGGGTCGTACCTTTAGTCTGATCATCATAAAATTTGTCATGGCTGTTGTTGAAATTGGAATTTAGATGGGAACGAGTCATTTTGGGGTCATTCGGACAAAAACATGGCCGCCAGTGGCCATCTTGGATTTAAAAATTTAATCCATTAGCACGGGCCACAGGTCGTACTGTTCGTCTGATCATCATGAAATTTGTCATGGATGATAATATTGACATGTAGATGGGAACGAGTAATTTTGGGGTTATTCGGCCAAAAAACATGGCCGCCAGCAGCCATCTTGGATTTTACTCTTTGTATGACTAAATTCTTTAGCACGGGATGCCGGTCGTACCTTCTGTCTGATCAACATAAAATTTGTCATGGATATTAACAATGACATGTAGATGGGAACGAGTAATTTTGGGGTCATTCGACCCAAAAACATGGCCGCCAGCAGCCATCTTGGATTTTACTCTTTGTATGACTAAATTCTTTAGCACGGGCTACAGGTCGTACTTTTAGTCTGATCATCATAAAATTTGTCATAAATGTTAATAATGACATGTAGATGGGAACGAGTCATTTTGGGGTTATTCGGTCAATAAACATGGCCGCCAGCAGCCATCTTGGATTTTACTCTTTGTATGACTAAATCCTTTAGCACAGGCTACAGGTCGTACCTTTAGTTTGATCATCATAAAATTTGTCATGGCTGTTGAAATTGGAATGTAGATGGGAACAAGTCATTTTGGGGTCATTCAGACAAAAAACATGGCCGCCAGTGGCCATCTTGGATTTCAAAATTTAATCCATTAGCACGGTCCACAGGTCGTACTGTTCGTCTGATCATCATGAAATTTGTCATGGATGATAATATTGACATGTAGATGGGAACGAGTAATTTTGGGGTTATTCGGCCAAAAAAACATGGCCGCCAGCAGCCATCTTGGATTTTACTCTTTGTATGACTAAATTCTTTAGTACGGGCTACAGGTCGTACTTTCTGTCTGATCATCATAAAATTGGTCAAGAATGTTAATAATGACATGTAGATGGGAACGAGTCATTTTGGGATCATTTGACCCAAAAACATGGCCGCCAGCAGCCATCTTGGATTTTACTCTTTGTATGACTAAATTCTTTATCACAGGCTACAGGTCGTACTTTTAGTCTGATCATCATAAAATTTGTCAAGAATGTTAATAGTGACATGTAGATGGGAACGAGTCATTATTGGGTCTTTCGGCCAAAAAACATGGCCGCCAGCAGCCATCTTGGATTTTATTCTTTGTATGACTAAATCCTTTAGCACGGGCTACAGGTCGTACCTTTCGTCTGATCATCATGAAATTTTTCATGGCTGTTGAAATTGGAATGTAGATGAGAATGAGTCATTTTGGGGACATTCCGACAAAAAAAACATGGCTGCCAGCGGCCATCTTGGATTTCCAAATTCAATTCTAAATCTTTCCATTCATTGCTCATCACACACATTTAACTTCTTCTCAAAGTTGAGCTACAGTGTCATTGACACTTTCATTTGAGACATTAAAGAACGAAATATGTCGTTTCACCATTAATGATCATTAATACATAATTTGTGTTTATGAAAGTCTGGTACAGAGCAGTTTGTTTCCAGTACATATTTATTGGAACGTAAACAATTATTCTCTGACAGAAATCATGTTAATATTGCCTTTCGTTACTGGTTTCCTCGACTCACATATCTCTCACTGCTTAATACTTATAATTAAATCAAATGTTCTGTGTTTTGTGTCACTTCTTAATAGCATTCTGTATTCTGCTATTGAAAAGAAAAACAGTTGTAGTATACCTTAAAGGTATGAAGGCCTTTGGTGGGTATCATGTGAACATATTTCCACCTGTCAAAAACCGCTACAAACGAAATAATATTCAAATATAGACAGACTTTGTTAATATACAAATGAGAAATATCTCATAAACATTATGTTATAGTCGTAAATTTGCCGACTGTTATGTAAACAAAGCATAAAAAGTTACTTTCCTGGTGTTTCTTTATATTATGATGGTAAACATAAAGAGCGTTCTTTGTTGATCAATTCCTTATTTGGAAATAATAAAGAGCGTTTATACCATTTGTGTGTGATTAGCCAGTAGCATTATGCTGCCTTCTATAACACAATCAGACTCTTGTTTAGGTAAAATATAGTAGGTCTTTATGTAAGCATGATGTTTAAGGGATAGTGATCGTATATTTGAACCAAAATGTATGCGTTTTAATATTTATCTGTTTACGGTGTTTGGAACAAATATTTTCGACAACTAAGCCCTCTCGTCCCTTTAATATAATTAATATAACATCCCTCATCCAATAATCTCCAAATTGCATATCTAATCTACACGTCACACCGCCCCTCATCATTTGCCAATTGTACACCCTTTTTTGCTGCAACTGCTCAATTTCTTTAAAAATTATTGAAAAAATGGCCCTCCGGCCTGCGACATTTACCTCTGATTTTGTTTTTTCGATCATCGGTCCACACCAAAATTGAGCACACGTCCCTATATAATATACCTATAGTATACACGGTGGTGTAATAGAACAACCATTAATTTAACGGTAACCGTAGCATATTTCCACGTATACGTGTACGTTTTCACGACAAATCCCCGCTGATCTGTTATTAATGAACCAAACAATTAAATGTCAACACACTTTGGCCCGCCAATGCTACAGTGTATAAACGTAACGGGGCAAATATGCATATTATATTGACAGCTAACGAGAACATTCATCACCAACAATCTGCTCACCCTTTCAGTCCATACGATAGAAACTAAACGATTTGTTACTTCTAATTACCCGTACTTAATTACACTACTTGCGTGTTAATAAAGTACGACCCCCCCCCCCCCAATCACAACTAAAGTTGAAACATGGGATTTAGAACATTAATATTCACTCTTACACACTTCCACATTCAAGGTGTGTCTTGTGTAATCGTATGTCAGTTGTAACGTTGTGAAACCGCAACCGAACTGAATTATTCTATTGCTAAATTGTTCATGGGTGACCTGATGCATGCATCTTAGTTTTCTTGTATTACATTGATAGGCGATAAGTTCTCTGGTAAACGCGAGGGATATATATCGTTTAGACATACACGCATTGTTTACCGCTATTACCCGCGACCCTCACGCGCTATGTGTCCTCCTCGTGATTAACAAGCGATACTCAGGCGCTATTCTGGTAATAACTTTCATCCGAAATCTCATTAGTGACAACACATAGCGCGGCGTGACCTCTAACCCCACCTTGATAGCTCAGGATCAGGACCTGAGCAAATCAAAATCAAACCATCTACCCGAATACGTAGCCTATACTAGTGGAATCTGTTCTTTGCCAAAAAACCTAGACATACCCGCGATAATGAGGCGCTATTCTCGTGATAACCTTCATCCATATACACCCACGCGGCGTGACCTGTAACCCCACCTTGATAGCTCATGATCAGGCGCTTATGGTTTAGGCAGTCAAACCGCCTACCCGAATACATAGCCTATACTACGATAACCTTCACCGACTTGTTGTGGAATATTTTGTTTGTCCTTGACCTAGACGTATCCGCCACGATAACGCGCTATTATAGTGATAACCTTCACCCATAGGGGAGACCCGGGCAAAGTGGGACACCCGGGCAAAGCGGGACAATGGCATAACATGCCTGAAACATGCCGCGCATTTCCCGGGAATCTTAATAACGTTAGATGACGTCAGTTGTGACTAATTTCAGCGCGCAATTTGTTTGGAGAGTCACTCGAGTTTAGAAGAGATCACCAGGCTACTTTTGTGGTGCAAAATTCGATTTTTCTGAACAATAAGTACCATAGTTTCACTAATTTCCGTTCGTTGCTTTCACCGCAGAATCATTACCTATTGATAGCCTACCAACTTACCTCACCTAACAATAACACAAAATTAAATAATTATGTCTCTGTAAACTGTCAATACATGCGTCATAGATATGGTCATTTCGGGCAAAGTGGGACAGGCAAAGCGGGACATTGTCCCGCTTTGCCCGAGCCTGTCCCGCTTTGCCTGGATTGGTGGTCAATATATATATTTGCCTTGCAATTTCTCGGCCACTTGACCGACATGGTCAAATAAAGGGAGTTGTAGGGTGCCCCCCCCCCCCCCTCCAAGTCAATCTATATATTCATCCTTTCATCCCACTCGATCCAATATGGCAGTCGTCCAGAATGGTTCAAATTGGGCACCCATGACATTTCTCTGACTTTTTTTTTAACCTATTTAGTTCAAACAAAGCTGTATGGTGGCCCCAAGCCAATCTAAATATTCGCCCCACCCGATCCAAAATAGCTGCCGCACAGAAAGGTTCAAACAGGGCACATTGTCATTTCTCGGCCCCTTGGGCGATTTAGGTAAAACACGGTTGAAAGGGGTGAATATTTAGATTGGCTTGGGGACACCCCACAATAGGGCACCCATGCCATTTCTTGGCCTTTTTATTACCGATTTAGTTCAAACAAAGCTGTATGGTTGCCCCAAGCCAATCTAAATATTCACCCTTTCGCACCACCCGATCCAAAATGACCGCCGCCCAGATAGGTTCAAATAGGACAACTTGCAATTTCTCGTCCCCTTGACCAATTAAGTAGAACAACGGTGAAAAGGGCGACTATTTATGTTGGCTTAGGGACACACGACAAGTACACCCTTTATTTTACCTAATTCGGTCACGGGGACGAGAAATGGCATGGGTGCCCTATTTGAATCCCCCTGGATGACGGCCATTTTGGATGGGGTGAGGTTTGTGGAAAGAGTCCATTGTGGGCCACCCTTCAACACTCTTTGTTTGACCTAAATCGGTCAAGGGGACGAGAAATAGCATATATGCCATATTTTAACCCTTCTGTGCGGCGGCCAGTTTGGATCGGGCTGGGTGAAATGGGTGAATAATTAGATTGGCTTGGGGGCCACCCTCCAACAACCTTTGTTTGACCTAAGGGGCCTAGAAATGGCATTGGTGTCAGATTTGACAATTTCTGCACGGCGGCCATTTTAGATCGGGGTGGTGTGAAAGGGTGTATATTTTTTAATTGGCTTGGGGGGGGGCACCCTACAACACCATTTGTTTTACCTAAATCGTTCAATGGGCCGAGAAAATGCATGGGTGCTCTATTTCAACCATTCTGGACTGTAGACATCTTGGGTTGGGGTGGGGTGAAAGTGGTGCATATTTAAATGATCCTGGGGGCACCCTACAACATCCTTTGTTTGACCTAAATCGGTCAACGGGGCGAGAAATGGCATGAGTGTCCTATTTGAACCCATCGATCGGCGGCCATTTCGGATCGGGGTGGTGTGAAAGTGGTGAATATTTAGATAGTCTTGGTGGCACCACACCCTTTGTTTGACCTAAATCTGTCACCGGGACGATAAATGGCATGGGTGTCCTATTTGAACCCTTCTGATCGGCGGCCATTTTGCATCTGGTGGTGTGAAAGGGGTGAATATTTAGATTATAATGGTAGCACCATACAACAGTCTTTGTTTGACCTAAATCGGTCAAAAGACCAAGAAATGGCATGGGTACCCTGCCCTATTTGAACCCCTCTGGACGGCGGCCATTTTGGATCGGGTGTGGTAAAGGGGTGAATATTTAGATTGCCTTGGGGGAACCCTATAACACCCTGTATTTGACCTAAATCGGCCAAGGGGCTGGGAAATAGTATGCGTGCCCTATTTGAACCCTTTGGACAGTGACCATTTTGGATAAGGTTGAGGTGTGTGGAAAGAGTGCCTTGGGGATCTCTGTCTGTCCCCGTGAATATCCCGTTATTATTGAGCACGATTATAATCACAGGAAGCTTGTATCTGAAAATATTTAAAAGATATAGTACTCTTATTTCAGTACATCACATAGTCCAAGTCTTCTTGTACTAAAACCAGCTAAGATATTGGGATGGCGATGCTGGCGTTTAGTCCAAGACCGCCCTATATGCTCGCTTATGACACGGCTTAAGCGTTAGTGACCCGCTCAAATAAAACCACAATTATATGAAATAAAATATCACAATTGCGACAATAAACGGATATTTTCCGCAGAAGACATGCTATTTTATCTGAAACCCACATCAGTTGTGAATTTAAAACGGTAATTTAATGCGAAAAGAGACATTTACCTCAATGTTTACAATTTTTTAAAAGTATGCGAACTCGGTTGACCTCGCGAACTGTGTTCGGCATTTTCCGTTGAAAATATTCCGTAGATTTTGGACAACAACGCAAATTACGATGAATTCTCCATTGTAATCGTAATTATGTGTGTCAATAAATAAAATAATAAATAGATTAATTAAACATTGGAGATATAAATGTAATACACTAAATAAATGAACCTTAAGTTTGAAAAGTCCCACTAAAACGGAAGAACTATATTTCGAAACTGTGTGATTCGGTTCTCCGATTATTTTATCAACACAGATGTCAAAATGCACACCACACGCATGGCAAGTCAGACACAAGAGATCTAATTTGCTCCAATTTTGACAAGTTGCTTGCGATAATTGTCAACAAAACTACCGTTCTGATCCTCCATTATGTCATTAAGTTTTTAGTGCGGGAATTGTTCTGAAAGCACATAGAAAACTGGACTTTCGGGCGATCGGTTTTCGCCATTTTTGTTCGGAAAACCCGCTTTATATAGAAACGGAAAGTAGAATTCTCAGAACAAACAGCGGATTATGCCGAACTTATTCGGACCACTTCGGCTTTCGGTTAAAACGTAAACAAACAGAGAAACAAATCGATGTGTGTGGCAATCAACCGGAATATTCTATGTGTAATTTAACATTAAAGTTAGATTATTATACACCATTATGACCATTAGATGTAAGCCTTTCCGATGTATATAGCATCATGTATTGATTTGCTAGGTGAATCGAGTAAAATACACCACAAATTCCCGCCACAGATCGTGGGCGTAACTCATGTGGTAGGATTGGTATGCAAGCGGTCTTGGACTAAACGCCAGCATCGCCATCCCAATATCTTAGCTGGTTTTAGTACAAGAAGACTTGGACTATACATCACACTGATGTTTGACAATTCACATGTCTCATTCAACTAATAGTGCCGAGCAATTGATTGTACCCTTTCTTAAAAGCACATATGGCCTTGGTTGTAGTTTATAATTTAGAAATAAAAGTTACCAAATAACGAAAATTTCCTCAAGAATATACTAATAGTATAGTATAATGATAAGAATATACTAACAGTATAGTATAATGATAAGAATATACTAACAGTATAGTATAATGATAGTATGAATATAATATTATCCACAAAACGCGCTTGTGTAAGCTGAGCTTTTGTTTATATACAGCACATAAACAGTGATCGATAAGCAAAACACTCAACACCGTGGTGATTTTTTTTAGGAGAGTGATTCACGGTGATCCAGTCAACACGAAAATCTTGAGAGGCGATGCTTAGCGAGCGATATAACGGTATGTTGTAAACAACATGGTACAGTTTTAACTACATTTCATTTAGTGTGATTTCTCCAGTGTTGAGTGTTTTGCTTATCACACACTCTTTACGTAATATAATGTAACATAACATTGCTTTTGTTTACTAAACTGCGTACGATCGTGACAATAACATGCTATTTATGTGATATTTATGATTGGTATAAGAACACATTAATCTGTCTATATTTTAATACTAGGGGGTTGCCCGTCACAAAATGACGGGTAAATAAATGTTCTTTGTTATGTTCTAGTGTCCGCGTTCATGAACACATGGAATGGTCATGCTTCTCTTTTTTTGTTACTGGATGCGCGTTGGAACACTTTATTTAACTAAAAGCTGTATTTCTACAAAATCAGCATATTATTTAAATTTTACTATACACCAACTGAAATATACTCCATTCAGGAGCCTTTATTCAGCGACGAATTGTAGGGAGCTTGCGGAACATTTTGAACGGATCCCCTTTGGAACCTGTATTCAGCATGCAGCCTAATGATCACACGCCCTGCACTGCGCGGCCCATTTGTACGAACACTTTATTTCAATAAAACTGTATTTTCTACCCCCACCCCAATCTCCCCAACCCACGAATATACATGCACATATGGAACGCAACAATCCAGATATTTTACTTTATCTATACTAACTAAAGCAGGCTCAATTCGGGAGCCTTTATTTGGCGGGGGAGGGGCCTATGGCCCCTTTGTGCGCTTCGCGCACATTATATCATCTTAAACTTCGTGCGATTCGCGTGCGCTTCGCGCACATTTTGATCTTTTAAACATTCTTTTATCAGATTTGCACTCAACCGAAAGATTAAAAGAGCATTAATTAGCGTCGGCAGTATTGTTTACACTGTAGTATTAGTCCCGGCCCGGGAATGTGTTTTTTCTAACTGAGTTCCGGCGAATTTACTGAACGGTAGGCCCTACCCACTGGCGGGAAGTCAGACTGTGTCCATTCGCCATCTTCCGTGTATACCGGTACCCCTTCGATTCCACACTCAATGCACAACTTTCGTATCAAAGACAGCATTCTAAAATACCATATTAGCACCCATTCCCAACGACGAACCTTGAACGTTCAAGTCTTGACTCTGCATCCCACTACATCCACCTATTCCCAACGACGGTAGAACGTTCGAGACTCTAGACCCCACTACATGCACTTCCGCGACAAAATCAACATTCGTTACCTAAATTCACAATGAACCTGAACTGACACATTAATTTAGCCCCTATTTCCAACAACGCGTTGGTAGAGCGCATGGAAGTTTCGCCTACAATAGCAAAGCAAGTGTGGGTTTGCGTGCGACGTCACATGACGTCATTCGACAAACGTCATAAGAAATAGTGTCTATACTTGAGTACAAATACTGTATTTGGGGACCATGTTAGATCTCAGGTTTGCTTTGACCAATCGGGGTGAAATTTGGTGAGTCATCTTCTAAGACACAATATAGCCCATGGTACAAATTTGCTCCACATTGCACACATGGTTGAACAGTTATAAGCGCGCCAAAAGCGTGACCAAGTTATACACACACAGATACACACACACACACAGACGACGGGTTTTATATACTAGGGGGTCACAAAATGACGGGTATATAAGTTTTCTTTGTTATTTTCTAGTGTCCGCGTTCGTGGCCACATGGAATGGTTATGCTTCTCTTTTTGTTACTGGATGCGCGTTGTCCAGAACACTTTATTTCACTTAAACTGTATTTCTACACACCCAGTCCACATATGCGCATGCACATATTGAACGAAACAAAATTGCACCAACTGAAACATACTCAATTCAGGAGCTTGTGGCACATTTTGAACGGACCCCCTTTGGAACATGTATTCAGCATGCCGCCTAATGATCACACGCCTGCACTGCGCGGCCCGTTTGTATGAACACTTTATTTCAATAAAACTGTATTTTTACCCCCACCCCATCTCCCCAACCCATGTATATGCATGCACATATGGAACGCAACAATCAAAATATTTTACTTTATCTATGCTAACTGAAACAGGCTCAATTCGGAATCTTTATTTAGAGAGGGGCCTACAGCCCCTTTCTGCACTTCGCGCACATTATATGGTCTTAAACTGCGTGAGCTTCGCGCACATATAGGGAGCTTGCAGCACATTTTAAACGGACCCTGTATTCAACATGCAGCCTATTGAGCACACGCCCTGCACTGCGTGGCCCATTTGTATGAACACTTTATTTCAATAAAACTATTTTTGCCCCCACCATCATCTCCCCAACCCACATACATATGCATGCACATATATGGAACGCAACAATCAAGATATTTTACTTAATCTATACTAACTGAAACAGGCTCAATTCGGAACCTTTATTTAGCGGGGGAGGGGCCTGCAGCCCCTTTGTGAGTTTAAATTCATTATATGAATTTAAAACTGCGTGCGCTTCGCGCATTGTGATCTTTTAAACATTTTTTCTTGTATCAGATTTGCACTCAACCGGAAGATTAAAAGAGCATTAATTAGCGTCGGCAGTATTGTTTACACTGTAGGCCCTATTATTAGGCCTGTCCCGGGAATGTGCTTTTTCCAGGTCAGAGTGTGTCCATTTGCCATCTTCCGTGTATACCGGTACTCCTTCGATTCCACACTCAATGCACAACTTTCGTATCAAAGACAGCATTCTTTACTTATGTTCAAACCCAACTGGCAAATTAAAATACCATATTAGCACCAATTCCCAACGACGAACGTTCGAGTCTTGACTCTGCACACCACTACATCCACCCATTCCCAACGACGATAGAACGGTCGAGTCTTGATCTACACCGCTATACATGTACTTCCGCGACAAAATCAACATTACGTCAATTTCGACAAACGTCATAAGAAATAGTGTCTACTTGAGTGCAAATGCTGCATTTGGGGACCATGTTAGATCTCAGGTTTGCTTTGACCAATCGACGTGAAATTTAGTGAGTCACCTTTTATGGCACACTATATGTCGTGGTACAAATTTGGACCACATTGGACGCATGGTTGAAAAGTTATAAACGCGCCAAAAACGTGACCGAGTTACACACACACAGATACACACACACACAGACGACGGGTTTTATATATATAGACACACACACACAGACGACGGGTTTTATATATATAGACTAGGGGATTGCCCATCACAAAATGACGGGTATACAAATGTTCTTTGTTATTTTCTAGTGTCCGCTTTCATGGACACATGGAATGGTCATGCTTCTCTTTTGTGTTATACTGGATGCGCGTTGGAACACTTTATTTCACTAAAACTGTATTTCTACACACCCAGTCCACATATGCGCATGCATATATTGAACGAAACAAAATCAGCATATTATTTAAATATTACTATAAACCAACTGAAACATACTCAATTCAGGAGCCTTTGTTCGGGAGCTTGCGGCACATTTTGAACGGACCCCCTTTGGAACCTGTATTCAGCATACCGCCCAATGATCACACGCCCTGCACTGCGCAGCCCATTTGTATAAACACTTTATTTCAATAAAACTGTATTTGTACCCCACCCCATCTCCCCAACCCATGTATATGCATGCACATATGGAAAGCAACAATCAAGATATTTTACTTTATCTATACTGAAACAGGCTCAATTCGGGAGCCTTATTTAGCGGGGGAGGTGCCTGCAGTCCCTTTCTGCGCTTCGCGCACATTATATGATCTTAAACTGCGTGCGCTTCGCGCACATGTAGGGAGCTCGCAGCACATTTTAAACGGACCCCCTTTGGAACCTGTATTCAGCATGCAGCCCAGTGACCACACGCCCTGCACTGCGCGGCCCATTTGTATGAACACTTTATTTCAATAAAACTGTATTTTACCCCCACCCCAATCTCCCCAATCCACGTTGCATGCACATATGGAACGCAACAATCAAGATATTTTACTTTATCTATAGTAACCGAAACAGGCTCAATTCGGAACATTTATTTAGCGGGGGAGGGGCCTATAGCCCCTTTGTGAGCTTCGCGCAGATTATATGATCTTTAACTGCGTGCGCTTCGCGCACATTTTGATCTTTTAATCATTTTTTGTATCAGATTTGCACTCAACCGAAAGATTAAAAGAGCATTAATTAGCGTCGGCAGTATAGTGTTTACACTGTATTATTAGTCCCGGCCCGGGAATGTGATTTTTCTTAATGAGTTCCGGCGAATTTACTGAGTTCGCGGTACCCATTGGCGGGAGGCCAGACTGTGTCCATTCGCCATCTTCCGAGTATACCGGTACTCCTTCGATTCCACACTCAATGCACAACTTTCGTATCAAAGACAGCATTCTTTACTTATGTTCAAACCCAACTGGCAAATTAAAATACCATATTAGCACCCATTCCCAACGACGAACGTTCGAGTCTTGGATCTGCACACCACTACATCCACCCATTCCCAACGACGGTAGAACGTTCGAGTCTTGACACTACACCCCACTATACATGCACTTCCGCGACAAAATCAACATTCGTTACCTAAATTCACACTGAACCTGAACTGACACATTAATTTCCAACAACGCTTTGGTTGAAAAGTTATAAACGCGCCAAAAGCGTGACCGAGTTATACACACACACACAAATACACACACACACACACACACAGACGACGGGTTTTATATATATAGATATTCTTTCTGTTTATGCCCGTTTTAACGGATATGACTAAATTAATAGCAATACCCACTGTATCTTTAATATACAACATCTGAACAAAGCAAATTGTAAACAAGTAGCTCTCTATTGAGATTTGATAACCCATGGGTGAGATATTTGTACGGACCGACAAAACAGATCATCATTTCCAGAATAACAAAGAAGAATAACTCTAGAATGGGAAATGTGAACAACACCATCTGAAAGCCCTCATGTAATGTCCTGCAAATCTTAGATTTTGGTTTGAATCGAACCTCGATTAGCCGGTCATGCATGGTGGAACTATATACTGTAAATGGCTTTAAATTCATTGGTATAAATTTTCCTGGTTCACAGATTTATGACTTTTTCGTGGGTTCGTAAATGTGTGTGTCCGCCAATAGGTATTGTCATCGCCAAACCCCCAATAATAACAATAATGTCCAACTAATAGAAGTGCAGCCTTCTCAGCAAGTCATCGGAAATTACACATACGCACTGTAGTCGCAATTACCACGTCACATGTCGTCGGAAATTACACATACGCACTGTAGTCGTAATTACCACGTCGCATGTCATCGAAAATTACACATACGCACTGTAGTCGCAATTACCACGTCGCATGTCCATCTCAGCAAGTCATCGGAAATTACACATACGCACTGTAGTCGTAATTACCACGTCGCATGTCCAAGCTTTTGTTGCCAACTACGCTAGGTGAAAGTCACTCTCATCTCAAAACAATCAATGCAAGAATCAGGGGGGGGGGGGGGTGAAAAAAAAATTCCGGCACGTATGCCGGGGTGGGTCAAAGCCACCAACAAGCAATTTTTTCCGCGACTAAAAAAAAAAATTCCTACTTGTTTTTTAGTGTTTTGGCAATGAGTTGGGCTTCAAAACCACTTTGAATGAGAGAAATAATGTAATTCTAACTGGTAAACTGACTGCAGGCAGTTATCGTGTTGTATTTTGTTGCAAATATTGAAATCCAAGATGGCCGCTGGCAGCCATGTTTTTTTGGCCGAATGACCTCAAAATGACTCATTCCTATTTACATGTCCATGTTAACATCCATGATAAATAGTATGCACATAAATTCATATACAGCTGTTTACAGTGAATTTCCCCCGAAAATCTCTGTTTTAGTGTTAAAAGGGGGGTGGGTGTCAAAAAACGGTCGGAAAAAAACTGCCGAAAACGGAAAAAAATTTGGCGGTGGGGGTGGGTGGGTACAAAAAATGATCGAAAGGGAAAAAAAAAAAAAAAAAAAGGCCATACGTGCCTGAAATTTTTTCCGACCCCCCATCCCCCTGCAAGAATGAGAAATATTTACCAAAGCCAACATCTGATTAATCTGCACCATATAAAAATATGCGCATAATCAGTCAACTATATAATGCAAATATGTCTCTTAAAAGCTGGTTACAAATGTAGATTTGTGATTTTGTCAGATTTCACAAAAGCCATACTGTAATATGTGACTGTTAAGTTGATCATTCAAACATGTGTTTAAAAATTGTTATGTTATTTATTTTTATGACGTTAGATTGATTAAACATTGTAATTAGACTGTAGCTACTCCCCCATAGTGTTAGTTACCTCCCTAGGCTTTGAATTTACATCGGATCAATAGAGTTACCTTCAGCATGTCATTTCTCAAAACGGTAACCGCGTTAGTGTCGAAGATAACTTTCCATGACGTTTTTGATTTCGTGGTTATCAACAACCATGAAAAACATGACTAAATGTACTTTTACAGAATGAGAAATGTATTATAAAAGCTGAATTATAAAACACAAAGAACTTCCATGTGCATAATACAAGTCTAGTCTAGAGGTGGATTATCTCTTCCGCAACATGATCTATATAGCTTCCTGGGTATGAAATAATAAATATGAATCAAAGACCACCAGTCTGGAAACGCGTCTATCAATTAATATTGATTTTATTTGGAATTTTGTTCGTATAAAATAATTCTGGGCCATTCAATAATTTTCCCTGATATTCATGACAGTCTTTTTTTATTTTCATTTTTCAGTTATTTTCAGTTATTTAAATCATTCAAAATAAGCGTATGCTACACTCTAGGTCTTATATACTTGATTCACACTTAATATTACACTATGTACACTCTAGGTCTTATATACTTGATTCACACTTAATATTACACTATGTACACTCTAGGTCTTATCTACTTGATTCACGCTTAATATTACAATATGTACACTCTAGGTCTTATCTACTTGATTCACACTTAATATTACACTATGTACACTCTAGGTCTTATCTACTTGATTCACGCTTAATATTACAATATGTACACTGTAGGTCTTATCTACTTGATTCACACTTAATATTACACTATGTACACTCTAGGTCTTATCTACTTGATTCACACTTAATATTACACTATGTACACTCTAGGTCTTATCTACTTGATTCACACTTAATATTACACTATGTACACTCTAGGTCTTATCTACTTGATTCACACTTAATATTACACTATGTACACTCTAGGTCTTATCTACTTGATTCACACTTAATATTACACTATGTACACTCTAGGTCTTATATACTTGATTCACGCTTAATATTACAATATGTACACTCTAGGTCTTATCTACTTGATTCGTACTTAATATGACAATATGTACACTCAATCGGAGTTCTCTGGCCTGAGAGTGGAGCGAAACGGTCGTGATTGCTTCGATCCTTATTAGTTCCTCTTCGGTCAGAGCGTTAAGCACGGGTGAGTTGTGTGGCCGCGCCTCCGGGTGCAGCTGCCCTCGTGCTTAACGCCAGTGAGACGGTTTTGGATTAGGCTTATGGATTTAATCCCAGACGCCGTGTTGGCCGCAGTGCAAAGAAGTCGGATATTGGACATCGCTAACTGGTCTCTCCAGTCTAGCCGGGGATATCTGACACTTTGCCTGGAATTCAGGACTGAAGATGCTGGAACCCAGAAATCTCAGACCCGGGACACCAACTCCAAGACCACCCGCTGTCCAATGAAGAGTGGGAAGAAGGGACCCACAAAGAAAAAGACGCCTTCAAGAAGGAAAAGGGACGCCGCCAGACGGGCAAAATGGAAGAAGGGGGTGACTGTTGATCTGCCAGTCAACCCTCCCCGTGTGGTTCAGCCGACGTCCAATGTCACAGCCGGTAGGTCGGAGTTGTCTGAGAGACGCCCAGACGACCCGACCTGCATGGAGACAGGCGACATTGCACCAGCTAGCAGGGACTCCGTTGATCTGCCGGAGGTTCCTGCTGTCGTCGTCGAAGCTTGCGGAGACAGGGACGTGGATACCACCCCAGATGTTCCTGCCGCCAGCTTCGACGTGGAACTGGCGAACTTCGAGATGAGGTTGGATTCAACACCACCACCCCAGACCGAAGATTCGTTCACAGTTCCGGAGACGCCGAAGTACCCGGAGTCTCCACCCAGGGAGAGAAAAACACCTGACCAAATAAATCAGCTCGATGTACTCTTCGACAATCTGAAGAGCCGGGTACTCGCTGCTAAAGGAAAAAAAGAAATATACATCTTCACCAGAGCAGACAACGAATTGATTAACAACGACATCGTTTATACTGAAGCAGACGCTGATGACCCGACTGAAGTAGAAGGCAAGATCGACCAAAATGGACTCCTCACATATCAACAGATCAATACCAGCAGCACGAGCAACACCTCTCCCTCGGATGCCTCTTCGTCCGCACCACCACCGGCGAAGAGGCACAAGAAGAAAAAGACAAAAAAAAAGATAAAGAATCCAAAAATTGCTTTTTTTTAATTTTATTTATGTTATCTAAATTAAAGGCCCAAAACATGAGGGGTTAAGGAAAGGGTCATTCGACCCTTTCGAGAATCCCGGGGTTAGCCCCCCCTAATCACATTCCCGCTCAATCGGAGACATTTTGTGACTCGCATTCATTCGGAGCACCACGCTGGCTTCTATCTAAAAGTTCTATATATAGAAGAAATAAGTGTCACATTAATTGAATAAAATCCCAGACAGGGATTTCCTACTCAAACGTATTATTTCATGGCCAGGAAACTATCATAAATGTGTTATTTATAGAGATAACCCATCGTTAAGAAATTACGACATAATACAGAGCAATCAATTACAGACTATTGGTGCGACTGTGGTTAGCGTTTTGACAGTATGATGGACCTGACACAGAAATAGGTCAAGATCAAGGTAAGTCATCAGACTATGATGTGTCACTTCGGCAAACTTTGTATACCATGCATCAAGATCAAAGGTCGAGAAGTTTAATGTATAATGTGCGCACATGTGTTTTGTAACAGCTTAAAAGTGTGTCATAGATTTCAGCATATAACTCGCAACTTTTTGACCCAGTATTTCCCCTCAAAATGTGAATGTGACTTATACATCGGGAAGTCAATAAGGAGGGAGGGGACTGAATTCTGGGCTACAACCATGAACACAGGTGGGTTTTGGCAGTTACCGCAACAAAGAGTGCACGACCTTTCACCTCAAAACAAGGTCTGTATGAATGAAAATACAAATTAAAGTTAAACTCAGTCTGAGGAAGGGCTTCTGATTTGTTACCACATTGTATTTACCGTAAACACAACACTAAGAAATCATAATGCAGTATGTAAGGGTGCCATATGAATAACTACAGAATGGAAAATACCTGCAAAGGGTCTCAATTTCCATGCCAGCGAATCCAAAAGCACTGTCGCCTTGTACGCAAACAACTCGCTTCTTATGGTCATGGTCCCGACACCATACATCACACGCCATGGCAAACCCCAAACACACGCCCATCGTACCAAACGTGCCTGCGTCTAGTCTGAAATGAGAAAGTCACACAATCAAATATCAAACCAACTCTGTCGAAAAGAGGACGCAAGAGGAATAACTCAATAGTCGTGACCAGAGCCCCTAACCGTTTTCAAATGAAACATCTTCAGGTTTGGCACTGGACCAAAATGTTCTCTCGGCAATTTGTTTGCCAAATTAAATTATTTTTTGCCAAATTAAAACAAATATTTTCCAAATTTAATTGAATATTCTTATTGCGCTTAAGCGCGATAAGGGATTCCTTATTGCGCTTAAGCGAGCAATTAATATCTCCCTCATGAGATCACCCCTCTGCAAATAGTAGAATTAAAGTAATGTTTAAAGTAACTCATCCTGTTCAGGCTCTTATTAAAGTTATTAGCATTTCATTTATCTGAAACAGAGTCTGTGCCATAACGTGGTATTAAAGGCAGTGATCTTCAACCATTGTTATGTAAACCATTTCATGATGTCGGTTGCGCTGGTGCAGCATTACGGTCATGGTAAATATTGTTATGCCAATGTTTTCTCTTATATATGTGAGTCTCCCTATGGGAAACTCGCATGTATAACAAAATGCATTGGCACAGGTTTTCAATTATTTCAATGGGTTACCTATAAAACAGTCATGAGTTATTTTACTTATCCCAATAGGTGCAAGCCTGGATATAGGATCTGCACACATAGAGAGCCCCACATACACTGGAGCAGACGACACTCCGTTGTGCATGCTTCCCTCTGTGTGAGGCTCCCTGTGGGTTACCTATAAAACAGTCATGAGTAGGATATAGGATATATACATATATGCCTGGATATAGGATCTGCAATTTGTAAAATGAGCTAGCCCCCTCTACCCGAACATTCAAACAGGTAAAGAACAGACTGTTCAAATTAAAAATTGTACACTGGATTGGTTCATTATTCATTTGGAGGGATTTTAAAGTGATAAAAGCAGACAACAGATAAAAAAAAAAGGGCAGACGGAGCCCTAGTTATTGAGGTAAATGTTTGGATAAAAAGTTAAACATGATCATTTGTTGAAATTATTATCTGAACATTTTATATGGGATAACTACTCATCAATTATGCTTTAGGATATACAGGGTTAAACTTATTATCTGAACATTTCCTATGAGATAACTACTTATCAATGATGCTTTGGTATAGAGAGGGTTTAACTTATTATCTGAACATTTCCTATGGGATAACTACTCATCAATGATTCTTTAATATAGAAAGGGTTAAACTTATTATTTGAACATTTCCTATGGGATAACTACTCATCAATGATGCTTTAGTGTAGACAGGGTTAAACTTATTATCTGAACATATAATATGGGATAACTACTCATCAATGATGCTTTAGTATAGAAAGGGTTAAACTTATTATCTGAACATTTCCTATGGGATAACTACTCATCAATGATGCTTTGGTATAGAAAGGGTTAAACTTAGTATCTGAACATTTCCTATGGGATAACTACTCATCAATGATGCTTTGGTATTGAAAGGGCTAAATTTATTATCTGAACATTTCCTTTGGGATAACTACTCATCAATGATGCTTTAGTATAGAAAGGGTTAATAAGATAACTACTCGTCAATGGTACTTTAGTGTAGAAAGTGTTAATAAGATAACTACTCGTCGATGATTCTTTAGTGTAGAAAGGGTTAATAAGATAACTACTCGTCAATGGTTCTTTAGTATAGAAAGGGTTAATAAGGTAACTACTCGTCAATGATTCTTTAGTGTAGAAAGGGTTAATAAGATAACTACTCGTCAATGATTCTTTAGTGTAGAAAGGGTTAATAAGATAACTACTCGTCGGCGATTCTTTAGTATAGAAAGTGTTAATAAGATAACTACTCGTCGATGATTCTTTAGTGTAGAAAGGGTTAATAAGATAACTACTCGTCAATGGTTCTTTAGTATAGAAAGGGTTAATAAGATAACTACTCGTCAATGATTATTTAGTGTAGAAAGGGTTAATAAGATAACTACTCGTCAATGGTTCTTTAGTATAGAAAGGGTTAATAAGATAACTACTCGTCAATGATTCTTTAGTATATAAAGGGTTAATAGTGATTGGTTTTGACTCACCGATGTCTAGGTTCGTAGTTCTGCCGTATCGTCCTGCCGATGTCCATCGTGTTAGAACCTTCGTTGGTGATAAAGCAATCTCTCGGTAGCTTGGTCTGTATCTGTAACATATATGTTAGAACCTTCATGGATGATAAAGCAATCTCTCGGTAGCTTGGTCTGTATCTGTAACATATATGTTAGAACCTTCATTGATGATAAAGCAATCTCTCGGTAGATTGGTCTGACCAAATCGGTCAACGGGCGAGAAATGGCATGGGTGTCCTATTTTAACCCTTCTGGTCGGCGGCCATTTTGGATCGGGGTGGTATGAAAGGGGTGAATATTATATTATCTTGGGGCACCCAACATCACACTTTGTTTGACCTAAATCGGTCAAGGGGTCGAGAAATGCCATGGGTGCCCTAATTGAACATCTCTGGATGGTGGCCATTTTGGATCAGGGTGTGGTGAAGGTGGGTATTTAGACTGGCTTGCGGGTCACCCTACAACACCCTATGTTTGACCTAAATCGGATAAATGGGCCGAGTAAAGGCATGGGTGCTCTATTTGAACCCTTCTGGACAGCGACCATTTTGGATCTGGGTGAGGTGAATATTTAGATTGGCTTGGGGCACCCTAGAAAACCCTTTGTTTGGCCTAAATCGGTCAATTGACCGTTGAATGGCATGGGTGCCCTATTTGAACCCTTCTGGACGGCGGCCACTTTGGATCGGGGTGGGGTGTGTGGATAGAATATATGTGGGGGGGGGGGGGGTTGGCATACAACACCCTTTGTTTGGCATAATTATAAAAAATTCGAATAAGTAATAAAATAAGGAATGGAAGTCACCTTCGCTTTAATCGGTACCGTGACAGGGGTGAATATATCGTTAAGATATATAGATAACTCTGGTCGCCAGACAAGAAATCCATCCTACTTAACCCAACATAAACTCATCTGCCACTCAGAGCCTGTCTGTCTGTAGCAGTCTGAGCAATGGCAACTCGCGCTGTCTCTTTGATTTTGCTGTCCCATTTTGCCCGGATAGCTTCGCATATTGTCCCAATTTGCACAGAGCGGTGTCCCGCTTTGCCCAAAGGCGCAAAGTGGGACAAAACAAGAGGTTCCAAAAGGGACATACCGAGATGTTGTTTAATATCAATGACCACCCGATTATATGCGCCGATGAATTGTATACCAATTAACGGCTTTCCAGTTTTTTTCCGGCGAAAACCGTATCTAAAAATCCTTGAAAACATTTGGTGTCCCGCTTTGCCCGGGTCTCCCTATACACCCACGCGGCGTGACCCCTACCCCCTGATGGCACAGGAACAGGAGCTGAGCAAATCAAAATCAAACCATCTACCCAACAGGGTAGATAATACTACTCTCGGGGGAAAATGGACTAACTTTGACGAAGTAGGTAGGACTAGGACCCAAATTATTCGCTGCTAAAAACAATTT
The DNA here is from genome assembly GCA_032622095.1 of Siphonodentalium dalli. Classification (NCBI taxonomy): domain Eukaryota; kingdom Metazoa; phylum Mollusca; class Scaphopoda; order Gadilida; family Siphonodentaliidae; genus Siphonodentalium; species Siphonodentalium dalli. The sequence goes on along the minus strand of CP136068.1, from coordinate 123,851,512 downwards.
TCCTGAACAGCACACACTCGAATACATGAAATTACCAAAGAATATTAGTAGTGGGGCACATGACATGAGGGTCCTTCCAGCCAACAACCTATGTTTTAAGTGGCTATGCGGGAGACTTCTGGGTGACATTGAGTCCTTGACCTTTCCGAGTGCCGCTATTTTGGGCCTTGATTTAAGTATTGACCCCGTATTTTATAATAAACAAATCACATATATAGTAAATCATCTCTATTTTACTATGTTGATTGATTAAAATTATGTTAATTTAGATTATTTCGGCGGCCATTTTGAATTAATCGTGATTTTCACGGTTAAGGACACTGAAATTGGCCTGGCACCGTGGCTCATATTTTTCAGCATATCCCCAGTAAGTTCACACGAGTTACGACTTTTTTGCACAAAATTCCGTTGACACTATTTTCTAAGCCCGTTTCACGAACACGTCTAGACTATTATTATCGCAAGCTGGTTCAATACCCATCAACAGCTGTGCCAGGGAACATAGAAAGTGTAGGAATATATATTTATATTTATTTATTTATACCCATGCACCATGCACAAAGCAGGTAACATAGTAGAGTCGCTTATGTACTTTCGTGGGAATTTTTTGAACAAATGTAGAGACTATGATATTATGATAGTATATCACTTACTTTGTCGGAAAATGTTTGTTAGACTTCATAGGTCCGCGACTGGAGAGAATTATGACGTCACAAAGATGATGTCATTTTCAGTTCAGTTTAGATGTAGGGTTGTCCTGAGAACTGACGAATTATGCGCATATTTCTTAATTGTTATACATTTTTTTTCAGTTAGGACAATTCATCAATAGTAGTTCTCAAAGTACAGTACCCAGATTTACGGGAAAATGTTATTCCAGTTAAAGATGGCTGCCAAAATGGCACCTGAAAATCAAAACTTTTGCGATTTTCAAGAATATCATGTAACTGTCCTTCCCATTGTTAGCGACTGCGAATTGTGACAATTATGTGTTTACTTATTGCGACAGTAATGACGTGTACCAATTGTATTGTATAAAACATGTTCGATCTGTCAAAAATCCACTTTAGACAACCGAATTATAGCTTCTTGTCAAAAATCAATTCCGATATTGTAGCAATAGATTTAAAGAAATGCGTGGAATTCAGTGATCGGAAAGAAATATTCGTGCCACATACGGAATTGTTGTCACATTTCAACAGTACTGTTCAATTTCACCCAATATGGCTACCAAAATGGCAGTCAAAATACAAAAGTCAGTGTTCGTTACACAACCAAATATCGCCCTGGCATTCAATCATGGGGAATAAGTTAATCGGCTACTTTTAGGTAAATGCGCATAACTTTAATTTCTTATACAAATTAGCGATCTCCAATACGGCATACGTGTCATTTCTTTAAATTTACTGAAATTTAGTGAGGAGGGTGTTGAAGAGAAAATCCAACTCACTATGTGAAATTAAAAAGTATCTTAGACCGCCATCTTAGCTTGGGGGACAAGTGTTACCATCCCAATGTCTAGCCTTATGTGCTACACATGTACTCTAAGCCAGAGTACTAATTGAGAAATATTTGTGGTTACCTTATCAAATGGTAATTTATGATGCAGATAAGCGTTGGTGTCAGTTCTTGTCGTGACATATCAGTAGAAAATGCATAAATATAGATTATCATATAAGGTAGCAATACACAATTGTTTATTGTGATAGCTATGATGTGGGATTGTACTCAGCTATACCACGAATCATGGCAAGCAAGAAACAACACATCCTTGTTTATAAAACACAAACAATAGTAGAATTAATTATATGGCTGTCATTTGGCCTGCGTGTCTTACTGTTGGTTGCGCTGTAACCTTTAATTAAATTTGCACGGTAACACAATTTGAACCTCGTTTAATTTATCTTAGCAGGTTTCAATCGCATTGATAACAACGGCAGATTAAAATATATCCGTATAAGGGGTAGCGTCCCGTATCAAGGTTAAAGCGATATATTGTGAATACCAGGTTCTTAAATCTGGATGATGGTATTCAGCAAAGTAGTTCAACCACTTTCATAGCATATGTGGAGTTTTGAGACGTTACTATAAGTTGTTGACCTCCCATGACATATTTATTGAGTTGAAATTAACATTATCATACACCAGACTAGATCCCCGAAAACAGGCGAAATGGTGTGTCTGGTTCTTGGCTTTCCTCGTGCTTAGTTAATTGGTGATAGCCACACAAAGTGATTCGCCCAATATACGAAAGCTGCATTGGCATGAACACAGTAGGCTGGTATGGACCAGTGATAGTATACAGCCAAATAATATCCCATATTGATTTCTATGATTTAGGCATGTGAGGAGTTTAGTGAGACAATGCATTTTATTTTGCATCAGTTCAATAGGAAAGTGGTTCTTGGCAATGGTTAATATTGCGTTGCCGGTCGCACTTGATTGGTGATTATTTTGCGCAACTGCTCTGCATATCCAACCATTCAGCTTAGATGATGAAAGAGTGCGAATGGTAGACGCAATAGATATGATCCAAAATTGGACAGGCGATACTTATGATAATACTAATTCCTGTATGACCACACAGTGGAAAACGGGTGAGGCGGTGGGAAACGAGTGGGGCATCATTTGGTAGTGACGGGTCTTCTGGTGTCATGTCATCAGTTTTATTTAGTATGTCCAATATACTCTGGAATCCAGGCTCTGAATACTGAAAGACATTGCAGGCAACGCAGTCCACTAACTTCTTGCAGCATAATGTGAAGTACTAGTTGGAGTTAATAACAGCTCGTGACGTGCCATGTTGATTCTGGGTTAGAACGGGTCTTCTGGTGTCATCAGTTTTATTTAGTATGTCCAATATACTCTGGAATCCAGGCTCTTAATACTGAATACAATTGTGGGCAACGCAGTCCACTAACTTCTTACAGCATAATGTGAAGTACTAGTTGGAGTTAATAACAGCTCGTGACGTGCCATGTTGATTCTGTGTTAGACCGTTACCATGAGAACATTATCAAATGAAATGCGGAAATGAACGAAGTTAAATTAGCACGCGTAACTACGGAGGTGGCCATGGTTTACTCTAATAATAATGGCATCTTTCAGATCATATTATATAGGCCGATTCATATATATCCTAATGCCCCAAACTGTTCCAATTATATTCGACTAGGAGTTATCAGATCAGTCTGGCTATATCCCACAAATTGTATACCATGCAGCATTCATGCATCGTGATAATCTACCCCAACCAAGTGGCATATAATAAATGAACGGCGGTTTCAATGTTGTCATGGGATTTTGTCCGCGAGAAAAATTCAGCAAACTGCATGAACCCCGAAGGGTTCATGCGCAGTTTGCTGAATTTTTATCGCGGTCGGTCAAAACCCATGACCACGTTGAATCCGCATTTATTATTTATTATACTAAATTCATTATGAACTAGGATTGTCTGTCTTTCCCACTGTTTATTCAACTTTAAATGAACGCATGGAGTTCATTTCGGAAAGTTCGAATCCTCGCTTTTTAGAAAACCAAAAATTGTGAGAATCCGTTGACGAAGAACGGAAAAACGCAATTTCACAGTAAAGTATACACATATGACGAAATGTCTTGTTCAGCTTGTAATGAATGTAGACGACTCGTGTTGATTTCAAGAATGATAAAATATGAAACTAACAATTAAGTTTCGGCTTTGGATAAGAAATTGGCAACACGCCGTTCTACCTTAATGATACATTTGTGAGGTCGTGGGAATATTTTTAGCGGCAAGGGAAATGATCAAACTCTACTGAGAGGCGCTGTCATTTGAACATCAACGCTTAGTAACACGAAACGTATTGTATGGTCGCTCGGTTGTGTATTTGTCTGCGGTATTTCAATATTAGCTGCAATATAATGCTATTGTGCAAATATGTGGTCCACGGTGCTCATGTAAGAATACCCAATATGAACATTACACCATAAAACGAATTTACGTCGGTCGCAACACTATACACACAGATCGTATTTTAATTGCAAATTATGCACATGAGCAAACACCATTGTTCGCGAGGTTTCGAAAGCTTTGGGGGTTATAAACAGAGTGTCACCTTTATATTACAACATAGCTGTGATGTGAGAGATCTCCGCACGTTTTATTCTCATTGCAACAATTGTCTAGACGTGGGTTGTGTACTCAGAGGAGATGAGTTTTAGGTGCAGGTAGGTAACAACACTGATTACAGACCAAAACAAATTTCTTGCCAAATCCGGACGTGCTGAATACTCAAGCAGTCGTTCATGTCCGACAATCCCCGGTGGTTTCCGGGATAAATGTCTTCATAAACATATGAACGACATTGAAAGTGACGTCACGCTACGTTCATATGTTTATGAACACATTGACTCAGGGGGCGTATCTACCGTAACGCTATGGAGAAATAGGAAGCGATATCAGGTGTATGTAAATATATATATATTAACTTCAGCAGAACACGGTCATGGTGATGCTATTGTTCGAAGAGTTCCATACATGTTCACGTGCTAAGCAATCCAGTTTGATCAGATAGACTTTAGTTTAAACAGTATTTATTCCATGAATAATACAGCAACAATATGTAAAGTTTAATCGTAGACCGGATTCGACATCAACTGTGCATGCTTATGTGAGTCATTTCCGGGAATTATTTTACATTCACACCACCTAACGACAGCGTCCATATACGCATTAGTGGTACTTGTATATGAGACAAATTAATTATATACACACATGTAGTTATACAAAAATATGCTAATATCGCTGTAATACAAGTAAATATATTGCTTGTTTGCCAGAATGGTGGAAGGGGGTGTCTGATCATTTGTGTCGATTGTCCATTCCAATGACCAAGAGTACCCATACCAGGATTGATTTTAGGAAGACTTTTTATGAATATTATGTCAGAAAACGTCCGTGTTACTACGGAAAACTAATCAACCTCGTTCATTTACCAAACACATACCGGCGGTATACATGTACCATGGTGAAATGAAAAAGAATAAAGTATAGCTATAATATCCAGGCGATTTCTGGTTTATATTTAAAATTTCAGGCTTCAAAAGCCAGCCACTGTTAGCTATATACAGTAATCTGATGGAGTCCGGTCCTAGACCTTTTAGTATACGAGTAGATATACTCAATCGTTATCGATATGCAAGAACGTATGGCGATCACATGCATCATTTGAGCGTTGGTAGCTGACAGCGCCTGAAGTTGGCAAATTCACTATTCTCTCCACATACCATGTTGGTCTCTATTAAAATATTGATATGATATCATAATCGAATTTGGCACAAATACATGTACTTAACGTGCTTACACATATATTTCGGTTTTATGTACCGAAAACCCATGCATGGTGGTAATATCCATATGTGTCATTCTTACATACTGGGATATATTGCGGAAATATATGTATTTTAATGTCAAATTTCGACATTTCCGCCACATCGGCCATCTCGATTACAATAAGATATTAATAACTCCTGATTATCTAAATTGGAGCACATTCATACATTCATTCATATATCTAACACCGAGATATCGTTCTCCTGTGGTGGACATGTTATTTGACGTATACATGTACAAATATAATGTTTGGCGAATTTTCACGATGCTTATTTGAACAATAATTGTCATATGAACTCGCATTTTGAGTCAATGTGGTAAGAAAACTAATAGGAATGTGTCATAAAATGTCGATTATTTATTTGGAAGTAGCCAATTAGTCTGCTACATTCACCTTCTATATGACAGAAACGCAATAGGCTGAAATAGGGTAAAATTTGCGTATTATCGTATTTTGGCCGCCATGTTGGAAGCCATCTTGGATTAAGTTGACATATTCTGGATCCAGTTAGATGTAGATATCTTATGTAATGATCCTACTAATTTGTATCATCGATTAATACTAAATTTCTATAAGGAACTCGTTAGAAAATAAAAAATATATATTTTGGCGAAAATTCATACCAGTTCCTTTAAAACATCGCATTTAGAGAAGACAATCAAGGTTATGATTCAAGATATCAACTAATGTGATGCCTAAGTGATTTGTTATTATGATTTAAGAGAAGTATTTTCCCTAATCGTCACCCGTTCGATACAATCGGAAATGATGTAGGCGACATGTATGGAAAATCTTTAATTTTCACACTTCCGGTCGCCATTTTGGCAGCCATCTTTGATCGAGAGGAAAATTTGTTATATAAAAATATAACATGGCGTCCCACCATACACTGTACAAAAGGATAGTCATATATTTTATATCAGAATTATATTTTTATATTTGAAATCAAACAATAGCGAACTTAACAACATTAGCATGGTGGCCATCTTTGTGACGTCATCAGACCACCCAGTCGCGACCCCAGGGGGTCTAACAATTTTTTTTCTGAAGTAGAAACCATATACTGGCTCATAAACATGGTCTCTATATTTGTTCATGAATTTCCCACGGGGGCCAAAAATCGGACATAAGCGACTCTACTAACATGGATGGTTTCGATACTTTATTACAATAATACAAGGTAACATTGTTCCAAGCTGTACACAGCGCCATCTACGCTCATGCTATGATTTACCGCTGGCACCACGTAAATTATGAGAGGAATCATCACATTTTTTGGTTTGAGACTTGTGTTTGTCACAATTCATTATACACTATTCTGACAAAAAATAATGTTCATCTGCAATTGGATATTTTCCGGGTGAGATCAAATTAGTCGGAATTTGTTCGATATTGTATCGCAAAATAGTCCGCTGAAAAATCCTGCGCTGACCTTTACCCGGAAGTAAACAAAGGCACATGTTTGAAAACACGATTTATTAATTATGGATTTTAAAACATGTTGCATTCTTGCCAAGGAGCACATTAATTTTAAATACGATTTGGAGAAGGGGCAACTTGATGCACTAGAGTATATTTTTAAAGGAAATGAGGTAATCGTCAATCTTCCAGTTGAGTATGGGAAGTGTGTCATATTTTATGGCTCAAATTTTATTAAAATTTAAAAAAAATGCACGGAAATCAACAGTATTGATTGTCAGTCCACTGAATATGGACCACCAAGATCAAATAACGAAGATATCAACTTTGAACTTAGATATTAAAGCATGCCTATTAGACACCAACCACAACTGACAGTTACAATGGACTTTCTGCTCTGTTATCCTCTTCCATAAAATCAGATATAATCATGTAAACATCACTGACTGCTCCACTAACACCCACACGAGACCACAAAATTCCCCGCCCCTTCTATCGACCGAAATACCTCAGCACTTCCTTCGATCCTCGAACAATTTCTCTCTGGAACAAAATCCCAACCGACACTGCCTATATTCAGGACGCATCATTGTTTAAGGATGCCCTCGAGCTCCACAGTCACTTCTATGAACCCGGTAAGAGCAAGCAGGGCTCCTCCACAAAACCACCACCATCCCGATCACCATAGTGCCAAAATAATGGTACATAGAATTCAAATGCTCTTGATTTTAATAATAAAAAAAAACTAAAAAAATCTTTTACCCATGTAATTATCTTTTATTCATGCTCCCCTAATAATCATCAGTTCATTGGGGGCATGGGGTATACTGTAGATGTAAATGTAGACTAGTGATGCGGACTGGACCAGACCACCTTGGGTGGTCCAGTCCACTGCCAATGCGGTCCAGTCCAGTCGAGCCCATTCCGGTCCGGTACATATACCTGGACCGGTCCAAAACTGTCCGGTCCACCTATAATAGGCTATATGTTAATGAAGTCTCTGTTTTCTCAAATTTTTACTCTGTATAGTACAAACTATAAGGTTATTGAGTTCAGTGCATTGCAATGAGTCCATGTATGTTAAAACTTACATTGTTTGCCAATTGTATGCATCATTGTCTGTCTCTGGTGGGATATACATGTACTGGGAACGATGCACGATAATAGTATTTCTAGTAATGCGAACATGCACTAATTAAATGTACTAGTATTGGACAGATATGCAGCTACATGTAGGGCAAGAATGTGTTATAACCAATCTAACATGGCACTCAACTTATCGTATGCATGATTTGTATCATACTTATTTTCATTAAATTGAAATTTAAACGAAATAACTACCCGGTATATATACTGTTTACAATTATACAAATGTGTACTAATATGACTACTACATTAATTTTAGAGATTGTGATGGCTGATTTTATAGTCCTGACAATTACAGTTATATACCTAAGTACAACTACTATTGGACTAATGTGACTGTCTTGTGTATGTACTATGTAATGTGGTTTGCATGTTTCTTCGATAATTATAAAGTTATGTGAAAAACAATAGATTACTCGATTCGATATCCATCCAAATTGATTAGTTGATGCCATGTTACACGGTTTATGACAAATTGTTCCATACTCATTCAGTCCACCCCTGGACCACACCGGTCCAAAGCGTGTATATGTTTCTCTGGCTGATGTAGCAAAGGGGGATTTTGACATTGTGATAACCCATCCTGAGGCATTACTAAATTCAGCCGTTGGTTCCAATTTGATAGGAAAGGATATCTTTAAAGATGCAGTTACAGCTGCTGTGGTGGATGAGTGCCACATTGTTAAACGTGGTAAATTATTGATATAATTGTATTATAGGTGGTAATTGATATAGTAATTCACAGTGAACTCAGTACTGCATACATGCTTCCATATTTAATAGCATGTAGTATCATACTGAGTTCACTGTGAATTAGTGAGACCGTATAGCTACTAAAATGTGTACTGTAGTTAGGCTACAAAAGTTCTAATACATTGCCAGTCTAAGTTTGTGCATATACGATAAATTGAAATTTAGTTAAAATATCTGAGAACAGCAGATGTATTAAAATGAAGAAAAAAACATTTGTTGAATTCAAGACTTTTAAGTGTTAACATATTAAGCAGAGCCTGGCTGAACCACATGATTGATCGCTTCCATCCTCAAGCGTTGATACCATTTAAAGGTGCTTTATCTCTTTCCTGAACATTCTGTACAGATATGGGTGAAACGTGAAATAATATTAATATATTTGAATCAGGAGCTATTTTTTTGTTGCTAATAATTAATTTGATTCTCTAATTATTAAAGAGGAAGGACAGAAAAGTGGTTATTGTTTTTTTAGAACATTACAAGATGTCTGGTTAGTAATCTAGTTTCATTACACTTATGAAATTGTGGTAACAAATTCTTATCTTGTGGCTTTGGCAGCCTTTGATAATAATAATTCAAATAGTAATTGAAAATGAGTTTCATTGAGTTAGTTTGAACTTTGAAGTGATCCTTGGAAGAGATAGAGCATCTTTAATTGTGTTCTAAATATTCATGTGAAGGGGCAGATCGCTTGAGGCCCCATGGTTCATAAAGCCAGTTGTCTGTGTGTAAATGTAGTAATCAGCTTTTACTAGTTTCAAATAACATTGACTATAACAAAAATGATTATACCCCAATGTCCCATAGGAATGGTGGGGTATAAACACTAACTGTATTACATGAATCTAGTCCTTAATACATCTGTCCATCCATCAAAGCAGATGTCTATCTCACCCACTGTTCAAATTGTTTGTGGGGGGGGGGGAATACTTTTGGAAAGAAAGAAGATTCAACTTATTTATTGCTATATTAATCAAAATGGAAAATACACAACAGAGCGCAGTTACACTAGGGTTACCGTACTAACATAATTACCACAAGTTGTCCAAGTCATACATAAAAAATGTTCTAAAAAATATTATCAAAATCATCACATTTCTCCATTTCAATGGACAAAATTTCCGTACTGCTTACAAAAAGTTGAAGTTGTTGCCATCATCTTCCCTGGGATTCCCTTTGTTGCCATGAGTGGGAGTCTGACAACTCAAATGTTAAGTAATCTACCCAAGACACTCGGTTTTGATAAGCCAGTGAAAGTCCAAGAAAATGCTGATAGGGCCAAAACAATATAATCCTGTGTTTCTGGTGACATGCAAGAAAAAAATAGTGGCGGGCGGGTGGCTTTTGCTTTTCATTTTATTTTATTTTTTCATTTTATTTTCACCTTTGCTCAAAATGAATATGGATACTATCCTAGGCTGCTTCTCCTTGTTTTTAATGTACTATGAAATAAATAAAACTTAAGTACATAATATTAGAATAGAGTGTAAATATATTGTTTTATTGAATAACACATGAAAAATAAGTTTAAATTGGCTGTGACCTAATTGAACAGAGGTATAATTTACGGTTTAACAGTACACATGATGTGTCCATTTTACATGGAAATCAATCGGTTTACACGGAAAATAAAATCAAATGCGTACTAATTTTGCAAAATCAATAAAATGAAAACGTTCGGGGGCCCTGGAATAGGGGCTGGTGGGTCACCAGAAACACAGGTCAATTTTATTTTGGCCTAGGCCAAATATTTTTGAACAAGTGCTTCGAGGTAAATTTAGAGGACAATGTTGCCAAATATGATGCAATATTCATACTAGAATGTGACAAACTGTTCAATGATCCTGAAAACTATCCAGTGACTATGATGTTTATGCCAATTGCATGCATGTGCCACCTGCATGGCCACCAATTTAGATCATTTGTTTGGAAAACAGACAATAAAGGAGAGTTGCTATTCATCTATAGTTCAGTCATGAACGTAGTGCGTATCCTTACTGGAAGCAGCAATCTGCGAAAGCGGTCATGTTGACCTACTATTCATCAACCTCTTCTTCACTCTGGCTTTCTTAACTGTTAGTCACTTAGTCAAGTTAGTGTTAGCTGGTTAGGCCTACTTTCTTTTTCAACTTCGTGCCTGCCAGTGGTGTTCTGCAAGTCACACTTTCAGAATTAGATGTCTTGCACTGTGTACTCCGTGGACTTTTCTGAGAGTAAGAATGTGGCGTACCAGGTATTCGAATCAATCTCTTTGTCTTTTTGTACGGTATATTTGTAAATAAACTCTCTTTATATTAATTATCAGTGATTATAAGCAAAACAAGAAGAAATTTTGTTGTTTAACTTGATCCGCTTATAATTTACAATTCACAAGATGATTTTGGAATCTCGTCCGCTAAATCTCCAATTAACAACTTTAACTTGCGGCTGATATCTTCTTTAGCGCACTTATTTTGGTTTAGCTTATAGCGTCTCCATGTATCGGACGTTAAACAAGAGAAACAAGCCGAAATGTAAGTCTTAGTTGGAGTTTCGCCACCCAAGTGGCAGCCATTTTCTGGGTTTTTCACATTTCTATAAATAGACAGTCGTAAATAGTGCAGAGGTGCGGGCAGCGGTAAGTCCCGCGTAGCATATGGGACTGAACTCTGTCTTGCAGCTTGACATTGTTCATGCCTGCAGTGAATAATCGCTCCAAACGTATATCAAGGAAGCAGAAGGCCGCTTTTAATATCAATGCAGTATTAACGCTATGATGTTATATTCCTAGAACCCACCAGAAACATGGCGGCGGTGCTCCATTCGGATAGCCTAGTACCCAGGCCAGCAAACGTATTTGAGGCCTGGTATAGGCTGAGCTCATGAATATATTCATGAGATGCGGTTGTCACGTGATATTTTAGATTGCGAATTTATTTACGATTTTTATTGCTACGGTAAGATCATCATTTTTATCTACAATTTATATTTGATTACATCTATTTATATCGATAATCAATAAGTTACACCATTAGTGTTTCAATATACAACAGTGACAGTGTTTATTGATTTCGGGAATGATATGAAAAGTGTGTTTAATTGTGACCAGTTACCTGTTTTCGACTCATGCGTTTCAAGCATGTCTGGTTCGTTTTTTATTCATAGGCGAAAAAGTTGCTGGCCCATAATGAATATTTAGATGTTGATTTCTTAGCAACACTCAGACCATTATTTTGACACCAAAAATTCCACGATGGGCCGATGGGTTCATTTTTTCTGGGACATTTTGTGACTATTGCTGTTTATGAAACTTGAAAGGTCAGTCAATCATGATTCATATGTTAATTTTTTAGCAATGATACAGTTAAAATTAAGAATGTCTTTCTTGTGTGTAATCAATTTTTATTAATTTCATTTAGAATGGAACGAATACCAAGTTTTATACCGAATGATTAAAATAAGCCGGCGCCGTCATCAATGTCTGTACATGTACTAGATGCAGATCCATGTAGATCAAAACGCTCAAGGGAATTTTCAACACCGACCCGACAAATACCTCTACTAGTACAGGATTCAAAGTGCCACAATTTTTATGGTTTGTTTTATAAGCTACCGGTATATATGATCTATTTTGTCACATGTAAAGAAAATATAAAAAAAATGTTCATAGTATTAGTACTAGATCATGCCATGAACCTCTACTAATGCTAGCGGGCGTTATCATTAGTAGAGGTTCATGGCATGATCTATATTAGTACATGCACTGGCCGGGGGGGGGTTCTACTCAAATTTGTTGTTTTTTAATGCCAGCTTTATATCAGTTTCTACAGCACATTGGTGAGTGCACCTCAGTTTACACTGAGGGGATTGTCAGTTCGAATCTGACTGGAGACCACTGGTGTTCTAAAATATGAACTTTAGATTGCATTATTATTATGAGAAATTATTATAATATTATATATATATTATATTATAATATTAATATATTAATGCAATTGTACTTGCCAGATGCCAGTACATGTCCTAGATGAATTTTTCAAAAATTTACTTTACATGAGATAAAATAGATCATATATAGCCTATTAATCTAACCATAAAATTGTGGTGCTTGGAATCCTGTACTGTAGAGGTGTTTGTCGGTCGGTGTTGAAAATTCCCTTGATCGTTTTGATCTAGATCGATAACCATGGAAATTGTATATATCTGTGCAGGAGACGTCCCTTTAATCAAATATACTAGAGCTCCAGGGTGGAGACACATTCATGGGATGCTGATAGTGATATGCATTTGGAAGTATGTTTTTTCTTCAATTTTCAAGTCTATATACATGTAGGCCCACCATATGAGGGAAGAAGTAACCACGAATTCCCTTTTTGTGACCATGGACATGCTATATACCGGTACCTGTGCAGGAGATGTCCAATTAGTAGGCCTTTACTGAATTTTTTTTACAGCTCCGGTTTGAGACACACATTCAAGGGAGAGGGATGCTGATGATATGAAAATAGGGGTTTTTACCCAATTTTAAGTCAACAAGTACACCATAGGAGGGAAGCAAGGCCCCAAGGACCCCTAATTCCCTTTTTATGACCATGGAAATTGTATATACCTGTTCACGAGATGTCCCTTTAATCAATTATACTAGAACTTAATGTATTTAAATCAACATTTTGTATTGAATTAATATTGACCAGAGCAGCTCATGTACCAAGCCAGAAAATAAGCAGCCTGACATTTGAAAATTGAGATTCCCAGTGGTTGAATTTTATCACGCATTATCCCAGTACAATTGATTTAATATTACATGTATATTATAATATAAAATTTGCAGGAAGGTATGCCGTGTTTTACATCTGGCATTTTCGGGGAACCACCATCCCAAACCTGCAAAAAATCATTTTTTTACTCAAATGTTTGGTCACCCACCCCCAAAATTTCACTAATTTTGGTCTAAAACCACATAAAACCCTACTGATATCACTCATATGACTAGAAAGTTATCTGCTCTAGTTCAAGTGACAGTTTACCATGTTTCAGAAGCTGATTTAATTGAAAAAAAGTTTAATTAAGATTTTTTTTTTAAACTGGCTGATAGGCAGTACCACATACCGGTACATGTACACACACACATGCAATCATGTATTGGAGTTTCCAGGTGAGTGTGTCATGAGAGTATTCTAGGTCTACCTGGGTGGTCAAATTGGACACTGCTAATGGAAATTCTAATGAATCGATGGAAGTGGACAAATACAGTACTAACCCACCAAAATCTGAAAGGTGCACAAAAAACACTGGTATAACTTACTCTATAAGGTATAACTTATAAAATGGAACACTTCAAACAAAAAGAACTGCTATTATTGTTTTTCACTGAAAGGTTTATGCATCCAATTTACAAATTATAAATTTCCCAGCATATCTCCTGCATATCCATTGAGATATCAGTTTCCCCTGCAAGCTATTACATGATCCAAACATGTGTATTGGCTATTTTGGCTGAAATACATTTTAAGCTGACAACAACTCAGGACAGTGACCTCAATCTTCACTTTCGGGTCATTGTTGACAATTTTGTAGACATGACATATCCATGATAATGATGAAATATTATTTGTTAAGCTCCAATTCAACTAGAGTTGACATATTTTGAAAACAAATACATAAAGAGGACATTTAGCAGGCTTCAATTGGAAATATTATTCTATAAATTGCTGATATCTGCAAACCTACGTCATTATGCATTATACACACAATTCCATAATTTCTAACTACAGTAATGCCCTAAGTAATCGACCCTTTAACTACAGCAGAATTATGGGTAACTTTTCAGGATTTAGTCGGAAATATGGCTTGTTGCCATTCATCGGAAAGCTCTCCCCAAGAGCTTTCCGATGAATGGCAACAAGCCATATTTCCGACTAAATCCTGAAAAGTTACCCATAATTCTTCTGTAGTTAAAGAGTCGATTACTTAGTGCATTACTGTATTTCATGATTAGTCGGTCAACCAGCCCATTATCTAGCATTATTCCATACCACTTTTGTTGGTCTAGTGGATCAACTTCAATTATACTAAATGCTTTTGGCAGTCACTATGCTGGACTTGAATACTTTACTTGTTGTGAGAGTACTAGTAACAGATAATCTGAATTGATACACATGCAAATAATTCACTGATTAGTTGGATGCACTGATGACAGTCATTTTCAAGCCATTGATAGCCACGTTAATATTTGAGACATTTGCTCGCTCTTGTTCCATGCACACAATGATCTAGGCTTAAATATCTTAGTTACATCACGACAAGTTTATTTATTTCAATTTTACATTTCTCGAAGCTTCTTTCCAAAGGGTGTCGGGAAGGGAGTTTTCACCTCATGTCTCATATGCAACATGCCATAAATGTAGCTTAATGTCATCTCCACTACTAGTAAGGCCTGTGTAACGTGTTTTTACAGTTATAAAATTTTCCCGTTTGACACAAAACACCTCACACAAACAAAATATATCTGCCTCATATAGATGATTTTGGTACTAAAATGACCACAATAATATAGCCGAAACATCGAAATAAAAAAATCAGATATGAGGCAGCAAACTTCTTCAATGTTGATGTAACCGTGCACGAGGGTGGGTGGTGTGATTACTAGTACCTCACGAAACTTATTTGGAACAAATAAAACTATCGCCATCAACTTATATTGACATATCTGTGTGAAGGAGATACCTGTTAGTATCAGTAATGTAAATACAGTATCTCATCCCTTTTATCTCTCTCTATCTCTCTCTCTTTCTTTCTCTCTCTCGTCCTCTCTATCTCTTTCTCGTTCACAATCTCTCTCCCTGCTTCTAACGACATCATCATTACTATAATTATGATATTTTCATTCCTTCCCGTCCGACCCCCTCTCTACCCTTAATGAAGAGCGGGCGCGAAACAAAAGGGGAGCAAACTTAATAAAAGCCCTTGGGCTTGTTGTTTAATCCCCTTTCAAATCAATCGAATTTTTATTATTCTATACTCCTGTAAAATGTCTGTTAAATGTTTATATATGTTATTATTTTGATTGGAATAAAATATGTTTATACTAATGTAAATAAACCCCTTAAATGAATGTAGTACAGACTGACCAACTTGTCAGAGCATGGGACGGTATAGCAAAGTTTGGCAATTTATGGTAAAAGGTCCACCCAGGCAAATCACATTGACCCCTTGTGTTAATTTTGGTATCAACATGAGCGTTAATATATCCCCGACGAATTTAGTTAATAAAATGCGACATGGGACAGCAAACTTCGACACAAAATTGATGTAACCGGTTACCGGGGGTGTTTGTTGACATCAGAGTTTCCAAATATCCAAGCTACAAAAACATGATTACGCACTATTTAACTTATTGCCGTTGATCGGGGATAGTCGATTCCTGTGAAAAACACTCTATTCAATTTGATTGAGTAGTTGTCAAAGTTATATACTTGCGTCTTGTATTATTAAATTAAGAAAAACGTACCGATGTTGAAATTTGCTTTTCTATTTTAAAACAATATCTCACAAACCGGAAACACAATTCAAAATTCCACTTTCTGTTTAGCCTATACCTGTCCCTACGGGCGAGTAGCAGAGTTGGGACAGGGTACCAGTCTACCATTCGGATTTCATAACGTCATGACGTAGCTGAACTTTCTCTTTGTTTACGTTCCCTGGGTGTGCTAAACGGATTACGTGATTCGTCGGAAATGCATACATTTTGCTATATTATTTAAATATGATACAAACTATTGCCCTGGGGTACCCAATGCATGGTTGCACAAAGGTTGTGAGTGATGCATCAGAGCTGCGCGTCAGGAAACTCGATGTGCGATAGTCATATATGACAAAGTTTCTCATCCGTATACACAACACGAAATTAAGAAACTGAATTTAATCGGCAGATGAATTTAATTTCAAGGTGAGTGTTTAATGTTTTATCTCGCATTTTGAGTGTTTATTGTTTGATCTCGCATTTTGAGTGTTTATTGTTTGATCTCGCATGTTGCAGTAATAAAAGATCCACGGCAAGATTTGACAAAAATTGACAAACTTTCCTGATGTTATTTTCAGCTTATATATACGGTACCAGTCAAAGGAAAAGACAAACATACTTGCAATCACCATTTGTTGTGGCACAGGCCCAAGCCTGCAAATAGTGTGTCTGCCATTTGCTGAATTAGGTCCCGTTGTAATTGTATGGTTATCCGTCCGCTATAGAAATTATCGGAGAGGGGAGGGGTCACATGGAGGCATCCAAAGGGGTCTAACATGGGTAACTCTTCAGGTGGAGGATATTGGTGCAGCTAAACATTCGAAAGTGACGCTGTCAGAGTCGGGTAGAAAAGGGGGATGGGCATCACATTCAATGAACAATATATCCATGATACAGAACATCTAATGTTGTGATTTAAAAATAAATTAGTATCGCCGCACGGGTCAGGGGTGGGGAATGGGGAGGGTCGCCAAAATTAACAAACACTTTTATGTTGACCACCGATTTATACCAAACTTATTAGTCATGGATCCCCACGATATAGGGAATCTGATGGTGTGCTACCTGCATGTATAAGTGACGCTGTCTATGTCAGAGATATGGACGGGGCTGGTCACAACAATTCATAATGACTTTTTTTGTCGCAGATTTCCACAAAATGAATTGTATCGCGGATTTCCTCCAAATTTATATATAGGCATATCTATTATAAATGCAAGCTAATGAAGTAGTTTAAAATGTCCTATAAGTGGCAATTCAGCAGGACCCACCAACACCATAGAAATTCAGTAGGACCCACCAGCACCATAACAATTCAGCAGGACCCACCAGCATCATAACAATTCACCAGGACCCACCAGCATAATAGCAATTCAGTAGGACCCACCAGCACCATAGCAATTCAGTATAGGACCCACCAGCATCATAACAATTCAGCATGACCCACCAACACCATAGCAATTCAGAAGGACCCACCAGCACCATAACAATTCAGGACCCACCAGCATCATTGTAATTCAGCAGGACTCACCAGAATCATAACAATTCAGCATGAATTGGAATTATGGTTCTTGAAATTCCCACTTAAACTGAAAACGTCCACACAGAATGCTTTCATTTATGGGGAACTTGGAATGTGTCCCATAACAGTGAAAATCAAAACCCGTTCCCTCTCGTGCTGTTCTAATCTAATTTCTATGCCGACTAATAGATTACCTCTTATGTTATATTATGTTATGTATTGTTTATATTGTGATAATGTTTTAATAATTCATTGATTATTGGTATTCGAGTCTTAATTGCCTCGGTATGAGTATTGTTTTGACCAATCAACAAGTTCTAAGCATGAACAGCTTTAACCGCACAATTTCTGGCAAACTACGCGACGTATACATACAAGAATGGTGGACCACAATATCTTAATCAAGCAAGTACGCATTTTACCGGATTATAAAGCCAAACTTTGAAACAGAGAATTATCTAACCCTAGATGATAACAGATCAGTTAACCATATTATGGCCTTCCGGACAAGAAACCACAAACTCCCTATAGAACATGGTACTTGGACAAATACGGATTACTCAGACCGAATTTGCACACTATGTAATCTTGAAATCGGCGACGAATATCACATGGTACTGAAATGTAGGGAACTTAATGAACTTAGAATAAAATACCTGAAACCCTACTACTACCAGAGACCTAACACTCACAAACTAGCCACTCTTTTCAACTCCCGAAATCAAATGACAGTTACAAATCTATCAGTATTTATTAAGAAGATCCTAGAAATATTCAGGTCCGCCTGAGGCTTATTACCACCCCGCTTGACATACTGAAACAACCGAATACCGTCCAACATTTCTTTATTCTATTACTATGCCATATATAATATATACATGTATACCTGTACTGAAATATATTGTATATTATATCCATATGTCTCTGTAATGTCTTAACTTGACGATCAGAATAAACTAAATAGAATTGAATTGAATTGAATTGACCCACCAGCATCATAGCAAATTAGCAGGACAACTTAACCCGTGGTGATACTAACACTGAATGGGTCACTCTCACCAAAAAATGTGCTGAAGGGTACACAGGATTTTAAAATGTGCTGAAGGGTACACATGGTTTGTGATCGCCACTAACATCGTTACTTAAACTGTGTTTCTGAAAGTCTGGTGCCCATTAGCAGTTTGTTTTCAGTTCAATTTAATGTTCATTGGAACGTAAACAATTATTCTCTTACAGAAATCATGGCAGATACGAAAATTAAATATCATTTAGTATGGGCAGCCATTCGGTCGGAAATTACATGAAATAAAAGTTAATGGTGGCTTGTAAAAACAATAGTCTCCATTTTTAAACCAATGGTCGTTCTTTGATTCTTTAAGAGACAATTCCGTTTCAATAGATATAGATTCAAACCAAATAGTCTCCATTTTCAAACCAATGGTCGTTCTTGGATTCTATAAGAGACAATTCCGTTTCAATAGATATAGATTCAAACCAAATAGTCTCCATTTTCAAACCAATGGTCGTTCTTAGATTCTATAAGAGACAATTCCGTTTCAATAGATATAGATTCAAACCAAATAGTCTCCATTTTCAAACCAATGGTCGTTCTTGGATTCTATAAGAGACAATTCCGTTTCAATAGATATAGATTCAAACCAAATAGTCTCTATTTTCAAACCAATAATCGTTCTTGGATTCAATAAGAGACAGTTCCGTTTTAATAGATAAAAATTCATAATCAATGTTGACCGATGCAAAATTAATGTTCTATTTTAATTTAATAGCGTTCACTGTTCAACTAATATCTAATAACACACAGTTAGTAAGATTCGCACATATTCAATAAACGTACATTCCGTTTCAATGGCCATATTTTCTTAATCAATAAAGATATTTCAATATCCAATAGTCTCCATTTTCAAACTAATAGTCGTTCTTGGATTCAATAAGAGACAATTCCGTTTTAATAGATATATTTTCTTAATCAATAGAATCTATTTCAAAACCAATAGCCGTTCCTGGATTCAATAAGAGACAAATCTACTATTTCCGGTCAAACCAATGAATAATAATTGAAGATTATTAACATCCGTTTACAAACCAATGATCATTTCTCGAATTAATAACTTCCGTTTACAAACCAATGATCAATTCTTAAACCAATAAACGCTAGGGTCGCCACCAATCTCAAATTAACGCTAGGAGCGCCACCATGAATCTTGTTGGAATCACCAAACTGCAAATTCCGTGACGTCAACATGGGATACCCCCCTGCCAAAACAAAAATGCATGTTCTCGAACATTTTCGCGTCAGAAAGTGACTCTGAACATGAAAACTGCGATGATATACGGACTGTGGACTATATCCTGTACCTGTAGCAGATACCGAAGATCCAATTGAGAGTTTTTTTTAATATTGTAATTATTATTGACCCAGAAGATCTGAATTAAGCAACCGAATTTGAGGACTGTACTAGTAGTAGTATGATGTTGATCACTTGATGTATCACTCATTCACTGTCAGTATCTGAAATCACTGTCAGTATTACTGTGATTATCACTGTTCCCAACTGACCTACATGTACCAGCTCAGAAACCAGATCATACAAAGCGTCACTCAATCACCATATCTTGGAGTCATGCTCTCAAACGATATGAAATGGTTGCCACAGATAGACAAGATCACGAAGAAGGCTAACAGCACGCTCGGATTCATCAGAAGAAACCTTAGGAAGGCACCATTCAAGAGTAAATGCGTAGCGTATGAGACACTCGTAAGATCGTCGCTGGAATACGCAGTCGTCATGTGGGATCCTCACCAGCAGCAGAACATCGACGCCCTGGAGAGAATACAGAGAGGAGCTGTACGGCTCATGACCGGCAATTACCAATCGAAGGACATGGCCAAACTGATGAATGACTGCGAGATAAGACCACTCGAAGAAAGAAGGAAAGACCAGAGGCTGGAGCTCTTTCACAAGATGGATAAGGGGCAGGTGTCGGCTGCAAACACTCAGTGCTTAATTAAACCAAAAAAGGTGGGCAGAAAACTCCGAGCCAAGAAATTTGCAGATTTCAGTGCCACAAATATAGTCTCAAAACAGGAATGTAATAATTCACTGTCCTACCGGTAAGAGCCACTGGTGACAAACTCTGCTGAATACTCAAATTCATACTTCCCACGGACAATTATTCAGTGGAACACTCTAAACAAGAAAACCATAGTCAGAAATGGTAACGCCACCAAGATTATAGTATTACATATAAATAGAAATTATAAAAAATACATAAAATATTTTGATAACAATTGCGTTTAAACAAGTAATCCTTCAAATTATTACTAACAAAGTAAACGACTGTGGGGTCACTCAACAGATTATAAAGACTTGGACATAGTATACTGTAAATACTAAAATTTAAATTAAATAATTAAAAGATAAAATTTAGCAAGTAGTAAAAGTTAATTTTCTCATTTTGTTTTGGTTAAATAAAGCAATAATTTAAATGTAACATTTGGTTTAAAAAAAATGATTGACCGTGGCCCTTCCTATAATTGCGCGACTGACCTGGTCAATTGTTCTTAAGAAGTTGTTTTGAGAATTACTATGGAGGGAAATAGTTATGGCTGTGGCTTCGCAAGTAATTAACTTGGTGACGTGATGTTAACAAATCTGAAATCCAGTTAACCAAGGACGCTTCATACCAAATATAAGGTGAATTAATAATTCTTTAGAAGTTGTTTTAAGATTTACTATGAAGGGAAAGAATTGTGGTGCTGGCTTCGCAACTATTTGACCTCATTGTAACAAATATAAATATTAGTCAATCAGGCAATAGATGTATCTATTCTGTATATTAAGTTATTGGGTCTTACGTGTCTTGAGATGTCTAAATAGTTTTCGATGGACAGATCGCGCAAGGGACCCACGCCAATCTTCTCTGTTGGGATTCCAATTGTTGGCTCATTACATATGCACATATGCTTAAGATACAGTCGCACGCTCCCGTAAGTCGGGTTTTGGATCCCAGTTAATGAAAATATCATTGAAATAATCGGTTTACCCCAATAAACATCCATATATTGAATATACATGTTTTGGAGCAGAATTAGGCAGTCCATATTGGACGCCATCATGGAATTAGATATTTTGTTTTGTTTTAATTTTCACACATAATTATTAGTTATGTGAATGGAGTTCTCATTAAACCTCACATCCTTGTATTGGTTACAGTAATGCCCAAAGTAATTGACCACTTAACCACATCAGAATTATTGGCAATTTTTCAGGATTTGAAATCCTGAAAAGTTACCAATAATTTTGCTGTGGTCAAGTGGTCAGGGACCCACGCCAATCTTCTCTGTTGGGATTCCAATTGTTGGCTCATTACATATGCACATATGCTTAAGATACAGTCGCACGCTCCCGTAAGTCGGGTTTTGGATCCCAGTTAATGAAAATATCATTGAAATAATCGGTTTCCCCCAATAAACATCCATATATTGAATATACATGTTTTGGAGCAGAATTAGGCAGTCCATATTGGACGCCATCATGGAATTATTTATTTTGTTTTGTTTTAATTTTCACACATAATTATTAGTTATGTGGATGGAGTTCTCATTAAACCTCACATCCTTGTATTGGTTACAGTAATGCCCAAGGTAATTGACCACTTAACCACAGCAGAATTATGGGTATTTTTTCAGCATTTACAATCCTCAAATTACCCATTATTCTGCTGTGGTTAAGTGGTCAATTGCTTTGAACATTACTGTATGATGATTGAGTTATCATTAAACCTCAACTCCTTATATTGGTTACAGTAATGCACAAAGTAATTGACCCTTTAACCACAGCATAATTATGGGTAATTTTTCAGGATTTAGAATCATGAAAAAATACACACAATTTTGCTGTGGTTAGGTGATCAATTACATTGGACATTACTGTATGTAGATGGGGTTAAACCTCACATCAGTTGGGGATTTGGACCTTGACTTGGGGCTTTTGGTTTTTAACGCAACAAATGCGCGTACACCTTATACACAAATGTCTTATGTAACCAGAGTTTTTCTTGGATAAGATGAGTTTGAAGCCTGCTTACATTTCAAAATGTTGTCAGTTTTGTATTGTCTGCAGCGGATCTCGACGCGTTGAAGCAAAAGTTACAAAAGATAAAATGTGTATGTGACGAGACCATAATACAAATGAAACAAGAGGTGGCATCAGAGATGCTGTGTCTCGTTTTCGGTGGCTTATCGCCGGTGGCTACCACCGGTGGCTACCGCCAATTGGTGTGCATCAGTATCGGTAGACTAATTAATAGGTAAAATCGGTTAATATTAGTTCAAGTTATCGCGCTAACGGCCTCAAAATCGCGAAGAATTCACAAACTAAGGAGAAACCCGGTTTTCGCACTCTTTCGAAATATTTTGCGAAGCAAGTCACACACCAAAAATTAATATAATCGGTTAATATTGTTCAAGTTATCGCGCTAACGGTCTCAAAATCAAGCAAAATTTGCAAACTGAGGGGGATAACTCAGAGAAAAAAGATCGGACAAACCCGCATTTCGAACTCGTTTGAGATATTGTGCCAAGAAAGTCATGTACCAAAATGTTTTAATCAAATCGGAGGATGTTTATTGAAGTTATCGCGCTAACGAGCTAAAAATTCACGAAAAATGACTAATTAAGGGCCATAACTCTATCAAATTTTATCGGGCCAGGCTGGTTTTCGAACTCGTCCGAAATATTCTTGGCAAGTATGTCTATTCCAAATTTTAAACAAATCGGAGGACGTTTGTTGAAGTTTTCGCGCTAACGAGCTAAAAATTCACGAAAAATGACTAATTAAGGGCCATAACTCTATCAAATTTTATTGGGCCAGGCTGGTTTTCGAACTGGTCCTCGATATTATTGGAAGACACTTATATACCAAATTTTAGTTGAATCGGATGACGTTTGTTGAAGTTATCGCGCTAACGAGCTCAAAATTCGTACAAAATGACTACTTAAGGACCATAACTCTATCAAATTTTATCGGACCGGGATGGTTTTCGAACTCGTCCAGGATATTATTGGAAGACACTTATATACCAAATTTTAGTTGAATCGGATGACGTTTGTTGAAGTTATCGCGCTAACGAGCTCAAAATTCGTACAAAATGACTACTTAAGGACCATAACTCTATCAAATTTTATCGGACCGGGATGGTTTTCGAACTCGTCCAGGATATTATTGGAAGACACTTATATACCAAATTTTAGTTGAATCGGATGACGTTTGTTGAAGTTATCGCGCTAACGAGCTCAAAATTCGTACAAAATGACTACTTAAGGACCATAACTCTATCAAATTTTATCGGACCGGGCCGGTTTTCTAACTCGTCCGAGGTATTCTTGGGAGACACCTATATATCAAAATTTCAATCAAATAGGATTATGTTTGTTAAATTATCGCGCTAACGAGCTGAAATTTTTTGAAAAAATGACTAATTAATGGCCATAACTCTATAAAATTTTATCGGACCTGACCGGTTTTCGAACTCGACCGAGATATTCTTGGGAGACACCTATATACCAAATTTCAATCAAATCGGATAACGTTTGTTGAAGTTATCGCGCTAACGAGCTGAAAATTCGTGAAAAATGACTAATTAAGGGCCATAACTCTATAAAATTTTATCGGACCAGGCGGTTTTCGAACTCGTCCGAGATATTCTTGGGAGACACCTATATCCCAAATTTTAATCGAATCAGATAACGTTTGTTGAAGTTGTTGCGCTAACGAGCCTAAAATCAGTGAAAAAGAGCCATAACTCTGTAGTAAATGTGCGGACGAACCCGATTTTTTGTCTGCAGCTTACGTGCATGGATATGTACTCACACACCAAATTTTTAATCTTTCAATAAACGGTTGAGATATAAGCAAAACACGCCGCCCGTCCGCCGCCGCCCGTCCGCCCAACGTCCCTCATCAAACTATAAGTCGAGTTTTGGAAAAAAACTCGACTAAAAATAAATTGAGGGAGGGGTGGGCGATACAGGGAACTAAGGGTTGAACCGATATAAATTTGTAGAGCGATAATTACGACCAATGTTGACATATTATGCATATCAACTCTACTGTTGCAACAAGGCTATAAAATAGGGGGTGTCAGAATCTTAGTCTATAAGTTACAGGGCGAGTTGTTGCCGGATACGGTGTCATATGAGCCTCATATGTCACCGTAGCGGGCAACAACGAGCCCTGTAACGATTTTATCATGTCACCCACATATCATGTTTTCCGTGTGAGAATTTGAATTACTTATACGAAGTTTATTACCTGCCAGTAAGTAAATTTGTTGTCTATGGCTATTAACTTATGTAACGTCACAGTGACGCGTCATGGGCGTTGAACGTCAACGCAATGAGTCAATGGCTAATCACCAGAAGCAGGACAACAAACTTGAGTTTGATAGTTAATTTATGAGTGTTTAGAATTTCTCAAATATATCACATGCAGGTTTTGGTATATGGTACTATGTCTTTAAATTAACAGAACTTGATTTCCGACAGATATCCCTTTTCTTGGCGCCAAAATACATCGAAAATATACCCGAGGCGGCAGAGTTTCACGAAAAACTAAATATGGATATGGATTCCATATGGGACGGGCTACAAAGATTACGACCCGATGTATCCTGATATGCCTCTACCAACGGGGCGTCCTCGTTGGTCGATCCAACCAGGTGACATGATAAATCTCTATATAGTGCCAGAATAGTCATTTATGGAGTTCTATAAGATGTTGGGTTGATTATATGGACTCGGAGAAAAAAGGGGTTTGTACCGATAAACTGACATAAATTAGTGGATCGATGTTGCCATGTAATGCATTGTGACTGTACTAAAGCAGCAATTATATAAAATTGGGGGGGGGTCTGAAATTATCTCTATAGTCAGGGATTCCGCTATACCGGCAGGGGGTCCCTTTGACGGCCCCGTCCCCCTAGCCAAGTTTTCCTGAGTTTCCCCCTGACGCATTCCCCTCTCAGGGCCCTTGAACCCCTTGTTTTAATGCTAACTCCTTGAAAACCTTGGAATTTCGTGTAACCGTAAAACCCTCAGTATATCGATTCGTAATATATAGCCGGAAACGATATATTTTGTGTACGATGCGAATGCGATATTTGTGACGTAACTATACCAATGAAGCATCATAGCTTCGTTGGTTACCAAGTATATATCTTTCCCGCCGATAGCAATACTCTCGAGTCAATTTCAATTGTGTGACCCCCGCCCGCCCAATGAAGCATCATAGCTAACACTTTCCCGCCGCTAGCAGCAATTCTCTCGAGGTAATTTCAATTGTGCGACCCCCAAATGATTGAATGCGACAACAAAATAGTTCCAATCTTTTTAAACCAGTGTTCGTAGATCGAATTAATTTTTAAAAGACGAGTGAATGTTACTGTTGGTCATGAACTTCCCTTGATGACTTGGTGAGGCACCTCCTCGTGCGAAGAGTATAGTTGAATTTTAACTGGTACGAAATATCATATAGTACATTTAATTATTCTACCCACCGGAAATAAAAAATAAATCTGAAGCTAGTCTCAGTTAAAAGTTCGTTTTTATTTCACTCAGTTCAATCACAATAATGTGGTTAATTGACTGACTGTTGTATCACATAAACGATGTAAATTGTTACATTTCTTGTTTTAATTTTGAGAATGTATACATACCAGAATTATAATCGTAATTCGCGTTCTGGGCGTGCTGGACAATGCATTTCTAGTGTTGCACTTTTCTAAATTTTCGAAGCAGATGTTCGTGTTTTCCCCTATCTACAAACAGGCCCCATTCCCCTACCCCCTAGCGGAAACCCTGCTATAGTTGGCACCAGGATTATATAGAAAGGAATACCAATTGATATACATATACGGTATACTATAGTAATACCATAGACATATAAGTACAAGTATCACGAGATAAAATATTACGTAACATGACTATATACCGATGAAAGAAATAAATAAATTGGACCGGGATTAGAGGTTGGGCTGGTTATATGTGGATAATTGGATATGGAATTCATACCGATGAAACGATACAAATTAGTGGAGCGATAAAGACACTTAGTCAGGCTACGTGGGGGAAATAGGGGTTGATACGATAGACCGAAATAAATTTGTCGAGTGATAATGACCAATGTTGACGTATAAAGTAACGCGACTGTACTGTCACACAATTATCAGGTAGAACCGGTCAAATATGACAGGGTACAGCACGTAATTATTTCTTAGATCGAAGAAATGATTAATTTTTTTTCGATGATAAAATTTAACACAGGATTTCCCATTAAAATCTATTTATGTCTATAAAACTGTCATTTTTCAAAATTTTGAGCTGAAACTTGGTGTGTATGTGTGTAATACTACTATATTCTTTAAATGACAGAGTTCAGCGCGTAATTATGTTTTAGATGGAAGAAATTGAATTTGTTTTCGATAATAAATTTACACTAATTACAGCGTTGAGTGGACGGCCGGATCATCGAGTAGACGCAGTTTGTAAACAAGCTTTTGTCAAATTGACAATAGCCATTTTGGTCAAACTAAACCCTTTTCGACCGGGACAGCAGATCCGAATAGTAGCTAAGATGTATTTAGATAGAATTATCAAAAGAATTTGACCGATCAGGGTACATTTTAAGAGAATCGAGTGGAGAAATCTTGGTGATAATTCCAGAAAATAAAGATGGAGGAGGAGAATCACAATTAAACTTCCCACAATGCACTTCACTAAACCAGGGGTTCCCAATGGGTTACACATTATTTTCAGTCTATCAGATTATTTATATTTTCAACAACAAGTGACTTTAAGTTTACAATTCCAGCCTGTCCTGACTCTATCGGTACGATTTAACACATTTTCAAAAACGTATTATACACCGGTGGCGTTAACTTTACAATTTAAGCATCTACGTGATTCTATCGGTACGTTTGAGTAAGGTACAAATAAAAATATCCAAAAATACACCAGGGGCTCACAATGGGTGATATATTATTTTCAGGCTATCAGAGTATTTATATTTTCAACAACATATTATTACACCGGTGACTTTAAGTTTACATTTTCAGCCTGTCCTGACCCTATGGATACGAGTTATCATATTTTCAAAAACGTATTAAACACCGATGCCGTTAACTTTACAATTTCAGCATATACGTGATTCTATTGGTACGATTGAGTAAGGTACAAAAAAAATATCCAAGAATACATTCCCCCAGTCGACCATGAGTCTATACAAATCTGTACACCAGTGTACACCACTTTGTGGCGGTAATAATTATACTATACCGTTCGTGGTTCGCGTTCGCTTTTGGCTGACACAATACACATACTCTCTATATATATATATTGTTTGCTGATATGTTGTGCTAAATTATTTCACATCTGATTACGTGCAGCATTCAATTAATCTGATTCTACGCGAAAAATGGAACGTTATGGGCGACTTAAAGGTATGGTTGGCCTTGGCGGTGGGTATCCTGTGAAAATATTTCCACCCGTCAAAATCCGCCACAAACAGAAAGAACATCAAACTGTAGACAGACTTTGTCCGTATACAAATAAGAAATATCGCATAAACAGTATGTTATTGTCAAATGTTTGACCATTGTTATGTAAACAAAAGCATAAAAAGTTACTTTTCTGGTGTTTGTTTATATTATGATGGTAAACATAAAGAGCGTTCTTTGTTGGTGAATTCCTGATATGGAACTAATAAAGAGCGTTTATGCCATTTGTGTGCGATTAGCCAGTAGCATTGTGCTGTCTTCTGTAACACAATCAGGCTCTTGCTTAGGTAAAATATAGTAGGTCTTTATCATAACATGCTGTTTACGTGGTGGTCATGGTATATATGAACCAAACTGTATGCGTTTTAATGTTTTTCTGTTTACGGTGATTGGAACAAATATGAATATTTTCGACAACTAAGGCCTCACGTGCCTTTAAAAAAAATACATAAAATTTTGGTAACGTAGGTATCGGTAACCACAGAGTCGTTATTTCGCTACAAATCGGATTGAGAATCCGAAGCCGATTACGGGGGCGGGGCTAATTCCCGATTCTAGGTCAGATTTTGAAATCCACGTGGTCTCCGAAACTATGTTTAATGTTCTCCCAGCGTCAAACATGGCTCATGTATTTGACACAAGTATCATTTGTATCTTATATTTATAAAGTTCATGTGTGTTGTGAATGTCATGCTTTTCTTCTATGTGTATATACACGGCACACAATTTGCTGCCAATCCGACTTAATCGCATCTTTTTTTCAAGTTAAAGTGTGTTTATTGATGAGGGCAAGCATATCTAAACGTGACAGCTCTAGGCCTCCTGAATAAAATTCCGAAGATTCTGTGAAGAACACACGAAACTTGTCAGTTGAAAAGGGACGTGACGACAGGGGTTGGTTTGGTGTCTCGACCCCCACCCCGAACTTTGGAACGATTTGCTTAGCTGTGCAGTCATTCATACGTGAGGAAAATCAGGATTATTTTGACTAACTGTTCCAAATAATGATACGTACAAGCCAGCAAACGCAACAAACAAACCCGATTTTAAATAAATACATATACAAACTTATGACTAACTCGGGAGAGGGGGTGTCCAGTGATCTGTATATATGTTCAACTTGTTTTGGTAGTCATGTTGCTTTGCCATTACTAATTATTTATTATTTCAGTGTAATAACATATGGGAGAGGGGGTACCCTTACGTGAGTCAGCACTTGTCCCCCAATTCCTTTGTATGTATAAACAAATGTATGTGTTATATATCATGTGTTATCTAAATGTGACATATATATTTGAAATAAATATATCTAAACTAAACTTTGGTACATTCCAGCAGTCGGAAATTTAATGCGTGACACAACATTAGTTGGACATTAATTTGACACCATATATAGGTTGGCATTGTTCTCATTGTTTGATTTTTTTCAACCAGTAAAAGTTGGTAATTTTCCAATCTTGGTGTTTGTCAGGTTGGATATTTCCAAGGGGAGCAAATGGAATTCTGCGAACCTGTGAGATTGATGTTTGGTTCAATGGGGGGTGGGGGGGTGTGCATTTGGCCTGAAATTTGAGGAAACATCTAACCACGTCCCTAGAACATATGTCTGTTGACTGTTGTCTATACATAAACTATTGTGCAAAACGACTGCATTTAACGAAACAAAACATTTTAAACATGAAATTGCTATAAGACTAGATGATAGTACATACGTGTATCTGATAATCCATCGATATCATATAATCCTACTATTTCTTGAATAAGAAGAAACATTATAATAACGAACACAGCAGAAGACATATCTATGCAGGTTCATATGAATTCGGTCAATGGTGACGTGTCCACCGAATTCGAAATCGACATGCGTTCGGGCGGTATTTTATGGATGGAATTATGAAATTGACATATGAAAGTGACAATCAACAATGATTTAAAGGGGTACTGTACGCCATTTTCATTAAATTTCCGGTGACAACAACGATCTAATATCGATAATATATAGAAACATTAGTAATTTGAGTCGAAGATGTATTCTGTAAACGCTCAGGTTAATAGGCTATCTTAAAATTTAATAATTTAAAAGTTAATAATTTGATATAAATTGAATTTTGACTGGAGCCATAAAATGGCGTCAATTAAATTACGAATTTCCGTAATCAAACAAAGTAATTGAGGGATACTGGATTGTTAAACCGATCGCACACACGATCGCTTAATAAGTTATGATGATACAGGGAGAATACTCATAGTCCAGGCACATTAGGTTTCACTAGTGCAAAAAATCCGGGAAAGCTGAATTTTTCAGGGATTAATAAGAACATGTTTATGAACAACTTGGCAAACGTCCCCTAGAATCCGAGTTGAGCTTTTTGAGATATCATGATTTTTTGTAATGGTGCAAATTCTGACGAAATTCCATTAGACCATATGCGAATGCAGTCATATGTATGCTAATTTATGGACTCAATCTTCACACATACCCGCCCATCGTGGATCAGGTGTCGATAGATATGCGTAATTGATGCTAGAGCTTACTAACAGTCGATATTTCATAATTGTGATGACATTTATTGGCGAAGAGAGCATATAAATCGCATGGTGATTCAAAATTTTCCTAACAAAAGGTGGCGAGTAAAGATATTCAGACGACAATGAGCTAAAATATGAACCATTATACTAGAACAGTGGTTAGTTCGGAACAGGAAAGTGATGACATATATCGAACCATCACCATCCTTAAGATTTCATAGCCGGAAACATAACACTACCCCCTGTAACGTACGCCATGTCTTTGAGTGTCTGAAAGGCAAAAATACCACATAATAGTCCTGGCGTTTGACGTAACAATTGTGCAAATGGCGGTAACACTATGAAACTTGGCAAATAGGTTCCTTATACACTATTAATCATTTTCAGATGTGTAGACATCGCGGCAGGTCCTTCCTTGGCAACGGTTGGTATAGGCAACTATCCCACATCGAAGAAATACAAATATGACTGATATTATGGCAGTTTTAACAATCTAACCTACGGCATGCAGCATTTTTATGGTGAAAATAATATTAGTTGTTGTTCGAGTGGATCTGGCTGGAAAATTACCATAGTTCTTACTTACAGGGGTGGTAACGGTTACTAGGGACATACCCGAAAACGAAAAATGCCGAGCGGACTGATATTATGGTAGTTTTGACAAACTAATATAAATTAACTCATTATCATTTTATGGTGAAACAATTGTAATAGTTATTGCTAGTGTGGGTTCCAATTTAAAAATTGCTATATATTCTGGTAACGGTTGCTAGGGACATACCAGACATCGCAAAATGCACACATGACTGATATTATGGTAGTTTTAACAAACTAAACTACGGTCATGTAAAAAATTTATATTGAAAACAATTATTATAATTGTTGTTAGTGTGAACATGGCAGTAAAGTTGCCGCATTCGTTACCTAACGGGTGTGTAATGGTCGCTATGGACATACTCACCTTTGAAAACATACCATATGTATGAGTTTCTGGTAATTTAACTGATACAACTGTTTCATAATATGGTATGAGTTTCGGGAAATTTGCATGTTATAATTGTTTCATAATATGCCTTAGTATGCTTATATTGACAATGATGCATAACTAAAGGTTGTGTATTGTGTACTGATACATTCTCGTGCGATTCTCGTGTGGCAAATTGGTATTGAGGTTTCATTGTTGCTAGGTAACCACCTACCATTGACAAATCTTCTTTAAACTGACAGACTATTCAGTTAGTTTTATCAGAATAACATACCTGTGTGGAGTTCATTATTGTTTCTTCCATCAATCGATTGTTGGAATACATTTTAATGAGACATGTAAACATATTGACCCACATTTATGTCGATACCACCTGAACCCCCCCCCCCCCCATAGAATAGGACATTCGCACTACATTTGACAAGGGCACCCATGCAGAACACTCTACCACGGTGTGGTAGCATCCGCACACCAGTTGCTATACGGTATGAACTAACTTTGTTTCCTCCCTATCCATGCCATAACTACACATATGTCAATACATGGTCATGAGTCATTTACAAGTCTATATGAGCTCGTACATGCATGAGCGTGGCCTATATATTTCAGACTGAGATACCATGAACTACCCTTTGGAACCGGTGACCAACACCCATTTAGATGGGCAGCCATGGGCCCATTACCAACCAATAGTTACTAAGGAATAGCATCCAATGACGCGTCTTAACTACTGTGTCCATTTCATAGAAAGGGGCCTGAACCGATGATATACTATTTAGGGTTGGTTCTATTGATTTGCCGTATAGAGCTGGGTACATGTCATGCGTTCATAACTATAGACGCCTGTGTATTTGCACTACATGTGGTGTTCATATGTGTCCATGGCGTATGCGTGGCTGTGGTTATAACCTAGATAGTCATGTACATTCATGGGATTGGTTCATGTCTTAAATATAAATGTCTGGTAATAAGGTCATAACTGTTGGATAAGGTCAGAACTAAATCAGCCTGGATACATGGGCTGTCCATAGTGGCCCGTCTCAATTTCCTACCTATATGAGCCTGGGTCCATAGCCAAGCTATGGTGGTGCACACGGCCAATCTATAGGGACCTCCATCCTATAGGGCGTTGGTCGGATGGCTGAAAACGGACGTACGTATATGGTATGCATATATAGACGTGGGTCCATGCACAGGCATTTTGGTCCATGACTGACCCGTAGGGCATGGGGTCCATGTGTCTCCTATATATGTGGATCAGTCCATTGCCTACCAGCATATATGTGAATCTATGAAATGACTGATAACGCCGGTTCCGTAGCTTTTATTTAGGGACATGTGTACATGTCCTACATGTAGGCACCTGTATCCAATGCATACATCATTATAGTCACCTGTGTATTAGCACTATTTTAACTTGCCTGGGTCTTTTGTGTAGATATATCACGTATAAGGGGTGGGTTCATATCATATATATAGACAGACACCTGCTTATGCCTGGGTACAATGCTATATGGCATACATATATCGGCCTTGGTCCATGGTTTACACGTATGGGTATATGTGTCCATGGCCAACGAGTGCCATATGTGTATGGGCTATTTATAAGGGCCTCCTTCCTTAACTTTCGTATATGTGGCATCGGTCCAATATCTATATATAGGTTGGTCTGTTACAAAACTGTCTCATATATTCATACCATATATAGGGTCCTGAATCCATGGTGCACTAATGTATTGTGCATCGGACTTGGTCTATGGTAGCTTAGTACATGGTCTATCTGTGGGCACTTGGGTATTTGCACCATGTAACAGCGTCATGGTCATAAATACCATACGTGTATTATTATATGAAGCGGTCTGGTTCATGGACTATACATATACTATACGTCCATATTCTATATGTATGTACATGGGTCCTGTGACTATATATGTGCCTGGGTTATTAACCTAACTATTGTAGGCTAGGCCCATGGCTAACATATTGGTGGCTGACCCTAGCTATGTTCTTCATATATAGTAGAGTGGGTCCGTGACTTACATTATACAACTAGCTGTGTGGATCTATGGCTTATATAACTATTATGACCATGCCTCATATTAAATATAAGCAACAACTTTTCAACTCTCACTTTGAATTCCCGATATCTAAACTGATGGAGCATAACGGATAATCGTACCCATATTCTGGTTAGGCTCACACTAACAACATTTATAATTGTTTTCACCATAAAAACGTTAATACTACCATAATATTAGTCATATGTGCATTTTTGTATTTCGGGTATGACCCTGGCAACAGTTACCACTCATATAAGTGAGAATTATATGGTATTTTTTTCAGCCAGCTCAACACTAACAACAAATATTCTAATTGTTTTCAACATAAAAGTGCTAATAGGTGTAGTTTAGTTTGTTAAAGCTACCATAATACCATATGTGCATTTTTAGATTGTGTGTGTGTGTCCCTAGCAACCGTCACCCCTTGTAAGTAAGAAATATGGTAATTTGTCAGTCAGGTCAAAACTGACAACAATTATTTTCTCCATAAAAATGCTACACGACGTAGTTTAGTTTGTTAGAACACATATAATATCAATCATATGCATTAATCCGATGCCGGGTAGTTGCCTAGCAACCGTTGCTAAGAAGAGCCTGTCGCAAATGTCGCCACATGTGAAAATGAGCAGTAGCGTATAAGGAACATATGTGCCAAGTTTCATCGCCCTTTTCACAGTTGGTGTGTTTTCTACAACAAGCACTTGGACTAGTGGAAGAGCAAAATGTGACAAGAGCCAGTTTAGGGGGTAGGGTTATGTTTTTACAAGTTTTACAAGTATTGACCACTTATCATAGGTATAGTTGCTAATCCCGCATATTATATTGCAGGAGTGACGTCTGTGCAGTTTTTAAAACAAATTGCTTGCGCCTATGTAATGAATAGCCCGAGAAATTTGAAATCGAATAGGACAGTTTGTCTGAAAAAATCGTCATTTTTTGGGGTCATTATGTTATTTTATATCCATATCTGCGAAATTCATTCAAATTCCCCCGTTGAATTTGTATCTCTGGTTCGAGAATTGTGTATTGAACAATATTGAGTACATTTGGTATATGTTTCGGCTGAAAAATTGTTAAATCATCCCATTATTCCTATGATTGTGAAAAAAATTTAAGTTTTTATTTTTTTATGGAAAACATTGGTTAAAGACACGGTTGGCCTTGGCGGTGGGTATCCTGTGAAAATATCTCCACCCGTCAAAAACCGCCACAAACAGAAAGAACATCAAAATGTAGATAGACTTTGTCCGTATACAAATAAGAAATATCGCATAAACAGTATGTTATTGTCATATTTTTGACCATTGTTATGTAAACAAAAGTATAAAAAGTAACTTTTCTGGTGTTTGTTTATATTATGATGGTAAACATAAAGAGCGTTCTTTGTTGATGAATACCTGATATGGAAATAATAAAGAGCGTTTATGCCATTTGTGTGTGATTAGCCAGTAGCATTGTGCTGTCTTCTGTAACACAATCAGGCTCTTGCTTAGGTAAAATATAGTAAGTCTTTATTATAACATGCTGTTTACGCGATGGTCATGGTATATATGAACGGAACTGTGTGCGTTTTAATTGTTTTTCTGTTTACGGTGTTTGGAACAAATATGAATATTTTCGACAATTAAGGCCGCACGTGCCTTTAACTCCGAAAGCTCAACTCCGATTTTATGGGACTTTTCGTGACGCATTCGCGATGTTATGGCCTTATGTTTCCTTACTTTTCCCCATTCACGCCTAATGTGCCTGGACTATCAAGCCACTCACTGACTAGCGACGATACAATAACTTAAATGATTATATGGGACTAGTATGCCTATAATATAACTTTTATTTGATTCATTTGGTTGAAAACT
The DNA here is from genome assembly GCA_032622095.1 of Siphonodentalium dalli. Lineage (NCBI taxonomy): Eukaryota > Metazoa > Mollusca > Scaphopoda > Gadilida > Siphonodentaliidae > Siphonodentalium > Siphonodentalium dalli. The sequence goes on along the minus strand of CP136068.1, from coordinate 123,815,794 downwards.
GTACAAAAATTACTCGACAACGACAATTTGTATTTTTGCATTCCGGTAAATTTGTCATCCGTAACACTACTTCGTACTCAACAGACTTTCAAATAATGAAAAAATTGTTACCTTATTCTCCGACTCGGAGACTATAGAAACCAACAACAACATTTGGCGTACAGTACCCCTTTAATTTTACTTCGCCATCAACCGAAGTGCTCCCCCAGCGTTACTATCAATAGCGTTATTATTTGGCTAATTTCAGTAATATTCTCTCAGTTTACATTCAATAAAACAAATTTGTCTCCGCACTTAAAATTCTTTGGTATACTTCGTTTATATTCTGCAATAATTTGTACACAAGAGACGAATTCTCATGTTTTATTGTGTTTTTAAACTCCGAGGTGGCGAAATCTCGGTTTGTTTACATTACGAACATTTGAGTCCGTAATCGGAATCCGAATCCAGAATCGGATTACCACGAAATTGAGATTACGGTCTGTTCGTTTACCGATTCTGCCCATTTCTGGTCTGTTCTTTTGCAGAACCAAGTCGTACGGTGACCAATCTGTAATCTGAATCCTGATTCTGAATCAGGATTTTAGCGAAATAACGCCTCTGTGGATCAACGGACACGAATCAAAACCGGAAGTCGTAGATTTCGAGGTGAAGAAATATCAGTCGACAAATATTTGTTGACATTTTTTGACGGTTTAAAAAAAAAAAAAAACGCTTTGATAGCATATCTGACCAACTGAAGGTGAGTGAATATTTCTTCGCTAATGTTCGGACACCGACGATCAATTTAAGTCAGTTGTCATTGTTCGATCGCGGAAAAAAATGTCATTTAATCATCGCCGCGAGACGATTTCTTCCCCAAAATATCCCAGAAAATCATGCCTTTCACATTCATCGCAGACAGCTGTCGCAACAACCTATATACCAATCGAATGGTCTGTCCCCCCCCCCCCCCACAAATGCATATTTTGAGTATTTTCACGGACTGTCTCAAAATTCCAAATTTCATCTTTTGATGCAAGTACCCACCTCGAAAATACTGTCCGGTTAGTCCTGTACACCCCGGAATTTAGTTGCAATCCACCAGACCCGGCGGACAGTTTTTGTTGTTCAATCAAGAGTCGAAATGGATTAGTTGGTTGGCTGCCTTTCGTTAACAGTGGCACGTTTTTGGCCAACTGCTTTTCTGTTGCAACTATAGTATACTGATCAAGTTTAGTAATACCGAGTACAGTTTGCAATTTGTTCTCATAACAGTCGTTCAGATCGTGTAAGGTCATTAACCAAAGAATTATTTATGAAAATTTTGTTAGAACAAGAATATTACAATGCCCTCCGTGACCAAGGCCGTAGCAACAGGATTGTTTTGATGGTGGGAGGTGTAGATGTATTTTCCAATAGCTTGATATTTCAGCCAGTATATAGCGTGAAATTTGATACTTAAATTTTTTTTTTAATTCGATATTTTAAGAAAAAACAAATCGGGACCCATAGCTGTTCTCTTTCATTATGGCCACTTTCGGGACCCACCACCCGAGTTTTGATTACGATTGTATAAAGTTTTCACTACATTTTTTCGGTGATATATATATACACCCCTTTATGTTTATGTTTTAAACTACAGGCACCCAGCCATATTTCGGGGAATTTTCGCTAATATTACATATTATAGCATAGCCATCAAATATGCAGATGTCTATTCCCATTTCCATGAGAGGCCAAATTCACATTTCATAATTAATTGCAATTAAGCAATAGCACTTAAGCATAATTATTTGCGATTAAGTGCAATTCGTGGTTATATGTAACTATGTACCCCTGGTGAATAAATAGGTGTATCTATAACTAAACCTGAACTCATATTGACATATCACCTCCTTGTTTTCATTGCTTTGAATAGTTGGGATTGTGAACTAGTCTAAATTCTTTATCAAAATGGGTGACTCGCGACAGTATTACCTTCTGTTTTAGTCGAGTCGAGTCGAGTCGAGGAACCATCCCATCAAAGCTCAAGTGTGATCAGATATCGATTATTGAAATTTGTTATTTCAATTGATTGCTGCCCAGAAACACGCCGTCAAAAGGGTGGTTTCGGTCAAAATTGCGGATGAAGATGGATAACTCTAAAACAAGTGGTAATACGGTAAAATTTCGTGATACTTTAGTAATTATACGGCAATATTTTGTTGAACAAAATGTTTATAAATCACACGTTTTTGGGAAATTTGATACCATAGTTGACAGTGGTCAGCATTATTTTTTGCAGTTAATCGATTCTGATAACTAAAGCTTATTTTGAAGAAATATTGTTGTTGTTGTTGTTGTTGTTGTTGTTGTATCTTTATATTATGGGTCTTTCTGATCGGATTGAGGACCTTTAGTTTAAATTAGCCAAATGCAGATACACCCGGTCATGCTAATAGTTAGGTTATATGGGTAGTTACACTTACACTCAATCAACTCATAGCGCTTAATCGCAATTAATTGCACTTAAGCGCAATTCATTTCAATTATGCGCAAATGCCATATGTGTGCTTCAGCGCGATAAGTGGTATTTGCGCTTAAGCGCAATTCATTATTAAATGTGAATTTGACCTCCTATACAGTTAATTTTTTGTCTATATATACGAACGAATAGGATCTGTCTGCATGTCATTAAATTTGAATATATACGCGACCAATTGCGTTAAAAACTTCCCACCAAATTGTCCAGTGTGTGAATCAATGTGGAAACAATTAATTATGGCGCGATTTGAATAGAACAGGACAAAAATCACGTGCCTATATATTTACAAAAGTAACTTGCATCTGGTCCCACATTCAGTTGTACGCTATAGATTGGAATTTTACCCGCTATATATATACATGTAGGAAACACAACACTTCTACATTAAAGGACAGCCAAGGTGGGATTAAGAATACAACAACTCGAAAGAACACTGGAGTTTTCCCGATGATGTTTCTATTCTCTATATCAACCGAGAGTACCAATATTTCGTATAGTATTGTATAGTATAGTATTGTATAGTATTTTATTATAAATAATTTATATATTTTTTATTTTCAATAATTTTATCTTCAAACATTCATTCGGGTGTTGTAAAATCCCACCGTCGATTGCCTCAGCGAAGCCGCCAGCCTTTGCCTCACAGTGGTTACATATGAAGGCAGGCATGCGATCCTCTCGTCGGTAGCACCTGGAATTATAAAATAATATCGCTTAGTGGACTTGAACTTAAGCTAATATTAGTAACAGATATAGCTGTACACCCACCCCTCCGACAGTATGTTTTAGTCCCCTCCTCATTATTGTTTTAACCATTGCTGAATATTGAAAACAATAATTTTCTAAGTCGAAAAATGTCATATATAACTCCACACAAAAAAGTCTGACATATTTCATAGTCATAGGTTCGAATGTTCCCATGGTACTAAATATATATATGCCAAGCAAAAAAAACAACAAATGACCGCAAAACTTAGGAATAAAAACTCGGAAAATTGCCCACACGAAAGGACGAACAAGCTGCTTCCTGTATAACCCCACAACTCGTTGCGAGTGTATAATCAAATATAAAGGGTAAAAATCGGCACACCGCTGCATTTTTCTGAAAAATGTTGGATGCAAATAATTTTTGTTATGTCGGCCTTCCGAGAGTGATGACAAGTCAGAGTTAACAATATTACATACATCAAAAGTTATATGTTTACCAAACATGTACTTCGTAGTTGGATTTCAGTTACATGTTACAGTTCAGTTATATATATATAAGTCACTGCCTGGATGTTATGTTGTACCAGGAGACATATACAACATTACAGAACCATTGTGGCCACGCAAAAGTCAAATGAAACGCCCATCATCTGCGGCAAAATTGCTTTTTCGACCAGAAATTGAAGATGGCAGACTTCAGCAAAATCACGACTAAGCGGACAGATTTTTTACAACTAATGATTAATTTTTTCGGGAATAACCAGACAGTATTTTCGAGTGGGTACCTGCATCAAAAGATGAAATTTGGAATTTTGGAACAGTCCGTGAAAATACTCAAAATATGTATTTATGGGGGGGGGGGGACAGGCCTTTCGATTGGTATATAGGTTGTTGCGACAGCTGTCTGCGATGAATGTGAAAAGTATGATTTTCTGGGATATTTTGGGGAAGAAATCGTCTCGCGGTGATGATTAAATGACATTTTTTTCCGCGATCGAACAATGACAACTGACTTAAATTGATCGTCGGTGTCCGAACATTAGCGAAGAAATATTCACTCACCTTCAGTTGGTCAGATATGCTATCCAAGCGTTTATTTTCCCAAAAACCCGTCAAAAATGTCAACAAATATTTGTCCACCTCGAAATCTACGACTTCCGGTTTTGGTTCGTGTCAGTTGATCCACTGTGGTAACGTAGGTATCGATTTCACACTTAATCTGGGTAGAGCAAATACAACAATTGGATGTCAAAAGCAAGCCACCACCCATTACAAGAAAACTAAGATGCATGCATCAGGTCGGCCGTGAACTATCTACCATAGAATTGTTGTAGCTATCGATTATACATTTTGGAACACCTGTCTGTATGTACGTGTGTATGCATGAATGCATGTGTGTATGTGTTATAGACTCTAACACTGCTCGACCGATCCGACTCGGATTTGGTATTTAACGTGTCAACTTGACCTCGCTCTAGGGCATGTTTCTGGACCTTGACCGATCCGACTAAAATGTTGTGTGTAGAACTACTTCGATCCCGGGAGCAAAATGGACGGGTCCAATTTCACGTGGGACCACGTTCTCGAACGTGTTGATATAGGCATGTTTCTGGACCAATTGAACAATAGTTTGGCCAGACGCTGTATATACTGGGTACTGTCCAGATGGAGGCGATCACAAAAAAATCCCTAAATAGTCCGAACGAAGTCGAGTACATCAGCTAGTTTAATATATATTTTGGACATCTGTCTGTCTGTTTGTCTGTTAGCTATGGCCGGGAAAACTGCCGGACAGATTTGACGAAATTTGATACCTAGGGTAAATTATTTCCAGGGAGTATTTTGGACGGGTCAAATCTTGATCCCGACCTGACTTTGACATTCAAAAAGATCAATTCAAGGTAAAATCTGGTAAAACGGAAGTATTTCAACGAAATTTAATACCTACTGTTACTTTTGTCCCAGGAGTGTTTCGGGTGGGTCAAATCATGACCCTGACCTGATCTTGACATTCAAAATTGTCAATTCAAGGTCAAATCGGGTAAAGCCGGGCGGATTTCGACGGGTACTTTTGTCGTGACTTTTGTCCGGGGAGTGTTTTGGACGGGTCAAATCGTGACCAGACATGACGTTCACCTTTAAAATTGTCAATTCAAGGTTAAATCGCGTAATTCTCCGAAAATCAGAGGGGAACATCCCGGACGAAGTCGGGTCCACCAGCTACTATTATATATTTCTAGATTTAGTTACAAACTAAATACCTGTATATTGTACAAAGAAATGTTTGACAAATATATCTGTATCAATATTACCATACGGGTCATTAAAATAGATACGACGAAACAAATTTTGAAGGGTGCATATATCAGGTAAATTTTTATATTTCAAATGATGACAGGAATGCGGAAAGTTGAAGTACCTACGTAATACTGGCTATCCGAATGAAGAGATATACATGTATATAAAAACCAAAATAGAAGATGACTGCTGGCAACAATGTTTTCCAAAAAAATTCAAAGCATTCGATAGCTCCCATCTAGTTGTCAGCCCGAAGATCACTATGAAGTTTGGTGACTATCAGATGAGGGATATGTCTGTACAGTTGCTAAACAATTCAGTCATGCAAAAGAGGATCAAACAGTAAGATACCAAATTGCTGCCTGTGGTAATATTTTTTAACGAAATTCCGAGTCGGGAAAATTAGATTACTCTCACCCTGGTTATCCAGAAGATCATTGTGGAATCTGGTGACGATCGGACAAGGGGTGTCGTCTGTAGGATCAACCAAATTATTTAGCCATAAAAATAGTAAAATTCAAGATCACCGCTGGCAGTGATGTCTTCACAAGGACAGTTTGAGAACAAATTATGGCTCACATCTAGCGGTGACCCAAAATATCCACACGAGAAAAAGTTCTCCAATAAAAGCTGGCTGCAGGGTGCGCCAATTGATTCAAATTCGAAATTTAGCAGGGTGTACTGCTTGTGGCCATGTTTTCCCCGCAAATTTGATAGACTGATGGACAAAACCACTGAATCCGTTGAATCAATATACATGTATACATGGATTAATTTATATGCATTGTTATACACAGTACTGATATATAAAGGTACTGAAAATAACAATATTACTAGTATACACAAAATAATTTAAACCATATATCATGGCTATGGGTTCTAATATCCGAATGTGACAGCTGAGAACTTGGTGTGAATTGAAGAGTGGTGGTGTCTCAAGTATATTTAACCCTCCACGTTAGAAACATGCCATTAAATGTCATAAGTATAATCTAACTTGAGGACAGAAGTTATCCATAAAAAACCCCTTAATTCAACCAGGTCCTCGCGCGATGTATGGTCGATCACATGATGATCTAGGGGGATTAGAATTGTTGTATAAAAACAGCACTGCATGTAAATATAAAATAAAATAGTGCTACATCTTATTACAGATTATTGCCATATATAATCAGTGACTATACAGACAGTCTGACAAAATAAAGTTTCAGTGACACTCTATCCGAAGAGGGGAATAATTCCATCTGTTACAGTCAATGGAGAAATTATGAATCTGGAAAGGTAAAATTTCTAAGTAATACTAGATATCGACATGACGCGATAACATATAACGTAAATGCAATATGGCCGCTGGCGACCATTTTTCCCTATAAAATTAAAAAAATATTTGATAGCTCTCATCTGATAGATCAATATCAAGATAAATATGAAGTTTGATGATGATCGGATGAGTGTAGTGGACTCTGCTAAACGGTTTAGTAATGCTTAAAAAGATTCTTACCTTAATATTTGTATGTTCACTTTATAAACTTCACTGAGTCATCTTTGTCATGTATTGAGTTTGATATCTTTTGTTAACAGTTTATAAATCATGTATGTCTCATGTTTGTTATTTTAATTTATGTGTTTATTATCATTAAATACAGTTGCATTCCTTAAAAAGATTCTTACCTCAATGTTTTTATGTTCACTTTATAAACTCCACTGAGTCATCTTTGTCATGTATTGAATTTGATATCTTTTGTTAACAGTTTATAAATTATGTATGTCTCGTGTTCGTTATTATATTATATACACTTTATAGTGTGTTTCAGCTGGTTTCAGAACGAAAACAAACATGAATAAAATCAACAAATTTGTAAATTTAAAAACAATTCAAACGTTGTTGTATTCCATGTCCCAGCCCGGACATATACACCAAATTTCAATAATATTCATTGAGAAACAACGGACCGAACGCCATATAGCACCCCGTATACATCTTTTATTCCGAGCTGGCCTTTTATTCCGAGTTGGCACACGTCGATTGGGGCGAGTTAGCACTGGGGCGAGTACGCCGATTCCGACACCTTCTCTATTTGCAGCAGGTATACGTTTACGCTGATTTACGCGTATTTTAATTTACAAAGTTCCCCAATTGGTATCGTAAATAGAGCGACCTTATTTGACAGAGAATGCCTCTGTTATTGATTATCAAGTTGCTATACATTAAAAACGACAAATTCACATGCTCGTTCAAGCGCAGTAGTCTATTTTCCCCATGTTAAAGGACATCCACAAATACTAAATAACGCTAACCTACTGCGAATGTTTGTCACGACAACTGTTAACATATTTGGGCTGAATTCATCTGACGCGGTATTATTCATCAAAATAAACAACAAAACCATCGTTACTTGGAAATGTAGTTTGGGCTAACATTTACATAAATCCTCCACATTATTTATCCCGACAAACACGTCAGATGAAAAACAGCCATGAAGTAAACGGCCAAATTGGCCGAAATGATCCTTGATGGGTACCAGATGATATGTAACACAAATAAAACAAGAAAACCATAGTCAGAAATGGTAACGCCACCAAGATCATATTATTAGCCATAAATATAAATTATGATATAATTATAATATAAAATATCATTCATTAGTTAGCGCTTATATAGGCGCTAACTAATGACTTGTTAAATACCATCTAATAAATATTCATCTTATTCACAACTTTAAGGAGTCCTTCTGGCACACGAGAATATTTATCGCCGTTTGATTTGCACCAAGTGAACTCGGTGCATATATAATTGATAGAACTGACCTTTATTATGATGATCGTGTCGTTATTTGTTTAAGATACGTATCAATTGACTTATACGCACCCGTTCCCTATTAAAATCTATATATATCGCCCATTTTAGAGGACCTCCGCGAATTCGGGGACTTCCGCAAAGTGATCTCCACAAATCGGGACCTACTGCAAATATTCGCACCCAATGCAATTTGTAAACAAATACGATTGACATGCGTTTTAACGAGGTGAGCTTTAATTAAACGAAAGAAGCATTCTACATGAACTATTTGTCATGGACTCAGCCAGTGTGCCATATATATGTGTCAACTAAGGTCGATTTGCGTGGTAAAAGTGAAAAGTGAAAGTGGAAAATCCTATTGAAAATGAAAGTAGCCTACAATTTTGGGAAATTCCGCGGCAGATTGCAGTGAATCTATACTATTGTAAGTGAATGTACAATTCCTGGAATTCTATCAGATATCCCGACTCTGCTCGTTTTCGTGATCATAGGTTATATAGGCCCTATATGACCACGAAAACGAGTCGAGTCGCGATACATCCATCGGTACAAACACATTGTGTATACGATACAATTTTGACTTGATGACCAGAAAATAAAAGATGGCGGTTAATCCAAGTCTCCAACAGAACAGACATGCGCGCTCCAATTAAAATTACCCATAATTCACTTCACTACACAGGGGTTCCCAAAGGGTTATACATTATTTTCAGGCTATCAGAGTATTTATATTTTCAACAACATATTATTACACCGGTGACTTTAAGTTTACAATTTCAGCCTGGCCTGACCCTATGGATACGATTTATGATATTTTCAAAAACGTATTATACACCGGTGCCGTTAACTTTACAATTTCAGCATATACGTGATTCTATTGGTACGGTTGAGTAAGGTACAAAAAAAATATCCAAGAATATATTTCTCCATTCGACCATGAGTCTATACAGATCTGTACACTAGTGTCCACCCACTTCGTGGCGGGAATGAAAATATGTAGGTCACAGTGTCCTAATATCATGGTAACGTAGGTATCGATAGGTTTACAACCATTGGTTTCCTGACAAATATATGGTAACACTCACAATTTGGAATATCAATTGTAATATCTCATCACCCCTCCCTAATAACAATTACATGTGGGTATTTGTGTATGGTGGTAGACTTGTATTTAACCCTTTACCCAACAGAACGCCCAGAAACGCCCTAACAGCCTAAATTATCTTCGGTCTGTCTCAATAAAACCATGGAAATATGGGTATCATTGGAACCGGCTCATTGAGCACATTGTGATAGTTACAGTTATGCCCTGTGCCAATGCATTCTCTTATATATGCGAGTCGACCATAGGTCGCCTCGCATATATAAGAGAATGCATTGGCCTAAAAAAAACTTTTTTTTAACACTTTTTACCATTTTTTCTTTAATATGTGTTAAGCCAATGCATTCTCTTATATATGCGAGGCGACCTATGGTCGACTCGCATATATAAGAGAATGCATTGGCACAGGGCCCTTCTGTTGGGTAAAGGGTTAACGCGTGTTACAAATTACACCTCGGTGTAATCGGTGGTAACGTAGGTATTCATATTCTGGCTTCATCGCATAAACTGAACTTAATTCTCATGTAAGATTACTGACGGTTGCAATTCAAACGATTTCTGAAAGAGTGCCTCGAGCGCTGTAATCTGAGGCGATGCGAATAGCTCAGTGACTTATTTGGTCAATGTAAATTGTGTTGAAACGCCTGAATGTAGTCTTGGCTTCGGTAACGTAGGTATCGAATCTGCACACTGAAGCTAGCGCTACTCTGGTCTTTGGAGGATTGATTATCGGGCAGTGATATTTTATTTTTTTGGTGTCGCACACTGTACCTGAAATTCACATATATGCATTATATCATGGTAATATGCACATATTTTATGCTAGATGGCTGCTTCATCAATTGTTCCTCATAAGCGAGAATCACCCATAACTGTCATGATATTGTTTAGAACCGTGCACATGCAGGGGCGTGAATAGATTGGTGGGCGGAGTTAACCCTTTACCCAACAAACCGGCCAGAACCGGCCAAATAAAGCTTCAACAGCCTAAAATATCTTCGGTCTGTCTCAATAGAACCATACAAATATGGATATCATTGGAACCGGCTCCTTGACCACATTGTGATAGTTACAATTAGCCCTGTGCCAATGCATTCTCTTATATATGCGAGTCGACCATAGGTCGCCTCGCATATATAAGAGAATGCATTGGCCTAAAAAAAATCTTTTTTTAACACTTTTTACCATTTTTTCTTACATTCTTTAACAATTTTATAATTTTTAATGTGTTAAGCCAATGCATTCTCTTATATATGCGAGGCGACCTATGGTCGACTCGCATATATAAGAGAATGCATTGGCACAGGGCTCTTCTGTTGGGTAAAGGGTTAAGTCTCTATCGTCTACCCCCATCAACTTCGGTATAAATTTCATTCCTGACACATTAGTTGGAGAGTTTACACCACGTATAGGTTGAAATTGTTCTCATAGTTTGAACATTTGTAACCTTTATTTCTGTTTATTTAGTGGGGAATTTGTTGTTTTGAACCAATAGTGGCAATTATTTTCTACTTTGGTTCTGAAATGGCCATCAGTTGAAAATTATTCAACCGTTGGCAAGTAGATTGGTCATGTGCCGCAATCTATGTGACAGAAAGGGGATCGCTAGCATCCAAAACACTGCAGTAGCCGGTACTAGCCGCCATCAATTCACACAGAGCTCTAATCACAGAAGTCAATAATTTACTATCTCGCCTGGCAGCGAAGTCATATAATCTTGTTGACACTATAAATCTGAGAGAGAACTGGATCTCTCTTCGAATGGCGAGTGGTTGGCTGAAATGTTGTTAAAGACACACTGTCCGCGTCCAAGGTCTCCGTATCACCCGGTTACAGAACAATAACGACATTTCATCAAAAGCCAATTTTAGCGATCCAAAGTAGTTTATTACCTATAAATACTCGCAATAATGTACCATGTACGGTATCATGGGGACCTAGCTGGTCTACCTACGCTTATCTCGTCGAAACCGTCTCATAATAACAGACTCATTCTGTCTATAACATAACCCGTTCCTTCGAAATAAAGAACCCTCTTGATACTTTATGCTTATGCTTTAAAGGCACGGGCGGCGTTCGTTGCAGAAATATTCATATTTGTTCAAATCGCCATCAACAGAAGGAATATTAAAATATACCGGTATATAGTTTTGTTCTATGCCAAACATAATCAGCGCGTAAATAGTATATTGTCGTCAAAACGTAAAATGGTGTACTTAAACAAGAACCTGCTCGTGTTACAGAAGTTTTGCTTCTGTTTACATATATAACACAGCGCAATTCTATTTGTTAATTACACACAAATGATATAAACGCTCTTTATTATTTCCAGTATGCATATCAGGAAAACAGTAACAAATAACGCTCTTTATGTTTACCATATCCGGATCTAAACAAAAGCCAGGTTCTGTAACGTTTTTTGCTTTTGTTTACATAACAAAGGAAACACATTTGATAATAACATACTGTTTATGCCATATTCCGGATTGGTATAAGAACAAGATATGTCTATATTTTACTATTCTTTCTATTTATGGCGGTTTTTGACGGAGCTGAATATTTTAACAGCATGTATACCCACCGCCGCCCGTATCTGTAATTGTCAACGCTGCAAATTAAGCAGAACATGGATATCTACATATATATACAACTAGCCGATGAGCCCGACGTTGTCCGGGCTATTCATGCGCGAAGCGGGCGCCGCACGGACTCGCCAATACGACAACGTCGACCGCCTGGTCAAACTACACACACGTACCAAGTTTCGTCCCGATCGGTCGAGAATCGTAGATTTGTATAAATGACAGACATACAGACAGACATACATAGGTCTTCAAAATATATATGAGACTAGCCGATGAGCCCGACGTTGTCCGGGCTATTCAAAAACCAAATTTCAAGACGATGAGCCCGACGTTGTCCGGGCTATTCAAAAACCAAATTTCAAGTCGATAGTTCTACCCGTTTCCGAGATCTGGTCTGCGCATGCGCGAAGCTGGCGTCGCACGGGCTCGGCGACCCGATAAAATTCGTATCCGGGGCAAGATACATTCACATAGCAAATTTCAAGTCGATAGCTCCACCCGTTTCCGAGATCTCGTCTGCGCATGCGCGAAGCTGGCGTCGCACGGGCTCGGCGACCCGATAAAATTCGTATCCGGGGCAAGATACATTCACATAGCAAATTTCAAGTCGATAGCTCCACCCGTTTCCGAGATCTCGTCTGCGCATGCGCGAAGATGGCGTCGCACGGGCTCGACGACCCGATAAAATTCGTATCCGGGGCAAGATACATTCACATAGCAAATTTCAAGTCGATAGCTCCACCCGTTTCCGAGATCTCGTCTGCGCATGCGCGAAGCGGGCGCCGCACGGGCTCGCCAATACGACAACGTCGACCGCCTGGTCAAACTACACACACGTACCAAGTTTCGTCCCGATCGGTCGAGAATCGTAGATTTGTATAAATGACAGACATACAGACAGACATACAGAGGTCTTCAAAATATATATGAGACTAGCCGATGAGCCCGACGTTGTCCGGGCTATTCAAAAACCAAATTTCAAGACGATGAGCCCGACGTTGTCCGGGCTATTCAAAAACCAAATTTCAAGTCGATAGTTCTACCCGTTTCCGAGATCTGGTCTGCGCATGCGCGAGGCTGGCGTCGCACGGGCTCGGCGACCCGATAAAATTCGTATCCGGGGCAAGATACATTCACATAGCAAATTTCAAGTCGATAGCTCTACCCGTTTCCGAGATCTCGTCTGCGCATGCGCGAAGCTGGCGTCGCACGGGCTCAGCGACCCGATAAAATTCGTATCCGGGGCAAGATACATTCACATAGCAAATTTCATGTCGATAGCTCCACCCGTTTCCGAGATCTCGTCTGCCCATGCGCGAAGCGGGCGCCGCACGGGCTCGCCAATACGACAACGTCCACCGCCTGGTCAAACTACACACACGTACCAAGTTTCGTCCCGATCGGTGGAGAATCGTAGATTTGTATCAATGACAGACAAACAAACATACAGACAGACAAACAGAGGTCATCAAAATATATATGAGATGGGGTCACTTTCATCATCATCGTCAACATCATAACGATCACCGACCTCTTCATCGTCATCATCATCATCCGTATCATCACCGTCCCCGTCTTTATCAATCTGCGTCATCATCCATCGTCATAATTATCCCATCATCAGCATCGTCGACGTTGTTATCGTCGTCGTCATCTTTATCCTCATCATCACCAACCTCGTCATCATTATCATCATCATAATCGACATCATACAATGTAGTCATCATCACCGTCACCGTCGAACACATCATCTTCATCTTGTGAACTTAGTGATTATCTCCCTGGCAACGCATATGTCATCTTCGTCAGAATCGTCGTCATTTTTTCTCCTTTTGTATAGATTAGGAACACATGCTGACATTACGCATGTGTACATGTGGTTAAACGAATCATGTTGAGTCATCTCTTGTTTTTTATTAACTTTCCGGAATAAAGATGCTTCCGATTAAACAACGCTACCCACTTTGAAAGATCATAAGTGAAGATGCAACAGATAAATGATTGGCACGATACATGAATAAAACTATTAAGCGAGTCCTTAGTTTACTAATATGGTGAGATGTGCTGACAATTTATTTTTTGCCGTTCGTTTTGGTTGATCGGGGTTAAAGTAGTGAATGACGAGTTTTGTCACAAGTTCCAGTTGGTAATACCTAAAATGGAATACAACTATGACCGACATAAGCTACCTTTGCTTTCGCTTCCTTTATCCTTTAGAAACACACCACAATTGATCAGTAAGTTACATGTTTATTTGCGATCTGGTTATTTACCGAATATATTATCGGGTTCAGAAATGAACGCACTCACATTGTATGTGAGATATTTTTTATGGATCTTTTTGATCCTTGTGCAACTGCAGTGAATACCCATACGGCAAAATACGGCGTAATTGCACTTTGTGTCATGTTGTAATCGGTTCCTCCTTCAGTTTGTAGTCCTGTTGTAGTCTAGGTATCTGAAACGAGGTATGTAATTTAGCGGGATTAACACAAAGGCGCACGGCGGGTTTGCCGTAGTTAAGCCGACAAAGGAGCATTGTGTGGCTCTGCGGTAACGTGATCCCTGTATTGAAAAACCCACATGCGCTGACAGTTCTATTGAGGCTGCGGATATCCACACACCCGCATGCCTCACAAGAAAACCATAGTCAGAAATGGTAACGCCACCAAGATCATATTATTAGCCATAAATATAAATTATAATACAATTATTCTATAAACTAGCTTTCAAATTTTATGTGGCAAATTTGCATACTTCTATATTTCAAGTTTTCCCGTTTCTCGTGTTATACATTACTTTCTTCAAACTGTCTTCTTTATACACAAGCTGATGGGCCCGACTTCGTCCGGGATGTTTCCCATCTGATTTCCGGCGAAAGGCGCGATTTGACCTTCAATTGACTATTTCGAAAGTCAAGGTCAGGTCAGGGTCATGATTTGACCCGTCCAAAACACCCCCACCCGGAGAAAAGTACCACTAGGTATCAAATTTCGTCGAAATCCGTCCGTTTTACCCCACTTGACCTTTAATTAACAATTTTGAAGGTCAAGGTAAGGTCGGAGTCATGATTTTACCCGTCCAAAACACTCCCCCGACAAAAGTACCAATAGGTATAAAATTTCGTCGAAATCCATCCGTTTTACCCGATTTGACCTTTGATTGACCACATTGAAGGTCAAGGTCACGCCGATGTCACGATTTGACCCGTTCAAAACACTCCCCGGACAAAAGTATCCCTAGGTATCAAATTTCGCCGAAATTTGTCCGTTTTACCCAAATTGACCTTGCATTGACAGTTTTAAAGGTCAAGGTCAGGTCGGGCTCACGATTTGACCCGTCCAAAACACTTCCCGGACACAAATACCCATATGTATCAAATTACGTTGAAATCTATGGAAAGCCGAAGAGGACATGTTAGTTGCTAATTGCCAGATATACGACGCACGACTTGTCGCGGTATTTTAAAGGTGTTTCAAACTAGGAGATAGAAGGATTCTGCGTTTCAAATGGTGATGAATTATAGTAATTTATTCAAATTTTATGGCATAAATTGTTATTAAAACCGTATATACTATAACAAAAATGAATGACTCGAAAATTAAGTCGGCCTTTAAACAAAGTCACAACTGCAGTTAGGCTCATCTCATACTCGTTTAATCAGCGATATTCTGCTGCGCAGTTTGTTATAGTTCCTAGTATTCATTGAGCGTTATAGCCCCACTGTTATAATTCGCCTTTAGCGGGCGTACTCTTGCCTCAGATTATTGAGATATTAGGTCACACGTAATGACATTAAATCGCATGGAAACATAGCAATTGTGTGGGCTGCTTGGCGTGAATATTTAATGAGAAATAAAGTCATACGTAATGACATTAAACTCAAGAAAACCCGCGAAAACAAAACAAAATCACATTTAATGTTTTAAGTTATTTCCTTCATAAAAAGAATCTTCGTGATAATGAACCCTCCCAATACTTTAGAATATAGAATTAACCTTAAAATAACAAAAACCTTCGGAATACAGAACCTTCGGAATAACGAACCTTCTGATTGGTGAACCTTCGGAATAGCGAACATTCAGAGAAATTTCGGAATAGTGGACATTCTGGATAGTGAACCTTCGGAATAGAGACATGCCCCCAATATTCATATTATATGCCCAGAGTTCAAAGGTATGGGCCCATAAAATCCTAAATTTGGCCCTTAAAATATTGAACTCCAAATTGGAGCCCACACAGAACATCACTTAAGTCAACTGTACATGTGTCATGTCCCAATGCGGGAGGGTCCACAATATACCACAACATTCATATTATATGCCAAGAATTCAAAAGTATGGGCCCGCGTAATGACATTAAATCTCAAGAAAACCCGCGAAAACAAAACAAAATCACATTTAATGTTCTAAGTTAAGTTATTTCCTCCTGTATCTGTATCGGTATGCGCGCAGGATCAGTTCGGATGTGAGCGCACACTCCGTAAAAAGAATCTTTGTGATAATGAACCCTCTCAAATTAGTCTCAATACTTTAGAATATAGAATTAACCTAAAAATAACAAAAACCTTCGGAATAGAGAACCTTCGGAATAGCGGACCTTCGGGATAGCGAACCTTCATAATAGAAACATGCCCCCACAAGTACACCGGTGACGTAAACACATGTGCTAATCTTTGTTGTACTATCGTGACTCTATCGGTACGATTTATACTCAGTACGAAATAACCATAATAATACAGTCGCCCAGTGGATTATCGATCGACCACAGAATATGAAAATCTGCGTACCAAGCAACAACATGGTGTGGCGTAATGAGATGGACGCATGCGAAATTCAAAATAGAACAGCAGCGGACAACTCAACAGTCCCGCAAAGAACACAATTCTCTCTCCCCCGGCGTTCTACACATCCGCGAGGATCATACGCCGTACACCATCCAGATCCAGATGCAGGGATTGTCTGTCAAAATCCGGTGGAGAACTTAGGATGTGTTCGACAAGTACTAACAACAGCAGTATGAATATGATTATGTCAACAATAACAACAACAACATCTCTAACACCGTAAGATAATCGTTCGATCTACTGTGTAGTGCGTACTAGCACTGCACATTGCGACGACTTCTTCTGAAAACAACCATTGAGTAGAACCGCTTCAAACAGTCAGATGTTGATTCAGGCGATCGGTAATATTGAATGTCTGAAGGATTTATTAAATATGGATTCTATTTTCTAGACGTTTCATACGAGAGTCGTGGAATCGGATTCTGAACATTGCTGGAGTATTGATCAAGTAAACCTGACAGTGCGAAGAGCACTTCAGAACTCAATCATAAGCCAACTAGAACAGAGGTCATGTCAACTTACAGGTTGCATTATACATGCATATATTGTGACCACATAAATGATATATACAACTGCAGTGACTTCTTCATTATTTCAGTATTTGATACCATAACCATGGTCGTTCCATAGTAATCCATACCATACTTTTTGGTTTTACATAACGGTAGGGTACCGGAATGTTTGGTTACTTTTTTTTATTTCGTACTTTGTAGAAAATCATTTATTTGTTTCCATATGGTGTGACATACATGTAGTAACATGGTACGAAATGACCAATTGATTTCCTACATGGTACGAAATGACCAAACAATAAGGTATGAAACTACCAAAAATATGGTACGAAACTACCAAAAATATGGTACGAAATGACTTAAGATGATACAAAACGTTCTGTACCCATTTATATCTCCTCGGCAAGGGGAACAACGAGACAGTGACCCTGTAGACTAGCAGCGCCAACATCGTTGGTTTGATATTAGGCCCTATATCACCCTGAGGTAACCTCATATCACAATCAGCCTGACGACGAAGGCTGATATGAGGCTACTGAGGACTGAAATCAGGCCTATAATATCAAACCAACCAAGTAATACCCTACATGTATCTATTAATTACGGTAGTTCGCCTCTTAGTAACAGTGTAATATTGACAACTTTTTCTAATGAGTGACATCACAAAAAATTGGTATCTATGCCTATTCTAATAGTGAAATAGAATTACACCATGTCAAAGCCATACCGTGTATTACTCAGATCGTGATGTCATAAAATCATACATGTATTACTCTTAATTAGTGATGTCGTAAAATGATATTACTCGATTTAGGGCAAATTGAAGTGATATTCAGCTAAGTACAAATGGAGTTTGATAACAAGCCATATCGTGCAAAAATCTAATTAATAATTTTCGAACAAATTTTGGACCGATATACATTTACCCTGTAGCAATCTGTAGGAAACTTCCTTCCAAGGGGGTGCTGTCGGAACATACATGTATCAAGGTGGACCCCCTCCCCAATGGGAGACTCGTATCCATGCCCATTGGAAATAAATGATAATGTGCAATGGATGAATACATGTAGGTTGCTGGCATTTCATACCATGGAAGTTTGACATGGAGATATTTCGCACCAGGGTTCTGGACATTTCATACCAGTTCCTGTATCATTTCGACAATTCGTACCTTTGAGTAAACCGGTATTTTTTTTTTTTTTAAATGACATTAAAGGTACTCAGTCCGATTCGATGGTTCCCATATCATCATATTTCAACAACAACAACAACACCATTTTTTTAAATGCCACTTCGTTTACCAGAATCGATAAATGCCCCAAAAATAATGCTAACCAGTCAAATATAGTATACAATTGCCCAAAACCTGTTATTTATCAATATTTTGTTCAATGAAATTTTGCGGGTTTGTCAAATATCTGACACAACAAAAGCCACTTGCTTTTTGAGTTATCCATCTTCATCCGTCCTCTTTCGACTTTTTATTGGGCCACTGAAAATTATCGATGGTAAAAAATAATAGATTTCAAAAATCAATATCTGATCATTCTCAGCTTTGATGGGTGGGTTCCTCAACTCAAATCACATATGTTTTACCCGAAGCCAAGGAAATAGTAATATTCAAGCGTTAATTCGGATTATGCATCTTTAACTTTGTCGCGACAATTTCGATTGGTTCATTTTGTTTCGAAAAAAAAGAAAGAAATATGTTAACATGTAAATGTTGGGTTGTCATCATCACGAACGTTAAATAATGATCATGTTCACTTTCATTAAGTTAAACACGATTAATATAATTTTTCACATGTACGAATGACCATTCATCATTTTTGGGAATCAATGAAACATACCAATATATGGTGTGAAATGACCAAAAACATGGTACGAAACAATTAAATGTGTCATTCAAATCAAGGGTACAAACTGGCCATAGTAGGAAAAGTCGTTTGAGCCATCCAACAGACCTGGGTGAATCGCTTGGGCGATCGGTTTTCCACAGTAAGGATGCATCTTGGAAGAGGGGAGTCAATCTAATTAACTGTTATCTATAACCACTACTTAAAAACAATAACAATTTATTCTGATTTCTTTTGAAACACACAGAATAATTATTTACTGAGAATATTCAATATAAACATATACAAATTCTCAAACAAAGGGAATTTCAATGTTCAAGAAATTTAGAGTCCCCTCTTACTTATGGGAGGCCCTTTTCACATTTATTATTTATTTGCGCTCAAGCACAAATATTAAGCTTAAACATAAATAATTTGGGCTTAAGCGATTGTCATTTGCGCTTGAGCACAAATATGTGTCTATCAATTTGTTTGCGCTTAAGTGAAAATCATTTGCATTTAAGTGTAAATGTTTTGCGCTTAAGCGCAAATACCTATTTAAACACTCCTTTACTTCCCTCTGATTGTCAATGATGGAGTCCATCTCATAGTATATCATTATGGGCCCATAGTAGTAGCCCATACAGACTCGAAAGTTGAAAAGTCAAAAGCATCTCTGTCTCTGGTGTCCCAAAAATTGGTGCCTCATTCCCAAAGCTCTAGTATATTTTATTAAAGGGACATCTCCTGCACAAATATATACCATTTCCATGGTCATAGAAGGGGAATTAGGGGTTACTGGTGGCTTGCTTCCCTCGTGGTGTACGTGTACTTATTGAATAGAAATAGGGGAAAAACATATTTTCATATTATCAGCATCCCTGTTCCTAAGAATTTGTGCCTCCATCCCAGAGATCTATTACATTTTATAAAAGAGACATATCCTGTACAGATATATACCATTTCCATGGTCATAAAAGGTACTGGTATCTAGGGATCACTGGGGATTGCTTCCCTTGTATGATGGGCCTACAGGTATATATAGACTTGAGTGCAAGCCTGCAAATAGCGTGTCTGTCATTTGTAGAATGAGGTCCCCAGAGGGTGAATTTAGTGACGCTACACCGCATATTGGGCTAGCATCACTAAATTTACCCTCTGGGGGCCTCATTCTGCTTAGGGCCCTCAACTGCTATGGCAGTCCTATGATAAGATTGAAGTTCCCCAGTTGAAGTTGGTGATGTTCACCCATTTGGAGCCTCGATTATGGATTTTATCTTCTGCAAATTAGGGGATATAGAAACTTCCCAGATGGGAACACGTAACTAAAAACAATGTTAATTTGATACCATAGTTACTTCCCAGAAAATGAAGCCTAAGCAGAATGAGGTCCCCAGAGGGTGAATTTAGTTATGCTAGCCCGCTATGCAGGGTAGCATCACTAAATTCACCCTCTGTGGACCTCATTCTGCAAATGACAGACACGCTATTTGCAGGCTTAAGCGCAAATGATTTGTGATTAAACGTAAAATATTTGCACTTAAGCGCAAAAATTCATAAGTAATTGTATGTCATAATTTGCAAAGTTCTGTCCAATTCTTGTTAAAATATGACTAGATTCATAACGGTGATATTTGGTTAAATTTCATACCGAGTTATGTATAATCGAATTATTGAGGGATCGCGGGAGGGACTTGGATCATACGAATGACATATATTCATTGCTCCAATTATCTCTTAACATGATCAATACAAAATGAAGTCACATTTCCGAACCAGTTCCATACAGCAGAACCTGATCTAGAAGATATTAGCGAAAAAACGTCAAATTCCCTCTATCAGCTGTCATTTTAACGACCATCTTGGGCGGGGAGTTCCAATTTTATCCTTAAAATGTGTCATTATATCTCTCAGAGTCATACGAACTGAATATGCCTAATTTTAATTCGTATATTTCATGGTGAGATTAATTGCGACATTTATTAAATAATATAATCACGAAACGCTCTATAAATTTGGAAAACCCCTTAAAAAGAGGGGTTAAAGTGAAATTTCAGCGTGGCTCCATATCTAATATTAAAGAAGATGTACATATGTGCAAAGTTTCATGCTTTAGTAACAATTTGAACAACTGCCTTGAAAATTTGACTTAATCTACTCCACTATATGTCCTATATATTATAGTGAATATTTATCGTCGTTTGATTTGCACCGAGTGAACCTATATTCCAAATCGTCACATCGACATGACATTGGGAACTCCCATGTTTATTTCTATATTTCTGACGTCACGGATTTTGCGAACAAAATTGGTGACCAGCGCGCCTAGCGTTAATTTACGAATTGCTTATAGGTTTGTGTTTTAATCATTAATTTCAAATGAGCTCATTGGTTTGACCTGAAATAGTTGATTCCGCTATTAGATATTAGTTTGATAACGATAATCATTGATCGTGGGAAAAAGTATATTGGTTTAAAATATGTCTATTGATTATTAGTTTTACAATAAGGTCTATTAATTTTACAATAAGTTATTAGTTTTACAATAAGTTAATGACGGTTTTAGATATAGGTTTCACTATAAGTTATTAGTTTTACAATAAGGTCTATTAATTTTACAATAGGTTATTAGTTTTACAATAAGTTAATTACGGTTTTATTTATTAGTTTTACAATGAGTTATTAGTTTTACAATAAGGTCTATTAGTTTGATAACGATAATCACTGATCGTGAGAAATCGTCTATTGGTTTGAAATATGGCTATTGAAACGGAATGTACGTTTACTGAATATGTATTAATTGTTTGTTATTAGATATTAGTTGAACAATGAATACTATTAAATTAAAATAGAACATTAATTTTGCATCGGGCAACGTTGATTGTGAATCTATATCTGTTAACACGTAATTGTCTCTTATTGAATCAAAGAACGACCATTGGTTTGAAAATGGAGACTATTGTTTTGAAATAGATTGTAGTTGTTTTTACAAACCACCATTAACTTTTATTTCGTGTAATTTCCGACCGAATGGCTGCCCATAATTTAGAACGACATTTCAAACCCTGTGTACCCTTCAGCACATTTTCAAATCCTGTGTACCCTTCAGCACTTTTTTTGGTGAGAGTGACCCCTTCAGCGATACTAACACGTACATGTATATAGATAGAGCCACTAGACTTGTCCCTCAACTACGAAACTTGAGTTACAGAGATAGACTAATCCGCCTAAATGTATTGTCCGTAAAATTCAGCAAACACCGTGGTGACGTGATAGAGACTTACATGTATCTTAACGGTCATTATAATATCAAAACAGAAACACCTTTTCAAGGACCGTTACATATATTATCACTGTCGGATACCCGTTTAGGTTCGGACATTCCAAGATGGCGGCGCCCACTTAAGCAGATAAACGGTAAGTGTATATATTGTCTCCAAGCGGCAATCAACGACATCTTTCGGTGATACACATTGAAACAGTTATGTAGGAATTTGTATGCCCAACACATACGTAACACGCCTTTCGCATGGCAGGCATGTGAATTGTTGTATTTGGCGTGTCAAGTCGTCATAATTTTTAGAAATTTTATCGAGGCGGCGAAATGTTCGCTTTTACTTATTTTTCTGGCCCTGGGCTCATGCATCCGCAAATTTATGTATTGTTGTGTGTAGATTTGGTCACCACACATCTTCGGAATGCAAAACCGGCGATATTTTTATTGTCTAACTCCGAAAAACGACCTTTGAAAATTTCAAAATGTTCAGGTTCGGATTCGCAACATTCGCGATGATTTTGTTCAGGTTCAGACACAATTTTCGTTCAGGTTCGGACAAATTTGGTTCAGGTTCGGACGCATCAAAAACTTCGCATAAAAATGACACGCCGAGGTTCAGTCGCGTTCTTATTGCGTTTTTGTGCATTTGGTTATCTTCCATTCGTAAAAGAAACGATAAATGGGGAACACGAGGCATGGTTTTAGCCCACTCGTGAATAATTGGGCGGACTTTCTTATTTTATGCGTGTGAGATTTATGCGATCACGTGATTCTCCTCCACATCCACATACGATGCCACGAAGGTCGCCGCACGTAGATGAGCAGATACCTGTCCATAATATAAGTTACACGGCTTTTTGAGGGGGATACTGTGTGGTATGCCCCGGTAGAGGCTCGTATCCCCCGAGGCGACCCCCCCCCCCCTCAACAAGCCGTGTAATGATGTATTTACCCCCAGTCTCTATTAACAATATATAATTCCCAGACATAAAGCGCAGAAACGAGCCACGAACAGTGACTCTATTTTGTTAGACTGCTTAGAAGATGAATGTGATTATATAGCTGTTCCCACAATTTGCCCATAAATACTTGCTGATAGATAGACAATATATACCATGTTTTGTATCAATAATTGGATGATATATTTGGGTATTCACACGAAACATATTCTTTTCAATATAAGCCTTATGTGTTTTGCCTCATTTCTAAATGTTGAATCCGGTTACAAGTTAACCATTTGTCACACGACTATTATGCAGGACTATTAATTAGAGCCCGAACATGTTGCGTTCTATTCAGCACTATGCGAACATAGAGAATATTATGGTTTGCCGAATAATACCTGCAATATGCGAATCTTCACGAGCGGCGATATTTCAGGAATATATTATTCGAGAAACCATATGTGTTCTCTTTATGTTATGCTTATGGTGAGCAATTCTGCAAAACTACAAGTATTTGTTTATCGAAACAAGAATTTAGACGCCGAAGTGGCGAAACTTATGCAAACAATATCAGCTCTTCCGTTGGCAAATTAAGCATTTCTAAATTTTGGTGGAAATTTTCCTTCATGCGCTTAAGAGAATAGTGGCTACCCAATGGTTAAATATTACACACAGAAACCCAATTAACAAATAACTGAATACGTAATAAAACGGGATCATTTGTTTTTCTTTAGAACTTATCGCAGTAATAAACTATTTTCAGTCTTCCGCGGAATTTCGCGTAGTTACATTGATAATACACGCGTCAATAATTGTGTACCTTTTTTTAAACAGAAGTATCTACAGTGAGATAACGTTTGAAAATTATTATCCATGCCAAGGTCCTGACGAAAGAGAGCGCATCGTATGTCATTTAAAATTACAGCTATTTCATGGGGAAACATATGAAAAACAACGCTAATTGTCCCCACAACCGGTTGTAACTAACAATCTGATTGACAACAACGTCACGTTTAAATCATGCACCATGTCCCCGTAACTCTTGACAGTGGGCGTATAAAAGCACGTGAAACATCGTGGTTATGAATTACCCTTGAACTATATAGCAGTTTCACCAATCTTGACATTGTTCTAGCGCGCTGAGCTTAATTGACATCACCTAAAACAGGATCGATAGGTCTGCTACTGAATTATTCGTATTGGTGCTGATTGGTGTGAATTTATCTGATAACCTATAAAAAGCACACCACATGGTAGCTATTGATGTGGGACAAAATCGTTAGCTCCGCCAACATCGTGGGATACTAGGAGATTTAATACCCGGATGTCTCTTTTTGAAAACCCTTGGCTCCGCCTCGGGGTTCAAAATCGAGAACCAGGTATTAAATATCCATGTATCCCCGATATTTCAGAAGATAAGTAATAATACCACTGTTGCTCATATGTAAAATGTAATAATTCCCACTAGCTGGTTTATAGTAGACATTGCTCGAGAATATTCAACTGTGGCTTTTATCCCATTAATTCGGAAAATTTACCACCTATATTTGGAAATTTCAGCTGACATATTTAGATATAACAAATTAACAATGCATGTTCGTTAATAACACGCACAATAAGATCGCGACTGCACCTCGGCATGTCATTTATAGGTAAGGTTTTGATGCGTCCGAACCTGAACTAAAATTGTCCGAACCTGAACCAAATTTGTCCGAACCTGAACGAAAATTGTGTCTGAACCTGAACAAAATCATCACGAATGTTGCGAATCCGAACCTGAACATTTTGAAATTTTCAAAGGTCGTTTGTCGGAGTTAGACAATAAAAATATCGCCGGTTTTGCATTCCGAAGATGTGTGGTGACCTAATCTACCCACAACAATACATAAATTTGCGGATGCATGAGCCCAGGGCCAGAAAAATACGAAAAAGCGAACATTTCGCCGCCTCGATAAAATTTCAAAAAATTATGACGACTTGACACGCCAAATACAACAATTCACATGCCTGTCATGCGAAAGGCGTGTTACGTATGTGTTGGGCATACAGATTCCTACATAACTGTTTCAAGGTGTATCACCAAAAGATGTCGTTGATTGCCGCTTGGAGACAATATATACACTTACCGTTTATCTGCTTAAGTGGGCGCCGCCATCTTGGAATGTCCGAACCTAAACGGGTATCCGACAGTGATTATGTGACCCGCCATATCAAATCCAGTCGTAAGTCGGGATTTTTTTTTACCCTGTGCCAATGCATTCTCTTATATATGCGAGTCGACCATAGGTCGCCTCGCATTTATAAGAGAATGCATTGGCCTAACAATTTTTTACAATTTTAATAATTTTTTCTTATATTCTTTAACAATTTTATAATTTCACCCATACAGAGCCCCAGACAAACATGAGCAGACGACACTCTTCTATATGCTTCTATATATTTGTGGGGCTCCCTGCAGGGTAATGGATGTTTTTTATTTTATGTCCTAAAAATTGTAAGAAACCATAGGTCGCCTCGCATATATAAGAGAATGCATTGGCCTAACAATTTTTTATCATTTTTTTAAAATAAATGTTTCTTACAATTTTTAGGACATAAAATAAAAAACATCCATTACCCTGCAGGGAGCCCCACAAATATATAGAAGCATATATAGAAGAGTGTCGTCTGCTCATGTTTGTCTGGGGCTCTGTTTGTTAAAGAATATAAGAAAAAATTATTAAAATTGTAAAAAATTGTTAGGCCAATGCATTCTCTTATAAATGCGAGGCGACCTATGGTCGACTCGCATATATAAGAGAATGCATTGGCACAGGGTAAAAAAAATCCCAACTTACGACTGGATTTGATATGGCGGGTCACATATATTCAAACACAAGAGGTCATAACCAGAAGCTATATCTCAATCGATGCAACAAAGATATCAGTAAATATTTCTTTAGTCAACGAATAGTGATGACCTGAAATATATAGCTTACCAGCTATGGTTGTCAGTGATTGAACGTTAACAATATTGGTTGATTCATAGTTATACAAACAGAAATATGTGATAGTATAGCATTACCAAATGCAATAATACATTGGGACTAAAAGTCAAATTACTTGTCCCTCTCTAAATTGATATTGATATGTATATCTGATATGATTATCTGGATCATATCGTTGTCCCCTCGGTGAATGGCGACAGCCGCCAATTAATCAACTTAATTTTTTATGACTCAAGCGACATAAAAATAATTAAACATTCATGACACGGTAGGTGGTTAATGTGATATGTGTGGTGTATATCATAACATGTTTTTTGTTCACGTAAACGGTGATTTTTTTGGAGATACGCTAGTCACGTCCACATTCGCGGAGCTCCAGTCAGGGTAAGATATACATCTTATGGACGTGTCTCGATCAATTGTGTAAACGTACTTGGGAAGTATAGGGAGACGATACGTTGATAGATACACGGAATACAGATCTATACTCTTGGGATCCAAATAAGCATACACATACACTTGTTCACTTCGTGACCAAAGCATGAAATTTTGCACATATGTACAAATTCACATACCAATTGATATTTTAAATATGGACCCACATTGAAATTTGACGTTAACCCCTCTTTTAAGGGGTTTTCCGAATTTAAAGAGCGTTTCGTTATTATATAATTTATTAAATGTCACAATTAATCTTACCATGGAATCTGCGATTTAAAATTAGGCGCATACTATTAAGCATGATTCTGCGAGATATAATGGCACATTTTAGGGTATAATTGGAACTCCCCGTTCAAGAAGACCGTCAAAATGGCAACCGTAAGTGGAAAATTTGACGTTTTCTCACTGATATCTTCTAGACCAGTTTCTTCTGTATGGAACTGTATGGAACTGGTTTGCAAATGTGACTTTATTTTGTATAGTTCATGTTAACTGATCACTGGAGCAATGAACTATGCCATTATTGGGACCCCAGCCCCTTCCGATCCCTCAATAATTCGATTTTATCGAACGCGGTATGAAATTTCACAAAAAATCACCATTGAGATTCTATTCATATTTCAACAAGATATGCGCAGAACTGTGCAAAGTAAATGAGGCATACCATTTCTCATGAATAATTCAACTCAACGGAACCAAGTTGTCAATTTGGCTAAAAATGGCTGTTAAAATGGCAACCGATATATGCAAAATGGTAAATATTGTCCCAGCGTGCCATGCAATCGCTTAAAATATTTGGATGATGAATTGGCTGTTCTGTCATATATAATTGAATACTAACATTTCTGATGCATCTTGGATAAGTGTCACCATTTCATTACCAAAATTATTGGAATTTTCTCTCAAAATCAGAAAAAAAATCACTTTTCAGGTTTGCACCAAGTAAAATGGAAATATCTTTGCTGTTTATTGTTTTGATCCGTCTTAAATGCTTCACACTGATGTGTTTTTAGAAAAACATACTCAAGCTAGCTTGCAAACTTTCCACAAAATTTGGTAGAAAAGTTGATATTTTCAAATATATCCCGGACATTATTCTCTGCTCTTCTGTAAAGGTAAGCACATTGCGATTCACTTGTTTATTAAACATGTTACTTAATCAACTGACAACTATGTGTTCTATTCTGGTTGTCCCAGTACATAATGCGGCACGACAATTTAATTTTAAATCATGCAGTATGTAATTTTGCCGAAAACTTCTTATGGGATTCTGGCCATAATTTTGAACGGAAATGAGCAGAACTCTGAAACTGAACCGAGAGGGGCATAAGTATGTGCCTACTCTGGCATCAATGTTGATTGATTAATGTCAGGAAAACCTTTCCTCCATTGTGCATATTAAAAGCCACCAACATGATGAACTATTTGACATTACCTCCCAATCGATTAACATATACTTGAGTTATTATGGAAAGTGGTAGCCACCAAAGGTCCAACTGTACAACTCACCGATGACCATACAACCATGTTATATGTGCATAAACACAACACAAATGACAATGTAACCACTCGCTTTATACACATACACCTCACCTATAACCATACAACCATACTTGGGTGTAGTGAGACAAATTTAAGACATATCAAAACAATAAACATTTTTGATACCAAAGATAGTTCCATTTACGTGAATAAATGCATGGTCCAAACCTGAAAAGTTGAGGTACCGACGTGTTTTCTGTTCTTAAGTTTCATCTGGACATATACTGCAAAGTCTATTATTTTAAATGGAAGGGGAATAACACTACATCTTAGTTTATGTTTATGTTGCATTCTGGCAAGCGAAACCGGGGAAATGTTTCCATGACTTCAGCTATTTTCTATTACTCTATATATGGGCACCTTCTGCGACACAGACGTTCCAAATGGTGATGAATTATAGTATTTCAATCATATTATATATCATAGAATGTTATTTAAACCGTGTATCAAAGCACTATCACAAAATAATCCATGACCGGAAAATTAAATGGGCCTTTAATTGAGAAATATATTACCTGAACTGTTTTTACAACGTTATATAAC
This sequence comes from Siphonodentalium dalli, assembly GCA_032622095.1. Lineage (NCBI taxonomy): Eukaryota > Metazoa > Mollusca > Scaphopoda > Gadilida > Siphonodentaliidae > Siphonodentalium > Siphonodentalium dalli. Next base: position 123,786,868 of record CP136068.1, on the reverse strand, counting down.
TGGTTGAGTATGATCTCTATGGGCGTAGCCAGAGTAGAGGTCCATGACATGATAGCTTCTGAACTGAACATGTCTCTTCAATAAATTCGACTCCTTCTGCACTTTTAATATCTGTCGTCTGCTTATTTTACCTGAAAACCCATCAAGATGAACAATATGCCATTCGAATGTATACTTTTATAAATGAGTGGATAATCCATCAGTATATACATAGGTTTACTGTGTCGCTTTTATCACTTTCCCGTGGTCAAAAACAGATTCGCTCTGTGTCTCCGTAACACTGTCTAACGTGTCTTGTCGGCCGAAATCCTAGAACAAATCGTCCTAGAGGAAACTGCGTAAAAATTAAAAAGCGTTTGGTTTAAATGATAACAATAAAGAGCGTTTATATTTCTCACATAATTATGGAACGTAGAAATCTTCTGCACGTGACTTCGGTAAGCCTTTTTCTTGAATTATAAACTTTGTGTATTACGTGTAGTTGTTCGTGTATTCATCAACATATAATAATCACCCGAACTAGATAATGGAACGAATATCTACTCTGACTACGCACATAGAGATCATATTCCAGAACTGGGACCTTTTTTTATTTCTGACGGGGGATCTTTATCACATTGAAAAAATAATGCATGTACAATATTTTTATTTCAACAGTAGGTAAAGATGTTAGCTCGAAAGTGCATGATTTGAGTAACTTTTGTGAGCCAGTTTCATAACCATCGAATCGAGTACCCGGGGAAGTTTCACGATTTTAAACCACGCATACCGAAAAAAAAAAAATTTAAATGTTGCCAAAATAATTCAATCACTGGATGGGTTCTTCACCTATACTGTGAAATGAATCACTATATTAACACTGCTGCGTGCATCCGCGCTGCATGTAGAACTTGAATGGATGACGTTGGTTGGTTAAATTCACATCACGTGACACCGCGCGAATACCTCGTTTTCTCATTTTATGGTCGCAATTTGCAACGTGATACCAGAATATAGTTCAACACTGTAATAATAATCTTTTAAAGGTACTCAATCCGATTCGATGGTCCCCATATCATCAGATTCCAACAACATTTTTTTTTTAAATGCCGCTTCAGTTATCAGAATCTAGTAATTGCCCAACAATAATGGTAACCACAGTCAACTATAGTATAAAATTGCCCAAAACCTGTTATTTATCAACAATTTGTTCAACGAAATTTTGCCGGTTTGTCAAATATCTGACACAAAAAAAGCCACTTGATTTTAGAGTTTTCCATCTGCATCCGCAATTTGGTCCGAGACCCTCTTCCCGTCGACTGTTTGCTCACGGTGGGGAATCAGGTCGTTTCGAGTTGATGAGTACCACGCATTCAAAATGGCGGAGGCGACAGAAAACAGAACGAGAAACAAGAAAAGGTAGTAAACTAGGATATGACTTATTGCATAGTATTTTGGCAGCTACGAGCATATGCTACACTATTTTTCAAACAAGCTGATACCTCGTTTGTGTCCTGGCTCATATTTGTTTGCTCTAACATTATGACCGAAAGTCGTTTGTTGGAGGATTTTCCACGATGTGTTTACTGGTGTATTACACGAACATATTATATTTTCATGTTTTTTCTCTGCTTGGACCAAAAATATTGTTAATAATGTTATGTTTACTGATATGAAAGAAAGCACATGTAGTCGGCAATATATTGAACCCCGCTTTAAATAAAAACAATTCCTTGTGAATCGAGCTTTTTCATCAGTGATGAGTGTACACGGACCACAATTAATTAATGAGTTACCACGAACCGTATTCAGAATCGATTTAATAAATATAGGACACCAAACGAGTCAACCGGCTTTCATCGAAATTTACAATAGGAGTTCAGCAAATTAGGTCTGAACCGTCCATATAGGCAAGGTGCAGGCCTAACTGGAATTTCGCTATAAACTGAGTCGACTCAGAGACGTGGCGACAGGGGGGGGGGGTTGGGGTCAAAATATTCAACAGTTGGAAATTTCATACCTGACACAACATTAGTTTGAAATTTCACACCAACGTTGAAAATGTTCTTGTAGTTTGATTTTCAAACAATTTATTGGGGGGAATTTATTATTTTTGGACCAATATTTGCATATTTTCCTTCTTTTGGTAAGCATTTTGGACTGAAATGGCCATCAGTTAGAAATTTTCCAACCTTAGGGGGTGTTAGGTTGGAAATTTCCAACACATGGCAAGCTTGTGTCCTGGTCCCTCCCCCATGGCCAGTCAAAAACTTCTAGTTAATTTAAGCAAACAATATTGTCCTACATTTGGTCAAAATTGTCACTGGAATTGTCATCAGTTGGAAATTTTCCAACCTAAGTCAGGGTGTCAGGTTTGAAATTTCCAACTCTATGAATGCTTGAGGCTAGTCTAGATGCTAGGATTTTGCGATATTCTTGTTCATATTTCAAAATTTTCGCACACCGGGCCGATCCATGGTGGGCCCGGTGTATCACTGTCCAGTGTCCCTCCCCGTGGCCAATAAAAAACTATTAATGAGTTTAAGTAAGCAATATTTTACTACATTTGGTTAAAATTGTTGACTGAAATGGTCATCAGTTGGAAAATTTCCAAACTAAGGGAGAGTATGAGGTTTGATATTTCAAACACCAGGAAAGTTTGAGGTCCGTCTAGATGCTAGGATTTTGCGATTTTCTTGATTAGTTTTCAAAATTTTCTCACACCGGGCCGATCAACCATGGTCGGCCCGGTGTGTCCTGGTCTATTGCCCGTGGTCGTGTGCATTTGTCTGGAGTTAGACCACTAGATGTTAGGATTTTTGCAATTTTCAGGTTCAAAATATATGAATATTATCATACCGGGTAGATAGAATCATGGTTTATAAATAGGCCTGTGAACACTTAGGTGCAAGGAGGGAATGAAATTGTGCAAAACCTTTGGTCTGGTTCAAGGGGTGTTTTGGTTTGATTCAAGGGGGGGGGGGGTGCAACTGGAATTATGCTAAACCTTGTTTCTGTCTGATTTAATTGGGGCAGTTGGAATTATCGAGGTGGACACCCCCCCCCCCAACGGAGACCCTCTAGCCACGTCCCTGAGTCGACTTGACGATTATATATTGCTCTACGGGCCCAAGCAAACCGCAAAACTACGGTACTGTTCAATTGGGGTAATAAATTAAACTGTGTGCCCTGGATGTAAAGCATGTGGTTAATTTACATATAATTATGCTACTGGTGCTATTAGGAATGGAATAGGATATGACATATTACATAGTATTTTGGCAGCTACGAGCATAATTATGCAACACTGTGTTTCAAGCAATCTGGTACCTCGTGTGTGTCAAAACGCACAATTGTTTAACGCATTTAACCAGTGCTGTGGGCTTCACATAAATTGCCACATTTATAATTTAGTCAACCACCAAATTATTTGGGTGTATATACGTCACAATTCAACTGAATATAATTGAACCAAAGTACCATGTAAATTGACCGGATTAGATTTCAATAAATGGTTTGGTATATAATTTCAACGTCTGGAATAAATGAATGTATACTTAATCTTATTGAAAATACGTTGTACAAATGTGAACAAATAATCTACCATTTATTTGTTTTATATCAACCGTGTGGCCTGTTATCATTGCAACCATCAAATTTACGAAGTTAGTTGCTTATTGTTAGCCCGTTTTCAATTTATCTCCAAGCTGCATATTCGCTTATTTAGTTTTTGAGTTACTCTTATTTTCACATTTTTTTGGCAACTTTTTTCCAAGTTAGTCCCTTTATATATGTATAGGAGCTTTTCGTACTGCACCAAGCACGGCACTGTCTACAAGTTGGTCGAGTAAGCCATAGATTCAGAAGACGCGGGGTCGGGTCATGATAATTGCAGGATATGCATCCAACACCACGGATTATACTTCCTGCAGTATAGTACCAGGTAAGCATCAAGGTTTCAGATTTGAAGTATATGCACTTCATGTAAAACTTTCGAAATTTACAGCATGGTATGCAGATATTCTGTTATATTTCCCTCATTGGCACTACATGCATGCTTTTAACCCCGTGTTTACATTTTGCGTTATTCCAATTGTGTGGTATAGATCTGTCGCTCGCACATGCTCACGCCGTGCTAATCGTTTTACGGGACTATAGCCATATTATTGCCACTCATTATTTTTAATCAAACAAAACCACCCATTTTTACTTTCAGAAATCACACATTCGATACCGAAGAAAGAAGACTATTTGGGAGGTAAAAGGAAGGCACGGTATCTACAGATTGGAATTCATCCATGAAAGGGTCTCTTGGAGTCCGCAGGGAAAATGCTCGATGCGACAAATCCAAAATGTAACCCCACAAGAAGATGGGCATTTAAGATGGTGTGACCAATTAACAAAACAATAAAACAATGTTACAAGATTCGCTTTTTATTCAATATATATACTAGCTGATGTGCCCGACTTCGTCCGGGCTATTTAGGGAATTCTTTGTGATTGCATCCGACTGGGCAGAATATGCAGCGTCTGGACAAACTGTTGTTCGATCGGTCCAGAAAAATGCCTATATATGAGCGTATATATTAGAGAGGTCAAGGTCAATGTCAATGTAACGATATGACGTGAAATTGGACCAGCCCATATTGTTCCCGGGATCAAAGTAGGGCTACATACCAAATTTGAGTCGGATCGGTCGAGGTCCAGAAACATGCCTATATGGGCGTATATATATGGGCAAGGTCAAGGACACGGTCGCACGTGAAACATACCATTTACGCGATATTTATGATTGGTACAAGAACAAATATGTCTATATTTTAATATTCTTCTATTTATGGCAGTTTTAACAGGTGTGACAACTTTAACAGCATACTCACCACGAAGGCCACATGTGCCTTTAAAGGGAACAGAACAAAAATATATTACATGCATTATTGTTTCAATGTTATGAAGTTCCCTGTCACAGAGAAAGAGTCAGCTGTCCATTGTATCTTACAGAGAATAACAACTTTCTCTAATGCCTTTTGAATTGAATTGTTTGTTTGTAAAGTCAACATCGAAGTTACAACATGCTACATCGTATATTCATATATACAAACAATACTAACATGTATGTACATCAATAAATTATATATACAAACAATACTAACATGTATGTACATCAATAAATTATATATACAAACAATACTAACATGTATGTACATCAATAAATTATATATACAAACAATACTAACATGTATGTACATCAATAAATTCTTCCATCATATTATCTGGCATTAACAATAAATGCAAATAATGCAATTACATTCAGGGATATATTTTCTTATTTATCTCATATATATTTTGAAGACCTCTGTCTGTCTGTATGTTTGTATGTTTGTCTGTATGTTTGTCATTTATACAAATCTACGATTCTCGACCGATCGGGACGAAACTTGGTACGTGTGTGTAGTTTGACCAGGCGCTGGACGTTGTCGTATTGGCGAGCCCGTGCGGCGCCCGCTTCGCGCATGCGCAGACGAGATCTCGGAAACGGGTGGAGCTATCGACTTGAAATTTGGTATGTGAATGTATCTTGCCCCGGATACTAATTTTATCGGGTCGCCGAGCCCGTGCGACGCCAAATTCGCGCATGCGCAGACGAGATCTCGGAAACGGGTGGAGCTATCGACTTAAAATTTGGTATGTGAATGTATCTTGCCCCGAATACGAATTTTATCGGGTCGCCGAGCCCGTGCGACGTCAGCTTCGCGCATGCGCAGACCAGATCTCGGAAACGGGTAGAGCTATCGACATGAAATCGTCGGGCTGGGTAGAGCTATCGACTTGAAATTTGGTTTTTGAATAGCCCGGACAACGTCGGGCTCATCGGCTAGTCTATCTATCTATCTATCTATCTATACTATATATTTTGAGACTTCGTATATGTGTGTGTGTGTGTGTGTGTGTGTGTGTGTGTGTGTACTTCATAGAATCCAAAACGCGTGTACAGATTGAGATCAAATTTCGTATGTAAGTGTAAAATCTCACCGACACCGCCGTAGTCGCGGTTTAGAGAAGCTCAGAGCACCCGTTCTCCAATCTCAAATCACCGCAAAGGCACGGCGGGGGTTAATCAAGTGATTATTTAATGAGCGTTTGTTTTTGACGCATCTCTATAAAGAGCGTCTGTTTCCCATTCAACGTTATTCGCATCTGCAGAGTTATACGGGAACGCAAACGTTATCGCTCGAAATTTATTCCCTGCGAGCACGGATGGCGCGCTCTGTTTTTACAGTATATACCTTTGGTATATACCGAAATCATCCCAGATAATCACGAATATAGCATCAGATTTCTCCCCAGATATACCGTTATAAAGCTACTGGAATCTGCCAATCTACGGGAAATTCCAGGGAATGCCGATTGAGCTCAAACTTGCTACCTACGGGAAGTGTCATATATATGAGTGTGTCCTTTATAGACTCTAACCGATTGAGCTCAAACTTGCCAAATAAGAAAATAGCCCCCAAGCCGTAAATATCAACAACAACGATATTACTAAATACACGTTTTCGGCAATGTGAGAGTTTTCGGAGAGCCGTGATGCCAACAACAACGACCCGAAGACAGATTTCCCGACGGGAAGCGTTTGTTTTAAATTCAATGCAATGTTATCGTAGAGAGATTTCACGAAACAAAGAATGCGTTGTCTGTCGTTCCTAGGAAGGGGGGATTTCTACGGGTAAATTTTTCCGCCAGAAACAAAAAAATTAAAACAATTTAATTAAAACAATTTAAAATTAAAAAAAATTAACAATAAAATAACAATTCAGAAACAAAATATATTAAATTTAAAAAACATTAAATTCATATTCAAAAATAAAAAACAAAAATAAATAAAAACAAAATAATTACAAAAATGTCATGTTTCTAAAACAAAGCCATGGGACGAATGCCGCCAGTGGCGGGCTAACCTGCTAGTCTATACTATATATTTTGAGACTTCGTATATGTGTGTGTGTGTGTGTGTGTGTGTGTACTTCATAGAATCCAAAACGCGGTTTAGAGAAGCTCAGAGCACCCGTTCTCCAATCTCAAATCACCCCAAAGGCACGGCGGGGGTTAATCAAGTGATTATTTAATGAGCGTTTGTTTTTGACGCATCTCTATAAAGAGCGTCTGTTTCCCATTCAACGTTATTCGCATCTGCAGAGTTATACGGGAACGCAAACGTTATCGCTCGAAATTTATTCCCTGCGAGCACGGATGGCGCGCTCTGTTTTTACAGTATATACCTTTTAGTCCATGAGCCAGGACCGAGAATGGTACCATTTTGGTGGGCAAATTCTCTCAACATTTTTCGCAAAGCTTATAATCTGAAATTTATCTGAGTGCTGGGGCGCACTGTGGCAGTGTAGCTTAGTGTGCAAAATTTGTGTTTCCATGGAAACGAAGGGTGTTTTTGGCCAGTTTAAAAAATATGCTTATAATGGTCTACTACTAGAAAGTTTAATGCAGTAACTCTATCTTTACACTGATATAGGGTGACACCCTTGGTAGGCTTTCTTTTGACACGGAGTATTTCACCTCTAGAGGTCAAGGTCATACATAAAGGTCAAGGTCATTCACCTATATATTATCTTTTTTCATATCGGGTCATACATTTTCTACCCACTGATTTTATATATCAGTTTTGAATACGTTATCTTTGCTCCTAAATAATCTGTAGCGTATATTCTACATAGAGAACTTCGTTATTGTTGAAACAGACATGTCATTCATGAGATATAGGCCTTTAAACTTGGTGACCATTTTCCAAAATGGGTGAAAATCGGTTATTTCCCAATATATCATGTTTCTGTGTAGTCCAGGCGCTTGTTCCATGGGAATGTAAGAATTGCTAACTATTGATAAAAGCATGAAACTTCCAACATATGTTCCTTGAACCTTCCTGATCATTTTCAGAATAGACCCCATCGATATTTGGCCCTGCTTAGCAACGGTTACTAGGCAACTACCCGAAAGTATAAACAGAAAGCTATGTTATCTAATTTTTTTTAAATGTTTCCACAATACACATGACATGCTACTAGAAAATCTTTGCTGCTTTGCACAGCTGAGTATATCGCTCTACAGATGGTCCGAGGTCATTATAAATGTTATAGGTTTAATAGAGATGCAAAGGTTCAGAATAAACAAAGCCAGTGATTAGTTGACAGTTGTGCTATATAATTGAAATTAATAGGTCAGCGGTAAGGTGTCTTATCGTGAAGGCGGTGTTGTTGGTAGAATTTGATACATTATCATTGTAAACTTAATTGGACTCTATTAACCCAAGTATTCCATGTCCGGGTCACCTTTTCACATTTAATCAAAGGCTGCGCTGGTGCAGCATTACCTATCCTGTGTCATTGAATTCTCTTATATTTGGGAGTGACCCATAAAATCCAATATTTTGTGTTAAGTACATTTGTCTATAATAGTACATAACAGGTCAAGGTCATACATAAAGGTCAAGGTCATTCACCTATATATTATCTTTTTTCATATCGGGTCATACATTTTCTACCCACTGATTTTATATATCAGTTTTGAATACGTTATCTTTGCTCCTAAATAATCTGTAGCGTATATTCTACATAGAGAACTTCGTTATTGTTGAAACAGACATGTCATTCATGAGATATAGGCCTTTAAACTTGGTGACCATTTTCCAAAATGGGTGAAAATCGGTTATTTCCCAATATATCATGTTTCTGTGTAGTCCAGGCGCTTGTTCCATGGGAATGTAAGAATTGCTAACTATTGATAAAAGCATGAAACTTCCAACATATGTTCCTTGAACCTTCCTGATCATTTTCAGAATAGACCCCATCGATATTTGGCCCTGCTTAGCAACGGTTACTAGGCAACTACCCGAAAGTATAAACAGAAAGCTATGTTATCTAAATTTTTTTAAATGTTTCCACAATACACATGACATGCTACTAGAAAATCTTTGCTGCTTTGCACAGCTGAGTATATCGCTCTACAGATGGTCCGAGGTCATTATAAATGTTATAGGTTTAATAGAGATGCAAAGGTTCAGAATAAACAAAGCCAGTGATTAGTTGACAGTTCTGCTATATAATTGAAATTAATAGGTCAGCGGTAAGGTGTCTTATCGTGAAGGCGGTGTTGTTGGTAGAATTTGATACATTATCATTGTAAACTTAATTGGACTCTATTAACCCAAGTATTCCATGTCCGGGTCACCTTTTCACATTTAATCAAAGGCTGCGCTGGTGCAGCATTACCTATCCTGTGTCATTGAATTCTCTTATATTTGGGAGTGACCCATAAAATCCAATATTTTGTGTTAAGTACATTTGTCTATAATAGTACATAACAGTATACTCTATAATTCAACATCAACACTCTAATTTATTATTCCGATCATAGTAATTTACTATCGCCAAGGGATGGGTTAAACATTTGCCAATCGTGATCGGCCTCTCGTTTTCTGTTGCTGATATATTGTCACTGGTGGGTGTATATGTGTACAGGAATTAGATGTATGGTCATGGCTGGGGGTTATGAGTATACAGCGGGTGGCTGAATTATCATGAGTGATGTGTATATGCAAGTGTGGAATGTACACATGATCACGTGTGATGGGTATTGGTATATACATTCAATGGTAGGGTGTATGCATATACCTGGAGTGAATCTATTGTCAAGTGCGGGGTGTATATGTATATCGTGAGTGGCCATGGCTATGCGTATGACAAATGGGTATACAGGGGGTGATCATATGGCCAATGGTGGAGGGAATATGTATACAATGTGTGACCGTATTTCCAGAATGAGGTGTATATGCAAGTCTGGAGTACATTAATGGCCATGTGTACATGGTATAAGTATATATTGAAGGGCTGTGTCGCCATGGGTATGGCGAATAGGTAAACGTATACAGGGAGTGACCGTATGGCCAAATGGTGGAATGAATAGGTATACACGGAGTGACTGTATGGCAAAACATTTGGTATATGATTGTCACGGGTGAGGTGTATATTCAAGCCTGGAGTGTATGAATGGCCGAGTTTGCGGGGTATTGGTCTTTTTGAAGGGCTGTATGGCCATTGGTGAGTTGTATATATATATATACTTGGAATGACTATACAAGGAGTGACTATGGCAATATATTTGGTGTGATTGTCATGGGTGAGGTGTATATAGAAGGGCTGTATGGCCGTTGGTGGGGTGTATATCTATATACTTGGAATGACTATGGTTATGGGTGTGGTGTATATGTATATCTTGAGTGGCTATATGACCATGGGTGTGGCGACTATATATATATATATATATATATATATATATATATATATATATACTTGGAGTGACTCTATGGTTATGGGTGTGATGTATATCTATATATTGAGAGGCTATATGGCCATGGGAGTGGCGAATATGTATACAGGGGTGACCTTTGGCAAAATGTGGTGTGAATATGTATACAAGGGGTGACTCTTATGGTAATACATTTGCTATGTGATTGTCATGGGTGAGGTGTATTTTCAAGCCTGGTGTGTATGAATTGCCGAGTATGCGGGGTATTAGTATAAAAACAAGGACATTGATGGGGTTCATATGCATACGTGGAGTGAATCTATGGTTATGTGTGTGGCCAGATATAAGACCGAATTTGTCCTTGATTTTACTTGGGGAATATTTAGTCATATTAAGTGAACAATGGTTTGGAATGTTTTAACAGTTCGAAGGGTCGGGGCAAGGGAATTAATTTATCCCAAGAATCAGCTGCAAGAATAGGGATTTTTCGGGATCCAAACCCGGATGTAGGTTGAAAAGTTAAACTTGGTAACGATAAAATGTGTTAAAATGTAGTCTGTTTATTATACGGATTGAATACAGAGCGTTTACTTCACATCTGTGCGAAACACAGAAAACAGCTGAAACTCGCTCTGATTATGCTTAGATTTTGTAGAGTATGTATAGGTATTTCGTGTCTTCGGCGACCTATATTATCCCCACTACAATATACACCAGTATTGAGGTTCAAATATGCCATGTCCATTCAGATGGTAAATATATATTAAAATGAGAAATCAGTCCCCATGCACCTACATACGATAAAGTAACTAAACGATCGTATATTCAAATGTGCAATACATCGATAAATCCACAATATATTGATGCCCTTGTACAAATGGTTGAGACAGGGACGTGACAACAGGTGTCTCAGTCCCCCCCCCCCCAAACTTTGGTCAAATGTTCAACAGTTGGACATTTGATATACCTGACACAACATTTGTTGGAAATTTCACACCAACAACAGGTTGATATTGTTCCCGTAGTTTAATATTCCATCAATTTATTAGTGGAGAATTTGTAGGTTTTGGACCAACATTTGCATATTTTCCTGTTTTTGGTAAAACATTTGGACTGAAATGGCTATCAGAAACTGTTGAAAATGTTCCAACTTTTGGGGGGGGGGGGGTGTCAGGTCTCGAAAGGTCCAACAAATGGAAAGTTTGATGCCAGTCTGGATGCTAGGATTTAGAAAATTTCATGTTCATATTTCTCACACCGGGACGAACCATGGTCGATCCGGTGTGTCCCGGTCCCTCCCCATTGGCCAGTCAGAAACCGATAATTAATTTAAGAAAACACAAATCGGGGTGAATTTGCATGGCGTTAGACCACTAGATATTAGCATATTAGGATTGTTCAGGCTCAGATCTACACATTTTCTTGTACTGGTCGGCCTAATGGATTATACCCACCCCCGGCTAGTGACAAAAGACTACTGATTCAGTTAGAATATGCTACCATCCAGGCGGATGTGAGGGACCAGTTGGGGAAATCAAAGCCCAGCGGGGTGGGGAGGATGAAAATAGGGTGTAGTTATATAGAAGGTGGACGCCCCTCCTAACGCGGATACAATCTATAGACACGTCCCTGCAATGGGTCGAGACTGCGTCTATAGCACCATCTACTCACTCTATCAACCACAGTTCCCCAAAACAAAAATTGACCCCACCTCAATAAGTACTATTGAGGTGGGGTCAATTTTGTTTTTGGGGACCTGTGCTATCAACCACAACTTGTCATTAATGTAGTGAACAACGTTGTTAGTGAAAAAAGTGCTAGAAGCCGCCTCGAGAATTTGAACATAAAACCTGGTTTAAAATGACAACTTTGTCAATGCATGATGTTTGCCCATGAAATCTTGCAATGAATAGGTTAACGCATAGCTGACTGGAATGCCATGTAAATTCATGAACCTTTGAGTGAGAAAATCGTAGTGAAAGGTTACCGGTCAATGGGACACATCTACCCGTTCCAACTCGCTATTGCTTTATGAGCTGCATTGAAAGTACCCAAGTAACAATGACGATATTCATCGATTTACCCGAACACGTTCCCGTCGGACGGCTATCGCAAATTCGCTAGTGTCTTCTTTTGTTGAATTCGATGCAATTAATTACATGGGCACAGCACGTGTTCTGCTACGTCAATAGCAGGTATTGATAAGTGGACCCCGAATGAGACCAAATATCGATCCATATATAGAGTAAATGTAAAACGTATTATGTCTTATACATGTCTGATACACTTGTATTCACTCTGTCACGATGTGTATATACATGTTTTGTGGTAACCAACGTCAAAATATTTCTTTTATTATTTTTTGTAAAGAGCCCCGAACCCCATCCGCGCCATCAAAATAGAGAACCTTTGCTACTGTAGTTCTATAAACCACACCGTTACATTTCTGGTAATTATTAGCTCTATTAGTCATATAGATATTCGAACATTTTCAGATACTAGATAAAACCAGCTGTCTACCGCTTCAATCACAGGCCTAAATTGTTATGTTAATATATTTAAATAAAGTAAAATATAAATAAAATTGCATGTTTTAATTGGGGTCCATATCAGTATGGGGTCCGTATAAGCCGGGGTCCGTATAAGGCCAGGGTCCGTAACATTCGGTGGTCCGTATAAATGGCAGGGTCCGTATGCATGCGCGGAGGGTCTGTATCAGCCTCATACCGACGCATACACACCCAGATCGGAAGCATTTAATCTACATAGTAGTATGGCAATATTTTCTCTAATAACAAAATAATTTGTATCATTATCTTGCAGTGTGAATTTATAACTGGAATCGGCATTAATAGGACTTATGAACATAATATATTTTCTGCTGAACATGCATATGAATGCATTTTCTAACATAACAGTGATATAAGGATTAACTGCCATGTGGACTGTTTTTATGGAGATGTAACGGTGAGGTAAGTGGAAATAACTTGTGTAAAACCCGAAGGGTTTTACATACAAGTTATGTCCATTTACCTCACCGTTACATCTCCATAAAAATAGTCCACATGACAGTTAATCCTTATATTTATATACATTTAGCGAAAAAGCCGCTTTTGTAAATATATTTAAATCGAAAAGTGTATCGTGACAAGATCAGCCCAAAATACCCAATAGCACCCTTGGCAAAAGTTAATAGGAACAATTTCTCTTCATGTTGAAACCCGATGATGTATTAAGTCAATCCTGCGCGAGTCAAAATGCGCCCAAAGCATTACGCGTTCGTCTTTCCAAACCTAATGACGTATCGATTGTGTTATTAGCTTGGTGTTATGAGACGTTACGCATTCACCGAGAAATAACTGCAACTAGCCACGTGGGCGCCGACCAATCAGAATGCTGGATTTAGTGATGACAACACTTAGTGTGTAAATATACTACAATATTGCTATATAATCTCTGTTTATGACATGTGTGAGGGAGGGTGCGAGGGTGTGTTTGTGGGTGTGTTGGTGTGTGTGTGTGTGTGTGTGAGAGAGAGAGAGAGAGATTATTTTTATGCAGTACGTGGTGTTGCGATAGCTAATTTGAACACATCATCCCCTGAGAGTGGTTTTTGGGACATGAAAACAAAGATGACTAATACACTTGTCTCTACGCTAATAGTGTGTACGCTAATATATTAGCGTAACGGGTTAACGTAAAATAGGAGTTACGCTAATATTTAGCGTATCGGGTTCAAAGGGTTAACAATTAACAAGTTTTCTATATATATATGTCCGTGTGGACTTTCTACTTTCTAAGATAGCTCAGGTGTGAAAAACCCTTAAGTCGGGTTTGATCGTGACTTTGTATCTGTATAAATACAAGGCTCGTCATATTGTCCAGTGTAAGCTTTTGCTTTTTCAATTGTTCCGCAAATAGTTAATGTCATTGACATGGGAACTATATTTTATCTGGATATATGACCCCTCAGCTAGGAACGGCCCCCTCTAAAAAGTTTCCACTATAACCAAGAAACAGATAAGTGCAGTATCGTGCTTTAGTTAATATCACAAATCGTGTTTATTTTGTTCTGATTGTATCTCAAGGGTAATGTATCATGAGTTATGTATTATCACAAAGTTATGCATGGTGATGGGAATTGCTTTTATGACTAACCTACTAGAGGTAGTGGATTATGGGCCAAATTATAAAAAATATACCAAATATTACCTTTGTCCAATGACATTGACTGTAGCAATTGTCCTTGACCCTATAAGGCATATAGCTCAGTCCATTGATGGATCCTTAATGGCAATATGAGTTCAAATCATTTCTTCAAACAAAATTAGGCTCAGGTTTCCAGCAGTGGATTTTCAATAATAATATTTGATGCCGGTGCCATGGAAACCAGATTTGATCTCGACAGTTTGTCAGACCTCTCACTGGGCATCCCCCAAAAGTGTCCATTATAACTACGCAACACATATGTGAAGTTTCATGATTTTGTTACTAAAGTCACAAAATTGCAGTTATTTTGGTCTTGATGGTAATGCATCGTCGCTCATGTACTGTCACAATTACCACAACAAGGTAGTACTTAAAATGCAGATTAAAATGAGACTAAAATGTGCCATACAAAAAAAACAAGGTTCGTTGATTCTCAAAAGCGGCATTTTAAAAAAATTTCTTCAAATATATGGTGTTGTTGTCATGGGAACCTGGGTTTATAATGACATTTGAAACCAACCCCACCTGGGCACGCCCTCCAAAAAGTTTGCCCTATAACTAAGTATATATTTGTGTAAGTTTCGTGCTTTAGTCAATAAATTCACAATACAACCCCTAACGGACACCAGATAAGTAAATAACTCTATAATATACACAAAAGCACGATATCTTGGGAAATAACTGATTTTGACCTATTTTGGAAAATGGCCACAAAATTTAGAGGTCGTTATCTCATGACTGGCTTGTCAGTTGCAACCATAACACAGTTCTCCGTGTAGCCTATATGCTCTAGATTATTTCCTAGTAAAGATAACGTATTCAAAACTGATATATAAACTCAGTGGGTAGAAAATGTATGACCCGATATGAAAAAAGCTATTATTTTGGTCAATGACCTTGACCTTTGTATATGACCTTGACATATAGTGGTGAAATCTCCAGTGTCAAATGAAAGCCCACAAAGGATAGCACCCCATATCAATGCCAAGATAGAGTTACTGCATTAAAATTTCTTGGTATAGACCATTATAGGCATATGTTTTATATAGGCCAAAAACACACTCCGTTGCCATGGAAACACACATTTTCCACACTAAGCTACACTGCCCCGGTGTGCCCCAGCACTGACATAAACTTCAGACCATGAGCTTTCAGAAAACTTTCGGTAGAATTTGCCCACCAAATTGGTACCACTTTCCATTTTTGGGGAGCCTGGCTCATGGACTATTTGGTATATACCGAAATCATCCCAGATAATCACGAATATAGCATCAGATTTCTCCCCAGATATACCGTTATAAAGCTACTGGAATCTG
The DNA here is from genome assembly GCA_032622095.1 of Siphonodentalium dalli. Taxonomy (NCBI): domain Eukaryota; kingdom Metazoa; phylum Mollusca; class Scaphopoda; order Gadilida; family Siphonodentaliidae; genus Siphonodentalium; species Siphonodentalium dalli. The sequence continues at coordinate 123,771,047 of CP136068.1, read as the reverse complement.
CCAATCTACGGGAAATTCCAGGGAATGCCGATTGAGCTCAAACTTGCTACCTACGGGAAGTGTCATATATATGAGTGTGTCCTTTATAGACTCTAACCGATTGAGCTCAAACTTGCTAAATAAGAAAATAGCCCCCAAGCCGTAAATATCAACAACAACGATATTACTAAATACACGTTTTCGGCAATGTGAGAGTTTTCGGGGAGCCGTGATGCCAACAACAACGACCCGAAGACAGATTTCCCGACGGGAAGCGTTTGTTTTAAATTCAATGCAATGTTATCGTAGAGAGATTTCGCGAAACAAAGAATGCGTTGTCTGTCGTTCCTAGGAAGGGGGGATTTCTACGGGTAAATTTTTCCGCCAGAAACAAAACAATTAAATAAAACAATTTACAATTTAATTAAAACAATTTAAAATTAAAAAAAATTAACAATAAAAAAACAATTCAGAAACAAAATATATTAAATTTAAAAAACATTAAATTCATATTCAAAAATAAAAAACAAAAATAAATAAAAACAAAATAATTACAAAAATGTCATGTTTCTGAAACAAAGCCATGGGACGAATGCCGCCAGTGGCGGGCTAACCTGCTAGTCTATACTATATATTTTGAGACTTCGTATATGTGTGTGTGTGTGTGTGTGTGTGTGTACTTCATAGAATCCAAAACGCGTGTAAAGATTGAGCTCAAACTTCCTATGTAAGTGTCAAATCACACCGACACGAACGTGGTCGCGGTTTAGAGAAGCTCAGAGCACCCGTTCTCCAATCTCAAATCACCGCATAGGCACGGCGGGGGTTAATCAAGTGATTATTTAATGAGCGTTTGTTTTTGACGCATCTCTATAAAGAGCGTCTTTTCCCCATTCAACGTTATTCGCATCTGCAGAGTTATACGGGAACGCAAACGTTATCGCTCGAAATTTATTCCCTGCGAGCACGGATGGCGCGCTCTGTTTTTACAGTATTTACCTTCGGTATATACCGAAATCATCCCAGATAATCACGAATATAGCATCAGATTTCTCCCCAGATATACCGTTATAAAGCTACTGGAATCTGCCAATCTACGGGAAATTCCAGGGAATGCCGATTGAGCTCAAACTTGCTACCTACGGGAAGTGTCATATATATGAGTGTGTCCTTTATAGACTCTAACCGATTGAGCTCAAACTTGCTAAATAAGAAAATAGCCCCCAAGCCGTAAATATCAACAACAACGATATTGCTACCTACGGGGAACAACGTTATTAGCATCTGCAGAATTATGCAGAGAGAAAGTGCTTTCCTATTTTTAGAACGCAACACATGTTTACGTCGCGTTGGTGATTGAGGTTCACAACGGGGTTAATTGACTGTCCGCTCTTTGCGACGATGAGGTTCACGGCGGGGACTATTGACCAACACTCACAATTTCGTCTTTTGCATCAGATACCAACACCTCGACCGATCGGGACGAAACTTGGTACGTGAGTGTAGTTTGACCAGGTGGTCGTCGCTGTCGTATTGGCGAGCCCGTGCGACGCCCGTGCAGCGCATGCGCAGACGAGATATCGGAAACGGGTGGAGCTATCGACTTGAAATTTGGTATGTGAATGTATCTTGCCCCGGATACGAATTTTATCGGGTCGCCGAGCCCGTGCGACGCCAGATACGCGCATGGGCAGACCAGATCTCGGAAACGGGTGGAGCTATCGACTTGAAATTTGGTTTTTGAGTAGCCCGGTCCTGTACGGGGTTACATTGAAAAACTAAAATTAATGGATCGACCAAAGCCATGGGACGAATGCCGCCAGTGGCGGGCTAACCTGCTAGTCTCTTCTATATATTTTGAGAAACTCCTTGTATTCGAGAGATAGCCCACACCCTCCGGACCTCAATGATATGATCGTGAATGAGTATTGATATACCCCACTAAACTTTGACAAACACCAGTAATGGTGTGTAGATCATTTACATATCTCTCCTATATATTTTAATACAATCTATCTAATTTACATATCTCTCTTATATATTTATGTTTGTGTGTGTGTTGTACTTCATACAAATCTACGATTCTCGACCGATCGGGACGAAACTTGGTACGTGTGTGTAGTTTGACCAGGCGGTGGTCGTTGTCGTATTGGCGAGCCCGTGCGACGCCCGTGCAGCGCATGCGCAGACGAGATCTCGGAAACGGGTGGAGCTATCGACTTGAAATTTGCTATGTGAATGTATCTTGCGCGGGGTACAAATTTTATCGGGTCGCCGAGCCCGTGCGACGCCCGTGCAGCGCATGCGCAGACGAGATCTCGGAAACGGGTGGAGCTATCGACTTGAAATATGCTATGTGAATGTATCTTGCGCCGGGTACACATTTTATCGGGTCGCCGAGCCCGTGCGACGCCCGTGCAGCGCATGCGCAGACGAGATCTCGGAAACGGGTGGAGCTATCGACTTGAAATTTGGCATGTGAATGTATCTTGCGCCGGGTACAAATTTTCATGCGCAGACCAGATCTCGGAAACTGGTTGAGCTACCGAGTACAAATTTTTCTTATTGAAACGCGTGGAGCTAAAAATTTAAAAAATATATATAAAAATGTCATGTTTCGGACAAGCCGCCGGTGGCGGGCTAACCTGCTAGTCTACTATATAGTTTGAGACTTCCGTATATATATATATATATATATATATATATATGTATGTGTGTATATATGTGGGTACTTCATAGAATCGAAAACGTGTGTAGGAACGGGCATCCCCACGGCAATGTCGGCTTATAAGACATCTTTACTACACATGACAGCCGATGGACAATTGGTCTCTATATATGTACCAAAATTACGCCGCGTTGGTGACTGGGAAATTCCAGGGAATGCCGATTGAGCTCAAACTTGCTACCTACGGGAAGTGTCATATATATATGAGTGTGTCCTTTATAGACTCGAACCGATTGAGCTCAAACTTGCTAAATATTGACTGGGAAATTCAAGGGAATGCCGATTGAGCTCAAACTTGCTACCTACGGGAAGTTTCATATATATGTGTGTGTCCTTTATAGACTCGAACCGATTGAGCTCAAACTTGCTAAATACGGGAAGTGTCATGGACGGGTTCATTGAAAAAAAAAATCGGGTAAAATTGAAATACATAATTAAAAAGGCACAATTAACTCCTTGAAAAACCAAAAAAGAATCGGGTAAAATTTAAAAACAAAAAATTCAATTAAAAAATTAAAAAAGCACAATTAACTCATTGAAAAACAAAATAATTAACTCATTGAAAAACAAAAAATAAATTGTCATGTTTCTGACTATTGCCGAAAATTGCTGCAAATGCAGCACAAGTGTCTCGGAACCTGTTGCAATTACTTTTTCGAACAAAGCCATGGGACGAATGCCGCCAGTGGCGGGCTAACCTGCTAGTCTATACTATATATTTTGAGACTTCGTATATATATATGTGTGTGTGTGTGTGTGTGTGTGTGTGTGTGTGTGTGTGTGTGTGTGTGTACTTCATAGAATCCAAAACGCGTGTACAGATTGAGATCAAATTTCGTATGTAAGTGTAAAATCCCACCGACACCGCCGTAGTCGCGGTTTAGAGAAGCTCAGAGCACCCGTTCTCCAATCTCAAATCACCGCAAAGGCACGGCGGGGGTTAATCAAGTGATTATTTAATGAGCGTTTGTTTTTGACGCATCTCTATAAAGAGCGTCTGTTTCCCATTCAACGTTATTCGCATCTGCAGAGTTATACGGGAACGCAAACGTTATCGCTCGAAATTTATTCCCTGCGAGCACGGATGGTGCGCTCTGTTTTTACAGTATATACCTTCCGTATATACCGAAATCATCCCAGATAATAACGAATATAGCATCAGATTTCTCCCCAGATATACCGTTATAAAGCTACTGGAATCTGCCAATCTACGGGAAATTCCAGGGAATGCCGATTGAGCTCAAACTTGCTACCCACGGGAAGTGTCATATATATGAGTGTGTCCTTTATAGACTCTAACCGATTGAGCTCAAACTTGCTAAATAAGAAAATAGCCCCCAGGCTGTAAATATCAACAACAACGATATTACTAAATACACGTTTTCGGCAATGTGAGAGTTTTCGGGGAGCCGTGATGCCAACAACAACGACCCGAAGACAGATTTCCCGACGGGAAGCGTTTGTTTTAAATTCAATGCAATGTTATCGTAGAGAGATTTCGCGAAACAAAGAATGCGTTGTCTGTCGTTCCTAGGAAGGGGGGATTTCTACGGGTAAATTTTTCCGCCAGAAACAAAAAAATTAAATAAAACAATTTACAATTTAATTAAAACAATTTAAAATTAAAAAAAATTAACAATAAAAAACAATTCAGAAACAAAACATATTAAATTTAAAAAACATTAAATTCATATTCAAAAATAAAAAACAAAAATAAATAAAAACAAAATAATTACAAAAATGTCATGTTTCTGAAACAAAGCCATGGGACGAATGCCGCCAGTGGCGGGCTAACCTGCTAGTCTTATCTCTTCTATATATTTTGAGAACTCCTTGTATTCGAGAGACAGCCCACACCCTCCGGACCTCAATGATATGATCGTGAATGAGTATTGATATACCCCACTAAACTTTGACAAACACCAGTAATGGTGTGTAGATCATTTACATATCTCTCCTATATATTTTGATACAATCTATCTAATTTACATATCTCTCTTATATATTTATGTTTGTGTGTGTGTTGTACTTCATACAAATCTACGATTCTCGACCGATCTGGACGAAACTTGGTACGTGTGTGTAGTTTGACCAGGCGGTGGTCGTTGTCGTATTGGCGAGCCCGTGCGACGCCCATGCAGCGCATGCGCAGACGAGATCTCGGAAACGGGTGGAGCTATCGACTTGAATTTGCTATGTGAATGTATCTTGCGCCGGGTACAAATTTTATCGGGTCGCCGAGCCCGTGCGACGCCCGTGCAGCGCATGCGCAGACGAGATATCGGAAACGGGTGGAGCTATCGACTTGAAATTTGCTATGTGAATGTATCTTGCGCCGGGTACAAATTTGATCGGGTCGCCATGCCCGTGCGACGCCCGTGCAGCGCATGCGCAGACGAGACATCGGAAACGGGTGGAGCTATCGACTTGAAATTTGGCATGTGAATGTATCTTGCGCCGGGTACAAATTTTCATGCGCAGACCAGATCTCGGAAACTGGTGGAGCTACCGGGTACAATTTTTTATTATTGAAACGCGTGGAGCTAAAAATTAAAAAAATATATATAAAAATGTCATGTTTCGGACAAGCCGCCGGTGGCGGGCTAACCTGCTAGTCTTCTATATATTTTGAGAACTCCGTGTATTCGAGAGATAGCCCACACCCTCCGGACCTCAATGATATGATCGTGAATGAGTATTGATATACCCCACTAAACTTTGACAAACACCGGTAATGGTGTGTAGATCATTTACATATCTCTCCTATATATTTTGATACAATCTATCTAATTTACATATCTCTCTTATATATTTATGTTTGTGTGTGTGTTGTACTTCATACAAATCTACGATTCTCGACCTATCGGGACGAAACTTGGTACGTGTGTGTAGTTTGACCAGGCGGTGGTCGTTGTCGTATTGGCGAGCCCGTGCGACGCCCGTGCAGCGCATGCGCAGACGAGATCTCGGAAACGGGTGGAGCTATCGACTTGAAATTTGCTATGTGAATGTATCTTGCGCCGGGGACAAATTTTATCGGGTCGCCGAGCCCGTGCGACGCCAGCTTCGCGCATGCGCAGACCAGATCTCGGAAACGGGTGGAGCTACCGGGTACAATTTTTTCTTATTGAAACGCGTGGAGCTAAAAATTAAAAAAAAAAATTTTTTAAATGTCATGTTTCGGACAAGCCGCCGGTGGCGGGCTAACCTGCTAGTACTATATATTTTGAGAACTCCGTGTATTCGAGAGATAGCGCACACCCTCCGGACCTCAATGATATGATCGTGAATGAGTATTGATATACCCCACTAAACTTTGACAAACACCAGTAATGGTGTGTAGATAATTTACATATATCTCCTATATATTTTGATACAATCTATCTAATTTACATATCTCTCTTATATATTTATGTTTGTGTGTGTGTTGTACTTCATACAAATCTACGATTCTCGACCGATCGGGACGAAACTTGGTACGTGTGTGTAGTTTGACCAGGCGGTGGTCGTTGTCGTATTGGCGAGCCCGTGCGATGCCCGTGCAGCGCATGCGCAGACGAGATCTCGGAAAAGGGTGGAGCTATCGACTTGAAATTTGCTATGTGAATGTATCTTGCGCCGGGTACAAATTTTATCGGGTCGCCGAGCCCGTGCGACGCCCGTGCAGTGCATGCGCAGACGAGATCTCGGAAACGGGTGGAGCTATCGACTTGAAATTTGTTATGTGAATGTATCTTGCGCCGGGTACAAATTTTATCGGGTCGCCGAGTCCGTGCGACGCCAGCTTCGCGCATGCGCAGACCAGATCTCGGAAACGGGTGGAGCAACCGGGTAAAAATTTTTCTTATTGAAACGCATGGAGCTAAAAAAAATGTCATGTTTCGGACAAGCCGCCGGTGGCGGGCTAACCTGCTAGTCTATACTATATATTTTGAGAACTCCGTGTATTCGAAAGATAGCCCACACCCTCCGGACCTCAATGATATGATCGTGAATGAGTATTGATATACCCCACTAAACTTTGACAAACACCGGTAATGGTGTGTAGATCATTTACATATCTCTCCTATATATTTTGATACAATCTATCTAATTTACATATCTCTCTTATATATTTATGTTTGTGTGTGTGTTGTACTTCATACAAATCTACGATTCTCGACCGATCGGGACGAAACTTGGTACGTGTGTGTAGTTTGACCAGGCGGTGGTCGTTGTCGTATTGGCGAGCCCGTGCGACGCCCGTGCAGCGCATGCGCAGACGAGATCTCGGAAACGGGTGGAGCTATCGACTTGAATTTTGCTATGTGAATGTATCTTGCGCCGGGTACAAATTTTATCGGGTCGCCGAGCCCGTGCGACGCCCGTGCAGCGCATGCGCAGACCAGATCTCGGAAACGGTGGAGCTACCGGGTACAATTTTTTCTTATTGAAACGCGTGGAGCTAAAAAATTAAAAAATATATAAAAAAATGTCATGTTTCGGACAAGCCGCCGGTGGCGGGCTAACCTGCTAGTCTTCTATACTATATATTTTGAGACTTCGTATATATGTGTGTGTGTGTGTGTGTGTGTACTTCATAGAATCAAAAACGCGTGTACAGATTGAGATCAAATTTCGTATGTAAGTGTAAAATCCCACCGACACCGCCGTAGTCGTGTTTTCGAGAAGCTCTGATCACCCTTTATCCACTCCCAAATCACAGCAAAGGCACGGCGGGGGTTAAGGCATCAACGCTCTTTATCTATACCATATACGGAGTTGTTAACGACGAACGCTCTTTATTGCAATCGGCAGTTTGTTTACCGAGCACCGACGGTCAGTGCGTTTGTCGCATTCATTCGATAGCAGACCATTAATTCGATCAGTGCTTTACTGTCATTCATCTTATCAGACGGCATTGTTATCATTCATTCGATAGCATTGCATTCATCTGACCATTGTGATCAGTTTGCTTGGTTTTGTTTGCCGACGCTCGATAGCATTCTTTTCCTACGGCCAGGTTTTGTTTACCGAGCGCCGTTGCATTGCATTCTGACCATACGAATCAGACTGCCTACATTTTGGTGGCATTCTGACCATACAAATCAGACTGCCTACATTATTGTGCATTTCTTGCTTTGTGTATTGTGAAAATTCTGCATTCATAATACTTTGAATCATTTTGTATTGTGACACTCCCAAATCACCGCAAAGGCACTTTGGGGCGTTAAGGCATCAACGCTCTTTAGCATTCTGACCATACAAATCAGACTGGCTACATTATTGTGCATTTCTTGCTTTGTGTATTGTGAAAATTCTGCATTCATAATACTTTGAATCATTTTGTATTGTGACACTCCCAAATCACCGCAAAGGCACTTTGGGGCGTTAAGGCATTAACGCTCTTTATCTATACCATATACGGAGTTGTTAACGACGAACGCTCTTTATTGCAATCGGCAGTTTGTTTACCGAGCACCGACGGTCATGCATTACTTCAGTGCGTTAATTCGATCAGTGCTTTACTGTCATTCATCTTATCAGACGGCATTGTTATCATTCATTCGATAGCATTGCATTCATCTGACCATTGTTATCAGTTTGCTTGGTTTTGTTTGCCGACGCTCGATAGCATTCTTTTCCTACGGCCAGGTTTTGTTTACCGAGCGCCGTTGCATTGCATTATGACCATACGAATCAGACTGCCTACATTTTGTTGGCATTCTGACCATACAAATCAGACTGCCTACATTATTGTGCAATTCTTGCTTTGTGTATTGTGAAAACAGACTGCCAAAATAATTATATTGTATTTTTGCATTCTGACCATTGTTATCAGACATTTCCTCAACATTCATCCAGTTTGTGTCATTTTACTTTTTTCGCTGCCAAAATGGCAAAATGTATTAATCAGAAGCATATCTTCCCCTGTTTGGGTGTGAACTGCTGGTCGCCCCTGACGAGATTGGTCGCCCCTGACGAGATTCCACCATGAGAGAATCGAAACTTCACTTTAAATGCCCATCATTGTAAGTGATGTCGGGCAATGTACCACGCAAATTTATCTTCATACATTTTCGATCTTTTCAGAAGTTGTTAGTATTATCTCGGTTCCCTCGAAGTTCATATAATTTGAACGGCCCTTCTGAGGGCCACTATTAGCGCAAGGGACTCGATAATTCTGCATTCTGACACTGCAAACATGATTGTGCATTCATAATACTTTCAATCATTTTGTATTGTGACCAATACGAATCAGACTGCCTACATTATTGAAAGTCAGACTGCCTTCGATCATTGTTCATTCTTGCTTTGTGTATTGTGAAAACAGACTGCCAAATTAATTATATTGTATTTTCTGCATTCTGATCAGACTGCCATTGTTGAGTCCTGCATTTTGGCATGCCGCCCAAGAAGAGACCAATCATTGGCCGGACAAGTTCAGGTGCCAAACGTAAGAAAATAGAAATGGCTACTGAAACTGGACAGCAGCGTGAACAACGCCTATCAGATAAACGGGAGACGGCTGTTCAGGCTCGAGAAGTGGAAACTGAGCAGCAGCGTGAACAGCGCCTATTAGATAAACGGGAGAGGGCTGTTCAGGCTCGAGAAGTGGAAACTGGACAGCAGCGTGAACAGCGCCTATCAGATAAACGGGAGACGGCTGTTCAGGCTCGAGAAGTGGAAACTGAGCAGCAGCGTGAACAGCGCCTATTAGATAAACGGGAGAGGGCTGTTCAGGCTCGAGAAGTGGAAACTGGACAGCAGCGTGAACAGCGCCTATTAGATAAACGGGAGAGGGCTGTTCAGGCTCGAGAAGTGGAAACTGGACAGCAGCATGAACAGCGCCTGTTAGATAAACGCGAGACGGCTGTTCAGGCTCGAGAAGTGGAAACTGGGCAGCAGCGTGAACAGCGCCTATTAGATCTCCGGGAGACAGCTGTTCAGGCTCGAGAAGTGGAAACTGGGCAGCAGCGTGAACAACGCCTATTAGATCTCCGGGAGAGGGCTGTTCATGCTCGAGCCGTTGAAACCGATGAGCAGCGGCATAATGAGGCTGATCGTCGCCGGCGATATGCACACGCGATCGGGGAGTGGCAAAACTCTGCTTTCGTTTATGACCCTCACATCGACTACAAGTCGCACAGAATTTTGCAGATTGCCCGAATGACCGAATTGTGTCAACATTGTCGCGCTTTTAAATGGCAAGGTGAACCACCAGGGATGTGCTGCTTGAATGCCAAAGTTATGCTTCAACAACATGCTGACCCACCTGAACCTCTTCAAGACCTGCTTCGTGGTTCAACCCCAGAATCTAAACATTTTCTCAAGAACATCCAGAAATATAATGCCGCATTCCAAATGACATCTTTTGGGGCAAATATCATAACTGAAGGTGTGTATATGCCAACGTTCAAAGTTCAAGGTCAGGTTTACCATCGCATCGGCCCTCTACAACCCAATGATGATGCACAACCTCAATACATGCAGATATACTTTGTTGGTGATTTTAATAGAGAGGTAGAACTCCGTTCCGCTTTGTCTGATGGCACCAGACCTGAAGTTATATACACTCTCCAGCAAATGATCCATCAACACAACTCTTATGTGTCCAGTTTTAAATATGCTCTAGAAACCCACAACACACCAAATTTGCAGGTGGTCATAGACGCGGACAGAAGACCACTCAATCAACACAGTGGTCGATTTAATGAACCTGCGTCCAATGAGATAGCGGTCGTTTTAGCAGGCGCAGAGCATGGTAGGCGTGATATTGTTTTAAAGCGTCGTGACGACACTATACTTCGCATTTGCGAGACACATAGATCGTACGACCCTCTCCAATATCCCCTCCTATGTGTCTTCGGTGAAGACGGATATAAGTTCGCTATACCACACTCAATCGGCAACAAGAATGTGTCATGCAAGGACTTTTATTCCTATCATTTCATGGTTCGTGATGGGTCCTTCAACCAATTGCAGAGAAGCCGGAACCTGTTCAGTCAGTTTGCTGTGGATATGTACGCCAAAGTGGAGGGTGAAAGACTCCTCTATATTCGGAACAACCAACGGAAACTCCGTGCAGATTCATATATACACCTCTGTGATAGCATAAATAATGATCAGGAAAGAGCCGGAGTCGGCCAACTGGTAATCCTCCCGTCGACATTCACAGGTAGCCCGCGATATATGCAGGAGAAGACGCAGGATGCTATGACATTTGTCAGGCACTTCGGTCGTACGGACCTTTTCATCACATTCACGTGCAACCCTGCATGGCAGGAGTTGAATGTTGAATTGTTCGAGGGCCAGGTTTCTAAAGACAGGCATGACTTGACATCTAGAGTGTTCCGTCTGAAATTGACGAAGCTCATGAACCTTTTGAAGAAATCGCACATTTTCGGCCAACCTGTGTGCGATATGTATACGGTTGAATGGCAAAAGAGAGGACTACCACATGCACACATTTTAACTTGGCTTAAACAGAAAATACGCCCTGAGCAGATCGACAGCTTCATTTCTGCCGAATTTCCTGATCCTGATGATGATCCAGAATTGTTCGAGACTGTGAAGGCTCAGATGATACACGGTCCATGTGGTCCATTCAATTTCAATTCGCCCTGCATGAAAGATCGAAAATGTACGAAGCGGTACCCTCGGGCGTTCCTCTTAGAAACGCAAACTGGCCATGATGGCTATCCACTTTACAGGAGGAGATCGCCAGATGATGGTGGAAATGTCGCCAATATAAAACTTAAAAATGGACAGGATTTTGTTGCAGACAATAGGTGGGTTGTTCCATATTGTCCCATGTTATCAAAAATCTTCAACGCACACATAAACGTTGAGTTTTGCAACTCTGTAAAAGCTATAAAGTATGTATGCAAATACATCAATAAGGGATCAGATGCGGCTATGTTCGCCCTACGAGACATGAGAACAAAGGACGAGTTGAGTCAGTTTCAAATGGGTAGGTACATCAGTACCAATGAAGCGTTTTGGCGCATTTTTGACTTCCCCATCCACGATAGACACCCAGCCGTTTTTCGACTTGCTGTGCATTTAGAAAATGGACAGAGAGTGTACTTCACCGAACAAACAGCGGCACAAGTTGTATCGGCACCAAAAGAGACGACACTCACTGCCTTTTTCAAACTTTGCCAAGAAGATGATTTTGCCAACACAATTTTGTACTGTGACCTCCCATCTTATTTCACCTTTGTCAATAATCGATGGGTCCGCCGCAAGCGTGGTGAACCCGTCGAAGGAGTCATGGGCGTGTTCAAAGACTATGCTCTCGGTAGGGTATACACTGTTCATCCCACACAACAGGAATGTTTTTTCTTGAGAATACTGCTGCATGAAGTGGAAGGTACAACATCTTTTAACTCCTTACGAACTGTCGACGGCCAATTATGTCTTAGCTACAGAGAAGCGTGCTTCAAAAGGGGACTATTGGAAGACGACCATCAATGGGAGGCAACGATGACAGAGGCAGCCATATCAAAGTCTCCTAGGAGTTTGCGTAGTTTGTTTGCGACTCTCTTGCACATATGTGGTATTGCCAATCCTCTTGAATTGTGGCTCCAATTCAGAGAAAACCTCTCGGAGGATCTTAAGTACAGGTTGCAGGTTGCAAATCCTGGCATTGACGTTTCATTCAACGATGATATTTTCAATGCTTCTCTCATCGAGATCGAAAACAAAATCCTGGCTCTTGGGGGACCAGAGCTCCACACTTTCGGTCTCCCTCGCACTCAACATTCTCGCATGTCTGCACTGCCCAGAGAGGTGCTACGTGAACTGTCGTATGATTTAGATACCATCGAACACACTCTGTCATCGGGCGAACCAAATCTTCTCCCAGAGCAGCGACACTGTTATGTGACCATACTGCAGAGTGTTGCCAATCACCTTGGTGGTATTTATTTTCTCGACGCTCCCGGGGGCACTGGGAAAACGTTTGTAACCAACCTTATATTGGCGACAGTCAGGGAAGAAAGGAAAATCGCTGTTGCAGTTGCATCCTCTGGCATAGCTGCAACACTTCTTCCTGGAGGTAGAACTGCACATTCAACATTCAAACTGCCACTCAATTTGAATGCGAGCGATACTCCAACATGTAATATAAGCAAGGGTACTGGTCTTGCTCACCTGTTGAGAGAGGCTGTGTTGATTGTCTGGGATGAGTGTACTATGTCACATAAGAGGGCATTCGAGGCACTGGATCGAACACTGCAAGATATAAGGGGCTGTAACAATATTATGGGTGGCATAACCTTACTATTGTCTGGAGACTTCCGACAAACTCTGCCTATTGTACCAAGAGGCACAAAGGCTGATGAATTAAAAGCTTGCATCAAATCATCTTACCTTTGGAAGAGTGTTCGAATACTCAAGCTGACAATTAACATGAGGGCGCATCTGTTTGGTAATGACGTGGCTGCATATTTTTCCGACCAGTTACTCAGAATTGGCGATGGCAAGTGCAATTCTGATGCCGAAGGACGAATAGATCTATCTGCTTTGAGCTCGATTGTTTCCTCTCTTGATGAGCTTATTGTGAATGTTTTCAGAGATCTTCCTAGCAAGCTCTCGGATCACACATGGCTCTGTGAGAGAGCCATCCTAGCTCCTACAAATGATATTGTTGACGAGGTTAACTTGAAGTTGTTGGAACAAGTCCCTGGACAGCTTCATTCTATGCACTCCATTGATACCATTCCAGACCAATCAGAAATTGTAAATTACCCGACCGAGTTTCTCAATTCACTCAAACCCCCAGGCATGCCACCTCATCAGTTGCAGTTGAAGGTAGGTGCACCAATCATGTTGCTTCGAAATCTTGAACCACCTAAGTTGTGTAATGGTACACGACTTTCTATCAAGAAAATATCACCTCATATCATTGAGGCAACTATTCTCACTGGATGTGCGAAAGGGGAGCATGTTTTTCTCCCTAGGATTCCATTGATTCCCACTGAGTCGCCAATACAGTTCCGCCGGCTTCAGTTCCCAGTTCGATTGAGCTTTGCAATGTCAATCAACAAATCACAAGGACAGACACTTCAAGTTGTTGGCCTCCAACTTCAGAGTCCCTGTTTCTCACATGGACAGCTATATGTTGCATGCTCACGGGTCGGCTCCCCTCCAGTCTGTTCGTTTATGCACCAGAAGGGAAAACTAGGAACGTTGTCTACCCAGAAGCACTGAGGTAAATTTTCAAAAGCGAAATGGTGAACCCGTCGAATGAGTAATGGGCGTGTTCAAAGACTGTGCTCTCGGTAGGGTCTACACTGTTCATCCTACACAACAGCAATGTTTGTTTTTCTTGAGAATGCTGCTGCATGAAGTGGAAGATCCAACATCGTTTAACTCCTTACAAACTGTCGACGGCCAATTTCTCTTGATTAAAACGGCAGAATTAACTCATTGAAAAACCAAAACATTGTCTTCGATTTTTGAGACCTCCCCTTTCATTCGATGTGGGTGCGCTTAGTGGTTATATTGATATCTCTTCCAACATTTTCATTCGTTGTACATTCCACATTATCGCTCTGCACACAATCTGGTTCATTCACTTGATTATTTATCTCATGTGTCGCCTCACGTTTTCAGTTCTGTATTCTGACCACTCAGTTCAATTAACGAATTAATCAACAACGATAATTAATGGATTAAGAAACTATTAGATGAATGTATAGACAGAAAATTACAAACCCAGTTACTCAGGAAATTGAATTGGTGTGGGGAAAAATTCCCAAATGTTGTACTTGAATTGTTATAGGTCCATGGTGAGACCATTATTTCTCTTGATTTAAAAGGCAGAATTAACTTATTGATTATCTCATGTGTCTCCTCACGTTTTCACTTCTGTATTCTGACAACTCAGTTTAATTAACGAATCACTGAACAACGATAATTAATGAATTATTGAATTAAGAAACTCTTAGATGAATTAATGTATAAACAGAAAAAAACAAATCCAGTTACTCAGGAAATTGAATTGGTGTGGGGAAAAATTCCCAAATGTTGTACTTGTATTGTTATTGGTCCATGGTGAGACCATCATTTCTCTTGATTAAAAAGGCAGAATTAACTCATTGATTATCTCATGTGTCTCCTCACGTTTTGAGTTCTGTATTCTGACCACTCAGTTCAATTAACGAATTAATCAACAACGATAATTAATGTATTAAGAAACTCTTAGATGAGTGAATGTATAGACAGAAAAATACAAACCCAGTTACTTAGGAAATAGAATTGGTGTGGGGAAAAATTCCCAATTGTTGTACATAAAGGTGGGTTGTTCCATATTGTCCCATGTTATCAAAAATCTTCAACGCACACATAAACGTTGAGTTTTGCAACTCTGTAAAAGCTATAAAGTATGTATGCAAATACATCAATAAGGGATCAGATGCGGCTATGTTCGCCCTACGAGACATGAGAACAAAGGACGAGTTGAGTCAGTTTCAAATGGGTAGGTACATCAGTACCAATGAAGCGTTTTGGCGCATTTTTGACTTCCCCATCCACGATAGACACCCAGCCGTTTTTCGACTTGCTGTGCATTTAGAAAATGGACAGAGAGTGTACTTCACCGAACAAACAGCGGCACAAGTTGTATCGGCACCAAAAGAGACGACACTCACTGCCTTTTTCAAACTTTGCCAAGAAGATGATTTTGCCAACACAATTTTGTACTGTGACCTCCCATCTTATTTCACCTTTGTCAATAATCGATGGGTCCGCCGCAAGCGTGGTGAACCCGTCGAAGGAGTCATGGGCGTGTTCAAAGACTATGCTCTCGGTAGGGTATACACTGTTCATCCCACACAACAGGAATGTTTTTTCTTGAGAATACTGCTGCATGAAGTGGAAGGTACAACATCTTTTAACTCCTTACGAACTGTCGACGGCCAATTATGTCTTAGCTACAGAGAAGCGTGCTTCAAAAGGGGACTATTGGAAGACGACCATCAATGGGAGGCAACGATGACAGAGGCAGCCATATCAAAGTCTCCTAGGAGTTTGCGTAGTTTGTTTGCGACTCTCTTGCACATATGTGGTATTGCCAATCCTCTTGAATTGTGGCTCCAATTCAGAGAAAACCTCTCGGAGGATCTTAAGTACAGGTTGCAGGTTGCAAATCCTGGCATTGACGTTTCATTCAACGATGATATTTTCAATGCTTCTCTCATCGAGATCGAAAACAAAATCCTGGCTCTTGGGGGACCAGAGCTCCACACTTTCGGTCTCCCTCGCACTCAACATTCTCGCATGTCTGCACTGCCCAGAGAGGTGCTACGTGAACTGTCGTATGATTTAGATACCATCGAACACACTCTGTCATCGGGCGAACCAAATCTTCTCCCAGAGCAGCGACACTGTTATGTGACCATACTGCAGAGTGTTGCCAATCACCTTGGTGGTATTTATTTTCTCGACGCTCCCGGGGGCACTGGGAAAACGTTTGTAACCAACCTTATATTGGCGACAGTCAGGGAAGAAAGGAAAATCGCTGTTGCAGTTGCATCCTCTGGCATAGCTGCAACACTTCTTCCTGGAGGTAGAACTGCACATTCAACATTCAAACTGCCACTCAATTTGAATGCGAGCGATACTCCAACATGTAATATAAGCAAGGGTACTGGTCTTGCTCACCTGTTGAGAGAGGCTGTGTTGATTGTCTGGGATGAGTGTACTATGTCAGATAAGAGGGCATTCGAGGCACTGGATCGAACACTGCAAGATATAAGGGGCTGTAACAATATTATGGGTGGCATAACCTTACTATTGTCTGGAGACTTCCGACAAACTCTGCCTATTGTACCAAGAGGCACAAAGGCTGATGAATTAAAAGCTTGCATCAAATCATCTTACCTTTGGAAGAGTGTTCGAATACTCAAGCTGACAATTAACATGAGGGCGCATCTGTTTGGTAATGACGTGGCTGCATATTTTTCCGACCAGTTACTCAGAATTGGCGATGGCAAGTGCAATTCTGATGCCGAAGGACGAATAGATCTATCTGCTTTGAGCTCGATTGTTTCCTCTCTTGATGAGCTTATTGTGAATGTTTTCAGAGATCTTCCTAGCAAGCTCTCGGATCACACATGGCTCTGTGAGAGAGCCATCCTAGCTCCTACAAATGATATTGTTGACGAGGTTAACTTGAAGTTGTTGGAACAAGTCCCTGGACAGCTTCATTCTATGCACTCCATTGATACCATTCCAGACCAATCAGAAATTGTAAATTACCCGACCGAGTTTCTCAATTCACTCAAACCCCCAGGCATGCCACCTCATCAGTTGCAGTTGAAGGTAGGTGCACCAATCATGTTGCTTCGAAATCTTGAACCACCTAAGTTGTGTAATGGTACACGACTTTCTATCAAGAAAATATCACCTCATATCATTGAGGCAACTATTCTCACTGGATGTGCGAAAGGGGAGCATGTTTTTCTCCCTAGGATTCCATTGATTCCCACTGAGTCGCCAATACAGTTCCGCCGGCTTCAGTTCCCAGTTCGATTGAGCTTTGCAATGTCAATCAACAAATCACAAGGACAGACACTTCAAGTTGTTGGCCTCCAACTTCAGAGTCCCTGTTTCTCACATGGACAGCTATATGTTGCATGCTCACGGGTCGGCTCCCCTCCAGTCTGTTCGTTTATGCACCAGAAGGGAAAACTAGGAACGTTGTCTACCCAGAAGCACTGAGGTAAATTTTCAAAAGCGAAATGGTGAACCCGTCGAATGAGTAATGGGCGTGTTCAAAGACTGTGCTCTCGGTAGGGTCTACACTGTTCATCCTACACAACAGCAATGTTTGTTTTTCTTGAGAATGCTGCTGCATGAAGTGGAAGATCCAACATCGTTTAACTCCTTACAAACTGTCGACGGCCAATTTCTCTTGATTAAAACGGCAGAATTAACTCATTGAAAAACCAAAACATTGTCTTCGATTTTTGAGACCTCCCCTTTCATTCGATGTGGGTGCGCTTAGTGGTTATATTGATATCTCTTCCAACATTTTCATTCGTTGTACATTCCACATTATCGCTCTGCACACAATCTGGTTCATTCACTTGATTATTTATCTCATGTGTCGCCTCACGTTTTCAGTTCTGTATTCTGACCACTCAGTTCAATTAACGAATTAATCAACAACGATAATTAATGGATTAAGAAACTATTAGATGAATGTATAGACAGAAAATTACAAACCCAGTTACTCAGGAAATTGAATTGGTGTGGGGAAAAATTCCCAAATGTTGTACTTGAATTGTTATAGGTCCATGGTGAGACCATTATTTCTCTTGATTTAAAAGGCAGAATTAACTTATTGATTATCTCATGTGTCTCCTCACGTTTTCACTTCTGTATTCTGACAACTCAGTTTAATTAACGAATCACTGAACAACGATAATTAATGAATTAATGAATTAAGAAACTCTTAGATGAATTAATGTATAAACAGAAAAAAACAAATCCAGTTACTCAGGAAATTGAATTGGTGTGGGGAAAAATTCCCAAATGTTGTACTTGTATTGTTATTGGTCCATGGTGAGACCATCATTTCTCTTGATTAAAAAGGCAGAATTAACTCATTGATTATCTCATGTGTCTCCTCACGTTTTGAGTTCTGTATTCTGACCACTCAGTTCAATTAACGAATTAATCAACAACGATAATTAATGTATTAAGAAACTCTTAGATGAGTGAATGTATAGACAGAAAAATACAAACCCAGTTACTTAGGAAATAGAATTGGTGTGGGGAAAAATTCCCAATTGTTGTACATAAACTCCGTGCCGATTCATATATACACTTCTGTGATAGGATAACTAATGATCAGGAAAGAGCCGGAGTCGGCCAACTGGTAATTCCCCCGTCGACATCCACAGGTAGCCCGCGATATATGCAGGAAAAGACGCAGGATGCTGTGACATTTGTCAGGCACTTCGGTCGTCCGGACCTTTTCATCACATTTCACGTGCAGCCCTGCATGGCAGGAGTTGACAGTTGAATTGTTCGAGGGCCAGGTTTCTAAAGACAGGCATGATTTGAAAGTTAGAGTGTTCCGTCTTAATTGTTGTTGGTCCATGGTGAGAACATCTCTCTTGCTTAAAGAGGCAGAATTATCTCCTCACGTTTTCAGTTCTGTATTCTGTCCACTCAGTTCAATTAACGAATCAATGAACAACTATAATTAATGTATTAAGAAACTCTTAGATTAAATAGGCAGAATTAACTCATTATCTCCTCACGTTTTCAGTTCTGTATTCTGACCACTCAGTTTAATTAACGAATCAATGAACAATGATAATTAATGTATTAAGAAACTCTTAGATGAGTGAATGTATAGACAGAAAAATGCAAATCCAGCGGCACAGGAAATTGAATTGGTTTGTGAAAAATTCCCAAATGTTGTACTTGAATTGTTATTGGTCCATGGTGAGACTATCGTTTCTCTTGATTAAATAGGCAGAATTAACTCATTAACTCCTCACTGTTTCAGTTCTGTATTCTGACCACTCAGTTTATTTAACGAATCAATGAACAACGATAATTAATGTATTAAGAAACTCTTAGATGAGTGAATGTATAGACAGAAAAATGCAAATCCAGCGGCACAGGAAATTGAATTGGTTTGTGAAAAATTCCCAAATGTTGTACTTGAATTGTTATTGGTCCATGGTGAGACTATCGTTTCTCTTGATTAAATAGGCAGAATTAACTCATTATCTCCTCACTTTTTCAGTTCTGTATTCTGACCACTCAGTTTATTTAACGAATCAATGAACAACGATAATTAATGTATTAAGAAACTCTTAGATGAGTGAATGTATAGACAGAAAAATGCAAATCCAGTTACACAGAAAATTGAATTGGTGTGGGGAAAAATTCCCAAATGTTGTACTTGAATTGTTATTTGTCCATGATGAGACTATCGTCTCTTGATTAAATAGGCAGAATTAACTCATTATCTCCTCACTTTTTTCAGTTCTGTATTCTGACCACTCCGTTTAATTAACGAATCAATGAACAACGATAATTAATGTATTAAGAAACTCTTAGATGAGTGAATGTATAGACAGGAAAATGCAAATCCAGTTACACAGGAAATTGAATTGGTGTGGGGAAAATTTTCCAAATGTTGTACTTGAATTATTATTGGTCCGTGGTGAGACTATCATTTCTCTTGATTAAAAATGCAGAATTAACTCATTGATTATCTCATGTGTCTCCTCACGTTTTCAGTTCTGTATTCTGACCATTCAGTTCAATTAACGAATCAATCAACAACTATAATTAATGTATTAAGAAACTCTTAGATGAGTGAATGTATAGACAGAAAAATGCAAATCCAGTTACACAGGAAATTGAATTGATGTGGGGAAAAATTCCCAAATGTTGTACTTGAATTGTTATTGGTCCATGATGAGACTATCGTTTCTCTTGATTAAATAGGCAGAATTAACTCATTATCTCCTCACTTTTTCAGTTCTGTATTCTGAACACTCAGTTTAATTAACGAATCAATGAACAACGATAATTAATGTATTAAGAAACTCTTAGATGAGTGAATGTATAGACAGAAAAATGCAAATCCAGTTACACAGGAAATTGAATTGGTGTGGGGGAAAATCCCCAAATGTTGTACTTGAATTGTTATTGGTCCATGATGAGACTATCGTTTCTCTTGATTAAATAGGCAGAATTAACTCATTATCTCCTCACTTTTTCACTTCTGTATTCTGACCACTCAGTTTAATTAACGAATCAATGAACAACGATAATTAATGTATTAAGAAACTCTTAGATGAGTGAATGTATAGACAGAAAATGCAAATCCAGTTACACAGGAAATTTAATTGGTGTGGGGAAAAATCCCCAAATGTTGTACTTGAATTGTTATTGGTCCATGATGAGACTATCGTTTCTCTTGATAAAAAGGCAGAATTAACTCATTGATAATCTCATGTGTCTCCTCACGTTTTCAGTTCTGTATTCTGACCATTCAGTTCAATTAACGAATCAATCAACAACTATAATTAATGTTTTAAGAAACTCTTAGATGAGTGAATGTATAGACAGAAAAATGCAAATCCAGTTACTCAGGAAATTGAAATGGTGTGGGGAAAAATTCCCAAATGTTGTACTTGAATTGTTGTTGGTCCATGGTGAGACCATTATTTCTCTTGATTAAAAGGGCAGAATTAACTCATTGAAAGACAAAAAGTCATGTTTCTGACACAGCCATGAGACGAACCACGCCAATTTTATCGGGTCGCCGAGCCCGTGCGACGCCAGATTCGCGCATGCGCAGACCAGATCTCGGAAACGGGTGGAGCTATCGACTTGAAATTTGGTTTTTGAATAGCCCGGACAACGTCGGGCTCAAATTTTTTTCATCGGGTCAGTTCTTTCCGCCCGATGTACCTTAAATCTTTTAGGGACGGGTACCATAATTAACTCGTTGAAAAACCAAATGTTATTTTGTCATGCCTGTACGGGGTTACCCTGAAAAACACAAATAAATAGATCGACCAAAGCTTAATGGATCGACCAAAGCCATGGGACCAATCCCGCCAGTGGCGGGCTAACCTGCTAGTCTATACTATATATTTTGAGACTTCGTATATATGTGTGTATGTGTGTACTTCATAGAATCCAAAACGCGTGTACAGATTGAGCTCAAACTTCCTATGTAAGTGTCAAATCCCACCGACACGACCGTGGTCGCAGTTTAGAAAAGCTCAGAGCACCCGTTCTCCAATCTCAAATCACCGCAAAGGCACGGCGTGGGTTAATCAAGTGATTATTTAATGAGCGTTTGTTTTTGACGCATCTCTATAAAGATCGTCTGTTTGCCATTCAACGCTATTTGCATCTGCAGAGAGATATACGGAACATACATTAAATTTAGACTCGAACCGATTGAGCTCAAACTTGCTAAATAAGAAAATAGCCCCCAAGCCGTAAATATCAACAACAACGATATTGCTACCTACGGGGAGCAACGTTATTAGCATCTGCAGAATTATGCAGAGAGAAAATGCTTTCCTATTTTTAGAACGCAACACATGTTTACGTCGCGTTGGTGATTGAGGTTCACAACGGGGTTAATTGACTGTCCGCTCTTTGCGACGATGAGGTTCACGGCGGGGACTATTGACCAACACTCACAATTTCGTCTTTTGCATCAGATACCAACACCTCGACCGATCGGGACGAAACTTGGTACGTGAGTGTAGTTTGACCAGGTGGTCGTCGCTGTCGTATTGGCGAGCCCATGCGACGCCCGTGCAGCGCATGCGCAGACGAGATATCGGAAACGGGTAGAGCTATCGACTTGAAATTTGGTATGTGAATGTATCTTGCGCCGGGTACAAATTTTATCGGGTCGCCGAGCCCGTGCGACGCCCGTGCAGCGCATGCGCAGACGAGATCTCGGAAACGGGTGGAGCTATCGACTTGAAATTTGCTATGTGAATGTATCTTGCGCCGGGTACACATTTTATCGGGTCGCCGAGTCCGTGCGACGCCAGCTTCGTGCATGCGCAGACCAGATCTCGGAAACGGGTGGAGCTACCGGGTACAAATTTTTCTTATTGAAACGCGTGGAGCTAAAAATTAAAAAAAAATATTAAAAAAATGTCATGTTTCGGACAAGCCGCCGGTGGCGGGCTAACCTGCTAGTCTATTATATATTTTGAAAGATCTGTGTGTGTATGTATGTGTTTGTTTGTGTGTGTGTGTGTGTGTGTGTGTGTGTGTGTGTGTTTGAAATCGATGGACTCGAAAACGACTAAGCCAATTTCGATGAAATTTGGTATTTTAGGGTATTTTCGGCCGGAGACGAACATAGGCATATTTATTTGTCCGTGCGAGGTCAACTTTTCACGTGCGGAGGTCAAATCTATTTTTACGCCGTTTTTGCGCTAATATATTTCAGTTCGGTGCTCACAAATCGATTCGATATAGCGCGAATAATAAATTGCCAGTCATATAATTTGCACGGTTAGAATCTGTGTGGCTTCATCTTTCCAACGATATATAATATGTATGTATCCGTTTTAGTTATCTGCCTCAATTATTAGGTACAAGTGGTGCGATGCTTTTATCGGGATAAAATCAATGCGTAATTTCTATGACGTCGTCAGAGGTCATAAAGTTAGATTACGTTAACTCTCACCCTGCCGATGCATTTGACTGTGTCGCGTTAACTCATCACCGGCCGAGGTATCCGCAAATGACATTGGGCTATATATCTCGGAAACGGGTGTAGCTATCGACTTGAAATTTGGTATGTGAATGTATCTTGCCCCGGATACGAATTTTATCGGGTCGCCGAGCACGTGCGACGCCAGCTTCGCGCATGCTCAGACGAGATCTCGAAAACGGGTTGAGATATTGACTTTAAATTTGGTATGTGAATGTATCTTGCCCCGGATACGAATTTTATCGGGTCGCCGAGCACGTGCGACACCAGCTTCGCGCATGCGCAGACCAGATCTAGGAAACGGGTGGAGCAATCGACTTGAAATTTGGTTTTTGAATAGCCCGGACGAAGTCGGGTCACCTTCTAGTACTATATATTTTGAGACTTCGTATATATATGTGTGTGTATATATGTGTGTACTTCATAGAATCCAAAACGCGTGTACAGATTGAGATCAAATTTTGTATGTAAGTGTAAAATTCCACCGACACCGCCGTAGATGTGTTTTCGAGAAGCCCTGAGCACCCTTTATCCACTCCCAGTCATCGAAATCAGCTCAAACGGCACGGCCGGGGTTAATAACGTCATTATATATATATATGAAGTCAGAGTCTCCAAAGTTATACCGGAACAAACACGTGTTTACGTCGTCTTGGGGTTCCACGATGGGAGTCTGACTTCAATGCAATGTTATCGCTCGAAACACGTGTTTACTTCGTGTTGAGGTTCACGATGGGAGTCTGACAATTGTTATCGCTCGAAATAGTACATTAGGACGGGAACGGCTGGACAGATTGAGCTCAAACTTCCTATCTGAAGGTAAAATATCACGTACGATGTCGTCCACGCGTTTTCCAGAAGCTCCGAGCACCCGTACTCCACTCCCAGTCATAAAAATCAGCTCAAACGGCACGGCCGGGGTTAATAACGTCATTATATATATATACGAAGTCAACGTTATTAGCATCTGCATTGAGTGCATTTCCTAGAACGCAACACGTGTTTTACGTCGTCTTGAGGTTCACGATGGGAGTCATTTCAATGCAATGTTATCGCTCGAAACACGTGTTTACTTCGTGTTGAGGTTCACGATGGGAGTCTGACATTTCAATGCAATGTTATCGCTCGAAATATTATGCAGAAAGGCAGATCTCGGAAACGGGTGGAGCTATCGACCTGAAATTTGCTATGTGAATGTACCTTGCACCGGGTACA
Source organism: Siphonodentalium dalli (assembly GCA_032622095.1). Taxonomy (NCBI): domain Eukaryota; kingdom Metazoa; phylum Mollusca; class Scaphopoda; order Gadilida; family Siphonodentaliidae; genus Siphonodentalium; species Siphonodentalium dalli. Next base: position 123,746,907 of record CP136068.1, on the reverse strand, counting down.
AATTTTATCGGGTCGCCGAGCCCATGCGACGCCCGTGCAGCGCATGCGCAGACGAGATCTCGGAAACGGGTGGAGCTATCGACTTGAAATTTGCTATGTGAATGTATCTTGGGCCGGGTACAAATTTGAGCGGGTCGCCGAGCCCGTGCGACGCCAGCTTCGCGCATGCGCAGACCAGATCTCGGAAACGGGTGGAGCTACCGGGTACAATTTTTTCTTATTGAAACGCGTGGAGCTAAAAATTAAAAAAAAATATAAACAAATGTCACAATTAACTCATTGAAAAACAAAAAATGTCATGTTTCGGACAAGCCGCCGGTGGCGGGCTACCCTGCTAGTCTATACTATATATTTTGAGACTTCGTATATATGTGTGTACTTCATAGAATCCAAAACGCGTGTACAGATTGAGATCAAATTTCGTATGTAAGTGTAAAATCCCACCGACACCGCCGTAATCGTGTTTTCGAGAAGCTCTGAGCACCCTTTATCCACTCCCAGTCATCGAAATCAGCTCAAACGGTACGGCCGGGGTTAATAACGTCATTATATATATATATGAAGTCAGAGTCTCCAAAGTTATACCGGAACAAACACGTGTTTACGTCGTCTTGGGGGTCCACGATGGGAGTCTGACTTCAATGCAATGTTATCGCTCGAAACACGTGTTTACTTCGTGTTGAGGTTCACGATGGGAGTCTGACAATTGTTATCGCTCGAAATAGTACATTAGGACGGGAACGGCTGGACAGATTGAGCTCAAACTTCCTATCTAAAGGTAAAATAACACGTACGATGTCGTCCACGCGTTTTCCAGAAGCTCCGAGCACCCGTACTCCACTCCCAGTCATAAAAATCAGCTCAAACGGCACGGCCGGGGTTAATAACGTCATTATATATATATATACGAAGTCAACGTTATTAGCATCTGCATTGAGTGCATTTCCTAGAACGCAACACGTGTTTTACGTCGTCTTGAGGTTCACGATGGGAGTCATTTCAATGCAATGTTATCGCTCGAAACACGTGTTTACTTCGTGTTGAGGTTCACGATGGGAGTCTGACATTTCAATGCAATGTTATCGCTCGAAATATTATGCAGAAAGGCAGATCTCGGAAACGGGTGGAGCTATCGACCTGAAATTTGCTATGTGAATGTATCTTGCACCGGGTACAAATTTTATCGGGTCGTCGAGCCCGTGCGACGCCAGCTTCGCGCATGCGCAGACCAGATCTCGGAAACGGGTGGAGCTACCGGGTAAAAAATTTTCTTATTGAAACGCGTGGAGCTAAAAATTAAAAAAAAATATAAACAAATGTCACAATTAACTCATTGAAAAACAAAAAATGTCATGTTTCGGACAAGCCGCCGGTGGCGGGCTACCCTGCTAGTCTATACTATATATTTTGAGACTTCGTATATGTGTGTGTGTGTACTTCATAGAATCCAAAACGCGTGTAAAGATTGAGCTCAAACTTCCTATGTAAGTGTCAAATCCCACCGACACGACCGTGGTCGCGGTTTAGAAAAGCTCAGAGCACCCGTTCTCCAATCTCAAATCAGCGCAAAGGCACGGCGGGGGTTAATCAAGTGATTATTTAATGAGCGTTTGTTTTTGACGCATCTCTATAAAGAGCGTCTGTTTCCCATTCAACGTTATTCGCATCTGCAGAGTTATACGGGAACGCAAACGTTATCGCTCGAAATTTATTCCCTGCGAGCACGGATGGCGCGCTCTGTTTTTACCTTCGGTATATACCGAAATCATCCCAGATAATCACGAATATAGCATCAGATTTCTCCCCAGATATACCGTTATAAAGCTACTGGAATCTGCCAATCTACGGGAAATTCCAGGGAATGCCGATTGAGCTCAAACTTGCTACCTACGGGAAGTGTCATATATATGAGTGTGTCCTTTATAGACTCTAACCGATTGAGCTCAAACTTGCTAAATAAGAAAATAGCCACCAAGCCGTAAATATCAACAACAACGATATTACTAAATACACGTTTTCGGCAATGTGAGAGTTTTCGGGGAGCCGTGATGCCAACAACAACGACCCGAAGACAGATTTCCCGACGGGAAGCGTTTGTTTTAAATTCAATGCAATGTTATCGTAGAGAGATTTCACGAAACAAAGAATGCGTTGTCTGTCGTTCCTAGGAAGGGGGGATTTCTACGGGTAAATTTTTCCGCCAGAAACAAAAAAATTAATTAAAACAATTTACGATTTAATTAAAACAATTTAAAATTAAAAAAAATTAACAATAAAAAAACAATTCAGAAACAAAATATATTAAATTTAAAAAACATTAAATTAGGAAATTGAAATGGTGTGGGGAAAAATTCCCAAATGTTGTACTTGAATTGTTATTGGTCCATGGTGAGACCATTATTTTTCTTGATTAAAAGGGCAGAATTAACTCATTGAAAAACAAAAAGTCATGTTTCTGACAAAGCCATAGGACGAATGCCGCCAGTGGCGGGCTAACCTGCTAGTCTATACTATATATTTTGAGACTTCGTATATATGTGTGTACTTCATAGAATCCAAAACGCGTGTACAGATTGAGATCAAATTTCGTATGTAAGTGTAAAATCCCACCGACACCGCCGTAATCGTGTTTTCGAGAAGCTCTGAGCACCCTTTATCCACTCCCAGTCATCGAAATCAGCTCAAACGGTACGGCCGGGGTTAATAACGTCATTATATATATATATGAAGTCAGAGTCTCCAAAGTTATACCGGAACAAACACGTGTTTACGTCGTCTTGGGGGTCCACGATGGGAGTCTGACTTCAATGCAATGTTATCGCTCGAAACACGTGTTTACTTCGTGTTGAGGTTCACGATGGGAGTCTGACAATTGTTATCGCTCGAAATAGTACATTAGGACGGGAACGGCTGGACAGATTGAGCTCAAACTTCCTATCTAAAGGTAAAATAACACGTACGATGTCGTCCACGCGTTTTCCAGAAGCTCCGAGCACCCGTACTCCACTCCCAGTCATAAAAATCAGCTCAAACGGCACGGCCGGGGTTAATAACGTCATTATATATATATATACGAAGTCAACGTTATTAGCATCTGCATTGAGTGCATTTCCTAGAACGCAACACGTGTTTTACGTCGTCTTGAGGTTCACGATGGGAGTCATTTCAATGCAATGTTATCGCTCGAAACACGTGTTTACTTCGTGTTGAGGTTCACGATGGGAGTCTGACATTTCAATGCAATGTTATCGCTCGAAATATTATGCAGAAAGGCAGATCTCGGAAACGGGTGGAGCTATCGACCTGAAATTTGCTATGTGAATGTATCTTGCACCGGGTACAAATTTTATCGGGTCGTCGAGCCCGTGCGACGCCAGCTTCGCGCATGCGCAGACCAGATCTCGGAAACGGGTGGAGCTACCGGGTAAAAAAATTTCTTATTGAAACGCGTGGAGCTAAAAATTAAAAAAAAATATAAACAAATGTCACAATTAACTCATTGAAAAACAAAAAATGTCATGTTTCGGACAAGCCGCCGGTGGCGGGCTACCCTGCTAGTACTATATATTTTGAGAACTCCGTGTATTCGAGAGATAGCGCACACCCTCCGGACCTCAATGATATGATCGTGAATGAGTATTGATATACCCCACTAAACTTTGACAAACACCAGTAATGGTGTGTAGATAATTTACATATATCTCCTATATATTTTGATACAATCTATCTAATTTACATATCTCTCTTATATATTTATGTTTGTGTGTGTGTTGTACTTCATACAAATCTACGATTCTCGACCGATCGGGACGAAACTTGGTACGTGTGTGTAGTTTGACCAGGCGGTGGTCGTTGTCGTATTGGCGAGCCCGTGCGACGCCCGTGCAGCGCATGCGCAGACGAGATCTCGGAAAAGGGTGGAGCTATCGACTTGAAATTTGCTATGTGAATGTATCTTGCGCCGGGTACAAATTTTATCGGGTCGCCGAGCCCGTGCGACGCCCGTGCAGCGCATGCGCAGACGAGATCTCGGAAACGGGTGGAGCTATCGACTTGAAATTTGTTATGTGAATGTATCTTGCGCCGGGTACAAATTTTATCGGGTCGCCGAGTCCGTGCGACGCCAGCTTCGCGCATGCGCAGACCAGATCTCGGAAACGGGTGGAGCTACCGGGTACAAATTTTTCTTATTGAAACGCGTGGAGCTAAAAAAAATGTCATGTTTCGGACAAGCCGCCGGTGGCGGGCTAACCTGCTAGTCTTCTATCTATCTATACTATATATTTTGAGACTTCGTATATATGTACTTCATAGAATCCAAAACGCGTGTACAGATTGAGCTCAAACTTCCTATGTAAGTGTCAAATCCCACCGACACGACCGTGGTCGCAGTTTAGAAAAGCTCAGAGCACCCGTTCTCCAATCTCAAATCACCGCAAAGGCACGGCGTGGGTTAATCAAGTGATTATTTAATGAGCGTTTGTTTTTGACGCATCTCTATAAAGAGCGTCTGTTTGCCATTCAACGTTATTTGCATCTGCAGAGAGATATACGGAACATACATTAAATTTAAAAAACATTTGTTTCTGACCAACCCTGCGAGCACGGATGGCGCGTTTTGTTTTTACAGTATATAGTCATATACCGAAATCATCCCAGATAATCACGAATATAGCATCAGATTTCTCCCCAGATATACCGTTATAAAGCTACTGGAATCTGCCAATCTACGGGAAATTCCAGGGAATGCCGATTGAGCTCAAACTTGCTATCCACGGGAAGTGTCATATATATGAGTGTGTCCTTTATAGACTCGAACCGATTGAGCTCAAACTTGCTAAATAAGAAAATAGCCCCCAAGCCGTAAATATCAACAACAACGATAATGCTACCTACGGGGAGCAACGTTATTAGGATCTGCAGAATTATGCAGAGAGAAAGTGGTTTCCTATTTTTAGAACGCAACACATGTTTACGTCGCGTTGGTGATTGAGGTTCACAACGGGGTTAATTGACTGTCCGCTCTTTGCGACGATGCGGTTCACGGCGGGGACTATTGACCAACACTCACAATTTCGTCTTTTGCATCAGATACCAACACCTCGACCGATCGGGACGAAACTTGGTACGTGAGTGTAGTTTGACCAGGTGGTCGTCGCTGTCGTATTGGCGAGCCCATGCGACGCCCGTGCAGCGCATGCGCAGACGAGATATCGGAAACGGGTGGAGCTATCGACTTGAAATTTGGTATGTGAATATATCTTGCGCCGGGTACAAATTTTATCGGGTCGCCGAGCCCGTGCGACGCCAGCTTCGCGCATGCGCAGACCAGATCTCGGAAACGGGTGGAGCTACCGGGTACAAATTTTTCTTATTGAAACGCGTGGAGCTAAAAATTAAAAAAATATTTATAAAACAATGTCATGTTTCGGACAAGCCGCCGGTGGCGCGCTAACCTGCTAGTCTATACTATATATTTTGAGACTTCGTATATATGTATGTATGTACTTCATAGAATCCAAAACGCGTGTACAGATTGAGCTCAAACTTCCTATGTAAGTGTCAAATCCCACCGACACGACCGTGGTCGCAGTTTAGAAAAGCTCAGAGCACCCGTTCTCCAATCTCAAATCACCGCAAAGGCACGGCGTGGGTTAATCAAGTGATTATTTAATGAGCGTTTGTTTTTGACGCATCTCTATAAAGAGCGTCTGTTTGCCATTCAACGTTATTTGCATCTGCAGAGAGATATACGGAACATACATTACATTTAAAAAACATTTGTTTCTGACCAACCCTGCGAGCACGGATGGCGCGCTTTGTTTTTACAGTATATAGTCATATACCGAAATCATCCCAGATAATCACGAATATAGCATCAGATTTCTCCCCAGATATACCGTTATAAAGCTACTGGAATCTGCCAATCTACGGGAAATTCCAGGGAATGCCGATTGAGCTCAAACTTGCTACCCACGGGAAGTGTCATATATATGAGTGTGTCCTTTATAGACTCTAACCGATTGAGCTCAAACTTGCTAAATAAGAAAATAGCCCCCAAGCCGTAAATATCAACAACAACGATATTACTAAATACACGTTTTCGGCAATGTGAGAGTTTTCGGGGAGCCGTGATGCCAACAACAACGACCGAAGACAGATTTCCCGACGGGAAGCGTTTGTTTTAAATTCAATGCAATGTTATCGTAGAGAGATTTCACGAAACAAAGAATGCGTTGTCTGTCGTTCCTAGGAAGGGGGGGGGGGGGATTTATACGGGTAAATTTTTCCGCCAGAAACAAAAAAATTAATTAAAACAATTTACAATTTAATTAAAACAATTTAAAATTAAAAAAAATTAACAATAAAAAAACAATTCAGAAACAAAATATATTAAATTTAAAAAACATTAAATTCATATTCAAAAATAAAAAACAAAAATAAATAAAAACAAAATAATTACAAAAATGTCATGTTTCTGAAACAAAGCCATGGGACGAATGCCGCCAGTGGCGGGCTAACCTGCTAGTCTATCTATACTATATATTTTGAGACTTCGTATATATGTGTGTGTGTGTGTGTGTGTGTGTGTACTTCATAGAATCCAAAACGCGTGTACATATTGAGCTCAAGCTTCCTATGTAAGTGTCAAATCACACCGACACGACCGTGGTCGTGGTTTAGAGAAGCTCAGAGCACCCGTTCTCCAATCTCAAATCACCGCAAAGGCACGGCGTGGGTTAATCGAGTGATTATTTAATGAGCGTTTGTTTTTGACGCATCTCTATAAAGAGCGTCTGTTTCACATTCAACGTTATTAGCATCTGCATAGTTATGCGGGAACGCAAACGTTATCGCTCGAAATTTATTCCCTGCGAGCACGGATGGCGCGCTTTGTTTTTACAGTATATACCTTTGGTATATACCGAAATCATCCCAGATAATCACGAATATAGCATCAGATTTCTCCCCAGATATACCGTTATAAAGCTACTGGAATCTGCCAATCTACTATTAATATGTGTGTATATATGTGGGTACTTCATAGAATCGAAAACGCGTGTAGGAACGGGCATCCCCACGGCAATGTCGGCAAATATATATGAGTGTGTCCTTTATAGACTCGAACCGATTGAGCTCAAACTTGCTAAATATTTACTGGGAAATTCCAGGGAATGCCGATTGAGCTCAAACTTGCTACCTACGGGAAGTGTCATATATATGTGTGTGTCCTTTATAGACTCGAACCGATTGAGCTCAAACTTGCTAAATACGGGAAGTGTCATGGACGGGTTCATTGAAAAACCAAAAAAAATCGGGTAAAATTATATATATATATATTTTGAGACTTCGTATATATGTACTTCATAGAATCCAAAACGCGTGTACAGATTGAGCTCAAACTTCCTATGTAAGTGTCAAATCCCACCGACACGACCGTGGTCGCAGTTTAGAAAAGCTCAGAGCACCCGTTCTCCAATCTCAAATCACCGCAAAGGCACGGCGTGGGTTAATCAAGTGATTATTTAATGAGCGTTTGTTTTTGACGCATCTCTATAAAGAGCGTCTGTTTGCCATTCAACGTTATTTGCATCTGCAGAGAGATATACGGAACATACATTAAATTTAAAAAACATTTGTTTCTGACCAACCCTGCGAGCACGGATGGCGCGTTTTGTTTTTACAGTATATAGTCATATACCGAAATCATCCCAGATAATCACGAATATAGCATCAGATTTCTCCCCAGATATACCGTTATAAAGCTACTGGAATCTGCCAATCTACGGGAAATTCCAGGGAATGCCGATTGAGCTCAAACTTGCTATCCACGGGAAGTGTCATATATATGAGTGTGTCCTTTATAGACTCGAACCGATTGAGCTCAAACTTGCTAAATAAGAAAATAGCCCCCAAGCCGTAAATATCAACAACAACGATAATGCTACCTACGGGGAGCAACGTTATTAGGATCTGCAGAATTATGCAGAGAGAAAGTGGTTTCCTATTTTTAGAACGCAACACATGTTTACGTCGCGTTGGTGATTGAGGTTCACAACGGGGTTAATTGACTGTCCGCTCTTTGCGACGATGCGGTTCACGGCGGGGACTATTGACCAACACTCACAATTTCGTCTTTTGCATCAGATACCAACACCTCGACCGATCGGGACGAAACTTGGTACGTGAGTGTAGTTTGACCAGGTGGTCGTCGCTGTCGTATTGGCGAGCCCATGCGACGCCCGTGCAGCGCATGCGCAGACGAGATATCGGAAACGGGTGGAGCTATCGACTTGAAATTTGGTATGTGAATGTATCTTGCGCCGGGTACAAATTTTATCGGGTCGCCGAGCCCGTGCGACGCCAGCTTCGCGCATGCGCAGACCAGATCTCGGAAACGGGTGGAGCTACCGGGTACAAATTTTTCTTATTGAAACGCGTGGAGCTAAAAATTAAAAAAATATTTATAAAACAATGTCATGTTTCGGACAAGCCGCCGGTGGCGCGCTAACCTGCTAGTCTATACTATATATTTTGAGACTTCGTATATATGTATGTATGTACTTCATAGAATCCAAAACGCGTGTACAGATTGAGCTCAAACTTCCTATGTAAGTGTCAAATCCCACCGACACGACCGTGGTCGCAGTTTAGAAAAGCTCAGAGCACCCGTTCTCCAATCTCAAATCACCGCAAAGGCACGGCGTGGGTTAATCAAGTGATTATTTAATGAGCGTTTGTTTTTGACGCATCTCTATAAAGAGCGTCTGTTTGCCATTCAACGTTATTTGCATCTGCAGAGAGATATACGGAACATACATTACATTTAAAAAACATTTGTTTCTGACCAACCCTGCGAGCACGGATGGCGCGCTTTGTTTTTACAGTATATAGTCATATACCGAAATCATCCCAGATAATCACGAATATAGCATCAGATTTCTCCCCAGATATACCGTTATAAAGCTACTGGAATCTGCCAATCTACGGGAAATTCCAGGGAATGCCGATTGAGCTCAAACTTGCTACCCACGGGAAGTGTCATATATATGAGTGTGTCCTTTATAGACTCTAACCGATTGAGCTCAAACTTGCTAAATAAGAAAATAGCCCCCAAGCCGTAAATATCAACAACAACGATATTACTAAATACACGTTTTCGGCAATGTGAGAGTTTTCGGGGAGCCGTGATGCCAACAACAACGACCGAAGACAGATTTCCCGACGGGAAGCGTTTGTTTTAAATTCAATGCAATGTTATCGTAGAGAGATTTCACGAAACAAAGAATGCGTTGTCTGTCGTTCCTAGGAAGGGGGGGGGGGGGATTTATACGGGTAAATTTTTCCGCCAGAAACAAAAAAATTAATTAAAACAATTTACAATTTAATTAAAACAATTTAAAATTAAAAAAAATTAACAATAAAAAAACAATTCAGAAACAAAATATATTAAATTTAAAAAACATTAAATTCATATTCAAAAATAAAAAACAAAAATAAATAAAAACAAAATAATTACAAAAATGTCATGTTTCTGAAACAAAGCCATGGGACGAATGCCGCCAGTGGCGGGCTAACCTGCTAGTCTATCTATACTATATATTTTGAGACTTCGTATATATGTGTGTGTGTGTGTGTGTGTGTGTGTGTGTGTGTGTGTGTGTGTACTTCATAGAATCCAAAACGCGTGTACATATTGAGCTCAAGCTTCCTATGTAAGTGTCAAATCACACCGACACGACCGTGGTCGTGGTTTAGAGAAGCTCAGAGCACCCGTTCTCCAATCTCAAATCACCGCAAAGGCACGGCGTGGGTTAATCGAGTGATTATTTAATGAGCGTTTGTTTTTGACGCATCTCTATAAAGAGCGTCTGTTTCACATTCAACGTTATTAGCATCTGCATAGTTATGCGGGAACGCAAACGTTATCGCTCGAAATTTATTCCCTGCGAGCACGGATGGCGCGCTTTGTTTTTACAGTATATACCTTTGGTATATACCGAAATCATCCCAGATAATCACGAATATAGCATCAGATTTCTCCCCAGATATACCGTTATAAAGCTACTGGAATCTGCCAATCTACTATTAATATGTGTGTATATATGTGGGTACTTCATAGAATCGAAAACGCGTGTAGGAACGGGCATCCCCACGGCAATGTCGGCAAATATATATGAGTGTGTCCTTTATAGACTCGAACCGATTGAGCTCAAACTTGCTAAATATTTACTGGGAAATTCCAGGGAATGCCGATTGAGCTCAAACTTGCTACCTACGGGAAGTGTCATATATATGTGTGTGTCCTTTATAGACTCGAACCGATTGAGCTCAAACTTGCTAAATACGGGAAGTGTCATGGACGGGTTCATTGAAAAACCAAAAAAAATCGGGTAAAATTGAAAAACAAAATTAAAAAGGCACAATTAACTCCTTGAAAAACCAAAAAAATCGGGTAAAATTTAAAAACAAAAAATTCAATTAAAAAATTAAAAAAGCACAATTAACTCATTGAAAAACAAAATAATTAACTCATTGAAAAACAAAAAATTAAATTAAAATTGTCATGTTTCTGACTATTGCCGAAATTTGGTGCAAATGCAGCACAAGTGTCTAGGAACCTGTTGCAATTGCTTTTTCGAACAAAGCCATGGGACGAATGCCGCCAGTGGCGGGCTAACCTGCTAGTCTATACTATATATTTTGAGACTTCGTATATATATGTGTGTGTGTGTGTGTGTGTGTGTGTGTGTGTGTGTGTGTGTGTGTGTGTGTGTACTTCATAGAATCCAAAACGCGTGTACAGATTGAGATCAAATTTCGTATGTAAGTGTAAAATAACACCGACACCGCCGTAGTCGTGTTTTCGAGAAGCTCTGAGCACCCTTTATCCACTCCCAAATCACAGCAAAGGCACTACGGGGGTTAAGGCAATAACGCTCTTTATCTATACCTTATACGGATGTTTTAACAATTAACGCTCTTTATTGCAATGGACGTGGCTAAACGATACCCCATGCGCCCGATGCGGATTCCAATGGACGTGGCTAAACGACTGACCCCATGCGTCCGAAATACGGATGCGGACGAAATGCAACTAAAAAGGCAAAATTGATCTAAGAGCTCGAAATATTATGCAGAGGGATTTCACGACGGGATTAATTGACTGTCCGCTCTGAAGTTTAGGACGGGGAGGACGGGTACCATGAATTAACTCATTGAAAAACAAAGAATGCGTTATCTCGCAAACGGGTGGAGCTATCGACTTGAAATTTGCTATGTGAATGTATCTTGCCCCGGATACAAATTTTATCGGGTCGTCGAGTCCGTGCGACGCCAGCTTCGCGCATGCGCAGACGAGATCTTGGAAACCGGTGGAGCTATCGACTTGAAATTTGGTATGTGAATGTATCTTGCCCCGGGTACGAATTTTATCGGGTCGCCGAGCCCGTGCGACGCCAGCTTCGCGCATGCGCAGACCAGATCTCGGAAACGGGTGGAGCTATCGACTTGAAATTTGGTTAAATTAAAAAAATGTCATGTTTCTGAAACAAAGCCATGAGACGAATGCCGCCAGTGGCGGGCTAACCTGCTAGTACTATATATTTTGAGACTTCCGTGTGTGTGTACTTCATAGAATCCAAAACGCGTGTACAGATTGAGCTCAAACTTCCTATGTAAGTGTCAAATCACACCGACACGACCGTGGTCGCGGTTTAGAAAAGCTCAGAGCACCCGTTCTCCAATCTTAAATCACCGCAAATGCACGGCGTGGGTTAATCAAGTGATTATTTAATGAGCGTTTGTTTTTGACGCATCTCTATAAAGAGCGTCTGTTTACCATTCAACGTTATTGGCATCTGCAGAGTTATACGGGAACATTGAGTGCTTGCCTATGCGGGGAGATTTATTGGAGCTCTTACAACATCATTGTTATAGTATGTATGACACTTAGGTCAGGGCTTAGGGGGGGTAGTTATAGGCATAATGCTTCTCAGAAATCCCGGTTACAAACCAACACTCACAATTTCGTATTTACGCAAACGTTATCGCTCGAAATTTATTCCCTGCGAGCACGGATGGCGCGCTTTGTTTTTACAGTATATACCTTCGGTATATACCGAAATCATCCCAGATAATCACGAATATAGCATCAGATTTCTCCCCAGATATACCGTTATAAAGCTACTGGAATCTGCCAATCTACGGGAAATTCCAGGGAATGCCTACTGAGCTCAAACTTGCTACCTACGGGAAGTGTCATATATATGAGTGTGTCCTTTATAGACTCGAACCGATTGAGCTCAAACTTGCTAAATAAGAAAATAGCCCCAAGCCGTAAATATCAACAACAACGATATTACTAAATACACGTTTTCGGCAATGTGAGAGTTTTCGGGGAGCCGTGATGCCAACAACATTACGACGGGTACGGCAGACTCAAAATATTATGCAGACAGATTTCCCGACGGGAAGCGTTTGTTTTAAATTCAATGCAATGTTATCGTAGAGAGATTTCACGAAACAAAGAATGCGTTGTCTGTCGTTCCTAGGAAGGGGGGGGATTTATACGGGTAATTTTTTCCGCCAGAAACATTTAAATTAATTAAAACAATTTACAATAAAAAAACAATTCAGAAACAAAATATATTAAATTTAAAAAACATTAAATTCATATTCAAAAATAAAAAACCAAAATAAATAAAAACAAAATAATTACAAAAATGTCATGTTTCTGAAACAAAGCCATGGGACGAATGCCGCCAGTGGCGGGCTAACCTGCTAGTCTATTATATATTTTGGAAGTTCTGTCTGTGTGTGTGTGTGTGTGTGGTGTGGTGTGTGTGTGTGTGTGTGTGTGTGTGTGTGTGTGTGTGTGTGTGTGTGTGTGTGTGTGTGTGTGTGTGTGTGTGTGTGTGTTCGCGATGCACTCGAAAACGGCCGACCCGATTTCGATGAATCTTCGTATGTGAGGGTACTATCGGTCGGGAAGTGGCATAGGCTTATTAATTTTCAGATCCGATGTCAACTTTTCACGTGCCGAGGTCAAATCTGTTTTTACGCTGTGTTGCGGGACTTTCATTTGAGTTCGGTGCTTACAAAGCGATTCGAAACAGCGCGAATAATAAAATGCCAGTCATAATAATGACACTGTGAGAATCTTTCGTGTTTCCTCTTTCCAACGATATATAATGCGTACGTATCCGTTTTAGTTATCTGCCTCAGTTATCAAGAAGAAGTGGTACTATCTTCCATCAGGATAAAAACAATGCGTAACTTCTATGACGTCGTTAGAGGTCATAACGTTAGATCACGTTAACGCTTAACCGGCCGATGCATTTGACTGTTTCAGACGTCTTGGCGATATCTCGGGCACCGATGGTAATTTATCTTTACGTTGAAACTTGATAATTAATGAGCGTGTGTATATGAGGCGCGTTTATATACTTGAGTGGAAATCAAATCGGGTTAAACTGGGGGATTTTTACGGACGAAATTTGATGCATATAGGGTATCTCGGTATCCGCTGGGCCGATTTCCCGGTATCCGCTGGGCCGATTTCCATTTTTGGGGTGTTGGTGTTTGACCCCACCTGACCTTGACCTTCAAAATGGTCAATTCAAGGTCAACGGCCGGACGAAGTCGGGTCACCTTCTATTCTATTATATATTTTGGAAGATCTGTCTGTCTGTGTGTCTGTGTGTTCGCGATGAACTCGAAAACGGCCGACCCGATTTCGATGAAACTTTGTATGTGGGGGTATTTTCTGCCGGGAACGGGCATAGGCCTATTAATTTGCCCGTGCGACGTGACCTTGACCTTGAAATCGGGTAATTACAAGGTCAAATGCCCTAATATCACGGGATTTCGATGAAACTTGGTATGTGGGGGTATCTTCGGCCGGGGAGTGGCATAAACCTATTAATTTGTCCGTGCGACGTGACCTTGACCTTGAAATCGGGTCATTTCAAGGTCAAACGCCCGAATATTACGGGATTTCGATGAAACTTGGTATTTGGGGGGTACTTTCGTATGGGGGAGTCTCATAAGCATATTCATTTGCCCGTGCGACGTGACATTGACCTTGAAATCGGGTCAATTCAAGGTCATATCGCCAATTTTGATGGGATTTCGACGAAATTTGATACGTGGGTTACTTTTGTCCACTGAGTGTTTTGGACGGGTCGAGTCGTGACCCCGACCTGACCTTGACCTTCAAATTATCAATTCAAGGTCAAATCGGGTAAAACCGGATGGATTCGACGGGCACGTTTGTCGGGGTACCTTTGTCCGGGCAGTGTTTTGGACTGGTCAAATCGTTACCCCACTTGACATTGACCTTCAAAATGGACAATTCAAGGTCAAAGCCCGGACGAAGTCGGGTCACCTTCTAGTATGGTATATAAGTTATATAATATTTATATTTTCAGACACAATACCATGCTGTCAGTTGTAACAACGGTCATGAACGAAGAGAATGAGGAGTGACGTATCTTCAAACACAATACGTTCACCGCGCAATGGCCTTGTCTGGGCTGAAGAAAAAACTATTGTTTCTTGTAACGATCTGCAGCACGTGGGTTTTTGTATATTTGACGTTAGTAAATTCATACATGTATGTCACGTTATATGGTCAATGGGATAGAGGTGTACTCACTCACCGATTCTTAGCACGTCCACTAGTAAATTATCAAGACTATGCGTTCATCGTAACTCACAACGATACGTGCTTTGCGCATGCTCCACCAGTCGTGATGTTCTTTGTGATATCTGCGCCGAAAAACAGACCACGGCGGGACGCTATACGTAAAACATGGGGCCGGGAAATTGCAGAAAACAGGACGATGAAGCTCTTCTTTATACTTGGTTCGAATGCAGTATATGGGCAATCACTTCTTAGCGAGGACGAAGAACATGGTGATATCATTCAAGCTAATTTCGTCAAGCTAATTTCGTTGACTCTTATCGAAATCTTACAGCGAAATCCACAAGCATTGTTCGGTGGGTGTCGACTTACTGCCGCAGTGTCAAATACGTTGTTAAGGTCGACGATGACGTTTTTCTGAACAGCGCTGTACTACTAAATACTCTAAAGAATGTGAAGCAGAAACAATATGTCATAGGGCATATGTATCACGAAACGCCAATCAGGAGGAATAACTCTAAGTGGTATGCCAACTACAAGGAATACGACAAGGAGGCTTATCCGCCTTATGTTGCCGGACCTGTTTACGCCTTTTCTGGCTCCACGGCACCAATCCTGTTGGAAGCAACTCTTAGAATAAAGCCTTTGCATCTGGAGGACGTTTATATCACGGGATTGTGTACGAAATTAGCAGAAGTACCCGTATTACATGATGGAAAATTTCGACTCGATAACCACGCGATCACTTCAGGGTGTGATCCTTTCATATCAAGTCACGGGACATTCTGCTGCCGAATTGACAAAAATCTGGAACATGCGCCAAATTATGAGCTGTTAGATTAAAGGTTCACTTAATTTTCAAACCCCCAGATCACAGTATATAAATTATATGCCATAGAAGTATATACAAGCCTGCAAATAGCGTGTCTGTCATTTGCAGAATGAGGTCCCCAGAGGGTAAATTTAGTGACGCTACCCCGCATAGCGGGCTAGCATCACTAAATTCACCATCTGGGGACCTTATTCTGCTTAGGCCCTCAACTGCTATGGTAGACCTAGGATCAGATAGAAGTTTCCCAGTTGAAGTTGGTGATGTTCACCCATTGAGCGCCTCGATTATGGATTTTATCTTCTGCAAATTAGGGGATATAGAAACTTCCCAGATGGGAAAACGTAACTAAAAGCAATGTTAATTTGATACCATAGATACTTCCCAGAAGATTAGGCCTAAGCAGAATGAGGTCCCCAGAAGTTGAATTTAGTGATGCGGGATAGCGTCACTAAATTCACCCTCTGGGGACCTCATTCTGCAAATGACAGACACGCTATTTTCAGGCTTGAGTATACCATTTGAAAGAGGAAGCTCCAAGTTATTGCATTATCAACTTATCCGGTGTAATAAACTGTGAACATGTTATTTTTGTTGAAAGACTGTTGTCTGTTCTTAAGTTTCATCTGGACATATACTGCAAAGTCTATTATTTTCAATGGAACGGGAATAACTCTATATCTTAGTTTGAATTGTGTTGCATTCTGGGAGCGAAACCGGGTAAATATTTTTATGACTTCAGCTAATTTATATTACTCTATATGTAGGAACCTTTTGCGACACAGACGTTCCAAATGGTGATGAATTATAGCATTTTAATCATATTTTATTTCTTAGTTTGATAATAAAACTATATCAAGGCAATAATCGGTGACTCGAAACTTAAATGGGCCTTTTTACTCGAGAGGTTTCGTAAAATAATAATTACAGTTAGCAGTTATACATTGGGTCCAATCATTTACCAGATATAAAATAGAGGTGTGACTGTCACAGTGGACTACTTGTCCGTGAGATATTGGTCGATCTTTGCACCCCACTAGGACTCAACTTCACCCCACTAATTAACATTCCCTTCATCTCACCTATATCACATGCAGTTTTATTTTCAACTCGATATGTTATGTTGCATGTACTATACAACGCCAACACATTAGCCAAAAGTCCAGACACCAAGATTAACCCTTCTCTAATGTATCCTCCCCCCTCTCTCTCTCTCTCTCTCTCTATATATATATATAATATATATATATATACTATATATCTCTCTCTCTCTATCGTTTCCCTCCAGAGACGTGGCGACAGGGGGGTTGGGGTATCACCCCCCCCCCCAACTTTTGTCAAAATTTTCAACAGTTGGAAATTTCATACCTGCCAAAAACATTAGTTGGAAATTTCACACGAACTATAGATTGAAAATGTTCTTGTAGTTTGATTTTCAAACAATTTATTGGGGGTAATTCATTGTTTATGGACCAATATTGCATATTTTCCTATTTTTTTGTCAAAATTTTGGACTGAAATGGTTATCAGTTGGACATTTTCCCAACCTCAGTGGGGTGACAGGTAGGAAATTTCCAACACTTGGAAAGCTCGTGTCCTGTTCCCTCCCCCGTGGCCAGTCAAAAACTGCTACTTAATTAAGAAAACAATAGTGTCATACATTTGGTCAACATTGTCGTTGGAATTATCAGTTGGAAATTTTCCAACCTAAGTCAGGTTGGAAATTTCCAACTCTAGAAGCTTGAAGCTGGTCTAGATGCAAGGATTTTGCGATTTTCTTGTTCAGATTTCAAAGTTTTCGCACACCGGGCCGAACCCAGGGGGGGGGGGCGAACCCGCCCCCCCCCCCCCCCCCCCGTGGCCAATACAGAACTTCTGATATGTTAAAAAAAAAAACATTTTACTACATTTGGTCAAACTTGTGGACGAAGTGGTCATCAGTTGAGAATTTTCCAACCTGAGTGGGAGTATGAGGTTTGAAATTTCCAACACTATAGGAAAGCTTCAGGTGTGGCCAGTCTAGATGCTAGGCTTTGCGATTTACTTGTATAGTTTTCAAAATTTTCTCACACCGGGGCAAACAACCATGATCAGCCCGGTGTGTTCTGGTCTCATGCCCGTAGCCGTGTGCATTTGTCTGGAGTTAGACCACTATATGTTAGGATTTATGCAATTTTTCAGGTTGAAATACTTAATGTTCTCATTCATACCGGGAATACAGAACCATGATTTATGAATATATAGGAGATAAGGTCTGAGCATTGAGGTGCGAGGGGGTGCAAATGAAATTATGCAAAACTTGTGTTTGGACTGATTCTGAATCAAGGGGGTGCAGTTGGAATTTCACAAGGTGGACACCCCCGAATGGAGACCCTCTAGCCACGTCCCTGTTTCCCCCTCTGCCTACTGCTATCCCTAACACACCCTTTTTTCCACCCCTAACTCAAATTCTGTTATTTATCTCCAATTCTTCGAAAACCTTTATTTCCAAACCTTCCCGTCTGAACTATACCCCTCCCTCACTTATTGGGGGACTGGGCATGTAGCCAAAGAGGGGTCTTCATATAAACCCTCGGGCTTGTCTGATCCTCATGTCCATATATTAACACTTCTATTATGCGTATATGTGTCATCTTTATATAATGTTATTTGCTTGGATTTGGAAATAGAAATACGTTTACACTTACCCTTCTCACAGGAAGTGTTGAATACTAAACTTGTTGTTGTGATCGAGCTAGATTAATCAAACCAAGAGATGGAAAGTTTTGTCCAGATAATTTTGAATGTGACAACTGACAAATCAGAATCAGTTCTCGTGTAATTGTTTGCTAGTCATAATATAGCTACTCGGCACATTGCGGTTGCGGCCATTATCGGCGCTTACCGGAGAATGGATTTCGAAATACCATAATTGTGGGGCTTTCGTCCGTCCAAATGGCTACTAGCAATATTATACATTTGAAGACGATTTCTATAAGTATGAACCGATAGTTGATTACTGTACCGGTTCTTCTGTACATATCGATATTATGCCACAAGTAAAAATTAATATGTGGAAAGATCGACGACTTTTCAATTTCTGGCCACAAACTTGGCCGCAATTATCTTGGCTGTGAGTATAAATTGCCCAACTCAAACGAATACGTCGTATCAATGTTCCATATTATATCCATAGTTACGTCAAGGCGGGTAAACGTCGAGTAACAATAATGCCTATTGTCAGAAACTAAAGGAATATAGCCGCCATCTTTGATTTGGGAAACAATTTCTCGGATGAGATGTAAGATAATTACTTCACCTCAGTATTCTCAACTCAACTGTAAGCATGGATGGAGTTGTCGTGACAATAATGCCCACTTTGTGATTATGAGTGAGTTTTCAAAATGTTTCCACCATTTTGGGCGCCATTTTCGATTTGGAAGACTTTTTGTTGGATGAGATATAAGATATGTACTTCGCCTCAGTATTCACAACAATTGCTGGATGCATTGCTGGATGCTGAGTGTATGTATAATTGTATATTGTCGTGTCAGCTTGCAGGTTTATGTGCGCCATATTAGTCCAGGAGATATTGGTCAACCTCTGCACCCCCCCCCCCCAGGACTTAACTTCACCCCACTAATTTTCTTCCTTAAGGTCTCCTCTAATTTTTTTTCACTTGTTAACAAGAAAAAAAAGTGGCCGCAGAGACTCTAGACAAGATGGCGCCCATCATGGCGGCCATTTTTTTTAAATGCACCAGGTCTCTTTGATCGCCATTATAGTAAAGATGATAGTACATGCGGTCTTGTTTTCCGCTCGATTCGTTATGCTAATATGCAACCCTTACAAATTAGCCAAATATCCGACACCAGAATCCAATATGGCGGCCAAGATGGCCGCCGAAATGTGAAAATATGCTATTTTTCTGACATGTTACCACCTTTCGTTTGTCACCTGGTGATCTTCCCAAACAGCCACTTCTCAATATATGGTTCATCAATTCACATACTCATCTAATGCACTGACGTACCCGGACAACTTCTGTATATGGCTTCGAATGTTGAAAGCCCGACATTTGACGGTTGCATTTCTGCTAAGGCGTAGAAGACCATAATGCATAATATACCCAAACTCCTTGAACGTGATCATAAGAACAAGCTTGTTGGCGTCCAGCAATCGTCTCACCGAACAGATCCAAGCAGATGAAAACAATACACACGGTGCTAGTTTGTGGGTATGTGTCATGATAGTGGAACTGAATTTGGACCATGACTGCACCGCCCCTTATTTTGTTATGTTTTAGATTCAGACAGGATCTCATGTGTGGCTTTTCTTTCCTTGTATGCTAAGATTGTATGTTCCCATCCGTTTGGAAGCCGTTCTTAAACAACTGGACCAGGAGTATGCCATTGGCTACTGCTGTATACCAAGACTGGGGTGTAGTCTTAAAGGCGATACCTTTGATAGTTGGTTGATATGTCATACTCACGCTGGGTGGTATGGTTCAAGAAAATACAAATGCCATCAACAAAATGGTGAAATGTTCAACGCGAAGAACATCCAGAGGAATGTTACGTTGATGAGCTCTTGCATTCAGTTCAACAAACGTTGGTACACCAAGTGATTTCTTGGTAACATCACCATTGTGACCATTTTCCTACATGAGACATTAACTATTATATTCTAAAGTTATATATATAAAGCTATATGAGCATAAAGGTCGCGTTCCCCAACGGCCACAGCCATTGCCATCGAGACTGTAATTTTTTTCTTTAAATACATAGTGAAACAAATGCACCACAGTTCCTGACATTTTCTTGAATAATACCGCCCACATACTGACACTAACCCCGAGAGAGGATAACAAACAACGCATACATTCATGCTATAAAGACATTATCCTTTAGTCCATCCGACTGTTTTGAGGGAAGCTAGCATATTATTATCCAGACAAAAGTGTACGTAGTTGAATCAGAAAGGCTTCGTACCGGATGTGGAAATACAATCTTACCACACCAAATAAAACCGACACGCATGACATTCGATATCTTAAACATGCACCAGGTGTAGGGGTGGTGTATACATTGGCCCATTTCATTCCCACTATCATGGCGCATGTCCACAAACTAGCACCGCGAGCATTGTTCTTCTCTGCTGGGATATATTCGACGAGACAACTGCGGGGCGTCACACAATTTGCTTCGGATAAAGGTCAAGAAGTGTGGGTAGTCTGTACACTAGGGTCTTCTCCTTATCAGATAGACATCTGTCCAAGGGAATGAGACAGCTAGCAACCTTCGAAACACTGTCGAAGTTGTCCACATATGCCAATGCGTTCGCTGAGTTTGTGAGTTGACGAACCATCTATTGAGAAGTGACTAGCTAACTGGTTCGCCATGTGTACATGTCGTTATCCCTGGGGTATGAGACACATACATAGAGATGACATTCTGTAAGCTAGACACCGGAAAATGAATTGTTTGAAACGTTATGATTAGAGGGACCATACTACCAGGAAGTGGTGAATACTTTGTCGGTGTGAGCGACCTAGATTTATCAGACAAAGACATGGAAGCTGGTCCAGGTAATTATGGACGTGACGTGGCAAATCAGCAACTGTTATCAGGTAATTGTTCTGATATAACTATTCGGCGCACCTACGCTTACGGCCATTATCGGTGCTAAGTGGAGACTGGATTTCGAAATGCCACATCGCGATATTAATTGTGGTGTTTCATCTTTCCAGAAGGATAAGACCTATGTTATGCGCTTTTGATACCTTTAAGTTGAACTAGTAGATGGTTTATGTTGGCTGTGAGTATCAATTGCCAAACACTAATGAATACTTCATGTCACTATTCCATATCAACATGTAATGGTGGATAGAAATCGCGAAACAATAACGCCCATCGTAATAAAGTAAAGGAATGTAGACTTGTTTTCAAATTTCGGACGCCATTTTGGCCGCCATCTTCGATTTGGAAAACCATTTCTTGCATGAGATGTAATGTAATTACTTGATCTCAGTATGTCCAACTCAATTGTAAGCATGGGTGGAGTTGTCTCGACAATAATGCCCAATGATGTGAATATGAGGGAATTTCAGTGATTATTCAAAATCTGTCCGCCATTGTGGGCGCCATTTTGGATTTGGGGGACTTTTATTTGGATATGGTACAAGGAAAGTTCTTCGCCTAAGTGTTCCCAACTTACAATAGTAAGCAGGTGTGGAGTTGTCATGACAATAATGCTCACTGATGTTAAAATCAGCGATTTTCGGCGATTTTTTATTTCTGGTGGCCATTTTGGCCGCCATCTTGGATTTGGGTAAATATTCCTCAACTCAGGTATAAGAGGAATCCTAGCTCGAGTATCTCCTACAAATATATATGCATGGGTGTTGTTATAGTAGCAATAACATGCATTGATTCGAAACATAACATCGCGTTATTAACGGAGATTAGGCTTTGACCTATGATACCGGAATTTGGGAAAACGTGATATCGGACAAAAATATCCCGCAATGAATGCATATTATGGTCCCCATGTGTTCGACAATGACTCCTCTATATGATAAATGTATAACATGACGCAAACATTCTAACATTTTCCCACAGAGACAAACGAAATGTGGTAACATGTCAGAAAAATAGCATATTTTCACATTTCGGCGGCCATCTTGGCCGCCATATTGGATTCTGGTGTCGGATTTTTGGCTAATTTGTAAGGGTTGCATATTAGCATAACGAATCGAGCGGAAAACAAGACCGCATGTACTATCATCTTTACTATAATGGCGATCAAAGAGACCTGGTGCATTTAAAAAAAATGGCCGCCATGATGGGCGCCATCTTGTCTAGAGTCTCTGCGGCCACTTTTTTTTCTTGTTAACAAGTGAAAAAAATTAGAGGAGACCTTAAGGAAGAAAAATAGTGGGGTGAAGTTAAGTCCTGGGGGGGTGCAGAGGTTGACCAATATCTCCTGGACTATATGTGGCCTGTGCTGGATACCTGCACGGTAGACCGATTTTCCTCTATGTTAATTGCCTATACAAGCCGGTTCTGATTGACTTGGGACAAACTTCATGTTGTGCCTATATCGGTATACGACATGCAGCGATCGACACAGATAATTGCGGCCAAGTTTGTGGCCAGAAATTGAAAAGTCGTCGATCTTTCCACATTATTACACTCCAGAAAATGCACAGAAGTAAGCTATGCAAGAATTCATGCGTTAAATTGAGATCAACACTGAAATAATATAATCTTTGATTCGTGTCGTCTTGTCGTGTTCTTGGTGTAAATATGCATATTTATTACGCGCGCCGCGTGTATACTAATGTAGAGATTCTAGTTTCGCGTGGGCGCTGACATTAACATGGGTGTTTTATTTATAGAATGGGAATTTTTGGGATGATTAAAAGTCGAACTGCGAGCCGGAGGCCGAGTCCGATAAGAGGTTTAGTTGGGAATTTCAATTTCGTTTATTGTCGTTAATTAACGTTATGTCAATAATGTTGATTTTTGGTTTGTGATAAGCTATGTCAATTACGAATAAAAGAAATAAAATTGTAAGTCTTATATTTCAACTTTTATAGACCTTTTTACGTTCTGCAGCTCACTGGAGGTTGTGGTCAGAGACGGCGGAGTCGGCCGCCGGCTCGTTAATTAGGTGCTGGTTGTTATTTTTATTTTAACGGAATTCTGAGTTGGTCATTCGCGAAACCAATATATTTTATATTCTATAATTACAATCATGGGTATATAATATATTATCTTGAGCGCGTTACCATTTCTGACATTGGTTTTCTTGTTACGCCACCTGTAGTGTTTCTAGCTTCTGTGAGTTTGATATTGCGTGGTGGACAGGGCGAATGTATTCTTGGAGATTTTGTGTACCTTACTCAATCGTACCGATAGAATCACTTAGATGCCGAAATTGTAAAGTTAACGTCACCGGTGTATAATATGTTTATGAAAATATGATAAATCGTATCGATAGAGTCAGGACAGGCTGAAATTGTAAACTTAAAGTCACCGGTGTAATAATATGTTGTTGAAAATATAAATAATTTGATAGACTGAAAATAATATATAACCCATTGGGAGCCCCTGATGTATTCTTGTTTGTACCTTACTCAATCGTACCGATAGAATCACGTAGATGCTTAAATTGTAAAGTTAACGCCACCGGTGTATAATACGTTTTTGAAAATGTGTTAAATCGTATCGATAGAGTCAGGACAGGCTGAAATTGTAAACTTAAAGTCACTTGTTGTTGAAAATATAAATAATCTGATAGACTGAAAATAATGTGTAACCCATTGAGAACCCCTGGTTTAGTGAAGTGCATTGTGGGAAGTTTAATTGTGATTCTCCTCCTCCATCTTTATTTTCTGGAATTATCACCAAGATTTCCCCACTCTATTCTCTTAAAATGTACCCTGATCGGTCATATTCTTTTGATAATTCTATCTAAATACATCTTAGCTACTATTCGAATCTGCTGTCCCGGTCGAAGAAGGTTTAGTTTGACCAAAACGGCTATTGACAAAAGTTTGTTTACAAAAATTGAGCATACTCAATGACCCGTAGGCCGTACACCGTACACGCTGTAAATTTTTTATCGAAAACAAATTCAATTTCTTCCATCTAAAACATAATTACGCGCTGAACTCTGTCATTTTAAGAATATAGTAGTATTACACACATACACACCAAGTTTCAGCTCAAAATTTTGAAAAATGACAGTTTTATAGACATAAATCGATTTTAATGGCAAATCCCCATGTTAAATTTTATCATCGAAAAACAAAAATCATTTCTTCGATCTAGGAAATAATTACGTGTTGTACCCTGTCATATTTGACCGGTTCTACCTGATAATTGTGTGACAGTACAGTCGCGTTACTTTATACGTCAACATTGGTCATTATCACTCGACAAATTTATTTCGGTCTATCGTATCAACCCCTATTTCCCCCACGCAGCCTGACTAAGTGTCTTTATCGCTCCACTAATTTGTATCGTTTCATCGGTATGAATTCCATATCCAATTATCCACATATAACCAACCCAACCTCTAATCCCGGTCCAATTTATTTATTTCTTTCATCGGTATATAGTCATGTTACGTCATATTTTATCTCGTGATACTTGTACTTATATGTCTATGTTATTACTATAGTATACCGTATATGTATATCAATTGCTATTCCTTTCTATATAATCCTGGTGCCAACTATAGATATAATTTCAGACCCCCCCCCCCCCCCCAATTTTATATAATTGCTGCTTTAGTACAGTCACGATGCATTACATGGCAACATCGATCCACTAATTTATGTCAGTTCATCAACTTCATCGGTACAAACCCCTTTTTTCTCCGAGTCCATATAACCAACCCAACATCTTATAGAACTCCATAAATGACTATTCTGGCACTATATAGAGATGACTAAGATTCTGACACCCCCCTATTTTATAGCCTTGTTGCAACAGTAGAGTTGATATGCATAATATGTCAACATTGGTCGTTATTGCTCTACAAATTTATATCAGTTCAATCCTTAGTTCCCTGTATCACCCACCCCTCCCTCAATTTATTTTTTTCATTTGTATTATAGTCTCGTCACATACACATTTTATCTTTTGTAACTTTTGCTTCAACGCGTCGAGATCCGCTGCAGACAATACAAAACTGACAACATTTTGAAATGTAAACAGGCTTCAGACTCATCTTATCCCAGAAAAACTCTGGTTACATAAAAAATTTGTGTATAAGGTGTACGCGCATTTGTTACGTTAAAAACCAAACGTCCCAAGTCAAGGTCCAAATCCCCAACACACTGATGTGAGGTTTAACTCCATCTACATACAGTAATGTCCAAAGTAATTGATCACTTAACCACAGCAAAATTGTGTGTATTTTTTCATGATTCTAAATCCTGAAAAATTACCCATAATTATGCTGTGGTTAAAGGGTCAATTACTTTGGGCATTACTGTAACCAATATAAGGATTTGAGGTTTAATGATAACTCAATCATCATACAGTAATGTTCAAAGCAATTGACCACTTAACCACAGCAGAATAATGGGTAATTTGAGGATTGTAAATGCTGAAAAAATACCCATAATTCTGCTGTGGTTAAGTGGTCAATTACTTTGGGCATTACTGTAACCAATATAAGGATTTGAGGTTTAATGATAACTCAATCCTTATACAGTAATGTCCAAAGTAATTGACCACTTGACCACAGCAAAATTATTGGTAAATTTTCAGGATTTCAAATCCTGAAAAATTACCAATAATTCTGATGTGGTTAAGTGGTCAATTACTTTGGGTATTACTGTAACCAATACAAGGATGTGAGGTTTGATGAGAACTCCATCCATATAACTAATAATTATGTGTGAAAATTAAAACAAAATAAATTCCATGATGGCGTCCAATATGGACTGCCTAATTCTGCTCCAAAACATATATATTCAATATATGGATGTTTATTGGGGGAAACCGATTATTTCAATGATATTTTCATTAACTGGGATCCAAAACCCGACTTACGGGAGCGTGCGACTGTATCTTAAGCATATGCGCCTATTTAATGAGCCAACAATTGGAATCCCAACAGAGAAGATTGGCGTGGGTCCCTTGCGCGATCTGTCCATCGAAAACTATTTAGACATCTCAAGACACGTAAGACCCAATAAGTTAATATACAGAATAGATACATCTATTGCCTGAGTGACTAATATTTATATTTGTTGCAATGAGGTCAAATAGTTGCGAAGCCAGCACCACAATTCTTTCCCTCCATAGTAAATCTTAAAACAACTTCTAAAGAATTAATAATTCACCTTATATTTGGTATGAAGCGTCCTTGGTTAACTGGAGTTCAGATTTGTTAACATCACGTCACCAAGGTAATTACTTGCGAAGCCACAGCCACAACTATTTCCCTCCATAGTAATTCTCAAAACAACTTCTTAAGAACAATTGACCAGGTCAGTCGCGCAATTATTGGAAGAGCCACGGTCAATCATTTTTTTAAAACCAAATGTTACATTTAAATTATTGCTTTATTTAACCAAAACAAAATGAGAAAATTAACTTTTACTACTTGCTAAATTTTATCTTTTAATTATTTCATTTAAATTTTAGTATTTACAGTATACTATGTCCAAGTCTTTATAATCTGTTGAGTGACCCCACAGTCGTTTACTTTGTTAGTAATAATTTGAAGGATTACTTGTTTAAACGCAATTGTTATCAAAATATTTTATGTATTTTTTATAATTTCTATTTATATGTAATGCCATAATATTGGTGGCGTTACCATTTCTGACTATGGTTTTCTTGTTAAGACATATTGCCGGTTTCTTACCTGCATGTGGCCCGTATATTGATCGACTGCCCGCATTATAGCTATACCAGTATAGGTTCCCGTACCGCAGAGTACCGGGCCATACGAACCGGCTGCTTGTAAACATGACGACATCGCACGATGCCGGCCGGTACGTGCTACCATCGCACTTTATTAAGTTCTAGAAAATGAATATAATTATGTTGTTCAAGAGTAACCAAGACTGTTGAACAACATACTGTGAACATGTCAAATAACGTTAGATCATATCAATTTACACTGAAATATATAATATGAGTTTGATTTCGTGTCGGATTTTCGGTTTCTTGCCTACATATGGCCGGAACCGACTGCACGCATGCTGTAACTGCCATTATGTTGCCAGTGTCGGCACTTAACGACATGTTTGTGTAGGCACGGCACCCACCGGTACTCGCAGCCACCACACTATTACATTCTGCATGGAAAGTAAACTTTTCAACACTGTTGAATGATATATTACATCATACTTTGTCGAATAAAGTTGCATTCTAGTGCTTTAGAGTGAAATAACATGAGTTTAGTTTCGTGTCGGCTGCCGATCTGTTACTTACATACCACCGATACGCCCTGCATGATACATTTCCCATTACGTTCCCTTTATGTTACCCGTATCGCTGGGTCGGCACGGCTGACTGCTTACAAACTTCACGGCTTGTTGATATCGGTACGGTACCGGCCGGTACAGGCTACCACATTATTACATTCCAGATAATGAATACATGTAAACTCAACAAGTCTGTTGAATGATATAATGCCACAATATGTCAAATGACGTTGTATTGTGGTGATTTGCACTGACATAGTACGAGATTGATTTCGTGTCGGTTTGCCGGTTTCTTGTCAACATCATATAATCGGTACCGAGTACCCGTACGAACGATTTGTAACTATGTTGCCATTAGGTTGCCTGTAGCTGCCGGTACATGTACTGGCTACATGTTTATATGCAGGTGCTAGCACTGCCAGTATGAGTAAGAATACGGCCGGTACCGACATGTTTACTGATGGGAAGAGTATGAATGGGAAGGGCCTATTATTCATCTAGATGCATTATCAGGAAATATAAGCATATACGACGGACAATAAATAGTACAGCAGGATTCCCATTCGTGGTGTACGGAATTGCCCAAATAATAAGTTTGTTGAACTTATTATCTGAACATTTCCAAAGGGTTAAACTACTCGTCAATGAGTATTTATTAAAGAACGGGTTAACAAAGACACATACATGAACGCATTTACTGAATATAGTTATGTATGCTTCGTCAATTAACCCCCATCTCAAACGTGTTGGTGCCTGACCACATCCCTGACTCCAACAAAGAACATTTGGCAAATTTAAGCCACACTATTAGTTTTCTCACACCAATGATATGCCAATTACCACTGTTTGTTCCCGAGACCCATATCCCATATCATTGACTTCTGGTCCGTTTAACCCTTTATATGCTAAATGGATTATCCCATTCAGTTATAAAGGTATGTATTGGATTTGTCTATTATTCATTTAAAGGAATGTTAAATAGGCCATTCAACAAAAGGCCCCTAAAACGCCTACGGCCATTTGTTGAACTTGTTACCTGAACATTCCCTAAGGGAACTACTCATCAGTGAGTATTTAATATTGTAGACCAGGCTGTGGTGGAGGTAGGTGCCACCAGAGTGCGCAGAAATTGCGACTGGTATTTCCTGATAGAAATTATCGAGGGGCATTATGACAATGGAGGTGCTGGGGCATAGAGATACCACAGCCGGTTTACCATTTTTTTCTCTCAAAATTTGACTAAAATATTTTAATTCACAAAAAAATACATATAAATTCACAAATTAAGTTTGGAAATATATTCCAAGCGTTTTTATATTGCAAAATCTCGTGTCTATAAATTTAATAAACGGATAGTTTTATTTAATGCAAAATATATTTTTTTCTAAATAAAACGTATTTTTTTCATGAAAAATACCGCAAATTTCAAAAAAGATACCTGGGGCCTTACATCGGTTGTCAATTATAACATCCTGAATCAAAGAGATTAAACGTTGTTTATTTTCACAATTTTTCAGAAATTCATTAAAGTTTATTGGAATCTTTGACTGTGCTGATTGGATGATAACTTTGTCAGAATAACCCCTTTTACTCCTTTCGGCTGATTTGCTCTTGGTATGTATACCAACAACAATGTCTACCCTTGTGTAACCCAAAGGCAGTGACTGTAAGAACCTCCATCCAAGTTCTTCATATGTATCGGGTGAAACTACAGTTTTACGAGGTAGTGACTCTTTTGTGTGTAGAATAGGTGTCTGTGAATAAGACAAAATTGTATTTTGTGGTTTTACTTTTAGCAAGGCTAAGTGGAACGGGGCATAAAGGGTGTGCGAGAGCTTTATCAAAATATATAACTTACTCAGACTTCGCTGAGGCAGACAGCAACACCCCTATAATATTCATATTGGCTTCGATGCTCCGCGATTCTAAATTCCGTTTCACGGTGACGCTCTTATTTACACTTGCAAATAATTTCAAGTTTGTTCTAGAAATTGGGTCATGGAAACTTCCATTTCTACTCTTGAGACGATTTTGTTTGAAAAAGTTGTATGCTTCCGGTCCAATTGTTATCGAGAAAATTCCTACTCTTGAGACGATCTTGTTTGAAAAAGTTGTATGCTTCCGGTCCAATTTTTATCGAGAAATTTCCTCTGGAACTTGAAATTGAAGGGTGGTACCAGAACTTAAATGGAAGAGTGACGTCATCTCAAGATTTTTATTGAAAGGATTAATGTATACTCGGTTTTCAAAACTAACTAAATCTGACAAATTTCTCCGATTTCAGAATTTGAGATGCATGGCCGCAGCGGTTTATATTTGGAACTGTGATTATCTACGTTGGCTAATTTCAAAAGTGCCTATGCATTCTTAGCTTGTTCTGGGCGATTTAATGTCAACTTCAAAATACTATCTGAAGCAAACTGTTTGATTCCACCGGCTGTTTTGGCGTCCCTGTTCAAAGTTTGTTCGCCTCTCTGGTCTATCACTACCCTTAAAGGAACTTTATCTTGAGCTTGTACCGACATCCCTTTTCACGCAGAAATTTCTTCAAACCAGAATACAACCTTGCAATGTGCTTCAGTACTTCAACATAATGCGACCCATAATGCGACTTGCATAATTTGTCTTTTGAATTGCAAAATATAATGGAACAAAATATTCCCAGCAAAATAGCCGCAAATCAAATATAATTTCTACTGCGCGCCAAGTGTTGAACATCAATTAGGTCTAAATACAGAGTGAGCCAGAACTGTGCATTTTAACTCAACTTCCCCTGTCGATTGTCTTGTTTGAACAATTGGTATTTGCCAATGAAATCAACATATTGAACTGATGCCGGGTCATATATGAAATCCGAATCCCTGACTGACTGAACTAAGACTTCTGGTTTCTGCGTGTCATGCTCCAACAAGAATATTTCAAACAGTAGCCTTTCTAGTGCTTCCGACAATGCACTATGAACAGTCCAACACCGGTTATAATGCTTTCCAGACAAAACACCATTCACGCTCCCTGAAGAGCAAACACCTGCTTGAAACCTCAAAACCAGAATCTTTCACAAAACCCCCGATTAAACCAAAATTCTCCTTAATGAAATGGAAATCTCCCAAATGGATAACAACATTATTGAAGCGTTGTGGGAAATTAAAACCAACTTGTATGTATTAATTGCTGCACCGACATCCAGGGTCACATTAACTTATGGCATGTTAACTTCTACGGCGAGTTTCTGCCTAATAGTGCTCGATTGTTCTGAAATTGGTGACCTCAGAACCGATGGGTGATAGGTATGTTAAAACTGTTTTATTAGGACCTTCTGATGAAGCATGTTGTCGTTCTAAATTATGGCACCCTGCATATCTTATCACGGTCTGATCGCTATCATTTATTTGCCTAACAATGACACAGAAAACATACGTATTGGCATAGGTTTCATTGGAAAATGACTCGTTGATTAAATCAACTCCAACCATGGAAGATGAACGTTTTTGAGCCACAATTATGTCCAATTGCTCGCTTGTTTCATGTTCAGCTTTTCTGTCAAACTTAACTGTTTCTTTTAAATATAAGGGAACAGGGGACTCCTCTTGGAAAGCTACGAGGTGGGTGTAATTAAGAGACCCATTTCAGTTTGTGTCTCCAAGTTCATGTCAGAGTTGCCAACCCAAAAGTATGTCAGAACAGTTTGTGTTTTATCTGATGGTTTTAATGGCAATGTCCCACTAGATATTGCAAGTAGCTGTGCCCTTTCAGTCTGTGCGGTCTCTATCTCGCATACTAAATTGTAATCAATGCAATGGCCTAATATAAATGATTTGCTACCTGTATAGGTTTCTTTTGGCCAGTAATATTATGCCGACCGAGACCCAACAGTCCATGTTTTGCGACAATGACTTTCCCGCGTATGATTAGGAAGGATGGCGAAGTAAACGTTTGTTTTAATTTTATTTTATTCAATATTTTTGACTATAAATGCTATTGAGATTGTCAAATTACGATGCATTATACAGCAATACGGTAGGAATTTGGTTTGAATGTTGAAAACCCATATAATTCGATATTTTTTTTTCAAAAATAATTAAGCATATATATTCCAAAAGTGTGTACGATGTGGATTGTTTACACTTGAATACATCTATTTACGAATGTTATTCGTAAAAACATACCCAGTGGTCCAATATTTCGCCAACAAATTCAGTTTTTGTAATGTTTTGAAAAATCTCGAAAAATCAGGAATTTTGGGGTAGGGGAAATATTACGTAATATCTCAACTAAACGGATACGAATTGCACATTGGGTCTTAGTACATCTTGTAACACAATATTTGTGTCATTTTTTAATGCACATTGAGAGTCTTAGCCTATTTAGTTTAGAAGTTATCGCATCTTATATGTGGTTCAAATTTTGAAATTTTCGATATATTTCATGAACAAAATACGATGTATTTTTTAGTGAATTAAAATATTTTCGGCACATAGAAAAAAATGGTAAACAGGCTGTGGTATCGCTATGCCCCAGCAGATCGCTGATCACATCCAATGTCATAATGCCCCTAGAGAATACCTATCAGGAAATACCAGGCGCAATTTCTGCGCTCTCCGGTGGCGCCTACCTCCGCCACAGCCTGGTCTATAGTACGGATTAAAGTCTCGAACAGAGTTATATGTTAAAGATGGTCCTTCATATCTGACACAATCAAACCATTATTTGTATATATTCTTTACCCCGAAAATAATCCAACCGATGCTGCAATTGTTTTGAATGTCAGATTGACTTACACATGATCAGTGCAACAGAGCTGATAAAGAACATTCGCGACTGTCTTGCACAAAAATCGGTAGTTTTTTTTAAGTATGAGCATTTGTATTAGTTCTAGTCATAATAGACACCTTTCGCATTATGAACGACAACATATATTTATTACGAATAGGGTACTACGTCACTAGAATGTGTGATCTTTCTATTCGTTGTCGTTTTACCCTTTCCGTTGTTACGATCACGGTTTTGGACTTTCAACGAAACCCACAAATAGATCATATACATACAATCAACGTCGTTTTCGATGCATAAAGAAGTGTCTGATGCCGAATTACAAACTGTATAATTTCGCGAAGCTTATAATTACGACAATCGGCATAAATGAGTTGGTGGTTAAACTAGTTTTATGAAGAAACTATATTAAAACACTAAAACTACCCAAGTGATACTTCCGTCATTCGATGAGTCACATTATGCCAATGTAAATGAATTTGTAGAAAGGGAATCGGCTCGCTCCTCCTCTAGCCCTTTAGACGCTCTTATTGCTTTTCCTGTAACTTCAACAGAAATAACGTCTTTATATAAACACCTTAATTTAAATAAGGCATCAGGGCTGGATGGAGTCAACTATGAGCACATTTTCTATGGGGGTGCTCGCTTAGCCGAATCACTGAGTTGTCTTTCATTCATTTTTTACAGTTGGAGTATATTCCACATGCAGCAAAGAAGGGTGTTATTTTTTCTCTACATAAAGGTGGCTCTAAACCTAAAGACTCTTTCGACAATTACCGAGCTATAACACTGCTGTCTGTCATATACAAATTATTCGAGAAACTAATTCTCACAAGACTTGAGCTTTATACGCCTTCATTGATAACGCCTCATCCCTTGCAAAACGAGTTTCAGCGTGAGGTCAGTTGTTCTATGACATCATTTTTGGTGACCGAATGTATTTCTTATACGTCCGAGAGACAAAGTATGTTATTTGTCTGCTTCTTGGACGTATGGAAAGCGTTTGACACTGTGTGGATCAACGGTTTGCTTTATCAGCTATTTGAAAAGCACGTTCAGGGCAAAACGTGGAGAATTATTTCAAAGTTACTTAATGATATACATTGTTGCACTCGCTACCAAAACTGCAATTCACTCTGGATACCAATGTTGCAAGGAGCAAGGCAGGGAAGTGCCCTTGCACCACTTTTTTATACCTTATACATTGACAGCTTATTGTGCGAGCTTAATAACTCAGTTTATGATTTCGTCATGAAGGATGCGAAATGCTGCTGTCCGACACACGCCGATGATATGGTTGATAATGGTTCTGCTGTCGCTCACCGCAACAGGGTTGCAGTATGGGCAGCCATTCGGTCGGAAATTACACGAAATAAAAGTTAATGGTGGTTTGTAAAAACAACTACAATCTATTTCAAAACAATAGTCTCTATTTTCAAACCAATGGTCGTTCTTTGATTCAATAAGAGACAATTACGTGTTAACAGATATATATTCACAATCAACGTTGACCGATGCAAAATTAATGTTCTATTTTAATTTAATAGTATTCATTGTTCAACTAATATCTAATAACAAACAATTAATACAGCTTTGCTCATATTCAGTAAACGTACATTCCGTTTCAATAGCCATATTTCAAACCAATAGACGATTTCTCACGATCAGTGATTATCGTTATCAAACTAATAGACCTTATTGTAAAACTAATAACTCATTGTAAAATTAATATATAAAACCGTAATTAACTTATTGTAAAACTAATAACCTATTGTAAAATTAATAGACCTTATTGTAAAACTAATAACTTATAGTAAAACCTATATCTAAAACCGTCATTAACTTATTGTAAAACTAATAACTTATTGTAAAATTAATAGACCTTATTGTAAAACTAATAATCAATAGACATATTATAAACCAATATACTATTTCCCACGATCAATGATTATCGTTATCAAACTAATATCTAATAGCGGAATCAATTATTTCAGGTCAAACCAATGAGCTCATTTGAAATTAATGATTAAAACACAAACCTATAAGCAATTCGTAAATTAACGCTAGGGGCGCTGGCCACCAATTTTGTTCGCAAAATCCGTGACGTCAGAAATATAGAAATAAACATGGGAGTTCCCAATGTCATGTCGATGTGACGATTTGGAATATGAGTTCACTCGGTGCAAATCAAACGACGATAAATATTCACTATAATATATAGGACATATAGTGGAGTAGATTAAGTCAAATTTTCAAGGCAGTTGTTCAAATTGTTACTAAAGCATGAAACTTTGCACATATGTACATCTTCTTTAATATTAGATATGGAGCCACGCTGAAATTTCACTTTAACCCCTCTTTTTAAGGGGTTTTCCAAATTTATAGAGCGTTTCGTGATTATATTATTTAATAAATGTCGCAATTAATCTCACCATGAAATATATAATTTAAAATTAGGCATATTCAGTTCGTATGACTCTGAGAGATATAATGCCACATTTTAAGGGTAAAATTGGAACTCCCCGCCCAAGATGGTCGGTAAAATGACAGCTGAAAGAGGGAATTTGACGTTTTTTCGCTAATATCTTCTAGATCAGGTTCTGCTGTATGGAACTGGTTCGGAAATGTGACTTCATTGTGTATTGCTCATGTTAAGAGATAATTGGAGCAATGAATATATGTCATTCGTATGATCCAAGTCCCTCCCGCGATCCCTCAATAATTAGATTACACATAACTCGGTATGAAATTTAACCAAATAACACCGTTATGAATCTAGTCATATTTTAACAAGAATTGGACAGAACTTTGCAAATTATGACATACAAATACTTATGAATTTTTGCGCTTAAGTGCAAATATTTCACGTTTAATCACAAATCATTTGCGCTTAAGCCTGCAAATAGCGTGTCTGTCATTTGCAGAATGAGGTCCACAGAGGGTGAATTTAGTGATGCTACCCTGCATAGCGGGCTAGCATAACTAAATTCACCCTCTGGGGACCTCATTCTGCTTAGGCCTCATTTTCTGGGAAGTAACTATGGTATCAAATTAACATTGTTTTTAGTTACGTTTTCCCATCTGGGAAGTTTCTATATCCCCTAATTTGCAGAAGATAAAATCCATAATCGAGGCTCCAAATGGGTGAACATCACCAACTTCAACTGGGGAACTTCAATCTTATCCTAGGACTGCCATAGCAGTTGAGGACCCTAAGCAGAATGAGGCCCCCAGAGGGTAAATTTAGTGATGCTAGCCCACTCTGCGGTGTAGCGTCACTAAATTCACCCTCTGGGGACCTCTTTCTACAAATGACAGACACGCTATTTGCAGGCTTGCACTCAAGTCTATATACCTGTAGGCCAATCATACAAGGGAAGCAATCCCCAGTGATCCCTAGATACCAGTACCTTTTATGACCATGGAAATGGTATATATCTGTACAGGATATGTCTCTTTTATAAAATGTAATAGATCTCTGGGATGGAGGCACAAATTCTTAGGGACAGGGATGCTGATAATATGAAAATATGTTTTTCCCCTATTTCTATTCAATAAGTACATGTACACCACGAGGGAAGCAAGCCACCAGTAACCCCTAATTCCCCTTCTATGACCATGGAAATGGTACATATTTGTGCAGGAGATGTCCCTTTAATAAAATACACTAGAGCTTTGGGAATGAGGCACCAATTTTTGGGACACCAGAGACAGAGATGCTTTTGACTTTTCAACTTTCGAGTCTGTATGGGCTACTACTATGGGCCCATAATAATATACTATGAGATGGACTCCATCATTCACAATCAGAGGGAAGTAAAGGAGTGCTAGGTATTTGCGCTTAAGCGCAAAGCATTTACACTTAAGCGCAAATGATTTTCACTTAAGCGCAAACAAATTGATAGACACATATTTGTGCTCAAGCGCAAATGACAATCGCTTAAGCCCAAATGATTTATGTTTAAGCTTAATATTTGTGCTTGAGCGCAAATAAATAATAAATGTGAAAAGGGCCTCCCATAAGTAAGAGGGGACTCTAAATTTCTTGAACATTGAAATTCCCTTTGTTTGAGAATTTGTATATGTTTATATTGAATATTCTCAGTAAATAATAATTCTGTGTGTTTCAAAAGAAATCAGAATAAATTGTTATTGTTTTTAAGTATTGGTTATAGATATTAAACAGTTAATTAGATTGACTCCCCTCTTCCAAGATGCATCCTTACTGTGGAAAACCGATCGCCCAAGCGATTCACCCAGGTCTGTTGGATGGCTCAAACGACTTTTCCTACTATGGCCAGTTTGTACCCTTGATTTGAATGACACATTTAATTGTTTCGTACCATGTTTTTGGTCATTTCACACCATATATTGGTATGTTTCATTGATTCCCAAAAATGATGAATGGTCATTCGTACATGTGAAAAATTATATTAATCGTGTTAACTTAATGAGAGTGAACATGATCATGATTTAACGTTCGTGATGATGACAACCCAACATTTACATGTTAACATATTGAAATTGTCGCGACAAAGTTAAAGATGCATAATCCGAATTAACACTTGAATATTACTATTTCCTTGGCTTCGGGTAAAACATATGTGATTCGAGTTGAGGAACCCACCCATCAAAGCTGAGAATGATCAGATATTGATTTTTGAAATCTATTATTTTTTACCATCGATAATTTTCAGTGGCCCAATAAAAAGTCGAAAGAGGACGAATGAAGATGGATAACTCAAAAAGCAAGTGGCTTTTCTTGTGTCAGATATTTGACAAACCCGCAAAAATTCATTGAACAAAATATTGATAAATAACAGGTTTTGGGCAATTGTATACTATATTTGACTGGTTAGCATTATTTTTGGGGCATTAATCGATTCTGGTAAACGAAGTGGCATTTAAAAAAATGGTGTTGTTGTTGAAATATGATGATATGGGAACCATCGAATCGGACTGAGTACCTTTAATGTCATTTAAAAAAATAATACCGGTATACTCAAAGGTACGAATTGTCGAAATGATACAGGAACGGGTATGAAATGTCCAGAACCCTGGTGCGAAAAAACTTCCATGGTATGAAATGCCAGCAACCTATTCATCCATTGCACATTATCATTTATTTCCAATGGGCATGGATACGAGTCTCCCATTGGGGAGGGGGTCCACCTTGATACATGTATGTTCCGACAGCACCCCCTTGGAAGGAAGTTTCCTACAGATGGCTACATGGTAAATGTATATCGGTCCAAAATTTGTTCGAAAATTATTAATTAGATATGACATTTTTGCACGATATGGCACGATCATTTTACGACATCACTAATTAAGAGTAATACATGTATGATTTTATGACATCACGATCTGAGTAATACACGGTATGGCTTTGACATGGTGTAATTCTATTTCACTATTAGAATAGGCATAGATACCAATTTTTTGTGATGTCACTCATTAGAAAAAGTTGTCAATATTACACTGTTACTAAGAGGCGAACTACCGTAATTAATAGATACATGTAGGGTATTACTTGGTTGGTTTGATATTATAGGCCTGATTTCAGTTATCAGTAGCCTCATATCAGCCTTTGTCGTCAGGCTGATTGTGATATGAGGTTACCTCAGGGTGATATAGGGCCTAATATCAAACCAACGATGTTGGCGCTGCTAGTCTACAGGGTCACTGTCTCGTTGGTCCCCTTGCCGAGGAGATATAAATGGGTACAGGACGTTTTGTGTCATCTTAAGTCATTTCGTACCATATTTTTGGTAGTTTCGTACCATAGTTTTGGTAGTTTCATACCTTATTGTTTGGTCGTTTCGTACCATGTAGGAAATCAATTGGCCATTTCGTACCATGTTACTACATGTATGTCACACCATATGGAAACAAATAAATGATTTTCTACAAAGTACGAAATAAAAAAAAGTAACCAAACATTCCGGTACCCTACCGTTATGTAAAACCAAAAATTATGGTATGGATTACTATGGAACGACCATGGTTATGGTATCAAATACTGAAATAATGAAGAAGTCACTGCAGTTGTATATATCATTTATGTGGTCACAATATATGCATGTATAATGCAACCTGTAAGTTGACATGACCTCTGTTCTAGTTGGCTTATGATTGAGTTCTGAAGTGCTCTCCGCACTGTCAGGTTTACTTGATCAATACTCCAGCAATGTTCAGATTCCGATTCCACGACGCTCGTATGAAACGTCTAGAAAATAGAATCCATATTTAATAAATCCTTCAGACATTCAATATTACGGAAATACGAATCGCCTGAATCAACATCTGACTGTTTGAAGCGGTTCCACTCAATGGTTGTTTTCAGAAGAAGTCGTCGCAATGTACTAGTACAGTGCTAGTACGCACTACACAGTAGATCGAAAGATTATCTTACGGTGTGAGAGATGTTGTTGTTGTTATTGTTGACATAATCATCATACTGCTGTTGTTAGTACTTGTCGAACACATCCTAAGTTCTCCACCGGATTTTGACAGACAATCCATGCATCTGGATCTGGATGGTGTACGGCGTATGATCCTCGCGGATGTGTAGAACGCCGGGAGAGAGAGAATTATGTTCTTTGCGGGACTGTTGAGTTGTCCGCTGCTGTTCTATTTTGAATTTCGCATGCGTCCATCTCGTTTAGAGTGTTCCACTGAATAATTGTCCGTGGGAAGAATGAATTTGAGTATTCAGCAGAGTTTGTCACCAGTGGCTCTTACCGGTAGGACAGTGAATTATTACATTCCTGTTTTGAGACTAAATTTGTGGCACTGAAATCTGCAAATTTCTTGGCTCGGATTTTTCTGCCCACCTTTTTTGGTTTAATTAAGCACTGAGTGTTTACAGCCGACACCTGCCCCTTATCCATCTTGTGAAAGAGCTCCAGCCTCTGGTCTTTCCTTCTTTCTTCGAGTGGTCTTATCTCGCAGTCATTCGTCAGTTTGGCCATGTCCTTCGATTGGTAATTGCCGGTCATGATCCGTACAGCTCCTCTCTGTATTCTCTCCAGGGCGTCGATGTTCTGCTGCTGGTGAGGATCCCACATGACGGCTGCGTATTCCAGCGACGATCTTACGAGTGTCTCACACGCTACGCATTTACTCTTGAATGGTGCCTTCCTAAGGTTTCTTCTGATGAATCCGAGCGTGCTGTTAGCCTTCTTCGTGATCTTGTCTATCTGTGGCAACCATTTCATATCGTTTGAGAGCATGACTCCAAGATATGGTGATTGAGTGACGCTTTGTATGATCTGGTTTCTGAGCTGGTACATGTAGGTCAGTTGGGAACAGTGATAATCACAGTAATACTGACAGTGATTTCAGATACTGACAGTGAATTCAATTCAATTATTTATTCACTCAAATCGTCAAATATGACACAATAGAGCTCGGTGGAATACAGTGCATATAATTTCTGTGCAAATTACAAAAGTGGTGCGCGTTGAAAATTACACATATTATAATAATGCAGTTGATTGAGAACAGCCCATGGTTGTGCAAATGTCGGATTTTAATGTATTACGTATATAGTATGCCTCAGGAGTTTTTGAATAAAATCAGGACCCGTCTAATGAAAAGAGATAGGTTTTTCAACGTTTTATGTCGTTTACAGTTAAAAAGTTCACTTAATTTGATGGTATTTGGTCGACAATAATAATATTTGTGTATGTATTTGACTCGCAGGTCTTTTAAACACGGGCATTGCAATATTACGTGGAATTCGTCCCCTATATTTGTACCGCATAGAGTACATAGTCTATCGGAATAATCTGAGTTAATCCATGAACCAGATTCGATTGGTAAGTGGTGGTTGCGGGTACGAAATTTCAGAAGTATTTGGACGGTGTCGTTTTTCACGAAATAGAGGAATTTCTCTTTGGTGAAGTCGTGTTTTATAATTCTGTAAAAGGCATACTTATTTGAATTACAAATTGTACCTCTCCATTCTTGAATGAATTGGTCTTCCAGCCTACACTTGAGCGACTTCTTAAATCTGTCGAGACTAGATAATGTGTGATTGATCCATATACCCCCCATTCCAAGTTCATTTAACAGTTTATGCACATTTGCAATCCATGGGTTGTTAACGTTAGATGAGTTGTAATAAGTGAGTAATATATAATACAGTATAAATGGTAGCCTATTGCAGTTCATTTGTATAAGTTTTCCCCAGTACGTTAAATTTCTGAATTTGATTTTCATAGTGATGGGGAATATTCCCAGTTCCCCATAAACGAATGCTGAAGGTGTATATTTTTTCAGATTAAGCAAAATTTTTAGAAACCATAGTTCTATTTTCTGGAAGCAGGATTGGTTTTCGAATGACCAAATCTCTGCTCCGTATGTTAGAATCGGGACAATTGATTTTTCGTAAACTTCGAGTGTGCTCTCTACAGTTAAGCTATTGGATCTCATCTTATTAAGTAATGCGTACATCGCTTTTTTAGCTCTTTCGCAGCGCATGTTTCTATCAAGAGAGAAGGAGCCATATCTATGGAAGGTAGTTCCTAAGTATGTATAATTTTTCACTGTTTCAATGTTATTGTTGCCGATTTAAAAAATATTATTATGTTTTTTCTTGCAGTTTCTTCCAAATATTAGTACTTTAGTTTTTGTTACGTTGATATCTAGTTTCCACTGCTTACAGTAGTTAGAGAATTTGTGAAGGGCATAATGGAGATCGTCGGCTGAATGTGCCAGTAGGACAGTATCGTCCGCATATATCAGGATAAAGAGCTTTATGTAAAACTCGCTGTCGAAATCTGATATATCTATACCATTATAACCTGATTTTTTCAGTGAGCTTTCGATATCGTTGACGTATAGGGCGTATAGCAGAGGTGATAAGTTGTCTCCCTGTTTTAGGCCCACACTACTGTTGATGAAGCTTGATTCGTGCGTTTTCGTGCGAATACAGAGTTTCAGGTTATTATACAATGCTTTTATAACTGCAAGGATTTTCCCATCTATTTTATATTTAATCAGTTTCTGCCATAAAGCTGCTCGCCATACCGAGTCAAAAGCTTTTGTAAAATCAATAAAAGCACAAAACAAGCGTTCTTTCTTAGCTTTAAGTAACTCCCTTATGGTATACAGGGAGAAGATATGATCTGCTGTTGAGTAGCCTTTACGGAATCCGGCCTGACATTCTGTTTGTATGTTATTCAAGTACAGGAATAAATTAAGTCGACTGTTCAGAATGCTCGAGAATAGTTTTGATAGACAGCTTAAGAGTGTAATCTTTCTGTAGTTATTTGGGTCTAAACCGTCGCCTTTATGTTTGTAAATTGGGTGGACTATCCCTTCTGTCCAGGTATGAGGTACTAATCCACTATCAAGGATAAGATTGAAAAACTCCACATAAGTATTTTCAAATAGTGTTGCAGATTTGTTTTATATAATCGTTCGTTATATTATCAATTCCGGGCGATTTGCCGATTTTCAATTTACTAACTGCGCTACGCACCTCTTCGATTGATATGGGAATTGACAATGTAGAGTTATCTATCCCGACTAATTGTTCTATGTCAGGGATATGCTCTTCGTGAGTGTCGTTTTCGGAGGCATTTTTTTCTTCAGATTCAAAGAAATCTTGGAATTCATCAATGTTTGGCATAGGCTTTTCTTTCCGATTAGGTTCGAGTTCGTTTATAAATTTCCAAAACTCCCTGGTGGAGGATACGCGGGCCTTATGTACTTTTGCTCTTATTTTATGATTGTGTTGTAACTTGCTATTTACTAGGGCAAGTTTGTACTGCTTTCGAGTTTGAATGAGTGATACTAGTACAGTCCTCAAATTCGGTTGCTTAATTCAGATCTTCTGGGTCAATAATAATGACAATATTAAAAATCAGCTCTCAACTGGATCTTCGGTAT
This sequence comes from Siphonodentalium dalli, assembly GCA_032622095.1. NCBI lineage: Eukaryota > Metazoa > Mollusca > Scaphopoda > Gadilida > Siphonodentaliidae > Siphonodentalium > Siphonodentalium dalli. The sequence goes on along the minus strand of CP136068.1, from coordinate 123,704,826 downwards.
CTGCTACAGGTACAGGACATAGTCCACCGTCCGTATATCATCGCAGTTTTCATGTTCAGGGTCACTTTCTGACGCGAAAATGTTCGAGAACATGCATTTTTTTTTTGGCAGTGGGGTATCCCATGTTGACGTCACGGAATTTCCAGTTTGGTAAATCCAACAAGATTCATGGTGGCGCTCCTAGCGTTAATTTGATATTGGTGGCGACCCTAGCGTTTATTGGTTTAAGAATTGATCATTGGTTTGTAAACGGAAGTTATTAATTCGAGAAATGATCATTGGTTTGTAAACGGATGTTAATAATCTTCAATTATTATTCATTGGTTTGACCGGAAATAGTAGATTTGTCTCTTATTGAATCCAGGAACGGCTATTGGTTTTGAAGTAGATTCTATTGATTAAGAAAATATATCTATTAAAACGGAATTGTCTCTTATTGAATCCAAGAACGACTATTAGTTTGAAAATGGAGACTATTGGATATTGAAATATCTTTATTGATTAAGAAAATATGGCCATTGAAACGGAATGTACGTTTGTTGAATATGCGCGAATCTTACTAATTGTGTGTTATTAGATATTAGTTGAACAGTGAACGCTATTAAATTAAAATAGAACATTAATTTTGCATCGGTCAACATTGATTATGAATCTTTATCTATTAAAACGGAACTGTCTCTTATTGAATCCAAGAACGATTATTGGTTTGAAAATAGAGACTATTTTGTTTGAATCTATATCTATTGAAACGGAATTGTCTCTTATAGAATCCAAGAACGACCATTGGTTTGAAAATGGAGACTATTTGGTTTGAATCTATATCTATTGAAACGGAATTGTCTCTTATAGAATCAAAGAACGACCATTGGTTTAAAAATGGAGACTATTGTTTTTACAAGCCACCATTAACTTTTATTTCATGTAATTTCCGACCGAATGGCTGCCCATATTGCAGTCCTTAATTGACGTTTGCATGCAATATAGTACAGAGTGGAGGTATAAATATAACCCGTCTAAATCACATGTCATAGTATTCAATGAATCAAAAACCGCGGCACTTAAGCGCACAACAAACTGGTTTCTTGGTACACATCGAGTGGATGAAGCTGAATGCGTTACTCACTTAGGTATCCCTCTAAGAAAACATAACTTTAGAGCATATTTTGTTGAAGATATCTGCTCCAAAATGAGGAAAACATACTTTGCACTATCAAATATTGGTATTAATGCCGATGGAATAACACCAATGAGTTCCCTTAAAATTTACAATTCAGTTATAATTCCCAAAGGCTTATATGGAAGCGAAATACTATGTGGGCTAACACATACAGAATGTGACCGCCTCGAACGTGCTCACCGCCAGAGTCTTAAGCACATTCAAGGTCTCCACATGAGAACACGAACGGATATGGTACTGGGCTTACTGGGTTCTCCTCCTCCTCTGCATTATATCCATCGTCGTAAACTATCACTACTCTGTTCTTTATGCAACATCACTTCCGAGAAGGTGGTTAAAAAGGTATTCCTTATCAGACTACTACAATGTGTTCATGATTGTAACAATGCTAACAGAAATATCTTTTTCAGGGACTTACGAGATATCCTTCATCAATTTGGTTTGACTCAGTACTTGTCTGAGTATACACGGTAACTGCCACCTTCCATAATAAAGGTAGTTGGAAGCTTCTTGTGAAACAAGGATCTTTGTTTTGGAAAGATGATTGGTTGGTTCGAATTCACAGTGACCCTTCTTTTGAACGATTTCGTTTAGTGCATAGTAGTCCAGATATCGCATTCATGTGGCGTGTTTGTAAGTATTATCCCAAAGAGAAAGAAGGCTTCCACATTGCATTGCAGTTACTGTGTGCTCCGACATCTGCCGACGAAACCAAATGTACTGCATGCCAGATGACATATACTGACATGGTTCAACATTTCTTAATATTCTGCCCAGCACTGGCAGTCACCCGTAATAAATTCTGGTATTTGTTCATCGACCGCTTGTCAGTTACAGCATATCAGTTTGTTGACAATCTCCCGATAGAACAACAAACTGCACTTTTCTTAGGTCATTTACCACCGGGTCTTGTCCATATTAGTCAGATACCTGTAACACATTTACTGCGATTTTTCATCCAAGCAACAAAAATCTTCTGGTATGAATGGAGTTCGTTTCTGGAAACTCCTTCAAAAATGATATTCTATCGAAGTTAGTTATCCCCCTTGTAATTGTTAACGCACTCTTACTTCAAATTTTGTGCATAATAATGCACCATATGTGCTCGATGGCGCTGTACTCTGCTCTCTTGGATTACATCCTTTAGTGTAAATATGTTCTTTAGTTAATATAAGAATTGAATGGTGTTGTCTTAGCTCTCGTGGAGCTTTCTAACAAGATAATACAAATATGAGTCTATACAGCTGATTCAGTGCGGGTAGGGGATTTGTGGCCGCCACTAAATGAGTGGGTTTCAGAGTTGTTCGTATTTGCGAGTCATGTGGATATATGTGTGTATGTGAGAGTTTGTACATGCGTGGGGGTGTGTATGTGTATGTGCTGACAGTGTGTGGTTTTCCGTAGTCTTGTACATAATGTTCATTAATCTGTGAGCGAATTGGTGTGACTGTGCTCGAATGTGGTTTTGTGTTTGTATGGCGCGAATGTATACATGTGCGGTGAAGAATGACTGCTTTAGTATATATATTTCTATATCTTTGTTCTCCAACATATTTTTTTGGGGGTTATGGTATGTTCATGTTTTGCTTATGTTTCTTTAATTTGTTTCAATGTATTCTTGTAATGATCTTCTATCAAGGAGGAATTAAAGATATATATATATAAATGAGTTGGTGGTTAAACTAGTTTTATGAAGAAACTATATTAAAACACTAACATTACCCAAGTGATACTTGTGTCTGTACTTCATATCTGCTCTTCAAGTGGGATATTGGGTCGTGAATAAATTGGGCGACCGAACGGAAGTTCGCACACACAATTCGATCTGTTTCCAAAGTTCTGACCAACCACACACTTTTAAGCAAGACAGCACACCCGTTAACTATTAAACTGTATACTTGCTGGTGTAACACTTACATAAAACGATTCTAGAACGTCTATTGGCACCAAGGCACTCCGAGTCGATAGCAATTCCGAAGCGGTGACCCCAAACTTCCCCGCCGAATTTGCGGTCTCCGGTGAAAAATACAAAGGTGGCACGAAGCTGGATAAATGCTAATACTAATGATGGAATAGTTATGTAACACATTCCTTTAAAGGTACTCAACCCGTAAAGAGGGTCCCCATCTCAACAGATTCCAACAACAACAATCCGATCAGAGGGTCCTATATTACTAATTCTTTGGCTTTGGGGGTAAAACATATTTGATTCGAGTCGAGGAACCCATCAAACAAAGCTCAGAGTTATTAGATATTGATTTTTCAAATTTGTTATGTTCTCGAGATGAGTACTAATAACTGCCGTAATCTGCTCTGGATGTGTACTCCAAATCTATTCAAACAGACAAGGATGAATAACTCTAAAATCAAGTGGTAATTTTAACGCAATTTTGACTGAGTTCTGGGCCAGATAGTATTCCCGATAATGAAAAATAATAGATTTCTAAAATCGATATCTAACAAATCTGAGCTTTGATGGGTGACTTCCTCGACTCGAATCAAATATTTTTGACCCCTGAAGCCATTGAAATAGTAATTGAGAGGAGTTTTATCGGGTTGAGTACCTTTAACCCCAACTAAGTTATCGCATTTCATAGTTTCACTGATCAGTCCAATTCGTTAATTTTATTTTCACGGTATGGTAATTATGGACGCGTTTAGGAAATGACGTCATGATATATATAAACACGTAACAAGATGTAACACAGCTACATGCACATAGCATATAAATGTAAAATGTTCGATATCCTACACGTGGACACGACAAAGGCTAAAGTAATGTCGTTCTAGACACATACAGTTTAAGTAACTTAATAGTAGCATCATCTTATATGATCATTTATGGTCAACTTTTTTCAACTTCAACTTTTTATTCAGTCTTTAAACATGGGTACATTTAGATATTCATAACATATTTACACTGATAAATGAATCTCGTGATATTGGACAAATCTGTCCTCATTTGGAAGAACCGTCCAAGAAAGCCACCGAGGGCACAAACCCATTCAGTCATCCGGCGCTAATGTTCAAGAACTATATCTCCATAAAAGAGTGTCGGGTCTCTGCCCTCCGTCGGTTTTCATTAACGGTGATGCCATGGTGCAATCGTACACTGCACAGAATCGACCCCCTCCTCACAATATATAATTGTGTTTGCCTATACTTTTCACAAACTCACACATCAATTACACACACGGATGGGTACGAACACGTGCAGCCTTTGTCCTCTAACTGACATGCGAGGTTGATATAGATGCATTTATTATTAGCAGGGTCTGGCGTTGGCATTCCATTATTACTCCACTCGGCCCATGAGATAGTCGAGCTGTCGTGATATGCCACAATGATACTGATGGGTGTCAGCTGTTCTCCATTATTACTCCACTCGGCCCATGAGATAGTCGAGCTGTCGTGATATGCCATAATGATACTGCTGGGTGTCAGCTGTTCGAGCTGTCGTGATATGCCACAATGGTACTGCTGGGTGTCAGCTGTTCGAGCTGTCGTGATATGCCACAATGATACTTCTGGATGTCAGCTGTTCGAGCTGTCGTGATATGCCACAATGATACTGCTGGGTGTCAGCTGTTCCCCAAGCCAGATACCACCGCAACCTAAACGATAAATACATGTATAAGAGAACAATTTTATAACCATGCTCACATTGACGTGCATGGTTACAGGGGCTGGGGTGCCTAAATTCCAACGTTGGTCAAGATTTTCAACAGTTGGAAATTTCATATACCTGATGCAATATCGTTTGATCATTTCTGATAAAAAAAAATGTCGAACAATTTCCCATTATCGGCTAATCTTTGGAATGAAATGCCCATACCATTGGAAATTTCCAACTGTTGAACAGATTTAGTTCCCAGCAAATTCCAAACCAAAGGTGGTACAAATTTCCCGGACGTAGGAAATCGAGTCTGGTAATGTGACTTCAAAGCCCCAATTAATTTTCGAACCCCCAGATCACATTATATAAAATAAATGCCATATTATATACCATTTGAAAGAAGAACCTCCAAAATAGTATTATCAATTTTTCAGGTGTAATAAACTGTGAACATGGTGCTTTTGTTGAGGTACCTAATCTAGTAGTATATTCAATCGGTCAATAGAGGATAGTTGCTGGATCGAGGCTTGACAAGTGATGGCTTTATGCTATAAGCGATATCACCGAGTCGCTACCATATTGGATCCATCCAAACCCCATTTCGCAGTTTAAGTACCACAGGTCAAAGTTCTGGAGTAGCATTTTGAATATTCATGAATTCCATATGCATGTAGCACTGAATGCGCGGAACGGGGCTGGATGGAACCAACATGTTAGCGACTCAGTGATCTCGCTCACTATAAGTTGGCTAAGATCCGATCGATGTTGCTGACGTAAATTTTGAGCGCGCACATTGTGAAAAAAAAACGTTCTCTTTTGTCCCTCAGAAATAAAGTGAATGTTATTAAATTGGACCCATCGCTTTATATTCTGAGCCTGCACATTAGTATCAGGATTACTTCGGGATATCGAATCCAGAGGCGGACTGGGCCAAAAATCCGGCCCGGGAAATAAATATAATACCGGCCCATCTGTTCGGGGTGTGTCCACAGTCCACCTTGGAAATTCCAACTGCACCCCCCCCCCCCTTGAATCAGAATCAGACCAAATACATGTTTTGCGTAATTTCATTTGCACCCCCCCCCCCCTTGAATCAGATGTCCAGACCAAATACATGTTTTTGCATAATTCCGTTTCCACCCGTGGCCTAATATCCTATATATATTCATAAACCATGGTTCATATATATTCCCGGTATGAGACCATTCAGATATTTTTACCTGAACAATTGCATAAATTCGAACATCTAGCAGTCTAACTCCAGACAAATGCAAACGGCTACGGGCAAGAGAACATGACATGGTTGAGAAATTTTGAAAACTATATATACAAAAACATCGCGAATCCTAGCATCTAGACTGGCATCAACTGAAGCGTTCCTATTTTGTTGTAAATTTCAATTGGGGGAGAGTCCGGGAGGGGTGGGTGAGATTTTTTTCGGATTTACAGCTGGGAGTTACCGTTAAAATCTCGAGATTAGCGGGGTCTTTATGTGGTGTTATATGATGCTGACAAGTTCATTTAATGACAAATTTACGATTAGCCAGATCGGCTCGTTAAACAAAACAGTGGCGGCCCACGTCCGGAATTTTCCCGGTCTCCCGATCGGTCAGTCCGCCTCTGCCCCCCCCCCCCCCCGAATGTCACATTATACTCACATGGGGAACCTGAAAAACTTAAATTCTGTCTTTCCTCGCCGGTTTTCCGCTTCTCGGGTGATATATATTTATATATATATATTGGCAGTACACATTATCCGAAGTAAAACATTTTACATGTGGAATAATTTCCGAATCAATATATTCTTGTTTAGTGACGGTTCCAAATATGGTTACAATCTGGAAATCTCAGACGCCGTTATAAAATGGAATTCACTTCTTGAATTTATGTGAGAAGAGTGCTGGTTACACAACACATGTGACGGCCCATGCACGTCGGCTTCATTCGCGGCCCAAGTTGTGGTTGGGCGGCCCAACCATATATACCCCCCCCCCCCCCAACCGTAAAAAAAACCCCATCGAATTCTCGCTTGATAGAAAATCACGTGGAATCAGAATTTTTCCGGCCTCCGGCCCATCGGGAAATTTCCCGGTCTCCCGATCGGCCAGTCCGCCTCTGATCGAATCCCACACCCCATACTGTCCAGATTGGTTCCCATACCGACCGTGTGCGTACATACATGGATGGAGGAGTAATACTATAACTAATTGAGCTAGAATGGTCAAATTTGGTGCTCATTTCCATACAATCTACATCTATATATATACCACTCGATCGTTGCATCCGGTTTTGTGCGTTGCGATAGCCCTGTGTATAGCGGCTCACTGCATGGCTGGAAAACAGCGTTCACCATTCGCTCCCAGTTAGTGTAAGTTTTTTGTCCATAAACAAGTTGTTTTCGAGAAAGCCCTCTTTTTCTATGTTAACACCGATGATAGGCGCAACAAATGAATCAATCCTTGATGCAATAAATGTCATAGATCTCTTTGACAAACGTGTATTTTTTGAAAATTCTGACGCGAAATGCGGGCTTGTCCCAAATATTATAAAATTTAAAGAAGTTCCGCATATGCAATGCATGCAATATTGATTGTGCGCGATGTTCGACATCCACGCAAGCTCTATGACTGCTGTGAAACGTACGCGATATGTTTGGATCAAGTGTTCGAAAATTGAATTTCCATCGATGGAATCGGCTGTATTTTGGGTATGTTTGTAGCACTCTTCGAACTTGTTATGAGATGCTCGTAGCGAACAATGCGCTGCGCGTAGCATAATCGGGAATGGTGGTGACAGCTGTTTTCTGGCCGGTGGGGCGCTATCCACAGGGCCACCGCAACGCACATGTTTCCGTTCACCAAATGCGCAATAAATTAAAGGCGCAAAATACGGCGATTATTTTTAAAGATGCATAATCCAAATTAACGCTCCCAAGTTACTATTTCTTTGGCTTTGGGGTAAAACATATTTGATTCGAGTCGAGAAACCCACCCATCAAAGCTCAGAGTGAACATATATCGATTTTTGAAATTTGTTATGTCTCGAAATGTGTGCTTATTTTTGGCCCAGAAAAAAGTCGTCAAACCGACGGTCTCTGACAAAATCAAGTGGTAATACGGCCAAACTTCACGATATTCAACACGAACAACATGTTAATAAATAACACGTTTTGGGAAATTTGATACCATAGTTGACAGCGGTTAGCATTATTTTGTTGTAATTAATCGCACCCAGTGAAGACCGGCAAGGTCATACATACCCTTGGATATTATTTACAATGTGGAGCCTCAATTGGTGAATACTCATTGGATTTTATGAGGTATACAGTATACTGGCTACGAAATGGTGCGAAAATAGGAAATAATTTACATCCGTGTTGCAATGAACGAACGGTTTGTAGTTGAGAGTTTTGTATTCTACCAATCAGCGACTGAGTCGGTCGTTTGCTGCAGTGACAATTATGATGTTGTCAAAATCATAATGTAGTGAACTTGCGGATGTGTGCAGTGATATTGAGAACTCATCAACATGTTAGACGAAATTTGGCCTTATTATCAAGAAGAAAGCCTCTTTATTTTAGAGTTATCCATCTTCATTGCCAACTTGATCCGAGACAGTCGGCTCAGCGACTGTTTACTGGGCCACTATTAATTATCGATGGTGAAAAATAATAGATTTGAAAAATCGATATCTAATAATTCTGAGCTTTGACTGGTGGGTTCCTCGAGTCGAATCAAATATTGTCTTGCCCCGAATCCAAATAAATAGTAATTGAGGGGCGCTTTATCTGATTGTGCATCTATAAATATTATAACATTACTCCATATAATTCACATTCGGTGTTTATCAAAAGACTATAATTGTTCTGCCATTGGCCATTATTTCCCGAAAAACTCTGAGGAACAGTATTGTATTGTCTAATATTGCATGATGGGTGAAGTTTTCAATCTAAACTTCCCTGGTAGCCTATGTATATGGAGGGGTAAAATGAACATCCGGAAGGGTGCACTGACATAAGATATATTATATATAGATGATCTACAACGAGTCCCCCGTTTATAGCAGAAATTACAAAACGAGTCCAAATGCTCGGTTTTCACATAATTTACTGGACGAGTTTTGTAAATTTCGCTATAAACTATATATATATATAGGGACGCTTGTAGATTCTATTTATTACATGATCCAAAACCTCGACAAAACATACTTAATCAACAAATGGGACGCGAAACTAACATTCTTGTATAAGGCATGCAATGTCGTTTCACGTAAATATGCGTTGCTTGCCCGCGTGAATAAATAGTCCCAGATAAAGACTATTTGGCATATTTAAAGACGTATATTCAATGACATAACTTTTAAAACTCTTCATTCATTATAGTGTGTTGGAAAATATTGGAAGCCATAGTATTTTGAGACGTAGCGTACGGAACGTAAACAGACGATAATCCGGAAGTCAAATGTCACCTGGCACTATTTCTTGTTATTAAACGAACGTTTAATATCACAATTTATAGAATGGGTTTATTGAATGGTAAAAGGGTAACGCCCCCTGGTGAGAGATTAGCACGAGACACCATGTGTACTTAAGAAATGTGTGTGATGAATTAAATTGTTAAATTACTTTTATATATTAAAACACACCAAGAAAAAGTGCATAAAAAGCGTAAAATGACACGAAAATGAGCTAAAACGAATAAATCTGCTTTTTAGAGGCTATATCAGATAGCGCCACCTGGTGGCAATTATTATAAAGACTCCCAGTTATATCTCAGTCTACTCAGAAGGTTGCTGTATCATAAAAATATAGATTAGGTACATTTTTGCTTGATAATTCATGCAAAATATGACCGATATCATAAAAATATCGTCCAAATAGCGGCCATTTTGAAAACAGTTGCCATGGAGACGGGAGCGCGTCGACATCGCAATCACCCAAATTTGTTTTGAAGCACATTGACCAAAGATCAACCCCAACATAAAACCTTGCGTTCACTCGGAAAATCCTACGGGGTTATAGGCCAGGGCCAGTACTATATGATCATGATCATCTTGTAATAAACATTTTATGAATAATGGATAATTATATGCGTGCTGCGTGTCAATATCATTTCAAATAAACTTACATTTTTATGTGGTTGGTGGGTCGTCAGTCGTCGGTACTTGTGTAGTAGTGGTTGATGTTGCGGCGCTTATAGTAGTTGTTGTGGGGGCGGTTAAGGCGGTGGTGGAACTTGAGGAGGTTGTGGTGGTTGTTGTTGTTGTAGTTGTGGTTGTAGTGGTTGCAGGTATTGTGGTGGTTGTTGTTGTAGTTGTAGTTGTGGTTGTAGTTGTTGTAGTTGTTGTGGTTGTAGTTGTGGTTGTAGTAGTCGTAGTTGTGGTTGTAGTTGTTGTAGTTGTTGTTGTGGTGGTTGTAGTTGTTGTTGTGGTGGTTGTAGTTGTTGTTGTACTGGTTGTAGTTGTTGTTGTGGTTGTTGTATTTGTTGTAGTTGTGGTTGTAGTTGTAGTTGTGGTTGTAGTTGTTGTAGTTGTTGTTGTGGTGGTTGTAGTTGTTGTTGTGCTGGTTGTGGTTGTTGTTGTTGTTGTGGTTATCGTTGTGGTGGTTGTTGTTGATGATGTGGTTGTCGTTGTGGTGGGGGTTGTTGTTGAGGATGTGGTGGTGTTGTTGGTGTTTATTGTGGATGTGGTTGTTGTTGTTGTGGTGGTGGTTTTTGTTGTGGATGTGGTTGTTGTTGTTGTGGTGGTGGTGGTGGTGGTTGTGGTGGTGGATGTGGTTGTTGTGATGGTGGTGGTTGTGGATGTGGTTGTGGATGTGGTTGTTGTTGTTATGGTTGTGGTTGTTGTGGTGGTGGTGGTGGTTGTTGTGAATGTTGTGGTGGAGGTGGTTGTTGTGGTGGTTGTTGTTGCGATGGTGGTTGTTGTTGTTGTGGTTGTTGTGAATGTTGTGGTGGAGGTGGTTGTTGTTGTTGTGGTCGTTGTTCCTGTCATTGTTGTTCCCGTCGTTGTTGTTGTTGTTGAACACGATGCCTGTTTTGGGCGCGAATTAGCATATATCTTGGCCGTTGTTGCCGTTGAATGAAGACGAGACGAGCTCATACTGCACTTTCCGGTTCCTTCAAATGAAAACTCGGTGCAGCTCTCAGATCGTGTGCACAATATTCCACAGTGAACTCTCGAAGATGCGCTAACAATTGTCAGATCATCTTGCTCGCACCCGTCAGGTATATTCCCAAGAACATTGCTAAACGCCATTGTCTCGATGTCGGAACCAACTATAAAGCGGACCATACACGTGACCATCGCTGATATTAAGATGTACCCCATTTTCGTCCTTGTTCTAATCAACATTAAAGGAATGGTGCTAACGTTCAACCGATGTAATGCTGAGAAGCTTCGTCTACGCGGCGCCGATGCAAGAATGAATGGTTTTCTTAGAAGATATATGCTAAGGATTCAGGCCACATGATCAATTTAGAGCGACCAGGAAGTGAATAATAACCGTGTCTATATATTCGGATGTAATTAGTCTTGCATTGTCAGAGTTCGAATAAACTGAAATTACGTTGAGCACCATCGAGTTGACAGACCGGAAGTGCGAACAGCTATAATGGGGCCTTGAGGTTCTCTCTTCTAAGAACGTACCCGTCTTGGAACAATGGGTGCTTCTTGTTATAGTCGCCCCACACAACCCGGCCACTCAAGAGATACTGGTCACCATGACACATTGACGGTATATAATCTGCCAGCGCAGCATTGCCATGCATAACACAATGTTAATTATGTAGTTTCGATCTTCGTGGTTGTGGAACCAACGTCATAATGATTTACTCGAAACTGGCAGCAAGATATCACGCCCGGCATTATCAAAATTCATTTTTTTCTATATTTTCTAAAGATAATAATTTCACAACCTCGAAAAAGGTTGACCGATGTCAATTAAACACTTAAATATCACAACAATCATAATTATCATGAGCTAGCAAACATTGATATGTATATATTATAGCTCATTCGTTATATTTTTGGTTAAAGATGTATAATCCGAATCAACGCTCCCAAATTACTCTTTCTTTGGCTTCGTGGGTAAAAATTATTTGACTCAGAGTGATCATATATCGATTTTTTAAATTTGTTATTTGACAACCCGGCCATATTTCGTTGAACAAAATGTTAACAAATATCACGTTTCGGGCAATTTTATATATAGTTGACTGTGGTTAGCATTATTTTTGGGCTATAAATCGATTCTGATAACTGAATCGGCATTTAAAAAAAATGTTGTTGTTGTTGTTGTTGGAATCTGATAATATGGGGACCATCGAATCGGATTGAGTACCTTTAAGTTATGTGTCGATGAAGAAAATGATGAATACTAACTTCTATGTGCGATATCTTGCCGCCATTTTAGAACAAATTATGACGTTGGTATTCGCGGCCATGTACTATAATATACTATAACATTTATCGTCGTTGTCGATGTTTTCGTCGTCGCTGAAACTGATGATGCCGATACAAAGGTCGATGTCGATTCCGACAACGATGACGATGGTGATGATTCCGTCGTCTTCGGTATCTCATCAAGGTAATATCCAGGGAATGTTAACAGTCAACTCGTCATTGTTTGAATGTATTTTGGAACTCACTGAGAGAATAATGAATATGCATAATTAAGTCCGAAGCTTGAAATATGATGAACCCTATTGTTTGGACACGTGATCAAATCAAAGTGGAATGAATGCGAAAAATCGTATCGGTTAAAGGCTACTTATTCAGTGTTCAAACCTATAGTAATGTATCATTATTAGTCATCCCCAAATTAAGTCTACGTCATTTGGACGGTAGATTGATACACGAAATATCGATCTAGCAGAAGACTATTGTTTACAGTTTCTGCACTGACATAAACAAACTAACAAGCCGGATTTATCTAAACTTGTTTTACAGAAACCTCTACGTCCAGCTATAGACCATGGATTAGTAGTAGTATCTCTATGTCGCTAAACAATCGTATTTTCCTAATACGGATAGCCGCGTTCTATCGACAGCGAACATCTTGAAATTAAAGGTACTCAATCCAATTAGATGGTCCCCATATCATCATATTCCAACAACAACTAAGTTTTTGAAATGCCGATTCAGTTATTAGAATCGATTAATTGCCCAAAAATAATGCTAAGCACAGTGAACTATAATATAAAATGGCACAAAACCTTATCTGACACAAAAAAGCCACTTGATTTTGGAGTTATCCATCTTCATCCGCAATTTGGTGCTGAGACAGTCTTCTCATCGACTTTTACTGGGCAACTAAATGTTCCAGGTGGTGAAAAATAACAGATTTTAAAAATCGATATCTGATCACTCTGAGCTTTGATGGGTGTGTTCTTCGACTTGAAGCCAAATAAATAGTAATTGAGTGGCGCTTAATCGGATTGAGTAACTTTAAGAGTATAACAACTAGACCGATAGTACATAACAAACGCACTGTATACATGTTTGAACAAGCAGATTTCTCAACAATTAACAACCAAATAAAATCATCAGAATGGACCCAGGCATTCAACAACTTACCTCTTGAGGATCTATGTGGCACTTTGACTAACAAACTAACTGAGCTTATGAATAAATATATTCCCCACAAGTTTATCAGCTGCAAGCAAGACGAGCCCGATTGGATGAACCCACGGATTAAATATTTAATTAGACAGCGAAAAAGGATTCATAAATCGGCAAAAAGAAGAAATACCTCCGATTCGTGGAGTAAATATAGAAACATTCGAAACGAAGTAATTTCCGAAGTTAGATCGTCTAAACAATTTCATTTATTAAAAGTGCAAGAAGTCCTTAATGGTCACGAAACAACAGCTGGCAAATGGTGGAAAACATTTAAACATCTTTCCACAAATAGGGCTGAAACTGTGCCTCCTTTGTTTGGCAGGGCAAAGTTGTGTCGTCGGACGAAGATAAATCCGAGGTGCTAAATGGCTACTTCTGTAGCATTGCATCTCTCGATGGAATAAAACAACCTCCACCCCAACACCGGATGGCCCTAATCTGACCACACTCAGTGATATAAATATAACCGAGCTGGAAGTTTATAATGCTATAAAAGAACTCCAACCTGATACGGCATCTGGACCTGATCTTATTAGCCCACGTCTGTTAAAGAACTGCACAAGCTTAAGTAAGCCTCTTTCCAAAATCTTCAACCGTTTTATCCGAGAATCATACTTTCCTCCGCAATGGAAACGCGCAAACGTTGTACCAATACATAAAAAAGGAGACCGAACCAATCCGGCGAATTACCGGCCAATCTCACTTTTAAGCTGTATAAGCAAGTTATTTGAAAAATGCATCGCTAAACACCTTATGGCATATCTCCAATCGAATAATATTCTAACTAAACGTCAGTCCGGGTTTGTTCCCGCCGACTCAACTGCATATCAACTATGTGACATATTTGACAAAATTAGTAAATCTTTGGACGAAGGGCGCGACATTCGATTAGTATTTTTTGACATAAGTAAAGCGTTTGATAAAGTCTGGCACGAGGGTCTACTTTTTAAACTTCATGCAATAGGAATTCGCGATAATATGCTCTGTTGGTTCAAATCATACCTTTCCGATCGCCAACAGCGTGTAATACTACGCTCTGGCCAATCAACGTGGGGAAAAATAACTGCAGGAGTGCCCCAAGGGTCGGTATTGGGTCCTATCCTATTTCTTGTGTTTATTAACGACATTGTTGACAACATGACATGCAATATTCGTCTTTTTGCCGACGACACTTCGATTGCGCTGTCAACTGATGACCCTAACACTGGGGCAATTATGATGCAACATGATATTATACGACTTGAAGAATGGTCCTCCACATGGCTCGTTAAATTCAATGAACTTAAGACAGAGGCATTAACTTGTACTCGAAAACGCAATACTCTAAGCCACCCACCTCTGACTATGAATCAACAGCCCATTAAGGAAGTCAATTCACACAAACACCTCGGTGTTATTTTGAGTAAAGATGGTTGCTGGGGTCCCCACATCAATGGAATGACGAATACTGCCTGGAAACGTATTTCCCTACTAAGAAAATATCGATTTTATCTTGACAGAGCTAGTCTTGAAAAATGTTACTTCACTCTGATTCGATCAGTTCTTGAATATTCTTGTGTAGTGTGGGATGGTTGTGTGCAACAGGAATCTGATGCTATTGAAAATATACAGTATGAAGCAGCTCGCATCGTAACGGGTGCCACTAGGTATGTCAGTAAGTCGACACTCCTAGCAGAAACTGGTTGGGAAACTTTAAAATCACGACGTGAAAAATACAAACTGAAGCTATTCTACAAGATGGTGTATGGCCAGGCACCAATATATCTAAGAACTTTAGTACCTCCAACTCACAGTCAGATATCGGGACGTGTCACCAGACAAGGCAATTGTTTCATGGTTCCAGTTTTCGATAATGAATATCACAGAAGATCCTTCCTTCCCTCGACAACCACTTTGTGGAATAACCTTGACACAAGCAGGATTGCCATGGATTCAATAGTGACATTCTCAAAGTCATTGAATTCTAACATGAACAATATCCCTAAGTAATGGTTAGAGCACAAGAATAGTTCTTTACCAGAATAAATCGAGTCGGAGACGAGATTTATTCTGGTAAAGAACTATTCGCGTGCTCTGACCTACTTAGAGCACAATTGACCGCACATAATGCGATTATCTCGAAATACGCAATTGATCGTAAGTTGAACACGACGTACAATCCGTGCGCTGGCCGAGATGAACACAATGACCCGTTAGCCACACCAATCATCGTGATTACCCATGCAGTGATCGCCGTTGAATGTGAATAAATATGTCCGAAGCGACACGGATTAACGTGTGACGCGTTTTCACAAACCAAGTCACTCGCAGATGTGTTTGGAAAGTCAAATGTGGAAGTCGCATGATTGTGTCTTACTATTATGATATACATTGTATAAGTGGATCATGAATTCCGAAGAAGTCTGTCTCCCAGAATGATGACATGGAATTTGGACCTGTAACCAACAACCAACTACTTTTTGCCAAAGGTAATGCTGCACATCATTATTATGTGACAAACGTGTCGCCTTTTCAAGAAACTGTTTCGAAATTACTACCATAATAGTCCATTGGTTCCTCCAGATTCTCCAGATACAAGTTCTATTGTTAGTTATATCGGGTATGTGGAGCGCTATAATTATAGTGAAGTGGTGATTCTGTTGGATTATTGGATATATCACTATTTAGTGGTTCTAAATGTAAATGTTAATTCGTTTACTTTCATCGTTGGATTAGCAGTGTTCGCGCTGTCGGTAGCCAAATTAGCCAATGGCTAATCTTTTTCGAATTTGGCTAATAAAAATTTCATTTGGCTAAACTTTTGGCTAAACTTTTTTTGAACCCAAATGGAGACTGAAAGCATGGAGGCAGAAAGCTAATTAATAAAAGCGCTCAATAGATCGACATTCAAGACGAAGTTAGGTGACGAATGTATTTCATTATTTTCGTACTTATGAAATATCGTACAAAGGGAACCCCGATCGACAACTCTATCAGCCAACCAAGCGATCACAAAGTGATATGCAATCATCTTTAGTTTTCACAAGACGGACATTCAAAGGTTGAATTATGACAATGTGAAGAAAGCAATGTTTTGTAAAGTGCATTGACGCCGGTATATAAGCAATTTGTTCGTAACAGGCTGTTTTAATCTGGAGAAAGATTATGTCACCCTGCACGAAGCAGCAAAAGGTCATTATTAATTTTTACATTTAATCCCCTAATCCCCCATTCAGCCCATTGTCTGTCTGATCACTCACGGCGCGCCTGCACAATGCATGTATATGATGACATTGTATTTATGACGGTCGAGGTTTATGAGCACCAAGTGTAAGACAATAGCTTAATCAGCCAAATGTGAATCACGACAGATATTTTGTGGCTATTTGTCGTCAATACCGATACAGTCAAAATAATATGCATGCTTTTATGACAGATTGTAATTTGATAATGGCGTAACAATATTAAGTTATTAGTTTCCAGATGTCACTTAAATATTTATCCTTGGATAAATATTTAATGATTTTAAAAAAGATATTGATATAAAACAAAAAAATAATTACATTAAGAAGGACAATCCCGGGTTACCCCCCCCCCCCCCCCCCCCCCCCCCCCCCAAATCACTCTTTCACATAAAGATTAATAAATTTGTAATAAATGATATATATAAAAATAC
Source organism: Siphonodentalium dalli (assembly GCA_032622095.1). NCBI lineage: Eukaryota > Metazoa > Mollusca > Scaphopoda > Gadilida > Siphonodentaliidae > Siphonodentalium > Siphonodentalium dalli. The sequence continues at coordinate 123,687,762 of CP136068.1, read as the reverse complement.
TTCTAGTTCATCAAAATTGTTTCAATTATTGTGTATTTTACCTGTGTCTGTTAGATTTTACGTTTTAGTCATTAATTGTGAACCGACCAGAAAACGATGATTTAATTTGGCCAAAGTTTTTTTTAATTTGGCCAAAAAACATTTGGCTAAAGTTTTTTTCATTTGGCTAATAAAATTTTAATTTGGCTAAACTTTTGGCTAAAGTTTTTTTCGGTCCAGCGCGAACACTGTGGATTAGTGGTCCTGAGAATATTTTCGGAACTGGATTAGTTTTGTGGAATAATTATAATAAATGTAATTATTCTACTAGTTAATAAATAATTCAACCAATGCATGTGTTACTATTGCCACCCCCTGCGTTCGTCCTGTTGATGTATGTATATATATTGTATTTTTGGTAAATCACACCCAATTCCCAAGGCTGGCAATCTAATATTTCAGTGATATCCCATTGTTCGAGACGCGCCACTCTTAACAAACAAATCGCGCGGTCGTTTCAATGTAGCTTCAGTTATTATACAAGAGAACGTGCATCCCCCCACCCGCACTCCCCTTATACGCCGTCCCTATATATGTGCCTGCTTAGTATATTAGAGGTACATACATAGTAACGGCGTATAATGGCAGTGTGTTTGGGGGAAGCAGAGCGCTGTTCGTGCCCCTGTGGCCTCTGGTAATTGAAGCTACTTCGAAGCGACCGTGCGATTTGTCTGTTGTGAGTTGAGTGTGCCTAACAATGGGGTAATCATTGAACTATTCATTCGCCAGCCTTGGGAATCGGTGTGCTTTACCAAAAATCAGGGAACGATTGCAACAATGGGATTGTGCTCTAAATGGTTTTATTATGCCTACACACGCGATGCGCAGGTTTTGCACTCTCGACTTAGACTGCACTGTAGCCACTTAAATTACCACACCTATTCAAATTTTGTTTCTGACCAACGCATGTGCGCTTGCGGTGAGCGAGAGGATACCGAACATTATTTACTCGAATGCGAAAGATACGACTCACAAAGATCTTCATTACTAACCACAGTGTCTGGCATTTGCAACATTACAACCGATGTGCTACTCCGTGGTTCCACTGAACTCTTACATGACGATAATATAACCATTTTCAGAGAAGTACAAAAGTATATCCTAAGAACCAAACGATTCAAATTCAATCAGTAATGACCCCGAGGAGTCGTTCGTTAAACCACACACACGCACAATAACCAAATAAAATCGGAAGATATGCAATAATGAGCTAGTTTAGTTTATAACCTGACCACATAAGAAAACATTCCGCGTTCGAATTCATTGTGAACTGTTACCGTGGTGCGTCGTCGGCTCAGATGCTAAAAGTCAGCTCCTCAAAATAATTCTGTCTACATCAGATTTTCCACATATCTTTAAATTCTCCTCTATCTGAAACATTACTATTCTGCCCTTTTCTCCCACTGACCTGATATTAATTTGTCTAACACCAACTATTATCAATACCAACTCTTAGTCTCACTTAAACCGTTTATTCCATAAAACTCAATTTCGACACACCTATCTGGTGATCTGGTGACACGTCACTGCGTGACTTGATGCGAGACAAAAACTAAATAAACGCCAACTGTGAGCACCAAATTGTCTGAAATACATCGCACTTAATTCAAGCATGCTCACGACGTGGGCTCGGTCACATCGTAATCGGAGACGACACATATAAGCTATCAGCTTGCTGTCGAATCCACTCCATACCATAACTTGTTATTATGTTGTAATTACTTTATGAATTATATGGATTAAATAATATAATATACCAAGAGTATACGAGCATATTTTTATTGGAAATTTATAAGCGAGACGCGCTCACACCTCTTAAATGTATGGGTATAAGTAGTTGATAAACTGCCATCATTTTTTTGCATGTTATGTTCTTAGACCGACAACTAAACCATATATACCATTTGTCGGTCCAGTTAAAAACGGTTTAGACCGGAGATGACGAATCCGTTTTTTTCTTGACCGTGGTTTTTAATGATATATCATCAGTTCAATGGGTGCAGTAGTCGAAGGGCGTGTCTGAGATGTGAGTGTCGGCTTGGCTGTTATCATTGTCACAATTGAGTCATTCTCACACGAGAGTTGTTATAAGCGTGCACGGTTTCACCTTAAAGATTGGCTATGTCTTTTTATAAAAAAATAAAAACATTTCTTGGGTATAACATAATAAATCAGAGACCGGTCCCAAAACGCTTCTATTAATTAATATTGATTTTTTTTTAATTATCTGGTATAATACATACAATCAATTTGGGACATGTTACGGCTCGCGTTCGTTCGGAGCGTAGCATGTGGCATAACTCTATCTAAAAATAGTAACGAAAACATGTCCCACTTGCGTATTGGATTATGTTAGATAAGATCGATATAAAATCAAAATTAATTGATAGAACTGTTTCCTGACTGGTGTTTTCGACTCATATTTATTATTTTATACCCCGAAACAATACAAAACGTGTTTAGGATGAGATAAACCATCTCTAACAACCATACAATATATGGGTCCAGTTCGAGTTTGTGTTCTGTCCGCCATTTTGTATGCATGTTTACAACCATAAAGTACAGGTCAAGTGCGACCATCGGTTGCGTCTGCCCGTGTTTTACTGGAGTCACGGACCTTTTTCGACTTTGTAATTCGGGTTTTCTGTTTGTTTACTGTTAATGACTGTAGTTAGGCGCTTGATTGAACACCACCTAAATTGGTGTGCGGTTGAATTGGCTCAAAACACAAACTGTGCTAGATGGGGATATATCCAATGATTCTGACCAGTCTCAGTGGTCCTTTTTCACTTACATTTTAAAATTGTATTCGGTTCCGACTGAAACGTGTGTGGTGCACCCCCCTCCTGTTTTATGACATTGTGCACAGTTCATGAATAATTATATATATTGGTAGCTTGAAAAACAAAATAAGTGGGTATTTAAATTGAAAGCTATATAGTGTAAACTTATTTATTGCAAAACTAATGCAAACAAATTGAAATAAAACGATTGAACATAAATTTCGGTGATTGATGATGGATGATTGGAATGGAATGAGACAACGAACATCTGGTACAGGTCCTTTGCACAATAGACCCCCACCCAAAGACATTTGGGGTCTATTGGATATGTATATAGTCTTTGGTGGGGTCTATATTGTGCAGAGGCCTGTGGCATGTGGTGGCTTTTCTGTGAGTCCTCACTATAGAAGACGGAAGTTATAATTTAATTATTCTACACTATTTCTATAGTACAATTGTGTTATTTTAAAACTTACTCCCCTCGTATCGGTGGTATGATAAGTTCTATTTCTGTGCCAAAATTTTCTATTTTCGCGGAAACGAGTAGCAATATTATTTGTTTTCAAACAGATATTCATCGCTGTCTCAGCATAAAATCACACCGAACTGGACTCTATAATACCTTCAGATATCACAGGTGACACGACACTTAGATGTTGAAATATGAAAGGCTGTGTTGTTATAATTTCCTAAAATCGTGGTCTGGTGATCTGGTGTTGTCGTCCATTATGCATGGGCAGACATCATAATAACTCCAAGCTCCGCCTAGATTACAGTACTACGAAAATGAGTACAGATTTGTCAGATAAGTACTTCCGTTCAGCCAGTGGTCCTCTCTCAAATTAGAATGGATTGGCGCGTAATGGTGTACTTCTTTTCGCGTACATAGAAACTGTCACATCATACTCCCAAATTAGAATGGATTGACGCGTAATGATGCACTTGTTTTCGCGTACATGGGAAATGTCACATCATATACTCCCAAATTAGAATGGTTTGTGCGCGGTGATGCACTTGTTTTCGCGTACATGGATAATGCCGCATCGTACTCCCAACTTAGAATGGACTGAAGCGTGATGATGTACACGTTTTTCGCGTACATGGAAAATGTTACATCGTACTGCCAAATTAGAATGGATTGATGCGTGATAATGCACATGTTTTCCGCGTACATCTGCGTACACGGACACTTTCACATTGTACAGGTATTACTGAGTGTTTGCATTCGAAGTGATGTTGTTTGTCTATTGAAAATTCACTAATCTAAATCTACTTGACAAATATATGCCAACTTGTGTGAGCAGTTTCTTTTCTCGAAAAAGCAGTCTCTGTTGAAAGATATACACTGTGTGTCATAACTGTATGTTGGAGGTTGTCCATCCTTCCAGTAAACATAGGGAATTGTTATGTTGTCTGGATACGTCACGACGCCGCCACCGTCAATCTGTATTTCACCGATCCAAGAACGAACATCGCCACATGATCCTAAATAATATACATGAATAATATAGACCTTTCACATACTCACACATGATTATGGATGGAGGAGTAGAGGGCTTTCATAAAATTACAATTAATAGTTAGAATAGGTTATACCTTTCATGAGTGCATGTACCAACCATGAAACATCCAAATTATTTAAACACGAAGGAGTCATTGCATACCATTAAATGTGGCTCTACATATAATACTATTAAACATACTAGTGTAGGCTAATATGGACTTTATTGTGGGATTTCACAAGCGTTCGATAAATTTATGTTGGTATTCGACAAACAAAAGCGAGTATGTGAACAATTGTAAAACCTTGTATACCGAAAAAATAACTTCGCTTTTATCGACAAGAAACATTTCAGGAAATGTAAAATGAAGGGCATTTCCTAATTCGATGTAAAGCATACAATTTAAATTTTTAATTTTTAAGCGCAAATTTCTTGGATGGAGATAGGAACAAAGACAAGTGTGATGCAATTATAGCATTGAATGATACCAGCAAGCAAAAGTTTCTATGAACTGAACTATTGTCATTGTTCATAGAAAGGTCAAATGTACCTGACATATCGTCGGTGAAATTCAAAAATGTCGTAAAAATCATTTTTTGGCAAATTCCATGTTTTACAGGAGAGACAAAAAACTTAATATCTTTCCTTAATTTTGTTATTTGGAATCGGGCGCTGAACTGGAAGCTTGAGAGAGAACTGGTACGGTACTGCTGTTTGGAGAGGATATTAGCGATTTTATGTTTTAAGACATTTTTGAACTAACTGTTTTCTCGCGGCAAACTTTTACGACATTTTGTTTATTTTTACGACAAAATAGAACTCAATTTATGTAAACTGTTGCAATAATATCAGTTTATAAGACCATTTGAAGAACTTCCATCATTAGCTTAATTATAATTTTTAATGTTTATTTAGTTATTACTATCTCTTATTGTCTGGAATACAGATATGTGAACATCTAATTCACCGGATCGGGAAACTTCAATGGAGTCTGTATGGTTATAGACCTATTCGGGGGAGGGGCATTCGGCAAACCTCGTCAGATTCAGTCACCGTTTCACCTTGGCCCCCAGAGGTCACAGGTCGAGGAGTTCAGAATGGGGGGAGGGGGTGTCAGTGTATTGGTATTTACTAAGACCCCTAGATAATTCCCCCGAAGTGCCCCAAAAGCAGGGACTTGGCGACAGTTGAAATTCGTATATTTTACTGCTCTCGGTCAAATTTAATAATTTGATTGAGTTGTTCACCGTTTTAGTGGAGTCGCTTAAAGGTACTCAATCCGATAAAACTCCTCTCAATTACTATTTCAATGGCTTCGGGGGTCAAAAATATTTGATTCGAGTCGAGGAAGTCACCCATCAAAGCTCAGATTTGTTAGATATCGATTTTAGAAATCGATTATTTTTCATTATCGGGAATACTATCTGGCCCAGAACTCAGTCAAAATTGCGTTAAAATTACCACTTGATTTTAGAGTTATCCATTCTTGTCTGTTTGAATAGATTTGGAGTACACATCCAGAGCAGATTACGGCAGTTATTAGTACTCATCTCGAGTTAATAACAAATTTCAAAAATCAATATCTAATAACTCTGAGCTTTGTTTGATGGGTTCCTCGACTCGAATCAAATATGTTTTACCCCCAAAGCCAAAGAAATAGTAATATAGGACCATCTGATCGGATTGTTGTTGTTGGAATCTGTTGAGATGGGGACCCTCTTTACGGATTGAGTACCTTTAACCGACAATAATAGAAGAATCGTTCACTTCCGGATAGAAGCACAAAACTTCGCACATAGTTATTTTGTGCACTATATCCCTGATCATAATCCAGCTGGTTCCAGCTTTCGGTTAAGTGAAACCCGTTAAATTCAAGATGGCGCCCAACATGGCCGCCGTTTTTCAGACGGTTCACTAAATCAGTTTGATGCAAATTATAGTGAGGCAGTCTTGTCAAGTTGTCATATATATACAAATGTATACATTTGTGTGAAGATAAGACAAAATGCCACTATAATAGGCTAAAATTGAAACTCACCGTCCAAGATGGCCGTCAAAATGGCAGATGGAAGTGGAAAATTTAATTTTTTTCTCTAATATCTTTAAGATCAGTTTATGCTGTTTGGTACTGGTTGATAATTGTGACTTTATGTTGGATTATTCATGTTAACTGTCCAATGGAGCAATGAAATATGCCATTCAGAAACCCTTCTGAGCCCTCAAAAATTCGATTTTACAGAAAGCGGTTTCAAATGTTACCAAAAATCACCATTGGGATGTCTAGTCATATTTCATCAAGATATGGGCAGAACTGTGAAATTTTAGTAAAACATTCCATTTCTTATGCATATTCCAACTCATTAGTACAAAAATTGTCACTTTGGCTTAAAGTGGCTGAAAAAATGGCACCCAAAATGACAGCCGGAAGTGGAAAATTTGATTTGTTTTCTCTAATGTCTTTAAGATCAGTTTATGATTTTCGTACTGGTTGAAAATTGTGACTTTATGTTGTATTTTCAAGTTAACTGACCATTGGTGCAATGAAATATGCCATTCATGGGATCATAAACCTTTCTGATCCCTCAAATATTCGATTTTACAGAAAGTGGTATAAAATTTTACCAAAAATTACCATTGAGATTTCTAGTATTATTTCATCAAGAACTGGGCAGAACTGTGAAATTTTAGTGAAGCATTCCATTTTTGATACATATTCCAAATCATTAGTACAAAAATTGTCACATTGGCTCAGAATGGCTGAAAAATGGCTGCCAAAATGGCAGTAGGAAGTGGAAAATTTTGTCTCTAATATCTTTAAGATCAGTTTATGCTATTTGGTACTGGTTGAGAATTCTCACTTTATGTTGTACTATTCATGTTAACTGACCATTGGAGAAATGAAATATGCCATTCATGAAGTCAGAAACCCTACTGATCTCTCAAAAATTCGATTTGACACCATTGTGATTTCTAGTTATATTTCATCAAGAAATGGGCACAACTGTGCAATTTTAGTGAAACATTCCATATATTATGCATATTCCAGTTCATTGGTTCCAAGATTGTCACTTTGGCTCAAAATGGCGGCAAAAATGTGAAAAATGGTAAATATTGCCCATGCTGCGTGCCATGCAACCACATACAAGTGTGGATGATGACAAAGTTTGACTATTATGTGTTATTTTAGATTGAATACTAACATTTCTTATGCACCTAACAAGTTAATTGTTCATATATATCCCAAACATTATTCTCTGCTGTTCCGAAAAGGTAGCAAGGTAGTGATCTGCTGGGTTATTAAACATGTTACTTAATCAAGTGAAAACTCTAGGTTGTATTATGGTTGTCCTCCCAGTACATTATGAGGCATGACAAATTCTTTTTAAAGGATGCAGCATGGAAGTTTGCCTAAAAAACGTCTTTTGAGATTCTGGCCCATGTTTCTTAAGGGAAATGGGCATGCATGCCATGCAGAACTTCGAAACTGAGCTGAGCGGGACCAATAGTCCATGAGCCAGGACCGAGAATGGTACCATTTTGGTGGGGAAAATTCTATCAACATTTTTCTCAAAGCTTATAATCTGAAATTCATCTGAGTGTTGGGGGAGCACTGTGGCAGTGTAGCTTAGTGTGCAAAATTTGTGTTTCCATGGCAACGAAGGGTGATTTTGGCCAGTTTTCAAAATATACTTATAATGGTCTACTACTAGAAAGTTTAATGCAGTAACTCTATCCTTACACTAATATGGGGTGGCACCCTTGGTGGGCTTTATTTTGACGCGGGGATTTCACCTCTAGAGGTCAAGGTCACACACAAAGGTCAAGGTCATTCACCAAATATTAGTTTTTTTCATATCGGGTCTTATATTTTCTACCCACTGATTTTATATATCAGTTTTGAATGCGTTATCTTTGTTCCTAAATAATCTGTAGCGTATATGCTACATGGAGAAATTCGTTATTGTCGAAAAAGACATGTCAGTGAATCAGTCATGAGAAATATATCTTTAAACTTGGTGACCATTTTCCAAAATGGGTGAAAATCGGTTATTTCCCAATATATCATGCTTCTGTGTAGTCCAGGCGCTTGGTGCATGGAAATGTAAGAATTGCACAAATATTGATAAAAGCATGAAACATCCACATATGTTCCTTGGACCTTACTGATCATTTTCAGAATAGACCGCATCGAGATTTGGCCCTGCTTAGCAACGGTTGCTAGGCAACTACCCCGAAAGTATAAACATGCTCATATAAGAATGTATTACAGTATTTCATTCAACTTTAGTTGTTCTGAATTGAATATTTCAGGTATATTTGTGACATAGGATGAATTACAAAGACTTGTGACCTTGTTTCCTATAATAGTGTCTCAGCCCCCCCCCCCCCCCCCCCCCCCCCCCCAACTAACTTTGGTCAAATGTTCAACAGTTGGAAATATGATATTCTTGACAAAACATTTGTTGGAAATTTCACACCAACAATAGGTTGAAATTGTTCCCGTAGTTTAATATTCCATCAATTTATTAGTGGAGAATTTGTAGTTTTTAGACCAACATTTGCATATTTTCCTATTTTTGGTTAAAACATTTGGACTGAAATGGCTATCAGAAACTGTTGAAAATTTTCAAACTTTTGGGGGGTGTCAGGTATCAAAATGTCCAACAAATGGAACGTTTGATGCCAGTCTGGATGCTAGGATTTAGAAAATGTCATGTTCAGATTTCAAATATTTCTCACACCGGGACGAACCATGTTCAGGCTCAGATCTACACATTTTCTTGTACTGGTCGGTCTAATGGATTATACCCACCCCGGCTAGTGACAAAAAGATTCATTTATAATTTGCTACCATTCAGGCGGATGTGGGGGACCAGTTGGGAAAATCAAAGCACAACGGGATGGGGAGGGGGGTGAAAATGGGGTGTAGTTAGAATGTGATCGCCCCTCCTACGCGGATACAATCTATAGACACGTCCCTACAATGGGTCGAGACTGCGTCTATAGCACCATCTACTCACTCTATCAACCACAACCTCTCATTAATGTAGTGAAAAAAGTGCTAGAAGCCGCCTCGAGAATTTGAACATAGAACCTGGTTTAAAATGACAACTTTATCAATGCATGATGTGTGCCCATGAAATCTTGCAATAGATAGGTTAACGCATAGCTGACTGGAATTACGTGTAATTCATGAACCTTTGAGTGAAAAATCGTAGTGAAAGGTTACCTGTCAATGGGACACATCTGCCCGTTCTAAATCGCTATTGCTTTATGAGCTGCATTGAAAGTACCCAAGTAACCACGACGATGTTCATCGATTTACCCGTACCCGTTCACGTGTATTTTGTTGAATTCAATGCAACTACATGCATGGGCACAATAGCAGGTATTGATAAGTGGACCATGAATGAGACCAATTATCGATACATATATAGTGCAAATGTAAAACATAATTATGTCTTATAAATGCCTGATACACTTGCATTCTTTCACTGTGTCACGATGTGTATTTACATGTTTTGTGGCAACCGACGTCAAATACTTCTTTTAATATTTTTTGTAAAGAGCCCCGAACCCCATCCGCGCCATAAAGATAGAGACACCTTTACTAGTTCTATAAACCACACCGTTACATTTCTGGTAAATATTATCTCTATTAGTCATATAGCTATAGATGGCCTCATTATTTTCTAAAAAATAGTGGACATGCAGACAGACACATATTCGAAAATATACAGATACTAGATAAAAACCAGCCGTGTCATTATATTGTATCCTTCAATCACAGGCCTAAAATGTTATGTTAATATAAATATAAATAAAGAGCGTTTGCTTCACTTCTATACGAAACAAAAACCAAAACAGCTGAAAGTCGCTTTGACGAGAGTAAGGTTGTGTAGAGTATAAGGTGTGTATATCGGTATTTCGTGTCATTGTCGACCTATATATCTCCACCACTACAATATAGAACAGTCTTGATGTTCAAATGAGCCATGTCCGTTCAAATGGTAAATATATAATCTATATTAAAATGAGAATCAGCTACCACCCACATAGGATAAAATAACTAAGCGGTTGTATTCAAAAGTGTAATACATTCACCATATGTTTATGCTCATGCACAAAGGGTCGATACAGAGACGTGACGATGGGGGTGCGGTGTTTCACTTCAACTGTTGTAAAATTGTTCAACAGTTGAAATATTCATATACCTAGCACGTCAGTTGGAAATTTCACACCAAAACAAGGTTGAAATTATTCTGGCAGTTTGATTTTCCCAAAAAATTATTTAGTTGGGAATTGTTATTGTTTCAGACCAACATTTGCATATTTTCCTCCTTTTGGTAAACAAATTCGGACTGTATTGGCCAACAGTTGGAAATTTCCAACCTTAGGTTTGAAATATCCAACAAATGAAAAGCTTGGGGACAGTCAAAAGATGCTAGGAATATCAATTTTCATATTCAGATTTCAAAACGTTCTCACACCGGACCGAACCATGGTCGACCCGGTGTATCCTGGTCTCTCCACATGCAGTGGCCCGTCAAAACTGATAATTAATTTCAGAAAAACAAATCAGGGCGTGATTTGCCTGGCATTAGAGCACTATATGTTATGATTGTGCAATTTCCATGTTCAGATCTACAAATGCTCTTATATTAGTCGGCACAGTGGAACCCTCCCACAACAGTATTTGTGGTAACAAGACTACTGATCCATTTAGAACAGACTACAGTTCAGGCACGTGGAGGAACAGTTGGGGAAAATCAAACCCAACGGGGGTCCACAATTGGAATTACGCAAGGCTCAATGGGGTGTATAGTTGGTAATTTGAAGCTGGACACCCCGCTCTCAACGCGGAGACCCTCTATAATCACGTCCATTGCGTATAGCACCGTCAACTCACTCTCATGCATAATCCGGATAAACGCTCGCAAATTACTATTTCCTCGGCTTTGGGGCGTAACAAATATTTTATTCGAATAGAGGAACCCACACATCAAAGCTAAGAGTGATCAGATATCGATTTTTGAAATCTATTATTTTTCACCACCGATAATTTTTAGACGCCCAGTAAACAGTCGACGAGAAGACGGTCTAGGACCAAATTGCGGATGAAGATGTATAACTCTAAAATCAAGTGTTTTTTTTTCATTTAAATAAATGTTGATAAATAACAGGTTTTGGGCAAATGTATACTATAGTTGACTGTGGTTAGCATTATTTGTGTTGGAATCTGATGACATGGGGACCATTGAATTAAAGGTTTGAGTAATTTTAATCATGACATGTCTTTACTGGAGTGAAGATAGTTGTTAGTGAACAAATTGGCGTTCCGTAGTTATCTAAGTGCAAGAAGCCGCCTCGATACTTTTAACATAAAACATGGCGTAAATGACAGATTTATCAATGAGATTTGCCCATGAAATCTTGCAATGAATAGATTAATGCATAGCTGACTTCTATTTCATAGAATTAATGTACTTTTGAGTGAGAAAACTTTAGTGAAAGATTACCGGTCAATGGGATACATCTACCGTTCCAAATCCCTACCGCTGTATGCACTGCATTGAAAGGACGCAAGTGGACGTGACGAATTTCACCGATTCACCGGTACCCGTCGGACGGATATCGCAAACTCGCTAGTGTCATTGACATGGGAACTATATTGTATCTGGATATATGACCCCTCAGCTAGGAACGGCCCCCTCTAAAAAGTTTCCACTATAACCAAGAAACAGATAAGTGCAGTATCGTGCTTTAGTTGATGTCACAAATCGTGTTTATTTTGTTGTGATTGTATCTCAAGGGTAATGTATCATGAATCATGTATTACCACAAAGTTATGCATGATGATGGTGATTGCTTTCATGACTAACCCACTATAGGTAGTGGAATAAGAGCCCTATTATAAAAACTAGACCAAATGTTACCCTTTTCCAATGACATTGACTGTAGCAATTGACCTTGACCATATAGGGCATATAGCCCAGTTCATTGATGGATCCTTAATGGCAATATGAGTTCACATCATTTCTTCATACGCAATTAGGCTCAGGTTTCCAGCAGTTGGATTTTCAATAATAATATTTGATGCCGTTGCCATGGAAACCAGATTTTATCTCGACAGTTTGTCAAACATCTCACTGGGCATCCCCCAAAAGGTGTCCATTATAACCACGGAACACATATGTGAAGTTTCATGATTTAGTTACTAAAGTTACAAAATTGCAGTTATTTTGGTCTTGATGGTAATGCATCGTCGTTTATGTAATGTCACAATTACCACAACAAGGTAGTACTTAAAATGCCGATTAAAATGTGACTAAAAATGTGCCATACAAAAAAAACAAGGTTCGTTGATTCTCAAAAGCGGAATATTTTGTATTTTTCTTCAAATATATGGTGTCGTTGTCACGGAAACTTGGGTTTATAATGACATTTGACACCACCCCCACCTGGGCACGCCCTCCAAAACGTTTTCCCTATAACTAAGTATATATTTGTATAAGTTTCGGGCTTTAGTCAATAAATTCATAATTCAACCCCTAACGGACCCCAGATAAGTAAATAACTCTATAATATACACAAAAGCACGATATCTTGGGAAATAACTGATTTCGACCAATTTTGAAAATGGCCACAAAGTTTAGAGGTCGTTATCTCATGACTGGCTTGTCAGTTGCAACCATAACACAGTTCTCCGTGTAGCCTATATGCTCTAGATTATTTCCGAGTAAAGATAACGTATTCAAAACTGATATATAAACTTATTGGGTAGAAAATGTATGACCCGATATGAAAAAAGCTAATATTTAAGTCAATGACCTTGACCTTTGTATTTGACCTTGACATATATTGGTGAAATCTCCAGTGTCAAATTAAAGCCCACCAAGGATAGCACCCCATATTAATGCCAAGATAGAGTTACTGCATTAAACATTCTTGATAGAGACCATTATAGGCATATGTTTTATACCGGAAAAAACACACTCCGTTGCCATGGAAACAAACATTTTCCACACTAAGCTACACTGCCCCAGTGTGCCCCAGCACTGACATAAACTTCAGACTATGAGATTTCAGAAAACATTTGGTAGAATTTGCCCACCAAATTGGTACCACTTTCCATTTTTGGGGAGCCTGGCTCATGGACGGCAATTGACGTTGCTACTCTCACAAATTAGCGTCAACAAATTAGCGTCGAAAGTTATTAATATTGATCAACTTAATACATGATGTTTGTAAAAATGGTAGTCAGGGCAGGTCAGGGAGTGACTTTGTGGTCACAGATGATGTAAATAGGTATACATGAAATCTAATCACGAATGGTGGAGTGTCTATATGGTCATGTGTGTGGTATTTATGATGATATGCAGATAAACAAGGAGTACTAATGCATGATGTGAATAGGTATACGTGGAGTGGCTGTATAGTCACTGAAGTGATGTATGGGTATAACATGAGTAGCTACATTCCATCCGTGTGTTGTTTATGTATCTTTGGAGTGATCTTATGATCATGTGTGGAATGTACAGGTGTAAATTTGATAGCTTAATTGTCATGGGTGTGTGTGTATACATACATGTATTGGTTGTATGAAAATGGATGGACTGTATGGATAGATAAGGAGTGGTTGTATGCTTATGGGTATAATAATTATAGGACAGGTGTACATGGAACGGTTGTATGGTCATGATTGTTGAAATGTATATGCATACATGCATAGATGGATGGTCATTGGCGAGCGTGTTGGTATATATAACGTGGCATTGTGATCTTAAGTGTATATGGTATGTGTGTGCATCTTTACTGTTGGTGTATTGTCATTAGGCGACTAGGGGATATATATGTATACAGGGAGTCGCTGTATGATCATGGATCGGATGTATGAATATACCGCGAATGGCTGAATTGTCATGTGTGAGGTGTATATGCAATACTGGAGTATACAAATGACCACGTGTTTATTGGTGTATCTATTCAATGCTGAGGTGTATATGTATACATAGAATACCTCTTATGGCCATGTGTGGGTGTATATGTATATCTTAAGTGGCTATATTCCATGTATGTGGCAAATATGTATGAGGGAGATACCATATGGCCAATGGTGAGGTGGTGTAAATTGTACAGGTATGTCTTGAAGGATTGTATGGCAATTAGTGAGGTGTATATGCACAAATGGAGTGACTCTATGGTCATATGTGGGACGTATATTTATACCTTGAGTGGCTATATGGTCATGTGTATACAGGGAGTGACTGTATGGCCAATGGTGAGGTGATGTGCTGGGTATTGGCATGTCTTGAAAGCTGCATGGCCACTGGTGATGTGTATATGTATACCGGGAGTGACATTATAGGCATGGGTGGGGTGCATATGTATATCTTTAGTGGATATATGACCATTCGTGTGGCCAATATGTGTATATGGAATGGCCAATGGTGATGTGAATTGGTAAACAATGATTGACTATATGACCACGAATGTTGTTATGAGTATACAGCGAGTGGCTGAATTGTCATGAGTGAGGTGTATATGCAAGCATGGGTGTATGAATGGTCGTGTGAGCGGGGTATTGGTATATATAGAACGTCTGCATGGCCATTGGTGATGCGTATATGTGTACTTGGAGTGATTCTATTGTTATGGGTGTGGTGTATATATCAAGCTTGAGTGAATACATGGCCATGGGTGTGGCAAATATATACACATGGAGTCATTATATGGCCAATGGTGAGGCGAATACATGTATGTATACATGAAGTGAATGTATGATTATGAACGGGGTGTAGAGCTATATATAGAGTGATTATACGGTCGTGGGCGAAGCGTAGAAGTATATATGCATGGTGACTTGTGACTATATACATTTTAGTCAAGTGTGTGGTGTACGGTTATACCTAAATATAGATGTACGGTCATGGATGAAGTGCGTGTGTGAAAACGAGCTACATGGTCATTTATGTTGTGTTTATGTATATATGGAGCGAGTTCATGATCATGGGTTGTTTGTACATGTGTAAATTTGGGTGGGTATCAGTTTACACTTTAAATCAGGGACATATTAATCGATATAGAGGTAATGTTAGAGAGTTATACATCCTGATGGTGGTTTATATGCACAATTGGGGAAACTGTTTTCCTGACATTAGTCATTTCGATGCCAATTAGCCACAATTGTATTGTCGTAGCCTCATAATAATGCCCCTTTCAGTTCAGTTTCAAAGTGCTGTCCTTTTCCGTACAAAAAACATGATCAGAATCCCAAAAGAAGTTTTTGGCAAAATTCCATACTACATCGTTTTGTGAAAAATATTGTTTTACCAAATTTGGTTGCCATTTTGCAAGCCATCTTGAGTAATTTTGTCCAACAACAGATAAGTGTGACCCATTTAAGACAGATCATGGCAATAAACCCCTTCGATACCATTTTACTTGAAAAAATTGTCTTAACCTGAAAGGTAATTTTTTTTCCGATTTTGATGTCAAGTTTGTGATAGAAAAGTCCAATATTTCTGGTAATTTCAGTGTTTAAAAATATTAACAATTAACCAAGGTGTAATTCAGAAATGGTAGTATTCAATATCTATAAGACAGAGTAGTAATTTGTCATCAACAAAAACTGGTATGTGGTTGCATGACTCGCTGGGGCAATATTAACTTTTTTCCATATTATGGCTGCCATTTTGAGCCAAATTGACAATTTGGGTACAATTGAGTTGGAGTATTCATAAGAAATGGAATTTGAAACTTAGATTGCTCAGTTCTTCCCATTTGTTGACGGAAAATGACTAGAATCCCAATGGGATTGTTTGTACATTTTTATACCACTTTCTTTAAAATCGAATTTTTAAGGGATCGGTTTTGGCAGGGAGCCCATGAATGGCATATTTCATTGTTCCAATGTTCAGTTAACATGACCAATACAAAATAAAGTTGCAATTCGCAAACAGTTCCAAAAAGCAGGTACTGATTTGAAAGATATTAGTGAAAAAACGTAATTTTTTTTATATTTTGGCGTCCATTATGGCGGCCATTTTGGATTATCATGGACAAATTGAATGTGAATATAAAGGCGGACATCCATGGCATCGCTTCAACAATCTCCAATGTATATATATCATTTAATATAACCAGTATATTCGATACAAAATAGATGCCCCTAAATCTCAAATTTTCGAAATGTCAAGGTCAATTTGAAGGTCAAGGGATCACCAGAAACCTGGAACCAGCTAACTGGTTGATAAGGACCACATACCCAACCATCCATGAAAGTTTCATGCTTCTATCCAACAGTGATATAAATTATACGACATTTCTGAAGCAAACTTTACTAGTACAGTTTGCTTCAGAAATGTCGTATAATTTATACGACATTTCTGAAGTATGATATTCGTCCAATCAGATTTATGAATATTGTCCACGTGGCTTAAAAGTGTGTATCCGATAGGTTGATCACTGTGGATAAGATTCTATACAATGTAACCGAAGATACAGATTCTGATTCTGCAATAAAAAAAGTTCCCGCCAAATTGGGAAAAAGTCGTTTTTACGACAATTTCGAATTTCACCGACGATATATGAGATACACATGCATATTATAGTAATTGTGGCATATTTATTTGTTAATTTATGACATAACGTCTCGTGTAGACGTTTTATGTCACCGAGTTATCTTTATTCTATTATCCGTGACTGAAAGATGATTATCCCTCACCTGCGCCGTAAAATATAATTAAAATATTATAAATCATCACCATTTAAAACATCTGTGTCTCAGAAGATGCCCAAAGAGAAATAGAAAACAGCTGAAATCATATAAAGATTCCCCCCGTTTTGGCTCCCATAACGCAACATAATTCAAACTAAAGATGTATTATCAATGGAAGGGGAATAACTCAATCTTTAAGATATAGAGTTATTCCCCCTCAATTGAAAATAATACACTTTTTACTACAATCTAGAAGTGGGTAACTCTACAAAAACTATACAGTTTATTACGCCGGATAAGTTGATAATACAATGTTTTGGAGCTTCCGGCCTCTTTCAAATGGTATATAATATGACATATATTTTATATATGTGATCTGGGATTCGAAAATTAAGTGGGCATTTAAGACCTTCTAGCCAAGCAATTGAAGTAACCCACCTGATCCTTGACTGGGAACCTTGTCGACAATCTTATCTCTAGTATTGTCATCATATATCCACGGCAGATGAGCATTTGCTCTCAGCGAGGTACAGAATGCTGCGGCCTCTGTCATATTCAGCAGATTTGAGTCAGTGTAGTAGCAGAGGTCATCGTTAGCGTCGTATGTGAACCCGGAGACACTCCCGCACATTTCGCCTTTGGCTGGAAATATACGAGTATTATTAGTTTTTATTACATGATCTGACCCTTAGGTTTTGGATCAAGTAAGACATTCGCGTGAAGTTGGTTAGGCGTTCGGTGTTCGACATTCGTTCGACATTCAACTTAGAAAATTTCATTAAAATCCTATTTCGGGTTTTGGCGGGAGAGGTGCTCCATTGTTCGGTTCGTGCTCACCCGCTTGAATTTTCTGAAGTTTCCTCGGTTTTTCCATTTTCTGGAAAAAGAACACCTTTCGCGCAAACAATCTCAAAATTCAAGTCCAGCGATGGTCTGGAAATTGGAAAACCGATCAGAAAATTCAAGCGGGGGAGCACCTCTCCCGCCAAAACCCGAAATTGATCTTAAATGAAATTTTCTAAGTTGAATGTCAAACGAATGTCGAACGCCGAACGCCTAACCAACTTGACGCGAATGTCAAACGAATGTCGAACGCCTAACTAACTTCACACACCTCACAATAATATTATCTTGTATTTCACTCGATATGATCTCTCTCCCTCCAAAGCGTCTGTCTTACATATACTTTTTGTGTTCCATTGAAAGGTGTTCAACTACCATTTCCCAGTTTTAGTCAGTCGATTTTTTCTTTTTCTTCAAAACAATCTACTTTTACAAAGGGCGGTTGGTGTGCGGGCGGGTCAACTCTCTATAACTTATGGATTTTCACAATTTATGGAATACGGATTTACGACCGTGTGCGACAGCTACATACATAAACTATGACCCAGAGTAAGGCTAATGTTTCTATTTAAAAACAAAATTAATGATGTTATCGCGATAACTTGAACAAATGTCGACCGATTTGATGCATAGTTGATAAATGGATTTTTCATTTGAGCTTTAGAAATCAAGTTTGGTACTGATATGTGGATTCCTGTGATCATATTGTTGATAAATTATCAGTTAGATATGTAACAAAATATGTTGAACATATTTCACTTAAAATTGTTTTAAGGGATAGCATTTTAATTTACAAACATTACAGCTGAACATTTACAGTGCAATGTTCTAAAAAATAGCAACACTATCTGTCCCATTTCTTGGACAAAAAATAGTTCCCAATAACAGAAGCTGCTGTTGGTTGGTCTAATCTCTGACTCAAGATTATTATTATATAGGCCTACCCTCGAATATGTGCAAAAAGTTAAGGGAAGAGACACAGCATACATAATGCTCTATAGCAGACCCCAGTGAACTGGGTGTTGTTGTGAACAGAGACACGAAAACCACATCAATACAGACAAAATAGGCCATAAGATTAATGAAAGCTCAACTTGGAAAAGGGATCATGCTATATTACAGTCCATATAACGATAGGGAACTCGGAAAGTGTATAAACTTATGCAACTGGAGGTTACCCTGAAGACGCATAAACAGTTTGGGATTACTCGGATGAAAAAGTTTGGCTGTATGGACTACCAAAGGGTGCAGTAATACTAATAGAAAAAGAAAATCTGAGATGGCTCCCATCTACGTACAGACCTGCCACCCCGAAGATCCATATGAAGTTGGGTGATGAACGGATAAGGGAGGTGGCCTAGTAGATGCGCAGAAGGATTTAGTCATACAAAGAGTACAATCCAATGAAAATCGGAAAATTTGATGGCTCCCAATTAGTGACACCCAAAAGATTAGTCCAACTGTAAAATACAAAAGTTTAATCAAAACTGGATTGTACAATTTAGAAAATGTCAAAGCATTGAAAATGAAAGTGTCAATGACACTCTAGTATCAGGGTGTGCCGACGATACAAATTTGAAATCCAAGATGGTTGCTGCGGGCCACGTTTTTTAACGATTTTCGGGGGAAAATTGATGGCTCCCATCTAGAGGTCACCCTGAACATCAATATATGAAGTGTGGGGACGATCGGATGAGAGATGTGACCTGTAGGGTGTGCTAACGGAACTTGTTGGCGGGCGCACGTACGTCCGGACTGTCGACGGACACCAACCAAAAGTAAAGTAAATTTGAACTAAAAAGGGTCATATAGCCCATTTAAAAACAATTGGTGGGCTATATGGGTGTATGGCGATTCTTTGTTAATGCACGCGTGCAGGTAAATCGGGTAGATTCATATACAGTTATCCTTATTGCCTTTGTACAATATACATGCACACAAATTCTGTATCGGCACATTTGTTATAGACGTCATCATGAGCATCGCCTATTTCCCCGATTCGGTCTTATTCTTTTAAAATAGACTTGTAAATTTTAATGTACAAGTTAATTCACTGGTACAAGGGAGTCGCTTATAGACAACGAGTTAATTACCACATCGTACCTACAAGAAACCCAGATCGTTCCTACAAGAAACCCCGATCGTGTGTAGAAGAAGACCGGATGACACAAGAACTCGAACACGTAAATGGTGATGTAAATCTGATATCTTGCAGATAATTCATTCTTGTGTCGCTCCGGGTTTCTTGCAGATACGGTCCAGGTTTGTTTATGCCGTCCATCCACACCCTGGTCAACTGGTCCTGCTAATGTGCTATGGTGCGGTTGGGTCCTGCTGAATTGCTATGATGCTGTTAACAAAAAGTACCGTGAATTTTTTTTAATTTGTCTTTTTCGCGGTGTTCCGATAATCTGAACACATTATATATGCGTATCGAACATTCAAAAATATATTTTGCGAATTATTTCTAATACTGGTTGTATTAGTTGTTGAACATTGACTATAATCAAGATGGTTATTCACGTCGTTTTAGAAACACTAGCGCAGACATTATTATATTTTTCAAAAATATATATATGTTCTTGAATGTTTCATACAAACGCCGTTTTTTTTTCTTCAAATCGCTCGGATTAGTCAAACACCGCGAAAATGACAACTTTAGAAAAAATAACGGTACTTTTTCGTAACGGCATCGGTTTGTCCTACCCGCATCATAGCAATTCAGCAGGACCACCAGCATCATAGCATATTAGCAGGACCACTTGACCAGGAGTGGTCCATGTCTGCAGTACATGTGGAGATTAGACTCACGTAATGGTGCGACCGCAGATGTCGTAGCGGCTGCCGTTGTTGCTGGTGGTTGTTGCGTTGTTGCCATTGTTGGTGTTGATGTTGTGGTGCCGGTGGGTGTGGTCATTGTTGGTGGTGGTGGTGTTGATTCCGTTGTGGCGCCGGTAGATGTGGTTGTTATGGTCGTTGTTGGTGGTGGTGTTGTTGATTCCGCTGTGGTGCCGGCGGATGTGGTTGTTATTGTCGTTGTTGGTGTTGTTGATTCCGTCGTGGTGTCGGTGGATGTGGTTGTTATGGTCGTTGTTGGTGGTGGTGTAGATTCCGCTGTGGTGCCGGCGGATGTGGTTGTTATGGTCGTTGTTGGTGTTGTTGATTCCGTCGTGGTGCCGGTGGATGCGGTTGTTATGGTCGTTGTTGTTGGTGTTGTTGATTCTGTCGTGGTGCCGGTGGGCGTGGTTGTTACGGTCTTTGGTGTTGGTGATGTTGATTCAGTCATGGTGCCTGTGGGTGTGGTTGTTATGATCGTTGTTGGTGGTGGTGTTGATTCCGTCGTGGTGCCGGTGGATGTAGTTGTTATGGTCGTCGTTGGTGGTGGTGGTGGTGTTGTTGATTCTATCATTGTGCTGGTGGATGTAGTTGTTATGGTCGTCGTTGGTGGTGGTGGTGGTGTTGTTGATTCTATCATTGTGCTGGTGGATGTAGTTGTTATGGTCGTCGTTGGTGGTGGTGGTGGTGGTGTTGATTCTATCATTGTGTCGGTGGATGTGGCTGTTATGGTCGTTGTTGGTGGTGGTGTTGATTCTATCATTGTGCTGGTGGATGTGGTTGTTTTTGTCGTTGTTGGTTTTGTTGATTCCGACGTGGTGCCGGTGGGTGTGGTTGTTATGTTCGTTGTTGATGGCGGTGTTGATTCTGTCATGGTGCCGGTGGGTGTGGTTGTTATGGCCGTTGTTGGTGGTGTTGATTCTGCCGTGGTGTCGGTTGGTGCGGTTGTAGTGGTCATTGTTGTCGATTCCGTCGTTGTGTCTGTGGATGTGGTTGTTATGGTCGCTGTTGTTGTTGGTGCTGTCGTCGTTGTCGCTGTTTCACACGACACATATCTTGATCGCGCATTAGCATATACAGTTGCTGTTGAAGATTTTAGGCGTGATGAACTCATGGTGCACTTCCCAGGCTTCTCGAATGAAAACTCAGCACAAATCTCAGATTGAGTACATAATATTCCACAATGAATTCTAGATACTGCATCAACAATTATCGTGTCATCTTGTTCACACTCATCATGACCTTTTCCAAGAACAGTGCGATAACTCATACTCTGGGTGTTGTCGCCAACTACGACACTTGTCATACAAGTTATCATTAATAATAATATAATGATCCCCATTTTGGTGTCACATGAATTGAGTTGAATTCACGCGAAACGTTCTTTGCTTATCCGTAAAAACACTCTAATAAAGACAACGAACATCTATGAAGAATTGAGGCAGGTATGATGGTTGTTCGTAGACGATATCTATATTGCATACATGTATGATACACAACCCACTCAGTGTGAGCATGATGTGAACACAGACCGTTCAATACTTAAAGGGTGTAATAAAGTCAGAATACCAATGCACCTATACGCGTCACTCATTAGTGCTATGCCCATCATAATATGCCATCGACGTATACAGGAAGCAAATGGAAATGCCCCAATGTTAATCATTTGGTCCATTCTGCAAGCAAGCGGCAAAGAAGCCCGATTCCAGTTAAGTCGAGATGTGTTCTGTTTTATTTATAGATTCTTTCTTTTACGTCAACATCCGTCATGGCAAAATGAGAACAATGTGTGACATTTTCTGTAGCAATGTTGGTTTTAAAAGACCTGTACGTTTTGCGATAATTACACATCTACCCTTCACATCACAAGTTAATTAAGAGTTAAGTTAAGTCTATCGAAATGATCGGGACATGTTAGTCTGGCGTGTCATAAGCGAGCATACTGGTGTATAACATACCAGCCGACAATGCACCTTTCCACCGCTGTCAATCAAATAATTATTAGCAGATATTTTCTACCAATCAGCGAATGAGCCGGTCGCTTGATGCATTTAAAATGCTTTGTTCACCGAAGTTGGAAATTCATCCATGATCATAATACTAGTTAGTCGGGGAGCCAATAAGGTCCACCTGCACCCCCCCCCCCCGATGATTACAAATAACCTTATTTTTATTGTTCCCTATGGTATCCAGATAAAGAATCCGGATTTCACCGAAAAATAAAGGTGGCCCTACTAGGTGCTAGAGCCATTTGAATCCAAGATGGCCGCCATTTCCTCTAATTCCGACCAGCTGTATTTCATCGTTGTAATAGATCGGTTGTTAGCAAAAGACACAGACAAAATGTATGCCATTTTGTTGGTATGATGTCCTTCTTCAAAATGACGGCAAATAATTTCGAAAAAAATTCAAAATGGCCGCCGAAAAATGACGTCATATGCACGAAAATAGGAAATTTAATTAATATTTCACCATATCTTCCATTTTTCTTCACATTAATCATTAGTAAATGGCAATGTTTTTGAGACAGACATCAAGCGCGATATTATAGCGTCATTTTAAGACATTTGCCATTGACGAGGGTTCAGTAATAGATACAGGAAGAGGATTTGAAAAAGAGGGGTGAAATTTTCGATTTATTTTGCAAGACGGTTTTGATAGTCATTTTATCGACAAACCACACAGGCTGTTAATAGAATGTCAACAACTATGTGCTTTATTTTATTGGACGGATGTTTTACTTCAATTGGAAATTAAATTGGTGTAGAAAATTTCCAAAATGGCCGCCGAAAATATGAAAAATGGTAAATATTGCCCCAGGGTGTCCTGCTATGGCTTACAAGTTGTGGTTGATATATAAAATTGGCTAATCTGTATTATATACATTGAATACTAACATGTCTGATGCACCATGGATCATTGTTTCTATTGTCACCACTGACATCACCAGAAATATTGGATTTTTCACTCACAACCTTGATATAAATATCGGCAAAAATTCACTTTTCAGGGTTGGACAATTGTTTAAGTAAAATGCAACTATCATTGGTATCAAAGGTATTTATTGTTTTGGTCTATCTTAAATGTGTCACACTACGGTGTTTATAGACCAAATTGCTCAAGATGGCTTCCAAAATGGTAACCAAATTTGTAAAATGTTATTTTTTTACATATATCCCGAACATTATTCTCTGCGTTATCCGACAAGGTATTAAATTGTGACTCACTTGGTTATTATACGTGTTAGTTAATTAGCTGACAACCACGTTCTATTATGTTTGTCCCAGTTCCGTATGGGGCATGACAAATTCATTTTAAAGTTGCAGTATGAAATTTGGCGGAGAACCTCTTTTGTGATTCTTGCCATATTATTGAAAGGAAATGGGCAGAACTTTGAAACGGAACTGAGATGAACCATAATATGTGGCTATACTGGTCCATTATGATAAAACATATCAACTGGATATAGGGTGAATGCCAGGGAGTTACTGTATGATCATAGGTAAGGTGAATAGGTATACAGGGAGTTATTGTATGGTCAATGGTGAGACGAGTTCATGTATGTATACAATGAGTGACTGTATTATCATAAATGTAATGAATAGCTATGCAGGGAGTGACTAAATTGTCATGTGTCGGGTGTATGAGTATACCCGGTGTTCCTGCTTGGTGACTCGTTGCGGTATGGTCATGTGTAGGTTATACGGGTATACACATGTGTTGCTATATGGTCATGGGCGAGGGGTATGTGTATATAGCGAGCGGCTATATGGCCATGGATGCTGTGCATATGCATACATGGATTGAATATACTGACATGGCTGGGGAGTATTAGTATATCTTGTGTGGCTATTCTGCTATGGTGTGACAAATATGGATACAGGGAGTGACATGGCCAAGGGTGAGGTGAATATATATACAATGATTGACCAAGATCATGTATGAATGTTTTGAATAGTTACACACGAGGTGACTATATGCGAGTATATGGCCATAGGTCAGATGAAGGAGTATACCAGGTGCCATGGATGAGGGTATGTGTATGAAGCGAGTGGCTATATGACCATTGGTGATGTGGATATGTATACCCGGGGTGACGCTATGGTCATTGTTGTGGTGTTGATGTATATATTGAATGTCTATTTGACCATGTGTGTGTGGAGAATAGGTATACATGGGATGACCGTATGGCCAATGGTGAGGTGAATGGGTATACAATGTGTGACTCTATGGTTATGAGTCATGTTTGGGATTATACCCGATGTATTTGCATTGTGACGCATGGCTGCATGGCCATCCATGGTCATGGGTCAGGTGTACGTTTATACAGTTGGTCACTAATTGTTATTTCTGTGGTGTTTATGCATATATGGAATGACTGTGTGGTAATGGGTGGCTATCGCTTTTCACGTTTAAAGTTCCCCATGTACAAAAACACTATCAAGGTGGAGAACTCTTTGACACGACCTCTCTATTGATTAACATATCCTTGAGTTATTGTGGAAAGCGATAGCCACCCAAATTACACATGTACAACGCATCCCATGACCTCACATGTACATAAACACCACACAAATGACAATATAGTCACCCACTCTATACACGTGCACCTGGCCATACAGCCTTATTTTGTTATACCGGTACATGCCACAAATGACGATACAGCCATGAATCACCATGCATGAACACCAGGTATACTCCTACACCTGACCATATAGTCACTCTATGTATACATATTCATCACATTCACGATCATACAGTCACTCATTGTATACATATTCACCTCACGATGGAACCAAAAAGCCACTACGTGTATATCTATTCGCCATACCCATGACCATAGAGTCAATCCAGATATACATATACACCTCACCCACCAATGGTGAGCCCTTCCAAATATACCAATACCCGCACACACGACCACTCATAAGTCTCATACTTGCATATACACCTCACACATGACAATTCATCAACTCATATACTCATACACGCCATCCATGATCATTCATCTACACCATATACACCACCGATGATAATACATCCACAACATATATAAATATACGACCCACCAGTTACCAAAAGGGCACTCCCTATATAGCCACACGCTCGCCAATGACCATAGTCACCATACTATAAGTTACAGGGCGAGTTGTTGCCGGATACGGTGTCATATGAGGCGAAGGGTGATTAATATCGGGCGAGGCGCTAGCCGAGCCCGATATTAATCTCGCTGAGCCTCATATGTCACCGTAGCCGGCAACAACGAGCCCTGTAACGATTTTATCATGTCACCCACATATCATGTTTTCCGTGTGAGAATTTGAATTACTTATACGAAGTTAATTACCTGCCAGTAAGTAAAAAAAAATTCTATGGCTATTAACTTGTGTAACGTCACAGTGACGCGTCATGGGCGTTGAACGTCAACCGCATTGAATCAATGGCTAATCACCAGAAGCAGGACAACAAACTTGAGTTTGATAATTAATTTATGAGTGTTTAGAATTTCTCAAATATATCACATGCAGATTTTGGTATATGGTACTATGTCTTTAAATTAACATAACTTGATTTCCGAAATATCCCTTTTCTTGGTGCCAAAATACACCGAAAATATACCCGAGGCGGCAGAGTTCCATGAAAAACAAAATGGCGGACATCGACCCCATATGGGAACCTAGCCCGTCCCATATGGATTCCATATGGGACGGGCTACAAAGATGACGACCCCATGTCTCCTGATATGCTTCTACCAACGGAGCGTCCTCATTGGTCGATCCAACCAGGTGACATGATAAAGCTTATTCCAGGTATGCATATAACTTCAATCTTGACTACAGGCATACCATGTGCACATATACACATTATCCATAACCATAAAATCTCTCCCTATTTAGCTACACACTCCATCCATGATCATACAGACAGCACAAATATACATATACACCACATGGCACAATACAGCCACACACGGTACACATATAAATCACGACCGCCGCGACCTTACAGTCACTCCATATATACATAAACAACACACGGATGACCATGTAGCTACTCTCGTTATATCTATACACCACAGCAATGTCCATACGATCACATCGGCCACACACAATATACCGTACAGTCACTACATGTATACCGATTCACCTCACACATGCCCATACAGCCACTCCTTATATTCCTATGCATCTCACCATGGACACCCCACTCATAACCATATAGTCACTCATTGTATACCTACTCATAACCATATAGTCACTCATTGTATACCTATTCACATCATTCGTGACCATACAGTAACTCCCTGTATACATATTCACATCACCTATGATCATACAGTAACTCCCTGGCTGTCATATTGGCATCCATCTTTTATCCAGTTGATCACTTTTTATCATAATGGGCCAGAATAGCCACATATTATGGTTCATCTCAGTTCCGTCTCAAAGTTTTGCCCATTTCCTTTCAATAATATGGCCAGAATCACAAAAGAGGTTCTCCGCAAAATTCCATACTGCAACTTTAAAATGAATTTGTCATGCCCCATACGGAACTGGGACAAACAGAATAGAACGTAGTTGTCGGTTAATTAACTAACACCTATAATAACCAAGTGAGTCACAGTTTGCTACCTTGTCGAATAACGCAGATAATAATGTTCGGGATATATGTAAAAATTTAACTTTTTACAAATTTGGTTGCCATTTTGGAAGCCATCTTGAGCAATTTGGTCTATAATCACCGTAGTGTGACACATTTAAAATAGACCAAAACAATAAATAATTTTGATACCAATGATAGTTGCATTTTAATTAAAAAAATTGTCCAACCCTGAAAAGTGAATTTTTGCCGATATTTATATCAAGTTTGTGAGCGAAACATCCAATATTTCTGGTGATGTCAGTGGTGACAATAGAAACAATGATCCATGGTGCATCAGACATGTTAGTATTCAATGTATATAATACAGATTAGCCAATTTTATATATCAACCACAACTTGTAAGCCATAGCAGGACACCCTGGGGCAATATTTACCATTTTTCATATTTTCGGCGGCCATTTTGGAAATTTTCTACACCAATTTAATTTCCAATTGAAGTAAAACATCCGTCCAATAAAATAAAGCACATAGTTGTTGACATTCTATTAACAGCCTGTGTGGTTTGTCGATAAAATGACTATCAAAACCGTCTTGCAAAATAAATCGAAAATTTCACCCCTCTTTTTCAAATCCTCTTCCTGTATCTATTACTGAACCCTCGTCAATGGCAAATGTCTTAAAATGACGCTATAATATCGCGCTTGATGACTGTCTCAAAAACATTGCCATTTTCTAATGATTAATGTGAAGAAAAATGGAAGATATGGTGAAATATTAATTAAAATTCCTATTTTCGTGCATATGACGTCATTTTTCGGCGGCCATTTTGAATTGTTTTCGAAATTATTTGCCGTCATTTTGAAGAAGGACATCATACCAACAAAATGGCATACATTTTGTCTGTGTCTTTTGCTAACAATCGATCTATTACAACGATTAAATACAGCAAAATCGTCTTGCAAAAAAAATCGAAAATTTCACCCCTATTTTTCAAATCCTCTTTCTGTATCTATTACTGAACCCTCGTCAATGGCAAATGTCTTTAAATGACGCTATAATATCACGCTTGATGACTGTCTCAAAAACATTGCCATTTACTAATGATTAATGTGAAGAAAAATGGAAGATATGGTGAAATATTAATTAAATTTCCTATTTTCGTGCATATGACGTCATTTTTCGGCGGCCATTTTGAATTTTTTTCGAAATTATTTGCCGTCATTTCGAAGAAGGACATCATACCAACAAAATGGCATACATTTTGTCTGTGTCTTTTGCTAACAACCGATCTATTACAACGATGAAATACAGCTGGTCGGAATTAGAGGAAATGGCGGCCATCTTGGATTCACATGGCTCTAGCACCTAGTAGGGCCACCTTTATTTTTCGGTGAAATCCGGATTCTTTATCTGGATACCATAGGGAACAATAAAAATAAGGTTATTTGTAATCATCGGGGGGGTGCAGGTGGACCTTATTGGCTCCCCGACTAAGTAGTATTATTCTATTAGCTGAAACAGGCTCCTTTTTGGAGACTTTATTCAGCGACATAGGGGTATTAAGTCCGGGAGCTAATATGGGTACCCTTGCACCCCCTGGGACTTAACTTCACCCCACTCATTTTGTTCCTTATTATGTCCTTCAACTTTTAAGCAATGTTAACAAGAAAAAAAAGTGGCCGTGTAGACTCCAGACAAGATGGCGTCCATCATGGTCGCCGTTTTTCAGACCAGACCCTAAGTCAGTTTTATGCAAATTATAGCGGGAAAATATAGTCAAATGTATACAAATGTATATATTTTCGTGAAGCTAATACATAATGACACATTTTTGGACAAAAATTTTAACTCACCATCCAAGATGGCCACCAAAATGGCCACCAAAATGACTTTATTTTGTGTTTTTATATTAACTAATCATTGGAGCAATTAAATATGGAATTATTGGGGTCCAAACCCCTTCCGATCCCTCAAAAATTCGATTTTACAGAACGCGGTATAAAATTTCACAAAAAATCACAATTGGGAATCTAGTCATAGTTCAACAAGAAATGAACAGAACCTTGTAATGTAAGTGATGCATATCCTTACTTATGAATATTCCAACTCACTGGAACCAAAAATTACCTCAGTGTGTCCTGCAATCGCTTACAAGTTGTGGTTGATGTATAATATTGGCTATTCTGTATTCTATACATTGAATACTAACATGTCTGATGCACCATGGTTAATTGTTACTATTGTCACCACTGACATCAACAAAAATATTGGACTTTTCTCTCAAAAACTTGATATAAAGATCAGCAAAAATTAACTTTTCAGGTTTGGACAATTTTTTCAAGTAAAATGTAACTATCTTTGGATTGAAAGGTATTTATTGTTTTGGTCTATCTTAAATGTGTGTATAGACCAAATTGCTCAAGGTGGCTTCCAAAATGGCAACCAAATTTGTAAAAAGTAAATTTTTTACATATATCCCGAACATTATTCTCTGCGTTATCCGAAAAGGTAGCAAATTGTGACTCGCTTGGTTATTATACGTGTTAGTTAATTAACTAACAACTACATGTTCTATTCTGGTTGTTCAATTTAAAGTATGGAATTTGGCCGAGAACCTGTT
Source organism: Siphonodentalium dalli (assembly GCA_032622095.1). Classification (NCBI taxonomy): domain Eukaryota; kingdom Metazoa; phylum Mollusca; class Scaphopoda; order Gadilida; family Siphonodentaliidae; genus Siphonodentalium; species Siphonodentalium dalli. Next base: position 123,657,816 of record CP136068.1, on the reverse strand, counting down.
TTGTGATTTTGGCCATACTTATTGAAAGGAAATGGGCAGAACTTTGAGACGGAACTGAGATGGACCATAATCTGTGGCTATTCTGGTCCATTATGATAAAAACAAGAGGTGGCATCAGAGATGCTGTGTCTCGTTTTCGGTGGCTTACCGCCGGTGGCTACCGCCAATTGGTGTGCATCAGTATCGGTAGACTAATTAATAGGTAAAATCGAAAAATGACTAATTAAGGGCCATAACTCTATCAAATTTTATCGGGCCAGGCTGGTTTTCGAACTCGTCCAGGATATTATTGGAAGACACTTATATACCAAATTTTAGTTGAATCGGATGACGTTTGTTGAAGTTATCGCGCTAACGAGCTAAAAATTCGTACAAAATGACTACTTAAGGACCATAACTCTATCAAATTTTTATCGGACCGGGCCGGTTTTCTAACTCGTCCGAGGTATTCTTGGGAGACACCTATATATCAAAATTTCAATCAAATAGGATGATGTTTGTTAAATTATCGTTCTAACGAGCTGAAAATTTGTGAAAAAATTACTAATTAAGGGCCATAACTCTATCAAATTTTATCGGACCTGGCCGGTTTTGGAACTCGACCGAGATATTCTTGGGAGACACCTATATACCAAATTTCAATCAAATCGGATAACGTTTGTTGAAGTTATCGTGCTCACGAGCTGAAAATTCGTGAAAAATGACTAATTAAGGGCCATAACTCTATCAAATTTTATCAGACCAGGCCGGTTTTCGAACTCATCCGAGATATTCTTGGGAGACACCTATATACCAAATTTCAATCAAATCGGATAACGTTTGTTGAAGTTATCGCGCTAACGAGCTGAAAATTCGTGAAAAATGACTAATTAAGGGCCATAACTCTATCAAATTTTATCAGACCAGGCCGGTTTTCGAACTCATCCGAGATATTCTTGGGAGACACCTATATACCAAATTTCAATCAAATCGGATAACGTTTGTTGAAGTTATCGCGCTAACAAGCTGAAAATTCGTGAAAAATGACTAATTAAGGGCCATAACTCTATCAAATTTTATCGGACCAGGCCGGTTTTCGAACTCATCCGAGATATTCTTGGGAGACACCTATATACCAAATTTCAATCAAATCGGATAACGTTTGTTGAAGTTATCGCGCTAACGAGCTGAAAATTCGTGAAAAATGACTAATTAAGGGCTAACGAGCCTAAAATCAGTGAAAAATGGCAAAGGGTCATAACTCTAATAAATGTGCGGACGAACCCGATTTTTTGTCTGCAGCTTACCTGCATGGATATGTACCCACAAACCAATTTTTTAATCCGTCAATAAACGGTTGAGTTATAAGCAAAACACGATCGTAGCCAGGGGCAGGGGGTTACTCTATGATCATAGGTGAGGTGAATAGGTATACAGGGAGTTATTGTATGTCATGACTGATGTGAATAGGTATACAATGAGTGACTATATGGTTATGAGAGGGTTCTCCATGGTAAGATGTGTAGGTATACAGGGAGAGGTGAGGTGAATCGCTATGCATGGATTGACTCTATGGTGTATGGTTGTATGTATCCAGTACGGGTGCACCCGATGTGCCTGTATGGGCATTGATGTGGTGTATGGATATAGCTACATGGTCATCTATGTGTTGATTATGTATATATATGGAGTGACTGTAAGGTCATGGGTGTGATGTACGTGTGTTGTCTGTATGATCATGGATGAGGTGTGTGGATAAATAGGGAGTGATTTTATGGTTACGGATAATGTGTATAAGTATACATGGAATGACTGTGCGGTCATGATTGAAGAGTATATGCATACCTGGAGTAAGCTGGGTGGACATTATCGAGTGTGTGGCTATATATGGAGTGTCCGTGTGGTAACAGGTGGGATGTATATTTATATATCTCATGAATGTATTATCATTGGTGTGTATATAGGGATTAGCTGTATTATCATGGATGGCGTGTATGATTATAGTGAGTTGCTGAATTGTCATGTGTGAGGTGTATATGCATGTATGGGTTTTTGTTTGTATATCTGCAAGGGCTGAATGGCCATTGGTGAGGTGCACATGTATACCTGGAGTTACTCTATGGTCTGGGGTGGGCTGCATATGTATATCGAGTGCATGGTCATATGACTATGTGTGTCGAATAGTTATACAGGTAGTGACTCTATGGTCAATGGTGAGATGAGTACATATAGGTATACAAGGAGTGACTATTATCATAAATGTAATGAATATCTATACAGGGAGTGACTAAATGGTCAGGTGTATGAGTATACCTGTTGTTCCTGCTTGGTGACTCGTGGCGGTATGTTCATGTGTAGGTTATACAGGTATACTATACACACGTGTTGCTATGTGGTCATGGGCGAGGGGTATGTGTATACGTGAGTGGCTATATGGCCATGGATGAGGTGCATATGCATACATGGAGTGACTATACTGACATGGCGGGGTGTATTAGTATATCTTGAGAGTGGCTATTCGGCTATGGTGTGACAAATAGGGATACAGGGAGTGACATGGCCAATATGTATACAAGGATTGACCATGATCATGTATGAATGTTTTGAATAGGTACACACGGGGTGACTATATGGCCATAGGTCAGGTGAATGAGTATACCAGGTGCAATCGGTGAGGGTATGTGTATGAAGCGAGTGGCTATATGGCCAATGGTGAGGCGCACATGTACACCCGGAGTGACTCTATGGTCATTGCTGTGGTGTTGATGTATATATTGATTGTCGATTTGACCATGTGTGTAGAGAACAGGTATACAGGGGATGACCTTATGGCCAATGGTGAGATGAATGGGTATACAAGGAGTGACTATATGGTTATGGGTCATGTTTAGGAGTATATCCGGTGTGCCTGCATTGACTCATGGCTGTATGGTCATCCGTGGGCATGGGTCAGGTGTACGTGTATACAGTGGGTCACTATATTGTTATGTATGTGGTGTTTATGTATATATGGAATAACTGTGTGATAATGGGTGGCTATCGCATTCCACGTTTAACGTTACCCCCATGTACATAAATCCATCAAGATGGAGAACTCTCTGACATGACCTCTCTATTGATTAACATATCCTTGAGTTATTGTGGAAAGCGATATCCACCCAAGGTACACCCCACCCATTACCTCAGTCACTCTATGTGTACATAAACACCACACAAATGACAACATAGTCACCCACTTTATACATGTACGCCTGACCATACAGCCATCCTTGGTTACACCCGTACATACCACAAATGACGATACAGCCACAAGTCACCATGCATGAACACCAGGTATACTCCTGCACCCAACACATGACCATATAGTCACTCTATGTATACATATTCACCACATACACAATCATACAATCACTCATTGTATACCTATTCACCTCACCATGAACCATACAGCTATTTGCCATACCCATGACCATAGAGTCAATCCAGGTATACATATACACCTCACCAATGGTGAGCCCTTCCAGATATACCAATACCCGCACATACGACCACTCATAAGTTCCATACTTGCATATACATGACAATTCAGCAACTCACTGTATACTCATACATGCCACCCATGATCATACATCTGCTCCCTATACACCACCAATGATAATACATCCACAACATATCTAAATATACGCCCCACCCGTTACCAAAAGGGCACTCCCTATATACCCACACATCTTTCGTGGCCATACAATAACTCCCTGTATACCTATTATCCTCACCTATGATCATAGAGTAACTCCCTGGCTGCCATCTTGGCATCCACCCTGTATCCAGTTGATCAATGTTTATAATGGGCCAGAATAGCCACATATTATGGTTCATCTCAGTTCCGTCTCAAAGTTCTGCCCATTTTCTTTCAATAATATGGCCAGAATCACAACTTTAAAATGAATTTGTCATGCCCCATACGGAACTGGGACAAACATAATAGAACGTAGTTGTCAGTTAATTAACTAACACGTATAATAACCAAGTGAGTCACAATTTGCTACCTTTTCGGATAACGCAGAGAATAATGTTCGGGATATATGTAAAAAATAAACTTTTTAAAAATTTGGTTGCCATTTTGGAAGCCATCAAAGCAATTTGGTCTATAAACACCGGAGTGTGACACATTTAAGATAGACCAAAACAATAAGCACCTTTGATACCAAAGATAGTTGCATTTTACTTGAAAAAATGGTCCAACACTGAAAAGTTAATTTTTGCCGATATTTATGTCAAGTATGGAGAGAAAAATTCTGGTGAGGTCAGTGGTGACAATCGTAAAAATGATCCATGGTGCATCAGACATGTTAGTATTCAATGTATAGAATACAGAATGGCCAATTTTATACACCAACCACAACTTGTATGCGATTACAGGGCACCCTGGGGCAATATTTATCATTTTCCATATTTTGGCGGCCATATTGGCAGCCATTTTGAGCCAAAGTAAGAATTTTGGTTCCAGTGAGTTGGAATATTCATAGGTAATGATATGCCTCACTTACATTACAAAGCTCTGTTCATTTCTTGTTGAAATATGACTAGAATCCCAATTGTGATTTTTTGTGAAATTTTATATCGCATTCTGTAAAATCGAATTTTTTAGGAATCGGAATGGGCTAGGACCCCAATAATTGCACATTTAATTGCTCCAATGATCAGTTAATATACCAAACATAAAATAAAGTCATATTACTCAACCAGTTCCAAACGGCATGAACTGATCTAGAAGATATTTGTGAAAAAACGTCATTTTTTCAACTTCCGGCGGCCATCTTGGATGGTGAGTTTCAATTTTGGCCCAAACAAGTGTCATTGTGTCTTAGCTTCACGAAAATATATACATTTGTATACATTTTCCCGCTATAATTTGCATAAAACTGACTTAGGGTCTGGTCTGAAAAACGGCGGCCATGATGGACGCCATCTTGTCTGAAGTCTACACGGCCGCTTGGGGTGAAGTTGAGTCCCAGGGGGTGCAAGGGTACCACTATTAGCTCCCGGACTAGGTCCTGTGGCACATTTTGATCTTTTAGATATTTTTTTTTAATTTAAAAAAATTTATTTCTGAAATTTTCATCCGCCGTGTACCCTTAATTAATATATAAATATATTCACCACGGTGACATTGGTTACTTATTCCATGTTACTTATTTGGAAACATTAAAACTTGACCAAATAAAAGGTCCTGTATGGTGGCCTACCCCCAGTTATGTTAGAAAAAACGAACCATTCTGACCTGTGCATTTGCCACAGGTATTTCTGGACCGATTTTTTACCAAATAAACAGTGCAGTAGGGTGGCCCACCCCAAATTATATTATGAAAACTGCTCCCTTCTAGTCTGTGCAGTTACCACAGGAGGTGAATTTATTCATGTGGCAACCACACGGGCTAGAAGGGTGTATGCTTTTGGTTTTTCTGACATAACTTGGTGTGGGGGTCCCACTACTGCACCATTTATTTGGTCACTATTGGTCCATAAATACCGAAATGGCAATGGGTGCCCTTTTTGGCATGGGCTAGAAGGGTGTGGTTTTCCTTACATAATTTGGGGTGGCCACCCTACCACACAGTTTATTTGGTCAAGTTTGAATGTTTCCGAATAAGGAATAAGAAACTGCATGGGAATAAGTAACAAATATCACTGTATACATTATAGATTCTTCATTATGAGTGACACTATAGTCATATTTTTCACAAATAAAGGTGGTCTATCTCTTCCTATAACAAGTTTTATATAGTTTGCTGGGTATAAAGTATAATACATATGAATCAAAAAGACCCATGTCTGGAAATGCTTATATCAATTAATATTTATTTTATTTCAAATTATCGCTTGTTCGAACTATAGCATGTGGCATAACTCTATATGTCCCACTTGATTATTGCATTATATAAGAATATATTGATCTCAAATCGATATTAATTGATAGAAGCGTTTCCGAACAGGTGTCTGCGACTCATTTTTATTATTTTATAACCCGGAAACTATATAAAACATGTTTTATGATCTATGCATAATATATAGTTCCCCCCACCCCCTGTAAAGCATTGTTTTATGGTCATGATATAGATAGAATGACACAAGTGTGTGAACTGTTTGTTGTGACGCGATGGTAAAACAAGAACAGTAGGTTCCAATTTTACCTGGCAGCACAACAAATGACTGCAATAACCTTAATATGTTAACACAATTGTGTTATTCTAATATGTTTATTGCACACTCTGAAGATTGCAGTACATGTATACTGAAATTTAGGTCGATATTGCTTTATTTAATAGTACAAACTTGTGATTTATGTAGACAATATACATGTACCTCATAATTTAGTAGACATTTTCTGTAACAGTTGATATTGTCAATGATGTAATCAGTTTGTATTGTTCTAAAAAATAAACAATAAACCAATGAATGTGCAATAACATTGTATATTGATGTCTCGAAAAGGAAATGCATGTTATCTTCACGTACACAAACATTATGTGGGCTTTAAAGATAATGTATCTCCTCTTAGCAAATTTTATATAGACTCTGAGGTATACAATAATAGATATGAAACGAGGACACATGTCCAGAAAACCTTCTATCAATTAATATCAATTCTATTTAGAATTTATTATCACACACCCTGGACAGTAAAATGGGCTATTTTTAGAACATAAATTTTATGATAATATTTGCAGCGTACCAAGAGGGAGAAATCTATCCTGTTAGCACCCTCAATCAAGGCAAATTTCATTTCAGCTGAGATATTTCACTGCTAATTACACTCAACTGAATCAGAAATAAACCACTTTATTATACCTTTATAGACGAAAGCATGGCCGCTCCTTAAAAGAATTTTTTTTTTTATCTTTTCATAATACTAATTATATATGTCAAACAGACCCATGTAGCCAAGAAAATTCAAAATCGAGCAGATAATATTTTCATTATTATGATATAAAAAAAATTGCGGAAGTATCCGAAGTGTAAGTCACGTGACTGATAGTGCGATCACAAGACTACAACGCGGTCACATGGTCGATCAGCTGCAACGACGCGGTTAGTTTAGTCCGAATATCGGTTATGGTGTAATTTATTATTTTTTCGGCTTATTTATTATCCGATCGGAATGGGTCTTGGGTCATTTTAATCACAACAGGGAGGGCTTTCCGATTGTATTTGGTAGTTTCTAGACCAAATAAATCCTTTAACAGAGATGGTACGGTAAACAGCAATTGAGGTTTATGGTGTCAAAAGAGACCATGGATCTTCAACTGGTTTGCAAGATTCACCTCTCTCTGTTAACGATGATTATGACGCAGGCTGAGGGAGGGAGTAGGAGGATTATGATTTATGATATATGACAGTGTTGTACACTTATGAAACCTTGTATATGCATGTACATGTATACACTTTATTTTTTTCAAAACTTTGAACATCTTAAGATTTATGACAAATACACAATTTCATTATAATAAAATATAGACTATAAACAAACTTAACATGAAATGAGCAAACAATCTTAAGTCAAGCCTACAAATAGTGTGTCTGTCATTTGCAGAATGAGGTCCCCAGAGGGTGAATTTAGTGACGCTATCCCACATGGTGGGCTAGCATCACCAAACTCACCCTCTGGGGACCTCATTCTGCTTAAGCCTCCAATGCTTTGGGAGACCTGGGATCAAATTGAAGTTCCCAGTTGAAGGTGGTGATGGTTATGCATTTTATCTTCTGCAAATAAGAGGATATAGAAACTTCCAAGAAGGGAAGAAGTAACTGAAACAAATGTTAATTTGAGATTATAGATAGTTCCCAGAAGATGGGGCCTAAGCAGAATGAGGTCCCCAGAAGGTGAGTTTGGTGATGCTAGCCTGCTTTGCAGAATAGCATCACTAAATTCACCCTCTGGGGACCTCATTCTGCAAATGACAGACACACTATTTGCAAACAATCTCAAGCAGCACAAAATTTATACAAGCACTATATTAATAGGTGGGAGATTTCATAGATACTAATCAATGATCAACCACTAATCAGATTTAGTCCATAAATTACATGGTCCTACCCTTATTCCATTCAATAAACCTATTCTTTAAATTTAATAACAGGAAATAGTGCCAGGTGTCCTCTGACTTTCGGTTTGTAGTCTGTTTATATTCCGTATGCTATGTTTCAAAATACTGTGACTTCCAATATTTTTCCAACAAACTATAATGAATGAAAAGTTTGAAAAGTTATGTCATTAAATATACGCTATTAAATACACCAAAGAGTCTTTATTTATCTGGGACTATTTCTTTACGCGGAGAAACAAAGCATAGTTAAGTGAAACTTCATTGCATGCCTTATAGAAGTCGATGTTAGTTTTGTGTCCTATTTGTTGATTTAACCCTTTACCCAACAAACCGGCCAAATAAAGCTTCAACAGCCTAAAATATCTTCGGTCTGTCTCAATAACACCATACAAATATGGATATCATTGGAACCGGTTCATTGACCACATTGTGATGGTTACAGTTATGCCCTGTGCCAATGCATTCTCTTATATATGCGAGTCGACCATAGGTCGCCTCGCATATATAAGAGAATGCATTGGCCTAAAAAAAAAAACATTTTAACACTTTTTACCATTTTTTCTTACATTCTTTAACAATTTTATAATTTTTAATGTGTTAAGCCAATGCATTCTCTTATATATGCGAGGCGACCTATGGTCGACTCGCATATATAAGAGAATGCATTGGCACAGGGCCGTTCTGTTGGGTAAAGGGTTCAGTATGTTTTGGATCATCTAATAAATAGAATCTACAACTTGTCCCCAGTTAATAGCGGAATTTACAATCCTCGTCCAGTAAATTAGGTATAAACCTCGCCAAAGACTTAGTCCAGACCTAATTTACTGGACTCGTTTTGTAAATTTCGCTATAAATTGGGGACTCATTGTAGATCCGCTATTTATTATATAATCATACACTTACTTCTAAAAGTCCCCTACTATAAAGTTATTATACAATGTTGTGTACAGTATGTGTTTTTCTTTTACGAGTCCAGGTTGTGGTGAAAAGTCATATTGGAAGAGACGCGCAACCTGGACGAGTACAAGAAAACATGTACTGTACACAACATTTTGATGACATTTTTATTATCCATCTGTATGTTTATAAAATTTTGGTAATACAATTATTGTATAATAATTACAGGATGTACATAGAATTTTTTATCAGAATTACTTTGTGACATCAGCGGGAGATCCGATTACTTTTATAAAAGTCATATTGGACTCGATTCGAGTCCAATATGACTTTCTGGACTCCTGTGATGTCAGGTAGTACATTCTTGACACTCAAGATTATCATGTGAAGGCTTTTGCCCAATCAGAAATACTGTTAGAGAGCGATGGATAATAATAAATGATATGGAAAAGGAGTTGATAAATAACGATATATACAGGATTATGCTATAAATAGGAATGATGGGTTAATAACAAGCTAACGCGAAGTCATGAGTTATTAACAGGAATTGTATGTTGCATTTCAGCAGACAGTCAGTTTGGTTTTATTTTTCATCATACATGTATTGTTTATTAAATTTTGACTTGTTGAATCACATCGCATTTGATGGATCCATTTACTTATATAACACGGGTCAGTGAGGTACTTCAGGCCTAATGGGCTTAATAAAATTGGTTAAAACATTTATTGCATTGATTTGAGGTTGACATGAAGATTAATCAACTCTTGGAAGTGAATATTCACATAGGCCGCAATGCAATAAATGTATAATATTGTATGGTATGACAACTGCACTGCTGACAAATTTCATTTCAACTACAAGGCATATTCTTTCATTATTCTTGTACATAAGTTTAAATTATTCCAGGTTCTTTTTGCACCATTCTAGTCATACTAGAAAATAATCATAATGGATATAAACAACTTATGAGAAATTTCATCCAATATATATTTATGTCTTTTTTCCAATCCATCAATTTCTTGTATAAATAATGATAGTATGTCATTTTTCACCTGCACAACTGACCTGGAGCAGAAGAAAAAGCTATCTTTGGCAAATATGACAGGGGGTGAAAGGAAGACAGTCTAGCTTGACTATGCCACCCCCTTGAATATACAATACAATATTTATAAAATTGAATATGTATTAATATGTGTATATTGAAATCAAATATCCTATCCTATCCCATCCTATTAAAGATGCATAATCCGAATTAACCCTTTACCCAACAGAAGGGCCCTGTGCCAATGCATTCTCTTATATATGCGAGTCGACCATAGGTCGCCTCGCATATATAAGAGAATGCATTGGCCTAACACATTAAAAATTATAAAATTGTTAAAGAATGTAAGAAAAAATGGTAAAAAGTGTTAAAAAAAGATTTTTTTTTAGGCCAGTGCATTCTCTTATATATGCGAGGCGACCTATGGTCGACTCGCATATATAAGAGAATGCATTGGCACAGGGCATAACTGTAACTATCACAATGTGGTCAAGGAGCCGGTTCCAATGATATCCATATGTGTATGGTTCTATTGAGACAGACCGAAGATATTTTAGGCTGTTGAAGCTTTAATTGGCCGGTTTTGCCGGTTTGTTGGGTAAAGGGTTAACACTCCCAAATTACTATTTCTTTGATTCGGGGGTAAATAATATTTTATTCGAGTCGAGGAACCTACCCATTAAAGCTCAGAGTGATCAGATATCGATTTTTGAAATTTGTTATTTCCTGAGATATGTAAATTTTAGCGGCCTGGCAAGTATTCATCAAGCCGACAGTCTCAGACCAAATTGTGGATGAAGATGGATAACTCTAAAATCAAGTGGCTTTGGGTGTTCCGGCCAAATTTCATTGAACAAAATGTTGATAAATAACATATTTTGGCAATTTTATACTAGATTTGACTGGTTTAATAGCATTATGTTTGGGCAGTTAATCGATTCTGATAACAGAAGCGGCATTTCAAAAAATGTTGTTGTTGGAATCTGATAATATGGGGACCATCAAATCGGATTGAGTACCTTTAAGAGATATGAAACTACACTGAAATGAATTCAGATTCAGACGGAGATGATTTCTTGCTTGTTGTAAATCCTCCATGTCTCACAGTTGAAAAACTCACAAAAATTAAAATACTAAAATTGACATTAAAATTGTAATGTTCTCACAGTTCTTTGAACTGTAAAAAATTATATTCATGGATATAAAGTGAGAGCTAGAATAAAATATTATTTACACCAAGAGTCATTCTTCTGTTCTCATTTTGTCACTGGAAAAATACATGATGTACAATAATGCCCTAAATAATCGACTCCTTAAAGGGGTACTGTACGCCATTTTCAATAAATTCCCGGTGATAACAACGATCTATTATCGATACTATATAGAAATATAAGTAATTTGAGTCGAAGATGTATTCTTTAAACGCTCAGGTTAATAGGCTATCTTAAAATTTAATAATTTAAAAGTTAATAATTTAATATAAATTGATTTTATGGCTCCAGCCATAAAATGGCGTCTCTTAAAATTGGAATTTCCGTGTACAAAACGTAATCAAATTATAATTGAGGGATACTGGATTAATAAAACAATTGCACACACGATCGTTTGAAACATTATGCTTATACGGGGAGAAAACCCAAGCCACTCATTGACTAGTGACCATACACTAACTTAAATGAGTATATGGGACTGCTAAGCATATAATATAATGTTTATTTGATTCATTTGGTTGAAAACTGTACAAAAATTACTCGACAACGACAATTTGTATTTTTGCATTCCGGTAAATTTGCCATCCGTAACAATACTTCGTACTCAACAGACTTTCAAAAAATGGAAAAGTTGTTACCTTATTCTCCGACTCGGGGATTATAGAAACCAACAACAACATCTTGGGTACAGTACCCCTTTAACCACAGCATGATTATGGGTAACTTTTCAGGATTTAGTCGGAAATATGGCTTGTAGCCATTCATCACTGGCTTGATGCAATTCATCGGAAAGCTCTCACTGAGAGCTTTCCGATGAATGGCAACAAGCCATATTTCCGACTAAATCCTGAAAAGTTACCCGTAATTCTGCTGTGGTTAAGGAGTCATCTATTTAGGGCATTACTGTAGAAATATGAAGGTATCCGACAATTCAAGTGACCTATGGACCACATTCTTCATCTTCAGTTTGTTACTGAATGGATTCTCCCTTACAACTTTAAAAGTATACATTGGAATGGTTAATTATTCATAAAGAGGTATGTCTGACAATACAAGTGCAGACAACATTCATATTCAATTATTTGGAAGGAATTTTAGATAATAGGGAGGTTTACATAGACAACTTCTAACTTTCCTCGTCAAGCAACATGAGGCCATTCTATTCATCAGTGTGGTGGGAGATTGTTACCAATGGTAGAACAACTAGTGTCTGTTAAACTTTCCATGACTACAGCATCCTGAAATTTTGCGAAAACCCTGTGCCAATGTATTCTCTTATGCATATGAGTCTCCCATAGGGAGCCTAGCATATATTAGAGAATACATTGGCCTAACAATATTTTCCTAGACCTTGTAAGCCAGTGCATTCTCTTATATATGCGAGGCTCCCTATGGGAGACTTGCATATATAAGAGAATGCACTGACACAGGATCTTGATGTAAACATATTTTTATTTCCAAATCCAAACAATTGATATAATACACAGATGACATAAATATACAACATATAAGAGATAATTTTGGAAATGAGGATCAGACAACAAGCTAGAGGGCTTATATGAAGTCTTCAATGCTGCACCAGCACAGCTCCCGTCATGAAAGGGTTATTAGTCTCTGCATAACACTGAGAGTGAATTGTTATGCATAAGAAGCATCCTTATTTAATGCTGACTTTAGTATGGCACATATTGTGTTGCATTGACAACTAACGAAATCGCAGATGTTGCATGGACACCGTTTTGAAAATATAACATAGCTGTCTGATTACAGTTACTGAGTAATATTTTCCTGCTTTGGATAAAGAGATTTAGTCGGGTATGCCTGATGGACAAAGTTAGAAGTTTTTTTAACCCGTTCTATACTGAATGGATTCTCCAACTTACTCAGAAAGTGTACATCGTAATGTTCTATTATTGATTTGCAGGGATGTACAGGTAGTATAAGCAGATGACAGATAAATAAAAGTACAGAAGTAATCCTTTTTATTGAGGGAAATGTTTAGATAATAAGTTCAACACACAGCCTATTCAAGCCTTGAAATAGTGTGTCTGTCATTTGCAGAATGAGGTCTCCAGAGGGTGAATTTAGTGATGCTACCCCCGCATAGTGGGCTAGCATAACCAAATTCACCCTCTGGGAACCTCATTCTGCTGAGGTGTAAGCAGAATGAGGTCCCCAGAGGGTGAATATGGTGATGCTAGCCCACTATGCGGGGTAGCATCACTAAATTCACCCTCTGGGGACCTCATTCTGCAAATGACAGACACACTATTTCAAGGCTTGAGCCTATTCTGAATATTTCCTATGGGATATATGTAACTATGATTTTTAGTATAGAAAGCTAGGGTTAATCTAAACGTCCCTGATATGATCAACACATGGTCTTAGGCGTTTTTTGAACTTATTATCTGAACATTCATAAGCAAGCCCAATTATTAGCCTTAGGTCGATGACATTGTTCTAAACAAAATTTGAAGTGACCTACATGATTGAAATTGTGTAGGACAACATGACTGAAGTGTTTACCTCTCATATAAGTAGACTGAGAAATTAGAAATATGATGACAACAGGTCGAGATATCAATATTTTAGCCTTTCACCCTTTCATGATGGGAGCTGTGCTGGTTCAATACTAAAGATCCTGTGTCAGTGTATTTTCTTATATATGCGAGTCTCCCATAGGGAGCCTCGCATATATAAGATAATGCACAGGCTTACAAGATCCAAGTAAATATTGTTAGACCAATGCATTCACTTATATATGTGAGGCTCCCTATGGGAGACTCGCATATATAAGAGAATGCATTGGCACTTGTTTTTCGCAAAATGTTAGGAAGCTCCAGTCATGGAAGGGTTAACCCTATCTGTACTAAATGGTTTCTTCTATTCAGTTATAAAAGTATACATTGGAACAATCTCTGGTCATCATGAAAACATAGGTAAAATATTATGCACAACTTAAACAAAATGGTGACACAATACTGTATGTAATGTACCATTATCAATAATTTCATAGACATCAAATGTGTTCTCAAAGTACCTTCCTTCAAATGTCTGCATGGGGGTGATCTTAGAGATCTTTACAAATGGTTTTATGTAAAAATAGTCAAGTGCCTCAAACATTATGTGGGCTTTAACCCTACACCCAACAAACCGGCCAAATAAAGCTGCAACAGCCTAAATTATCTTGGGTCTGTCTCAATAAAACCATACAAATATGGATATCATTGGAACCGGCTCATTGACCACATTGTGATGGTTATAGTTATGCCCTGTGCCAATGCATTCTCTTATATATATGAGTCGACCATAGGTCGCCTCGCATATATAAGAGAATGCATTGGCCTAAAAAAAATCTTTTTTTAACACTTTTTACCATTTTTTCTTACATTCTTTAACAATTTTATATTTTAATGTGTTAAGCCAATGCATTCTCTTATATATGCGAGGCGACCTATGGTCGACTCGCATATATAAGAGAATGCATTGGCACAGGGCCGTTCTGTTGGGTAAAGGGTTAAACCATGAACTATTTTAGTAAAATTAACCTTGGTCATTAGTATGTGCATGAAAGCAGATGCTGTGCGCAATAGGTCAAGATTTGTATAGGGAATTTTAATGAGTGTCATAAAAAGGAGTGTATATTGATGTTTCAAACAAACCATGAATGTGTATAATAGTCTTAGTTTTTCACAACAGTAGAATTGTTGCAACAGAACTGTTACATTGTTCAACTGCACAATGGCCACATCAGCAGATGAGGCCATACTATGGCATCATTGGACAGTGAGGATGTAACCTAAGCTAAGCTTTTATGCACATATGTGACATGCCATATACAAACCAGTTGTAAGTCGGGATTTCTAATACTGAGTAAATACATAAAATATAATAAAAAAGCAAAAAATTATGATTTTTGTTTTCTGATTGATATAGTTCAACTCTGTCGACATAAAGTAGCATAAACTAACTTTATGCTACTATGTACAAATGTGCCAAAAACCAAAAATATTTTTTTTTGCATTTTTATTATATTTTATGTATTTACTCAGTATTAGAAATCCCGACTTACGACTGGTTTTAATATGTCGGGTCACATTTATTATTTTATATCCAGGAAACAATATATAACTTGTTATAGGAAGAGATATACCATCTTTAATTAGTATAATGACCACAGGTACCTGACACAAAATAAGCCATAACATTAAAAGTACCTACATATAAGACAAGGTTCCTAACTCCCGATATGTAGAATTTCCACTTGTTCCTAAATCCATGGCCAGAAATGTAGCAATATACAAAAACAAACAATAACAATGAAGCAGTCATATTCTTTGTATAATTGCCTTAACCCTTTACCCAACAGAACGGCCCTGTGCCAATGCATTCTCTTATATATGCGAGTCGACCATAGGTCGCCTCGCATATATAAGAGAATGCATTGGCTTAACACATTAAAAATTATAAAATTGTTAAAGAATGTAAGAAAAAATGGTCAAAAGTGTTAAAAAAAGATTTTTTTTAGGCCAATGCATTCTCTTATATATGCGAGGCGACCTATGGTCGACTCGCATATATAAGAGAATGCATTGGCACAGGGCATAACTGTAACTATCACAATGTGGTCAAGGGAGCCGGTTCCAATGATATCCATATTTGTATGGTTTTATTGAGACAGACCGAAGATATTTTAGGCTGTTGAAGCTTTATTTGGCCGATTTTGGCCGGTTTGTTGGGTAAAGGGTTAATTTTGGTATATGAGTCAACAATGTGGAACTAGCGATAGCAGAAATAACTTCCATGAAAGCATTGGACACCAATGGAGACCACAGACAAAACTAGAAATGTCATTGGGAAGAGACTATGCTACCGTAATGAAGCAACTTGTGAGTGAATTTATACCCTGACCTCCAATAGTTTGTAATGTTGCATTCCATGAAGTCTTTATGAATGTGTTATGGAGCGGACACGAAGGGTAGTGACTGCATGGTAACTTAATTGAGAGAATCACCTTGTTCTGTGACCTTGACCTTCAATGATTGGAAAAAATGTGTGCAATACATCGTCACCTAATTAGGAACAACTACATGTATGCCAAGTTTCAACAGAATCCAATAAAGCATCGCTATGTTATGGAGCCTGAAAATATGATTGGTGCATATGAAGTCTTAAGTTTGAAAGCACCCTGTGGCCTTGAACTTTGACCAACCACAAATTCACACATATCACGAAACACCGTCACCCTTAGGTTAACCATCACACCTTGTTTCGTTGAAATCATGTGATGTACACAAAAGTTATGGAGTGGACATGAAGGGTTGTGTCTGCATGATGACTTAATTGAGAGAACGACCTTGTTCTGTGACCTTGACCTTCAATGACTGGAGAACAATTTGTGTGTGACACGTACATCATCTCCTCATACGAACAACTGTGCCAAGTTTCAACAGAATACAATAAAGCATCATGATGTTATGGAGCAGACACAAATCGTGCAAGAAAATATGACTGATGACTGTCTTGGCAACATTAACCCTTTCAGTGCCAAGTCCGATTTTTGTATCAACCCATATTTCCTTGATCATTTTTCAAATTTATTGATTATAATAATGTGATACATTGATGGAAAGAGCTCTCCCCCCCACCCCAAACCCTGACTCAAAAAACTTGTTCTCAGAAGAAGTTAATTTCTCGCTGTTTCATGACTATATAAAGCAAAACAAGCGATAACACCATAAGATTATTTTTTTGTCATGTAGGTGCTGGGTGGGGGGAGATATCCTGACCTGGACATTTTCGCACCCCCCCCCCCCCCCCCCCCCATCCCAAACTCTGACTCAAAAAACTTGTTCTCAGAAGAAGTTAATTTCTCGCTGTTTCATGACTATATGAAGCAAAACGAGCGATAAAACCATAAGATTATTTTTTTGTCATGTAGGTGCTGGGTGGGGGAGGGAGATGAGATATCCTGACCTGGACATTCCCCCCCCCCCCCCCCCACCCCTGACTCCAAAAAATTGTTCTCAGAAGAAGTTAATTTCTCGCTGTTTCATGACTATATAAAGCAAAACAAGCGATAAAACCACAAGATTATTTTTGGTCATGTAGGTGCTGGGTGGGGGGGGGGGGGGGAGATATCCTGACCTGGACATCTTCCCCCCCCACCCCAAACCCTGACTCAAACAACTTGTTGTCAGAAGAAGTTAATTTCTCGCTGTTTTCATGACTATATAAAGCAAAACAAGCGATAACACCATAAGATTATTTTTTTGTCATGTAGGTGCTGGGTGGGGGGGGGGAGATATCCTGACCTGGACATTTTCGCACCCCCCCCCCCCCCCCCATCCCAAAACTCTGACTCAAAAAACTTGTTCTCAGAAGAAGTTAATTTCTCGCTGTTTCATGACTATATGAAGCAAAACGAGCGATAAAACCATAAGATTATTTTTTTGTCATGTAGGTGCTGGGCTGGGGGGGGGGGGGAGAGATGAGATATCCTGACCTGGACATTCCCCCCCCCCCCCCCCCCACCCCTGACTCCAAAAAATTGTTCTCAGAAGAAGTTAATTTCTCGCTGTTTCATGACTATATAAAGCAAAACAAGCGATAAAACCACAAGATTATTTTTGGTCATGTAGGTGCTGGGTGGGGGGGGGGGGGGGGGGGGGGGAGATATCCTGACCTGGACATCTTCCCCCCCACCCCCAAACCCTGACTCAAACAACTTGTTGTCAGAAGAAGTTAATTTCTCGCTGTTTCATGACTATATAAAGCAAAACGAGCGATAAAACCATAAGATTATTTTTTTGTCATGTAGGTGCTGGGTGGGGGGGGAGATATCCTGACCTGGACATTTCCCCCCCCCCCCCCCCACCCCAAACCCTGACTCAAAAAACTTTTTCTCAGAAGAAGTTAATTTCTCGCTGTTTCATGACTATATAAAGCAAAACAAGCAATAAATCCATACAATGATTTATTTGTCACGTAGGTGCTGGGTGGGGGGGGGGGGGGGGAGATATCCTGACCTGGACATCTCCCCCCCCCACCCCAAACCCTGACTCAAAAAACTTGTTCTCAGAAGAAGTTAATTTCTCGCTGTTTCATGACTATATAAAGCAAAACAAGCGATACCACCATAAGATTATTTTTTTGTGATGTAGGTGCTGGGTGGGTGGGGGGGGGGAGATATCCTGACCTGGACATCTTCGCCCCCCCCCCCCCCCCCCCCCATCCCAAACTCTGACCTCAAAAAACTTGTTCTCAGAAGAAGTTAATTTCTCGCTGTTTCATGACTGTATGAAGCAAAACGAGCGATAAAACCATAAGATTATTTTGTTGTCATGTAGGTGCTGGGTGGGGGGGGGGGGGAGATATCCTGACCTGGACATTTCCCCCCCCCCCCCCCACCCCAAACCCTGACTCAAAAAACTTGTTCTCAGAAGAAGTTAATTTCTCGCTGTTTCATGACTATATAAAGCAAAACAAGCGATAAAACCACAAGATTATTTTTGGTCATGTAGGTGCTGGGTGGGGGGGGGGGGGGGGGGGGGAGATATCCTGACCTGGACATTTCCCCCCCCACCCCAAACCCTGACTCAAACAACTTGTTGTCAGAAGAAGTTAATTTCTCGCTGTTTCTTGACTATATAAAGCAAAACAAGTGATAAAACCATAAGATTATTTTTTTGTCATGTAGGTGCTGGGTGGGGGGGGGGGGGAAGATATCCTGACCTGGACATTTCGCCCCCCCCCCCCCCCAAACCCTGACTCAAAAAACTTTTTCTCAGAAGAAGTTAATTTCTCGCTGTTTCATGACTATATAAAGTAAATCAAGCAATAAATCCATACAATGATTTATTTGTCATGTAGGTGCTGGGTGGGGGGGGGGGAGATATCCTGACCTGGACATCTCCCCCCCCACCCCAAACCCTGACTCAAACAAGACAGTCAAAGACTGTGGGGTCGCTCACCAGACTACAAAGACTGATAAGACTGGGACTCTGGAGACCACAACAGTCAGAACTTTTCATAATCATTTTAAAAGAAGTAGATCTAAACAGGATATGTGGCTAGAGAGGCTTCATGTATGTAGATCGGTGAATATCTACCTTGAATTTACCAACTGTACACTACTGATCACCCCACCCCCCTCCTCCAGCTCAACAAGTCCCCTCCCGACCGGGCTCCAGACTCCCAAGTCTTAGGTTGGAATTTCACAACCGACATCTCAAACTTTCTCAATTGTTGGAAATTTCAAATCTCACAAGCGCCTTTTTATAAAACCATTTAGACATGTTTGAAGCCCAATTATCCATGGACCCAAAACACCATACATGTATGTCAGATTAATCAGTCAGGTAGTTCCAAGGTAGATGTTTTAATGAATTTTGTATTTTAATGATTTTATTAGACACAAAAAGTGTTAAGTCCCCATAGCCCCGTCATTTCTTAACAGGTTGACCTCATGTTAACAAATCTGAATCTCAGACACTAAAGGATCCTCCATACTATATGTAAGCTAAATAGTCCAACCTATCTTGAGAAGACATTTTAAGTATTACTATAGAAAACATACAGTTATGTCCCTGGTCCCACCCTATTTAACCTGGTGACCCCCATCTGAATAAATTTGAATCCCATACACCAAAGAACCCTTCATACTAAATATCAGTAAAATAGACCTGATGGTCCTTGTGAAGGAAGCATATTAAGAGGAAAACTGTCCTTCGCTTGGCCCCTATTTGACCAGGTGACCTCATTTGAAAATTACCAACCTGACAACCCCATAAAGTTAAAATTTGTGGCCAATTCTGTCCAACAGTTTAACCTGAAGTAGGAACATATATGGACTGGTGATTTAAAAACATACATGTTGGAGAATTAAACCAAACTATGAAAACAGTTCCAACCGATTTTTAGTGTGAACATCTAATCTACAACTAATGTTGTATCAGGCATGAAATTTTCAACTGTTTTTATTTTTATCAAGGTAGGGGGTCAAAACTCCACCCCCTCTACACTCCCTCCCCATTGCCAAATGTAAATCCCCAACTATGAGATCAATTCATCTAGTAATATCAATATACCCCCCAATATCCTATATACCCCCCCCCCCCCCAAATTTTCTTTGGTGGTTAAGAAAATAATATTGGAAAATCTACAACTAATCACGCATGAAATTTTTTGGTGTGAACATCTAATCTACAACTAATGTTGTATCAGGCATGAAATTTTCAACTGTTTAAATTTTGATTAAAGTAGGGGACCAAAACTCCACCCCCTCTACACTCACTACCCATTGCCTCAAATGTTGCCCCCACCCAGGCTGCCTGGAAATCAATATTATTATACCAGTACCAACCAACATAGAGGAGAGTTAAATCTCTTATCTCTGCCCCTATTAGAACAAATGTGAATCCCCATCTATGAGATCCATTTATCTAGTAATATCAATATATACCCCCCAATATTCAATATACCCCCCCCCCCCCCCATTTTTCTTTGAAAAATAAGGGTATGATTTCACCTGGATAAGTGGTGGTTAAGAAAATAATTTTGGAACAGCAAGCCTGTATTAAGTGTGTCTGACCTTTGCAGAATGAGGTCCCCAAACGGCGAATTTAATGACACTATTCCGCAAGGTGGGCTAGCATCACTGAATTCACCTCACCCTCTGGGGGCCTCTTTTCCTAAAAATGACCCCATTTGAACAAATCTGAACCCCGGTCACCCAAGGCCCCTCCATACCAAATATAAGCTATATAGGCCCAATGGTTCTTGAGAAGAAATTGTTTTAAAAATTACTATGGCGGGAAACAGTTATGGTCCTGGCTTTGCACCTACATGTATTTGATCTGATGAACTTATTTGAACAAATCTGATTGTGAGTCACCTAGGGAACATGCACACCAAAATATATAAACACATTTGGTCTTTAATATGGAGAAGAAAACAATTGTTGAAAGACAGATGGATAGACATCCCAACAGATAGATGGATAGAAGGACTGCCTGACAGACAGAAGACAAATTCAATCCAATATACCCCCCAATTTTTCTTCACCTGGACACCTGGATAAGTGGTGGTTAAGAAAATAATATGAAACAGCCAAGCCTGAATTTAGTGTCTGACATTTGCAGAATGAGGTCCCCAAAAGGTGAATTGAATGACACTATTCCGCAAGGCAGGCTAGCATCACTGAATTCACACTCAGTCTGATTAGGCCTCAACTGCCATGGGAAACCTAGAAACAGATTGAAGTTCTACTGTTGAAGTTGGTGATTCTAGCCTGCTGTACAGGGTAGCAACACTAAATCACCCCCTGGGGACCTCATTCTGCAAATGTCAGACACACTAAATTCAGGCTTGAGAAAATAATTTTGTTTTAATTTGATAACAACAACAAGCACCATTGCTAGTGCAGTGTTTACACAAACCTGTCCAATAACATTCTAATCTCTAATCTGTCATTCTGATCTCAATTAATGACCTGACTGTGTGTCTCTATGAAGCTGAGTCCTCTTGTAGATATAATATTGGCAGATATAATAACTGCTTCTGGAGAGAGGTAAGTTGTGATATGATATGGGTGAAGGGGCTGTTGGCAGGGTGGGGTCCTGGGTCATGTGAGGGTGGGGGGTGGGTAATGGAAAGTTTCTGTGATTTCATTGAAGACTGAAGTTTCATAACTCAGAGGATGTTATAATTATGTGAGTTTTTCAAATTTTATAACATGTTATAAAAAAAAAATTATTAAAAAAATTTTGTGTGTTAAATTGAGCAAGGAGTTAAATCTGAATATTTTTTTTGGGGTTTTTTTTTTTTTTTTTAGTTATGTCACTGGCTCCGCCAACATTCGACACAGTGACCTCATTTGAACAAATCTGAACCACAGTCACCCAAGGTACCCTCATACCAAATATGAACCCATTCGGCCCGACAACTTCAGAAAAGAAGTCGTTTTAAGAATTACTATGTGGAAAAATAGTTATGGTCCTGACATCAAAACTATTTGACTTGGTGACCTCATTTGAACAAATCTGAATGAGAGTCACCTAGGGAACATCCACACCAAATATGAACCAATTCGGTATGATGGTTTCAGAGGAGAAGATGCTTAAAAAAAGTTTGACGGACGGACGGACAGACGGACAGACGGACAGACGGACGCACGACGGACGAGGAGTGATGACTATAGCTCCACCGGAGACTTCGTCTCAGGTGAGCTAAAAACTTGTTCTCAGAAGAAGTGAATTTCTCGCTGTTTCATGACTATATAAAGCAAAACAAGCAATAAATCCATACAATGATTTATTTGTCATGTAGGTGCTGGGTGGGGGGGGGGGGGATATCCTGACCTGGACATCTCCCCCCCCCACACCCCAAACCCTGACTCAAACAACTTTTTCTTGGATAAGCTAATTTCTCGCTGTTTCATTACTATATAAAGCAAAACGAGCGATAAAACCATAAGATCATTTTTTTGTCATGTAGGTGCTGGGTGGGGGGAAGATATCCTGACCTGGACATTTCCCCCCCCCCCCCCAAACCCTGACTCAAAAACTTTTTCTCAGAAGAAGTTAATTTCTCGCTGTTTCATGAATATATAAAGCAAAACAAGCAATAAATGATTTATTTATCATGTAGGTGCTGGGTGGGGGGGGGGGGGATATCCTGACCTGGACATCTCCCCCCCCCCCCCCCCCCACCCCAAACCCTGACTCAAACAACTTTCTCTTGGAGAAGCTAATTTCTCGCTGTTTCATTACTATATAAAGCAAAATAAGCGATAAAACCATAAGATGATTTTTTTGTCATGTAGGTGCGGGGTGGGGGGGGGGGTGGAATATCCAAGCCTGGACGTTTGAAAGAAAAGAAAAAATTTGAATTAAAAAAAAAAAAAAATCTGGTCATTTCATGAACAGAAATCAAATTCGTGAAAAAACTAATTTTGTCACTTTTTTTTTTTTAATCTCCAAAAACATTTTTCTGGCCATTTCAGAACCAAACGATATCATATGAGTGAAATTATTTCTTAGTCGTACATGGGGGGGAAGATATCCAGGGTGGGGGGAAAGATATCCTAGGACAATAAAAATATGAGAATTTCCTTCAATTTACCCAATCATATACCCTGAATTAAATTTGGCAAATCATTTTGAAATTTGGCACAAAAAAAATTCATTTGGCAAAATATTTGGCAACAGAAAATTTGGGTCCAGCCGCTCCAGCGCCAACCCTGGAAGCGGGACCATATCAAAGGCACTGTAAACTAAAATTTACAAAGTAAGTTTTTAGCAAAATATTGGGAACATTGAATGAAAATCTTCAATATCTCGGGCAGGTGTGGATAAAGAATCTAGCACTGACCAAGAATTAAAGGCCCACTTAAATTTCTAACCCCCCAGATCACATTATATTAAATATATACCATATTATATACCATTTGAAAGAGGAAGCACCAAAACATTGTATTATCAATTTATACGGTGTAATAAAGTTTGAACATCTTGTTTTGTGGAGGTGCGGATGTTTTTCTGTGCTCAAGTTTCATCTGGACAGTACTGCAAAGTCTATTATTTTCAATGGAAGGGGATAACTCTATATCTTAATTTGTATTATGTTGCATTCTGGGGGAAATGTTTTCTATGATTTCAGCTATTTTCTAGTACTTTATGGGCACCTTCTTAAACAGACATTCCAAACAGTGACGAAATATAGTATTTTAATCATATTTTATGTCACAAATTGTTATTAAAACCGTCTATCAAAGCACTATAAAAAAATAGTCCGTGACTTGAAAATTAAATGGGCCTTTAAGATTTGAATCAAATAGTTTGAAGTTTCAAAGCAATCTGCCAAGAACTATGAGATTCATGGCGTGTCAAATGAAATGTGGATGCACCTATACTATTGGGTGTATGCAAATCAACGTTCCTGAGTATTTTTGATCTGCAACTAACCATATCGGAGTATCGTGAACAAACCAAGAAAATTATGACATCATATTCGCAGGTCGTTAATTTAACTTTTTCAGGGAGTGAGAATATCAGCCGACGAACATGATGTTGTGGTATTATTGGTCCGTTAACCCTTTACCCAACAAAACGGCCAAAAACGCCCAAATAAAGCTTCAACAGCCTAAAATATCTTCGGTCTGTCTCAATAACACCATACAAATATGGATATCATTGGAACCGATTCATTGGCCACATTGTGATGGTTACAGTTATGCCCTGTGCCAATGCATTCTCTTATATACGCGAGTCGACCATAGGTCGCCTCGCATATATAAGAGAATGCATTGGCCTAAAAAAATACTTTTTTTTAACACTTTTTACCATTTTTTTCTTACATTCTTTAACAATTTTATAATTTTTTCTTACATTTTTTAACAATTTTTATAATATTTATCTACATTCTTTGACAATTTTATCATTTTTAATATGTGTTAAGCCAATACATTCTCTTATATATGCAAGGCGACCTATGGTCGACTCGCATATATAAGAGAATGCATTGGAACAGGGCCGTTCTGTTGGGTAAAGGGTTAACCCTTTGTTTACTAAATGGATTCTCACAATAATTTATAAAATGATACATTGGAATGATCTATTACTCAACTGGAAGGATGTTCAGGATATTTGCATGCGCAGACGACGGACATACGAAATGATAATACAAGAAAGATTTCCTACTCATAGGTGAAAAATGTTCAGATATGAGCATTTGCTGAACTTATTAAAGATGCATAATCCGATTAGGCGCCCCTCAATTACTATTTATTTGGATTTGGGGGTAAAAAAATATTTGATTTGAGTCGTGGAACCCACCTACCAAAGCTCATAGTTATTAGATATCGATTTTTTAAATCTATTATTTTTCACCCTCGAGAATTATTAGTGGCCCAGTAAAAGTCAAAGAGCCGACGGTCTCAGACCAAATTGCGGATGAATATGGATAACTCTAAAATCAAAAGGCTATCTGTTGATAATAAGGCCAAATTTCATCGAACAAATAACATGTTTAGGACAATTTTATACTACAGTTGAAAGTGATTAGCATTATTTTTGAGCAATTAATCGATTCTGATAACTGAAGTGGCATTTCTAAAAATTTTGTTGTTGGAACCTGATTATATGGGGACCATCGAATCAGATTGAGTACCTTTTACTGTGAGACTAAGATAGACTGAGTATGTCAGTATGAGTTTATGTTTACGCTGTCAGTATGACAGTTTATGTTTACACAGACTGTTCTTGCCAATCATGAAGAATGATGGCTCATTTGAGTAAAAAGAAAATAGTGATTTTATTCTCAATCAAGCTGCATTCACCAGTTAAATTCATGGAATCATTGTCTGAACTCCAATTCACAATCCAGCACCATACACATCAGAACACACTAATTTGGTCTCGCTTCTTCATAGCTAAATCATCATCCAGAGTCAAGTAAATCTGCAAAAGATAAATATCTCTTTTAAAATTATTCCTCCACTTTGATGATCATATGCTGCTAAATAATAAAAGGCCGCTAGGCCACATGTCAACCGAAAAAGGTGGCTTTATTTTAGCGCTGGCTAAATTTGATTTTGGGAAGAATCACTAAACAAAACTTTGTACCAATAGTCTACAGTAATGCTCTAATTAATCGACTCCTTAACTACAGCAGAATTATGGGTAACTTTTCAGGATTTAGTCGGAAATATGGCTTATTGCCATTCATCGGAAAGCTCTCCCCAACGATATCATATGAGTGAAATTATTTCTTAGTCGTACATGGGGGGGAAGATATCCAGGGTGGGGGGAAAGATATCCTAGGACAATAAAAATATGAGAATTTCCTTCAATTTACCCAATCATATACCCTGAATTAAATTTGGCAAATCATTTTGAAATTTGGCACAAAAAAAATTCATTTGGCAAAATATTTGGCAACAGAAAATTTGGGTCCAGCCGCTCCAGCGCCAACCCTGGAAGCGGGACCATATCAAAGGCACTGTAAACTAAAATTTACAAAGTAAGTTTTTAGCAAAATATTGGGAACATTGAATGAAAATCTTCAATATCTCGGGCAGGTGTGGATAAAGAATCTAGCACTGACCAAGAATTAAAGGCCCACTTAAATTTCTAACCCCCCAGATCACATTATATTAAATATATACCATATTATATACCATTTGAAAGAGGAAGCACCAAAACATTGTATTATCAATTTATACGGTGTAATAAAGTTTGAACATCTTGTTTTGTGGAGGTGCGGATGTTTTTCTGTGCTCAAGTTTCATCTGGACAGTACTGCAAAGTCTATTATTTTCAATGGAAGGGGATAACTCTATATCTTAATTTGTATTATGTTGCATTCTGGGGGAAATGTTTTCTATGATTTCAGCTATTTTCTAGTACTTTATGGGCACCTTCTTAAACAGACATTCCAAACAGTGACGAAATATAGTATTTTAATCATATTTTATGTCACAAATTGTTATTAAAACCGTCTATCAAAGCACTATAAAAAAATAGTCCGTGACTTGAAAATTAAATGGGCCTTTAAGATTTGAATCAAATAGTTTGAAGTTTCAAAGCAATCTGCCAAGAACTATGAGATTCATGGCGTGTCAAATGAAATGTGGATGCACCTATACTATTGGGTGTATGCAAATCAACGTTCCTGAGTATTTTTGATCTGCAACTAACCATATCGGAGTATCGTGAACAAACCAAGAAAATTATGACATCATATTCGCAGGTCGTTAATTTAACTTTTTCAGGGAGTGAGAATATCAGCCGACGAACATGATGTTGTGGTATTATTGGTCCGTTAACCCTTTACCCAACAAAACGGCCAAAAACGCCCAAATAAAGCTTCAACAGCCTAAAATATCTTCGGTCTGTCTCAATAACACCATACAAATATGGATATCATTGGAACCGATTCATTGGCCACATTGTGATGGTTACAGTTATGCCCTGTGCCAATGCATTCTCTTATATACGCGAGTCGACCATAGGTCGCCTCGCATATATAAGAGAATGCATTGGCCTAAAAAAATACTTTTTTTTAACACTTTTTACCATTTTTTTCTTACATTCTTTAACAATTTTATAATTTTTTCTTACATTTTTTAACAATTTTTATAATATTTATCTACATTCTTTGACAATTTTATCATTTTTAATATGTGTTAAGCCAATACATTCTCTTATATATGCAAGGCGACCTATGGTCGACTCGCATATATAAGAGAATGCATTGGAACAGGGCCGTTCTGTTGGGTAAAGGGTTAACCCTTTGTTTACTAAATGGATTCTCACAATAATTTATAAAATGATACATTGGAATGATCTATTACTCAACTGGAAGGATGTTCAGGATATTTGCATGCGCAGACGACGGACATACGAAATGATAATACAAGAAAGATTTCCTACTCATAGGTGAAAAATGTTCAGATATGAGCATTTGCTGAACTTATTAAAGATGCATAATCCGATTAGGCGCCCCTCAATTACTATTTATTTGGATTTGGGGGTAAAAAAATATTTGATTTGAGTCGTGGAACCCACCTACCAAAGCTCATAGTTATTAGATATCGATTTTTTAAATCTATTATTTTTCACCCTCGAGAATTATTAGTGGCCCAGTAAAAGTCAAAGAGCCGACGGTCTCAGACCAAATTGCGGATGAATATGGATAACTCTAAAATCAAAAGGCTATCTGTTGATAATAAGGCCAAATTTCATCGAACAAATAACATGTTTAGGACAATTTTATACTACAGTTGAAAGTGATTAGCATTATTTTTGAGCAATTAATCGATTCTGATAACTGAAGTGGCATTTCTAAAAATTTTCTTGTTGGAACCTGATTATATGGGGACCATCGAATCAGATTGAGTACCTTTTACTGTGAGACTAAGATAGACTGAGTATGTCAGTATGAGTTTATGTTTACGCTGTCAGTATGACAGTTTATGTTTACACAGACTGTTCTTGCCAATCATGAAGAATGATGGCTCATTTGAGTAAAAAGAAAATAGTGATTTTATTCTCAATCAAGCTGCATTCACCAGTTAAATTCATGGAATCATTGTCTGAACTCCAATTCACAATCCAGCACCATACACATCAGAACACACTAATTTGGTCTCGCTTCTTCATAGCTAAATCATCATCCAGAGTCAAGTAAATCTGCAAAAGATAAATATCTCTTTTAAAATTATTCCTCCACTTTGATGATCATATGCTGCTAAATAATAAAAGGCCGCTAGGCCACATGTCAACCGAAAAAGGTGGCTTTATTTTAGCGCTGGCTAAATTTGATTTTGGGAAGAATCACTAAACAAAACTTTGTACCAATAGTCTACAGTAATGCTCTAATTAATCGACTCCTTAACTACAGCAGAATTATGGGTAACTTTTCAGGATTTAGTCGGAAATATGGCTTATTGCCATTCATCGGAAAGCTCTCCCCAAGAGCTTTCCAATGAATGGCAACAAGCCATATTTCCGACTAAATCCTGAAAAGTTACCCATAATTCTGCTGTAGTTAAGGAGTTGATTAATTAGAGCATTACTGTATGTTGTTAACATATATTTCAGACACCAGAGCAAATATATATTCTTACGACAATCAAATAACAATAGCTGAATTTACCAGACATCATCAAAATAATCAGCAATTTCTAAGTCCAAATGGGGCACAACTACATCAGGAATGGCAGACAAACTCAAATTTGAACTTCATCTGTATTTTCATGTCATTAATCTGCATGTCTGCCATTTGCTTTCATTAACTGAACACCCCTCCAAAAGAATAATAAACTGTTCCAATGTTTACTTTTATAACTGAATGGGAGAATCCATTAGTATAGAGAGGGGTTAACAAAGACTGCCACTCACCAGGAATGACAAGAAGAGACTGATCGCAGATAGGAAATGCCAAACATCATGGGCGTCGTAGAAGTTCAGCAGAATACAAGGTTTGTTGCCTTTCCTTGATGATGCCGGAGAGACCTGTGTAATGATTAAATAAATATGTTGGTGAGAGAAACAGAATTAACGAAACATTTTCTGAGAAACACAGTTATTGCCATTTTCTGCTATTCTACAAAAATTTGAAAAAAATTGCATTGATTATCCCATCCTGAATGGCATTAGGTACCAGGCCCCTGTAGTTGGGAAAAATTAATGCAACAGAGGTCCAATTCAATTGGGAATTTTCAACAACAAAAGATTCAAAATGGCATGCAAAATATGCCATTCAGCCATTTTGAATTGTACTACCACAGAACAAAATAATAATTCGAGCTTACATTTGAAGAATATCTGATATACCCCTAATATCAATGCCAAAATGTGGTCAAATTTGAAAAAAGTTGAAAAATGGCTGTAACTCATGTGAAAATAATTAGACAGAACCTATATTCGAACTTGGCCTGTAGTTTTAGCTGGGAAATACAAATACCAACTTTGTTTCAATCAAATAATCCAAACTGGAATTATCTGTCAGAAACCAAAAATGTTAACCGACAGTCAAATTCTAAGTTGAAAAATGGCCGTAACTCATGTAAAAATAATTGGACGAAACCCGTATTCAAAATTTGCCTGTATCTTTAGCTGGGAAATACACACACCAACTTTGGTTCAGATCAAATAATCCAAACTGGAGTTATCGATCAGAAAGCAAAAATGTAAACGAATGGACGGACAGACGGCCAAATGCACGGAACGACGCACGGACGGACTCATTACATAATATGACCATTTTTTCAAAAGGGCGTATAAAAACTAATCTGTTTGAGTTATGTGTACCAACCCATAAATGAATCATTTATAATTGGCTAATTTTAAAATAAATCTTAAGGTCCTCGTACTAAAAGCACTCTTTTTGGGAAATTTGGGACTAGAAATTGGGAAAAATTACCTCTTTGGAAATGGGGCCTGTATCCACCCCTAGTGCTTCCAAGGTTGAAAGATAATAGCCGAAATGGGTTAAGATGATTTCATAAGATCTTTTGTTCAAACAATCAATTCACAAGTTTCTTGTGTTAATAGTAAACAATTCACACACCTGCCATTGCAATTAGTTAGTTGTTCATCAATAAAATATTACTGGAAAATGTCTGAGATGAAGTTGAAAATGTTTCTAAACAATGAATAAAACAGAAACACTTTCGAGCAAAATAATTGAATTTTTTTTTTTTTTTAAATTTATTTTACATCCGCAAAATGGGTTAATTACAACAAAGTGCTTACCTGCCATGATGTGAGGCCTTGGAAGAAGAAATAGAAGGAAGTTCCCCATGTCACAGAGGCCAGAATAAGGCACAGGATTGTTAATGGCAATATCTTCTCCTTATTCAACAACTGTAAAAAAGAGGTATACATTGGAGATGCTGTGGTCAAGTTGTGGGTTAACAAATCTGTGTTTAAGTAGAAACAAACAGAATTTGGTCAAAACTAGATTACATTTGTTTAAGTTCTCGCGCTTACGTCGAGAAATAGACAACTGGCAAACAATCCAGTATGCAGCATAATTCCCAGGCCTTATAATATGGTGCTGGACACTTATAAAAATGAGGTCCCCAGAGGGTGAATTTAGTGATGCTACATCACACAGCGGGCTAGGATCACGTAAATAGGATCACCAAAAAAACACATCTCATTATCATACAATGATTCCATTGATTTTGCATTAACTTTCCAATACCTAGAATCAAAGTTCGCTATTAAATAGGGTTTAGCAGAAAGTGTTAAATCTGTTGTCTTGTGTTAAACAGTTCACACAGGTGAGTTGCGATATAACGCAGAGTTTCCTAATGTGGATGATAAGTTTGATATTGGAATATATGCCATATTGTAAATTAATCTATCTGTTTTAAATGAATTCTATGATAATGCCAAACCTGTCAAATCCCAACACCTAAATCCTTATTCTCAAGACAATGAGTCAAATTTCCATTGTTTTACAGTCCAAGCGTCATCTTTGATCAATTTAAAACAAAACATCTTGACATAATTATGCCAAATGGGCGTATCATTCAAAACGAGTAAAAATATAATTTAAACGAGAGGCCGATCACAATCAGCAGATGTTTAACCCTTCCCTTGGCGATAGATAATAGCTATGATCGGAATCATAATCTAGAGTTTTGATGATGAATTATAGAGTATAATGTCATGTAATAAAGAAGTACATGTATAGACAAATGTAATAACACAAATTCTCAAAGTGAACAGTCCATACCCTGGTTTAGACCTTACAAAAGTGTTATCTATACAATGTTTATACAGCTATAATATGATGAGGATTCTGGCCCCAGACAGCAAACAGATAGACAGAAGAACGATGAGTGGTAAATCCAAACATCAACACTATGTGTACCATACTATGGCATGGGTACACATAAACAAGTAAATCAAAATTGAAAACGGGATTGCCACTTTAACTCTTTTACCGCCGAATTAAGGAGGTAAATTTGTCAGGACACCGGTTTACAGAAGTATATATGAATATGTAGGGCTTTCATACTAGTATTTATAGATATGGTAGGTATGGGAACCCATATATTGTCATGACCAGTGATGACTACCCATCAATTTGCATGACCTGCCGATAGATGATAGTATAATTGTAATCTGGCCAAGTGGAATCACTATACTCAACTCACCTTCATCAGTATGTAGAATATTGTGTAAAGACCCAAATTTCCAATGAATATGGCTAGGAAATATGTCGCAAAATCCACTGGTCTGGTAACTGCTCCATATATGGCCCTATAAAATCAAAGTTGAAAATGAATGGCTTACTTGTTTTGCAATTCTACATTTCAACAGATGAGATAATAACCTCTGACAACAAACATGATAATGAGTACAATCAAATTGGGGATCATAATTCAGTAAGAAAATGTTTTGAAAATTCCAGGTGAGTAAGTTTACCTACAAGAATTTCCAGATCACTTGTGCATTATACTAACTTCTTTGTGATTGGCTGTTTATAATTGGGCAAAGTATGCTAAATAGAACAAGAGGTGTGCACTCGTGTGCTAGCATACCGCCCACCGTGGCAAATTCAACCCGCATTATCCGTAAACCCAACAAAAAAGATTTTTAACTTTAAAGAAAAATTTGGATTAACAATATCGATATGGTGTCGCAAGAAGCTTGTACAGAAACAAATATTCAAATTGGTTCATATTTGTTCGAATGATTGCAGAAACCCAAAAAAGGGTAGAAAATTAAACGCAACCTTAACATCTAAGATGGCTTTTGTTGAGTGTTTCGTCAGTCAAACCAAACTTCTGCTAAGAAGGCACACAACTCCAGGGAAAAAAACATCCACAAAAAAACCCCCCCAAATTTTCTAAGTCAAAAATGAAGTGTAATGTTAGGAAAAACAGTCCGAGCCAACCCTGAGCCGCACCATGTAGAGAGGGTGTTGTGAGAAGCATGTATACCAACAAATATTGAAATCGGTTCATATTTGTTAAAGTTATTAAGTCGGACAGAATTTTCTAAGTCAAAATAAGTCGAAAAGTAAGGCGTAACTTAAAAAATGAAAGTCGGACCGCACCGCAATTAGCATCATGCGGAGAGGCGGTCCTAAGGAGATTGCATACAAAATATTATTGAAATCGGTTTATAGTTGTTCGAGTTATGAGGTCGGACGGACGGATGGACACACAGAGGGAGAAAGTGTGAAGTGTGAGGACAGACGCAGTCAATCCAGTATACCCTCCATTGTCTTCGAAAGTGAGGGTATAACAAATCAAAAACAATTTGAAGCGTGACTGTTCCACAGAACTCAAGACACACAACACAGGTACTCTTGTCCAAAAATAAGGTTGCTATATATATCTGCATTAAAAAAATTCAATCACTCTGCTATAATATCAAAATTACAGGTTGCATGGGTAGGATAATATGTGCACTAAGTTTCAAAACAAATGACGAAAAATAGAAGGATTTTGAGTTCTGTCAAGTTCTGTCAATATTTATATCC
This sequence comes from Siphonodentalium dalli, assembly GCA_032622095.1. NCBI lineage: Eukaryota > Metazoa > Mollusca > Scaphopoda > Gadilida > Siphonodentaliidae > Siphonodentalium > Siphonodentalium dalli. The sequence continues at coordinate 123,624,573 of CP136068.1, read as the reverse complement.
ACTAAACACGGACTTACAGCAGATTCCAAAATACCCCTGCACCACAACTTTGAATCTCAGTAGAATGGGCTTTTAACAAGAAATCATCATTAAATTTAATTCATTTCGGATAATAAAATGGGCCCATTACTTTTAAATCAATGAGAAGTCATGTCTAACAGTTGATCACAATTAATTCTGAATTACTTACATGAACCAGTTAAACAGGTTTCCCAGTATTAATATGGCTAACCTCCCCTGAAATGATAAAGGAATTGTCCGTAAAAGAGACAGGAATATCAACCTAAAACACTATAACTGGCTTCAAGTATAAATCATCAAAAAATAGTGGTAGATCGAGATATAACAAAGGGGTGGGGGCAACTTCCTACATAATATAAAGCACCATCCAAGAGCATTAATATTAGAAGGGGTCTCTGCTAGGGATTTTTTTTTATATAAAAATGGCATAAAAGAGGCGATTCAATTCTTAAATATAATAACTATTTCATATTTCAAACAGAGAATGAAAAGTTCATGAGATATGATTTCTGGTGTTGGCACTCATTCTTGACTGTAATTAAACATGGCCAGTAACACTGGAGCAAGGGGGAGCAGGCACCATTTGTGTTTAATATGTGCTTGGCCCTGTCATGTGCTTTATAATACAGTATGAGATGAGTACCAACCAGACCTGTTAAGTTTTGAAAATGTCAATCCGTGAGATTTTTGCGGGAGGTATGCCCAAAGATGTTCATGTTCCAAAAATATTTTTTATGATGAAGATTGAATAGTTTTTATGAGTTTCTATTTTATAAATAAAAGTATATAGATCTAAATAAAATGGCAATGAATGTCCTGTTGGTAATTGTAATAGAGCTGCTCTGTGCGGGAGATACCACCATTTATTCAAAAGAAAGAAGCAGATCACACTTCGTAAAAATACTCAGAATTCCACCGGATACAGCCGGATATGCGCGAAACCGAAAGTACAACATCGTAAACAACGACAAAATGTACTCGTCTTACGGTTTGACCCACAAAAGAAATGCACACATTCCACCATTTATTAAAATTTTTTAAGAAGCAGAAACTTTGTTTAAAGTTAGTCAAAACGAACCCGAGTTACACAGGTTACAACCGGACATGTATGCGTGAAACCGAAAGTACAAAATGACCCGTCTTAAAAGTTTTACCCGCAAAATAAAAGACACATTCCGTTCTCAATGCATACCACTATCAGTGAACTTAAATCATAAAGTATCCATTACTTATGTTCATCAATGGGGCCTCACAATACAGCTGCACACTTGTGATTAAACGTATTTATTTCGTCAGCAATTCATGCCACTAATCCGTTACTAAGAAATGTTCATCAATGAGGCCTAACAATACAGAACTTTGCACACTTGTGATTATACGTATTGTTTACTAAAACAACACCCTTTTTCGTGTGGCTTCACCAGAGTGTGACAATCAATTAATATTAGTCACAGTTCACCACAACTTGAGTCTTCAATCAGTTACCAACGGTACATTCTGTGAATGTTAATGTGTGGGTATTTACGGTACCGGAAATAAGGAAGTCACTGTCATTTGGGGAATTCCCGTAAATGCACGAATTTAAAAAATAAAAAAAATTCGTTTTGGGATTTTCAATGTGGTGTTTTGACGAATCCGTGAGAAATTGGGGGTTATCCGTGTTTGCGGAATTGCCGTGGAAATCCGTGAGTCTCACGGACAATCCGTGGAACTTAACAGCTCTGGTACCAACACTCTTCCTTATTCGGCATTTATGACATTTCATTTGACTGAAAAAATTTCCTTTTTGAGTTGTGCCCCTTTGCCCTTGTGTTCTTCTGCCACCCCTGAACTTGGCTTTTAGAGAAAACAAGAGGTTGCTCTAGAACGGAAAACATGAACAAAACGATTCAACACTCAATCGATTGTCATCATAGTAGTGAAAATCCATTCCAAATTTCATTGATATCTGTCAACCGGTGGTGGAGATACGGACAAAAAACAAACCAAAAAATATGAATAACTCTGGAATGGAAAACTGGAAATAAAAAAACAATTGAACATTTAATGATTGACCTCATAATAGTGAACTTCCATACCAAATGTCAATGAGATTCTTCAACCAGTGGCAGAGATATCTGCTCAGATGGACCAAAAAAAATAAAAAATTCAGATAACAAAAATGAATAACTGTAAAATCCAGAAAAAAACGATTGAACAATCTGTTGAATACCTTCATAGTAGTGAACATCCATACCAAAATTCATTGAGATTTGTCAACCTGTGGTGGAGATATCTGCTTGGATGGAGAAAAAAAAAATACATTTTCCGATAACAAAGATGAATAACTGTAAAATCCAGAAAAAACGATAGAACAATCTGTTGAATACCTTCATAGTAGTGTCCATCCATACCAAAATTCCTTGAGATTTGTCATCCTGTGGTGGAGATATCTGCTTGGATGGACAAAAAAAACATTTCCAGATAAACAAAGATGAATGACTCTAGAACGGAAAATCTGGAAAAAAATATTACCCTGTTGAATGCCCTCATGTTAATGAACATCCACACCAAATTTCATTCAGATCCAATAACCGGTGTTTGAGATATCTGCCCAGACAGACGGAATGGATGGCTAATGTCTGGATGGTCGCGAGAGAGGGTATATAACTAAACCCATTCTAGTAATATTTGGCATATGTTGGAAGTTAATGAACTAAAATAGACATTGCTTCAAATGGTTACAAAGGTACTATTCTGTCAATGTGATAATGGAAATAAAATTCATTGCCTCTGAATAAACAGTGTGCCTTTCTAAGAAGGCTCAATGTTGTTATATAATGGCTGTTGATTGCTCAATACTCACCATATGTAGGGGTTTGGAACACCTGAAACAATCTGTTTTCAGTGTCCACCATATCCGCTTAAACACTGCCGTATCTGGAAATAGTTTATAAAGTAATCAATACTAATCTTATGAATCAAAAAAGATTTAATAGGCATTTTATATTCTATAACTTGTTTAAAGTGACTCAAGGATTCGAAGTGGGTTCATGCGAAATATCAAATTAAAAAAAAGTATGTAAAACAAACTTTCATCAACAAGGACATATAAAAAATACATCAATTTTGTTTTTATTACCATTATTAGCAATTCTCCAATAACGAAATTTCGTATATTGAAATCATTCATTGCACAGCGGGCTAGCATCACCAACTTCATCCTCTGGGGACCTCATTATGCATGTCCTCATCTGCAATGGGAGATCTAGACACAGATTTAAGTTCTCAGATGGTGAAGATTGTGATGTGCACCCATTGAGTACCGCGGTTATGTAAAAAGAAACTTTCTAAAGAAACTAAAAAACTTAATTTGATAATAAAAATACTTTCCAGAGAAGATGAGGCCTAAGCAGAATGAGGTAACCAGACAGTGAATTTAGTGATGCTAGCCCACTGTGCAGGATAGTATCACTAACTTAACCCTCAAGGGACCTCATTCTGCAAATGTCCAGCACCATATTTGGAAGCCTGATTATCGGTGTGGAAGAAATAACTGTAAGTGTGAAATCATACAGTGCAGTGTTTATAACTTACCAACTTTCCATCTCCCCAAGTAGTAAATCTCTATTGTTATGAACAATGAGAATAAGATATGAAGAACGCATAGAACTATCCAGAAAAATTTCTTCTTTGACCCATAAATCTGCAAAATAAAATAAAATAAATCAAATATCACTTCCCTCACAAAATGTTCAGATAAACAAACAAATGTAGTGTTCAAACAGTTAAGGACTAGTCGACAGAGGTAATCAAATACTATTCGATTAGTTGGACCCTTCAGAAATTTCTTGTCTCTATGGCCATAGGTAAATGAAAGTGGCAATGACACTGTAGCTGAAATTGGGAAGGAGTTTATTTTGTGCTGAGCAATGAATAGAATGATAAAGCAGAAGGAAAGCCAAAAAGTTAGTCAAGGTCTTGTATTGTGTAGATGAAATTATTTTCATTTGAAACATTTCACCAATAAATGTGGGCAGCAGGGTGAGCGGATGGATTAAAATTTGAAATCATCAAGATGGCTGCTGGCAGCCATGTTTTATAATGAATTTTGGAAATAATTGATGACTCCCATCTAGAGGTCACCCCAAAGATCCATATGAAGTTTGGTGACGATCATATGAGGGATGTGGCACATAGGGTGTGCCGAAGGATTTAGTTATGCAAAGAGTAAAATCCAAATGGCCGCTGGCAACCATGTTTTTCTACAAATTTTGAGAAAAAAAAGTCACCATGAAGATCCATATAAGTTTGGTGATGATCGGATGAGGGATATGGTTTGTAGGGTGTGCCAAAAGATATAGTCATTTGAAGAGTAAAATCCAAGATGGCTGCTGGCGGCCATGTTTTTCATCGAAAATTTTTCAAATTCGATGGGTCCCATCTAGAGGTGATCCTATACATGCCTGCAAATTTTCAAAACAATTATCCAATAAATGTGGGCTGCATGCTGAGCCGATTGATTCAAATTTGAAATCCAAGATAGCTGCTGACAGCCATGTTTTTTAACGAATTTCGGGAAAAAATTGATGGTTCCCATCTAGAGGTCACCCCGAAGAACTTATTATCTGAACATTTCCTTAAGTAACTACTCATTAATGAGTATTTAGTATAGAACGGGTTAATTCGAAAGATGTTTTAATCTGGCCTGTGACGACTTTACAAAACATGTAGCATGTAGATACCCTTCATTCCATTGTTAGTATGCAAAAGATCATTCACATCCCAGTGGTAGCCCAGTGGTTAGAGTATCGGACTGGTAATGGTGTTAATGCACCAGTGTGAGTTCGCGCCTGCCGGTGAACTATCGTCTCCGCAATAGTGGCTTGGCCGGATTAAGCGGTGTGTGCTATATAGAGCCACACGCTGTTTCAAATCTCGCGCCAGGTTGTGACCCTCAGGCAAGGTCACTTGTACTGTGCTCGCTAAGTCATTTTTATAATGCTTTAAGAAACTTTTCACAAATACATTTGTCAAAAAAAGTCATGTGAAGACGAGAATCGTAGCAATTTTTTCATTGGTCTGATTGTATTGTACAATTCGAACACTACTAGATCTCATCATGTGAGTTCCACTTCACAAAAGATTTAACTTATAGCATACCACGCCAATAACAGCAATGAAGATCACCAAAGCCATTGTCAGGTATGCTGTGTGAGCCTTTGCATTGACATCTGGATGTCTTGTCTGGTAGATTTTTAGAATGCATAGGCAAGCAAGAATGTACATGAAAGCAGTATCTGAAAAATGAAAACATTTCATATAAATCAAAAGAATGAAAAATAATTAACTATTTTCAGGATTTTATATACCTCGGTCATATCACAGCACTTTCTCTGATATTAAAAGAAACCAGCTTCAGAATGATAAGGTGTTCACGATAGTGCCTTATCATTCTGAAGCTGGTTTCTTTTAAATGTCAGAGAAAGTGCTGTGATATGACAGAGGTATATAAAATTTACAATTCTGATCAAATTGACAGTTTTGGTGAGCAACATACCAATCACCGAGGGGACACAAACTACAAAAATAATGCAACACAAACACAGAGACATAAGAAAAACGTCTTCTCTCAAAGAGTTGTATAGCATTGTGAAACAGCTTACAGAGTGACTTTGTTATTACGGGATTTAGCTACTTTCAAGAATATGATACACATATACATGGTTGACAGCAAATATGACTGACATTATATTAAGTTTGCAGTGTATATATATAAGCAACAATAAATAAGAGTAGTCAGAATCGGTGTTGTATATAGAAATGAGCGGTGTCCATACATCCATTTGTCAGCCCGTTTGTCCATCCATCCGAAATGTTTGTTCTGAGAATATCTTGAAAATTATTTCATAGAATTTTCTGAAACTTGGTATGTGGTCTTTTAATGATCAAGTCCCAGTCAAGTTCAAATTTGGGTCTGGTCTGACAGAGTTACACCCTTTTTGACTTAGAATTTTCTGATTATTTTGTTGTCCGGCCGATAACTTGAATTTGATATTATTTTATAGACTTCGAATTTACTTATTGTGTTAAAAACATAGACAGTTGGAATCAAAATTTAATCCAATGATTGTTGTCATAAATTAATTTTTTGCATCTAAAAAAGCCACCGTCCATAAAGAGCCACCTTTTTCGGAGGATGTGTGACCATGAGGTCTTTTATTAAATTTAATATGATTGATTTGATTTGTAAATATTTCAACCTACTCACCAAATTGGAAGTTTGAATAATTTGGACAGACATGATAGCATCCACTCATGAAGCCCTCCATACAGAGACCAGCTCCCATTGCATAGAACAGCCCATAAAACTGAGGTATACCATATTCCTGGAAATATAGAACAGTCCATAAATCTGGGGTATACCATACTGAACATTTTTCTCCAATAAATAGAACACCTTCTGCAATTTTATTATCTGTCGTCAGCTTATTTTTTCCTGAACAACCCTCCAAATCAATAATAGACCAATCCAATGTGTACTTTTATAATAAGTGGGAAAATCCATTTAGTGTAGAATGGGTTAAAACTTACAGTCTCTATTTCAGGATTTTTAGCAACAGCCCTCCTGTACAAGATATCTCTGCAATAAAAGAACAGTAAAACTATAAACATTTTAAGGCCTGTCAGTATAATATAAATAAGAAAACTTAACATTTAATAAAAGGTTGCAGAACCCACATGCCTTTTTGTGATGTTGGCTTTTTTTATAAACAAAGGAATAAAAATTTTGGAAAACAAAAATGTATTCCAACTTGACGATGACTGCGTGTTCTCAAAAAATGTAAACCACACCCAAAATATCAAGAATTCTTTTGAAGATTGCTCAATTCATCATAATTAGGCAACCTAAAACTGTGATTTCTCAATAAAAAAAATGGCCATAGCTCCATCAAAATTACTCGAACCATGACCAATATAAAACTTCAATAATGTGATGGTTATTCCTCATACAAAGTTTTGTTTCGATTGGTATATAATAGGAACTGGAGTTAATGTCCAGACAAGGAATCAGATGTACAGATGGATGCTAAAATGGATGGATGTGGCTGATTACAAAAGTCCTCTGAAAATTTTGAGGAACAAAAATGTGGCTATTGAAATATTAAGTTCACTAATTATAACATTGCACATTATATTTGAAATATTGAACACTGACATTAGCAAATATTTCTTAAAATTGAGGCTTCCTAAGATAAACTCCATATATATTTACTTCCACAATATTTCGTATCGTGTGTTTTATTTTGTAGAAAATTAACACTTATTTTTTCTCTTTATTATTTAAATAAACTTTATGAATTACATTCCAGATTGGAGATCAATTAACACTTCCATGACTGGAGCTTCCTGAAATTTGGGAAAACCCTGTGCCAATGTGTTGTCTTATATATGCAAGTCTCCCATAGGGCGCTCACATATATAAGAGAATACACCAGCATAACAATATTTATCTTGACATTGTAAGTCAGTGCATTCTCTCATATATGCGAGGCTCCCTATGGGATACCCTTTGAACCCGAGAGACCGGAATACCAGTCCTTATATTCCTACATCCCGGGAGACCAGAATACCGGTCCGAAATCATGAAATTACAGCAGAATAAATGCACATATCAACTAGAGTTGTACTTCTACTTTGCAGATATGCGTCACATGTTTACCCACGTGAGTTTGATAGTTTCTTCGCACATGCGCAGAGGCCTATTTTGAGCAAAATAAAATGGCTTTTTATCGTTGGAAAAGGGGAAGTATTTCATTAGAAATTTCATGATCAAAGCACAAATTAACTAGAATTGTGCTTCTACTTTGTGCGAATTTCATACCTCTGACTTTAGCAGCCAAATTGGTGACAAGGGGTCAGTTTCTTTGCGCATGCACACAGGTACATTTTGAGAAACGCCTTTTATCAGCAATATCATCAGCAAAGGATAACAATTTCGTTATAAATATATAGCGCGACCAAAATCAAGATGTATATTGAACGTGAAATAGACTGTCTCGTTGAAATACCTTGTGACATATTTCACCACACACTAGTTCAGTTAGCAGTTCAGTTAGTTCAGTTAGTAGATTGCCATATAATTGAGCGTGTATACAAGTATATACTTCTCAGTTAAGAGCATTATGAGTAACGTTGTCGGAAACACTATATAAACATCAGGCGCCTCGGGTGGGGACCATTTAAAGTTGTGAAACACTCCGGTGGGGTGGTCAAATAGAAATGGAGAATAATCTTGTTCAAAGTAGTTATTTTTACAAATATTATATCTGAATTGAAAACACAAACTGTCGTGACTCTCGATGGTGAAATCGTTTTCGTTAGTTTATTGCCGATAGATGCGTTCCGAGTCGAGTAGTAAATATTTACAGTTGAGCATAGTTCAGACGATGTTTTCTATTGAGCGGTATGGTCGATTTGCTTCAGATTTTCGGCGGTGTTAGTAGAATGTTGCATTCCTCCAATTGGCATAGTGCCTGAATTCTAGCTTATCAGTTTCACGCACCCGAACAAGTACATAATATGTCTTTAACATTCAGGACGTCAGGGTTGAAAGGGTTAATGCTGCACCAGCGCAGCTCCAGTGACAGTCATGAAAGGGTTAAAGTGTGAACTATTAGCACATACCTTCTTCCAACAATGATCAGAAATAGAATCCCAAGAAGAATGTAACCAATGTTACTGAAGACATTGTTGAATGAACTCAGCAGGCCGAGGGGGTGTGTACACTCAAAGTTATAATAACAGATATCTTCATTGCCAGTGGCGTTCAGCACCTGCTGATAGGTAAGTACCAGCTGTATCACAGGTAATCCATAGAAAATTATGATCGTTAACAGGTTACTACAAGAAAAGAAAAAGAAATTTTAAAGAATAGATTCTCCCTTCAGTAAGAAAAGTTTACAATGTTCTATTATTCGTTTGGAGCGATAGAAACATAAGTCATAGGATCTTTTCATTCATTTGGTGAGGATATTCGGATAATAAGTTCAATGACCAAACTAAAATCAAATTATTCGATATACATGTAACAATGAAAACACTTGTTTTGTTTCTTATATTTTACGATAAATTTGAGACCGTTTTGTTTGTAGCTGTTCAATTATATTATTTATTTTAGTCAGCGGTCGCGTAAACCGCAGATTGTCCGAAGAAAATCTAGAGCTTTAAATTTTTTAATAGTTTCATGTTCAGATAGAGCAATATACCTTTTCCAGACATTCCAATTCTGATTCCAGAATTCCGATGAATACAAATGGCACGGTTATTATTTGGGGCCCAAACAATGTGTTTGAAGTTGTATTTTTGATGACTTCAATGCATCTTTCTGTGACATATAATGCTCGTAGAAGGTTAATTCAGGTATTTATCAACCTATTTCGATACCAGGAAAAATTCAAAAGCGAATTTTATTAGGTTTATTTTTTAGCGCAAACTTACATGGCTTTAAGCTGTTTGTTGAACATATTGTCTGAACATTACCTAACTAACTAGCTAACATAAACTACTCACTAATGAGTTTAGTCATCTATTTCCTTAATGGTTTATACAATAATATAATAAATATAATAAATTCAACAAACTTTGATCGCACATTGTGACTTATCTCAGTTTCAAACTCAATAGTTCAGCACTCATGTAACATACACAAGCCGGAATTTAGTGTGTCTGACATTTGAAGAATGACAAAAAGCAGGCTAGCATTACCAAATTCACCCCCTGGGACCTCTTTCTGCTTAGGCCTCAACTGCTATGGGAGACCTAGGATCAGATTGAAGTTCCCCAGTTGAAGTTGGTAATGTTCACTCATTAGTCATCTTGATTATGCATTTTATCTTCTGCAAATTAGGGGATATAGAACTCAGCAGAAACTCAACAAAAAAAAAAAATGTTAATTTGGAATTATAGAAACTTCCCAAAAGATGAGGCCTAAGCAGAATGAGGTCCCCAGAGGGTAAAATTGGTATGCTAGCCTGCCATACGGGATAGCGTCACTAAATTCACCATCTGGGGACCTCATTCTGCAAATGTCAGACACGCTAATTTCAGGCTTGAATATACAACTAGTACTCTATCCTGAAGATTACAAAACCACATGCTTCGTACCACATAAATGAAAGTGTCATTGACACTGTTGCTCAACTTGGAGAGGGGATAATTTCATGGTTACAGTCAATGGAGCGATTAGATAAATGTCTAAGTGATACTAGATGTGAACATAAAGAGATATATGTAAATTAAAATCTAACAAAATTTTGAAATATTTGAAGGCTCCAATCTGGAGGTCACCCCGAAGTTCCATATGAAGTCTGGTGATAATCAGATGAGGGATGTCGTCTGAAGGGTGTGCCGAATGATTTAGTCATACAAAAAGTAAAATCCAAGATATCCACTGAAGGCCATGTTTTTCAACGATATTCAGAGATATTAGGAAAACATTTATGGCTCCCATCTAAAAGTCACCCCAAAGATCCATATGAAGTTAGGTGATGACAGGATGATGGATGTAGTCGTAGGGTGTGCCAAAGGATTTAGTCATGCAAAAGAGAAAAATCCAAAATGGATGCTGACCAAATCATTCAAATTTTATAGTTCTTATCTCGAGGTGATTCTAAACATGCCTGTAAATTTGAAATCCAAGATGGCTGCTGGCAGCCATGTTTTTTAACGAAGTTCAGAACAATTCGATGGCTCCCATTTTAGGTCACCCTGAAGAAACATATGAAGTTTGGTGACGATCGGATGAGATATGTGACCTATAGGGTGTGATAACAGAAATTTGTGACAGACAGATGAATGGACGGTCGAATGGACGGACGCAACCTTGGCAATAGCTCAAACTTGATGAACAGCTAAACAACTAAACTTTGAAATAAAATAAAATCTTAATTATTTAACCAATTATTTAGATTGAAATGGACCCTGACAAAAAGTAAAATTGATTCCATCAGTGAGAGGTTCTACAAATAACTCGATATAAACGATGAGCAAGATTATTCTCTTTGAATATGCAAAGCCTACAGGCGTGTTCGATTTATCTTTAGCTCTATGTAGACTCACAAAAAATAGAGATTGTATGTCTTGTTTAACTTCTTTCTACCTTTTCTTGATAAATCTTTCACAGAAATATAAATCTGAAATAAATTTAAAGAAGAGAATATGAACACTGAACCCTGTGCCAATACATTATCTTATATGTGACCCTCGCATCTATACGGTAAGAGAATACATTAGCACCAGAGCAGCTCCAGTCATGAAAGGGTTAATACACAGTCATATCTTTCGCAGAAATAATAATCTGAGAGTTCTAACCCTTTCTATACTAAATACTCATTGACTAGTAGTTATCCCTTTGGAAATGTTCTGATAATAAGATCAATAAATAGCCACAAGCCTTGAAATAGTGTGTCTGTCATTTGCAGAATGAGGTCCCCAGAGGGTGAATTTAGTGATGCTACCCCGCATAGTGGGCTAGTATCACCAAATTCACCCTCTGGAAACCTCATTCTGCTGAGGTGTAAGCAGAATGAGGTCCCCAGATGGTGAATTTTGTGATGCTAGCCCGCTATGCAGGGTAGAATCACTAAATTCACCCTCTGGGGACCTCATTCTGCAAATGACAGACACACTATTTCAAGGCTTGAATAGCCATCTGTTGAACTTATTATCTGAACATTTCCCTGCAAAAATTATGACTTGTTCTCTACTTGTATTATCTGTCGTCTGCTTATTTTTCCTGGAACCCCCCACCCAGATAAATAATAGACCATTCCAATATATACCTTTATAACTGAATGGGAGAAACCATTTAGCATTAAACAGTGATAAAATAAAAGAAAATGTATATCAAAGTCATAACCCTTTCATGACTGGTAATGTGCTGGTGCAGCATTAGATATCCTGTGCCAGTGCATTCTCTTATATATGTGAATCTCCCATTGGGACCCTCACATGTATATAAGACAATGAATTGGCTTACAAGGTCAATGTAAATATTGTCAGGCCAATGTATTCTCTTATATATGGGAGGCTCCCAATGAGAGACTCGTATATATAAGAGAATGCATTGGCACAGCGTTTTCGCAAATTTTCAGGAATCTCAAGTCATGGAAGGGTTAATATATAAAGCGATGTTAAATTGAAGCAAGGTCTCAGTATAATGTTGATGTCCAAAGGCCTGATATGTCTGGTTATGATAAAATTATTTACCTTGGTTCTAAGTATTTCGCTTTCATGTTCTGCATCTCGTAAGAAGTCTATCTCGTCTGTCTCTATAGAATCATCATTGATGTCATTAGGTTCTGGGGTGACTTCTCTGTGGCTCACACCTCCAAGAGTTCTCACGGCTGCAATAAACCAAAACTGAATGCAAAACTACGGATGGCAGATACAACCAGCGCACAGGGTCCCCGCTGGACCAAAATTTACTTTTGCCAAATAATTTGCCAAATGAGAATATTTTTTGCCAAATTATTTTAGCATTTGCCAAATGCTATCCCTGATAGTATCATTTTCTGCAACCGTATGTCTTATGTTTCGACACTCGTGGTTTGAACGACTTTTGATATGAATAGAAAAGCAGTTAGTTAATACTTAATTATACTCGCATGAATCATATAACAACAAGAGGTGTGGACTCGAGTGCTAGCATACCCCCACCATGGCAAATTCAACCCGCATTATCCATAAACCCAACAAAAAAGATTTTTAACTTTAAAGAAAAATTCGGACTAATAATATCGATATGGTGTCACAAGAAGCTTGTACAGAAAACATTATTCAAATTGGTTCATATTTGTTAAAGTTATGAAGTCGGATAGAATTTTCTAAGTCAATATAAGTCGAAAATGAGGCGTAACTTAAAAAAATTAGCATAATGCGGAGAGGCAGTCCCAAGGAGATTGCATACAAAAATTTATTGAAATCGGTTCATAGTTGTTCGAGTTATGATGTCGGACGGACGGACTGACACACGGACGGAGAAAGCGTGATGGACGGACCGACGGACGGACGGACCGACGCAGTCAATCCAGTATACCCCCCATTTTCTTCGAAAGTGGGGGTATAATAAGCCAATCACCAAACAATACAATGGTAGAAGGGTTTCTTCATAATAAGGGCAAATCACAGGAGAATTAGCTATGTAAACACTACCACCACACTAAATACTAGTAATCCCTCCAACCGTCGGTACTAATGCTATGAGATTAAATGCATTAGTACCGAGGTGTTAGCTTTTTCTAAACCTAAAAAAACAACTAATATAATTATATTGTAAGAGTTTCCTGAAATGAATGATATTGATTGACCAATATTTTTCAACTTTCTTGAGGAATTAAATATTGACTTGCCAAACTTTTGCCAAATGAAAATATTTTTTGCCAAATGTGAATTATTTTTGCCATTGGCAAATTTGGCAAGTGGCAGTGCGAACCCTGCCAGCGCATACAGTTTATAAAATATGCCTGAAAGGTGTTTTTAACCTTGAGCAATTTCAGCTTCTAGATTTGCTTCACAGAATGTAAAGTTGCCACAAGTAATTTTTATTGGCTTTTATTTCAGTACTCAGACTGACTCAGATTGAAAAAATATATAATCCTCATACAACTTATTATTATATGCTCTACAGTGAAATAGCTCTAAACAGTCGGGAAATTAATGGCGTATCAATCGCTTGTCCCAGCGAGCTAATACCAAAATGATATTAGCTTTTCGTAATAGCCTTACACATTAGCATGTTACAGAGCGATATCGAGCTTACGTGTAGTGTTATATCCATGAGACAGAGAAGAGTCTATCAGTTGGCGATCAGCTGATTCGTTTTTGTCTACATTTAATTCAGCAAAACAATCGCGTGAGAGCAATCATTGTAAATTGCAATAACGAAAGCGTATATAATAATGAAAGTGTCAGTGACACTGTAGCTCAACTTGGGGAGGCGTTAATAATTTTATGCTGAGCATGATAAAGAAGGGGAAAAAAAGTTTCAGTAAATGGATTTTATTGTGTAAATGAAATTAATTTCATTTCTCCACTAAATGTGTGCCAATGGATTCAAATGTGAAATCAAGATGGCTCCAGGCTCCAGACCGATAAATTTCCAAAACATTTCTTTGATATATGCGGGCTGCAGAGTGTGCCGATGGATTCAAATTTGAAATCCAAGATGGCTGCTGGTGGCCATGTTTTTAACGAATTTCAGAAATAATCAATGGCTCCCATCTAGAGGTCACCCCGAAGATCCGTATGAAGTTTGATGATGATCGGATGATGGATGTGGCCTGTATGGTCTGCCAAAGGATTTAATCATGCAAAGAGTAAAATCCAAGATGGCTGCTGGTGGCAATGTTTTTTAACAAATTTCAGAAATAATCAATGACTCCCATCTAGAGGTCACCCCGAAGATCAATTTGAAGTTTGGTGGCGATGAAATGAGGAATGTGGTCTGTTGGTATGCCAAAGGATTTAGTCATGCAAAGAGTAAAATTCAAGATGGCTGCCTGCGGCCATGTTTTTCATCGAAAATCACTAAAATTTGATAGCTCCCATCTAGAGGTGATCCTAAACATGCCTGCAAATTTTCAAAATATTTCTCCAATAAATGTGGGCTACAGGTTACACGTGCCAATGGATTCAAATTTGAAATCCAAAATGGCTGCTCACGGCCATCTTTTTTAACAAATTTCGTAAAAAATTTATGGCTCCCATCTAGGGGTCAACCCGAAGATCCATATGAAGTTTGGTGATGATCGGATGAGGGAATGCGACCAGTAGAGTGAGTCAAAGGAAATTGTTGATGGACCGATGGACAGAAGGACACATGCACGCATGGCTAGATGCATGCACGCACGGACAATGGATGCCAACTGCTATGGGAGACATAGAATCAGATTGAAAATCCCCAGTTGAAGTTGGTGATTGATGTTTGCCCATTAGCCACCTCGTTTATGCATTTTATTTTCTGCATATTAGGGTATATAGAAACTGAACAGAAGGGAAAAAGTAACTAAAAACAATGTTAATTTGAGACTAAAGATACTTCTCAGAAGATGAAGCATAAGCAGAATGAGATCCCCAGAGGGTGAATTTAGTGATTCACCCTCTGGGGACCTCATTCTGCATATGACAGACACACTATTTCAAGGCTTGAGTACAATCGACACTTACCTGTATTTGATGATATTGTGCCATATGTTCCCGATGATTCAATAGACTGAGTAATAGATTCCTGTTCATCTAAAATGGAAATCTCTATATATAAAAGAGTCTATATATAAAAGGGTATGTATATATATGTCTCTCTGTCTCGATTTTTGTCCCAGACTGCTGGTCCGTATTCAATTTGGTGTGGTGACTCGGGTACCCTGGCGGAGGTTATAATGGCGTTAGTTTTTCAAAATTTTGATTTTAATTAAATAAATAAATAAAACAAGAGGTGGCATCAGATATGCTGTGTCTCGTTTTCGGTGGCTACCGCCAATTGGTGTGCATCAGTATCGGTAGACTAATTAATAGGTAAAATCGAAAAATGACTAATTAAGGGCCATAACTCCATCAAATTTTATCGGGCCAGGCTGGTTTTCGAACTCGTCCGAAATATTCTTGGCAAGTATGTCTATTCCAAATTTTAAACAAATCGGAGGACATTTGTTGAAGTTATCGCGCTAACGAGCTAAAAATTCGTGAAAAATGACTAATTAAGGGCCATAACTCGATCAAATTTTATCGGACCAGGCCGGTTTTCGAACTCGTCCGAGATATTCTTGGGAGACACCTATATACCAAATTTCAATCAAATCGGATAACGTTTGTTGAAGTTATCGCGCTAACAAGCTGAAAATTCGTGAAAAATGACTAATTAAGGGCCATAACTCTATCAAATTTTATCGGACGAGTCCGGTTTTCGAACTCATCCGGGATATTCTTGGGAGACACCTATATACCAAATTTCAATCAAATCGGATAACGTTTGTTGAAGTTATCGCGCTAACGAGCTGAAAATTCGTGAAAAATGACTAATTAAGGGCCATAATTCTATCAAATTTTATCGGACGAGGCCGGTTTTCGAACTCATCCGAGGTATTCTTGGGAGACACCTATATACCAAATTTCAATCAAATCGGATAACGTTTGTTGAAGTTATCGCGCTAACGAGCTAAAAATTCGTGAAAAATGACTAATTAAGGGCCATAACTCTATCAAATTTTATTGGACGAGGCCGGTTTTCGAACTCATCCGAGATATTCTTGGGAGACACCTATATACCAAATTTCAATCAAATCGGATAACGTTTGTTGAAGTTATCGCGCTAACGAGCTAAACATTCATGAAAATGACTAATTAAGGGCCATAACTCTATCAAATTTTATCGGACCAGGCCGGTTTTCGAACTCATCCGAGATATTCTTGGGAGACACATATATACCAAATTTCAACCAAATCGGATAACGTTTGTTGAAGTTATCGCGCTAACAAGCTGAAAATTCAAAGGGCCATAACTCTGTAATAAATGTGCGAACGAACTCGATTTTCTGTCTGCAGCTTACGAGCATGGATATGTACTCACACACCAAATTTTTAATCCGTCAATAAACGGTTGAGTTATAAGCAAAACACGCCGCCCGCCCCGCCCGTCCGCCGCCCACCGTCCCTCATCAAACTATAAGTCGAGTTTTGGAAAAAAACTCGTCTAATAATTTTTTTTTTAAATAAGCTAACTATGGGCCTATTTCAGAATCAAATAAGTCCCAATATGAACCTATGTATATATAAGGTCGAACCTATTTGTATGAGGATATGTTGCAGCACCAGATGTATGCATTTAAATACATGTATATGTGTTTTCACTGTGGCCCAGGTCTCAGCTCACAAGGCGACTCAGGCGAGATTTTCGCCTTACTGTGGCTGACTTCGCCCTATCGTCGCTCTAAGGCGAAATCGAAGTCGCCTTCAATTTTAAGGGGAATTTGTTTTTTCCTTAATTTTTTTTCTAGTTTTTTTTCAGACATGTCCGTATATAGATTAATTGTGGCGGCCATCCCAAAAAGAAACGGACGATGCAGAGACAAAGTCCCAAGTGTTTAAAATAAAATATGACCTATTGTTTTGTGTTGTTATTCAGTCGCCGTTGTTCTCTTTGCGGTAATGAATGTTAATCACGAATGTTTTGACACGCTGAAAACACGATGAGATGTTAGCATCTGTGTTGTTATTGACCATCGTGAGTGTCACAAATAAATGATTTAATTAACTTAAAAGACCACTGTCCCGCTTTTCAGATATAAAACAAATACGACATTATTAGAGTATGTACCAGGTGCTTCGGAAGTTCGTTTCGGTAACGCGTTGCACTTTTTGAAGAGACCGCGTCACACTTTTTGAAGAGACCGCTTCCGTAAATAAATAAATGTCAAGTTTATTGCTTTAATCGGATTATACCAGTGATGTTGGCATTAATTAATGGAGGCCATTAATTAATAAAAGCTTTAGCAATAAAACTAAAAGCTTTTAGGGATTAAGGAAAGGTGCCCCTCGGCCCTTTCGAGAATCCCGGGCTAGCCCCCCCGAACCACTCACTCACATAAAAGCTTTTGCAACTCCTTTGTTAGTTAATCCTTATTGTTTATTTTAGCTGACACCCACATTACAGCCGTGACCAAATTAAACTTACAAAGTTACAACTTACCGGTACATGCATCATGATTCAGACTGTACAATCTGACAATAGTCAATACTACAAACGTATCTTCCATGCTGCAGTCTAGGAAATAATACTTCTTCCATTTAGTTAAAAAATTAACTACTACTGTAACTTGATAATTGTCTTGCTTAAATGATAGCTACACAAAACA
This sequence comes from Siphonodentalium dalli, assembly GCA_032622095.1. Taxonomy (NCBI): domain Eukaryota; kingdom Metazoa; phylum Mollusca; class Scaphopoda; order Gadilida; family Siphonodentaliidae; genus Siphonodentalium; species Siphonodentalium dalli. Next base: position 123,606,661 of record CP136068.1, on the reverse strand, counting down.
TTTCCAAAAAATTTAAATGTAAAATAACAATTAATTAGGCTAATTTCAGATAAAGTCAATTTTTTTTAGTTTTATTTCTTATTTTATGTTTTAATTTTTTTTATTGATGTTATAAAATAAAGCGATAGTTGAAAATTGTCAATTTTCGGTAGTCTCCACTTCTCCCTGAAGTCTCCCTAAATTTCCTGAAGTCTCCCTAAATTTCCTGGAGGGAGACTTCAAGTCTCCCTGTTCTGAACCCCTAGGCTGAGGCCTGCTGTGGCCCACACCATCCACCAGAATAACAGGTATAAGTTCACTATGGGTTTAGTCCAGTATGAACCAATGTCAATATTTATGCCCAATATGAACCTATTTGGACGCGAATAAATTGAAGTAGCATAATGAATAGTATCTCTATATATAAAAGAATAGGATATGTCTGTCATGTGCGCAAAGCGCACACAGGGGCAGCAGGCCCCTCTGATGGTCAATAAAGGCTCCCGATGTATATCATATTTATAGTGTTCAATTTTTCAAATTTTCATGCATCTGCGATCCTGGATTCTCCCAAACTCCATGCATGGTTTACCTCCCTTGATGATTCAGTAAGACCGCTGCCACCGGTGACATTTACCCACATTTGGTGGATATCAGCGGTAGTAAGATATATAATGAAGCGAACAGATCAACATGTTGCCCTTATTAAACACACAAAATATCGAAAACAATTTGTGTAATTTTGTACCTTAAGTTTGGAAAGTCCCACTAGAACCAAAGAACTATATTGCAAAATGGTGTGATTTTGTTCTATGATTATTTTATCAAAACAAAAGTCTAAATGCACATGGACGACATTGTCACAACAACACGCATTGCAAGTCAAACACAAGAGATTTAATTTGCTTCAATTTTACCGAGTAGCTTACGAAAATCGTCAACAAAACTAGTTTTAATTCTCCATTCTGTCATTAAGTTTTTAGTGTCAAAAGAATTACTACGTGTACATGTGGAGCCCAGGCATTGATGTAAACACCTGAATGTGATTAACCATCTGACATGTCCATGATTAATCAGTCTTCAAAATGATATATCATTTATTGTGATAGAAAAAGGTACAGTAATGACACAATCAACTAATGTATGGTTCACAAGCATTTTTTGATAGAGCAACAAATCAAAATTCTCTGTAAAACAAGGCTTTGTTTCCTTATAAATCTTGTTGCTTTGAGATTTAGCATACCTCTGATATATGCATGTTTGATATTATCATGCTTGGGATAGGCTGCCCTCTATTTTCATACATGTATATGTAAAGCATCCATTTGACCTAATCTGAAGACATACAAGCAAGATAACTCCCGCCCACGATTCTGGGCATAAAGTCCGTCATAGAAGAGTTACGGGATGGGACATGGTCCAAAACAGCATCAACCCAACCGATATCCCAAGCCGTTGTGGACCTAGAAGACTTGGTCTAATATAAGGTGTATAATTGTGGTCACTGATTGGTTGATTTGAAATGGAGACATGGTAAATATCCATATCGTGAACCATGTATCAAGATACATATTGTATCGTGACACAAACCATATCTCCCATCCCTAACACTGTCCCTAATGCAGAAAATATGAGAACTTACCATCTTTAGAACTCTGATTCCCAACATAGATATTACAGCTACACATGTGAAAGAAAAGGAAATAATGGGTTAACCCTTTCATGACTGGAGCTTCCTAAATTTTTCAAAAAACATGTGCCAATGCACTATCTTGTACTAAATTTTAAGGAATTTATCCTCGAACCATCGATCGGCCCCATATATGTACACGGGCATGTCCTATTATATGACACATGGAAATTAACTTTATAGCTAGCTAATTGTGCAAGTTAACTACTAGAGTCACCTAGTATCTTTTTTAAATCATATAAGAATACATGTAAGTCTCCAAATCATTGTAGTTTCCTAAAAGCCACATGGCAGTTTGCACTCCAAAATACACCTAATATTATTCGCTTTTGAATTTTTCCCCGATATCGAAATAGGTTGATAAATACCTGAACTACCTTTCTATGAGCATTTATGTGTCACAGAAAGACGCATTGAAGAATTTGAAGTCATAAAAAAAACTTCAAACAAAATGTACGCGGCCCGTAAAAAAACAGTGCCATTTGTATTCATCAGAATTCTGGAATCGGAAATGAAATGTCCGGAAACTGTATAATATTGGTTATCTTAACATGAAACTATTGAAAAACTTCCCGTGCTGCTTTCTCTTTGTTTTAATCATATAAATTAAGTAGTACCATAAATGTTTCAAAGCAAAGACAGCTCTAGATTTTTTAAATCATCTATATGTGTATTTTTTAATGATACTGCTAATTAAAAATTCAAACCTGAATCACTGAAACGATCTCAAATTTATCAAACAATATAAGAAAAAAAAACAAGTATTTTCTATATCCACGAAATTATTTCAGAAATCTTCCTCGTAATTATGTTTTGAGATACCTCTTAACATATTATGTATACATAATTATGGGATTTCGTATGAGCTATGGCCATTTAAATAACTCTACATCATACCTGCTGGTCATGCTATCTAAAATATATCTGGCAATATAGATCATTTGATCTCACCTACATCTCAAGGCCTAAAAAAATACTTTTGTTTCCGTTAATGGACTGAAAAAAATATGGTCAATTGGTAAAATTTGATTTTTGATTTTTGTTCTCAATATCTTCAATCGCAATTATTTCAAAATTAATATGATCATGTACGTAAACGTAATTTGCGCCCACTTGTTACTGTTCATGGGATTATTGGATGAATTGTTATCTGTATAGAAGGATTTGATGATAAACCCTAAGGGTGGATACATGTACACACATGCATGTAATCTCTGTAATTATCGTGTATTTGGCGTTTTACATGGATCATACAGACGATGTAATATGTGTCCACTGACAACCCAATCATTGCCTACGTGTTGAACGCACTGAGTTCTAGTTCCAATTAAGTCGGAATGTAGATAAGCCGTTATCATGGACCGAGTCGCCAGGCCACTTAAAATAATTGGTCGTGGGATAACCCATATGGTAGACTTTCTATTTAAATAATTACCAGTCCTCTCTTATTTATAGCAGTGGTGGATTAGGATTTCCCCAACGCATGCAGGGGCTATATATGACCCCGAAAGCTACCAGGAGGGGGTGGCTAACTCTGATCTATTTAAGTAAAACATATCATATTGTACCTTCTTGCCCAGATTATTCCGACCGATACATTCAACTAAGTCCCTTAGCGATTTGAAGCTTTCGAGACCCCACCCAAACAAGCATCATGGTTGAAAATGTTCTACATCAAGCCTGTATATGCCAGACGTATGGCTTCTGGTGTTCGTGCATTAATAAAATGCCTGATATTACACAGACTTGACTAATTTCCGCATCCGTAAGAGAAGACATGTTTTGGACTGGCCATAAATGTACTGATAGAAGACAATTTGACTTCGCTTAGCACTACTCACTTGTCTGGCCTGTTAACAATGAACCGCTCGCGCGCAGGTGATTAATGTTGTCAATTATTGGTGTGGCCATGTAAAATACATGTATTTTACATACAGAAATAACATGCATGTGTGTATCCACCCTTATAACGGGACACAAGAAAATGATATATACAATGTATGTAAATAATCACATACATGTATAACGTAAATGTGGATATTTAGCCTGCCATGTAATAAGAGTCTCAGCTGTCTGGCCATCGACGCAGTCCTGTCTGGAATTTTGCGCGCCGGTGTAGGTAGTGACATCATGATGTACGTCTTGATATCATGATGCCTTTCCTGGTTTCCCAAGAAGCAATCTTAAAATGACTCTGCGATCTTTCAATCGGAACTTAAAGTTTCCGTTTGTCGGCCTTGAACTTTGAGAATATTTCATCAATCTTTTAGGAGGAAATACCGTTAGAAAATTGAAGATAATATGTAAACGGCCAGCAAGGTCGCTAGATTCCTCTTTCGGGGTGAATATTTTAATAATTTTATGAAATATGTAAACAAAACTTTTTCATGCAATTTAACTTTTTGTAGAGCTTTTGTTCAATTTACATTCACTTTTTGAAAATATATTTGGCTTTAGGAGCATGATGTTCCTACATATGATGAAGTATAGCTAACAGTTGCTAAATCAAGGTTTTTTATTTTTGCCCTGGAGCATTTTGCCCAATTACACATTTCGAGGTGGCATTAATCAATACAAAATGGCGGCCGTCGCCAACAATCATTTTTGGACTCCGCTGACCTTTGAATTATGAATAAATTATTCTACTTTAGGTAATTTAATCTATTTTTAGAGTGGGTTGAAAAAGTCAATTAGTATATCTCATATTCGCATACGTATACCCTAGGTCGCTTCACTTCCGCGGCTTTGCCTCGGAGAGCGGGCGCTATAATGTTCACACCCCCCCCCCCCAAATTGTTAACCACCAAGCACCAACATGCTGGTAAATACAACATATAAATAAAAATCAACTCTTTCACAAACCATTTTGTCTTTGTTTGGAATAATCCAGTTAGATGAAGTAGAGACATAGTCACATGGGGAAATTGATGAAGTCATATCATACACATTATACTGTTTTATTGGACTCGTCACTCCCTTTCCCACAAATCAGATTAAATTTTCAAACAAGATCAACATCATTTAATTCTCTTAAAAGTTAAATAATGCTCAAGTTCCATATCTTCCAAGTTTTAATCTACAAGACCCCATTTTAAAGAGTTTAAATTGATGCACGACAGGCTTTAACTCCTCAAAAGACGTGTTGTAATAGACGTAAACTAAACAAAATAAATAGGGTTCATAATACGGTCGGTCGGGTTAGCGAAAACAAAGGTATTTTTTTTAAGCCAAAAGAAGCAAACATTTCACCCAAAAAAAACAGAACTGAACTTAACCCTATCAAGACTGGAGCTTCATGAAATATTGTGAAAACTCTGTGCCAATGCATTCTCTTATATATGCGAGTCACCCATAGGGCGCCTCGCATATATACGAGAATGCATTGGCCTAACAATATTTACCTTGACTTTGTAAGCCGGTGCATTCTCTTATATATGTGAGACTCCCTATGGGGGGACTTGCATATATAGGAGAATGCACTGGCACAGGATCTTCAATGCTGCACCAGCGCAGCTCCCATCATGAAAGGGTTAAACAATACTCACTTTCCTTTTCCATGATAACAAATGCCTATCAGGAGTGCAACCAAGTAAAAAGATAGAAAAACTCCAACTGCTCCGAATATCCCATTCAGATACTGGTTACCTAGAATATATAGAACAGGAATGAAGAATCATGATTCACAAACAATGTCACCTTCAGGCCTGCAAATTTGAGGTGAACGATCGTTCAATTCGCCTGGAGGTTACCAAAAATGAAAATGCCGTGAATGAAAAACAGGTCGCGCCAAATTTTCTGTAGGTCTTGCGATCACTGATTCTCACTTTAATTATCGGTCAATAATTTCCCAAAAGGAGACATTCAAAATGGTTAGTTCAATGAGTAGCCCATTAATAGTTAATAATACCAGTTGTAGTGATTATAACAGTTTGTGTAACTATTTTGGTAACCTATAAGTTACCTAAGCACAAACCAGGCGAACGAAAAATAGGTTACGCATCATTTTGAAATATGTAGGCCTGCACCTTACTGACAATATAAAGGAACAGGAATGAAGAAACATCACGTTTTAACCCTTTGAGTGCCCACGGGCCGATCTCATCGGCCCTAATTTACGGTGTGTAAAATCGGCCCTAAAATTAATTTTTTTTGGGGTTGAATTTGTTTTGGGTATGCTTAAGCATGCTATAGCGAATTTAAAAACAAACTGGATAACACCTTAGGGCATGTTATAACTCAAAACTATCACCAAGTATTCATAGTAATAATTTTGATGCCCATGAAAAACGTGAGATTCCCTGGCACTAAACCTACAAAATAAGTCTGTTAAAGAATATAAGAACAAATTATTAAAATTGTAAAAAAATTGTAAAAAATAATAACAAATGATGAAAAATTGTTAGGCCAATGCATTCTCTTATATATGCGAGGCGACCTATGGTCGACTCGCATATATAAGAGAATGCATTGGCACAGGGTATATGGGTTGATACAAAAATCGGACCTGGCACTCAAAGGGTTAAAGTTCACGATGCAATGCATTGTATTGGGAGGGTGCGATGGTTGCTAAAACAATTCATGTTTGCAGAGTTATCAAACTTTTCCACTCAAAACTTCCCATCTGGGCAGATCTGGGGACTGTATTAGCTGTTATAGTCTACTTCTAATACCTGGCCATGCATTTTGGTAATTTTAATTAGGTCTTGTAATTTATTTCAATGAATATGCTGAGGTGAACACTGATCAGAATATACATAACTGAAAATGATTAAGTGATTCATCTAGTTTTCACAGAAGTCAGTTGCCAAAATTTGCATCGTGATGAGCATCGCATTGTGATAGTAAAATTCACGATTCGCATCGCATCGTGAAGGTTTGAATAGTTGCAACCCTACACCAAACACTGTCAACTTACTGACAATATAAAGAGACCTCGGAGGATCAGCTAAAAAAATTTCACTGACCTAAAAATGCTAAATTTAGTTGTCAAAACAAATAATCAAGGCAGATCGAGGCAAAATAATTCTCTTCAACAGTTGATAAAATATTATCTGCTATTAGATTAGAGCTACCATGATTAATCATATTATTGATTATTCATCATCTATACAGATAATTTAACCACGATCTTCAATAATATACCTTTGTTGAATTTATTATCTGAACATTTCTTAAGGGCATTATTGTCAATGAGTAGTTAGTAAAGAGAGGGTAGTGAGTTTAACCCTCTCTATACTAAATAATCATTGACGAGTAGTGCCCTTAAGAAATGTTCAGGTAATAAATTTAACAAACGTTGAACTTATTATCTGAAAATTTCCCTCCAATAAATAGGTCTCCTTGTGCACTTAACAGTATCTTTTTGTCTATCTGTCATCCAAACAAATAATAAACAATCCCAATGTATAATGTTATAACTGAATGGCAGAATCCATTCAGTATAGAAAGGGTTAAGCAGTGGGACGAGTGCTTTATATGTTATAAATTGTAGAAGTATTTACTTGAGATAGTCCTCTGAAATGAAATCTCTATGTCTTTGTGGCGATTTGGTCGAATTTTCTCGATGTTGGCGCAATCTGAGTCTGTTGGTGAAACAACTGACACAACATAAAATCCGTTGGGATAATTTGATTTCTGAAAAGAGGAAGAGCAATTTTCATTCATTTGTTCTATATATTCATCAATAAAGTACACTGTCTATGCTGAAATTTGATTGGTAAACTTTATTCGTAAACTTGTTTCTGGGATCGGCTGATGTTACTAGTTTTTGCTAGTACATATGGTACTCACAGATTGACCAGTGCCCTGGTGATGATGACCGGATCAATAAATAATAGGTCGAAACAATGAATGGAGCCACCGATTAAAGTGTGTGATATACCACTTTTGCGGTTAAAGGATGAACATCTATAATCATGAAATAGAGATCTACTTAGCCATTCATTGTCGGGCGCCGACCAGAGGTGATGTAACCTGCTGTGTCATACTTTTAGGTAGAAACGGATTTCATTTACATACATTATTTGTTTAGTTTAAATTGTAATACCGTATGATATTGCCTAAAGCTGCTTGCAAGGCATCCATAAAATCCATAAAGTGTTGCGATAATCAAAATATCGAATTTCTACAGTGATTGGCTACTTTTGTGAGAAACAAATTGAGAATCATGATTCTGAATCTCATCATATTTAAAGACCTGCAAGGTTCATCCTGAATAGCCAGTAGTCTGTGGTCTCATGGACATGTTGATGTAGTTTTGTGGTACAATATATAATTTTTTAAAGTAAAATTACTTTTTCCTTAAGGGAAGCCTGAAACTGAACTATATGGATGGATTATTATCCTCGGCCTTGTGTTATCAGGAGGGTTAAAATTTATTGTCCGTTTATTGCCTACTCGGGAAAGTCAGTGCTCGGGATTAGCTACGCATGAATGCGTCTCGTGTAACTCTCGCATGAGTCTCGCTTCTAACAATCCATCTAGTCAGTTTTTAATTTTCCGACCGAATCATAGGATTTGCGAGTCGCGGGGTTGGGAACGGCACCGCCATGGGAGGGATCTCTGATAGTTCAGTTTCGGGCTTCCCTTAAGGAAAAAGTAATTTTACTTTAAAAAATTATATTTTTCTGCCAAGGAGAAGCCCTCAACTGAACTATATGGATTAGAATGCAAGCCCAGGAGGAGGCAACGAGCAATAAATTTAATATCCCAGTTTGACGGGAATGTACTCTTCCGAAAGCAGATTTCATGTAAATGTGATTTAGTCATGAATCAGCCTTGATATGTTATGTGAAAGAGCTCATAAATTCAGATTCCAGTATTGCTCAAGCTTGTACCTGCCCCCCCCCCTGGTTTTAGGAAGAAACGTCCCAGGCAGTGCCACACCATACACGCCAGCTAGAAACCGAGCAAGTAGAGACTTCTTCTTCTGCTGCTGACTTCACTGCATCTTCTTCTCGTTTTCATGTGATGAGAGTGATTTCTGTAGATATCTTCCAAAATAGAAAGCGCTATTGACAGTATGCGACATTGAGTCGTCCCCACACAGAACAGCCTCCAAAGGCTCGGGTGCGATTGTCCTGGAGGATTGGTTGCCCGAATCTCCGAGAACGGCACCCCGCCTGCCACGGACTGCTGGTGCAGGACCATGGGGCTCGAACTGGTTCATCCCGAGGTAAAGACTGGTACAGTTGTGCAAAGTTTGTGTAAGTCAGTTGACACATATCCTGTGATGAAGTATTGTACAAGAGATCGACCCATGTCGTTTCCATACGCAAATCGAGTTCTTTAGGAACGACAGAATCCTCAACCGACAGTGGGAACCACCATCGGCTTTCTTTTTTCTTCTTATTTCTCTTTTCCGTTATTCTTGCCCATCGTCGTCAAAGCCATCAGACGCCATGAGAAGTATAGGAAGCATGTCAGTATCGACCACAGCAACAGAACACCCTGCATCAGGTTAAGATAAGGTACTATAGGGAAGCCCACTCAGTGAATGGCTCGAACGAGGTATAAATGCTCTCGACGTTGAAGTTAAGGTGCTTTGGCCCACCCCAATGCCAGAAGGTCAGCAAAAAGATAAAATTAGAAGGATCCATTTGACCAGAGAAAACCCCCCCACCGAATCTCCCGAATGCAGGTGGTCCAGACAAGCTGGAATAAACGTCGATGACATACCACTAGGATCCCATGACGGCAGAGGAGCAGGCCTGGACGTATCACGTGGGATGACGTTTCCAGGGGGACAAGACCGACCCTCGTAATGGGGTGGGCCACAGTGCCGTGGGGAAGCGTCAGAAGGCCTTTTGGCTGGAGCGCATTGAGCGGCACTGGACATCGAGACTTCCCCACCCAGAACAGCCTCCAAAGGCGGGTGTGCGGGTGTTCTGGAGGATTGGTTGCCCGAATCTCCGAGAACTGCACGCTGCCACCCAAAGTCTGCTGATGCATGACCAGGGGGGGCCGAACTGGTCCTGCCCGAGGTAAGACTGGTACGTTTGCTCAAATTGTTTAACCATGGACCAACGGGCCCTCATCCACCAATGACAATACCGCATATTGCCGCGTTTATTTCTTGAGCAACCCGCACAGTGTGTGGCCATCAAAGTCGAATCTCGTCGACTATAAGCAAGAAAAGACATTCTGTTAGTTATTAGCAATCGTAATACACAAAACATTTTGTTAGTGAATGCAAAATAATGTTAATAAGGTAAATTCCATTCATTATGTGGCCACGTGGTCTTACCTGCTAGAAATTAAACTGCAGGTAAGATACTGTCACTTCTCGGCGAAGAGGACGATGAGAACCGATTTCTCCTGTGCAAGAACAGTTTTCGTGGTGCCCTTGCTTACGGTGAGGAGAATGTTTTATATGCATACGGAAAGTCCTCCGAAGGTAGAGCAGGCCTGTACATATCCCGAGGGAGAATGATTCCAGGGGGACAAGACCCACTCTCGTAATGGAGTGGGCCATGGACCGTGGGGAAGAGTCAGAAGTCTCAGTCCTTCCCAGATGACAGGAGCAATTGTACTCGCACCCGTATGCACTTGTAATTCTCTAATTCACGAGCATTAAACTTTGCCCTCTTCCCGCTTGACAAAATGTCCATGGTTACAGTAACCGTTGATTCAATTTTAAACTATTGGAGGTATATTTAAAAACTGGTCCCATCGCAGTTAAAGTATGGGAATGTGAAAGTGCAACTAAACATGCATGTATCGAGGTCTATCCCACAAAGACATTTGATTTGAGAGAAACACAACGAACGATTATATTACAGATGCAATTACATCCGTCTTCTGAATTGTGAGAGAAAATGAGAGCTGGGAAGAACTGAAGGCTGGTTGGATGGTGCGTTGTCAGCGGCACATGACGAGTCTTCCCCACCCTAAGGCTCAGGTGCTGAGGCATGCGCCCATGAAGATTGGTTTTCCGAATCAACGATAGTAGCACCCCGCCAGTCACTGGTACTGGGCAGTGGTCATACACGATATAGAGGCTTCTTGTGGAACGGCGCTGTATATGTGTGATGATACAAAAGCTGTCATTTGTGTTAGTCATTTAGGTATTCTATTCACCAGATAATCATATGGATATTTAGTAATAGAAGGAGAAGAGATATGTTTTGGACTCTTCTGAAATTGGCACTGGCAGGTCTGCGGAATGCAAAATATGCGCAAGCAGTAACATACTAGTATGTGTCGGCTGTCTGGTTGTCCTTAGGTACCCATAAGTTACAGCAACAGTTATAATCAGTATCGCGAGAGACTCACACAGCCTTGGTGCAACCTAGATTTTGCAACCGTCATGTGAACCGAACCGTCGTGTGCCTCCAATACGCAGGCCTGCCATGGTCGTGCGCAATATAAATCTAAATGCTGTTCATGTAAACGCACTTAATTTGTGTGACAATACAAATGCTGTCCTTTTTGTTATTTGCCCGATAATCAATTGGATATGAGGCAATAGAAAGAAAAGAGCCATGTGTTGGTCTCTGTTGAAAATTATAGTGGCAGCGGCCCTGCGCAATATAAATGAATGTTATGGAACTGTGCTTTATACGTGAGTGAATGCTATTTCACATTTGATCTTTCGATATGTGGAAATAGAAGGTTGAGAGCCAAGTGATGGGTTCAGTGGGAAAGGCTATTGGCAATGCATCTGGAGCAGGTGACAATATATATGCATAGTAGTTCGCCGTTACTATTCACGGATTGAAAGCGCCGAAGTATGTCGGTATCGGTGAAAAAATTGTCGCCATATTGACATAGTCAGTTCTTATGTCATTGAGCATTTAAGGCACTGAGACCATTGGTATGGAACTATTACGGCTGGCCATACATGTGTCATGCTCACCATTTGACCGGTTTTGTGGCGATGAGGCACTGATACCATATTAGTCCTGATTAATGGACCAATGAATGTTGAATGTATCGATAAACACTAATGTCTGAGGATAACAGTTCATACCAGGTCACATCGGATAAGGCGACTTGCCACAAGTAGGCCAGTAGGCTCGCAACAAGGAACTCATCCAAAATGTCACCAAAGAGTTCTGACCACGGACGGAATTAACATTGTATAGGTAAGCAAACTATAGCTGAAGGTTCAGGCTACTGCGCTTGCATGGCTGTGCAGTCTTGGAACAGGGGAACCCATTCAGCAAAATACAGTAAGTAATTTCAAAGAAACGGACACAATTGTCACCGAGAGAAAGTCAGATTATGATTTGATGGAGATCGCCATTCGATAATGTAAACTAGAAACGAAAATCCTTGTTGTCAAATCGTGTGTCTGATAATCCTATTCCCCAAACAAACCAGTTGCACGAGTCGTAGCAACGGACACTGTCAACTCATACTACTAATACTATACATGTACGTAAAGAAAGAGACTATTATAGTATTACAGCATTATTTGACACAGGTCATATAATACTAGATGTATAACGAACAGAATCGCCTTGTTTCTAACTATTATTCCATTGATACAATGATGGAAAGTGAATGGAATCGCAAGAACAGAGTCAGGATTGTCAAATAAATATTGTGAAGTCACTAACATCAGCGCCAACGTTCCAAGTATCCAAATACAAGCCCTCATGTTAAGACATTCGGGCTAGCTAAGATTTGCAAATATTAATCGCTTAAGCACAATTAATGATAATGACATAATGTATATGTACAATGATGTTCTTCGATAATCATTTCCCAAACGTCGATGAAGTTCCAGTTGCTCAACGTCAACTTACAAAATACAATTAGTTGAGGCAAAAGAAATTACATCAGGTAACAAGTTCTATCTTTGTTATATATTCATGTAAATTAGTGCCAAAGGAGATATTTCTGTCCTGGATAACGTTCTGCGCACTAACATAGCTGTTGCATATATGATATGGCAGTATACATAACCTGAACGGGGCGAAGATTCAACGTCAGGAAATAGAATGTGTAGCGCGAAATTAGGCTACTCCGCATACCGCACCACGTGGATTCCGAAATTCGACGAGTCATGCCACTGTATATGTTGCACAATAATGCAATATAGGTTGGCCATAAGTAAACGATGTGCATCTGAGTCAAAATGGCCGTAAATGGCGAATATGCCAACGTGATTCCAACGGTGTTTTTGTCAAATTCAATCACAAATTCGTAGACGAAATGTGTCAATAAAAAACACGGAATTCGCGCATACAATGAAACGAAGAGTTTCTGCGAGTTCGTAAATTTTTTATTAAAAGACTGGGAAAGCAACGGATAAATTGCAAGTTGTTATCAACAATAAATATTGAGTTGATAATGCGCAATACAGAATAATACTTCCTTAAAATTAACCACGTCCGATAGCTGGAGGAGGAATTAAAAACTGACTAGATGGATTGTTAGAAGCGAGACTCATGCGAGAGTTACACGAGACGCAATAAACGGAGTAGGCAATAAACGGACAATAAATTTTAACCCTCCTGATAACACAAGGCCGAGGATAATAATCCATCCATATAGTTCAGTTGAGGGCTTCTCCTTGGCAGAAAAACTAGAATTGACCACACAAAATGTAGTACAATCAAACAATCAAATAGTCGGTTGCCTTTTGTGTGCCATTGGCAAATTACGCATCTCATCGAATCCTGCAGAATACCATAAAATTGCATTGTATTTCGCGTGATTCACTGGGGTTGCTGTGAATCGCACAATTTGCATCATTCAATCGCTACATGTTAGCTCTAGCATGGATCGTGAACGATGAACGCCATGTGGAAGGGCACAAAATTGTGATATCAAAACATATGCATACCTGGACGGTCATGGCTGCTTTAGTTGACATGGTCTGATATATTCCAGTAAATTTTACATTCTTTCCTAGATCGTATACAGGACACTGTAAAAAAATCAACATAAAATACCCATAAGGCTGCGCAATGTCAAATTCACGTTTCTCAGGACCAAGCGCATGATCCTGAAAAACCGCACATACAACCTATTTAAATTCGCGTTCAATCTATCGGGAACATTTTTTATCCGTTCAAAATAATTGTGGTATGTTTTTTATACAAATACTCCTGTTTCCCGGATTCAAATTTCTGACTCATTACTGTAATTGGAAACTAGATTTAAACATGTGTAAAACATGTGATTTATTGCATCTGAAAACTCAGTAAAATGTAAATGATACTTCATTGAGTGATTTTGACGAAATAAACCCTTGGAATGTATCAACTAACTTCTTTGGACATCTGTTCGGGTAATAATGGCCATGTGGACGTGTGCCCCAAAAATATAATTAAATACCACGCGCTCCCATGCTTTTCAAATATTTTTGTCCTGAGAAACGGGAAATTGACTTTTCAAAAGAGCACATAAAACAAGGGGAGGATTCAAGCTCAGATTTAGTGTATCTGACATTTGCAGATGAGGTCCCCAAAGGGTGAATTTAGTGACGCTATGACGTGGGATAGCATCATTAAAATCATAGGGGTGTAACAATACATCAAGGTATTGATGCGTCCGTGATACAGCACTGACGATACAGGCATTCAAACGATGCGTATCTCGATAGACAAATTGTATGTTGTTATTACCTATTAAGGTAAGTAAGCAGTGGTCGCAATGAACGAAAAAGATCAATGTTGAATCAGTATCTAACATAAAATTAAGGCAATCCCCAACAATAAATAATAAAATAACCATTCTGCAGTTATCATGGAGTAACAGTGAGGCCAACACACCGTTTTGTATCAATTTACATGTTTAGACAATCCGAGGCCATCTTCATGAAACACACTGTATTAATAGAACAATCAGTCGCTAGTGATCCACTGATCAAAGTACGGACCTGACCTGAGTGACCTCAATGTTAATGACCTATTTCAATAGTACACGTCATGCAGCCAATGAGCAACTTTGTCAATAACCTGTTCACAGCCGGAGGCAAACCTTTGATATCCGTCTTACTCCTATTATGGTACAATTTTATGTCACTGTTAACCAGAGTGATGCAACCACTGTGGTCTCAACCTATATCATATAAATCTGCATGATTCTATGTCTTTCCCCATCGTCACGTCAACAGACACAACACTGCACTCTGTGCACTGGCTCACATGGGTCGCTGAGCAATCGTAAAATTTCCTGGATTGAACTTGTCAACAGACAATAAACCCTCCCTGTTCCAGAACTTGACATGAATTATTAATATAAAGCCCCTCCCATTTAACTGTCAATCTCACATTGACTGAAAGAAATACGGAGACGACGTTCCTCATTGGTCAACAGGTAGTGTTTGTATTCTCTAATTAGTTTTGTTCAGACAATGTAGAGCAACAATGGGCTCATGTTGGCTAGTGATGGGTGGTTAACTGAGAAAACAACTTGGTTTAGGTTTGAATTCCGACTGTCCACAGATTAAGTAGTTCAAAATGCACATAATACTGAAAGGTAAATAACAATACGTAGTATTTCATTAATAACTTAATTGCGTTGTCACAAATTAGCTGCAATATCGCACGATCCCATTGATCTCAGCACAATTGTATTCATACTTGATTAATATCTACCTATTCTTGGCACATTGAGCTCTCTTCTCAAACACATATAAGCAATGTACTTTAAAAAACCGAAACGAAAACCGAGTCAACTCTTTTAGTCCAAACTGAAACCGAAACTGTTTTCACGAGACAAAATTTAAAAACTGCCCATCACTAATGTCGGGGTCTTTATAATTTCCAGTCAGACGGGAAAACACAGATAGTAGACACATCGATGAGGTTTTAATTAGTTTTATTTCTTCTTAGACAATACAACACAAGTTGCAACAACAAAGATTTTATATGAACATCTAGTACACATATTTTAGCGAGTTCATGTACCTGTAGCCATGCAAGCATATATACCCACCCTTTCGTTATCGATATATATCAGTATATATACAGTCCGTATGAAGCATCAGCAATATCACTACACTTTTAGGTAAGTAAAATCGCGATATGTATCATATCATGACATCTAAATCGCGATAAACATTGATACACCCCATACCCTGTATCATTACCCCCCTATAAAATCACCCTCTGGGGACCTCATTCTGCAAATGTCAGACACACTATATGCTTGCTCCTGTCAAATACATTCACAAAAGGTGTATGTAGCACATCAGCTACCAGTTATTTTTAGGGATCCAGTTCATTTCATTTTCATCCTGACAAGTCAGTGTCCACTTACCTCCATATCTTGAATGGAAAAAACAGCACAGACATCATTAGTGGATGTTGCTTTAACAATGACTGTGGAAACGCCTTTGGAAAATTTGAAGCGATAATACTGTGGCTGGGAGGGAGATACCACTGTTCTCTGTACAGCATCAATACTGAAACGAAATGCATTTTATTATTTAAACTGGCGAGAGTGGCTTTATAAAGTAACTAGTGTTGGGTGGTATCCCGATTTATTGTCAATACCCGCCATTACCCGTTGATAGATTCAACATCATTAGAAATATTGGCTAAAAGAAAGTTAATGTAATCAGCAGGCAGTAAGTAACCATACTTTGCAGATGCTTGTGAAGGGAAACTATTCCACTGGAACTAACCTAAATTAAATCAAGCATTAAAATCATGATGTAAGATCCACATATACAATACAAGAGGTGGCATCAGAGATGCTGTGTCTCGTTTTCGGTGGCTTACCGCCGGTGGCTACCGCCAATTGGTGTGCATCAGTATCGGTAGACTAATTAATAGGTAAAATCGAAAAATGACTAATTAAGGGCCATAACTCCATCAGATTTTATCGGGCCAGGCTGGTTTTCGAACTCGTCCGAAATATTCTTGGCAAGTATGGCTATTCCAAATTTTAAACAAATCGGAGGACGTTTGTTGAAGTTATCGCGCTAACGAGCTAAAAATTCACGAAAAATGACTAATTAAGGGCCATAACTCTATCAAATTTTATCGGACCAGGCCGGTTTTCGAACTCATCCGAGATATTCTTGGGAGACATCTATATACCAAATTTCAATCAAATCGGATAACGTTTGTTGAAGTTATCGCGCTAACGAGCTAAAAATTCGTGAAAAATGACTAATTAAGGGCCATAACTCTATCAAATTTTATCGGACCAGGCCGGTTTTCGAACTCATCAGAGATATTCTTGGGAGACACCTATATACCAAATTTCAATCAAATCGGATAACGTTTGTTGAAGTTATCGCGCTAACGAGCTGAAAATTCGTGAAAAATGACTAATTAAGGGCCATAACTCTATCAAATTTTATCGTACCAGGCCGGTTTTCGAACTCATCCGAGATATTCTTGGGAGACACCTATATACCAAATTTCAATCAAATCGGATAACGTTTGTTGAAGTTATCGCGCTAACAAGCTGAAAATTCAAAGGGCCATAACTCTGTAATAAATGTGCGGACGAACCCGATTTTTTGTCTGCAGCTTACGAGCATGGATATGTACTCACACACCAAATTTTTTTTAAACCGTCAATAAACGGTTGAGTTATAAGCAAAACACGCCGCCCGCCCGCCCGCCCGCCCGCCCGTCCGCCGCCCGCCCGCCCACCGTCCCTAAAAACATTTAAGATTTAGTCTGGCACAATTTGAACAAGGCTTCATAAAAAAATACATATTTTCTGTCAGTCCATTAAATGATTACAACATTTAGATTACACCATTTAGTTGAGAACATCTCAGATTTAGTCTGGCACCATTTGAACAACAGGACAAAAGCATGCAAGCACATCTAAGGATTAACAATGGCTAAAAACATTTACTTTATTTGAATTATACTAACCTTTTCCAGCAATCCTTATGTATTCATCTGGGCTTGGCAGTTATCGTGCTAACAAGCTCAAAATTTGCACACAAAAAAGACTATTTTGGTTGAATCAGATGACGTTTGTTGAAGTTATCGCGCTAACGAGCTAAAAATTCGTGAAAAATGACTAATTAAGGGCCATAACTCCATCAGATTTTATCGGGCCAGGCTGGTTTTCGAACTCGTCCGAAATATTCTTGGCAAGTATGGCTATTCCAAATTTTAAACAAATCGGAGGACGTTTGTTGAAGTTATCGCGCTAACGAGCTAAAAATTCACGAAAAATGACTAATTAAGGGCCATAACTCTATCAAATTTTATCGGACCAGGCCGGTTTTCGAACTCATCCGAGATATTCTTGGGAGACATCTATATACCAAATTTCAATCAAATCGGATAACGTTTGTTGAAGTTATCGCGCTAACGAGCTAAAAATTCGTGAAAAATGACTAATTAAGGGCCATAACTCTATCAAATTTTATCGGACCAGGCCGGTTTTCGAACTCATCCGAGATATTCTTGGGAGACACCTATATACCAAATTTCAATCAAATCGGATAACGTTTGTTGAAGTTATCGCGCTAACAAGCTGAAAATTCAAAGGGCCATAACTCTGTAATAAATGTGCGGACGAACCCGATTTTTTGTCTGCAGCTTACGAGCATGGATATGTACTCACACACCAAATTTTTTTTAAACCGTCATTAAACGGTTGAGTTATAAGCAAAACACGCCGCCCGCCCGCCCGCCCGCCCGCCCGTCCGTCCGCCGCCCGCCCGCCCACCGTCCCTAAAAACATTTAAGATTTAGTCTGGCACAATTTGAACAAGGCTTCATAAAAAAATACATATTTTCTGTCAGTCCATTAAATGATTACAACATTTAGATTACACCATTTAGTTGAGAACATCTCAGATTTAGTCTGGCACCATTTGAACAACAGGACAAAAGCATGCAAGCACATCTAAGGATTAACAATGGCTAAAAACATTTACTTTATTTGAATTATACTAACCTTTTCCAGCAATCCTTATGTATTCATCTGGGCTTGGCAGTTATCGTGCTAACAAGCTCAAAATTTGCACACAAAAAAGACTATTTTGGTTGAATCAGATGACGTTTGTTGAAGTTATCGCGCTAACGAGCTAAAAATTCGTGAAAAATGACTAATTAAGGGCCATAACTCTATCAAATTTTATCGGACCAGGCCGGTTTTCAAACTCGTCCGAGATATTCTTGGGAGACACCTATATACCAAATTTCAAACGAATCAGATAACGTTTGTTGAAGTTATCGCGCTAACGAGCTCAAAATTCGTGAAAAATGACTAATTAAGGGCCATAACTCTATCAAATTTTATCGGACCAGGCCGGTTTTCGAACTCTTCCGAGATATTCTTGGGAGACACCTATATACCAAATTTCAATCGAATCAGATAACGTTTGTTGAAGTTATCGCGCTAACGAGCTCAAAATTCGTGAAAAATGACTAATTAAGGGCCATAACTCTATCAAATTTTATCGGACCAGGCCGGTTTTCGAACTCTTCCGAGATATTCTTGGGAGACACCTATATCCCAAATTTCAATTGAATCAGATAACGTTTGTTGAAGTTGTTGCGCTAACGAGCCTAAAATCAGTGAAAAATGGCAAAGGGCCATAACTCTGTAATAAATGTGCGGACGAACCCGATTTTGTCTGCAGCTTACGTGCATGGATATGTACTCACACAGCAAAAAAAAAATTAATCCGTCAATAAACGGTTGAGTTATAAGCAAAACACGCCGCCCGCAGTCCCCGCCCGCCCGCCAGCCCGCCGCCCGCCGTCCCTCATCAAACTATAAGTCGAGTTTTGGAAAAAAACTCGACTAATAAAACACAGAAAGTAGTTACATTGGGCGTCATTCCTATGGAGGGTAAGAAGGGTCAAAATTCTAATCCAATATTCTAGCTTCAGTTTTTTAATTTCATTTCAACATTTTAATTCTTATACATCTTTTCTAATGTCTAATTTCATTTTTAGTTTTAACATCCTATTTTTTATTTCATCTTGTTATTTAACTTGAGGAATTTGTAAAATTTTTAACTATTGTTTCTCCTGCTTTTGTGTTCCAAGTTAAATGTCTTTGCAGCATTCTAATTTCAATAATAAATGATATTTTGCTTCTAATAATATTTTGTTTTTGAATTTCAAAAAACAATACAACTAAAAAGTTACATTTAAACAATGATAAGCATGTTTTAGAATTCACATTGATAAAATAACATCTAGAAATTAAAAATGAACAGCTAAATTGAAATAAAAAAAAGGAAATAACAGCTGAAAATGTTTTGACCCTTTTAACACACTTTTCATTTTTGCTAATTCTAAATTACAGGGAAATAACCCATGACGACATGAATTAGTTGTAAAATGTGATAATTTAACCCTTTATGTGAAAGATCAAATGGGTCTTTCGAAAATAGTGTTATGGTACGCACACACTGGCATATATTTGCCTGGTAATCCGTCTATGGACAGTATTTATTATTATTATTATTATTATTATTAATATACATCGGTATGGTCTATTATTCATTTGGAGTGATGTTAAAGTGATAAAAGCAGACGACAGATAAATAAACATGCAGAAGGAGCCCTATTTAATGAGGGAAATGTTTAGATAATAAGTTCAATAAAAGGTCAGTCGACCAGTGTCCCCCAAACAATGTGGCAAGTCGATACCACTTTGTTAAAGAAATTTAAGTCGAAAAGGGTTAATAACTCTGTAAAAAATTATTTTTCCGTCATCTATATACATGTTGCACATCTCCAATATGTGGGAAACAATACTCTGAAGTTTCAAATATCTACGATCAAAACTGTAGGAGGAGTTGATTACACCCATGAAGGTACCCTCATACAGAAAATTATAAAAAATGTTGAAATTTTCTAAGTAGAAAAGGGTTAATAACTCAGTCAAAAATTAATTTTTCCGTCATCTATATACATGTTGCACATCTTCAATATATGGGCAACAATATTCTGAAGTTTCAAATCTCTGGGATGCAATCTGTAGGAGGAGATGATTACACCATGAAGGTACTCAAAAGTGTGACAGACGGACAGACGGACGAACGGACGGACGGACAGAGCCCTTTCTATAGTCCCCCAAAAATTATTTTTTTCGGGGGACAAAAATGACCTATGTTGAACTTACAGGGACCAGCCTAGGCCTGATTTTCAGGGCGAAGTGACTTCTCCCTGTCACAAAAATAGGGCGAAGTGGGAGATTTCCAGGGCGAAATGCGTTGGCAAAATTGAAAATTTATATGAAATCGGCTCGCACTGTAGTCGCCTATAAAAAGGCTATATAAAGAAAATAGGAGATATGTAATATTTAAATTAAAATGGGGAAACAATGGTTCAAATGTGGAAGCTTTATGTTCAAATCATCACACTAATAACTATGAATAATGTCCAAATATAATTGTGAGAGAATGGTTTTGAAAGAACGGCATTTTTACAACCGCTTATGAATACAAAAAGAAATAAGAATTACGACCGCTTATGAATACAAAAAGAAATAAAAATTTGACAATGCTTATGAATACGAAAAAAACGATAGAAATCTTGACCATTTTCACTCATTAAAAGTCCCTAACATGGGTACAGATATTACTATGTTGCAAAAATGAACTTGTTTTCAAAGCTAATCTGGCCTTTACATAAATTTACCAAAGGGGTGATGATATGCTATAAGGTGTAGAGTTGTAATCTTCAGGTGTGATAATCTCAAAATCACAAGTCACTGGACACCTGACGATGTATTCACAGCTGTCTGCAATCAACACTCAGGTGTGAATGTGCTCCCAAATCGGATTAATACAGCTGTTAATAGTAACTATTGTGTTATCTACGACAGTGTCAATGGATAACTGGGTTCAATCAATGTTGGCAGTAAACAGTGGGTGAATATTTTGCCGATTTTCTAAGGTAATCTTCGGAAATTTCAGGGCGACTTAAACTTCGCCCGGCTGCAAAATTAGGGCGAAGTGAGCAAGAATAGGGAGACTTCTTCGCCCACTTCGCCCCCTCGGCGGGTCCCTGTGAACTTATTATCTGAACACTTCCTATGGGATTAACTACTCACCAATGATGCTTTAGTATAGAAATAGTTAACACCCCCCCCCCCCAACAACTACCCTAAAACAATGTTAATTTGAGACTATGGACCTAAGCAGAATGCTGTGCAGGATAGCATCACTAAATTCACCCTCTGAGGACCTCATTCTCCAAATGACAGACACTCAATTTACTTACCTGAGGAGAAAATTATCCAATAATTCTGTTATCAGTGTGAAGTTAGCTGGCTGGCTTGCCATGGTCGAGACCTCCACGAGGACATATTCAATACTATCCGTAGAATCATCTCTGCGGCTGACACTTTTACTAGTACCTTCTGGACATAGTGTCCTACTCACGTTTTGAAATGGATGCCTGTAAATAAAAATCAAAACATTTCAATACCCAGTCCTTCAGCATTTAACCCTTTCTATACTGAATGGATTTTCCCACTCAGTTATAAAAGTATACATTGGAATGGTC
This sequence comes from Siphonodentalium dalli, assembly GCA_032622095.1. Lineage (NCBI taxonomy): Eukaryota > Metazoa > Mollusca > Scaphopoda > Gadilida > Siphonodentaliidae > Siphonodentalium > Siphonodentalium dalli. The sequence continues at coordinate 123,584,584 of CP136068.1, read as the reverse complement.
TATTGTTCATCTGGAGGGGTGTTCAGGAAAAATAAGCACACAGCACTGCACGGCAGATTATAAAAGTGCAGAAGGAGTCCTATTTATTGGAGAGAAATGTTCAGATAATAAGTTAGTTGAACTTATTATCTGAACATTTCCTAAGGAAACAACTCGTCAATTAGTAATTAGTATAGAAAAGATTAAAACACCCATGACTCAAATTCATTCTATTGATTCTTAGAGTCGGCAATCCACATTATAGATATACCATGAATTTCTAGTCTGACTACACCTGTTCAAAACTTGGATTTTTCACCAGTTCAAAACCTGGAATCTTTTTGAATTTCTGATGGGGATATTTATAACATTGTAAAAATTACAATACCGTACTGACCCGCGTTTAGGCCCAGGGGGCCTTTGTTTTATTTGAGCTCAAAAATCCAAGTGGGCTTAAACTCGGATATGGCCCTTTGCAAACCAAAAATCCTAAGAAATCGGGACAGTAAAACTGATGAATGCCGATCTAACGCCGATTATTTGGGAATTTTTTCAATTAAATGTGAATATTAAAATATTATAATAACACTTTAAGTATTGTAGTTTTATTGGACAACATTCCCATGTTGAAATGACACTGTTATGTAAGTAGTCTTGACTGACAGCCGTCTTGTTCCCAAAGTGTGTGCTTGGAGTCAGGAATGCCCTGGTTATTATGTAAGCGGCAGTGTGGGTTATCTATAGTCTGACTATAGTTTATATCAATGTTCAGATTTAATCCGATTATGAAAACAATAAGCCCGGCGCTTTATTCGTGATCCATTGTCTACATAGAGGATGTTACAATGGCGACTAATTGCATGTTTAACAAAAGCCAGTGAGTGTAATTATTTAACAGCACTGACAAGGCAGTTGTATTTCTACTAAAACGGCATTCTGAAATCCTCGACCTGTGACCTCTGGGGGCAAACGGTGACGGAATCTGACGAGGTTTGCCGAATGCTAAAACGTATAAAAAAAACGTATACAAACGCACGTGTTTGAATATTTTGGTTTCGAGTGAATAAAGTTGACACAGTTTTTGTTAATTGACATTATGATACCCACTGTGTGTTTACATAACCAAGAGGCCAGTTCTTTGTGTTTGGCCACATGTAGGAACACACAGGTCTTCTTTGTCACTGAACACGAAAAATATGTTTTTACAGTACCGGTACTGTAGTTGGAACAGGTGCGCTGTGATTAAACTTAAAAGTATTTCACGCGCATAGCCGCACATGGCTTTTAAAGCTATACGCTGTTAGCAAGTGGGTTCTATTGTATTTTATGTCTGTTAAACGTTGGTTTCCGCAGGGAAGTATAATTGAATAAAGAAATGTGAATTTAAGATTCACTTTATTTTATTTCATTTAATATTATCACTTACCTACAAATTATAACTTTCCATTTTTCGTGGCATTCTCGCCGTCACCGATCGTTTGTGAATATACTTCTTGGAATTATTTATTTGGGGAGTATCATTAGCAAATACTTACTTACCACTGCTGAAATTGAACAAAATTTGGGGTGGGCTTAAACACGAATATACCCCTGTGCATGGAATTTGGCCAAAATATATGGGTGGGCTTAAACACGGGCATGGGCTTTGAACCGGGTCAGTACGGTATTAATATTGTAATATTAGTCAATACCTGCATGTTCCTTAAAGGTACTCAATCCGATCAGAGGCTCCTAAATTACTATTTCTTTGGCTTCAGGGGTAAAAAATGTTTGATTTGAGTCGAGGAACTCACCCATCAAAGCTCAGGGTGATTAGATATCGATTTTTGAAGTTTGCTATTTATATTGTTTGTGGACCAGAAGCACGTGGTCAAATGGACGAAGATGCGGATGGATACCACTTGATTTTTTAGTTATCCATCTGCATCCGCATCTTCGTCCATTTGACCCCACGTGCTTCTGGTCCACAAACAATAGAAATAGCAAACTTCAAAAATTTATATCTAATCACCCTGAGCTTTTATGGATGGGTTCCTCGACTCGAATCAAACATTTTTTACCCCCGAAGCCAAAGAAATAGTAATTTAGGAGTGTCTGATCGGATTGAGTACCTTTAATATAGTATTTTACAGCAGATGAAGGTCCCAGCTAGAGATTGCATGATTTTGGAGACTTTGAGAGCCGATTTCACAATAAACAAGGAATTGATTACCTAGGGCAAATTTCATGATTTTAAAGACATATTATGTACTTGTTCGGGTGCGTGAAACTGATAAGTTAGTATCCAGGTGCTATGCCAACTGGAGGAATGTATCATTCTACTAACATCACCGAAAATTTCAAGCAAATCGACCATACCACTCTATAGAAAACATTGCCTGAACTAGCCTAACTTGTAAATATTTACTACTCGAATAGGGACGCTTCTATCGGCGATAAACTAATAAAGATTTCGCCATTGGCAGTCACTGCATTTAAATAATAAATAAGAATGTCGGAGTGTGTTGTCAATTAAGATATAATATTTGTAAAAATAAGTACTTTGAACAAGATTATTCTCCATTTCTATTTGGTCACCCTACCAGAGTGTTTCACATCACTTTAAGTGACGCAGAGTGAATAGGCTCACAGATGTCACTTAAAGCATGCAATTGAGTTGGGACCTTTACATTTTGTAAAATTCATAACTGAAGAAATAAGATATATATTAGCTGCATTATTTTTCAATATTATGAAGTTACCTTTCAGAACATCAAAAAATTCCCAGGTTTTGATCTGGTGGACCATGAGCTGTATGCTATATCCACATAAGTACATGTACTAACCATTGCTCAATAAGGCTCATGAATTCCTACTATAAAGAGTAAATAGAACATTATCAAACTGGGAGAATGGCACCCAAAGAAATGCGGAGCTCTGATTGATGAATCTGTTTAAAAGTAGCAGGGTTAATTTAACATGTTCTGCCCTGTTGAATCAATCAGTCATATTTGAGACATGTAAATATTCAAAAACTGTACAGGTACGGGGATTGTCATCATAAACCTGCACATAATCAATGATCACGATCGGACAAAAAATACTTGAGTTATTGCATCGTATATAACATGTCTATTGGTGTTAATTATTCCTGAACCGATAAACACCAAAAACTATACAGGTGGGGGGTGTGTCATCATAAACATGCACATAAAATATGAACACGATTCGAGAAAAACTACTTGAGTTATCGCATCAGATAGAAAGTGTCTACGGACAGATAGAGATGAACGATGGATGGTTGATCTGGATGTCGGCATTATGTGTACCATACATGGTATACGTACACATAAACAAGACAGTCAAAGACTGTGGGGTCGCTCACCAGACTGCCAAGACTGATCAGACTGGGACTCTGGAGACCACAACAGTCAGAACTTTTCATAATCACTTTAAAAGAAGTAGATCTAAACAGGATAGGTGGCTAGAGAGACTTCATGTATGTAGATCGGTGAATATCTACCTCGAATTTACCAACTGCTCACTACTGATCTGAGCTAAATAGACATGGTGGTTCTTTCAAAGAACACTTTTCAAGTTTGCCAATTATGTTCTAGTGAAGTAGTGGATGTGTTCAATGTCCTTATGAAAGATTTGAACAATACATATGATAGATTGTTGTTGTAATTGGGAATTAATGACCTCTAACAGATCTCCAGGGAATGTTTATAAAAATGTCAGATTTCACTTGACATGTGTAGGCATACCCAACATACAATTAGAGCCAAAGTAAATGCTTCTTATTAATGATGCTCTGTCAAGAATTTTAGTAAATATTATTTTTGAAACCAGGGTGGCAGAAGCAGTGAACTTGAGTAAAGAGCCAATAAAAAAAAAAATTAATATTTTTTGGAGTTATGTCCCTGGCCCGCCCACATTTGACCCAGTGACCTCATTTGAACAAATCTGAACCCCAGTCATCCAAGGATCCTTCATACCAAATATGAACCCATTTGGCCTGATGGTATTTGAGAAGATGTTTAAAAGAATTACTATGGAGGGAAAGAGTTATGGCCCTGGCTTTGCAACTATTTGACCCAGTGACCTCATTTGAACAAATCTGAATATGAGTCGCCTAGGGAACATCCACACCAAATATGATCACATTCGGTCCTATGGTTCCAGAGGAGAAGAAGTTTAAAGAATTGTTGATGGATGGACAGATGGATGGATGGACGTACAAGGAGTGATGACTATAGCTCCACCGGAGACTTCGTCACAGGTGAGCTAAAAAAATTAAAGGTTAAATGAAAAAAAATTCTGATTTTTTTTTTTTCATTTTAAATTTGAATTTTTTTCATTCTTTTCTTTTTAAATTGAGCAAAGATTACAATTTAACAACTTTTTTTTAAAAGAGTTATGTCCCTGGTATGATTTCATTTGGATAAGTGGTGGTTAAGAAAATAATATGAAACCACCAAGCCTGAATTTAGTGTGTCTGACATTTGCAGAATAAGGTCCCCAAAAGGTGAATTTAATGACACTATTCGGAAAGGTGGGCCAGCATCACCAATTCATCCTCGGTCTGATTAGTCCTCAACGGCCAATAGAAACCTAGGATTGAAGTTCTACAGTTGATGTTGGTGATGCACAACCATTGAACACCTCAATTATGCATTTTATCTTCTGCAAAGTAGGGGGACATTGAAACTGAAGTGGGAAAAAGTCAAAAAGTAACTAAAACAAAATTTGATACTTAGGATACTTCCCAGAAGATGAGGCCTAAGCAGAATTAGGTCCCTGGAGGGTGTATTTGGTGATGCTAGCCTGCTGTACCGGGTAGCAGCACTAAATTCACCCTCTGGGGACCTCATTCTGCAAATGTCAGACACGCTATGTCCAGGCTTGAGGAAATGAACAATAGACTTTTCCTATTTATTCTTGCAGAATAGGTGTTTAACTAAATGCCACAAACCTGTTTCAACAGGTGGATTAACTTAATATTGCACAGAGAACTGGAATACAGTGTCATCAATCAAAGCTTAACAAATGGTAAACATGTCTGCAAGCAAGGAGTCTCTCCCCATAGTATCAAGTGTCCCTAGTGATAAATTGGCTTCCTCAATAATACAGCATTCAGCTGTGTGATGTTCTCTCTAAAATTCCTAGGGCTTGGCAATTACAGGTGTGAATTATAAAGGGTCATAACTCTGTTAAAATATATGGGATCAAACCCACATTTGAACTTGATCTGTATATAGGTGTCAACAATTCATAAACCAAATTTGGTGTTGATCAGATGAAAAATGTTTGATTCATCCTGTCTTGGATGAATTATATATAAAAACAAGAGAGGAAAGGGTTAAATAACTGATACAAAAATCCATACAGATGAAGAATGTGCAAAGAAAAATCTAGGTAAGAAATATGAGGATGTGATGTGTCTAAAAAAAAAATTAAAGGTCAAAATGCAAAAATGTAATTTTTTGTTTTTAGAGTTATGTCCCTGGCTCTGCCCCTATTTGACCCATTGACCATTGACCATTGAACAAATCTGAACCCCAGTCACCCAATGTCCCTCCATACCAAATATTAGCTAAATCAGCCCAATATTTGTTGAGAAGAAGTCATTCTAAGAATTACTATGAGTTATGGCCCTGGTTACTCAACTAATCAACCTGGTGACCTCATTTGAACAAATCTGAATGTGAGTCACCTGGGGAACATCCACACCAAATATGAACCCATTGGGCCTTATAGTTCTGGAAAAGAAGTCGTTCTAAGAATTAATATGAAGGAATAGAGTTGTGGCCCTGCTTTCTCAACTAATTGACCTGATGACCTCATTTGAACAAATCTGAATGTGATTCACCTAGGGAACATCCACACCAAATATGAACCCGTTCCGTCTTACAGTTTTGGCGGAGACGATGATTCTTGACGGATGGACGGACAGACAGACGGACGGCTCGACAGACGGATGGACGACGGACGAGGAGTGATGACTATAGCTCCACGGAGACTTCGTCTCAGGTGAGCTAAAAACTGCCAAGAATAAGTACTCAGAAGGTTCTATCGTATTAATAACAATTAAGTAGAACTCACGTATTGTCAAGTATAAGTGGAATGTTCCATGATAAGACTGCCTGGTGCTGCTTAACAACCACAAGCACAGGGTCTTGATAATTGGATGAATGAGACTCAACTGTTACCCTGAATGCACTCAAATTAGTCTGAAAGTATATGAAAACATACCAAAATATTGTTGGTGTGCTACCACAATGTCATATCCACTCAAAATTTACAAAAGACATAACAAAAACAGATTATCTCTGGAAATAACATGGCATTCTAAAAATACTTTGGCATGGTAATCATTTATGTCACAATTGTTTTATAAAACTAACTTTAATACTTATATATATTTGTCCTATATTTGATATAGCTTTTAATTGCGCACCCATTGGTTTATTATTGCAAAAAACAACTAAATACAAAATATTTCTAAATGTTTAGGCAGCCTTCATTGTAGGTTATAATTTTAAAATAACATTTATCAAATTATGATAATTTTCTCTAGATTATACTAATGGTATAGCATAATTATGATATAAATGCAAATATTATTCACAAAACACGCTTTGTGTCAGAGAAAATGCAGGTCGAGTGCTGTTTAGTTTCTCGCAAAAAGTGCAGTGAATAGTTGATATTGCATCATTTCCTTATTTAAATTCGCGCACATTATACATCGGTTTTAAAACCCCTAATATGGTGCGACTACAACTTACAACTCACAATACTATCATAGTAAATTCCTTATTTGGTATGTATTACTATATATAGGTTTAATAGGAGAAAATAATAACTGGATTGAAAAATATTCACCTCTTAGCAAGAACAATTATATTATGTAAACGTTTTCTGTCTGATCATTTCCCAATCATGAAGTAATGTTGATTACTGGATTTTGAACTGACAGCGGGTAAAATGGGTCGATTAAAATAAAATTTGGTGTGATTTGAATGCGATTGTTAATGGCGCCAAAAAATTTATCTTAACATTTTCATTGTACGATCTATAAACTAATGGTTCTGTAACGTTTTTGATGTTTGTTTACATAACAAAGCATACAAACGTGACAATATTTATGATTGGTATAAGAAAATCTGTCTATTATATAATCTTCTTTCTGTTTAGGCCAAAAAAATATATACCTGTGTTTCTGGTGACATGCAAGAAAAAAATAGGGGCGGGGGGGGGGGGGGGGGGGGGGGGGGGGGTGGAGGCTTTTTATTTTATTATATTTTTTTCATTTTATTTTTAACTTTGCTCGAAATAAATTTGAATGCGACCACCAAGCCAACTTCTCCTTGTTTGTAATTGACTATAAAATAATAAAACTAAGTAGATTCTATTAGAATATAGTGTAATTTATTGTTTTATTATAAAAGCAAGGAAACATTATTTAAACAGTAAAATAACTTTGTGGTATTTGAATAATAATAATAATACAGTGAATTTAACATTAAAGAAACACAGAGAGCACAAAAACTAACATTTGCATGATTACAGTCTATGTACGCCTGCACTATTTCACGATTAATTTAATAGCATACATGTTATTAAACGATGTGTTTTGTACCGAACTAGATAAATATTGTCATCAGTTGAAATTTTCCAACCTAAATTGGGGTGGTCTAATTTGGGGACATCAGACACGGCGTGCCAACCATGGTTCCTCACATCGTGAGATAAATTATAAATCTAAACCCGTGAAATGCAGTATCTTGGCTTCTAACAGGACATGTATCTCGCAATAGAATGGATATATTTCCATCCTGTACTAGTTTAATTGAAGTTTTATTACATTTCTGAAAAAATTTCATCACTTTAATAAATCCTGCCCTTTTAAATAGATATGACATATGATATATATCCAATTTTAGAGCGTGTACTAGTATTTGTATTAAAAAAAAACAAATGAAATGAAAACCGTCGGGAGCTCCGAAATAGGGTCCGGCGGGTCACCGGAAACACAGGTATATATTGTTTTTGGCCTTATGGCGATTTTAGCGGATGTGACTATTTTAACAGATATACCCACAGAGAAGGCCACCCGTATCTTTAATAAAAAACATTTGCTTTGTCCTTGGACAATCCAAACTGATTAATCCAAACAAATTACATGATAGAAAATGTCTTCATTAAACTATTAGGTATAGTCAACATACATCACAAGTTTGTTGAATTAAATGAAGCAATATCAAACTAGATATCAGTATACTACAAGTTACAGTCTTCCGAGTGTGCAATAAAAACAGAACACAATTGTGTGAACATACATGTACTAACGTTAATGTAATCGCTTGTCATGCTGCGAATTTGTGTTTTACCATCGCGTCACAACAAACTCGTGCAATAACATTAACCAGTTCACACACTTGTGTAGTGATGAGCCGATGATCAGAAATGACAATCAGAATCGGCCGATTATGGCCCATGGGATGACAATCGGCACTTGGGTTTCAACATCGGCATTACCGATTATCTAAATGATAATCAGGTGCTTGTTTTTCTTCAATAAACTATGTTAAATATGACGATGTTTTGTTCAATAAATGACCAGTAAATAATATTTTTTTACCCAAAATATGTATCTCCTATAATAAATATCTTGGACACTGAAACTAATGGTTATATATTTCTTGCTTGCAAGATTCTAGAAGAAGTCGTTTTAAAATTCGGTACGCAGTACCTAGAGTACGCGCACTTGTCAAAAATTCCATTTATCCCTTTGGACCAATCGCGTTCATCCTTTCGCTATAGAAGCGAACGAAAGGTAAGATCCATTCTTTTTAATTTCTTCCTCCTGTGTGTTTGATGTGTTTGACCGAGTGCACGGGCGGGAATGTTGATCCCAACTGGGAGGCCCCTTACTGTGTTCAGTGTCCAAGATATTTTGGGTAAAAAAATATTATATCTCCGTCAAATATATCTTGGACACTGAAACTAATGGTTATAATTAGAATTCTTGAAGAGGAGGAGGCCACGAGGCAGATAATCCGACTATGTCCATGAAACCCACCTGCTGAAGCAGAAAAGACCTGCATCCTGTACCAAAATGATTTCTTGGTAGACATGTGCCAAAAAATAGATCATTGTGTCCCATATGTAATAGTTCAGATAAACTCAAAAACAACTGAGCCTCCTAAAAGGAAACACCACAAACTTCATGTGCCCTACTAGTAACGATCACAGGGTGAAGGTGTCCAGGATAAACATTGGTCATAGGCAAGGGAGATAACTCATTCATTCATGTACCTAATAGGATAAAGGAATCTACCACCCCCCCCTCCTTAGAGGATGAAGCAGCACTAGCACCACAATACATGCAAAAGGGGCACCGAGGGGAAAACACAGTTATGACACCCCCACCCCCTCCCCCCCCCCCCCCCCCCCCCCCCCGCCAGAAAAGCTGAATCAATACTCAGAATGGATCTCACAAAATGAGTCAATGCTCAGTGTGGTATGACTGACTTGACAGTAATTTGAGCCCGACCGAGAGACCCAGGGGAGATATGAGAAACCGTTGGGCCCAGACCAATAGGGGGACCAAGGATACACCAGGAAAACATGACTGAGTTGAGCACTGGAAATCATGTCCATGGAAAGAAAAAACATACACATAAGGGAGGGGACCAAGATGGAAAGATTGCCTGCCTCTGGTACACCAAGCCAAGTAACTGGAAATTGAAGTGTACGGTCAACCAAGGAGAGGAACTAATACCACTAATGGAACACTGTCTGATCATACGGCCAATCTGTGATGCAATGAACCGGCCTACATGGTTTCAACATAAATGTGGAACTTAGTTATCGTTCGTCAGGTGGTGGTATAGGGAACCCATCCTGTAGGTTAGCAGAAAGTTACAAAAACTGTGATAACCCGCCAACTGGTATGCTCAAGCACCGATGGGCAAGCGGCAATAATTGTGAAATGTCGCAAAGGTGAGAATCGGTGATCGCTAAATCGGATTAGAATTAGAATCACGCCTGCCAAGTGATGTTAAACACTCGGCACGAGTGATAACATAGAATTGGAAAATATTCTTGGTGCAAAGTCGGTGCTGTGACAAATACGATAACAAAATGGACTACATGCATGACGCCTAGACACCAATGAAATGCTGATACGCTATATGATGAAATCCTATGGTGTTAGGTGGTCACTGAAAGATACATCCCAAATCTAGAAGTAAAATTGAAAATGAGTGTAGTTCAGACGATAGTGTCTATGGAGCTGAACGGTCGATATTCATGATATATTCGGCTAAGTGAGTAGAGCGCTAAAGTCCCCTGTGAGATATAGCACCCGCATACTAACTTATCAGGTTCACACACACGATCAAGTCCATAATACGTCTAGGTTTGTCTCATAAAAGTGACCTAATTGTTGAATAAAAATCTAACAGATTAGAAGGCCCAAAACTATAAAGACAGGTCTCTACAACACCTGGAATACCCCGATGGGATAAGAACGGAGGTGAGAATGGAGGCGAAATAAACTTATTCAGGAGCAGTTCCGGAATGCGGCACATAGCCAGAGCAATGCGATATGGCAGAAAGCAGACTGACAGAGGAAACCTCAAAGTAAAAAGAACGAAGGTAATATTGTACAAAACACTCAGTCAAATGAATGCAACTTGTCGGCGACAAGGAACAATGAGGTAGCCAAGGCAAGAAAGGGTTCGGAAAAACCGCTATGTGCCCTGACAGCATGAACCTGGATGGACTGAGACAGAACCAGCGGTAGATGTTGCAGAACCTCCATCGCTGCTCGTCGCTGCGAAGGTTGTGGAAGCCGCGACTACAAATAGAGGAGGCATGACCACCAACAGATTCCGAGCCTGCAGCGCAGGCTGTACCGAGTTGACAGAGGAAAATTCATTGTTGCCCGTCTCTGCGAAGGTTGTGGAAGCCGCGACTACAAATAGAGGAGGCATGACCACTAACAGACTCTGAGCCTGCAGCGCAGGCTGTATTGAGTTGGCAGAGGAAAAATCATCACACGTTGGTTTTTGTTCTTGATATGTGGGCCCCATCCAGCCCTTCGGTTGTGGAAGACAGGCGTACTTCTCTGTGGATGGCTCAGGAGGCCGCGACCAATAAGGAGGAGGCATGTCCCGCAACCGACTCCAGCGGAGGCTCCATGTTAATGGAGGAAGCAAGAGAAGGGCCATGCTTGTTCTTCCTTTTTCTGTGCTGTTAGTATCGTGTTGGTAATGCATGCAAAATTGTGCGCAATTGTTATCCTAAGACCGAAGGACTGACCCATCCGAAATGACCCTCATGGAAGGCAATCTCGGATGGGCATGGCGAACTTTCGACACGCATCAAACGCTGCCAAATCCAGGGGATGTTGCGACAGCACGTCCTCGTCTCTGAACAGCACCGTCCATCCAGGAGATGGGGGAGGGGGGGAAGGGGCAAGTATCCCGACCAGGTCACCTGGTTTGATGAGGCAAAAATTCCGGAGCCTCGGAAAGGAAACTAAGTCTAAGTTCAGGCCTAGGAGCCCAAATGAGGCCAGAAACTGTACACAGCAAGGCCACACTGGTGGAGGAAAGAACACAGGTGAATAATAGGGATACATACCCACCCAAAAACCGGGAGGGACGGATGCCGGAAAAGACTTTGAAAAATGGAGGACAGGTCAGAACCTGTGCGGTAAAATCCCCTGGAGTGGAAGCAGTGGCAGTTGACACATTGAACTGCGTAGGCAGGCAATGTGCCGAGGGCACCGCCTTGCGAGCTAAACGGACCACTGATGTGGTAGCTGTAGCAAGTGGCCGGCTGGTGCAGCGACGGAACGAACCCGGCGGAACCGGAGGCAGGACCAAAGGTAGCTGCGCTTGGACCCCATCGCTGCCCTTCTTTGCGGGGGCTATGGACGCCGCGACCCTGAGGGAGGAGGCATGTCCACCAACCAACTCCAGCGGAGTCTCCAAGTTAATGGAGGAATCAAGAGAAGGTGCCACGTCCATTAAACTTGATAATCGATAGTCAATACTAGATTAGAATCGATGAAGCGTATCTAATAGCAAGGACAGAGGAAGTAGTGCATAATATTCACATGTGCATCATTTGTATCAGAAACAACAGAGACAGTCCTTCCCATGACAAAAAATACAGTTTTGTTGATTAGTAGGGTGTAATTGCACCGGTAATATAATTGTAAGTTGGGGTTATCTCAAATCAAAGTTCATTGTGTGATATACCCAAGTCCACTGACACTTTCACATGCCCATAAATTAACGGAGATGGGGAAATGTGCTAAATATATCTTCACATATTTTAATATTGATTGTGACCAGGTGGACAAGTGCAAATGGTGAACACCCGTGAATAGAAAATTGCGAGTGCATACGGGTGCGAGAGCAATCGTTACTGTCTCGTGAGAAGGAAAGCCGGTAATTAGTAATGAGCACCATGCGTTACAAATATCTTTGCACGATCAACGATCGTTAACCTGTCCGTTGGATATTAAACTGTAAAACAGGGTATCCAAATATGTCCGGTACTTTTCGACATCCGAAATAAAGAACTCAGAGTAATCGCTGCCGAAAATGTTAATTGAATATCGGCTGTATTAACGTTTCATCGATTATACGATTAATCGTGGCACCCCTACCTGTCGGAGGGAAAAAACATTACGAACTTTTCATCGTAAAAGCATTGAGATGTATGTTCAATGTAGAGAGAAGAGGCAAGCCACACTGTGGCTATTTTATCTAGCATCCGTGAGGACAATTATTATAAAATATTGTATTAATGTAAAATATCGTAAATTATTACTTCCAATACATTTGGATAGGATTTTGTCAGGGTGCAAACTCCAAACTGGAGCTTAGTGTAGACGCCAACACAATATTGCATCCTGTGCAGTGTTAAAAAATCCTGACGAGAACCCGAATCTCAGCGAATGACTCGAAAGAGCATCGTTTTTTGTTTTTTTTCTTCTATTGTTTTATGCAAACAAAAACGATATTTGTTCGAAGTGATTCTCGTAAATAAAACAAAATTGAAATATTGGTTAATGAAATTATCCACCCACGGACTACTGTCATTAATAAGACAGTGTTGTAGAATAAAAGATTGTTGAACAATTGTAAAACTAAATTGCGAAATTGGAAAACACGTGCGTAGTGCACGAAATTAGGCAACTGCGTGTTGTCGTTCGCAATATCATAAAGAGAAACGTTCATGAGAAATGAACAGATGAAAAATGCGACTTATCTTGCGACTAGAAGAAATTAAAAAAGAATGGATCTTACCTTTCGTTCGCTTCTATAGCGAAAAGGATGAACGCGATTGGTCCAAAGGGATAAATGGAATGTTTGACAAGTGCGCGTACTCTAGGTACTGCGTACCGATTTTTAAAATGACTTCTTCTAGAATCTTGCAAGCAAGAAATATATAACCATTAGTTTCAGTGTCCAAGATATATTTGACAGCGATACATGGGGAAAGTGTTACCAAACACAAACTTGATATACAGCCATGTCCTCTTCTGAATACCATTACCACGGGTCTATGTTTAAACAATATGTTACAGTGGGGATCGCCGGGGAAGCACGTGACACTTTGGGCTCGAGCGAGGACGACGCCACGTTAACATGATTGTGCATATCTTGATACATGTAATTGATAAATTATTGGCATATCAGAACAGTCATTTCAGTCGATTTATTTCATTGGCATGGTGATGTACACAAAGGACATCTCATGTACGCCAATAGGTAACTTTATATTTCATCAACATGTAGACATTTTGATTTATGTATGTCAGACTATAAAAATGTATACATATTCAGTGGCAGTACAACAAAGCTATCTATATACACAGTGACAGCGTAACACAGGTAGAAACCGAAAGTACATGTCACGTGACACTTAATTATGCAGTTGACTGCACTATTTGTTCTATTAAATTGAGCATAATATAACATGTGTATTAGATGTCAGGAGGCAGGAATAAAAACTTTACTAGCATTAATAGTCAGATATTAAAAAGAAATTTATTTACTATCTGTAATTAATCTTTTAAGTCGATATAATGCATCGACAACCACCAAGACCATTTGTGTTTACTCTATAATTTATAAGGAATCTAAGAAAGGTAACTCTAGATGGAAGAGTCAAGGGAATTATAACAATAGCTGCCGAGTGCCGACAGGCCCCTCAATACAGGACATGTGCCTGTAATCATTCACAAGTCCACCCATACCTACCTTTATACTTAACCAAACATATACTTACATACATGTATACTGGTATATTACTGCTGTTGGTGCATTCAAATCTGAGTATTATATAACACATATAACATATTCTGGTATAATTATTACAATAATGGGAATCGGAATTGGATTGTGATCTCAAATAATCGGCAATCAGCGCAAGGCTATTTTTGATAATTGGCTCATCACTACACTTGTGTCATTCTATCTACAATATAATATCACACATGCATGTACCAAAATTCAAAGCGTCATTTCTCAGATCTGTTGTGTTATCATAAACATTCGGACATTAAAAGCAAAACATTTATGCAATGTGATACGTACAACTATTGTTTTCTTTTGATATAATATGAAGAAAATAATGTGAGGTGACTTTTAAGTACGCCATTGCTGTTACAAATAATTTAATCAGGAAATATGCAGTTTACCGTAACTTATCACAGTCAGCATTATCTGTATTTTAGAGTTATTGTTCATTGCTGATAATGAAAATCTAACCTACTGTTAAGCTGCGGACAAACAATGAATAATGAAAATAAGAGAAAATTCCTTCTAGTTTTATCATTTTCTTTTTAATAATGATTTAATAACGAACCAGAGCCGGACGCTTTGGGTCGTATATAGACTATATCTGATTTTGTGACGTCACCAATTATTATCTAATACGACGCAGCTATTTTGAATTTCGCGAGCGCCTTTGTCGCATAGTAGATCGGTGGGCTTAAAGCATTAATGTCGGAATCGGAAAATCTTGTTACTGTGTATTTCGATTACTGGTATTGCAAATGTGAATTATGAACATTGAATTACAATGGAAGTTTATTCGTAGCGTTAGTTAACCTTTTATTGAGAAAATAAGACAAAATAAATAACGACACAAAAGTAACTACAGTCTCCACACATCGGGGCGAGTGAAAAGTGATCGAAATTCCTGATGCGAAAAATAATAAGAATGTCATCACGAATTTACCATTCTAATGTGCGAAGATGGGAGGTGCGGTACTGTGCGAAATGAAATAACATATATTTAATAAGGAATTAATTGTTATCATAAGACTATATAGTACATACATGCATGCATGTGATAATCCATAAATATACTATTTTCTAGAATCGAAAGGAAACACATAATTATGAACAAAGCAGAAGATACATTCCGGCGAACTCGGTCAATGGGGAAAGTTACACGATGACGTTGGTCGTCGATTTTCATTGAAATCGACACGGTGACACCTTTGAATGAAATGAACGACTATGAAATGGACACGCTTCTCGGTAGACACAGCTACCCTCATATGAGTGGTTTTGCTTTGGTTTGTTAATTAGTAATAATTACGCTAGCATATGATCATATTACATGTACTCACACTATTCTCTGTGTTGTTGGAATTAAACTGGAATTGAAAGATTACTTCCTCAGTTGAGCTGACACTATCATTTAACCACTGGTTCAAAGTTCCATTCCTTGTCTTAATATGAAGGTCAATGTTGTTGTACATCCCGCGCAGAATAGCCTGGCTGGATTCAACTGTTAACCATACGGTTGTCAGACCCAGCAACCAGAGTAGGAACTTAGCGCCGCCGTTGTGAGGTTTCCTCATCTTCTATGTTATTATATACTACTAGTACATTTAAGTGAACACATCATAGGTCTGGACTCAACCACTCCAGTTCAATATTGCATCAAATTTAAAGACATTTAATTTGAACAGTATGTGTTTTTCTTTCATCTTTCATATATAAACAACTTCAGGAGTATCTGAAAAAGAAGGAAATCAGTCATAACTTTTCTGAATACTGTTCTATTTGAACTCATTTTTATTATACCTGTACAGTCCTCGAAATTGCCCATGGCAATTAGCAATACCGTGGCATCAATTGGAATCTATGATCAGGGAGCAAATTAACTGGCATCGCATCGCAATTTGCTACCCAAATTTGGATAATAGCTATGCAATTTGGTATGAATTTGATATGATTTTAGAACAATGCTATCTAATCATGTCAATGTGAGGTTATTTGCTAATTTACTCCCTGTCTATGATGCCACAGCATTAAATTTGCCGTCAGACATTTTTCCTAATTTCGAGGGCTGCCTGTAAATCAGTACAGATATATATCCCCTTGTCTCCAAGTTGTACATGGTTTTCTATAAAGTACTAAAATATATCCAATATAAAGAGAAGTATACAATGAGTATGGTTTGAGAAAACCAAATATTATTTTGAAATTTAGTCCAGTTTGGAGAGGTTCTACTGCAGTAATTTTCATGATCTAGCTAAACTTAACTTATACTTATTGCAAACAGTAATGCCCTAAGTAATCAACTCCTTAACCACAGCAGAATTATGGGTAACTTTTCAGGATTTAGTCGGAAATATGGCTTGTTGCCATTCATCGGAAAGCTCTCCCCGTCACACTGCAGTTTTGACAAATGTCACAATACCCTAAAACATGAGAAATAAATGACATAAAAAAACACAAACCCTTCCCATAAATTATTCAAACATTTGACAGCCGTAACCATTCACCATGTGGCTATATTTGATGTTTCTCGTCTGGAAACATGTTTGTACATTTTTTTCTTGCATCCATGTTTCTTTGACCATTCAGCTGATCCAATTGGGGGCGCCCGAGGAAATCGCTCTACTAATTCGTTTTTGGTGTAGTATGACCTGTCCCATGTGCAACAATGTTAAACTTAAAGATCCCTACTGTGGCAAAGTCACAGGTTCAGCTAAAATAGAAATCCTACTCCTAGACAATTTGGGTCCTACTAAACAAAGAACACAAACGAACATAAACGAACACAGGTCCAAAACGCGGAATAGAAGGGTGAAATTTGGTTTGTGGGTGCATGCGGGTCCATTCTATGTGTATGTGGTGTTATTTCCAACTTTGATGACTTATTTTTTTAGTTATTAGCATCATTTTAATACAAAGCTACTAAACAACGAACACAAATGAACATAACTCTGGCCGTATACCACTACAAGGCATTAATCAACTAATTAACTACCAATTACTCTATATGGCTTATACTCTGTCTCTTTGTTAATTACACATTACTGAGTTGTTTTGACTTTGTTTAACTCCCCTCAGTCTTTATCTGGGCTTGGGACCAGAAGACTTCGTCAAAGTCAGGCGGATTTAAAGTTATATTGTTTTGAAAATAATTAAGTAGACACAAGCTCAAGTCGCTGGCGCGATTTATTACATAAAAGTATCTTTGGAATTGTCTAATGAGATAATGCAATTGTGAGTTTAATTCTGTGCAATTGGGTTTGTAAAATGAAATACTTTGCAACACAAAAACTCATTATCTAATCGAATATCTGAGAGATGGTTGGCCATTCGTTGGTCACATATTGTACACAGCATTTTTTTAAGGGGTTCGGTAATAAAGAGCGTTTCTTATCAGCTCAGAAGATATGTAGGAAAATTAGTACAGTTGGATCAGATATATAGTTATATATCACACTGCTCTTTCAGTAGAGCTTGCTAATTGTCAATCAGTTGAAGTTTGGAATTCAGTCTTTATCTGGGCTTGGGACCAGAAGACTTCGTCGAAGTCAGGCGGATTTAAATTATATATATATATTTTAAAAATTAAGTAGGCACGGGCTGAGGTCGCTGGCGCGATTTATTACGTAAAGGTATCTTTAGAATTCGCTAATGATATTATGCAATTGAGAGTTTAATTCTGTGCAATTGCGTTGAAAATGCTTGCGATTTCAACATTTCTGCGATTGAACAATTGATTTTCGCGTTCCAAGCGTTTTTGATTTAGTTTGATCCTCCTCGACTGAAAGCTGAAATGGAATCTTATATCATGGTCAGGTAAAATGAAATACTTTGCAACAAAAAAATTCATTATCTAATGGAATATATGAGAGATGGTTGGCCATTTGTTGGTCACATATTGTACACGGCATTTTTTTGAAGGGGTTCAGTAATAAAGAGCATTTGTTGACAGCTTAGAAGATATGTAGGAAAATTGATACAGATGGATCAGATATATAATTATTTATCTTATACCGGTTTGATGTAAAACTGTGGATAAAATTTTAGCTATATCTTACATATATGTATTATAACGACCCCGCTCAGCATGCTTGCGCTGCGTTGCGCGCCCGAGCTCGGGTTGTGTATATGTAACATGCAGGCATACGAACTTGTGACGTCACACATAAAATACAGTATACCTTGAAGGTGAAATTTTTAGCGACCCAACTTATTCACGAAAAAGTCACGTGACTTCCGGTAGTGGTTTTACAAAATCGCGGAATCAGTAATGAAACAAATTTGCTAATTCACAACTTCCGATATGTGGCAATGGACAACTGAAGTAGGCCTATTTATTTGTAAACAGTAAGTTGTTATGAATATGTCCTGCATAGGTTCATATTAGATCAGTTTCATTTTGTTAGCTAGACGAAGGCAGTTACGACGTCATGACGTCAAAACGTCATTTGTTTCTGCGGGTCAGAATCCAGACATGATAGAATGTGTCATGTCGTATTCACGGACAACTGATTTCACCTCACTATAGATTAGACATGTGCTTCAATTACTAATTATATTATAACGGTTTGATTTAGTACTGCGTATTAAATTTTAACTACCTTACTAGTATTTAAATTCATGCAGTATTATTTTTCGCACACCCATTGGTGTGCGAATTTAAAACTGAGCGAAAAATATTACAACTTCAAAGTTTACTGTATATCCACGGGGAAAATAAGATAGTGCAATTGCTTGTAAGGATCACACATATACCAGAATGAAAGCAGAAAACAGGTCACCAAATCCACAAACTACGAGTTAATTGTAATATCACATCAAGTAACATATGCAGCGAAGTGTTGATTTTTTCTGAAGTCAGCAGCCAATACGATGTTTTGTTTACTTCTACCCACTTCATATCAATGGTGTCCATATATAAAGATTTGACTATAACAAAATGATTATTTAAAGCACCCGTATTCAACAAAATATAAAGAACAAATTAACTGTGTTCTGTTTAATGTACATTTTATCATGATGGTCTCTAATCTACACATCCATATACATTAGGGACTGAAACTACGAAAAACCGTGGTACGCGAATTTAATGTTCGCGAATTCAAAACTGGGCAAAAAATAGTACTGCGTGAATTTAAATACGAGTAAGGTATATATATCTTACATAATTATGACTATTATATTTCTTGAAATGACTGTGCAAAGTGGCGCATCAACAAAAACTATCACCTCGAATTGGGTCATAATTTTAATTTACTCTAGCATATCGGAAGGTTTAAACGAATACATTTATGCAAATAAGTGTCATAAAATAGAACTGTAGCTACATATACAATGCAGCAGAAAGTTTGCAAAATTGACGAATATACGATGTATTGTATACACTTTTCTCAGAATGTACATTGTTATTTTTAATTTAGTGAATTCTGAGCTATAATAGTTTAAAATACTTTGCTTTTTGTTTGAGAACATTGCCATTTGATTTTCACAGGTCCGATTTCTGAACATGGATAAATTTTGAATCATGACTTAAATTATGTTTAGTTCCAACAAATCACTCCAATGTACCATAAAAACACGACCTCATCACATCTGCATTGTAACTGCGTATTCACGTGTAATGGGAATTACTCTTAAAAATGACCAAATTGCAGGTTGTTTTCGTCTCAAAAATGACATAAATTTGCCAAAAAATTAAAAGTCAACCGGCAAAGATAAATACAACAATAACATAGTGTGTTTTGAGATGTGTGCATGTTATATCAACTCATTATAAGTATGATTTATTATCAAAGGCCGATATCTAAACCATATAGGCTGTATTAAGGCATATATAATCATCGAAGTCTACTCGCATCCAAAACGATCTACAGTACTACATGATTAATCAAGCATTCGCTGACATGCCGATATATAGACCTAATATATATGCATATCATTTCATGACTATTTGCATGATCTTCGCTTTGTCCGTCTTCTTACTATTATGCCGGGGTCGTTCTATATGCCTTGCATATTATCATATTACTCCAATAAATTTGGCTTTATTTGACCAAAATGATAGTGTCAGTTGGCATAAGATAAATACAACAATAGCATAGTGTTTTGAGATGTGTTTTATCTCAATTCGTTAGAAGTATGATTTTTCGCTCGTCAGAGCCTCGCGAAAAATCATACGTCTAACTCATTGAGATAAAACACATCTCAAAACACACTATGCTATTATCGTATATATATCACACTGCTCTTTCGGTAGAGCTTGCTAACTGTCAATCAGTTGAAGTTTGGAATTGTTAACATCACAAAATTGTGAAGTCTTCGCACTGTCTGTCTCGTTCTGCTGTCATTTTTGTCAAGATTTCCTTAAAATATTGGAATTTTAAAGCTACAGGTAATTCAATTGTAAACTGAAGTGAAATTTTTTTTAAGAAGTCTGCTGGTCGCAAGCCCAGATAAAGGCTGCTCAGGGGAGTTAAACAAATTTTAAGACTTATAGTGAATGAAATAAAGTAAAAACAACTCAGTAATTAACAAAGAGACAGTGTAAGCCGTAGAGTATAAGCGGTAGTTAATTAACACCTTGATTAATGCCTTATAGTGCTATACAGCCAATGTTATGTTCGTTTGTGTTCGTTGTTTAGTAGTTTTGTAAATTGTACAATTGTATTCAAATAATGCAAATAACTCAAAAAATGTCATAAAAGTTGGAAACACCACTTACACATAGAATGGACCCCCACGCACCCATAATCCCAATTTCACACTTCTATTCCGCGTTTTGGACCTGTGTTCGTTTATGTTCGTTGTTTAGTACTATACTATACTCTATAGTCTATAGTTTAACTTATAGGACCGTACCATTTTCCTAAACTGTTCCGATAACTGGAATTTATACCATTTAAATTGATTTTGAATGCCCTATACAAGAACTAGCAGTGACACATAACAGATAACAGCATTAAATTTGCCTTGGAAAAAAAATTTCTTGACTTCGAGGTGCGTGTGACTATGAGCAGGTCTGGCAAATGTGAGAATACAGCTACAATAGCTGTATCAGCTAACCTAGCTGTATTCAGCTATATATTATACTCTCAAACCGGCTGTTTTTCGATAATAAACTATAAGCGCTAATTTGCGCATCGAAATTAGGCTACCATATTCTCCGGCCACCCTCAACCAAATCAAAACCGTCACTTGTTTTCTGACAAAGTGTTGCCTTTTGTCGACACGGCAGTTCTGATTTTGTGTGAAAACTTACTACGGCGGTCGATGTCAGTAAATATTCTGGGGACTATTTTCTGCGAAAGCATTCATTAGCTAACTTATAAAATAAAGATCAAATTCATCGCAAACATTTGTTTACTTCTTCCCGATGCTAAACCGGTAGGGGGCGTTAGAATGGTGTACCTATATCAAGCATTTAGAATTACATACCACTAGCGGTTTGTGAGCGATACTGATAACTATTCATAACGGTATATACAGATATTGTGTGGCATATTGCAAATGGGCAATCTCACACGACTTCCCCGTCAAGAACATTTTGGGCTGAAGTTTGTTAGATAGTGCCGTCCACCTCCCCCAAACCCACCCACCCTACAAGTGATTTTTCCTATAGTGTTTTTGAAACGTGTCTCTTTGTGGTGTCATTCTTTTGGTATGCCCGTTATTTCGTAAAGGTGATTTTTTACGAAATAACGGGTATGTTAGAGTTACATTTCTTTGCAAAACTCAAAACATTGGGCGAGAAATTATCTCGACGGGGAAGTCGTATGATATTGCCTGCAAATGTATGGCACAACATAGGGACAACGATTTCAACGAGTCAGAACTATTCAATCTGTTTTGGCGGGAAAATATATAATGTGTGAAAACATAACATTGTTATTTGTATTTTCGCGATTCGACATACATGTATGCGTTTCCGTATTTTTGGAGAGTGTCAGCTCAAGCAGTGAGTGGTACTCGCTCAGTTAAACTCTGGCTAGAGATGTTCCTCTTTATACCTGTTTTAACATACCAACCAAACTGCATTTTAGCAGCATCCTATTTATACTTCCGGAAATGTTTAAGATGTTCCATCTTCGGTGATAAATATTGTATTTAATGTATTTTTCAAGGTATTCCGCATTGCATAAGAGTTATTAAACTAGTGTTGAAACGATTAGTGAATTTCAGAGTCGACTAGTCGAGACCCAAAAGTCGCGTTGCGTCAACTAGTCGGTACCCGATATCAAAACTTTCAAAGATAACATGGTACGGAAAATTCATCGTACATGGTGTACACTGATGACTGATGCAATGACTGTCTATTGCGTAGCGCATTTCCCAGCATATATATATATAGACACCAATTTATTTGGGAAATAATACTGTAAACATCTTGATATTTATCCAACACACTGAATGTAATTATATAATTAGACATGTGGTGGATAATGATTAGAAACTCGATCATTTATACAGGTTTTAAATTAAATATCAGCGTTCGAGATTTCGTTTAGTCACGTGATCACCAATAAACCGGTGCCGAGCGGTGTCACTATAAAATGTTAATGTTCCGACTAAATACGCCCTATAGAATAGGCTATGTTGTAGAATACGATAGCCAGTTCTTAATGTCAGTATCATTTATATATGGTAGCAACAATGACGTCACCTTAAGCGACCTTCAATTGATCAATTGAAATATACACAGTGTCTAGATCAAAGCGGTCTCTGACAAACGATAAAGCCGCGTCAATCATTACCATCATGTCGCAGTGATGTCTTTGACCTCAAACGACGAGTGAGACATTGTGTTGTCAATTTCATTCTTTCAATTAATAGTCGGGTCACCGTGTGTGTCTATACTAGTAACACTGTCAATTCCGGGTGCCACCAAACATTATACTTAACGTAACTTACGCGCAGTTAACACAGTTTATGTCGGAATCGATCTTGAAAACGTTATACATGGAACTAATACACTATGTTCCGACTAGTCGAAGGCAAAATTCAGAGTCGACGTTCTGACATTTCAGCGTCGTCTACGACTAGTCGATTAATCGTTTCAACCCTATATTAAACCGTTATGACCGACATCGACTGCCGTAGTAAGTTTTCACACATAATCACCATAGTCGTGTCGACAAAAGGCAACACTTTGTCAGAAAACAAGCGACGGTTTTGATTTGGTTGAGGGTGGCCGGAGAATATGGTGGCCTAATTTTGATGCGCAAATTAGCGCTTATAGTTTATTATCGAAAAACAGCCGGTTTGAGAGTATAATATATAGCTGAATACAGCTAGGTTAGCTGAATACAGCTATTGTAGCTGTATTCTCACATTTGCCAGACCTGATGAGTATGATTACCGTACTATGAACTATGATGTCACTGACTCAGTGACTGGTGCACGGTTAGTCCAACAAATTAGACTATTCGGATTAATACATATTTTAATATTTGAACATTTACGATTGTATGATGAGGGATTAAGACCACATAAATGTCCAAATATTAAAATAGGTCTTAATCCGAATCGTCTAATTTGTTGGACTAGTGCACGGTACCGAAAACTCACATTTTTAGTTTGGTTGTTTACAATTATTTGGATCTAGATTTGTCATTTGATGTACGGTAGTTAGTAGACTGAAAACTGCATGTTATGATTGTTCTGACACATTGATGCCAACAACAATTAATATGAGACCGAAGTATGAATAATCACATTCAAACTATCTTTTTCAATCACGTGAAAGCAGACGGGTTTTACTTCCTCGTTGCCGATTATCGCAATACGATATGGGAACACTCCGACGTTCGTACTCAGATGTCATCCATTTTTTGTACCTCGCTTACCTGGCCAAAGTTTCAAATAAATTTTAAATATTTGACATTCTATAGAAATTATGTTTATCATGCCATTTATTTTACCCTTTCATGAAAACAAAATAATAACAAGTTCAAAATTTGGTGATAAGTTGTTCCCAGATTACGTTATACTTGTGGTAGAAATAGTTACGTTATGTTCCGGTGGCCAACCAAATTGATGTATCTCTGATATTTCAAAATACGAATCCGGAAATGGTCCCAATTACATATCACACAGCCGGATCATTTTCATACCCACCGAAAAAAAGTCATATGCATTATATCTAACATATCTATATACATCATACAGACAACATCCCGCATCCGATCATCACCAAACTTCATATGGATATTTGGGGTGCCATTAGATGGGAGCCATTCAATTTATTTTCAGAATTTCGTTAAAACACTGTCACAATGTTTTAACGAAATTCTGAAAATAAATTGTATGACGGTCAAGGCCGCAAGCAGCCATCTTGGATTTCAAATTTGACTCCATCAGCACACCCTCCAGCCCTCATTTAATGGACAATTATTTGTAAAGTTAATGGTCACCATATCGCATTTGAACTATTTTGAATGAAAACATGGCCTCCGACAGCCATCTTGGATTGCAGACTACTCTTTGCATGACTAAATCCTTCGGCTCACCCTACAGGCAGCCCCTCACCCGACCACCACCAAATTGCGTATGGGTATTAGCTAGGGATGACGGGATCCATAAATTTATTCAGAAATTCGTTAAAAACATGTATTCTTTGCTGGGATCCCTGTCAATCATTATGCCACACTATACAGATTTCAATTTATAGACGTTTTCCTTAACCCTTTGAACCCGATTGGCCGGTATTCCGGCCAGAACGTAATTGCATATATACGCGACTGGCCGGTTTTCCGGCCATGACGTAATCTCGTTCTACCGTCGGCGTCGCAGTGTTGCACTTTATTTTTTATATTTCGATAAATACTCTATGTTAAGAAAAATAAAAAAGTGTTGCATAAAATTAATATTATAACTGTTATAGCTGCCCAAAAATGATCGAGGTTGTGTTTGGCATAACGAAGTATAAGCCGATTAAAAACCGGATACAGTCTCCATTTTATCACATTTCTGCAATTACACCGCCGCCATATTGCTTCTCGCGACCTCTCGTTTCGCGTTAGGTCATACCGCTTATATGGCTCATAAGAGATCTAAAAATATATATTTATAGGTAGAAACTTTAGTGACGTATTCTTGTGGTATTTGTAACTCCCAATGTGTGAAGAAATTCCTGCTAAATTATATAATTCACGCTAACGATTGTCGGATGTAAACACATGTCATACAAGTTTTGTTCAAGAATATACAAACTTCTGAGTTCATTAAATCATAACTTTTTTGTGCAAAGGTACACGTTATATAGATTTACACGAGAATAAAGTTCAGAATCTTGTCTTTAAGATGGCATAAGCCAATATACTGCACAATGGCGCGCATTTTAGTTATTGGTGGGGTATTCAGAGAACACCCAGAGTTTGTTTTGGCTAAAACCCATATGACGTCATGTATTTACGTTGGGATTGTGACGTTACGTAACATTTTTTGGCAGTTTCTATAATAAATCTAATAAGTTTTCAATTTTTTATAACTTTTTCTGGATTTAAGATATTGAAATAGATTGTGATGTGCTGAATTCAGAATTTAATAATCTTTCCAATGGTGTAAACAATATGGTAGAAGAGAATGCATACATGTACATACCATACGCCTGAACACAGTCTACAATAAGTCAAAATACCCCTGGGAGCCCAGGGTCAGGGCGTCGATCGTTGTGGGGAGCCAGGGTTCAAAGGGTTAAACCAAAATAATCGTACGGCGTTCCTTAATTTGACGTCAACTTCCCGAAAATTAGTTGCTCAACGACCTCATATATGCCCAGCTAAATAATAATTTGTCAATCAATAAGTTCTGTATACTGAGACTGCTCAGTTGTCCTGGCATCCATGACCGCGAAATCGCCTAGTTATCCATGCACCCGATCATGTGCACACAGAGAAACAATTTCTACATTCGCCAACCTGAAGCGCATGGTCCAGCGTGTTGTATACTTATAGAGTGGTCCATGCAGTGCGTTGAAAAATGAATACCGTGCATGCACCGTTGATAAATCAGGATACATAGGTTATGACATATGTGACCCGCCATATCAAATCCAGTCGTAAGTCGGGATTTTTTTTACCCTGTGCCAATGAATTCTCTTATATATGCGAGTCGACCATAGGTCGCCTCGCATATATAAGAGAACGCATTGGCCTAACAATTTTTTACAATTTTAATAATGTTTTCTTGTATTCTTTAACAATTTTATAATTTCACCCATACAGAGCTCCAGACAAACATGAACAGACGACACTCTTCTATATGCTTCTATATATGTGTGGGGCTCCCTGCAGGGTAATGGATGTTTTTTATTTTATGTCCTAAAAAATGTAAGAAACATTTATTTAAAAAAAATGATAAAAAATTGTTAGGCCAATGCATTCTCTTATATATATGCGAGGCGACCTATGGTCGACTCGCATAAATAAGAGAATACATTGGCACAGGGTAAAAAAAAATCCCGACTTACGACTGGATTTGATATGGCGGGCACATATGGGCGGCCATTTGATCTAGAACATACGTCAAATAAAAATAAGTAGGTGTAACTAACAATCTGACTATATATGTCAAACCCAACTTAATAAGATTCGTTTGAAAATAAAATACGTCATATGGAAATTATTAGATGTCGAATAGCAATCAATAAGTCCATTCCAACTTAACAGAACTTATTTTAAATTCAAAATACATAAAATGAAAATAATAAATGTCGAATAACAGTCAATATATGTCAAATGCAACATAACGAATCTCGATCGTTTTAAAATTATGAAATGAAAATTATTCGATGTAAATAACAACCAATATCTCAGTGAACATTGTGTCAAAACATCAATTAAGTCAAAAAGCAATATTATAAAATGGGGGAACTCTATCATATCATATCGTATCGTATTTAACAATAGACAAACACAATATCATATATGTCACGAAAATTTTAATAGAATGTCAACCGATATCGTGATACATTTTTGCGGGCTATTTTTAGAACACATCGGTCATTTTACTTCAGGCGATCTCAGGTAGAGATATATAGAGTTTTCCCGTTTGATACGTTCCGAACGTTTCCGCGAGCCCACCAAAATGTCCCAATTTATAGTATGTATTATACCAGATATTTCTAAATCAATAGTAATTGATAGAAGCGTTTCCAGAATTGGTCTTCAATTCGTATTTATCAGTTTATACGCATGAAACTCTACACCATTTGTTATTGGAAGAGATAAACCATCTTTAAAGTTGCACGGTAATTAAAGAAATTTACAAATTATAAATGGTAAAATATCATAAACATTAACCTTGAAATGAAGACAGGAGACCATTGACAATCAAAGTAGATTGTGTTTAAACTCAAAATCGGACTTTTATTTAAATTATGGGTTTGACAATGTGCAGGGTTATTTAAGGTATGGGGTGACGATGTGCAGAGTTGTACGGAGCCCCGTAAGTCCCACTTGCGATACTTTTTTTTATCTCGTTTAAACGAGATAATATTTTGCCATACTTTTTTTTTATCTCGTTTAAAGGTACTCAATCCGATAAAACTCCTCTCAATTACTATTTCAATGGCTTCGGGGGTCAAAAATATTTGATTCGAGTCGAGGAAGTCACCCATCAAAGCTCAGATTTGTTAGATATCGATTTTAGAAATATATTATTTTTCATTATCGGGAATACTATCTGGCCCAGAACTCATTCAAAATTGCGTTAAAATTACCACTTGATTTTAGAGTTATCCATCCTTGTCTGTTTGAATAGATTTGGAGTACACATCCAGAGCAGATTACGACAGTTATTAGTACTCATCTCGAGTTAATAACAAATTTCAAAAATCAATATCTAATAACTCTGAGCTTTGTTTGATGGGTTCCTCGACTCGAATCAAATATTTTTTATCCCCAAAGCCAAAAAAAATAGTAATATAGGACCCTCTGATCGGATTGTTGTTGTTGGAATCTGTTGAGATGGGGACCCTCTTTACGGATTGAGTATCTTTAAACGAGATAATATTTTGCGATACTTTTTTTTTATCTCGTTTAAACGAGATAATATCTTGCCACACTTTTTTTTTATCTCGTTAAAACGAGATATTATCTCGTTTAAACGAGATATTATCTCGTTTAAACGAGATAAAAAAAAGCATGCAAGATATTATCTCGTTTAAACGAGATAAAAAAAAGTATCGCAAGTGGGACTTACGGGGCTCCGTAGGAGAGGGCTTACGAAATTCTTCTTTTCGTGTTCACTGTCACTATAGCCATAAATTAATGGGATCGAAGGGATGGTCCTCACCTATTATATATTGTAGTGGCAAACAACATTGACTGCCGTCGATTGACACGAAGTTGATGTCTAACAAAATATGTCATCAAAACACGGCACACGCGGGTTTATATGGCCGCAGAATCGAGCGGATTCAGAATATAATTTATCCATTCACTTGGGAAACGGCATCTCTATCACCATTCGATACGAATAGGGGGCGTTTAGACATAATATTATAAGTTAAATCTTCATCCGACAAGCCAGAGATGCGATCATGGATCATGCGAAGAGCAAATTTATTATCGACTGGTTAATAAATCCCAGCAATCGGCAATCTTTTAAGATACCCCGTTTGGGCTAGGTTTGCCCTATATTCTCCGAAAATTATATGAACAAAATTTCTACGAGAAATTACGAAAAATAGAGGAGTTATAGAGCAGAAAACTGTTTATTGTCGCATAAAATCAATAAAAAATATATAGGAAGAGTAACTAAACAAATTATTTTGCGTTTCCGGCGGGGGGGGGGGGGGTCAGGAAACAAATTCCGGACACTATGCGCTTTTTTATTTTTTCCGCACACTGTGTACCCACCGCCCCCTAATTTTTATTTTTTCCGATTCTGGGATAGGGACCCACCCCCTTCAAACTGCTTCAAATAATTATTTGACTTAGTTGTCCTGATCCTATCTGATCTATGTTCCGTATCATGATTACAGAAGCATTCCTACTTATGGCTGTAAAGTTTCAAAGCCTGCAATTCTCCAATAAATGTGGGCTGTAGGTTTTGCTGATGGATTCACATTTGAAATCCAAGATGGCAGCTGGTGGCCATGTTTGTTTTGAAAAAATTTCAGGGGAAAAGGTGAGGCTCCCTTTCTCGAGGTCACCCCGAAGATCAATATTAAGTTTGGTGACGATTGGATGAGAAATGTGACCTGTAAGATGTGCTAAAGGATTTAGTCATACATGTACAAAGAGTAAAATCCAAGATGCCACGTTTTTTACAGAATTCGGGGAAAAAATGGTAGACACCCATCGAAAGGTCACACCGAGGATTCATATCAATTTTGGTGATGATCGGATGAGGGATAAGCTCTGTAGGGTGTGCTAAAGTATTTAGTAATGCAAAGAGTAAAATGTAAGATGGTGGTCATGTTTTTCATCGAAAATCGTTAAAATTTGACAGCTCCCATCTAGAGGTGATCCTAGACCCATGTACCGAATATCGCTGAAATCGGTTAAAGTTTGTTTCAACACCTTTATGTTTTATTTTATTATGGTTTTTTGAATAGTCTATTTAAACCTGAGCCTTTCCATGTCAATGTGCATTGATAGATCCTTGATGAAAACATTTAGCAAGCTTACCAATTGGTGTCATCCCTCATTATTAACTGATGGTGAACTCAAATCCCCTACCGATAGTTAAGTTCATACCTATTACATAATTGAAGCATTCTTAAAACCTGTTGTCCCATTATTTTGAAGAAAAATGACTACAGGAAAATTTGTTAGCCGGGCTGCTGAACCACCTACCCACCCCCGCCTAGTGTTCGGAAAAAAATTGCAGACCAGCTGGATTATGATCAGGGATATAGTGGACAATATATGTGCGAAGTTTGGTGCTTTAACGAGTTTAATCCAGAAGTGAACGATTCTGTTATTGTGGGCTAAGGGACTCCACTAAAGACGGCTGTCAATCAAGACTAGGTCTGAGCCACGAAACGTCGTTAACCTAATTTCCGGCAGGAGTATTTATTGAATTTTATTCCCGCGCGTGATATATATATATGAAACTATGAAAATATAAATATAAAAACTATGAAAAATAACAAAGTTATAATACGTAAAACACATTTTGTGTGTACGTCTTAGGATGATGTCGGTTTAGCCTTAAAGTACAAGGTCTGAGCTAACCAGGACGGACCTGACTCCAAGCAACTATTGGAACAATTCTCAACCAGCACCAAACAGCATAAACTTATCTTAAAGATATTAGAAAAAAAATTGAATTTTCCACTTCCATCTGCCATTTTGGCGGCCATCTTGGACTGTGAGTTCCAATTTTACCCTATAATGGTGGCATTTTATCTTATCTTCACAAAAGTGTATACATTACGTATGACAAGATTGTCTCACTATAATTTGCATCAAACTGACTTAGTGACCCGTCTGGAAAACGGCGGCCATGTTGGGTGCCATCTTGAATTTAACGGGTTCCACTTAACCGAAAGCTGGAACCAGCTGGATTATGATCAGGGATATAGTGGACAATATATGTGCGAAGTTTGGTGCTTTAATGAGTTTAATCCAGAAGTGAACGATTCTGTTATTGTGGGCTAAGGGACTCCACTAAAGACGGCTGTCAATCAAGACTAGTAGTCTGAGCCACGAAACGTCGTTAACCTAATTTATGGACACCGGAAGACAAGTAAAGGGACGTAAGTCGGTGGGCATTCTACGTCACAATATTAAGTTTACCTGTTGTGTATTTTTAAATTTATTGACGTTGGCTGGGCATTATATATAATTCACACAGCTAACTTAGCTTGAATCGAATTCAGTATACAACACACATCTTCTTCAAATGGTGAGTACGTGTTTTATATAATTTGCTTGCACTGGGTAATGTCTTAGTCGTAATCAGCATTGTCCATCATGTCTCTATGTGTGTACACCCATGCCCCTTCTCCGATTGTTTAATTGGAGACGTAAACGTCCGATTCCAATTGTGACGTAATCCGGATTCCGACTTAATAATCGAATCCCGTTTCTAACGAATATCAAAGAAGATCACGGTTGCTGCAGATTGCAGTGCATGTATGCAAAGGGAATACCTAAAATCTTATATATATATTATAGTTTTTTAATAATTTAAATGTGCATAATCCGAGTTAACGCTCCCAAATTACTACTTCTTTGGATTCGGTGGTAAAAAAAACATTTGATTCGAATCGAGGAACCCACCCATCAAAGCTTAGAGTGACCATATATCGATTTTGGAAATGTTTTATTTCTCGAGATATGTACTTATTTGTGGCTTGGAAACAATTAGTCTCGTACCTGACTCAATCGTACCGATAGACAAATACGTTTGTTGGCCTGGGTACTAGGTTAGGAAACAATTTGTCATGGCGACGGTCTCGGACAAACTTGCGGATGAAGATGGATAACTCCAAAATCAAGTGATAATACTTCCATATTTCGTGGAACAACATGATGATAAATTAGACGTTTTTGGACATTTTATACCACAGTTGATATTGGTTAGCAATTACTTTGTTATAATTAATCGATTCTTGAATTTCTGATATTGTTGTTGTTGTAATTTGATGATTTGGGTACCATCTGATCGGATTGAGTACCTTTAAGGTATTGAGGTCAAATTGTGTCTCGACTCACTAAATATAGTTCTGTAGTTTTCGAGACCAAATATTGTAAGGAACCTATGAATAATAATAAAAGCATGCATGCATATGCCTATTTGAAGAAGGCTCTCTAAAATTTATGTTAATGGACAAGAAAGATATAGGGGTTTCAACTTTGGGAAACCATGCGTATTCTTTCTCATACGTTTTGGTTCCTTGGCCATAATTAAAATCTTGACAAAAATGACCACCCTCATAATAATCATTAAATGGGCTAGTATTTCTGTTATATTTTATCTCATTATTCCCTGGTACAGAAAACGTACACATATATAGTAGTTTTATGCTGAAAATAGGATCGGACATCTTTGAGCGGAGGCAGCAGCCGCATATTGAAGTTCAAACGACGTTTAATTATATGCTTAACTAATTTATTGCCACATGCTTTAGATTGCATATAATTATGCACGTGTAGTTGAATAATAATGAACACGCCGGTACACATGCTATTAATTCCCCCCACTGTATTCAGAGTGAAGAGGAGAGAGAGAGGCATGGGTATAGCAATAAGCTAGACTTCTGGAGGACCAGCGAAATACCCAGAAGAGTGACCAGACCATACCGCCCGGGTACACCAAGCACATGGAAGGTGGAGTTCCAAAGACGTAAGTCGAAATGATATATCAATTGAAATAAATTTATAGATCAACATACGCGGTTATCAAGTATACCGTATTCCCTCACTTATTGTATATACACGTACCATCCTCGATTCAAATAATATGTCACGGAATGCATGCAGCGAGCCCCTCCCTCCCTCTGGGTGGGATCGACTGGAACCTCGTGTCAGCCGCATGTGCCAGATCATGTACCCTAATTTTCCATGTGTATACACATATGTGTAGGCTTAGAGTATACGTGCGGCGATAACACGACGGATTTACTGGGATATATATTGCATGCTTCCGGTCGTTACAATGTTATAGCTATATATCAAGCTCCATGCAGGGTTTACCTCCCTTGATGACTCGGCTCAGAAAGGAAGTATGACTGGTGCGCTCTGGGAGAGATTGGCTATATATATGCCATGCAGGTGAAACTGTTTAAAAAGTTAGCATTGCAGCTTGATATTATCCTTGCTTTAAGGGGGTGTTTCACACCTGCCATGTTCGCGTCCGTAAAAAGTTACGATCAATGTCGGTAAAGCTAAATGTATAGTCGTAACACTTGCCTTAAACCGGGTATTTTGATCAGGAGAAAACAGCATGGCGCCTAAGCGCAAGTAAAGGAGTTCAATAAAACCAGACATTGACCAAAAATGGTGAATTATATATCAAACCATTGAACAATATTGACCGCTTGTTGGTCTGAATATGCGACTAATATGTTTTGTCATGCACGCGATCGACTTCAAACTGCGTGTTGTACATTTTGGTGAACTTGGGGGCGATACACCCAAATGTAACGACGATGTGAATGAATGCGAATAAGATAAGAATTATAGCAGTTAGTTAGGTAATAATTAGATGAATGTGCAAATTATGAGTTTGCTATCTGACAAATATAGGCAATATTACGAATATGCATGCCTAAAGTACAGGAAGTGAGGAAAGTGATCAAAAGTTACCGACCGACGAAATAACAATGAACGCATTGTAATATATTAATACAATGGAAGGTGGCATGTAGCTATGCTACATCGTGGTATTGGTCGGAACTCATTCATCTATATATTTTTTTCTTTTCAGATAAATTCGAGAAACAAGAGAAAAATGGAAACGAGTTGCGAGCAGGAGATCGCGCCCCTGGAAAGCATCGCACCCAGGGACATGTCAAGCTGACCATCGGACAAAATTCCGGGGACGATGTCAGTAATGAGAAAGTAATACCCGACGAATCGGAGGCTCAAGACAACGTACAGCACTTGAAAGTGGAGGAAAGTTCTCCAATAGTGACAGGATACGAATCAAACTCACATATTATCCAATCAGAGAATGGAGCCACAATTAAAAAACTACTAAGCCAGGACGAGACAACAGGTAATAGGACAATTCCAAATGACCACGCCAAAGACTATTTCGATACAGCGGTTGACAGCATAGCTGAGAATTACAAATCTGGACCTAAAGATGAATTCAATCGGGATATGGTTGACGAGATCGTTGAATACAGCGAAAATGAGTTGGAAGATGAACGTAACTTGGATTTAGAACCCGGCGTCATTGTCAATCATGACGCACACACGGGTGATAACATGGATGAACTACACCAAGAGGCTTTACCGAAAGAAGACAATTCCCCATCAGTGTCCAATAGTACAGAACAAAATGCCATATTTGAAGAGAAAATGAATAAGCATGTCGAATTCAACCCGACAGTGGAGACCATTGGACATTCGGATTACAGGCATCCACCCATCGGTAATGTGCGATGTTGTGAGTTTGAAAGGGAGGGACGATACCTGAAACGTAGAAGAGATGAGATTCAATCGCACGAAGGTAATTTTGAAGGGCCAAATACAGAGAGAGCAGATGAGCAGGGTCGAGAATACCTTCCTGTTGTTCCCATGAAAGTTGAAACAGTGCCCTACTCTGTTTGGAAGCCACCTGTCGAGGACAAAGTGCGATGTCCCGAACTGACTAAGTTGGAAGCGGATTATTCTGGCGAAGGCAAGCCAAACGCAGAAGAAAGTCTCGCCAATGATGCAGTCTATGAATCGGATCCCAGAAAATTAAAATTTTCTGTTTGGAAACCATCAAAGAATGCGGACGATAGGTCGGAACCTGACTCTACATCTAAAGTCCCAGTTCGCCGTGAAACAGTTGAAATGTGCTCGTTCGGTAAAATTGACTTTAGGAACCCAAGAACGTGTTATTCTGACTCGGCGTCTGCGAACTCACAACCTGATGACTTTGAGTATGGCCAGAACAGTTGCTACTCAGAAGATTATAATTTTGAACTTGCTTCATCGGAATCGGATATTTCTGATTATATTGATGATCTGCTGGACAAATGCTCGTTATACTTGAAGTCCGAAGCCAAATGGAATATGGATGGTTTTGATAATCTGTCTCAAGTCAGCCACGATAGTTCAATATTTGTGGAAAACAGTTCACCAATGTATCGCGAAACATCAGAGATAATTTCAATCAAGATTTCTTCGGCGACGTCCAATGAAGATGATGTAAGTGAGAATCAGATTGATTCTGTGTGTAATAGTAATAACGGAGATTGCCATGAGCCTGGTGAGATCAGTAGTTCCCTCTCAATCAGTAAGCTCGAAGTTCCCGAGAAAACCGTAAGGTGTGCTCCGACACCCACCGCATTTGGAAAATGTTGGGACGATGCTTCCACAGAGGAAGACAATGAAAGCGTCTACAATTCTGATACATCCCCTAAAATTAACCACCATCTGTTGTATACGAAAAAGCATCTGCTTAGCGATTCAACCATAGCCGACAGTGTGTGTAGCTCAAAAGATGATGGCGGTATAGTCAAAGATTCAATCAGGCGATTCAGCAGGCGCTTCAGCAATATTGCATATGAAAACGAAAGGAATGGTCAATCCGATTTGTGTGATGGAATCAGTCGTGATCTGAGACTTTGTGAGTTGAACCCAGTACTGCATTCCTCATCCGACAATGATAAAACACATGCACAAGAGAGAACCAAGTCGTTAATTCAAAATATAGTGACGAGCTCTCCAAAGTCCGTAGCAATAAATGACGCATGTCGAGACACAGGTCTGGTATATACGGGTGAGGAGGCGAAGATTCTGGCAGCCGAGGGTGCAATGGGCGAAGGGAACCCAGATATAGATGCCGTGTTACTTTCAATGGAACATCAGGCTGCGTACGGCGTCTCCGCAAAACATGTGGACGGGGGCGTGGATATTCTCGAGGTGGGTGATAGTTCAATCGAAATGGTCGATGAACAATTAGTTGGAGACGTTGCAGAACATGTGGAGGTTATGAATTGCTCAACATCCTCTGTTCACTGTGGGGACGACGTTCTGGAGAGTCGAATTGCTGTTGATGGTTTCGAAACCAATATTGAGCATATAACACAAGAACCAGAAAGTTGTATCATAACAGAATTTACAGAAATGTCACAGACACTTGATACCACAGGAGAGCAAATGTACACCGAACCTGGTACCAGGTCTGAAATAACGACAGAAACAGACGAGAACCGCAAATCTGATAACTCTGGTAATGAGAACTCAGTGAGTGATATCGTTACAATGGCAACGCAAAGTATACCGACAACGCGGCCCAGGCATCGTGCGCTGAGAAGTTCGCCTGAATTCAAGAAAATGCGATCCATGTTCGACAGCAGCGAATATCACAAAGTATTTTCGATGCGCGATAAGGAACCTCATCATGAGACTGCCATTGAATCGTGTATTAATACCGGAGATCGTCGAGAAAATGAGTTTAATATTGTTTTTGAACCTTCCCGTTCGCAAGACGACTGCCATCATCACCTCGCTGATAAAGGAATTGATATTACAGCACATGCATCAACATATGGTGATGTTCTGGATGTTTCGTGCAGTTTGGATTCTGCGAAAGATGTGTTGGAGGTTGAGCTTTCGGAAACGCTAAGGCGAGACCGCGAAACTGATTCGTGTTGTACGACTGATTCGGACGATGCGCCAAGTTTGGATTCATCGGCTGGGGTTTTGGATGTTGCGCATCCGCGAGAGTCACTCCCAGGTCACGAAACTGATTCTTCTTATTCGGTTGTTGAAGACAGCAATAGTATAATTGAACAATTGGAGGCACTGTGCGAAGCGCTCAAGATGGCATGCGAGAAGACGTGTTCTAATATTGATAGTCACAGTCTGTCATACCGAGATTATCAAGCTGCCGAACACAACAATGACTCGCATAGGCAACTCGATGGTACGAACTACACAAAATTCATATTCGCGGCGTGTAACCAATTCTGTAAGCTACTCAATCAACTTCAAGAAAGCACATCCACCACCGACGAACTTACCCGAGGATCCAGTAATCATCTGGTGAACAGAAATGGCAGCTCTCATATCAAATGCCCCAAGAGAAGTTGGTTTGGTGCCAAATTTCTAACATTTCTGTGTAAAATTAGCAGACTTTTCCTAGTCAGAAATCAATCGAAAACTAACCTGACCAATAACAATGCTGATTTGCGCTTAATGCAATCGATAAGTTCTCTCGATTCAAATGATGAACCGCAATCAGATATTTTCTATTCAACGAGAACCGTGACTGTTGAATTCATTTGTGCTTGGCTATTTTTCAGTTATGTTTTAGTTGGAATTTATTTTTATTATATCATCAACTCACTTCAAGTTCGCGCAGGAGGTCTTATATGACCAATGTAATTTATGAAGCTATATAGCTATTATAAATATAGTTTAACACTGCATAATTAATTCGCATGCTGGTGGCATTGCATGCTTTTAAAACCGTCTTAGTTTATATTGAATAACATTATTCAGTGACATTTATTTACAAATTTTACTTGTATTTCCAACCCGATACATGACGTGGAACATTCCGCTGGTGTCATGGCAATAGAGAATATTCTTGGTTAAAGATGTATTCAGGGTTCTTATAGCTATGGCTGTAACGGTACACTTATATAATTGGTCACGATACGATATGCTAATCACGATACATGATCAACGATACGATACGTATCGCGATACGCTAAATTAGTGTTCTCAAATGATTTACCACATGATATATTCATGCACATACGCATCTTCAGAAATGACCTGATTTCCTGTATCACGATACACATAACACGATACACGTATCGTTTGAAAGTGTATGACGATACATTGAATTCATGATGAATCGTTACAGTCCAATTCTAAGCCCGAAGTTACATGCACCAACAACAAACAAAATATAACTTTTTGCTTTGTTTACTGTTGTTATGCTAACAAAAAATAATAAAAAAAACAATTGTGAAATAAAATATAGCCCTATATATATACAAAAGAATGTCATTTGCTTATTGAAATATTAAACAAAATAAGTATTGCTCTAAAACATAAAAACTAGATGAAATAAATGGATGGAAAATTCAATATCAATCAATATAGTGTCTTTGATGTGACACTTCTCGTTCCAAACAATCATGTTAACGTATATATACACTAGTATCTTAATAAGATGTAAAATATGTTTCATACACATTTTTTTTTTTAGCACGGAACCGTATAGTTGAATGCATTTTCAACACTTTCATCTGCGCGGGTGTAGTATTAAAGATCCTGTACGTGCCAATGTATTCTCTTATATACAGGGAGCCTCGCACATATAAGAGAATGCACAGGCTTACAAGGTCGTGGTAAATATTGTTGGTCCAATGTATAGTCTCTATATATGCGAGGCTCCTTTTGTGAGAATCGCATATATAAAAGAATGCATTGGGTACAGTGTTTGCGCAAAATTTCAAGAAGCTCCAGTCGTGACTCTGGGTTAGCCGGGTTAGCCCATACTCTTCTGACTGGATTCAGTTATGAACGTATAATTATAATGGAATAGTCTATCATTCGTAAGCAGACGACATACAGACTAATATACTACAAGTGCAAAGGACGAATATACTACAAGTACGAAAGGGTTGATGGAAAATGTTCCTATCACAAGTTCAACGTTAACTTTGTCAATGAGTATTCGTAAAGAACCGATGTTTAATGTTTAAATGTTCAAATAATTTTTCGAATCACCAGATCTCATTATATACAATATATTCCATCATAATATATACCATTTGAAAGAGGAAACTCCAAAAGATTGTTTTATCAACTTATACGATCGAATGAACTGTGAAGATGTTGTTTTTGTCACGTCACCGACGTGTCAATGGAAGAGGAATAACTCTATATCTTAGTTCTGAATTATGACGCATTTTGGGGTAAATAACGGGGGAAGTCTGGGGTTACCGTTAACCTGAGAATATCCATCACCTGATGTACACTCACAGCCCACAGCTGTTCCGTATTCTGGTGGGAATATATATGAGTTTGGTTCCTCTTCCAAATGCTACATAATATGGAATATGTTGTGTATATTAAAGGCCCACTTAATTTTCCAACCCCCAGATCACATACATCAAATATATGCCATATTATATACCATTTGAAAGAGGAAGCTCTAAATATTGTTTTACTAGTCAACTTATCCGGTGTAGCAAACTGTGAACATGCTGTTTTTGTTGAGTTGCCGACGTGTTTTTGTGCTTAAGTACCATATTAGCTTAGTGCACAGTGTATTATTTTCAATGGAGGGGCAATAACTCTATATCTTAAAGATAGTTATTCCCCTTCCATTGGAAATACCTTTTTAGTTTTAATTCACTTCACTGCAGCGATAACATGTATATCTTAACTTTTTAGTTTGAATTATGGTGCATTCTGGGAGCCATATTGGGGGAATCTTTCTATGATTTCAGCTGTTTTCTATTTCGCTATGGGCGTCTTCTGAGATACAGACGTTTCAAATCGTGATGAATTATAGTATTTTAATCATATTTTATGGCATAGATTGTTATGAAAACTATAATATATCAAGGCACTATAAAAATATCTGGTGACTCGTAAATTAAGTGTGCCTTTACATGTGATGGGCATTAGCAAATTAAGTGGTCCTTTAATAGGCCTTCGTCACTACATGACAACCGACACCCATTCTGTAATGTCGATATTTTTTGGTTAATATGCGCCTTGGGTGCATGTAGAGGGAAACAATATGCCACACTGTTGTGTATAGAACTTAGAGCCAGATACTGGTGGAGAAGATGTTCCAGACCAATCATTTGAAGGTAAGCTGTCGTGTTCCGTGAAAAATAGCAAAGCTGTTCCGCTTTGGTTATTTCTCCTTTTGTATTTCCCTACAGTGATCACATGACTAAACTTGTCCAAAATGGCGTCTCTTGATGTTCGACTGAAACGCGTTAATAAAACGTATCATGAGGGTGTAAGTTGATATCTAATGGGAAATACGGTTATTTATTAGTGTAATAATTTAGATTTTCACGCTTTCTTCTGATTGTCAGCGTTTGAAAGCCGATGTTTTCTACACGTCAGACTGAAAACAGAAATTGGAAAAGCCCGAAGTTGGGTGTTTTGTTTTGTTGTAAACATGAAATTTGAAAGGAGGATTAAAATCTCGGTTAAGTAAGATTTTTTATGTGATCAGTCGTGTATGGTGGTATGGTGTAAGATCTGTCGCTCTTTTTTATTTCTTGATCAGATTTAGAACAGATCGATGATCTGTTAAATTGAACACAATACAAATTATTTACGCATTCAGTGCAAATATTTGATTATAAATTTTTTTTCCGCTGAAGTGCAAATCATTTGCGCTGAAGCGCATATACCTACAGCTTTCCTTAAAGTAATTGACAACTTATATTATAACGTGGTGTCACCCTGGTAATACCTCTGTAACATACG
This sequence comes from Siphonodentalium dalli, assembly GCA_032622095.1. NCBI lineage: Eukaryota > Metazoa > Mollusca > Scaphopoda > Gadilida > Siphonodentaliidae > Siphonodentalium > Siphonodentalium dalli. The sequence continues at coordinate 123,544,212 of CP136068.1, read as the reverse complement.
GCGTTAACCTCAAACAATGTGATGATCAATGTTAAACGGTATTATCACTTAAAAAAACACTAGTACCGGCATGCAGTCACGGTTGCAATACCGCCAGTTATATTTTACGGACAATATAGTTCAGGTCTGGCATTATTATATGCACACGATTTTATCGCTCTGTGTGACTACCGATAAGTCCAGCACAGTTCCATATGTGAGGTAGATAAATACGTTGGTTCATAGTATTCCAAGTGTAGGACATGAGAACGCTTGATAGAGGTTTGAATGAGCGCAGCATCGGGTCTTTGAAGTTTCCATGTGTCGTCGGTTGGAAATCTGCATATACGGTGTAGCAAAGTCAGGCAGCATGTACAGGTCATGCTTTGAATTGATGACTTGCAGAATTTTCACGCGTGCGGAGTGATAGATATTCCCGGCACAGTATTACTTAGTTTCACTTTCAGTTTGTTTCTATACAGATGGAACAATCCACTGCATTACTTGCCCTAGTCTACATGTACCAAAGTAAACTTATCGGGAAAGAACTTACTTTTTATTTGGACATTATGACTGTTCTTTCCCTCATAAGGATAAGGGACTCGTAAACGTCCAAATATTAAAATACCCCTTATCCGATTAGTCTAATTTGGTGGACTATACTTACTCCCAAAAAGGAAATATTCTTAATCTGTAAAGTAAACTTAGTAAATTTAATTGCACTTTAAATAATCCAAAACATTTATAAACCTTTAATATAATTGTTGGATTACATCAGTATTTGTATTTGGCCGCTGGTGGCCATCTTGGATTTCAAAATTAAATCCATTGGTGCGAGCTACATGCCATTCTGTTTGTGTGATCATCATTAAATTTGTCATGAATGTTGACATTTACATGTACCCCGCTGGACAAAACAAGTGTCCATTGGCACCGCGGTGTATTTGCCGTTTGGTCGCGGTGTCAGAGTTTGTAACTGCAGTTGAGCACCGCGGCCGAACGGCAAGTACACTGCAGCCAAGCGGCAAGTACACCATGGCCGAAAGGCAACTACAACGCGGCCGAATGGCATGTACATCGTGGTTAGATTTCGGGTTTGTATCATCTTTTTTCAGTTTAATGAACGTACACCATGGCCGAATGGCAAGTACACCGCAGCCCAACTGTTGTTAGTCGGTGGAGCCGCAGTGTAGTTGCATTTCGGCCGCGGTGGCAACGCTAACCACACCGCGGTTAAGTGGACACTTGTTTTGTCCAGCAGGGTAGATGGGAACGAGTCATTTTAGGATCATTCGGCCAAAAAACATGGCCGCTGGTGGCCATCTTGGATTTTGCTCTTTGCATCACTAAATCCTTTGACACATCCTACAAACCACATCTCTGATCCGATCATCACCAAACTTCACATGGATCATCGGGGTTACCTCTTGATGGGAATGAATCATTTTGGGGTCATTCGGCAAAAAAATATGGCCACCAATGGCCATTTTGGATTTTACTCTTTGTATGACTGAATATTTCTACAAAATCCATTAGCATGGGTTATAGACCGATCTGTTTGTTTGATCTTCATGAAATTTGTCATGGATGTTGACGTTGACATGTAGATGGGAACGAGTCATTTTGGGGTCATTCGGGCAAAAAAACATGGCCGCCTGTGGCCATTTTAAAATTTACTCTTTGCATCACTAAATCCTTTGGCATACCCTACAGACCACATCCCTCCATTTACTGTCAACCATTAAATTATTCCCCTACCTAAGTTGAGCTACATTGACATTTTCATTTATGTGTAAACCTGCAAAAGGCTGTGGTATCGAGGTATCCAGCTAACTGGGACCTTGGCTAACTGGGACCTTGGCTAACTGGGACCTCAAGTCAGGCTAACTTGGACCTTGGCTAACTGGGACCTTCTGGCTAACTGGGACCTTGGCTAACTGGGACCTTCAGATATATTATTAATCATTTCATTAAAATCAATTTTTATTAAGTCATGAGAAAGTTAAAAACAAATGAAATGTTAACATTTTAGATAAATAACATTAAACAAAACAGTAAAAACACAATAAAAACACTATACAAGTCTGCTGGTTTTGCAGTTCTGTGTAGCACGATGGAGGCTGTAGCACTGTCTGCATGTATATACCCATACTGGTATGCTGTATTTACTCTCTGTCACGCATGTCTGGTTCTTCAACTGGTGAGAATACCTGAGTGCATTCTCTGTCACGCCTGTCTGGTTCTGGAACTAGTGCGAATAACTGAGCGCATTCTCTGAGAAGTTGACTGGTTGAGACCTCTTTGGCGTCGTATTTGTCCCATAGGCTGAAGATTTTCCCCTGCATTACCGTGGTGTTCTTCTTCTGGCGACGCGTCAACTTTCCTTCACTCACCATCTTAATTGTTGTCGGAATCTCCTTGGCTTCTTGATACAACAGAGTCAGGAGGAGATACAGTGGTAAGTTCGCCTTCATCATTCTCTGGTTAAGTTTATTATGCCATCCTTCGACATCATTGTTGGTTCTTATGCTGCGTCCGAAGACTGACCATTCATCAACTGACCATACGGGGCTCTTTATCCAGGTTTTCTCAACGTATGCCATATAGTTGCTGACGTGAGGTACCTGGCTGTCTACCTTTGCCTTTAGTCTGTCGAATGCGGCTGGGATGTCGGCAGCAGGCAGGAATGGAATGGACATGACGCGTCAGAGATGTTTGTGGATTCGGTTTCTTCTGTTGTAAGCAATCTGCAGCTTCTCGACTTGTAGATGTCGCCATAGCGCTTGCCCAAAGTGGAAAGAACAGCTGTGGATGATTGGGTCGTTGAAGACGTCTCCGATGCCTTGTCATAGTCCAGTCTCAAATATAACCAAGGTCCCAGTTAGCCAAAGGTCCCAGTTAGCCAAGGTCCCAGTTAGCCAAGGTCCCATTTGGTCATGGTCCCAGTTAGCCAAGGTCCCAGTTAGCCCAAGGTCCCAGTTAGCCAAGGTCCCAGTTAGCTGACATTCGGTATCATAAGTGCACGATAACTCCACCACAGTGACTGTCTCGATACTGTGGTGGATACTGTACACTACTGGTAATTCCCTCAGACGCTGAATACATGTAAGTTAGTCCATATCATAGTATGGAGTATAGTGTGGAGTCTGCTTCTAACAAATCATGCTTGACACCAACATCAGTAGACCTATTCTTGAGTGATGTCTTTATGGCCTGAATCAATTTGAATTTTGGGGTAATCGTTGCATAATAATTTTTATTTTCGCTTCAGCGTAAATATGATGTATTTGCGGTTCAGTGCAAATTATTTGCGCTTTAGCGTATATATTTGCACATTTTCCCAATTGTTTGTGTTTGATATCAGCTATTGTAGCTGAATTTTCACATTTCCCAGACCTGTAGAACTAGCTCCAATGGTTCAATTACTTCCATGGATGGACACTTGCGAAATACCATCGCTGGTCCTAGGAACTATTGACTTGGTCATCTACATGTATAAAAGTAATAGTTAAGACCAATGCACATGTACCGTATTCAACAACTGTATACTAATTAATATAATTGTCAAACCTTTCACTCACCTACATATTGTATGTGTCATTTATCGTTAAAAGCAAACAAATAACAGAATGCAAATACTGGCAAAAGTCTGTTGATGTTGATATATTGTTCGGAACTTGAAATTTGCATACATTACTTGATCTGCGGAATTCGGAAATTCAAGCTTTCCTCATATTTCCATACTACTATTCGTATGTTTGTAGACACATACTAGCAAACAATGAGATCGAACCTATGAGCCCACCCATGTGTGTTTTGATGGTCAGATATAAATTTTCAAAAGAAACCTTCGAATTTGAACGGTTGCCCAAAACAGCATTTACTACGGTGGAAAGGCGCTTACGATTTCACTGCCCATAAATGGTAAAATTAGGTGTATATTAAAGTGCTTGTTCTAGCATGCTTGAAAAATTGAAAATAAGATTTTCTTATCATAATATTTTGGATGTTTTGTCAGGCATGTGATAACACTGTTTACGGACCACTTTGCATGAATGACCAATATTCTAATACACAAAAACATAGGGATAGGCAATGCATGTTGTATAGAATCAAACTTGATTTTCATAGCATCTTTGCAACATGATATGATTATGTAGTCAAAAGAAGGTGCTAGTACCGTGTATACCTGGTGGCAATATATAAATATTTAAAGCCAATTTACGGCATCCTCATGATGATATATGTATACAGTCGAGTACGATGCGTTAGGGAAATTTGCAAAATTAGCAATTATTTACATTCGCACCCCTGTAATTAATGCAACGTGTGGTAAAGTTGTAAACTCTTTCTTCAGTTGAAGGAATTGGTCGATGAGGCATCATGTGAACATATACATGTACATGTAACTGCCCACATACCGGTACCATGCATCAGAGGGAGAAAATGTAAACAAAATACGAATTGCCTATAGCTGTATGTAGCAAACAACATTTGCAATATATTAAATAGTTGCGAAGCTAGGACCATAACTCTTTTCCACCATATTAATTCTTAAAATGACTTCTTCTCAAATTCCATTGGGCCGAATGGGTTCATATAATTTGGTATGAATGGTCCTTGGGTGACTGGGGTTCAGATTTGTTCAAATGAGGTCGCTGGGTCAAATGTGGGCGGAGCCAGGGACATAATTAAAAAAAAAAATTCAGATTGAACTCCTTGCTCAATTTAAAAAAACAAAAAAACATTTAAATTTTAAATTAAATTTTTTTTTATTTATTTTAATAATATTTTTTTTTTTAGTTAATTATTAAAGACACAAATATATAAAGAAGCCCACCACCCTTGCCCATTGGTGCTTCTAGCATCCCTGTTATCAAACACTTGTTTTAAATTTATTTCAGTCACAATACAATACACCCTGTGCATATGCTAGAATGCTATCTCTTACAATGAAAGTCAATAAGGCCAGTCTGCTCTGTTGATAATTATCCACATGTCAAATCTGACAGTGCAGTATCAACAAGCAGACAGCTCTCTCTAGCCAGACCAGAGAGGTTTTGTTTTGTTAATTAATTTTGAAATTGAATGTCAAATGTATTCCCAGGAGCCTTCAGTCTCTACTCATATGAACAATTACTGGTTACAGGTAATGCCCCGGTTCCATATTCCCGATTTTCTGTCCCGAATTAGTATATTCGGCACCAATTCGGGACCAGACCAAATCGGCAGCATTCGAGAGAATTCTGGACGAGTTTTATTCCAAAAGCCGCCGAACTGATGACAAAATTTAATCGTCCCGAACATTGCCGAGTATTCCAGAATGCTTCCGAATGATAAAGAATTATCCCGAACTGATACCGAAATTTCGTGCGAGTAGCTGCCGAATTACCCAGATTACTACCGACTTGTTGCCGAATACCCCGAATCAATGCCGAACTGGTACCGAATTGATGCCGAATAAATACCGAATTGGTATTCAATTGCTGCCGAACGTCTCGAATCAATGCCGAAATTTGCAGATACACCGGATCTCAGTATAAAAGCAGCCACACATGGCGAATTCGGGAATAAGCTACCGAATACTGCCGACTACTCCAGAATATCCACCCGAATATTGCCGACTACTCCCGAATAGGTGCCGAATTGCTCCCGATGATTGACAAATCGGGAGCGATTGGGCTTGTTCCCGACTGTACCGACTAGTCCCGAACTTACTCCACAATTTTTGCTAAATTATGATTCGGGAGTCATTCGGGAACATTCGGGGTGGAAAATCGGGGATATGGAACCGGGGCTTAAAGGAATTTGTTCAAATGGTGGGTCTGTCGAAATAGGTCATTTATACAGTGTTAACACTTCCTTTCGGTGAATTAATTTCTACCCTATGAATGGTTCTGTAGTTCTGTGTTTACCACCTTTTGTTGATTGAGACTGTTTCTAATGGAGACAGCTTTATAAGTTTAAGAATCAGCCACTCACTCTAAAACTTTAACCCCCTCCATAAGACAAACTATTTCAGTTGTTGAGTTCAAGTTTGGTACTGATTATAGTTTTAAGCTCACTTGAGGCAAAGTCTCCGGTGGAGCTACCGGGTATAGTCATCACTCATCATCCATCCATCCACCAAAAATTGTTTAAACATCTTCTCCAGACCCATAAAACCGAATGGATTCATATTTGGTGTGGTTGTTCCCTAGGTGACTCATATTCAGATTTGTTAAAATGAGATCACCAAGTCAAATAGTTACGAAGCCAGGGCCATAACTCTTTCCCTCCATAGTAATTCTTAAAACAACTTCTCAAGAACAATTGGGCCTATTAAGCTTATATTTGGTATGGAGGGTCCCTGGTTTACTGGGGTTCAGATTTGTTTTTAATTGGGTCAGTGTCAATATCTTTTTTAAAAAAATAGTTAGATTTAATTTTTTAGATTTAACTCCTTTCTCAATTTAACCACAAAAAAAACCATCTTTAAATGAAAAAAAAAAACATTTAGATTTTACTCCTTGCTCAATTTGTTCATAATTTTTTTTTTTTTTAATTAAAATTTAGAAAAATTTATTACGTTATAACAATGTACTGACTATTGTAGTCTTCAGAGTCCCAGTCTTTACAGTCTGGTGAGCGACCCCACAGTCATTGACTGTCTTGTGTTATGACAGTTGTGATTAAATTGGCTGATGAGGTAAAAAGAAACGTTTACTGTCCATAGCTGCCTGATGTGTCATTTATTGTAGCATCAAATTAAGTCTTTCGAGGGCCATTCAGGGCATACAATAATAATAAGTTGTTCATCTATTTATCAACCTTTTTTATCCCTGGAATGTAACAAAAGCTTAATGGTACATTACTTGGGTTTTTATATGCCCGTTTGAAAAAACGGTTGTATTATGTAAATGGGTTGTCCTTTCGTCCGTCGTCTGTCCATCCGCTTTTGGTTTCCGGATGATAACTTTAGATTGAATCGAGTGAACTCAACCAAATTTGGTATATTAGTTTACCACCCCAAAATACAGATTTAAGTTCGAATATGGGTTTCATCCGCATGATTTTGACTGAGTTATGTCCCTTTTTCGACTTAGATTTTACCTGATTTGCGGTTTCCGGATGATAACTTTAGATTGAATCAAGTGAACTGAAGCATATTTGGTATGTTAGTTTACCACCCCAAAATACAGATCAAATTCAAATATGGGTTTCGTCCGCATGATTTTGACTGAGTTATGTCCCTTTTTCGACTTAGAGTTTACCTGATATGCGGTTTCCAGATGATAACTTTAGATTGAATCGAGTGAACTGAACCAAATTTGGTATACAGATCAAGTTCAAATACGGGTTCTGTCTACATGCCCAACTCTACTCCAGAAACGGGCATATTATGCCACGCCCGAAGGCGTGCTCTTGTTTAGGTTTAAAACAGCCATGGAGCTTCAATTTGTAGTCACTGGAATTTATGAAAATATTTTTTATAGAATAAAACTACTATTATAGATCATCTTATAGAAATATGAAGCATAGGTATATTAAAGCCACATGGCGATTTGCGCTCCAATATACACCTAATAATATTCGCTTCTGAATTTTTCCCGGCATCAAAATAGGTAGAAAAATACCTGAAATACCTTTCAACAAACATATTTCCCAGAAAGACACATTATTCGAACAAGATGTTCAGCCCTGAGAAATTGCTGCGCCATTTGTATCAACTGATATTCTTGAATCGGAAAGGGAATAATACGCGATTTGTCTGGAAAACATATATTGCGTTATCTTAACTTGAAGTTCACAGACTGTTCATTTTTAGCTCAACTTTACTTTGTAAAGTTTGAGCTATTGCCATGGCTTGGTATCCGTCGTGCGTGTGAGGGTGTGTGTGTGTGTGCGTGATTCGTCAACAATTTCCTTTAGCACGGGCTACAGTTCGTACCTTTGGTCCGATTATTATGAAATTTGTCATGGATGTTGACATTGACATGTAGATGGGAACGAGTCATTTTGGGGTCATTCGGCCGAAAAACATGGCCGCCAGCGGCCATTTTGGATTGCAAAATTCAATCCATTAGCACGGGCTACAGGCCGTACTGTTTGTCTTATTGTCATGAAATTTGTCATGGATGTTAATATTGACATGTAGATGGGAACAAGTAATTTTGGGGTCATTCGGCCAAAAAACATGGCCGCTGGCAGCCATCTTAGATTTTACTCTTTGTATGACTAAATTCTTTAGCACGGGCTACAGGTCGTACTTTTAGTCTGATCATCATAAAATTTGTCATGGCTGTTGAAATTGGAATGTAGATGGGAACGAGTCATTTTGGCGTCATTCAGACAAAAAACATGGCCGCCAGTGGCCATCTTGGATTTCGAAATTTAATTCATTAGCACGGGCCACAGGTCGTACTGTTTGTCTGATCATCATGAAATTTGTCATGGATGATAATATTGACATGTAGATGGGAACGAGTAATTTTGGGGTCATTCGGCCAAAAAACATGGTCGCCAGCAGCCATCTTGGATTTTACTCTTTGTATGACTAAATCCTTTAGCACTAGCTACAGGTCCTACTTTAAGTCTGATCATCATAAAATTTGTCAAGAATGTTAATAATGACATGTAGATGGGAATGAATCATTTTGGGGTCATTCGGCCAAAAAACATGGCCGCCAGCAGCCATCTTGGATTTTACTCTTTGTATGACTAAATCCTTTAGCACGGGCTACATGTCGTACCTTTAATCTGATCATTATAAAATTTGTCATGGCTGTTGAAATTGGAATGTAGATGGGAACTAGTCATTTTGGGGTCTTTCGGACAAAAAACATGGCCGCCAGCTGCCATCTTGGATTTCAAAATTTAATCCATTTGCACGGGCCACAGGTCGTACTGTTCGTCTGATCATCATGAAATTTGTCATGGATGTTAACAATGACATGTAGATAGGAATGAGTCATTCGGCCAAAAAACATGGTCGTCAGCAGCCATCTAGGATTTTACTCTTTGTATGACTAAATTCTTTAGCATGGGCTACAGGTAATACCTTTAGTCTGATCGTCATAAAATTTGTCATGGATATTAACAATGACATGTAGATGGGAACGACTCATTTTGGGGTCATTCGGCCGAAAACATGGCCACCAGCAGCCATCTTGGATTTTACTTTTATCTTCATGTCTATAAACTAGTATTAGACATTCAACTTTCCACATTCCTAATCGCTCCATTGACTGTAATACATTAAATTATTCCCTTTCCAAGTTGAGCTACAGTGTCATTGACACTTTCACTGAGGGAACTGTTCAGATAATGAGTATCGATCCATTTCCATGTGCTAGCAATTCCACTCATTAAGTTAACCGAATAACCGGAAGTGGAGTACACCCCCTGAGTTTTCCGTGCTCCATTCTTGCATCGCTATCATTAAGTTTTGGTTATAAATGTCAGAAAATAACTTTTATTAAATCATTTTAAATTCTAGACAGGAACATCAGTTATTCCACAAGCTGGAACCATTTTAGAATGGTTAGGCAAAAAAAAAGGGTTTTGATTCTCAGGCATCGTTGCATCGAAAAAATTTATAATGGTTATTAGCTCAACTTTACTTTGTAAAGTTTGAGCTATTGCCATGGCTTGGTATCCGTCGTGTGTGTGTGCGTGATTCGTCAACAATTTCCTTTAGCACGGGCTACAGTTCGTACCTTTGGTCCGATTATTATGAAATTTGTCATGGATGTTGACATTGACATGTAGATGGGAACGAGTCATTTTGGGGTCATTCGGAAGAAAAACATGGCCACCAGCGGCCATCTTGGATTTCAAAATTCAATCCATTAGCACGGGCTACAGGCAGTACTGTTCGTCTTATTGTCATGAAATTTGTCATGGATGTTAATATTTACATGTACATGGGAACGATTAATTTTGGGGTCATTCAGTTATCATCTTGGATTTTACTCTTTGTATGACTGAATCCTTTAGCACGGGCTACAGGTCGTACCTTTAGTCTGATCATCATAAAATTTGTCATGGATGTTAACAATGCCATGTAGATGGGAACGAGTCATTTTGTGGTCAATCGGCCAAAAAACATGGCCACCAGCGGCCATCTTTGATTTCAAAATTCAATTCATTAGCATGGGCTACAGGTCGTACTGTTCGTCTGATCATCATGAAATGGATGTTAATATTGACATGTAGATGGGAACGATTAATTTTGGGGTCATTCGGCCAAAAAACATGGCCGCTGGCAGCCATCTTAGATTTTACTCTTTGCATGACTAAATCCTTTAGCACGGGCTACAGGTCGTACCTTTGGTCAGATCATCATGAAATTCTTCTTGATGTTAACAATGACATCTAAATGGGAACGAGTCATTTTGGGGCCATTCGGCCAAAAAACATGGCCGCCAGCAGCCATCTTGGATTTTACTCTTTGTGTGACTAAATGCTTTAGCACGGGCTACAGGTCGTACCTTTAGTCTGATCATCATAAAATTTGTCATGGCTGTTGAAATTGGAATATAGATTGGAACAAGTCATTTTGGGTCATTCGGACAAAAAACATGGCCGCCAGTGGCCATCTTGGATTTCAAAATTCAATCCATTAGCACAGGCTACAGGTCGTACTGTTCATCTGATCATCCTGAAATTTGTCATGGATGTTAATATTGACATGTAGATGGGAACAAGTAATTTTGGGGTCATTCGGCCAAAAACATCGATACACTATTATAAAGGCTATTTAACATAACCATAGATTTGTTCATGCATGTATTTGAGATTAATCAGCCAGGTTTTGGGCTTCAACCATAGCCTATTTTCTAGGCCCCTGTGAATATTCGATATTTGTTTTGTTATTCGATTCAACCTCGATATTAAAATTTTATTCCACTTTGAAACAATGAATAGTAATTTTGAATACACCTTCGAACATTCAAAACTACTGCGAAGTATAAAAGTAATACACTCGCAGTATTTTCAAACTTATTTAAGACATTTATTTCATAAAAAATCAATTTTGGTATCTGTTGCAACCTGAGAATCTGTCTAATGACCGCGATTTAGAAAAAAAAACTATTTTCACCCTTATTTGAGCTGATTTTTGTTAAATTTTGTCTATATTGGACCCTCAATTGTTAAAACACAGGATCGTGTATTACTAGTACACTGAAAATCAAGTAAAAGAGGTAACATGAAAAATACTTTGAAAATAAGCCACAGAAAATATAGGTTGTCTTTTTACTTTTCTCACAAAATCCTGAATTGCATGATACTTCTGGATTCATAGTTAAACAGGGAGGTAATTTGGACTTTGTGTTACTGCCAACCGAGAACACAGCGACTGCGATGTTTCAAGTTCTTGGTAGATCGGTACCCATAATAACTACATATATGTCATTCAAAAGGTCAAATATTATAAAGTTATTATACAATGTTGTGTACAGTATGTGTTTTTCTTGTACGAGTCCAGGTTGTGGTGAAAAGTCATATTGGACCAGACACGCAGTGTCGAGTCCAATATGACTTTTCACCACAACCTGGACGAGTACAAGAAAAACACATACTGTACACAACATTGTTTAATGACATTTTTAGTCGAGTTTTTCAAAAACTCGACTTATGGTTTGACGAGGGACGGTTGGCGGGCGGGCGGACCTAAAGAATGCCTTATAACTTTGACATTTGTGAACGGATTCAAAACATTTTTGGTATGGCAGTTGCTCCCAATGACTATTTACTGCCTGTAGAAAATGGGTCACGTCCGAACTTTTTTACAAGAGTTATCCATCTTAGATGGTTTTTAGTTAAAGTTTTTCACCGATAGCGCGATAACTCACGCAAATATTAACCAATTTCAACAATATTTGGTATATGAGACTCTTGCAACAATATCTCAGACGAGTTCGAAAACCAGGTTTGTCCGAATTTTTTTCGCGGAGTTATGGGTCTTAGTTTGTCTATCTTTAGCAATTTTATCACCGTTAGCGCGATAACTCGATGAAATATTAACTGATTTCAACAATATTTGGTATATGAGTCTCCTGCAACAATATCTCGGACGAGTTCGAAAACCAAGTTTGTCCGATTTTTTTTCGCCGAATTATGGGTCTTAGTTTGTCTATTTTTAGCAATGTTATCACCGTTAGCGCGATAACTCGATGAAATATTAACCGATTTCAACAATATTTGGTATATGAGTCTCCTGCATCAATATCTCGGATGAGTTCGAAAATCAGGTTTGTCCGAATTTTTTTCGCGGAGTTATGGGTCTTAGTTTGTCTATTTTTAGCAATTTTATCACCGTTAGAGCGATAACTCGATGAAATATTAACCGATTTCAACAATATTTGGTGTATGAGTCTCCTGCAACAATATCTCGGACGAGTTCGAAAACCAGGTTTGTCCGAATTTTTTTTTGCAGAGTTATGGGTCTTAGTTTGTCTATTTTTTAGCAATTTTATCACCGTTAGCGCGATAACTCGATGAAATATTAACCGATTTCAACAATATTTGGTGTATGAGTCTCCTGCAACAATATCTCGGATGAGTTCGAAAATCAGGTTTGTCCGAATTTTTTTCGCGGAGTTATGGGTCTTAGTTTGTCTATCTTTAGCAATTTTATCACCGTTAGCGCGATAACTCGATGAAATATTAACCGATTTCAACAATATTTGGTATATGAGTCTCCTGCAACAATATCTCGGATGAGTTCGAAAATCAGGTTTGTCCGAATTTTTTTCGCGGAGTTATGGGTCTTAGTTTGTCTATTTTTAGCAATTTTATCACCGTTAGCGCGATAACTCGATGAAATATTAACCGATTTCAACAATATTTGGTGTATGAGTCTCCTGCAACAATATCTCGTCGAGTTCGAAAACCAGGTTTGTCCGAATTTTTTTTTGCAGAGTTATGGGTCTTAGTTTGTTTATCTTTAGCCATGTTATCACCGTTAGCGCGATAACTCAATGAAGTATTAACCGATTTAAACAATATTTGGTATATGAGTCTATTGCAACAATATCTCGGACGATTTCGAAAACCTGGTTGTCCAAATTTTTTTTCCGAAGTTATGGGTCTTAGTTTGTCTATTTTAATCACAATTTTATCACTGTTAGTGCGATAACTCAATGAAATATTAACGGAATCAATTGATATTTGGTATATAGGTCTATTGCAATAATATACCACCGTCCAACTTTTTTTCCCAGAGTTGTGCACCTTATTGGCAGAAGTTTGGTTCGACTGCCAAAAAACTCGACAAAAGCATCTTAGATGCGTACCCCTTGTTATTATCCATCTGTATGTTTATCCAAATTTTGGGAATAAAACTTTAATGGTTACTTTTGGTATTTGTCGACACTTAATTCTCTATTAAAGCCTGTATTGATCATCAGAAAGCATAATTTGGAACAGTAAACAAGGAAATGAAAACAAAACTCAATGCAGAAGTGAAACATCTGCTAATCCACCAGAGTTGCGCGCGCATCACAATTTCACCGATTCATTTCGCACAAGTTAATTCGTGACGTCACAGAGTCCCGATAAAAAAGTCATATTGCACACTTGGGAGTCCAATATGACATTCGGGAGTCCAATATGACTTTTTCCAGGACTATCACGTGGCGGCTTTTGCCCAATCGGAAATGGTGTTAGTTAAGGGATGGATAATAAAATATAATATTCACTTAAGATTGATATATACACTATAATTGAACATTATTTTGACAATAATGACTTAAATATTAATTTTAGACTTGTTCTCGGTTTTTCTCGGTAAATAGTATCACCCGACTAAATAGTGTATTGACACCTATATCGATGAGTTTGTTCGAAAATTGAAATTGAGATACATCTTACCAAATTATGTACATGTATAATGTACATGTATACATGTACATAATTTTGGGGATCGATTGAGCTATGTCCGTTTAACCCTTTGAGTGCCAGAATCCGATCTCATCGGCCCTAATTTACGGTCTGTAAAATCGGCCCTAAAAAATTAAAGGTACTCAATCCGATAAAACTCCTCTCAATTACTATTTCAATGGCTTCGGGGGTCAAAAATATTTGATTCGAGTCGAGGAAGTCACCCATCAAAGCTCAGATTTGTTAGATATCGATTTTAGAAATCTATTATTTTTCATTATCGGGAATACTTTCTGGCCCAGAACACAGTCAAAATTGCGTTATTATTACCACTTGATTTTAGAGTTATCCATCCTTGTCTGTTTGAATAGTGTTTTGGTGTACACATCTCGAGCAGATTACGAAATTGAATGCAATTATTAGTACTCATCTCGAGAAAATAACAAATTTCAAAAATCAATATCTAATAACTCTGAGCTTTGTTTGATGGGTTCCTCGACTCAAATCAAATATTTTTTACCCCCAAAGCCAAAGAAATAGTAATATAGGACCCTCTGATCGGATCGTTGTTGTTGGAATCTGTTGAGATGGGGACCCTCTCATCGGATTGAGTACCTTTAAAAACAAAAAAATATTTTTATTTTTTTGGGTTGAATTTTTTTTGGGTATGCTTAAGCACGCTATAGCGAATTTAAAAACAAACTGGATAAAACCTTAGCGGCATGTTATAACTCAAAACTATCACCAAGTATTCATAGTAATAATTTTGATGCCCATGAAAAACGTAAGATACCCTGGCACTAAACCTACAATATAAGTCTGCTAAAGAATATAAGAAAAAATTATTAAAATTGTAGAAAATTGTAAAAACTAATAACAAATGATGAAAAATTGTTAGGCCAATGCATTCTCTTATATATGCGAGGCGACCTATGGTCGACTCGCATATATAAGAGAATGCATTGGCACAGGGTATATGGGTTGATACAAAAATCGGACCTGGCACTGAAAGGGTTAAAAGACATAATAGTTTATATATAATCTCCCGTTCTTACACAGATGAACTTTTGTTTTTGTAGGATCTTGTTGCAGGCTTGGTGGTAATAGAGAGCAGAGGGGAACTCCAGCATCAAGGCATAATTCTGACAATCGATGGATCAGTTAACCTGCAGCTGAGTGCTAAAAGTGTTGGCATGTTTGAAGCATTTTATAATTCACTCAAGGTTTGTTGGCTGCCAATGATGATTATGAGGACATAAACATATTTTAAAAGCATTTTTTGACAAATTATCATTGGTACGAGGAGCAATCAAGCACAAGTGTTTTTAGCTCACCTGAGACGAAGTCTCCGGTGGAGCTATAGTCATCACTCCTCGTCCGTCCATCCGTCCGTCCGTCCATCCATCAACAATTCTTTGAACGTCTTCTTCTCCCGATCCATTGCACCGAATGAGTTCATATTTGGTGTGTATGTTCCCTAGGTGACTAACATTCAGATTTGTTCAAATGAGGTAACTGAATCAAATAGTTGCAAAGACAGGGCCATAACTCTTTCCCTCCATAGTATTTCTTAAAACGACTTCTTCTCTTGTACCTTCAGGTTGAATGGTTCATATTTGGTATGAAAGGTCCTTGGGTGACTGGGGTTCAGATTTGTTCAAATGAGGTCACTGGGTCAAATGTCGGCGAAGCCAGGGACATAACTCAAAAAACAAAAAAATTCAGATTGAGTTCCTTGCTTAGTTTAACAAAAAATTTATTTTGATTATAAGGCGTTAGCAATTTTATTAGTTGGTTTACGAACCCGCCGACAACTTTTTTCCCGAAATGCGAAAACAAATAAAATAATTATTTTCAATGGAAACACGTTTGTACTTTACCCGTTTTATGTCTAAGTTTCACTCCAGTTCCGATTCCGGACTAATTAATGTTCACACCCTCGGTAGCTGTCGTAAAAGTATAAACAATAGATTTAATAATGCCACTTAAATAACTACTGCGAACGGATGTGTCCATTTCGATTGCGGGAAAAACTGTATAAACGAGTCCATTTTATACTTTCGGTTTCGTGCATATCCGGCCG